>OX336394.1:379175109-380624911 GCA_946902985.2 Meconema thalassinum | reverse complement strand
GGATTTATTTTGTGGGGCGGGGGAGGGTGGGGAGCGGAGGGGTGGTCACTCTGACACCCCCCTCCTCTGGCTACGCCACTGGGACAGGCCCAAACCTATTAAAAAGTTCCGCAGCGCTATAAAAGGCTGGCTGTACACGGATATCATTATAAACTGCGTAAGAGAACTGAACACCACGAATCTTCAGAGGAATGTGTTTGCAAACTGCGAAAAACTGTGTTCGATATCACTTAAGCGTGTGTCCCAAGAGATCAAAAACACTAATGGGATACAGCAGTGAACACGTTTGAGCGAGCTTCACTTATTAACAGAGTTCGGAAGATTAAGACCTAAAAGAAAGAAAGAAAGAAATAATTTTGTGGGAACCAGTGTCAAGAACACTCACGTTTGAGTTGTTGAAATTAATATTTGTTTACTTAACAAATGCAAATAAATTATATTGCATTATCAATACAGAATACGTTGTTGCCTTCCCAGCTCCAATGAACAACAATAATAATAATAAAGTCCATAGCCACTGTTTTTATATGTCCGCGCGCCCTCTAGCATTCGCGGCAAAACTTCGAAACTCCTGCCCGTCTTCAAAGGAAGGAAGAAAGAAAGGAAGAAAGAAAGAAAGTTCCTCCGCTACACTGAGGAACATCGAATCATGGATGTTTTTCGATGCGCAACTGCTTCTCGCCTGACAGAGGCATCAATGAGATGCGGGTAGTATCTGCGTGGCGCAGGAAAGGTGCACGGTAGACCGTCACCCTTTCAATGTGTATCACGCAAATTTTGGCTTGACCTCCAGCCCATAAACATATATGTACATGGAAAATACAAAATATGCAAGCAAATATGCCCTAAAAACTAGTTGAAAATACCTAAACTGGAAAGGTCGCGTTCGTGTTTGAGGTGTGTAGCAAGTATTGGAGTATTAGTAATATAAAACGCGATAATATACCACACATTTAATCATAGAGTTACAATACCTACATTTAGCCTTTCAATATTCATTCAGTAGACCACGGTAGTAGCCTAGTCTTGGGACGCAGTTATCACTCGCTTTTCCTATTGGTATACTATCAGTTAGCATAAGCTAACCGGGTGAGTTAGCCGCGGTCGTTACGGTATGGCTGCTGGCAGCCGCTCACATCCGGGAGGTGAGGAGGTTCGAATCCCCCCCCCGGCAACCTTGAGGATGGTCTTCTGTGGTTTCCCATCTTCCTTCCAGGCAAATGTTGGGGTTGGTCCCTAACTATAACCACAGCCGCTACCTTCCAACTCCTTGTCCTTACATTCAAACTTTCCTCCCCAGACAACACTCCACACGTGGCGGTACTTGTGGGTGTCCGCGTAGAAGCAGCTACAAACTGGCGAGCCGAATATGTCCTCGGACACTACCGGCACTATAAGCCATACGAAAAAAAACACGTAAGCTAGACGACATAGCCGCGCTTCATTGTTATCTGCCTGTTACAAGGAAATAGTGAAATATATATCTACTGCACCATTATAAAAGACTGGCTGTACACGGATATATCACTAGAATGAGCAAAATATGACGAAAACCATAAAATGGCAAAAATATGCATTCATATGCAAAATAAAATTGCTTTAATCGGGATCAGAGATCCTTCATTCGCACTTGTTTTTCAAATTTCGGAAAAATAAGCTCAGGGACAAAATATGGCTTTTCCTCAAGTTCCGAACCTTACTTATTAATATAACAATATTTGCTTTCACAGGGGGCGTGGTGGCGCAGCGGTCAAGCTGTTGGCCTCGCACCAAGGTGGACCGGATTCGATTCCCGGTCAATGCATTTTTGAAGTGAAATGTCATGTTCTGTGGTTCGGATTCCACGTAAAAAAAAGGAAGTCCCGTAGCTCATGATCGCATGATTAACGGTCACGTAAAACGAAAAGCGTCCTTTCCTTTGATACAATCAACGATTTCAACAAAAACATGGTTAAATAACGCCAAAAATACTGCTGTTTTAAATGCTCTTTTTTATCAAGGAATTTCGGGAACAGCCCCATCAACCCCCCTCTGGGTACTCCCCTGCTAGAAATGGTTTTCGGTGGTTTTCCCACTTCGGCTCCTGAATACCGATATGGTACCTTCAAACTTAACATACAGGCCACGGTTGCCTCTTTAAAACCCTTGTAGAGCGTGGAATAAATCCCACATGGAGGAAGGAAGGACATCTAGCATTTAATCTTCGGCCAAATCTAGAGCCACATGAAAGGCCTGAAAGCCTCAAAACTCAAGAAGAAGAAGAAGAAGAAGAAGAAGAAGAAGAAGAAGAAGAAAGCAAACTAAATAATATGAAATTGCTTCTTTTATTAGAATAGAAAGGGTACAATTAGGCAGTACTAAAGGTTCCGGGACATTCTAATTTGACCGTTTGCGCTTAGAAAGGGTGCTTTCGCTTAGCCTATGCGTGGCGAGAATGGAAACTGGTCTTTGATAATTGAAGTTGTCCAGTATACAGTAACATACACCACATTAGGAAGACTAGACTTGGCAACACACAGTTACATTTGCTCGATGAACACGGTCGAACATCAATTCTCCTCGATTTTCCTTAATTCCACTCGGTCCTCCAAGGGACCCAAAAAGGAGTTCCTCAACTCCGCTCAGGCTTTGGCAACGGGTCGGCAAAGGGGTTATCCCCAATGAAGTAAACAGATGCCATAACCCTCCTGCTCGCATAAAATTTGTAGAAAAAAAATTACTTCAGAGCGCTTGACCGATGGTGTGGTGGTGTTCGCAAGACATTGTTGTGCCATTGGTCAACCGCTCTGATGTCAAGTCCGCTCATTCGTTAAATCAGGTATAAAGTGTTTGGCACATTATAACTTAAATTGCAGAAATACAATTGATTTAAAATTAATCATAATATTCTTTTAAATAAGTCTGCCAAGTATTCTATTTTTTTCTACAAATTTTATGCATTGTTTTTAACATGTGCGTAATTAAATGTTTGTATGTTTTTTAACCTAGTCAGACATTATAAAATTAAATTTAGATAATAATAGGTTTATCATTTGTACCTAAAATAATACCTCCGATATCAGCTGCAGATGCTGAAAATGCTGTTTTCCAGCCTAGAACGGAAAAATCTGCTGCATTCAAGAATTCACTCATGCGCTGCAGAAGGTGTTTGGCCCGGCCCTTGGTATGCGAGCAGGACGGTAATGACATTTGTTAACGTCATTGGGTATAACCCCTTTGCCGACCCCTTGCCAAAGCCTGAGCGGAGTTGAGGAACTCATTTTTGGATCCCTTGGAGGACCGAGTGGAATTAAGGAAAATCTAGGGAAATTGATGTTCGACCGAGTGGAATTGATGCCTGCTCATGAACACAGACACTTAGGCATGCGAGAGGGGGAAACCCTAGGATGATAAGAGATCCTGGCGCACAGAAAACTCCCCCAGTTGAGTGCAGACATTGGCGAAGTTAACTGCTCTCATCCGGACAACGTATGACTCAACCAGCTAAGTAGCCTGTACAATACAATCTGAACTGACCATTTAACAACAATTACATATTCACATTCGGAGGTCAATCACCACTTTCAATATCTAACCAAACATCACATAGACTATAACTAACAAATATTGACTAGTTGCATTATTTTAACTACTACTGCCACTAAATAAGTGTATATATTGTAAATACTTTCACCCATACTTTTAGACATAGATTTAATAGCCTAAGTGTAATGGATCTTATTATTATTATTATTATAGCGTATGGCTTTTAATGCCGGGAGTGTCCGAGGACATGTTCGGCTCGCCAGTTTTGTAGCTGCTTCGAGACGGACACCCAATGGGTGAGCTACAAGTACCGTTGGGGAGGAAAGTTTGGATGTAAGGACGAGGAGTTGGAATGTAGCAGCTGTGGCCTATAGTTAGGGACCAACCCCGGCATTTGCCTGGAAGGAAGATGGGAAACCTCAGAAGACCATCTTCAAGGTTGCCGGCGGGGGGATTCGAACCTCCTCGCCTCCCGGATGTGAGCGACTGCCAGCAGTCATGCCGTAACGACCACGGCTAACTCACCCGTTAATGGATCTGATGATGATCGCTTGATGATCGAAACTGGTCATCCAAGTGTACTTATTAATTTCATGTAATTCTTTTTACGGGATTAGGGGATAACCCATCACAATTGGGTACAATCGTGTTGACCGACTGAAAAAAACATCAAATTTCGATCAAAAGGTAAATTAATAGGTGACCGCAACATTGTACGTTCTCCTTGTTATAGCGTCATACTAACATGCAAGGAAGAAGCCTCCCCGAAGATTGTATAATTTACACTATGGAAAACCAGTACAATCGGGCGCATCCTGGGCAACGTTGCATAGCAGCGGCAGATTCTTCCACTACCGGTCAACACAGAAGTAGTAATCTCCCTAAAGGGTCTTTTTTAAGACCACTTGTTATAGTCTCGATTAATATCGAGGGATTCTCGCGTGCCAAAGAGACCTTATTGGCTGATTTGTGCAACGAATGTAAATGTGACATACTCCTAATGCAAGAGACTCACCGGGGCTACAACAGCCATCGGCCCAAAATCGCAGGCATGGAGCTTGTTCTGGAAAGGCGCCACGATAAATACGGCAGTGCCATTTTTACCAAACCAAACCTAAATATCACATCAGCCTCGCTGACTGGAAAGGATGACATCGAGATTCTTTCAATATCTACACCACACTTTTGCGCTACTTCTATATACAAGCCCCCCAATGTCGACTTCACGTTTGAGAAACCTGCCAACTTCAACTACCAGGACGTAAACTTCATCATTGGCGATTACAACTGCCGAAGCACATCTTGGGGATACCCAGATTCAGATATAAATGGCGAAAAACTGGAAACCTGGGCAGAGAATCATGATCTTCAGCTAATTCATGATCCAAAGCTGCCAGCATCCTTCAACAGTGGCCGATGGAGGAGAGGCTACAACCCCGATAATATCTTCGTGTCATCCAAAGTTGCTGGGAGTTGTTTGAAGATGATGGGTAAGCCCATTCCATCTACCCAACATAGGCCCATAATTTGCACAGTGAATGCCATGGTTGTGCCAGAGGAGGTGCCTTTCAAGCGAAGGTTTAATTTTCAGAAGGCCGACTGGGAAAGATTTGCCAAAGAGCTTGATACAGAAGTTGCCAAAATCCCGCCGCAACCTGAGATGTATGAGGCATTTGTCAAATGCGTCCATACAGTTTCTAGAAGGACTATCCCAAGAGGTTGTAGAACAAGCTACATACCAGGACTGACTGATAACAGCAAACAGCTGATGAACCACTACAAAGATCTCCTTGAGGCAGACCCATTTTCTGATGATACTATCCATGTTGGCGAGGAACTGTTGCAAACTATCTCAGCACATTGTAAAGCTAAGTGGACCTCACTGGTAGAGAATCTCGACATGAAGTTAAATAGTAGGCGGGCCTGGAATCTCCTGAAAAACCTCAGCGGTGACCCAACGACATCTAGAAACTTCACCACAATAACAGCAGACCAGATTGCAACCCAATTACTCATGAACGGGAAGACTAAAGGTCGGAGCTCACGGGAGCAACTGGAACGAACCTCAGGACATGAGAACCATAACCTACGAGAACCTTTCACCTTGAATGAACTAGAATCTGCCATCTCCACGTTGAAATTGAATAAAGCTGCTGGCATCGATGACATCAGAGTAGAACAGATCAAAAAGTTCGGCCAGACCACCCTACAATGGCTGCTTACGATGATTAATGAGTGTGTATCTAAGCTTTATATCCCCAGGCTCTGGAGGAAAGCCCGAGTGGTTGCACTGCTTAAGCCTGGTAAGGAGCCAAACGATCCTAAAAACTTTCGCCCAATATCCTTATTATGTCACTGTTTCAAGATCTTCGAGCGCCTTATCCTCAACCGAATTAGCGGCATCCTTGAAGATAAGTTCATTCCCCAACAAGCTGGGTTTCGATCTGGAAAGACGTGTTGCAGTCAGATACTGAACCTCACTCAACACATCGAGGATGGGTATGAACAAGGTGAGATAACTGGAGTTGCCTTTGTCGATCTAACAGCTGCTTACGACACTATCAACCACAGAAAGTTGCTGAGGAAAGTGTACCAGACCTCCAACGACTACCAACTAACATCCCTTATTGGCACTCTCCTGCAGAATAGAAGGTTCCAAGTCTTTCTCCATGGTAAAAAGAGCAGATGGCGCATACAAAAGAACGGCTTACCTCAAGGCAGTGTACTCGCTCCTGTGCTATTTAATATTTACACTAACGATCAGCCCATACCAGAACATTCTAGGCTCTTCATCTATGCTGATGATACTGCAGTGGCTGCCCAAGGAAAAACATTTGAAGAGGTGGAGGGAAAGTTGACTTCTGCACTAGATACCCTTGGATCTTACTATGAAGCCAATCATCTTAAGCCAAATCCCAACAAGACTCAAGTATGTGCATTTCACTTAAGGAATAGAGAAGCTCGGCGGGAACTGGATGTTACATGGCAAGGCAAACAACTCCAACATTGTCCAACACCCGTGTATCTAGGTATTACTCTTGACCGAACACTGTCCTTCAAAAAACATTGCCATAAGACCAGGCTGAAAGTTAGTTCACGGAACAATATTTTGAGGAAGCTCACAGCCACCACCTGGGAGGCAAGTCCTCACGTCCTAAGAACTTCTGCTCTTGCTTTGTGCATGTCTGCTGCAGAGTACGCTTCACCTGTGTGGAGTGCATCCAGTCACACCAAGCAGATTGACATTGCCATCAACGAGACCATACGAATCTTGTCGGGATGTATGAAGCCTACTCCAGTCGACAAACTTTACCCGATTGTTGGGATAGCTCCCCCAACTATCAGAAGGGCTGTTGCTGCTGATGCAGAGAGGGCGAAGCAGATTAATGATCCCCGTCATCCACTGCATAATCATCAGGCTGTTGTCCGTCGACTGAAATCAAGAAAGAGTTTCATCGCCAGGACTCAACCACTGGAGGGAACATCGGAATCTAACCGCATCTCCAGGTTGAAGAGCAAGCTGCCGCCGGATATCCCTGTTAAGGAAGAGCTAGCCCCAGGAAATGACCTGCCTTACCCTGTTTGGAAATCACTTAATCGTCTCAGGGTGGGCGTCCCTCGTTGCAAGACCAATATGCAGAAATGGGGTATCCTTCCAGCTGATGGAGACACGTCCTGCGAGTGTGGAGCAACACAAGACCCAGCCCACCTGCTCATTTGTCCACTACTTGAACAACCCTGCACTACCCAGGACCTGATCGAGGCAAACAACAAGGCCATCGGAGTTGCTACATTCTGGAAATGATCGGACACGGAAATGAATGACTAACATGCACTAATTCACATGTGATATTTTGAAATACAAATGAAGAGTCCCGCTATTCCGAACCCTGCCACTCCGAAAATCCACCTATTCCGAACAGAGTTCAGAAAAATACCGATTGTTCTTTTTTACTTAAAAATGGGAGAAATCAAGAAGACGTTTTTTCGTGTTAAAACGTACATGTAGTTTTATAATGTACAAGGAAGTTAAATGAATGCTATTATAGAATACAGTTAAACAAATTTGCAATAAGCGATCACAGTTCAGCTAACTTCGCTAGAGTAAACACTGACCTGATAGATAGGACTAGACAGAGCGCAGTGCAGTGAGTCGTGTGTTTGGAATGCGGGACGAGAGGGATAGGTAGGGTGAGGTGACGAGTCTATTTTTACAACACAGTCGATTGCGCTATGAGTAGACGAATGTCACTGTCCTTCCCTTCTGACTTTCACTGAACCTGTTCACGAGCTGATCAATACTGTTTGCAGTAGAGCTGACACTAGCAGATGTCCCCACACTTAATTTACGCCAACAAGTAAATACGTTGATATTATTAATGAAATTGGCCTAATCCGAAATTCCCGCTAAACCGAATAGGGTTCGGCCCCAATTAGTTCGGAATAGCCAGACTCTACTGTTACTCCAAATGCAAATTCGGAGCAGTCACCGTGGCGCTAACCAACTTCACAAGCTGCAATTCCATTCCAGATTCTCCTTTTCTGTCGAGCGTCACACAACCAAGAGGCTCAGAATACTCCCGAGGAGCGAAACGACCGATCAAGACTATAAGGCTATATCTTTTCTGAGTTGAAATCGTAGTAATAGACTAATCACGCTTTCAAGACGCTCACTGCGACTGCCAAGATTCGATCAACAATATTATTTTGTTGCCAACAGCTTCATACACCAGGCAGGGATGCGATCGAGTTGGCAGTGACTGTTGCATCGAAACACAAAATCAACCCGACTAACTGAAACTCGTCTTAAATTGGCTTTATTTTCATCTAACAAGGTTCACTTAAACCGGGCAATGCGGCTTCGGTGGCGTAGTTGGTAGCATGCTGAGCTTCTATGCCCAAGATAGCGGGTTCAAATCCGGCCGAAGCCGTCAGAATTTTAAGAGCGTTAAAAATCCCTCAGTATGCCTTCCTTCGGAGGGGAAGTAAAGCCGGCGGTCCCATGTCATAGATTTATGGCATGTTAAAGAACCTTCCACTAATTACACCTGTGTGAAGCTAAATTGTATAGGTTAAGAATGTAAACAACGCTCTTAGGTTCCTACGTTCGTTACCAAGAGCCGACTGCGGTGGCGTCTAGTAGCTAAGTTCTGAACTAGGCCTAGTAGTCGTTGACGGTGGCGTTTGGCGACAAAAGTAGGAACTATTTGAAAAATTCAAAGTTTCAGTCCTTACTTGAATTAAAAAACAGATACACACACTAATACAGCCATCACAATTAACACCGGTTATCAGACAGATTCTACACACACCCAAAGTACACGGGGCTACATGACCGCGTTGTCGCAGCCCCTAAACTGAGGAACCAACCAACCAAACCGGGCAATACATTTTAAAAATTAATCACTGTTTTTCACTTCATTGACCGCCATGCAGGGCTGGCATGCGAAACGAAATGTATTATCAATTTAATTTAGCGTCGCGAAATTAAATTGTTCAATGGAATAACATTTCGCTCCTGGCGCAAAATGAAATTCCTTACAGACTTTTAATTCCGCTCCTGGGGCGAAATGAAATTCATTACAGACTTTTAGTTTTGCTCCTGGAGCGATATAAAATTCGTTACTGACTTATAATTTCACTCCTGGCGCGAAATTAAATTCATTACAGATTTTTAATTTCGCTCCTGGTGCGAAATAAAATTCGTTACTGACTTTTAATTTCGCTCCTGGCGCGAAATAAAATTCGTTTGGCTTTTAATTTCACTCCTGGCACAAAATTTAATTCTTTACAGACTTTTAATTTCGCTCCTGGCGCGAAATAAAATTCGTTACAGACTTTTAATTTCGCTCCTGGCGCGAAATAAAACTCGTTACAGACTTTTTAATTTTGCTCCTGGCGCGAAATTAAATTTGTTAACGACTATCAATTTCTTTCCCGGCATTTAGTCCCTCCCCGACCGAAATTAAAATGCATGGAGCATTTCAATTCGTGTCTGAAATGAAATATGTATCTTTTCTTCCCCGAAAGCCTTATTTGCTTCGTCTATTTCTCCTGCCGCGTACTACACCTAGCCACCATCTACATTCGTCCCTATCACCCCATCCCCAAAGACTTCCTGGCCCACGTGGCTGAAGTCTTCCTCCATTTCATTCTAATGGGCCACCTCAACCTTCATTCCCGTTTGACCCTAGATCATCGAGCGTAAGACTGTGGAGCCTTATGGCGACAGTGTTGCTAACTCTAGGCAGAGGTAGCGCTGACGTCATACGTTATTTCACCCGCTTCGAGTACTGTTCTTTCATAAGTTAGCGAGACAACACAACCCCACAGCTACCTGAAGTAGAACACGCACAGGAGTTTTGCAGGTGTTAACGGATTGGACCAGTATTAAGGATACCGTACGCGAAGAGAACCAATAACGACATTCATTTCGTTGTGATATGACGCATTACTGATTGACAGATGTCGAGAGCACAACCCTTCCTTCCTTCCTTCCTTCTCGAATGTACAGTATGCTGACGATGTTAACATTTTTAACGTCAGCAATACTGTTGATCATCACTTTTCTGTTATTAGTTAGGCTATAATTTAGTTACTTTTAATTCTATTCTTGTTTTGTTTAGATTAATATTTGTAATATTGTAGTGAGTTAGCCATGCGGTTAGGGGCGCGCAGCTGTGAGCTTGCATTCGGGAGATAGTGGGTTCGAACCCAACTATCGGCAGCCCTGATTCGATCGAACAGAAAATGACACACAACAATAACGGATAGTGCTTCAGAACTTATGTTGCCGGCGGAACTGAGCACGTGCTCCACTCCGGGCGAGAATGCAGCACTGGACAAGGCTCTTCTTTCCAGCGTGCTAACCTCGAAAATGTTTAAATCGCCAAGCCGTAATATAAACAATACTTGTATGCAATAACAAAGGTAATCAATTGGCAGATAATTGTAGGAAGCTATTATGACGAAAAATATATATGTTCCGAGTTGCTTCATGATAAAAGGTGAGGTAACAAAACCAGTGTAGTGGGGGTTTCCGTTAAAAGTAAAAGCCCATAAGACCCATAGTCTTTTCTAAACGCTGGATGCTCTAAGAACTTCGAAGCCTAGACATCTACCTACGTCACTTAGACGCCACCCTCGTCCCTCTCCCAAACCCTACCCGTCCTTCCTCCAATACCACCCCCGACGCAGTTATTGCTCATAACTCCCTCCTCCATCTGTTTGACGTGTCTGTCCTGTCCCTCATAGGAGGTGATCACGCTCCCGTTTTACTCACCTTCCCTCTTCCCCCTCGCAATACTCCACTATCACCTCCCAGGATGGTCCAGAATTTCTGCACAGCAAACTGGCGGGAATACCGCTCCCACATCAACGATCACCGCCGTACGGACCATCTCCCACTGGATGACCAGACGATGGTCGATGCATATACTGCACACATAGAAACTGCACTAAAACAAGCCTCCCAACCCACAAGCGCCTTCCTGGCACACCATCTACTCCCGACTAAACCGAGTGTTTTCTTCTGTCTCTACCTACTGGTGACACCTAAACCGGTTAACCGCCAAGACCTCCACACCATACTACCCCATTCTACCTACAGGGTGATTCATAATTCCTATTACAAACTTCTGGGGGTTGTAGAGGGTACTAAGTAGATCACAGTTTGAATAGGAACCCTTGTCCGGACATTTATCGTTTCGATACCAAATCGGTTTGAAGATCACTTTCATTTTACATCGCCCGCTTCACGGAACGCAAATAACATTGGCTGAGAGCAACCTCTGCAGTCCCCTTATGTCATACAGTAGGCTACGTATGTCTTCTGTTTACAAACCGTAGTTACAGTGAGTCCGATTTGACAGCAGTTGTGGTCCAGTCAGGGCGCAGTACAGGACGAGACCGCAGTCCAATGATATCGTGTCGTCTGTTCTTTTACAAACGGTAGTGACAGTGAGTCCGCTTTGACAGCAGTTGTGATCCAGTCATTCAGCGGTACAGGATGGCGGCATACACTTTTGATGAGTACACCGAGATGTTACTAATGTACGGTGAAGCTGGACGTAATGGTCGAGCTGCACAATACATGTAACTTATCATGAACGTTTTCCGTATCGCCCCACCTCATCACATACATTTTTGTGAAACTACAATAAAGGCTGCGAGAAACCTGTACATTCCAACCGAGGAGGGCGGTTTGTTGTGCTCCACAGACGCGTCGCACTGTCGACTTTGAAGAGGACGTCCTTCATCACGTAAAACAGGACCCATCGATGAGTACGCGAAACATTGCCGATGCCGTGAATGGGTCCCAATCGAGCGTCTGGCGTGTTTTGCGCGACCAGCAACTGCACCCTTTCCACCCACAGAAAATTCAAGCAATGGGCCCGGCAGATTTCGTGCCACGTGCCAACTTCTGTGCTTGGTTTCTACATCAGTATATTAACACACCCCACTTTCCGCGTCACGTTCTTTTCACCGATAAAGCTCAAATCACCAGGGAAGCAGTTTTTAACTGTCGAAACTCTCACATTTGGGCTGAAGGAAATCCGCATGCCCACAGCCACGTGGATTTCAGCAACGGTTCGGCATCAATGTATGGGCTGGCCATCTGATTGGGTCGTACCTTCTTCCGTACTGCCTAACGGGTCCTCTTCCTGCAAGAGGTACTGGTTAAGTTCTGTGAAGATTTGCCATTGGCACTGCGTCAGAAAATGTAGTACCAACATGATGGCGCACCAGCGCACTTTGCACGTGCACTCCGAGAACATCTCGACCAAACATTCGGGTAAAGATAGATAGTTCAAAGTGGTCCAATTTTGTGGCCACCACGATTGCCAGATTTAACTCCCCTCAACATTGTCCCGTGGGGCCACATGAAGAACCTTGTTTATGAGACTCCTGTCGAGTCGGAAGAAGATCTTGATGCACGTGTTCTAGATAATTGAACACACACCAGGTCTCGTGGGAATTGTGTATGACAACATGCTGCGCAGGTACACGTTGTGTAATGAACAGCAGGGTCGCCACGTGGAACAACTCTTGTAGTGCATACGTGTCTGTAGTGAAGTGGGATGTGTGCAAACAAACTGATTTGGTATCGAAACGATACATGTCCGGACATGGGTTCCTAATCAAAATGTGGTCTACTTAGTCCCCTCTACAACCCCCAGAAGTTTGTAATAGGAATTATGAATCACCTGTATAATGGGACGGCACCCCCAGACGACGCAGTCAAATGGGAGTTGTTCACTTACCTTCAATGTCTGACAGCACGGCACATTAGTTTTCTTGTCCGCTATGGAAAAGGTAGAGGTACTTGTTGCCTCATTGTACAACAAAGTACTGCGTTATGAACGTCAGGGAGGGCTGGCCCCGAGTCCGAGGTTCAGTCAACGACGATGGTGATGTTGATGCCACAGCACTGATTTTCTCCTACACTGGTATGATGACCATTGAATGACTCACGTTGCTGTTGCGGCCCAGCATTTTATGCAGGTGGTCCACGCTAATACTGTTGCCAACGTCGGGACTTTGAACATCGTACCCAACATAATGTAATTCTTGAAAGGAATATATTTTAATTTCAACGACGAAATGAAATGTTTCATGCATTTCAAATTCACGCCGGGAGGAGAAACTAAATAACGTTTGGAAATTTCATTTCGCTTCGGGAACGAAATAAAATGTCTGTAAAGATTTTTATTTCGCGCCGGGGGCGAAATTAAAAGTCAGGAACGAAATTAATTTCGCGCTGGGAGCGAAATTAAAAGTCTGGAACGAAATTAATTTCGCGCCGGGAGTAGAAACCAAATACCGTTTGGAAATTTCATTTCGCTTCGGGAACGAAATTAAATGTCTGGAAGAAAATTAATTTCGCACCGGGAGCGAAATTGAAAGTCAGGAACGAAGTTAATTTCGCGCAGGGAGTGAAATTAAAAGTCTGAAACGAAATTAATTTCGCGCCGGGAGCGAAATTAAAAGTCTGAAACGAAATTAATTTCACGCCGGAAGCGAAATTAAAAGTCTAGAACGAAATTAGTTTCGCTTCGAATTAAGTTTCGCCTTGATTTAATTACGCGCCGACAATCATAATTTCGCTCCCGAATATCGCGCTCACGACGAAATTAAATTATTTTTGCCCCCATAGCCATGAATTTAATTTCGCATGCCAGCCCTGCCGCCATGTTCGTTTAAGTGCGCTTGCACACACACACGAAACACACCACCTATAATGCGATTTCTCAAAGTCACAGAACGTTAACATACCTCCCACTTTCTGACTTTTAACGCAGAATAAATCAAGATCATTACACACCATTCTCAAAATGATGTCTTGTATCGAGCTGGCATTTTCACACCACGACCACATCTTGTCTTCACATTGCGTGGAACTCCAGGAGCTGCATACTCGGAGTGAGTTACCAGATCCGCGGGTGGTGGATCTTCTAAAGGGGGTGAATCTTCTAATGAAGATATCTCCAATGGGTAGAGGCGTTGCATGGATCTAGGAAACTCCCTCCCAACTGATTTCATTCGAACGACTCTTGAACGGCCATCCTTGATTGGAAATACAGTAAGTTATATCATTCACCCTAGCCACTGGCCACGTCAGTTATTTCTTCTCGTCAGAACCAACGAGTATTATGTCTCTAATGTATCCAACCTGTTGTTTCGTTCGCGAGTCTTGGACATCGCAGTCATTTAGCCCCGTGGCATGTATTTGGGCGTGTGCAGATTTTGTCTCATAACCAGTGTATTTGTGATGTCTGTAGTAGTGTGTGTACTTGTAATTCAGGTGAGGATCGGGAAGGAAGCGGCCGTGGCCATAAGTTATTAACTTTCCCAGCATTTGCCTGGAGTAGAAATGGGAAACCACTGAAAACCACTTCAGGATGGCTGGGGAGGGAATCGAACTCACCTCTTGTTAGATTTGCCTCACGAGGCTGGGTGTACCCCGTTCTAGCCCTCAGACCCGAATTAAAATTCTTGGTAGAGCTTGGAATCAAACTCGGACCTCCAGGGCGACAGTCAAGAATGCTAGCCGGTACACCACGAGATGTCCCAACCGGTTGTTGAACCGAAAGACTAAGGTACTCGTCCCGAAAATATATAAAATACTGTACTTCGCCCGTTTCCTTAGGTTGGCCTTATCCCAGCAGTCAAGATCTTTAACTCCAACAGAACGAATATCCTGGAAGATCATAGCGGGTGTTAAAGCTGCCAAACCATTCAAATCCTCATTCTTCATGTTTGAGTGAAGCTTAACAAACTTTCCTTGAAGTAATAGAAGCCACTTTTCAGTGTTGCCTAATGCTATTAAGTCTAAAAACCATACCGTACTTTTTGGCGGAATTCCTCCCCTCCAAGATAAGGGTGTGACATTCCTCTTCATTTTTTTTCTGGCTACGTCACTGGACCTCAATGTCGATCATTGCCATTGACTGGGAATACGGTACAGTTTACTCCGTCGATTTCTGCCGATTTTCTTTCTCAGCCAATTCTGTGAACTTCTTTAGAACCGCTGAGTCAAGAGAGAAAGATCTCCTAACTTCATCGAGGCGACTCGGAATAATTCCACGCGCTTCCACCATCAAACACATGACCTTTATTTCGTTCAGTTTATAGCCTACTTCATCCGGTAATAAGGAATTATAGGCCACTTGAGATTACGGAAGAAACGTGTACCGGTAGGCCTACACAAAAATCCAATGGAAGTTCACCCAACTACAGTTGCTTGATGGGATGGATGGTGGGGAAGGGTATTTCGGATTGTCAAGGACATTTTATTCTGGAAAGCTTTCTTTAAAAACGTTCTTTCAGACAATCTTAAACATGAATTTATAGTCTTTCATTAACACTTCAGTGGGCACGCGAAGTTCACTTACGGAAGCGATCAGCTTCAATAGACCTATTGATTGTTACGGTACCGGTATGTTTTAAGTGCGATGCGATTATTTTCACATTATAAGACATTGCGGTACGTTAGCAGTCGCACGGATCACAATAGTGTTCACACGCGTATTTAGAAGGAGAGCTTGGCGGGATTTAATGTCAAGGTCAACAATGGTACCATCTGCGAGTGGTACGAAAAAACGAATTCCTAGATCTTTTTTATCACTTGTGTCACTGGCATATCTGAGATATCTCGCGCTCTCTTGTGCCGGTGGATCATGACTTCACTGGGTCAAATGAATTATTGAGGTCTTGTGCCGGTGGTCGACAGCACAAATTTCTTAATGTCCTAATATCTATTAGCCTACATTATAAGGATAATGTAGTGAGAGAATTTCAACAGTTTTTTTTTTCATTTCTTTGTATTTATGTTTACCTTCACGGATGTTGTTGTAGAAGGCTGTCTTCTTTGCCAATCCGTCCCCACTATCCCTTAGGAAATTACACGCATACTAGACTGTTAGTTGTAACTGTCATCACTGTTAACACTAATTTTTTCAAATGACAATATAGCCTATAGGCTAATATAAAAATAAATAGTAAATGAACACTCCTGAAAAATTGTACATGTATTAGTTTCAATCACTATTAAATAATGGGCAATTTAGGATTACGCGTTTCAACCGTAAAGTGGTCATCATCAGATCCTGATCACTGGCGTTGAGGTTCATATGTATACTAGCTGTTACCCGCGGCTTCGCCCGCAATAACATTTGAAATCCCGTTATAACATTAGTTATATAAGTTTTTCCTATAGTGGAAGATAATGACGGCAACATGGAGCGTTGAAATTGGAAATCGGGTGCAATATACGACGGGGAGCTTTGATTTAAGGCAGGTCCCCTAGCCTACTGCCATGTCTATCGACAGTGTTTTTAACGCCTAAGCAATTCTCGGTAAACTACATTTCTGGTCTTTCTCTCAGGCTTCAGAATGACTTAGCCACCAGAAGAACTGACTCGGGAGCATGCGCTGTTCTTCCACCGTCCAGTGGGGTTGCTGCAATACCCGAGGAGACGACTGCGATGGCTATGTTCTGTCGACTTCTAAATGTACTGAGCAGGAGATTAATCACGAAGGTTTTTCCAGTTCCGCCTGGTGCATCCAGAAAAAAGAGCTGACCACATTCTGAAACAACACTTCGAACTATTTCGTCATAGGCCAATCTCTGCTCGTTGTTCAATTTTGGAACATTATCAGCAACCACTTTGGACAACTTAATTGTGTCGTAAGAGAGTTCACTGACATATTCTCGGTGAACAACGACGGAGTCTTGTTCTCGAGAAGGCGACGGAAGTCCAAAGCGTTCCAGTTGTTGACCAGACATTTTTAGTACCAAATCCTCAAGAAGCACCAGACACCTGTTGTAGATAACACCCATGACCAGGTAGACATCAGCACACTGCCTCTGAACCTCTCTCACCACATCTTCCGCGATGCTGTCTTTGTGTTCTTTCCAGAGCATGATGGGATCACTCACTTGTCAAAACACCAGTAAGATGGAAAACAGCTCGCGTATCTTGTGGAGAGAGTCGGTGGAGGACGCTTCCTCTAGTGTGCGGCCCCAGTGCGCATCATCCTCTAGCAAGCCAAGTGCTTTACATGCCGCTTGAAATGTTGGTTGAACCACCCCTGCCACGGTTTTGAGGTCAGTGAAAGACTGAGGGCCAGGGATTTTATGTAAAGGAGGTGGAGGTAGTAGCATTCGGCATTAACAGGGTGAACGGTGTAAACTCTGCCAAGGGTCTGATCTTTTTTCACACCAGGATGGCCTGGGACTGCCTTTCCTTGTTTCCTTCTACAGAACTTCTTACCATTCCAAACGAAATAGGATGGAACTTCACAATATAAAAGTGTTGAATCAAATTTATCGGATCGGCATAGTTCGAAGAAATCAAGAGGGCTGTTAAACTGGTCACGAACTTCGTCTTCATTAAGGTAAACCCGCAGGACGTTCTCGAGGTGGACGACAAGTTGCATGACCGAAGGATAGCGTTCATGTATGAGGAAGCAGAATATGCGCCAAGCCGCCTCTGAGCTGCTGATGTAACGTTCTGATTCATATCTCGCAACTTCGTCAAACTCTCCGATGCTAAAAGTAGCTTGGTCGGAACCTTTGTTAACATACTTGCAAATGTATTTTATTGACTTTACAGAGTTGCAGTACTCAACATTGATATGAGCTGAGAAGGTGCGAGATAGGACGGGGTTATAGGGTACCACCCAGCTATTGTCAATTTCCACTCCCTTTTTAATAATAGAAACCCCTTCCTCCGAAGTGGGCAGCCTGCCATATTTGGGACACCCATCTTCCCCGGTTTGGGTTTCCTTGATGAGTGGTCTGGGGGTAC
This sequence comes from Meconema thalassinum, assembly GCA_946902985.2. NCBI lineage: Eukaryota > Metazoa > Arthropoda > Insecta > Orthoptera > Tettigoniidae > Meconema > Meconema thalassinum. The sequence continues at coordinate 380,607,074 of OX336394.1, read as the reverse complement.
TTCTTGTTGCATACTCCTTCCACCATGCAAGACGAACTCCTGTTGAGAACTCCACATGGACCGTGGATCATATTTGCCTTGACAATCTCATGGAGAGCAGGGTCAAGATTTGGGTCAGGAATCTCAGCACTGATCACCTTGTTGATGTCTTCAGGCCTTAGCCTTTCTTCCAGCCACAGAAGTATGTGAACGTGAGGTAGTCCTCGCTTTTGCCATTCAATGGAATACATATGACACCTTGAAAGACCTTAGTAAGAAGTATCATCATGTGCTTGATTTTCAAATCGAATACCCGCGCTACCAAATCATGCCTATCTTGAGGTTGTTGACCTTGTTTCAGGTGCTCGACTACTTCGGATCATTTTGGATTGCAGGTGAATGTTATAAAAAAAAATCAGGACGTCCAAAATGGTGCATGCGTTCATGCATATAGCGCGGGCCTCCAGTGAAAGTCGACGGCAAGAAGACCATTTTACCAATATCTGACAAACGGCTGACAGCTTTACTCATTGCGTCCTTCAGGTGCACATATTCCTCACTTCTCAATTTTTTCTGATAGTTGCGAATCCAAAGTAGTCTCTCTGTCTCAATCTTTGCATACATATCAACCTGAAACTGATTGAGAAGATTGCGAAATAACTAAAGATAAGAATTATCACCCTCAAGCTCAAATATTCTGAAGCTGTAAAAGTTAGCGGCAGACACGGTCTTCTTCAAAGGTGCTTGAGTGCTGTTGTGACGTTGAGGAATATTCTCCTAACGTAATAAAACAAATCTCTACTTCAAAAAACCTGATAAATGGAATAGACCTAGCCTAACTTAACAAAATTAACGTTGGTAGAGGTAATTTTCTTTTACCAAAGTCTACTTTTCATTATAACTATGTCTTCTTCTTCTTCATCATTTCCCCTTCCGACACGGTGTTCCAATCCAGGTTCCGTTTTCTAATGCTATTCTCCACCAAGTCCATCCAACGCATTCTTGGTCTTCCTCGTCCTCTCTTCCCTGTCATCCGTCGTTCCAGTGCTCGTCTTGGTAGCATTACTTCATTCATCCGTTTGACATGTCCAAACCATCTCAATCTGTTTTGCTCCAGTTTGTCATTTAGTTTCTGTACTCCCAGTTCTTTCCGTATATCTTCATTTCTCTCTCTGTCTCTCCTCGTTTTCTGGACCATACTTCTCAGGAATCTCATCTCAGCTGTCTGTACTCTGCTCTCTAACTATGTACTACCAAGAAATTATGAAAAACGCCGTACCTAATCCAACAAACAAAGGAACTCGACAGTTACTTCAACTAAAGGCTAATATATAATGCAATATGATGATTATAAAGTGATGGTGAAAGTATAAAGTACAAACAGAAATTACATAGAAGTACTGTTTGAACAGAGAGAGAGTGGGTAAAGGTCGGGAGTGCAGACAACAATGACGTGAACGTTATGACAGTAAGCTCACTGCCTGCAAAGACTGGTAGGGATGACGTGCTGCAGCCCGCATTGCTTCATATAATCGCAGTTTTCGCGGTTTAACCATGATCCCGAGTGATTTTTTTGAAAATCTTTCGTAGCGAGCACCCACGGCCCTTGAGGAAGCTGCGTACCAAATTTCATTCCAATCCGTTCGGTGGTTTATGAGATTCCGTGATGAATGAATGAGTGAGTGAGTGAGTGGTATTTGACAAATATATAGTAGATACAAATATTAATTGGTGTGGTTTTATTATACCGGTACTTTAGTATACTGAATCTTATGAATGTTTATGTTACAATTCACAGGTTGAATCTCGTTATTTAAGGTTAGTTTGTTTTATGCGGTTTGTGAACTACAGTGTGTATTATGCACGTGTATACAGGTACATTTAAAACAAACACAATATAGTAAAATTAGAACACGCACTTGAAATCTATTATGTAAATGGATACGTATCTCCTTCACAGCGCGTTTGTTGTACAGGTGTAGGCCTACTCTACGTTGGCCTACTTCAACTGACTCGCTACAGAGAGAGAGTCTTCCTGAACATCCTTGCGCGCGGTATATGTTGGCAGAAGTTGTAATTAACCTGATTTTAAAGTACTGAGGCAGGGATGACTTACAAAAGTGGTGCATGTTATGGATTCTGGAACTATTCTCATTACTATTGAGGACCATTTAACCCATCTGCCGCAGCTTAGAAAAAGGTCCATATATGTTGTCAACCGGTCTTTAAGATGAGATAGGAACCTATAATCATCACCCAGTCCCAATATTGTAATTGTGAAGTGAAAATGCATTTGAAAAAAAGAAAAGGAAAAACAACAACAACAAAACAAGAACAACAAGATATCCAGTAAAGAACATATAGCCTACTTTGTCCTAAATGCATGGGTATAGTTATAAATCTTTGTCCTTTTGAAGGAATCGAATGTTGGCTGTAGTAGCTTGTACAACGTGCTATACGGATATTAAACATTGATTGATTGAATCATCACCTGAATTATATATACAGACACTAATACATCCATCACAATAACACAATTTATCAGACAAAATCCAACACTCACCCAAGTACACGGAGCTAAATGACCATGATGCCCATGCATCTCAAATGAAACAACAACAGCTTTCTACCCAAATCCTTCCTCGTATAAAAGTACACACACTAGTAAGCCTACAGGCATCACAGTGACACAGGTTATCAGACAACTTCTATACACACCCAAGTAAGCGGGGCTAAAATACCATAATGACGCAAAACCCCTAAAGAATCAACAACAAAATCCCTGGTTTCAACCAAATAGTACATATTAAAAAAACACCTAATATTTCTAACTATACCTCTAGTCACGTCAAGACCTAAGCGATCCCATTGATGTTCTGGTCTGTGAAGAGGCTAACGTGCCAGTAATTATTAGTTCCCACTTTTCCCGCTTGTTTTTGGCGCACAAGATGTTACCAGCACGTGTTGCTATGTTTCCATAAGCTGGCTACAATACTTTTCAGAATTTCCTTCGTAAAATTCTATGAATAAAATTTTCATTTTCACATTAATAATGAGTTTTACCCACATTGCTTTTCCTTTTGATGAATTATGTGTGTGGATATAGTTTTTAGTGGTAGTTGGAACGATAGGCAGAGTAATTCAGTACAAATTTGATGTTATATTACAGTTTGTCTATCTATATATATAAAAATCAATGTAACGTGATAGTTTGTCTGTGGGTATGTCTCCTATGCGTTCATATACCATTCATCCGATTGCGATGAAACTTGGGTGAGATGTTGAGTACACTCCAAGGAAGGTTTCTGACTTAGTAAATCCATTTGACAATAGGTAGCGCACGCGTAGATTCAACAAATGAGTGACGATGCGCGAAGCGTTTCAAACAAGTCCCGTATGTGTTCATATACCATTCGTCCGATAGCGATGAAACTTGGGTGAGATGTTGTATACCACTGCCGGCTGGATCGCAACACTCCTGGTTGCTTTAAACTGCCTGCCCATTCGACGATTACAGCATTGTTTTGAGCGTACAACCTCGTTTCCAAATAAAGGCGCTAGGAAGCAGCACCAAGGCTCTGTAGCAGACATAAGTTTTGTATTGATGTTAATGGCGAATTCGTGTTTTGGAATGCTTTTTGTGTGATTTTATAATGGTGTACTGCTGCGTGCCCTTTTGTAAATCGGAACGGGGCAAGCTAGAATACCGGGGAATATCATTTTATTACCATAACACTTGAAGGTTACATAAATTATTATATAGTTTAATGTTTCTTTTCATGTCCCACCACCAGGGGCTTACAACTAGTGGGATGTGGGTTGGCTCCTCTCTTTCATCTTTCCTGCCAACTCTTGTTCCCCAACGTTATTTGGGTATTGGAGGCCTGTGATGTCTTTCATTTCCCTGCCTTAATTGGCTCTTGTCTTTTTCTTTCCTATTTTTTGTGGGATCAGAATCTTTGAAGAATGAGTATTGAGTATTTGGAAACTACTAGAGCCATAAAAGGCAGATAGAAAAGGGAAAGAGGAAAGGGTCCACCCCAAAGTCAATAAAAAGGGGAAAATGGATACAGCTCTGGAACCCCTCACAGTCGCTGACTTCCGAGCTCAAAAGCTGACGGTGTAGACTTAGCCATGTGCTGACCCTTCGAAGAAGGAGGGTATCAGGATAGATGATGTTAGGGCCAGTTAAGGCAGAAAAATGAAAAACTCCCTAGATTTCGGATACCCTAATACAGTCGGGGTTGGAAGAGAACAAGAGCTCGCTAGGGGAGGTCGACAGGTAGATGACAGAGAGGAGCCTGGCACAAGTAAGTGGAAATAATAACGGACAAGGCTGGGGTCCAGTGGTCTCGAAGCCAAGTCCCACTAGTTGTGATCCCTGGGGTTGGGGATATACCCTCAAGGGCTCATGGATAGTGAGGTTGGTAATAGGCATCTCGGAAGAATTTCTGAGCTGGGTTCGGTTTTCTCCTTTTCCCGTGACGGGGCTAACCCCTCTATCCGTTATTGTTTTAAGGGGCGGAAATACGAGGTCATCTCTCCCACACCCTTTTCTATCTGCCTTTCATAGCTTTACTTCCTTTCAAGTCCCTCAATCCTCCTCTCGTGGTTTAGCAGCTAGGATGCTTGGCGCTAGCCCCGGAGGTAGAATTCAATTTCCTGTCTGCCAAGAAATTTAATTCTGGTTTGAGTGCTGGAACGGGGTACATTCGTCATCGCGAGGCAAAAATGAGTGGATGTGGGTTCGAATCCCACCTCAGCCATCCTCGAAGTGGTTTTCCGTGGTTTCCCCACTTCTACTCTGGGCAAATGCCGGGATGGTTCCTAATTTAAGGCCGCGGTCGTCTCCTTCCCAATCCTCACTTGACTTAAAAATACACACACTAATACAGTCATCACAATACGATGGGTTATCAAACAAATTCAACACACATCTAAGTACATGGTGCTACATGACCACGATGTCGCAAAGCCCCTGAATAAATGAACATCCCATTTTTCGGCGGCCCTTTTTTGATCTTTTATTGCCCTTATTCTTTATTTTCATCTCTAGTATACCGACAGTAGTGGCTACGCGGGCTAAAGCGCTACGTTAGGTCAAGAGGCCAAGCTCTCTGCTGACTCGGTAGACGCGTGGGATCGAGCCCCACCGTCGGCTGTCCTTGAAATGGTTTTCCGTGGTTTCCCATTTTCAACTCCAGGCAAATGCTGGGACAGTACCCTCTGACAGGCCACGGCCGCTTCCTTCCACATCCTTGCCCAGTTTCATTCATCTTCATCCATTCCATCTCTCATCCCGACGCGCAGGTCGCCCACGGGCGTCGACTAGAAAGACCTGCACTCGGCCTCTCAGGAGGCTACACGACAAAAAATAAATCTCTAGTATGTAAGTTAGATTTAAATCAGTTGGAAGTAGCCTAATTGTATTTTATTACCATCCGTATAATTACGGGCAAATGAGCTAGACATTTCGCCCCTTAAAAACAATCGCCACCACCACCATGCATTTTTGCTTTTCTTAATACTGAAAATTTGCCCGTAAGTATGTGTCTGAATACTTTTAGATGATTGAATAACAAAAGAACTAACTTATTGTAAAGTTTTCACGTCCGTCAATTTCGATATTGATCCTCCAAACATAGAAATTCTTCGTTTCAGGTATCTTCCTCTTTAAAAAGCCGCGAAAATTCCAGTGCCTTAGTGCTGCACCTAGCGGTGAATTAATGCATATATCTTGTACGCCTGTGAGTGTCGAATGGGCAGGCAGTTTAAAGCAACCAGGAGCGTTGCGATCCAGCCGGCAGTGTTGTATACACTTACGTGAAGGTTTCAAAATTAGTGAATACATTTCACAGTAGATAGCGCACGAGTAGATTCAACAAATGAGCGACGACACGCAAAGTGTTTCAAGAAAGTCCCGTATGCATTCATATACCATTCGTCCGATAGCTATGAAACTTGTGTAAAATGTTGTGTACACTTCAGGGAAATTTTCTGGCTTAGTAAATCCACTTTACAATAGGCAGCGCACGAGTAGATTCAACAAATGAGCTACGACGCGCGAAGCATTTCAACAAAGTCACGTAAGCGTTCATATACCATTCGTCCGATAGCGATGAAACTAGGCTGAGATGTGTGCACTCCAGGGAAGGTTTCTGGCTTAGTAAATCCCTTTAAAAATAGGAAGAGCAGGAGCAGAAACAAATGAGCGACGACGCGCGAAGTTTTTCAACAAAGTCCCATATAAGGTCATATACCATTCATCCGATAGCGAAGAAACTTGGGTGAGCTGTTGTGTACACTCCAGGGAAGGTTTCTGGCTGAGTACATCCATATTACAATAAGTAGCGCAAGAGTAGAATCAACAAATGAGCGACGACACGCGAAGCGTTTCAACAAAGTCCCGTATAAGGTCATATACCATTCTGCCGTTAGCGGTGAAACTTGGGTGAAATATGGTGGACACTCCAAGGAAGGTTTCTGGCTTAGTAAATACATTTCACAGTAGGTAGCACACGAGTAGATTCGACAAATGAACGACGACACGCGGAGCGTTTCAATACACTCCCCTATGTCTTCATATCCCATTAGTCCGATAGCGATGAAACTTGGGTGAGATGTTGTGGACACTTACGTGACGGTTTCTAACTTAGTAAATACATTTTACAGTAGGTAGCGCACGAGTAGATTCAACAAATGAGTGACGGGGCACGAATCGTTTAAACAAAATCCGGCATGCGTTCATATACTATTCATCCGATTGCGATGAAACATTGATCAGTTATTGTGTACACGCCAGGGAAGGGTTTCGACTTAGTAAATCCATTTCACAATAAGTAGCGCAAGAGTAGATGCAACAAATGGGTGCCGACGCGCGAAGCGTTTCAACAAAATCCCCTATTGGGTTCATATAACCTTCTTCGATTGCGATGAAACCTTGATGAGTTATTGTGTACACGCCAGGGAAGGGCTTCGACTTAGTAATACATTTCTCAATAGGTAGCGCACGAGTAGATTCAACAGATGAGTGACAGCGCACGAATCGTTTAAACAAAACCCCGTATACGTGCATATACCATTCATCCGATTGCGATGAAACATTGATGAGTTATTGTGTACACGCCAGGGAAGGGTTTCGACTTAATAAATCCATTTCACAATTGGTAGCGCACGAGTATATGCAACAAATGGGTGACGACGCGCGAAGCGTTTCAACAAAATCCCCTATGCGTTCATATAACCTTCTTCGATTGTGATGAAACCTTGATGAGTTATTGTGTACACGCCAGGGTAGGGTTTCGACTTAGCAAATTCATTTCTCAATAGGTAGCGTACGAGTAGAATCAACAAATGAGTGACAGCGCACGAATCGTTCAAACAAAATCCCGTATACGTTCATATACCATTCATCCGATTGCGATGAAACTTTTGAAAGTTGTTGTGCACGCTCCCACGATTGATTCTAAATTAGAAAATCCATTTTACGATAGCATAGGGGCAGTTAACGGAAATTGAAAAACATGTTGTGTATCCAAAAGCACTTCAAAAAACAGAATTTCAACGCCAACACTTTCTTTGATTGGCATTGCAACGCATGCCGGTACAGCTTATTGTATATAAACCTTGTTTGAGTGCCAAAAGCGCATCTGAGTAATTCGATTTGATGCCAAATCAGGCTCAGAGGTACGGCCACTCTGTTACGATTGCAATATGGTTTCCTCACGTAGACAACTACAGCTGCAAAGCTTGAAACACCAATAAAATTCTTCGGTTTAGGGGCTGTGACAGCGCGGTCTTGTAGCCCCGTGTACTTTGGGTGTGTGTTGAATCTGTCTGATAACCGGTGTTAATTGTGATGGCTGTATTAGGGTGTGTTATCTGTTTTTAATTCAAGTAAGGACTGCAGACATTCAGTTTTTAACTAGTTCCTACTTTTGCTACCAAACGCCACCATCAACGACAACATAGTTCTGAACTTGGTTACCAGATGCCACCGCAGTCGGCTCCTGGCGACGAATGTTGGAACCTGCTTCACACAACTGTAATTAGTGGAAGGTTCTTGTACATGCCATAAATCTATGACATGAGATCGCCGGCTTTACTTCCCTTCCGAAGGAAGACATACTGAGGTATTTTTAACACCCTTAAAAAATCCGACGACTTCGGCCGGGTTTGAACCCGCGATCTTGGGCATAGAAGCTCAGCATGCTACCGACTACGCCACCGAAGCCGCCTAAAATACTTCAAAGGTAATGAAAGTGGAGAGAAGTAGAATAAAAGGTGCAAACAAATCATTTTAAATGTATATAGCAGGTTGGTTGGTTGGTTCCTCAGTTTAGGGGCTGCGACAACGTGGTCATGTAGCCCCGTGTACTTTGTGTGTGTGTAGAATCTGTCTGATAACCGGTGTTAATTGTGATGACTGTATTAGTGTGTGTTTATTAGGTACAGCATTCATTTCAGGTTCCGTATTGACCGTATTTACAATTTAACACTTGGATTTTCCGCCAAATCAATACTTTTATTGATTTGGCGGAAAATCCAAGTGTTAAATTGTTAGTGTGTGTTATCTGTTTTTAATTCAAGTAAGGACTGCAGACATTCAATTTTCAAGTAGTTCCTACTTTTGCTACCAAACGCTACCGTCAATGACAACTAGTTCAGAACTTGGTTACTAGATGCCACCGCAGTCGGCTCCTGGCGACGAACGTTGGAACCTGCTTCACACAAGTGTAATTAGTGGAAGGTTCTTTTACATGCCATAAATCTATGACATGGGACGGCCGGCTTTACTTCCCTTCCGAAGGAAGACATACTGAGGTATTTTAACGCTCTTAAAAATCCGATGACTTCGGCCGGGTTTGAACCCGTGATCTTGAGCATAGAAGCTCAGCATGCTACCGAAGCCGCCTAAAATACTTCAAAGGTAATGAAAGTGGAGAGAAATTGAATAAAAGGTGCAATCAAATTATTCTAAATGTATATAGCAGGTTGAGGGATGATAATGTAGAGTGGACAATCTCGAGTTTTCATGCCGGAAACACAAGAAGGAACAGAAAGAGGAGATGCGCGGAGGGATAATTTCCTCAGGACTTCACCTGGCGTTTGGTATAGCAGCTAAAACACATTTCTTTTCTACTAAGCGATCACTCAAAAAACCTGCATTTAGTTTTAACTAAATTGACAACATGTATACTCTGTGGGCTCCTTACAACTCATATAAGATAACAAAACACCGGGGAATCACTTTGCTCAATTCCTCTTCCTGTCTCTGGGGCCTCGTCTGTCACACCAGGAAACTGAACTCAGTTCGCTGACAGACATCGCGTCGGGCGGCCTCGAGCGGTGAGTTCTCAAATAGAGCATGCTCCTAATTATTCTTGCATACTACGTGCAATGCTTTTTCCATGGTATTTTCTTCGGGGAGGAGTATGGGGAAAAGAGAACTTGATATATTTGTTTCCATTCATAGTACAATGGTTAATTGCAGCAAGGTCTCTTGTGACCTGAAGTAGTTAGTTATTGTTGTTTTAAGGGTTGAAACTTGAAACAGCGAGGTCAACTGACCCGACCTTAGTAGATGTCGTTGTTTTTGTTAATTCGTTTTAGGGGTTGGGACATATTGGTTATCATCCCCGTGTAGTTGAGTGTGTGATAATCTGTATTTATGTAGTGTGTGTTACTGTATTAGGGACAGGGATGGGGTAGGTGCCTCGAGACTTGAAGTAAAGTATTATCTCGGAATTTGCCTGGAGGGCACATTCAGGATAGCCACTGTCGGCACCGGGACTCGAACCTACGATCTCCGGACTTGCTGCAACCGCCGTGGTGCACGATTTAACGAGCACGGCTACGCCGTGTGACCTTTAGGAAATGCCAAAGAATATCGGGACCATTATATGATACGCTGCTCGGTTGTAAGTAATAAAATTCATGGAATAATGGCTCTCACGGCCAGCAAATCTTGTCAGTTGCGGGGTTGTACACCGGAAGTGGGCGTAGCCCCCCCCCCCCCCCCCTCTTTAATTTTCAACATTATGTTAGGTATGGTTGAATGTTTGTTATACAGAGTCACCTTGAAGTCTTAAGAGTCATAAACATCGGTATGAGCACCATCATTGTCGCAACACAGCTGAATTCTGCGCCATGTTCTCGCTGATGTTTTGCGGAGATACTCCGGAGTCACGAGGGTGAAGGCGTGTTCCACAGCTGCTCGATATTCTTGCGTTGTATGATATCGAGTGTTTCTTTGCTTTATGAAACCCCAGAGAGCATTGTCTGGTGTCGTCAGATCGGGACTTCTTGGAGGCCAGGCAAAGGGAGCTGGTAAAGATGCAGAACCTCTTCCAATCTACCAGCCAGGAAATGTCTGATTCGGATAATTGCGCACGTGAATCGCGAAGTGCGCTGGTACTCCATCCTGTTGTAAGACAACATTGTCTTCGATACAATTTTCTTGCAGTTGTGGCACCAACCACTCATTAAGCATATCCTGGTAAGAATATCCATTAACACTGTCTTCGAAGAAGAAAGGCCCAAAATTGTGTGTTGCACTCAATACAGCCCACATTATCACGTGTGATGGGTTTCTCTCCAGTTCTTCGTAAAATCGGGGGTTTTCCTTACACCACATGAAAACGTTCCGAGAATGCATACTCCAGTAGATAGCACACGCGTCTGTGAAGAAGACTCCACCACGGGTTCGTTGGAAACGGAACGCATTAAGAAGATTTCGGCATGCCTCTTTCCGCGCATCCATGTCGGCGTTACTCAGTTCATTCAGATGCATTGGACGGTAAAACATCAATTTCAAATCTTCTTTCATGTGAGTCACCATGGTGGTCCGAGGAATGAATGCCATGCTCCGCAGACCTTTTACGTCTTGATTTTAAAGGAGATTCCTGCACTCATGCTTCCACTTCACGACACGTTTCCCTCAGTTTTATCGGTCGACCGCTTCGGGGAAGGTCATTCACACTGCCCCCTTTTCCCCACCCCATCATCGTTGCTTTTCTTGGTGGATTAATACCAAAGTGGTCTGTAAATTTCGCTTTAACGCTTTCAATGGTGTCACCTGTGCGATGTCTTTCGTGAAGCCAAACCGCAACAACCAATCTTCGTTCAATGCTATATTGACTTTGATCACACATGGTTGATTTATAACTCCGTCTTAACGGCCACCAAGGTTACCAAACTGAAACAGGAATCGAACGAGTAGAACATGACAATCAATGTTGCCAACATCTAAAAAAAAAAAAAAAACATTTCCTTCACCGTCAAACAAACAAATATGGGGTACGCCCACATTCGGATCACTCTGTATACCCTGCCTGGACTTCGCAGGGATAGTGAACTTTGCGCTACGTCCTATATTTTGCTACGGGAGCCAAGAGCTCCAAAAGATGGATTCGCGCCAAGTAAATATCCTTCAGCAGATCTTCTAGGTTCTTGTGAGTTGCGGGGTTTCGTCCAGATTCCCGCCGCACAGTAGCACAAGGTTCGCTATCCTAGGCAAGATGTACCAAAAGCCTGCTGATGAGCCCAACTTGGTACATCTGGACGGAATCCTGCAACTGAGAACTGACACGGGAAAAACCAACAACATTTGCAGGAGTTTAATAAAATTCATACTTGGGATAAATTTAGATTTCATATTAGATGTAGACTTTCCTCTTTACATCTCCTTCATGCAGCTGAGAAGGCTTAAATACACACATAAAAAAAAGTTTTGCATCACCTCGGTTCCCAGATCTCCGGCATATAGACGTTGACTGTGTATATTGTATCCAAGATACAGTCCCTTTGACTGTTCATAGATGTCACTAAAACTGCTCAAAGATGTAAACAACCATGCATGAGCAGGGCCTATTAGACGGAGGGGGTACGACAGCCGATCAGTTCCAGTCATTCCACCATGACGAAGGTACGCTGCTCATGTTTTCTGTAGTTCTACCATGCCTAGAAGGTCAATACCGCAGTTCGATCGCGTCCGCATTGTTACTTTGTGTCAAGAAGGGCTCTCAACAAGGGAAGTTTCCAGGAGTCTCAGAGTGAACAAAAGCGATGTTGTTCGGACATGGAGGAGGTACAGAGATACAGGAACTGTCGATGACAGGCCTCGCTCAGGCCGCCCAAGGGCTACTACTGTAGTGGATGACCGCTACTTACGGATTGCCGCTCGGAGGAACCCTGACAGCAATGCCACCATGTTGAATAATGCGTTTCGTTCAGCCACAGGACGTCGTGTTTCAACTCAAACTGTGCGCAATAGGCTGCATGATGCGCAACTTCACTCCCGACGTCCATGGCGAGGTCCAGCTTTGCAACCCCGACACCATGCAGCGCGGTACAGATGGGCCCAACAACATGCTGAATGGACCCCACGGAATTGGCATCACGTTCTCTTCACCGATGAGTGTCGCATATGCCTTCAACCAGACAATCGTCGGAGACGTGTTTGGAGGCACCCTGGTCAGGCTGAACGTCTTAGACACACTGTCCAGCGAGTGCAGCAAGGTGGTGGTTCCCTGATGTTTTGGGGTGGCATTATGTGGGGCCGACGTACGCCACTGGTGGTCATGGAAGGCTCCGAAACGGCTTTACGATACCTGAATGACATCCTCCGACCCATAGTGCAACCATATCGGCAGAATATTGGAGAGGCATTTGTCTTCATGGACGACAATTCTCGACCTCATCGTGCACATCTTGTGAATGCGTTCCTTCAAGATAACGACATCGCTCGACTACAGTGGCCAGCATGTTCGCCAGACATGAACCCTATCGAACATGCCTGGGATATGTTGAAAAGGGCTGTTTATGGACGTCTTGACCCACCAACCACTCTGAGAGATTTACGCCGAATTGTCGTTGAGGAGTGGGACAATTTGGACCAACAGTGTCTTGATGAACTTGTGGATAGTATGCCACGGCGAATACAGGCATGCATCAATGCAAGAGGACGTGCTACTGGGTATTAGAGGTAGTGGTGTGTACTGCAATCTGGACCACAAATGCTGAAAGTCTAGCTGTATGATGGTACAACATGCAATGTGTGGGTCTCATGAGCAATAAAACGAGCTGAAATGTTGTTTGTGTTGATCTCTATTCCCTTTGTATTTAACGGTTCCGGAACTCTTGGAACCGAGGTGATGCAAAACTTTTTTTGATGTGTGTATATTGGCAGTGTACGTTAGTGTTGCTGCAAAGGGTGACACGTGGGGGGAGACTTAATGATCGCTTGATTTTACCATGATTGCCTGCTTTTATTCCCCACACGCCTACACAATCAATTGTTATAGACATGGCGTCTAACCGTCAATGTAGAAATTTTCGAAGAAACAGTAGCTACCTAATTAACTAAAATTTACCGAAAATCAAGTTCACTTCAAAAGCCGCTGGATTCCTGGATGTTTATTTTCGTTTACAATAATTAATACTTAAATAATAGACAATGTATTACTGTATATTCTAACTCTTAAAAAAATAAAGTCACTACATTTGTCGACAAAATCATTAAATTGGCAATACAGTACTGGGGGCTTTGGTGGCGTAGTCGGTAGCATGCTGAACTGCTATGCCCAAAATCACAAAATCAGGGTTCAATCCTGGCCGAAGTCGTCGAATTTTTAAGAGCGTTAAAATCCTTCGGAAGGGAAGTAAAGCCGGCGGGCCCATGTCATAGATTTATTGCATGTAACAGAACCTACCACTGCAGTTGATATTGTGTAGCTAATTTTGTGGGTTATTTGGTTAGAAACGCTCTATAAGTTCCAACGTTTGCAGCTAGGTGTCAGTGATAGTGGCATCTCTGGTAGTCAACGTTGGAACTACTTGACATTAAACTTGATGGGGAGCCTTCGGGCGTTCCATTAAAGTACCCCGCTATGGCCATTGGCTGCAATTTAAATATTAAATTGGCAATACTGAAATACATCAAATCCGTTTCCTTAATGGTAGGTCCACTCCATGGAGGAAAGAAAGGAAGGAGATGCCTTCGCTGCTCTGCCTAGCGCAAGCTGCTGAAGCCAAACGGCTCGCCCACTTTGGTTGCAAGAAAATGGCTGTCCCTATGCTTAAAGCCGTAAACCACTCCAACTAGTAATGGATTTTAGTGACATAAAACTGCAATGACAAGTCAAGATTTTTTCTTGGATAGGCAGAATACACTCTGTACATCACGGTACTTGGCACAAATAAGCTGCGTTATAGTTTTAGAAGCCAATTTAAATATAAATATGAGAGCACCTTTGCGAGGCTAGTTTTGTAAGGAAGACGCGGCAAAACGTAATAATCCGCTGAAACACTGATTAAATTGAATACAGGTGTCAAAAGATGCGAGAAGGAACATCTTGGGAATTAATGATGCCGAACTAATTACGGTATTTACACCAAATTGAGTTTTATGTTCTTATTGGTGTTGAGGCATTCATCAGTTTTTAGGCCTAATTTCGAGCACAGCCACTTTCACTCATTGGTCGTACACATTTTGATATTCAAGAATACGAACCTCAAAATTAATAAACAGAACAATTAAAAAAGGACGCATATTTGCACAAAAATACGATATAGCCTATACGTTTCGGTACCGTACGGTATTTTCTTTGTGGGGGGTAGAAACTTGACAATTAGCCTCGAATTGATTAATTACGTAGGCCTACCGTAATTATTGACCGACAGCCGTTTGATAATTTGGGATTTCCAGAGGAATGATTTTTATTTTTTGGTATATAGGGTAGGCCTACACATGCTGAGATTAGAATTGAAGAGGTTTTTTTTAAAATAACTTATCACTACTGTTATTACGTTTCCAAAGTTGCATAACCGGAGCGCGATAAAAACCAGGGCCAAAATCAGGTTTAGCAAGTCACAGTCACAGTCATGCAAGTCATAGAACACTGAATACGAGTTAAGGTTACGCCCACTTTGGTTGCAGCGCTTGGCTTCACTCATACGAGCTCAGGGCATCTCCTCTTATTCTTCCCTCCATGGTCCACTCTTATCTGAAGAATCTATGAAGTGCACCTGGGTTGTTAAACAGTGAAAAGTTATAAACGTAACAATGTTAAACTTTAAGTCACTACCACATTGATTTTTACGATAGCTAGTAGATTCGAGATTGCATTGTTTGTATTATTCTTTATAACACTTCGTGATTATCTTTTTTTTTCATCCCTTAATCATTTAGCCAAATAGTGGCTTCACTGCGTCCTGCTGCACGGCTGAAAGCAACGGGAAACTACAGCCGTATGCTATTCCCGAGGATATGCACCTCTCTATGCATAATTACATGATTGTGATGATGGCCTCCTCCCTTGTAAAATTTCAATCCGGAGGTAAACTAGTCCTCCGTTCGGATCTCCGGGTGGGGACTACTCGAGAGGGGGTTAACATCACAGAAGTGACAAAGAGGAAATCTGACATTCTACGGATCGGAGCGTGGAATGTTAGAAGTCTGCTAGGAAGTGGAAGGTTAGAAAACTTAGAAAGGGAAATGGATAGGTTGAGGTTGGATTTGGTTGGGATTAGTGAAATGCGCTGGCAGGAAGAACAGGACTTTTGGTCAGGAGACTATAGGGTCATTAGCACTAAATCAAACAATGGTCAAGCAGGGGTTGGCCTCATATTGAGTAGGAAACTTGGACAGCGGGTGGAATATTATGAACAATATAGTGAACGGATTATTGTAGCAAAAATCAATACAAAACCTACCTGCACCACAGTGGTACAAGTCTATATGCCTACCAGTCAAGCTGATGATGAGGATGTTGAAAAGGTCTACGAAGAAATAGACGAAATTCTGAGGTATATCAAGGGTGATGAAAATGTTATAGTAATGGGAGATTGGAATGCTGTGGTAGGAAAATGGAGAGAAGGGAAGATAGTAGGAGATTTCGGATTAGGTGAAAGGAATGATCGAGGAAGCAGGCTGGTAGAATTCTGCACCGAGCATGAGTTGGTCATAGCTAACACCTTATTCAATAACCACAATAGAAGAATATACACATGGATGAGACCAGGAGATACAGGACGTTACCAAGTCGACTTCATTATGGTCAAGCAGAGGTTTCGAAACCAGATTTTGGATTGTAAAACATATCCTGGTGCTGACATAAACTCTGACCACAATCTGGTTGTAATGAAATGCAGATTAAAGTTGAAGAAACTGAAGAAACGTCAAAAGCCAAAAAGGTGGGCAATAGACAGACTGAAAGAGAAGGATGTAAACGAAAGATTCAAGAAGAGTATAAAGGAAGGACTAATGAAAAACCCTAAACAAACTTCAATTGCAGACGAATGGGCCCTTTTGAAGAATGAAATAACAAAATCCGCAGAAGAAAACATTGGTAGGAAAGAAAGAATAGGTAGAAAACCGTGGATCACTCAGGATATACTAGAATTGATGGATGAAAGGCGGAAACACAAGAATGTAAGAGATGAAAAGGGGAAAGCAGAATACAGACGTCTGAGAAATTAGGTTAACAAGAAGTGCAAGGAAGCGAAAGATGAATGGTTGAAAGAGAAATGTGCAGGTATAGAAAATTGTCTGAAATTAGGAAAAGTAGACACAGCTTATCGAAGTATTAAGAATATTTTTGGGGAAAAGAAGACTAAGTACTGTAATATTAAGGACACGAATGGAAAGCCTCTAACAGATAGGGAAGAAAAGGTTGAGAGATGGAAAGCTTACATAGAGAGTTTGTATAAGGGAAAGGAGATTGAGAATCATGTAATGGAAAGGGAGGAGGAAATTGATGAGGATGCGAAAGGAGATTTATTATTGAGATCAGAATTTGATAGAGCTTTGGAAGACTTAAGCAGGAACAAAGCACGAGGCATAGATGATATACCGATTGAGTTGCTACGCTGCATAGGAGATGAAGGTCTGATCAGGTTATTTCACTTGGTGTGTAGGATTTATGAGACAGGTGAGGTACCCCCTGATTTCAAGAAGAATGTAATCATCCCTATACCAAAGAAAGTGGGAGCTGACAGATGTGAAGATTACCGTACAATCAGCTTGATTACTCATGCTTCAAAGATCCTGTCTAGAATAATTTACAAGAGGATTGAAAGCCAGATAGAAACGGAGTTGGGTGAAGACCAGTTTGGTTTCAGGAGAAATGTAGGAACAAGGGAAGCTGGTAGTAAGTCTTAGGCTGATTTTGGAAGGTAGAATAAGGAAAGATAAGAGAACGTTCATGGCTTTTGTAGACTTAGAAAAAGCTTTTGATAATGTTGATTGGACTAAATTGTTTGACATTTTGAAATCGATTGGAATAAAGTACAGGGATAGGAGGGTGATATACAATCTATACAGAAACCAGACAGCAGTCATTCGAGTTGAAGGACATGAGAGAGAAGCTGGTATTCAGAAAGGTGTAAGGCAAGGCTGCAACTTATCACCCATACTTTTCAATCTTTACATTGAACAGCAATGAAGGAAATTAGAGAAAATTTTAAAGTGGGAGTGAAGATTCAAGGAGAAATAATTTCAACTCTGAGATTTGCTGATGACATCGTCATCTTGGCCGACAAGCCTGAGGATTTGAATGAGTTTTTGAATGGTATGGACTCCGTCTTACGGAAAGAATTCATGATGAAAATTAATAAATGTAAAACAAAAATACTGGAATGCAGCCGAAATAAATCAGAAACCTCTATGGAGATCAAATTGACAGGTGAAAAGCTGAAGGAAGTAGGAGACTTCTGTTACTTAGAAAGCAGAATAACCAGTGATGGACGAAGCAAAGAGGATATAAAAAGTAGGTTGGCTCAGGCAAAGAAAGCATTTCTACAAAAAAGGAATCTGCTGACATCGAATATAGATTTAGGTATTAGGAAGTCATTTTTGAAGGCCTTTGTCTGGAGCGTGGCGCTCTATGGAAGTGAAACTTGGACTATTGGTGCAGCAGAAAAGAGGAGAATTGAAGCATTTGAAATGTGGTGTTACAGGAGAATGATGAAGATCAGATGGGTAGATAGGGTTACAAACAAAGAGGTATTAAGACGAGTGGGAGAGGAGAGATGTTTCTGGCGACTGCTAATGAAGAGAAGAGATAGGTTGGTAGGACACATACTAAGACACCCAGGAATAGCAAGCTTAGTTATGGAAGGAAGGGTCGAGGACAATAACTGTAGGGGTAGACCAAGGTTAGAATATGTTAAACAGATTGCCTCAGATGTAGGGTGTGGTAGCTATGTAGAGATGAAACGATTAGCTCAGGACAGGGAGGCATGGAGGGCTGCATCAAACCAGTCAAAAGACTGAAGACTCAAACAACAATCATTTAGGGGGGGGGGGGGTACCAGGTGGCAGAGTCGCATTCAGGGGGGCTCGTGGGCTCGTCCCCACCCACTCGAAGGTGAGACCTTGCAAGACGTTATTCATGTTGACAGCTTGTCTTTCGAAATGAAATTATATAGCCTATTAGTTTGTCAGTGTAACTATCTGCAGTCCATTTTTAGCCTATTTTCAATTATGAAAATATAGGTTTATGAGATCACCTTTGTCCATGTGTGTGTGTGTCCCTAATAACTTCTAAACGGCTGGAGCGATTTCAATGAAACTTGGTAAGGTCATAGTACTATTTCGGCCGACCCCGACCGTGCCCTTCAAATTTTATTTCGTCACATCAATCCAACATGGTGGCAGTGCGAAATATTTCACCGGCATTCTATATTTCTGAAACTATTACTGATATTACCCTGAAATTTTGTTCGGTGATAAAGGGCACTACTATAAGTTCACTTATGAGACTTTCAAAAATCTGTTAACTACAAAACGAACATGGCGGCCAAGTGAAGTTGAAACTTTTAAATAGACTTTTCTCGTGATTTAACCATGCAATCGCGATGAAACTTGGAACAGCAAATGTTTATACACATTGTAATGCACTGGCATCTAATCTAGTTCATTTGTTTATACACAACCTCAAGATGGCGGCTGTGCGAAATATTTCACTGGCATTCTATATCTCCGAAACTATTACTGATATCACCCTGAAATTTTGTACTACTAGAAGTTCAGCTATGAGACTTCCAAAAACCTGTAAAATACAAAACGAACATGGCGGCCAAGCGAAGTTGAAACTTTTAAATAGACTCTTCTCGCAATTTAACCATCCAATCGCAATGAAACTTGGTACAGCAAATGTTTATACACATTGTAATGTACTAGCATCTAATTAGTTCAATTGTTTACATAACCTCAAGATGGCGGCTGTGCGAAATATTTCACCGGTATTCTATATCTCCGAAACTATTACTGATATCACCCTGAAATTTTGCACCGTAATAAAGGGCACTACCAGAAGTTCAGCTATGAGAATTCAAAAAACAAAAACAAAACAAAAAACAGTAAAATACAAAACGAACATGGTGGCCAAGTGAAGGTGAAACATTTTAATAGACATATCTTGCGATTTAACCATCTGAGCGCAGTGAAATATGGTACAGTAAATGTTTATGCACATTGTAATGCACTGGCATCTAGTTTAGTTCAATTATTCCCATAAACTCAAGATGGCGGCTGTGCGCAATTTTAAAATTAAGTTTTTATTTCTTGTGTATTAGTCATGCGATCGAAGTGAAGGTTTGAATAATCAACCTACGAAAAAATCGTCATCTAATAGTATATAACTCTATGGCCTACATATATAAAAATCCAACATGGCGACCATCCGAAATATTCAGACGGTTCTCTATATCTATTAATCTATGATAGCATTCAAACTGAAATTTTGTATGTTGATAGAGGCTATGAACATAAGTTCACCTATGGGACTCTCAATAACCTGGTGATCACAAATCCTACATGGCGGCGACGCGAAATATGAATATTTAAATGGACGTTTCTCGCGATTTAACAATCCGAGCGCAGTAAAACTTAGTACGGTATATGCTTATACAAATTTTAATCCACTGGCATCTAATTTATTTAAATTGCCTTCATAACCACAAGATGGCAGCTGTGCGAAATCATGTGATTGAAGTTTGAATACTACACCGATACAATAATCATCATGTAATAGTACATAACTCTAAGACCTACATATATAAAAATTCCAACATGGCGGCCATCCGAAATATTTAGACCGTTCTCAATATGTACGAATCTATTACAGCAATCAAACTGAAATTTTGTATGTTGATAGAGGCAATTAACACAAGTAGGATATATGAAAATAGGTTGTATAGTTCTTCACGGAACTACTTCTTTTAAATATGCTTTGAGTGACCAAATTATTAGGTCCTTTATGTTCTAAATATTCCTAAATTCTCATTTTCATATAACAAAGAACACCATTTTTATACTTCGTTTATAATAATAATAATAATAATAATAATAATAATAATAATAATAATAGGTTGAAGGAACAAGACAGAATCTCCAAGAAGTTGGAATTAATCCAGATATACTAAACAGAACAGGGTTTCGAGGGAAGGTTGATTAATTCAAATGGTTTCAGGAAATACTTAGCTCAAAATAGCTCAAGTGGTTGGGCTTGCCCAGCCACACGACCAACAAATCCGAGCCCCATTGGGGAGGGGTGAGGGTGAATAACTGGCGACCTAAAACCGGAACACCTCGACTAAGGTATGATAACCCTGACAGAAGAGTCCCTGGTCCTCCAGTACCAGTGAGACATGGAAATAGAAATACATAGCTTCAGAAATGAAGTTTCTAAGAAGCATGCTTCAAAAAACTAGTAAAGACAAAGTAAGAAATGAGAAGGTAAGAGAACAAGCTGCAATAAATCAGTCCCTGAAGGAGACCATAACTAGGACACGTTTGCGATGGTTTGGTCACGTCAAACGTATGACAGAAGGAAGAATTGCGAAACAATGGTTACATACTGAGATTACTGAAAAGAGACCTGTTGGAAGACCTAGTCGGAGATGGCTGGACCAAGTGAAGGGAATCAACTGGGATGAAGTCTTGAAGGAGCAGTGGTACATGAATCGACTAAAATGGAGAGCGCTCGTAAACCACACCCGGGAAACTGGAGTGGAAACTTGATGATGATGATGATGATAATGATGATGATAGCTTCAGGTTTATCGTGTGCAGAATGCTTTCAAATACAAGGGGACCGCGCCTACTCGTGATCACCGATTTCGTCTTAATTTGACCAGAAATGAAAGTCACTTCTGTCCCTTTCATTTTTGGTATATACCATAAATTTGGACGAAGTAGGCATGGTCCCCTTGTCAGAAATTATGTAAACTTGATACCATCTGAATTAAAAAGGCTGCAGACATTAGGACAATGGCCCTATACGGATGACAAACCTAGAAGCCAGTTAGGGGATTCCTTACACTTACGGTATGTCAATGGCAGTGGTGTGGTGTTTTTATATGATAGTCCAGCGTACAATGAGTCATCATAACAACAAGACAAGTGCGGTCTCACGCGTGTGACGCAATATTACAACACGCCACAAGACGAGGGTCTCGGTTACATTTTGGTCGTTGTTGTTAATTCATTTTATTAATGGCTTGGGACATCTTGATAATCAGTCCTGTGTACTTGGGTGTATGTTCAATTTGTGTCCCGTGGTGACTGTAGTTATGTGTCGGGAATGGGGTAGATGCCCCGGGACTCTAACAAGGAGAGGTCGCCAAGGGGTTTTCTAGAAAAGTGTTCAAATTTGGAGGGTTTGCTCTTCATAAGAAAATATTTTGGCCGTGTTCGAGCGTTTTTGCCAATGGGCCTTAGTGTGTTCAAAATTGAACGTTTAAAATCAATCCTCAAACTTGTGTAGTCCTATTCTCGCATATGTTCCCGGGTCGTTTCCGTGGCGTAGTCGCCAGTGCATTGGCGTGGGGAATTAGAGGTTTCGAGGACTTTTTTTTTTGTCTTTTGTGTTTTTTAACGTATTTGCTGTGGTCTCTTCGGTTTTGGAGCTATGTACAATATTTTAACATAAAAAAAAAAACATTTTCATTATTCGTCCTTGAAGCTTGAACGAGTCGTAAGTTTTATTCGTTAAAATTTAAATGCATCGTGGCCGGCGACGCTACGTTCATGTGCACTACGCCGAGTCTAATGCAGGAACGCAAGAGCCCTTCCCTCTGTTTCACTCTGCTCTACCATCAAGCTAAACTGTCTGTATCCAAAACTCGATAGGGAACTCGTGTAACATCGCGGGACACTCTTCGTCACGCAAGTGCCGTATAAGCGGGTTCGATAAGTCGGAGGTCTTGATTGACGCTTATGCGTATTCAATATTACGTGTGTGCGGTTGTCTACAATCAACAGTATCTAGAACGCAAAGGGCAATAATAACAGTATTTTAGACGGTAATTTGTTCGAAAGACTAACTTTCTACAAATTTCGCACATTTTGGTAAAAAATTGCCCATTTTCGAAGTGTTGTATCTCGAGATCTATAAGACATACAGAGCTGGAGTTGCACTCAAATTGTCGGTAATTTTGTCTTCTTTAAAAGTGTAATGGGTGACTTTGCCATTTTGGAAGTTGTAAGCCAAAATCCGAAAAACGTCTGCGAATTTCGAGTTTTTTCGAGCACCACGAAGTTAGCACAGGTCTTTCGAGGTTGCAAACTTGGTTTTACACTATTGGTATCTATCCTAACAACATCCCAAAAAATCAGAACCTTGCCATTTTTTACGACCTAGAATGACTGGCCTAATTCTCTTGTTGTAGGCCTAGTTATCAACAGTGGGGAATTTTCCTCCGGATGGTGAGGAGGCGGCGGGGGTTACCATAAGCTTCAGTTGTAATACTAATAAAAGATACACCGGAACTAATATTTTGAATTTCCCTTTACGTAGTCTATCGGTAATTAGTTTATGTGTATGCCTAGTTCCATGTAGGCTACATTGCAAGGAACTTATTTCAGGTGACGCAGACCATTTATTGGCTAAATGATCAGAATAAGCAAAATAAACTTTGACATGTTTTTCAGTAAAGAAAGCTTTGAAGCCATTATTCAGCGTTGACTTATTGCAGACTGCAGTAGCGTGGCCAGGATCGGGCAATGGGGGGGGGGGGGGTTATAGTTACTCAAGCCAAATGCTATAAGCATTTCATCCCGCGGCATAGCCGCGCTCGTCAAACGTGCACCATGGTCGCGAGGGTAAGTACGGATATCGTAGGTTCGAATCCCGGTGCTGACAACGGTTATCCTGAGTGTGGTTTTTCCCCGGGTTTTGCCACACTCCCTACAGCAAATTGCCGGGATAGTGCCTTATTACAAGTCCCGGAGCGTCTACCCCATCCTTGTCCGAGATACATTTGCACACACAACTACAATCATCACAGCAATGCAGGTTGCCAGGCAGCTTCAACACACTCCCAACCAAGATGTATCAAGCCCCTGAAATGAATTAACAACAACACTACAAGCATTTCCGTTTCTCAATGAGATATTATTGCACAAGAAAAGTTTCTTTTATTTTGATCCCGAAGTTTTCAAGTAATACAATAGGCCTATGCACAAAAGAAGAAAAGAAAAAAAACAAGAAAAAAAAACAAGAAAAAAAAACAGTTCTTTAAAAGATTAAGTTAATTTTTGACTAAAATGTCTCACCTCAATGGTAAATCTAGAGCATTCCTGTTCCCCTGACAGGAACAAAATAAACTCAAATCTATCTGTGCTACCAACACGAAGACTGCGTATCTTTCAACAAGAGAAAACATTTACAGAGGTCTCAGCAAAAGTGGATATGTCCTCTCACGATGTATCATGTTGATTTATGGGTTATAGGCTACAATACGGTACTCATTTTTATGTTTATTCAGTTTTCTCAACAAGATCCTGTGCGTTATATTGCATTTAGCCCTGAATGCCTAAAATATCATTTTCGAAGATTTTTGTCACCTAACAAGGTCATTCTTACCTTACAAATGCTACATGCAGCCGGAAAAAGGTTTAGTTGCTTACACTACACATGCGACAAATTTCATTCATTCGTAATTGGGAGGTAACCGTAATTCGGGGAATTGCTGGACATATATTTACGTAATATGAAGCAACTCGGCTGATGGTTATCTCATGCTCAAGAGGATAATAACGATCCAAAAAGTAGTGTTAATGTACCCATAGCATTTTCTAAGTCCTTTTAAAACGCGTTATTTTTTATAAAAACTAGATTAATTTACATATAACTTCTCTCCCGACAAGAAAAGAAAAAAAAAGCTAATCCCGCTTTGTGAGATTCAAAAATATTTGGCTCTAGCCTCAGTTTGAAATAAGCTATAGCCTATTTAGCGAGGCAAAAGTTAGATTGGCAAAACCACAGTCTAAAATACACAGTCGCGTTACGAAATAACATTCTCTTGGTAGGTGAAGCAACACTAGCGCTCGCGGCGGCCAGCAAGCTAGCAACTGCCTTGAGCACGTTATTCGCGGGACATATAATTTCACTTTTCCATGGGTTTTATGAATTTTAACTCATTTAAGTGATTATTTCCATTGCAAACATATCTCATGTTAAATCACTAACTGTTACAGAATAGAAAAGCCACAATTTCCATTGCAAGCGTAAGTCATGTTAAATCACTAACTGCTACAGAATAGAAAAGCCACTTGATATACTGTACACTTTTAATTCATAGGAACATTAAAAAAAGCTCTGCTTTTATTAGTTCAGTCCTCTACAAGTATCCCTAGGTACAGTTGTAGGACGTATTTAATGAGTCTTACAAAAGCCCATACTAGTGTAAATTCATGCATTTGTTTCAATGATAGTCGCGGGCGTCTCTACAGAGTGAAAAATGAATATCCACTGCCTGCTTCCAGTCTCCGACCGGGTCAGGGAATGGAATGAATGAAGCCCATCTACAGAGTATAAAACAAAATCCCCGATTCTTGGATATAACGGGTAATCTTGAAATCCACTGGATGGATTTTGATGCGGTTTTCTCCATTCAGTAAAGGATTTCTCGAGGAAGCCGAGCAGTAACGATTTCAATGAATCTTGTCGAAAAAAACCTGCCGTCTGTGCGCCTTTTAAGCTTACGCTGAGCAAACCATTAACAATATCTATACAAGAGTGTAAGAATTGGTCAGCATGAAAAGTTCTACAAAAAAAAGTCCGCGGCAGCATATCTCTATCTTTAATACATCGCCCACTAAAAGTGATTTTACGTTTTCATTTCTTCCAACAATCTCCATTCAGTGGAAATTTAAATTACTAGCTTCGGAGCGAGCGAGCCTATCACCCCAGCTTCGGCCAGCATCAACTGTCGAGTTCAGACATCAGAGAAGAGTAGACTATATGTGTTTGAAGTTTCGCTGTTCACCTCAGCTTTCCTGAATTGCATCTGGGACCTGCCCTCCGTGCGCCTTTTAAGCTTACGCTGGGTAAACCCTTTAAGATACCGGGCGAAGTCGGGGCGGGTTGCTAGCATGGGTATAATATAATATCAAATTCATAACCGTATCAAAAGCTAGTTATTCCGTAAAATTGAGTACGGTAACATTATAGCCTATAAGGTGCGTTCAAAAAGTAACGAGCTGGAGGCTGGAATGCGCATTGACTACATTGGCTAATCGTGGTGTGTGTAACGAGGTGTGGTTCCGACAAGAGCGTGGAAGGTCACAGCCCGTCGCTAGAGGGCACGCGTGCACGTCACGTGACGATACAAAGCGAGCAGCAGCCTGCATCAATCGTCCAACACTGCAAGTCACATTGCAAACAGTGACATGGAGGCATCAACCGAAGAGCAAAGAGGTGTTTTTCGGTTTCTGGCAGTGGAAGGAGTAGGGGGAACGGACATTCATCGCCGAATGTCACAAGTTTATGGCGAACACTACATGTCCCTTGCAAGGGTCAAGGCGTGGCACAAGCGCTTCAGGATAGGACGGGTGTCGTTAGCCGATGATGCCCGGTCTGGAGCACCCCCCTGCTTTACCGATGACAACGTCCAGCTGGTTGATTCACTCTTTACCCAGGACCACCGAGTGACAGTGAACGCCATAGCCGTCCGTGGTCGCTCCACGACAATGCACGACCTCATACAGCCAACAAAGTCGCGGCACTCCTGCAGAAATTCAAATGGGTGGTTCTCGGCCACCCTCCATACAGTCCAGACCTCTCTCCCTGTGATCACGCCATGTTTGGTCCCCTGAAAAGGGCTCTGCGGGGCCAGCGATTCACCTCGGACGGCGACGTCCAGAACTGGTTCATATCGCAGCCCAGGGAATTTTATGAGACGGCCATTCACCACCTTGTGTCACAGCGGGACAAGTGTCTCAACAGCGAGGGCCAATACTTCTAACATACAGGTACTGGTTTCTGTAATTATACCTCTGGCTTGTTACTTTTTGAATGCACCTTATAGTTAATTAGTAAATATACCAGTGTGATTTGCAAAACGAAAAGTATAAAAAGATCTTAAGGTTGCTCAATTGTAGGTACTTTGTATTTTTTCTGTGGGTTTGAAACCTTTCATTCTTGAATTTGACAAAATAATGCAATGTCAATTTTACAAATAATTTCGGCAATAACAATATTGTGTACCGTACATTCACAGCAGCCATGTGGGAGACCAGGTACTTCATAAGAAAATTGACAAACAGTGTACCACATCTAAGTTTGTGAGCATTATCCTGACGACATAATTTGGCTTGCTTCAAAATGATTCGAGAATAAGTTTATATTACTGTACAAAACAGTCTACATCTTTATTCATTAAATGAAGGGTACAGGGAAAAAACCAGGTAAGTCACTGTTTTCATGAAACCTAGAAAACAATTTTTTATTGTAAAACGTAATACATGCTTCTCATACAGACTAAATATTTCAAACAAAATGAAATATTGAAGTCTCAATTGTAGCGAATCAAATGAAAGGGTACTTAATGCCCAGAATGTCAGTAATATGAAATAATGCCAAGAATTTCACTCATATGCTGATATCTTCAGGTAAAAAAAACAAAACAAAACAAAAAACAGGTAAGTAACCAGAAACAGAAAGAAAACCAGGCAGGTCAACCCCTAAGATCTTGTCTGTATGACCGTAAGACGATATAATTAGGCTATTATTATTTTAATGGTATTCATTTTATTATTATTATTATTATTATTAAAGCCATGGTAATTCATGGTTTATCATTCATGTGCTAATCCCTGGATAAACGTCACTGCTGGCTGACCACAACATTTCATGAGACCCATTATATCCGAAGAAGACCTGAGGGCAATTGAGAGATTTGTTACACATGTTCCACACATCTAATAGTAACGGAAATTTTGAAGGAGAGCATTAGATAAAATATACGAGTATTAACAATTTTACCTGAATAGGACAAAGAAGGTAGCTCGAATTCTCCGTTCTTCTGTGTTGAAACACCTTTGTCAGCCTTTTGTATGATGCTGTATTCGAAGGAGTAGCTCACCAGTTCAGCAGTCGAGGTTGGTTGGATAGGGCCACAAGTTCCCTGACGGGTTGGGTATTAAACGGACATTTCAATACATATTTCTGATCTAAAAGATCTTTCCAAGCAAATAGCATTTCCTTGCAGACTGCCACCACAATGAATGGCAATGGTTTCATTCTTGAATTTTCAATTATGCTTATGAACTTGTTTGGAGTTCCCATTCTTTGTTTCATATTCCCGTGCCAGGTGCAGCTTCCATGGGGGAGGAGCTCTGAACTGAGTAAGGGCTTTTCTGTACTCTGTGGAAGACGGATCTGGGCGGGGAAGTCCTCAACCCTGACACGGCGCGTCCCAATGGCTGATAGGGGCTCTTGTTGAGAGTGGTGCTTGCACCCGCGGATCAACTGAGGACATGATATAGTGGCAGCAGCTATATCATTATTGTTGATACAAGACCGATCTGTCGACCTTGCATCAGCAAACAGCTGCATCATATCTTGGCTTCCTTGGATGTTGGGATGTGATGTGGTTACTGCGCATTGAGGAAGGCAACGGGAAACCACCTCAATTATTTTTCCCCAGGATAATCTTCATGGCTGAAAACCCAATTACATTGGCCCTTAGTACCGGGCAGACCTTAAGTGGTCAGAGGGTGCGAAGAATCTCCCGGTCAGCCCTGAAGATAGGAACGTGGAATGTACGGAGTATGTTTGAAGCAGGAAAGATTCACAATACAATTCATGAGATGAAGAGGATGAATGTGTCCATAATGGGTATAAGTGAGATGAGATGGCCGGGGACAGGAGATTGTAATGTGGAGGATTGCATGGTATATTACAGTGGTAATAATGATGCCAGGCATTTGCATGGAGTGGGTTTTATAGTGGACAAAAGTTTGCAGTCTGCTGTTATCAGTTGTATACCATTCTCCAGTAGAATAATTATGTTAAAGTTACGTGGTAAACCTTTCCACATTAATCTCATTCAAGTGTATGCCCCTACTAGTGACAAAAGCGATGAAGATGTTGAGGAATTCTATGCCCAAATTCAGACCGTCCTCAAAGACACCAAAGAACATGATGTAACCCTTGTTATGGGAGATTTTAATGCAAAGGTTGGGAAAGGTTCTGAAGAACACATTGTGGGCCAGTGGGGTCTCGGACAAAGAAACAACAGAGGGGATCGTTTAGTGCAGTTTTGTAGAGAGGAGAACTTTGTCATTGCTAATACTTGGTTTAAGCTTCCTGCCAGGAGACTTTATACGTGGAAAGCACCTGCTGATAGTCCAGGCAACATAATAAGAAATCAAATTGATTTCATTCTAATTACAAACAGATTTAGAAACAGCGTGATTTTTGCAAAAACCTATCCAGGAGCAGATGTTCCTTTTGACCACAATCCTCTCATTAGCAAAATTTGTGTCCGGCTTAACAAGATTCCGATAAAAACAACACAAAAGAAATATGATACTGATGCCCTTCGGGAAATAAATACAAGGTCACAGGTGGCAGCTGCTCTTGCCACTGATCTTAAGACGTTGAATTCAAATGACATGCAGCCCTTGGAACTTTGGGACACTTTTAAAACCTCATTGAAGAGGGTTGGAGATCATTTTCTTAAGAACAAGAGACAACATAAAAAAAGGAAGGCATGGATGACGGATGAAATATTGAATCTAATGGATAAACGAAGAGAGGTCAAAGGAAGAGATAATGAAGAATATTGGTTTATTCATAGATTGATAAAGAATAAGATCAGACAAGCCAAGGAAGCTTGGATGTCAGATAGGTGCAAAGAAATTGAAGAACTTAATAGTAAATATGATACTTTCCAGGTCCATAAGCAAATCAAAGAAGTTTCAGGTAGACACAGGAAAAGAAACACAGTCAACTTAGTTGATAGTCAAGGTAACACGGTATTTGAAGTTGAAGAAAAATTACAGGTTTGGGAGAACTATATACAAGAGCTTTTTTATGATGATCATCGTCCTTCCCGACCCGAAATTCCTTCAGTTGTTGGACCTATGATCACCATGGATGAAGTGAAATATGCGATTAGGATAGCGAAAAATGGTAAGGCTCCTGGTCAAGATGACATTCCAGTGGAATTATTGAAGATCTTGGATGATGATAGCATTGTGACGCTCACTAATTTATATAACAAGATATACGACACGGGCATATTACCAGAAGACTGGCTCTTGTCTACATTTATTGCTCTTCCGAAGAAACCGATGGCTAAGTCATGTAGTGACTTCAGGACAATCAGTCTTATGAGTCATGTGCTCAAGGTATTTCTCAAAGTTATCCATAACCACATATACAGGAAATGCGAGATGAATATCAGTGACACGCAGTTTGGGTTCCGCAACGGTCTAGGAACTCGTGAGGCATTATTGGCGCTTCAAGTTCTTTTCCAGAGATGCCGTGAGGTAAATCAGGATGTATATGCATGTTTTCTGGACTATGCAAAAGCCTTTGACCGTTGTCAGCATGATAAGTTGTATAATGCACTCAAGAACTCAGGAATAGATGAGAAAGACATTCGGATCATCATTAACTTATACTGGGGTCAAAAGGCTAGTATCAGAATTGATGGACATATATCGAGATCAGTGGAAATAATGCGTGGTGTGAGACAAGGATGCATTCTTTCACCGCTTCTTTATAATATCTATGCAGAACAGATTTTCTCTGAGGCACTTGATGGCATTCAACAAGGTATTAAGGTCAATGGTAATTATATTAATAATATACGGTACGCAGATGATACTGTATTGATTGCTAATAGTTTCGAAGGACTTAAAGAGATTGTTACTATGGTGTATCAAAAGAGTAAAAAATATGGCCTTGACCTCAACATTAAGAAAACAAAATATATGATAATATCGCGAAAACCAGCATTGTCACAAGTCCTTTTAGTCGATGGACATCAGATTGAGCGAGTCAAGAGTTTGGTTTATTTAGGACAGAATATTAATGAGAATTGGGATCCTTCGGTTGAAATAAGATGCCGTATAGAGAAGGCTAGATCCATCTTTATGACAATGAAACAACTACTATGCTGTCGAGATCTCAGTATGACGCTTAAGAAAAGAATTGTGAAATGTTATGTTGTCTCCACCCTTCTTTATGGTGTTGAAGCTTGGACCTTGTCCGTAGCTACAGAAAAGAAGATTCGAGCTTTTGAAATGTGGATATACCGGCGGATTCTTAAAATTTCGTGGACAGAACATGTGAGTAATGCCGAGGTTCTTCAGCGTGTGAGCAGCCAACCTGAGCTGTTAAACACAATTAAGAAGAGGAAATTGGAATACTTGGGACACATGATGAGGAGTCCAAAATACCGTCTGCTTCAAGTTATACTTCAGGGTAAAATTGAAGGTCAGCGTGGACCGGGAAGGAGACGAATAACTTGGATGGATAATTTAAGAACGTGGTTTGGGCTGTCTTCCACGGAACTCTTCAGGATTGCACAGGATAATAAGGTGTTAGCCATGGTGGTAGCCAACGTCCGTATCGGATAAGGTAGAAGAAGAAGAAGAAGTTTCATATTCCACAGCCCAACATCCTTATCACATTCTATGTATGAATGTTCTCGTTTTGGATATGTGATTTTCAACTTTGTTAAGCCATGGATGAAACTAACAACAACATAGTGCATGAAGCGAAGAGCCCGCTGGATGTTCCAAGGCAAAACCCCACACAAGACATGGCATAAACCTAGAAAAATTGCCGAGCTTTAATTCACTGGCCGTGAAAGCCAATATACCATCTTTTAAGGGATGGCATGGTTTCGCTCGTCAAGCGAGCATCATTATATCCAAATCTACAAGACAAAGAAGTGACAAAGAGGAAATCTGACATTCTGCGGATCGGAGCGTGGAATGTTAGAAGTCTGCTAGGAAGTGGAAGGTTAGAAAACTTAGAAAGGGAAATGGATAGGTTGAGGTTGGATTTGGTTGGGATTAGTGAAATGTGCTGGCAGGAAGAACAGGACTTTTGGTCAGGTGACTATAGGGTCATTAGCAATAAATCAAACAATGGCCAAGCAGGGGTTGGTCTCATATAGAGTAGGAAACTTGGACAGCGGGTGGAATATTATGAGCAATATAGTGAATGGATTATTGTAGCAAAAATCAATACAAAACCTACGTGCACCACAGTGGTACAAGTCTATATGCCTACCAGTCAAGCTGATGATGAAGATGTTGAAAAGGTCTACAGAGAAATAGATGAAATTCTGAGGTATATCAAGGGTGATGAAAATGTTATAGTAATGGGAGATTGGAATGCTGTGGTAGGAAAAGGAAGAGAAGGGAAGATAGTAGGAGATTTCGGATTAGGTAAAAGGAATGATCGAGGAAGCAGGTTGATGGAATTTTGTACCGAGCATGAGTTGGTCATAGCTAATACCTTATTCAATAACCACAATAGAAGAATATACACATGGATGAGACCAGGAGATACAGGACGTTACCAAATCGATTTCATTACGGTCAAGCAGAGGTTTTGAAACCAGATTTTGGATTGTAAAACATATCCCGGTGCTGACATAAACTCTGCCCACAATCTGGTTGTCGTGAAATGCAGATTAAAGTTGAAGAAACTGGAGAAAATTCAAAAGCCAAAAGGGTGGGCAATAGACAGACTGAAAGAGAAGGATGTAAACAAAAGATTCAAGAAGAGTATAAAGGAAGGACTAATGAAAAACCCTAAACAAACTTCAATTGCAGACGAATGGGCACTTTTGAAGAATGAGATAACAAAATCCGCAGAAGAAAACATTGGTAGGAAAGAAAGAATAGGTAGAAAACCGTGGATCACCCAGGATATACTAGAATTGATGGATGAAAGGCGGAAACACAAAAATGTAAGAGATGAAAAGGGGAAAGCAGAATACAGACGTCTGATAAATGAGGTTAACAAGAAGTGCAAGGGAGCGAAAGAAGAATGGCTGAAAGAGAAATGTGCAGGTATAGAAAATTGTCTGAAATCAGGAAAAGTAGATACAGCTTATCGAATGATTAAGAGTTTGTATATGGGAAAGGAGATTGGGAATCATGTAATGGAAAGGGAGAAGGAAATTGATGAGGATGCAAAAAGAGATTTAATATTGAGATCAGAATTTGACAGAGCATTGGAATAAGCAGGAACAAAGCACCAGGCATAGATGATATACCGATTGAGTTGCTACACTGCATAGGAGATGAAGGTCTGATCAGGTCATTTCACTTGGTGTGTAGGATTTATGAGACAGGTGAGGTACCCTCTGATTTCAAGAAGAATGTTATCATCCCTATACCGAAGAAAGTGGGAGCTGACAGATGTGAAGATTACCGTACAATCAGCTTGATTACTCATGCTTCAAAGATCCTGTCAAGAATAATTTACAAGAGAATGGAGAGCCAGATAGAAACGGAGTTGGGTGAAGACCAGTTTGGTTTCAGGAGAAATGTAGGAACAAGGGAAGCTGGTAGTAAGTCTTAGGCTGATTGTGGAAGGTAGAATAGGGAAAGACAAGAGAACGTTCATGGCACTTGTAGACTTAGAAAAGGCTTTTGATAACGTTGATTGGACTAACTTGTTTGACATTTTGAAAACGATTGGAATAAAGTACAGGGATAGGAGAGTGATCTACAATCTATACAGAAACCAGACAGCAGTCATTCGAGCTGAAGGACATGAGAGAAAAGCTGGTATTCAGAAAGGTGCAAGGCTGCAACTTATCACCCATACTTTTCAATCTTTACATTGAACAAGCAATGAAGGAAATTGGAGAAAAATTTAAAGTGGGAGTGAAGATTCAAGGAGAAATAATTTCAACTCTGAGATTTGCCGATGACATCATCATCTTGGCCGACACGTCTGAGGATTTGAAAGAGTATTTGAATGGTATGGACTCTGTCTTGAGGAAAGAATTCATGATGAAAATTAATAAATGTAAAACAACAATTTTGGAATGCAGCCGAAAGAAATCAGAAACCTCTATGGAGATCAAATTGGCAGGTGAAAAGCTGAAGGAAGTAGGAGACTTCTGTTACTTAGGAAGCAAAATAACCAGTGATGCACGAAGCAAGGAGGATATAAAAAGTAGGTTGGCTCAGGCAAGGAAAGCATTTCTACAGAAAAGGAATCTGTTGACATCGAATATAGATTTAGATATTAGGAAGTCATTTTTGAAAGCCTCTGTCTGGAGCGTGGAAGTGAAAATTAGACTATTGGTGCAGCAGAAAAGAGGAGAATTGAAGCGTTTGAAATGTGGTGTTACAGGAGAATGATGAAGATCAGATGGGTAGATAGGGTGACAAACGAAGAGGTATTAAGACGAGTGGGAGAGGAGAGATGTTTCTGGCGACTGCTAATGAAGAGAAGAGATAGGTTGGTAGGACACATACTAAGACACCCAGAATAGCAAGCCTAGTTATGGAAGGAAGGGTCGAGGACAAGAGCTGTAGGGGTAGACGAAGGTTAGAATATGTTAAACAGATTGCCTCGGATGTAGGGTGTGGTAACAATGTAGAGATGTAACGATTAGCTCAAGACAGGGGGGGCGTGGAAAGCTGCATCAAACCAGTCAAAAGACTGAAGACTCGAACAAGAACAACAAGACAAATAGCTCTACCAACTTGCAGTGACACCCACAGACAGTCTCTGCCCTTCAAAAACAAAATACCCATTAGAAAATTTAGCAAGTGTGGTAACTATTACTGATAAATACTAAGGCATTAAGCACCCGAACTATTTATTTTAATGTTGTAAAACTTAAAAATGACGATACATCAACAAAACAGTCTTCCTCCCCCAATTCTACAGTGGTTTAGGACTTATTGTTTAAGTGTATCACAGCGATAGTAGCTACACCATAGATCAGTAAATCCACGTTTTGCCTAGCAATTGCCGTGGGCTACACAAGTAGACCAGAAGTTAGTCAAATTAATGACAAATTCATGTCTTCCCAGGGAATGAAGCGAGATCTAAACCCGGAAGTCAAGGTCAGTCTCGAATGCTTGAACACAACAGTTTTCAAACGGTCAACATCGGGCATTTTCAGGAGACATGCCGAGAGCACATGTTCCAAAAGGGAAGTGGGGTAGGGGTGGTAATTTTGTGACACAGTCACAATTTTACCCTCCACTGTGAAGGGTGTTGTCAAGGTAAATTACACTAGTTGATGTTGGCAACCAGCCTGGATAACTCGGCAACTGATGTGAATTCGATCATACAGATATATCAAATGAAAGGGAAGGGGACAATAATCCCCCAAATTTATTTAATCGAACTCTCGTCAATTTCTGCACTTACAAGCTGCAAGTATTTACCATAATTTTACTCGTGTAATCAACCTCTACACTAGAAGGTGAAATGGATGTTAATTCAATGAAATACACACAACAAGCATATCCAAATTTGAATGATGTTTATTTTATCAATAACATACTTTCTACACACACACACTTTTGTATTTGTCAATATAATCTTACAGAGGAGGTATTAATACTATATTCTTGAAGGTGACCAGTAAGATGTCACAATGGAGCAACATGGAGACAATCTACTGCAGCAACACGAGTCTGCTCTGCAAGAGATGGACCAGTTACTGCTCGGCTTCCGACACAAACTGCAGAACCCGGAAGTGGTAAGTGCATCCCTTGTTCTAACTCTCTCCAATAATATATACAGTAGTCTGTTGAAAAAATGGAACCATTCACAGATTTAATCTTGTGAGTCTGTCCCCGTGGCGAATTGGTTAGCGTGATAGGTTTTGGCCCGAATGACCCATGTTTGATTCTTGGCCGGGCCATTGGGGATTTTAATCTCCTGGGGTTGATTCCACTGGCCTGGGGACTGGGAGTATGTGACAACTTTGTCATCATTTCATCCTCATTGGGATGCGCAGGTAACCCATGGGCATCAACTAGAAAGACCTGCACTCCCTGATCTCTGTGAAACTTGGCATGCATCTTGGTCAGACATCCCCCAAAGTCAAGTTGATCATCTCTAGAGAGTGCAAGTTTAAATACATGTCCATCTGTCCAATATGTAGGGACCTGGCCAGACAAGTGCTGATTCACTCTACTCCTGGATTTCACCAGTGAATTTCATAGGATTGTCATTGGAAGTGATGGAAACGCTAAAAAATAACTTCAAAATATAACCTGATAAATATTTGCAAGTACTTAGGTATAATAAAAGAAGTTTTATTTAATGATCTGCAGAAAAATTTTGCTTGATTCTGATATGTTCTAAGTTGTTGTAGGGACCACAACAAATTATTGACCCTATGCAAGATAATGTGACACTTCCAACATTGCTTTCTCTCTTATGCTTCATTTGGCCATCCGCAAAATAAGTGCTGTTACTTCATTCTTTGCTAAACCACAAAATATTTCTCAGAAATGGTAAACCAAAAGTGATGGGAGTTTAATCCCCTCACCATATTGGGACAAGCATTAATAATATTTTAAGAAATGTAAAACTCAATAATAAGATTTTATATGATGCTTACCTCAAAAATAAGCTAAAATGCATAAAATGAAAGATCAAAATCTATCTTATTATATAATACGCTAAGGTATGTTTCATAAAACTCAAGCTCCTAAACCAGAGGGAGTTAGAAGGTGTGGTTTGTACCTAAATCTTCCAAATTGTCTCAATAGTACAGGAAAATTCTTGTATTACTTGAAAAGTCAACGGAAATATATATATTTGTTTATATAGATCTTTAAAACAAATAAACAAGACGATAGCCCCTGGCATCGCGTACAGCAGGCATAACACTAGTGACGGGCGGGTAGTCTGTACACATTGTAACGTGTTTATCGAGGGTTTTTTATGCCACTGGCATAAGTCAGTAGGAAGCCATTCTATATTTATTTACGCGGCAAATTGTTCAGCCAAGAGAATTTTTCATGTTAATTTATTATTATTATTAATTTATTATAATTATTATTAAGGTATTTTCGGAGCATTTTATAAAAATTATTAGCATTCAGATAGGTTTTCTATGTCTCAGAAAACGCTATCAAGCAAATTATTATGAACGACAATATCATAGAAAATTATGTGATTGCGGAATTTTACGGAGTTTTCGTCAGGATATTTTGAGAGACATGAGTCACTGGAAATTCATATACAGGATTAATCTTGTCGGGAAGCATGACGCAATCCTGCGTTGCAGCTTAACAAAAAGGCGGATGTATGGAACGGAATACGACTTCACCCTACCGCCGAGTGTAATGAGCCAGAGTGGGGATGTGGCGCGTGGGGTGCAGCCAATCAGTGGAGACCACGTAAGCTAGAAGTCGGATGAAGAGTGGGGATGCGGCGGGTGCATATATCGTTCGGCACGCCGTGGAAACGGGGACTATCGTTATACAATTTAACCAGTATCGTTGCACGAGGGAGTAGCTCCGATGTTCAGTGGAGTTAGCGACAATCTGTGTAGAACTTGCCGAGTATGTTGCACGCGCGAGTCGCTCCGATGTTCCGTGGAGTGGGGGACAATCTGGGAAAGACTTGACTAGTTCGGTTGCAAGTGTGTGTCGCTCCGATGTTCCGTGGAGTGGAGAACTATCTGTTTACAACTTAACCAGTGTGGTTATACGTGTTGGTTCCGAGGTTCGGACCATAAATCTTCAAATCTACCAGTATATCATCAAACATCGACGAGATGACGACGTCCAGGAGACTGTGGGAAGCACACAGCATCATCCAGTACGAGGGAAATGCTTTGGCAATTTCCAGTGGTAAGCGCGATTGACGCAGAAATAAGCAATCTCTCATTTTTCTTTGTTTCATATACAGTAATTCAGTAAATTCATAGCTTGGGAATAAGAGTAAAATCAGTAATTTATCCGACTCCGTTTTCACGTAATTTTCTAGCGGTAATATTAAAATCGCAACGCTCCAATTTAAATGTTATACTTATTATTATTATTAATTTTGCTATACTTGTTTTATATAATAAATTCATTTCTTTTACAATGCAATCTTTGCTTTCAGTAGGTAGCATTAGATATAGACCAATTCCTTCTCCTGATACAATTGTTTGTTGGGTTAATGATCAAATCATACCACGATCTGAGTGAATAGATTCTTGAAGGTGTTCTACCAGAGCTAAACGTTGTTAAATACAAATTTAGATTTCAGCATTGCATTGAGGTCTTGGCGCCCATTAAAACAACATAGCTTAGGCAAAGGTAAACAGTTACATTTATCACCCAACAGTTAGGGGCAGCCAAACTGTTACACTTGTTGCTACCAACATGGGGCACTAATTGATGTTACAACATGGGGTGCACACAACCCATTGTGCAACCAGCAGCAGTGATGAATTGCTCTCTGTTTTCATAAACATCGACAATTTGTTTAAAAAGTGCATTTAAACAAATAAACATTTAATAGTAGCCCGGATAACACTGAAGCCAGGCGGGTGGACTCTACACATGCGAGAGTTCTCGCATGGGTCCGCTAGTTTACATTTATATTACTTATTAAAACAGTGCCTTCAAGTATATCAAAACCAGAAACATGTTTAATTGAAGAAAAGCCTGGAAAAAGAGAACAAGATAAAAATTATGACATTGTAGAAATCTAATACTTATCAGTATGAACATCTTTTGGTGTGAAAATTCACAGCTTGTGCATTGTATAGTTTGGAGGACGACGGGAGAGGATTGGATGACCAGGGGTTGGTGAAAGTGCTATCTGTATGGTTTCCAAGAAGGATGTGTGAGTAATCACGGGGCTACATAAAAAACTAACCCCATGGCACTACAGCCCTTGAAGGGCCTAGGCCTACCAAGCGACCGCTGCCCAGCCAATTGGCCTGCAGATTTTGGGGTGACGCGTGGTCAGCGCATCGGGTCCCCTCGGCCGTTAATCTTGGTTTTCGTAACCGGGGCACTCTCTCACTGTCAGACAGCTACTCAACTGTCCTCGCGAGGCTGAGTGCACCCCGTTCCAAACCTCACGTCAGTTTTAAAATCCCTGACGGAGCCGGGGATTGAACCCGGGGCCTCCGGGTGAGAGGCAGGCGCGCTACCCCAACACCACGGGGCCGGCATGGGGCTACATACCCTGTAAAAATGGCTGCTTGGTTCTCAATCCAGTGTAGCAGTCTTGAGTGGGCAATGATATTGGCTAGTATGCATGTCCTTCTCTGCCAGTTGCTCAACTCAGTCCCGAAATATATGATCGAACATACACAACGGTATTTTGATGCCTCTAGGATCTGTCGGAGGCCATCAAGCATGTCTCTTGCTGACAAGGGGAGGATACGATGCATGGGTCACCGATTCGAACCATCTTTAGTACACTTGTAGAGCATGACTAGGCGTATACCAGGTGCAAGTAGTAAGGTGCACTTCTCAACCGATTCCGAGAAATTAATTAAAAATTATTCGTAATTGCTGTACAGCGTTCATGTGCGCTGTACGTTAACATGAAACCAAGGAGCGCGTGGTGCAGTGGTAAGAGGCCTGCTTCGTAAGCGTGGTATCACTGGATCGAATCCCACCGGTGAGCCTTTTTTTTTGTAAACATAGGCAATTTGTACTACTGTAGTTATCGTGAATAATGTTCATTTTGCATTCAATTGTAATAAAGTGTTTTGTGAGCGGGAAAAGGGATTCTGAAATCATCGCATGGGGGTCAACATTTGTGACATTACATACTGTACAGTGTCGGCATTGCAAATACATTAGTATTATACACGGTCAGGTGTATTCTATCATATGTATACATTTATACGTTGAAGGCCCAGTCTGTTCAGTTCATTGCACGTCTGTAAACCATCAGACCACCCCGTAAGCAGT
This sequence comes from Meconema thalassinum, assembly GCA_946902985.2. Classification (NCBI taxonomy): domain Eukaryota; kingdom Metazoa; phylum Arthropoda; class Insecta; order Orthoptera; family Tettigoniidae; genus Meconema; species Meconema thalassinum. The sequence continues at coordinate 380,567,923 of OX336394.1, read as the reverse complement.
GACTCTTGCTTCAGGTATTGGTTGGAAATTGACAATGGTTACCCAAGCGCCACCTTTTCCACCCAATTCAGGAGTTCTGATGCGCCTAGGCCTCAGTGATGCAATAAAAGTATCTTCTTTGGAGCGTCGAGCGGGACTGTAAATAATATTTCTTTATTCTTTGTTCTTCATATATTTTGTATGAACTTGTACATGGAAAGTTTTTCCATTGTGTAGTTTTGTTGGACTGGCTGAGGAAGGGGGAGTATTTACCCCCGAAACTAGTCCCTGTAAGTAATAGTAATAAACAGTATTGAAGGCGGAAAATCCATTATTCTTTCAAAGTTACAAAAAAAAAGACGACACACTGCAAAGGCTCACCGGTGGGATTCGAACCAGCGATCCCGTGCTTACGAAGCAGAGCTCTTACCGCTGCACCACGCGCACGTTGGATTCTTGCTAGCGTACAACGCACATAAACGCCGCACTGTAATTGCAATTAATTAATTACTCGGAAACGGCTGAAAAGCGCATCTTACTACTTGCACCTGGTATACGCCTGGTCATGCCCTACACGTGTACTAAAGATGGTTCGAATCGATGATCCATGCATCGTATCTTCCCCTTGTGAGCAATGTGTGTGTTGGAGACCACATCTCCCCCTCATGTTATTCCACCACGTCTAGAGATAACACAAGTGAATGTTTTGGACAAAATGCCACCAAAGATGTATTCCAGCTAGAAAAGGAAAAAATACAAAGAGTGAATGACTTATCTGGGTAGGTAGAGGAAAGATTCACTCATAGTACAGCAGGACAAAAAGAATTCAAAAGTCTTTGTCAGCAATTGAGAGAATTATTATTGAAGAAGTTGCTCAACAACGTTCATCCAGCTGTACTAATATGGCCTGTTGGCTTCGTGGTGTTGGGGTAGGGCGACTGCCTCTCACCCCTCCGGGTTCGATTCCCGGCTCCGTCAGGGATTTTAGAAACTAATGTGAGGGCTGGAACGTGGTGCACTCAGCCTCGTGAGGGCAATTGAGTAGCTGTCTGATACTGAGACAGAGCCCCGGTAACGAAAACCAAGATTAACGGCCGAGGGGACCCGACGCGCTGACCACGCGTCACCCCAATATCTGCAGGCCAAATGGCTGGGCAGTGGTCGCTTGGTAGGCTTAGGCCCTTCATGGGCTGTAGTGCCAGGGGTTATTTATTTATTTACTAATATGGCCTTTTATTTTTTATTTTTCAAAGATACTTCCTTGTGATCTGACCAATATGTTTATGGTCACACTCGATTTCTTTAACAGGTTTGATAAAACTTTTGGGTGTGACTGTTATATTCAGCAAACACAAATGGCAACTCTGATAAAGTAGGCAAGATCTGGTACCCAGAAAAATATCAGCAATTTAGGTTTATATGCCAACTTCTTCTTCTTAGCGTTATCCCGTAGGAACGGGGTCTGCTTTTCGGATCAATGCATGCCATTTCTTGCGATCTAATGCTTCCCGTGATTTCAAGTTTCTTGATCGTAAATCGGCGTTAATGGTGTCGAGCCACCGCAATTTTGGTCTCCCACGCTGTCTCTGGCCGTCGACCGTTAGATGGTAGGCCGAGCCGATGACTGAACTTTGTGGCGCACTGACAACGTGCCCATACCAACGGAGTCTCCATTCCTGCATTTTCTCATTGATTGGAGCCACGCCAGCTGTATGTCGAATCGTCGTGTTGGGGATATGGTCGAGCAGAGATATGTCTAATGATCTTCGCAGCATCCGCATTTCCATGACATGAAGTGAGTGCTCAGCACTTCTAGGTGCTGGCCAACACTCTGTACCATATAATGCAACTGGTCTCACCATTGTGCGGTATATCTTTGATTTTAAGCGGATAGGCATCTTCTTATCACAAAGAACACCGGTGACATCTCTGAATCGCATCCAAGTCGCATTGATTCGTGCTCGCACATCTTCATTCACAGAGCTGTCGCCATTCAATCGTGAGCCTAGGTATCGGAATGTATTTACCTTGGTAAGAGGAGCTCCATTAATACCTATAGTTCCAGGGGATGGAATCGTTTCGAGGTATTCAGTCTTGTGGATGTTCAAACGGAGACCAAATCCTTGCAGACGATCATGCCATGTCTGCACTTGGGTTTCAAGATCCATCCTGGAGTCTGCTGCAATCATCACATCATCAGCGTATAGCAATGTCCATGGGACACACTTCTGCAGGTCTCGCGTTATGGAATTCATGACGATAACAAAGAGCAGGGGAGACAGAGCTGAGCCTTGATGAACCCCAACTGTCACAGGGAAGCTGTCAGTCAGTCCTGCAGGGCATCGCACGTGGCTTTTGGTGTTGTTGTACAGCATTTTTATCCAGTTTATATACATTTCTGGAACTTGATGATCTCGGAGAGCGTACCAAATCATCTGGTGTGGTACTCGATCAAATGCCTTCTCGAGGTCAAGGAAAGCAAGATGTAGTGACCTCCTCTTCTCTCGGAATTTCTCCATCAGCTGGCACACAGCAAAGATTCCGTCTATCGTGCCACATCCCTTGACAAACCCTCATTGATTTGCTGAGAGCTGTACGATGTTCCTCAGCCTATTGTCTAGGATACGTTCGAATATTTTCATAGTGTGGGAGAGAAGTCTAATTGGACGGTAATTGGTACATTCAGCTGGGTCACCCTTACCCTTAAAGATAGGTACTGTGATACTAGTTGACCAATCTGTAGGTATTTGACCACAGAGAATAATTGAATTGAAGAACTCTGTCAGCCAGGTGGTCGCGTTGTCAGTAAGTTCCTCAATTTTCCAGATGTCTGCAGGAAGGTCATCTAGCCCTGGGGCCTTTCCATTTTTCATGCTACGAATGGCAACTTTGACTTCATCTTCAGTGATACAAGGTACTGGTCCAGCTGTAACATTGTTGTCTGGTGTTTGTGGGTGAGGGAATTCAGTGTTGAATACTTCACTAAAATACTCTCGCCAACGGTGCAGAATCATCTTGCTATCGTGAAGTCGTCGACCATTCTTATCCTTCACACACATATAGTGTTCTATATCCTGACCTGCTCTAAACCGTGCTCGGGCTAGTCGGTAGATAATTTTGTCTCCGTCTAGTTGTCAGTTGATCATATAAATGTTTGTAGTGATCTACTTTAGCCTCAGCAACTGCTATTTTTGCCTCCTTCTTGGTGGCTTTGTATTTCAGAAGATTCTCCTCAGTCGGTGATGTTCGCAACTGTTTAAAAGCTGCTTTTTTTTCATGCACCATTTTCTGTACCTTGTCTGTCCACAACCACGTCTGTTTGTCAATTCTACGTGTGCCGGGCTGTGTTACACCAAGCTCAGATTGAGCTATACTAGTTACGCAGTTGTTGAATGATGCCCAAGTATAATCCGTATTTACAGAATCAACTGGAGGGAACACAATCTTCTCACTGAATGCCACTTTATGGTCTTGTAGCTTCCACCATTTGATTTTGGCATGACCTTTCACATAGGGTTTTCTTATGTAACCTTTCATTCTAAGATCGGTAACTAGCAGTTTATGTTGAGGGGCTAAACATTCAGATGGTATGCCAACTTCTCTCCATAATAAATTATATTGGGAATTCCAGGTGTTTTCAATGTTTCATGTTATTAGTCAGACAAGCTTGTATGTTGAATATTGTTGTTTCACTTTAACTACCACAGTTTACTTCACTTTAGGAACATACCGGTACTTGCCCAAATTTGACACTATTTGTGATCTATTTACTATCCTCATATGCCAATGATACAGAGTATATCATATTCAATACATGCATTTAGATGCAATGGATCTCTTAGGTTACTAAGTTAAAGCTCTACAACAGTGCCATATTCTTAAATATGTTTTCAATGTCGGTTACGGGCTGCATACGTAGCACACCCACTACATGGTTACCTGTTCTAAGTAACATCCAACCTCCAGCTCTTTGAAGATCAGAGGCTCTCCTGAAGATCTGGAAAACCATTCAGAAGAACCCCCAGCTACCCATACATACTGATGTAGCAAAAGCAGGTAATCAACGGTTGAAGTCAAGAAAACCACCTTGGCGCTCTGCAGTACTTCTTGAAGACTCTTCATTTAACATCTCAGAAGCATGGAAAACTATGTGGGAAGAATCATCAGTATTCAATGCACATCTGATTGAAAACCCTTCCAACTGGATAGAAGGTTTCAAACTCCCCAGACGCCAATGGACAATCATTAACCGGATCCGTACAGGACAAGGCAAATGTGGATTTCTGCTTGACAAATGGGGTTGGGTTACTTCTGCTAACTGCGATTGTGGAGCTACCCTGCGAACCATCGAGCATATTGTTGGTGAATGTCCGCAACGAGCGTTCCAAGGATCAGTAGGTGACATTCATCATGCATCTTCTGAGGCACTTCAGTGGATTGATGGCCTGGATTTAGAAGTTTAAAGCAAGAACTTGTGTTTATGACTGTGTATATAACTGTATATATAGTGTATATAACTTTTATTTCAAATCTGTATCATCATACGATAAATAATAATGTCGGTTTACAATTAGAATCAACTGCCATTAATGTATATCAAACCTATTGAGCTAAGATCGATCAATCTACCTGTATACAATTTGCTAAGTTGTTTACCAGATACCAGCACTGTGGGAAAATGGCTAAACCTATTTCAAGAAACAAGTCCTGATTTTAAAGCATAGTCTGAAAATTCTGATGAAGATAATATTGATTGCCAATGGCTCAGTGTAGTTCCTAGGGCCTCTGCTAGGTGCCATGCTACAGGTAGATTGGGTCTAACAGACTACAGTCGTCTGCTACATGTAATTATTATTTGTGTTTTCAGGAAGCTCAACCAGCTTCACTGCCGAACTCCCTCACTATGAGCTCTAGATGGAGGAGACACTCGTAAGTATTCTTATTTAGAAAAGGCTGCATTTTCAGATGTACCAGCCCTGTAGGTAGGGGTAGAGTACCTATATCGTACCTAAGAGGTCCAGATTTGATTCCTGACTCCACCAGGGATTTTAGAACTGAATTAAGGTCTGGAACTGGGTGTACTCATCCTCATGAGAACAATTGAGCACCTATCTGATCCAAGCGGCAGCAACGCTGGCCAAGAGAGCCAAGGTGGTATATCAGGTTACCTCACAATCTGCAGGCCATATTGTTGAGCAGAGGTCAATTCGTGGGATAAGGCCCTCAATAGCATATAGAATTGTAGGCTGGTTCTTTTTTTGTTTTGTTTCTTCAGATGCAGGTTGTGCAGTAGTTAAGTCTAAAATTCCATTTTTTTCAAAACGAAAATGGGATTATATTTTTTCTTAAGAATTTACAGTATTAACACATACCGGTACCTTTACTCAATTTGTTTTTATTTATCTTCCAAGTCATAAAAGAAAACTTGCAACTTCTTTCTTAGAAAATTACTATCCTTATTCCTTGGGTAAAAAGAAAAGATTTTTTGATAGGGTATAATAGAAAACAAAAGACTCAAAAGGAGTATAGGGGGAGGATGGGAGGGGGAGAAGGTGCTAGTGGTCACTTGAAAATGTGTAAATATGCACACTTATACAAAATAAAACTTTCTGTGCAGTATTGACCAAAATCTTCAAAATATGCAGAATACACTCCATGTTTTTCCATTGGACAGAATATGGTATGCCTTTTAAATAAAACATGCATTTGCATGAACTTCCAAGATCTAGTTATGACAGTAATAAATTACTGTTTAAGCCACTTAATTAAATAAAAGAGCAGTAAATACTTTGGATTCCAAGCTTGTATTTTGTTTCTTTCCTCCTTTTAAACTGCTCTCCTGTAAGTTAAATTCTAAATATAAGGTGTGTTCAAAAAGTAACGAGCCGGAGGCTGGAATGCGCAAACCCGTGACGACATCGGCTAATCGTGGCGTGGTTCCGACCAGAGCGTGGAAGGTCACAGCCCATCGCTAGAGGGCACGCGTGCATGTCATGTGACGATACAAAGCGAGCAGCAGCATGCATCAATCGTCCAACGCTGCAAGTCGCATTGCAAACAGTGACATGGAGGCGTCAAACGAAGAGCAAAGAGGTATTGTTCGGTTTCTGACAGCGGAAGGAGTAGTGGGAACGGACATTCATCGCCGAATGTCACAAGTGGGACAAGTGCCTCAACAGTCAGGGCCAATACTTCTAACACACAGGTACTGGTTTCTTTAATTATGCCTCCGGCTCGTTACTTTTTGAACGCACCTTATATGTTCATGATCACCTTTTTCCTGTGTGCCCCTCATATGTGTGTGTATATGGAAAGGACCCAGTTTTTGGGTATTGAGTCGACACCATTTCTGGATTGTCATCATCATCATCATCATTTTCCGTTTTCCAGCCTAAACAGGGTTGACACCCCACCCACACTCAACTCTGTCCAACATCCTTCCTCAAACACTGAACTCCACTCCAGGTTCCGTTCTCTCACACTGTCCATCCACTGTACTCTAGGTCTTCCTTGTCCTCTCTTTTCAGTCATCTGTCTCTCCATCACCTGTTTCAGCATTCTTTCATCATTCATCCTTTTCAGCTTGCTGAGCCCAAGGTTGCAGGTTCAAAACCTGGCGCAGTCAGCTGGCATTTGAGGGTGCGCAAATGCGAGGGAGCCGTGTCAGTACATTTACTGACACGTTAAAGATCCCCTTCGGGGCAAAATTCCGGCACCCCGACGTCTCTAAAAGCCAGGGTAGTTAAAAGGGACATAAAACCAATAACATTATTATTATTCATCCTTTTCACATGTCCATACCATTTCAATCTGTTCTGCTCCAACTTTTCATTCCGCTTCTGTTTACACCTGTAATTAAGCAAGCTAATTGTAGTGTTCGGTGCTAAAGTTTTTTTTTAATTGACGAGAAAAATGAACAAGAAACTTACAACCTAGAAAATGAAGAAGAAAAATCAATTAAATACCTTAATTAAATATCTTAAATCGACATGGAGATACTGTACTTTTTAATTTATTAAACAACCTCCGTCAAATCAATACTAAGTATGTGCGTTATAACGCGCTAAGTGTGGTACATGTTTCGAACCATAGGATAGCGGTCCTTCTTCAGCCACATTCTGACATAATTAAATAACATTACACACAAAAACATACTTTGTATTGATTTGATGGAGGTTGTTTAATAAATTAAATCACATTTGTCAATACGGACCAAAAATGACATTTAATATTCCCAAATGCAGATACTTGCCTTTGACTTGCCGGCTTCGAGCTTGAACATAGATATCTCCTGAAGTGGAAGCTGGTAACTGGTACATTTGAATTGATTGATAATTTTCATAAAGATTTGAAGCCAATTTTCAGTGTTGCCTTATTAACAATTGATTGATAATCTTTAGTTGGCCAACATGAGTACATGCCTAATTATATTGGGCAGGGAAAATATGACACACTATCTGAAAAAAATCTACATGTGACAATGGCACAGATTACAACAGGGGTGGGGGATACAAAGGTGACATGTTTCATTTTGTCAAGTGAACATCATCCGATTGCTTTATCAAACACTATTAAAACTAAAAAAACTGGCTATGGTGTTTGAAGGCATTTTCAGTGTTGCTTTAGTAAAGGAAAGTTTGATGATTTTCGGCCAGTCAACCCGATTGTACCCAAATGAGATGGATTATTCCCTAATCCTGAAAAAAAAAATGTACCTTACATGAGACCTTCAGAAAAGCTTCAAACTTTCGTTTACTAAGAAAATTGATGTAATGAGTTTAATTTATAATTTGGTAGAGCAATTTTGTGTTGTCTTGTATATGGATCTGATATGTTCAACTGACAAACAAATCTTGTCATCCTTGTCCACCCTCGGGGGGGGGGGAGGTAATCTGTAATTTTTCAGTGTTGCCTAAGTAATCTCTTAAGAGAATAACTTTAATTGGTTCAATTAAATAGCCCCTCCCCCTTTGTTGTACAAAATCTGTGTTTAATAAGTAATAAATAATTCATGTAACATTTCTTTCTGGTTAGGGTGATAAAATGTTACTTCCCGCCCAATAATAATTAGGCACAATCATGTTGACCAACTGCCCTGTGGTGTTGGGGTAGCGTGCCTGCCTTTCACCCGGAGGCCTCGGCCCCCGGGTTCGATTCTTGGCTCCGTCAGGGATTTTAGAAACTGATGTGAGGGCTGGAACGGGGTGCACTCAGCCTCGTGAGGATAATTGAGTAGCTGTCTGACAGTGAGGCAGCGCCCCGATCACGAAAACCAAGATTAACGGCCGAGGGGACCCGATGCGCTGATCACGCGTCACCCCAATATCTGCAGGCCAAATGGCTGGGCAGCAGTCGCTTGGTAGGCCTAGGCTCATCACGGGCTATAGTGCCAGGGGTTATTTTTATTATTATGTTGACCGACTGAAAAGCATTTTGTTAATTGACTGAAAGTTATCAAATAAATTATATTACAACTTTTCAATCGGTCAACACAATATACAGTAATTCCCATTACTGGAACATGCAAAAAATAATCTGAAGAAAATTACATGTGAATAAAATATATGAGTAGCCCAGATGCAAAGGCTGCTAAGTACACTTTTTGTCGATTTTGAGTTGAGCACACCGTCACGTTCGTCTTTTAACTGGCTACATGATGGAATAAGTTTCAGGGTGCATAACCCGCTCAAAGCCGTATAAAATGGCCAACAAAAATCGCGTTCGTTTGCATAAACCACTAAATGCATGTTGGCTACGGTTGCAAAGCCAGTTTAATGTTCCACGTGTCCAAAGACATCTATGTTCCATAAGTATGGCGTCTGCCTTGCCTCATACGGCTGCAAAATACGCTAACTGGTACAAGAACTGCCGATATCCCTCCCACAAAACTCTTTTACGATAAATAATTATTATTAATTTTATTACAATCTGGATAGTTTTGTGTTCCGGATTTGGGTTGGCTGCACTACTGAGGAAGCGCACGCAACGATGACATTCTGCCTTGTCAAAATACACAGTTTAAAAGCACAGTTGATCGACAAGTTTTTCGTGCTTGTGGGCATTTCAAGCTAGAGAAATGAGTGATCTTGTGTATTTAAGTGAAGCATTTATTGCATTTTGTGGACTGTAATGCTACTGCGGATGTTCTAAATACAGAGGGAAGAACAGAAATGGCAGAAGTAGTGGGAGAAATAGTGCAAGTTGAAGTAGTTGAACCCGTGGATATTGGAGTTGAAAACAACTTCTTACGTCTGGTTAGAACATTAATATGCCAAAAGATCAAACCAAATAGCGCCGGCAGTTTAACACAAACTGGCTAGCATAAATGTTTAAGGTGCAAACTACTTAGGCTGTGAGGTTCAGAACAAAGACGACACTATGTTCAGCATGCTATCTCACTGGTCAATGCTAGATGGATGTGTAGAGGAAATACAGACATGGTTCCCAATATTGGGCACTCATTTATCCCACCTGACAGAGTTTTTGGAAATATTGAACGGAAACTTCGTAAAGTGAATGTCTTAACATCCTTCCAGATACATCAAGCGTATTGAGAAATTTGCGACTGTAGTTCGCCTGGGACTAGATGAATATCCTGTTTGAGATTGGAAAGCATACGGGTGACATGGTAAAAATCCCGGTAGTAGGCATTTCCAATTCCAAAAAGCGCAGAAAATCGTGTTCATAATTGGCAAAGAAAAAATAAAACATGTCCGGTCCATGGGGAGCTGTTCTACAATGTTGAGGTTGGTGAGCGGAGGAGCATCATGAAAAGAGGAACGAATTTTAACAAACATCCTGGTCCCTCACCAATTCATGTAGGTTTTGCACTCAAAGAAACTAAACTAGAATACGATCGACGGCCTTTAGAGTGCACTTCGGCGAAAACTGGCCAACGAACGGCAACCTAAAATTTTTCAATGAGGTCTTCTAGGAGCTAGAAGCCATTTGCAACAATATCGTCCGACCTCAAGAGGAAGTAGACGAAGATCCATCAGATTTTGAGCTAATGGACGGTGTCGAGGATGACCTGACCTAACTTATGGGCCATTTTTCCTTGTTTTGTGCATGTTATTATTTGAACAATTTTTATTTTGTCTAAATGACGTTGCATGGTGTTTAAGATGTATTAAAAAAAAAATATCGCACCCAACGTGTTCTATTTTTTTTCAAAATATATTTTTCCTAATAAACCACATTGGAACTAAAGTAGTTCTATATTAAAAATCTTATCCAAATTGCATTCGTAAAACAACAAAATAGCGGGTTTTGCAACCGAAGTTTCATTAAAGACTCGTCGTGACGGGTACAAATGTCGCTAACTGCACAAAACGTGTGCAAAAACCGCCAAGTCAATATTTTAATTTATGTTTTGTGACTGAAGATCCAACTGTAGATTTCACAGATTTTAACTGAATAATAAATGTTATGTTGATTTTCAGGGGTAAAAATATGGTATTAGCTTAAATAGTTTGGTCGTAGCAGTTTTTCGTCATTTACTCGGTTTCGTTTATAATGCACTTAGCGGCCTTTGCAAACGGGCTACTCATATATTCTTATGGACTACAGAAGAGGAAGAAAACTAAGGAATATTATGGACTACAAAAGAGGAAGAAACCTAAGTGATAATAACTAAGTCCACAACAATATACAAATATATTTTAATCACATGTAATTTATTTCAGGTTATGTTTCGCATGTTCCAGTAATTAACCGACTTGTAACCGAACTTTTTAGGTTACAGAAAGTGCATCTAGGTTTTTATTTGTGTTGTGCGGTTGGTGGTTTTTATTTTTAGGTTGCCAGCCATGGCCACTTATTGGTAGGCCATCGCAGAGAATCTTGTGTCTCGTGCCTTGAGATTCTTTGGTGGTGGTCAGCCAGTGGGTGGACCAGGTGGCTTTGGCTAATGGCAAAGGTTCCTTGACATGGCTAGGTTTCCTTGGAGATAGATAGTGTTGATGCCAGGCAGAATGGAGGCTGGTTTGGATGAAAAGGTGATGTTCTCTGGTCTGGAAATTGATAGTTTATGATGAAGAAAGGGTTTAGGTATTGATAGTGTTGATTTGATATAGTATGGAAGCTGGCTTAAAAAAAAAAAGTGATATGTTGACAATCTGGAGATATAGAACTAAATAATAATAATAATAATAATAATAATAATAATAATAATAATATCGTATGGCCTCGGGTGCCTGGTGCAAGCTTTGCTATTTGACACCCAGAGGGTAGCTTGCATGTCGAATTTCGTAGTTCCTTGACTATGAAAGTCAAGGAGGTTAGATGTTAGATATCTAATCTCCTTGAACACAATAACGCTTTCTAGTAGAGAAATGAGGAACTTTGTGCTGGCGGAAATTCCCGAGATTAATTTTGCCATTATGAACTCTGCCTACTGAATTCAAATGGGTTCTTTGACATGCCAACATCGTATGACATGCGTATCGTATTTTTGCTGCCTTTCAAAAATCACTTACCACGGTCAGGGGCGAACCTGCAATCTTGGGGTTAGTAGACCGAACTAATATCTGGCAAGAAGAAGGACATAAAGAGACTTTTAAGAAAACACAAGAAGAAAAGAAAGGAGTAGAGAAATATTAAAACATTGTGAAGAACCCCTTTTCCTCATAAATTATTGTGGATACTGCACAACAGATGCAGCAAATGGAAGCTTGCTTATATATTGACAAGCAAGGTATTGCTAGTTTTGATTGCTAGAGATTAACCTGAAGAAGAATCATTCTTGTTATATGTGTGTCTAGTGAAAATCCACAGCCTGCTTCCAGTCTCCGACCAGGTCAGGAATGGAATGAATGAAGCCCCCATCTAGCGGCGAGGATATGAACTTGTGCCGGCTGCCGAGGCCTGTCGCACTCCTCTGGGGCAATGATTAAATGAATGACCGATGAAATGAAATGATAGTGGAGAGTGTTGCTGGAATGAAATTTTGACAGGGAAAACCGGAGTACCCGGAGAAAAACCTGTCTGCCTCCGTTTTGTCCAGCACAGATCTCACATGGAGTGACCAGGATTTGAACCACGGACCCAGCGGTGAGAGGCCGGCGTGCTGCCGCCTTAGCCACGGAGGCTCTATGTGTGTCTAGTATTAATTGTAAATAAATATGTGTGAATTAGTGAAGATGGTATCCTGTTCTTTGTGTGATATCATTTTAGTGAGTGTATCGCCTCACTACTCTGAGGTGACGAGTTTTATAATAGTTTCAATGGTAGCACAACCCTGAGGTGGCAAGCATTTTAATAGTTACAATGGCGCCCAACGTGAAAGCAAGAATTCAATGAATCACACAAAGACAGGAGTAGGGATGGCCGAAAATAGTAGAAATATTGAAGCTGAGATGATGGCCATGTTGAGGAAGCTTATGCTTCGTAGCGACAAGTCAGTAGGGATGGAGGAGAGGATTACAAGCCAGATGAATAGCATGGCAAGCCGGATGGACGGTATGGAGGTGAGAATGTCTGAGAAGATAGACAGTGTCAAAGAGCAGGTGGCTAGCCTATGCATCGTAGAAGAGAAAGTTGAGATGGTAGAATCTTTGAGTGTGGTTGTGGAGGAGAAGAAATAGAAGAAGGTGCAGGAGGAAGAAAAAGGGAAGTTGGAAGAACCGAGAGTGGAGATCATATGTATTGTAGAAGAGAAAGTTGGGATAGTCAAATCTGAGAGTGTGTCTGTAAAGGAGGGGAAAGAGGAGGAGATCTGTCATGTATGTGATGCTAGGGGGCGTAAAGAAGTAAATGAAGAAGTGGAAAAGAAATGGCGAGGTTGTAGAGATATTTAAACACAAAATGTGATAAATGTTCCGGCATAACTCAACAAATTGCCAGCGTTTCGCCCCGGTGTACCATTGGGCTCTTTAGTTGGTAAAAGTACACCTCACCAAGACGCTGGCTAGCAAGACGTATTTGATACATGGGTACCCACATCACGAGCAAAGCCTGTGCACTACGCGAGTCAAAGCTCCACTCCAAAGCAATTATAACCTTACCTTGCCATTGAATATATAATTTTCACAAAAGAAAAATATGTATTGTCCGTTGAGCCATTATATATTTAAACACTCACACTTTGTGTTTAAATATATAATGGCTCAACGGACAATACCTATTTTTCTTTTGTGAAAATTATATGTTGTAGAGATATATCGGAGAGACCATAGCAGGCGAAGAAGAGAGAGCAGTTGCGGAGGTAAACACAGAGGTCACCGCCGACGTAACAGAAGAGGATGTCAAATGGAGGAGGAGAATAAAACTGAAGACAAGGAGGAAGATGAGATACAAGATAACGTGAAGAAGCGTTGGAGGAGAAGGACGAGTAGGATAGGCAGGAGTACAAGGTGGACAGAGAAAAGGATGTGATGTAAGGCAATGAGAAGGAAGAAGAAGAGGAAGAGATGTCAGGCAGATCGAGATAAGAGAGTGAAGGATCAGAAGAAGATAAAAGGGATAGATGGAAAGAGAAAAGAAAATATGAGAAGAAAAGAATTGCTAAGCAAGATAAGGCAGATGAAGATAAAGAAGGGAAAGGAGAGGAAGGAGAGACTGAAGGCTGAAGGCAAGTGGCTGACGCCCAAGCAGAAGGCAGATCGTGCGCATGCTCAGGCCCTGCTGCAGGCTCGCATGGCCCAGGCATGGAGCTGCCTGCGGCGGACGACCGCAAGCCTCCTCGCCCCGGCGGGAGGATACGGCCCAACAAGAGCAAGCAGCAGCAAGCCACTGCTGACCAAGAAGAACAGAAGGTGGAGGTGGAGATTGTGGACCAGGTCCCCCTGCGGATAGAGGGCAGCATGGAACACAAGGATGAGGAAGAGGAGGATGTAAAGGACACCTGGGATACCATAGAAATGGTAGAGGAAGTGCAGGAGGCGGACGATAGTGACGGTGAGGAAGTGGAAGGAAATCTGTGGTGCAGAAGAAGAGAGAGAAGAAGGAAAGGGAGAAGCAGAAGAAACTGGAACAGAAGAAGAAGGAGGCAGCTAAGACTGAAGCAGGAGAAGCACCTGCAGAAGGAGACGATGCGGAGGGAGATGACAAGAAGAAAAGAAGAAAAGGAAGAGCAAAGAGGAAGGCTTTGATGAAGGTGGTGATTCTGGATCAGAAGAGAACCTGCCCGTGTTCCCATTCAGGGCCGTGGGAATGATGGAGCTAGGCCCAGAAGAGCAGTTGGAGCTCGCCACATTAGAGCACGTGCGAGACATACATCCCAACACTACAATGAATCTGATGATGCAGATGCTGATGATGACGACAATGACATTGAGCCCAAAGGTATTGACATTTCTGATAAAGTTGGTGCCAAGAAAAGAGCCAAGTTGGAAGCTAAAGCTGAGAAGAAGGCCCATAGAGAGGCTGAATTACGAGAATGAGAAGAAAAAAAAGGAAAATATGATGATACTGAATCAGAGGAGACAGACCAAAAGAAGAAGAAGAAGAGGAAGAAGAAAAAGAAAGGAAAATATGATACTGAATCAGAGGACACAGACCAGAGGAAGAAGAAGAAAAGAAAAGGACTTAATGATGATGATGATGATGATGATGAAGACGAAGATGATTATGAAAACGGCACAGACAGGTCAGTTGATGATTCTGCCGTTCCTCTGACTACGATATTGTTGTCGGATTTTTCCGATGGAGCAGGAATGTCTGATAGACTCGATGAGATAGCTTCGGCTACTCTATCAAAATAAAATATTTATGCTGGTGAATCTGGTGAACTTAGAATAATTGTTTCTGCGATGATAGTGCCAATGGTTTTTCTGACTATGATGTATAACTTGTTTCAGTTTGAATCTTTGTCTTAGTGTTTGCTTCATGTATTTTAATTTATGTATTTGTTCCTATGGTTGAGAATGAATCTCTGACTTTCGCTTAGAAATTTATTTCTCAAGGGGGCGTTTCTGTAACCGAACTTTTTAGGTCACAGAACGTGCATCTAGTTATTTTTTTTGGTGTTATGCGGTTGGTGGTATTTTTTGTTTTTAGGTTGCCAGCCATGGTCACTTATTGGTAGGCCATCGCAGAGAATCTTGTGTCTCGTGCCTTGAGATTCTTTGGTGGTGGTCAGCCAGTGGGTGGACCAGGTGGCTTTGGCTAGTGGCAAAGGTTCCTTGACATGGCTAGGTTTCCATGGAGATAGATAGTTAGTGTTGATGCCAGACAGAATGGAGGCTGGTTTGGATGAAAAGGTGATGTTCTCTGGTCTGGAAATTGATAGTTTATGATGAAGAAAGGGTTTAGGTATTGATAGTTTATAATGAAGAAAGGGTTTTAGGTATTGATAGTATTGATTTGATATAGTATGGAAGCTGGCTTAAAAAAAAAGTGATATGTTGACAATCTGGAGATATAGAACTAATATCTGGCAAGGACAGAAAGAGACTTTTAAGAAAACATAAGAAGAAAAGAAAGGAGTGGAGAAATATTAAAATATTGAGAAGAGCCCCTTTTCCTCATGAATTATTGCGGATACTGCACAACAGATGCAGCAAATGGAAGCTTGCTTATATATTGACAAACAAGGTATTGCTAGTTTTGATTGCTAGAGATTAACCTGAAGATGAATCATTCTTGTTATATGTGTGTCTAGTATTGATTATAAATAGTGTGTGAATTAGTGAAGATGGTATCCTGTTCTTTGTGTGATATCATTTTAGTGAGTGTATCGCCTCACTACCCTGAGGAGATAAGTATTATAATTATTACAGACTGAAAAGCTGTAATACCATTTATCAATAAGGCAACACTTCAAAGCTTTGTAACAACAGTCACTTATGGTGACTCTGTGCTTTGCTTTGTTTCAGATCCTTTGGTTCCAACACAGATGGTGAACACCTCTACACAAAACGTCCCGGCACGGGCGGAATCGAGGGACAGCTTTACGAGATTAAGATGTCCTTCCTGGTATTCTTACGCTGCATGAACTCTGGATGCTTCTATCTAGCTTCCAACCTGAAAGACACGGGGGCATTCGATGATGTGGTGCTCAAGTACCGGGATGCGCTGTCAGGCAAGACAAGAACATACTTTGTCCAACTGAAACACAAGAGCGGAAACAAGAAGACCATCTCCCGCAATGAGCTGCTGTGTCTCAGTGGCGACTTTAGTCTGCTCAAATACTTCCTGTCGTATCGCGACGAGATATGTGCCCAGTATAGCACCAAAGAGAACCCCACCATCTTCAGTGGCAGTCTGGCTGAAAGTGAACTTGTCCTGTATACCAACGCAGTTGTAGTTCAACACAGACAGTCCAAAGGCCAAATCAGAGAGAGAGTTATCGGCGTAAAACAGACCGAAGGTTTTCTCCACTCCGACCCTGAAGGCATCAGTCATATCTTCACAGAGGACGAGGATCCTGATGTCTTTGGACTACCGCAGGAAGTAGAGAAATGCGGCTCTTTCCTGCAAGAACTCGACTCTCAGCTGGATCATGTGCCTGATAAAGTGGTAACTGATATCATCAAAGATAAACTGGTGTCTTTGGAAGTGCAACCCAAAATATTGACCAAGCTGAGACAAAACCCCACACGAGGTGAGGTCAAGAAAATATTGAAAGATATTTCTGACCTAGGGGACATGACTGCATTCCCAGACTTTCTCAACAAATTGAGACTCTATCATCACCAGTCTAGTCAAAGCAAACTGGATGATATCATCAAATTTGAAATCATGAGACATTTTGAAACTTCAGTTAATGGTACCCAAATGATATTCGAGGAAATGCTGCGTAACTTTGAAGAGTGGTGGAAGAATGGCAATTACTACTTGACAGAGAAAACAAAATTCTGGGCCGACATTGTAACATCACACAAGGAAGAGCCTTATAATTTGAGTAAGTCAAAAATAATTGCAATAAAAAAGTTGAAGATTAAGTTTAGAGATGACTTGATTAAAGATATGAAGTTGCTCATCGCAAATACTCGTGTGATGCACATAGTGGCTAAGGGTGAGTCGACAATCCTCAGTTGCTGTAAAATATATCACACACTGTGCTGCGAACCCAAAGACAGTTTCATCTTCATGAACTGGGGCTCGGCACTAGCACAGTGGAACTCAGTGCAGTGCGCTTGGCACACACGCTGGAGTGATGTGCTCGTTCTCGAAGGGGAGTGTGGCAGTGAAGATATGGAGTGTAACTTCAACGACATCACCAGGATCCTTGTCAACCATCCACGTAAGAAACTCATTGTCATTACCAAAGGGGACCAGCTGCAGACAAACGCTTTCAAGCAAATATCTATAGAGACCCTCAATGACAAGACAGACCTTCTGGACTTGAGTGCCAAGTCTCAGGAGCAAATTCTGAAGAAGAGCATAAGGTTTCAAGGAACCAATGTACCACTGGGGGAACTTGTTGGCTCCTATCAGGAGCTGAAAGAAATGGTAACTGAAGATATCCTGATGAAGCTAGCACAAGGGGAGAGGATCACGATCGGCGAGGATCTGCCCAGCCCGATAAGTAACTACATACCTCGCATGTTGGAGCGCAAGGATCATGTATGTCTGGATAAGGAGTCAACCACGAGGTTTGCTGTAAGTGGAGTGACGGTGGAGGAGTTACAACAGACCTTCTGTCCCACCAGAGTGTGCACTTACAATAGCATTTCCGACGAATGTCGCTTCGTCGTTATCGATGAAAACGTTGACTTTGGTGTACTAAACGAGGAGTCTCCAGCATGTCATTGGCTACACAAGGATGGGAACAGTTTCAAAGTGAAGCATGCTAAAGGCGACATTGACGTGCTGCGTCAACATATAGATGATACTCAAACCAGCTTGTTTATGCCCAAGACGGTATGGGATCTCCCAGGCCGCACGGCTGTGGTCACCGCAGAACCTGGCATGGGGAAGTCGTCGCTTGTCAAGTACATAGCCAAGCAGACAAAAGTGGCGAATCCTTCAACATGGGTCGTGCACATCAACTTGAACAGCCACACAGAGCTCATGGAGACCCTCTGTAGCTCGACTCTCAGTCTAGACGACGCTGTACGGTTCCTGCTGACAGGTGCTCGGGTACAGCGTGATGTCTTGGAAGAAAAATTATTCCAGCTAAATATCTTCACAACAGGAAAAATAGTTGTGTTTTTTGATGGCTTTGATGAGATATGTCCCTATTATGAGAATGTGTGCCTGAAGATACTAGAATTATTATTATTACTGACGAAAATTGACAAGATCTGGATCACGTCTCGTACAACATGCATAAGCAAACTTGAAACGATAACCTCGTCATTATCATTTGGACTTACACCATTCTCAGAGGAAGAACAGAAACAGTTTCTGAAGAAGGTTTGGATGAAATGTGGCTGGGACTTAGACTCTGATCTGATCAGCAGTGTCATCAGTGAGTTGCTGGAGAGAGTGGCCATTTCTCTCAATGACACAGAGAGGAAGTTCTCAGCCATTCCACTGCAAACAATGATCATTTCCGAAGTATATGAGCAGCACTTGAAAGAGAGTCTGGAGGCAGGTTGTGTTAAACTTCCAGAGCAATTGGACGTTCTTCAGTTGTACGATGGCTTCTTCAGGAAAAAGTTTGAAATATATTTTTGTGAGAAGAAGGGTGATGACCTCACCAAACCAGCAGTAAGAAGAGATAATGAACTTTGTTGGTTAAAGACAGACGAGAGTCATAAGGCTGTAGCTTTGGTTGAGTTACTTTCACAACATGACCTTGAAGCACTACATGACAAAGACATTTCCAAACGGGCGAAAACTTGCCTTGAAGGGTTCCAGTCTGGCACAGAGATGACTGGTATCATAGATTCCGTCACTGATGGGAAACCACATTTCATTCATAGAACATTTCTCGAGTACTTCTCTGCTAAATGGTTTGCGGAGAATTACCGTCAAAACCAGATATTAATAAAAAATAAATTTTTGACATCCGATTACAACGTGGTAAGAGCCATGTTTGATCAAATCTTAGCTAGAGATTGTGCCTTACACAAGGCAGTGTTGAACAGGGATGTTGTGGCAGTGGAGAGGTTGATAAAGACGGAGAACATGAACTCGCTCGATGCTGGGGGAAGAACGCCCTTCCATTTAGCTGCCATCACCTGCAGCAGCAAGCCCGAGGTGATGGAGAAATGTAAACAGATTTCCACACTGTTGCTTAGTCATGGTGCTGATGTTACTGTGATGGATGCCGTGTTCCATTGGACACCCTTGAGATATGCAGATGCGACCAGAGCTTGGAATATCATTGGGCTCGTCCTAGAGCATGGTGGCAGCACCGATGATCTCATCCTCACTAAAATGAACATGAATAATGCAATGTACATAACTCCTGCACTGGATGTGGCAACAAAAGGTGGCTACATAACACTTCTTGACTTCCTAGTCAAGGCGGGCATTAAGGCTGACATCACACTCGATGACAACGAGCGTCAGATGATCCATTCGGCTGCAGAACACGGACAGGTGCCAGTAGTGGAATATCTCCTCAAAGCTGGGATCAAACTCCATGCTCGAGATCGCAGGGGCAGGACTCCCCTCCACTGTGCTGCGAGAACAAGCAATGTGGACATGGTAAAATATCTTCTCAGCGGGCAGCACCCAGCCACGAGACATCACACTAGTAAGTGCAGGAGAGCTGTCGATCTTGTTTTGCAGAAGACTCAATCTTTGGCAATAAAAAGAGCCAGTAACATCAATGTTCGAGATGGCTATAGATGGACACCACTGCACCACGCTGCAAGTACGGGACAGCTAGAGGTCGTGCACTACCTGTGTGAGCAACAGGCTGTGCAGGTTGACGCCCTGGACCGAGACCAGTGGACACCTTTGCACTACGCGGTCGGGGAGGGGCATCTCGAGGTAGTCAAGTACCTTGTGGAGATTGCAGGTGCCGATCCCAACCGAAAGGACCGCTGCGGGCGGACTCCACTACATTCTAGCATCACTCGCTGCAGGCTAGAGGTTGCTAAGTTCCTGGTGGAAGAGGGAGGGGCGGACACCAACGTGCAGGATCACGATGGTTGGACTCTGTTACACAATGCTGCAATAAGCAGCATACTGGAGATCGTCAGGTATCTCACAGAGAACGTGGGAGCTAACCCACTCATCAGAGATAAGTTGGGTCAAACTCCTCATGACCTGGCCTGTGGTCAACACATCAGAACATACCTGGCTAACTACTCGATCCTCAGGGAAACAAACACTCATATCAATTCCAATGTGCATGCTTGTGAAAGTTAAACAAAAATATTAACTGAAATTAAAGTTAACAGTTGAAATTATTAACTAATTAAGGTTAAAAGTTGTTAAACCCTTCAACAACCAACTGGTTAAGGTCAAAAGTTAAATTCTTTAACAATTGACTAATAAAAGTTTAACTCCTTAACAGGTAAGTTAATAAACTTTTAAGTTAAGCTTTTAAACAATTGATTAAAGTTAAATGATTTAACAATTAACTGATTAAAGTAAAACTCTTTACCAATTAAGAGATTAAAGTAAAAAATTAAACTCTTTAACAATTTACTGACTAGACCAATAGCGTGCGTCCTGCTGAACACTGTTGCCGCAGTGAGAGAGGCGAGAGAAGACACGGCTCTACACTGGCCGAATACATACGACTTTCCCCTTGAACACAAGACACTCCGAATTTAAATGCAAGTACCAGATGGAGAGCGTAATCTTACGAATATCCATACTTATGACAAAGTTCGCACATTCCTACAATAGAGGTAACTTTGACACCATTTTTCAGTGAATATTTCTGTATTACTTTTCCCTTAAAAGAGTCTACAAGCAATGTTATTAAAAATGACATGCGGTATATATTGGTCATGAAACATAATAACGTTTATGTTTCATTTGAGTGGCCCTTCAGTTCAAGGGCAGATGTTATCTCCCGAATGGCTGATCATAGCATCAAGGTGTTTGGACAGTCAACTTCAAACTTTTTAGCTCTGTCATGTAGGATCATCAAAATAATTGAATATTAAATGATTTTCGTGCGTGGAGAGAAATAAAGATTTCGTACGTCACAGCAAGGCTAGAGTGTTCAGTTATCTATGCTTTTCGCTGGCGTGGGCGGGTTAATCTGGCTCCTCCCTCAAGTTCAGAGTAGTGTGTGATTGGTATAAAGTTAAAAGTTGAAAAAAGGAAAATATTTTGAGTGAATAAGTAAAAGAAGAAGAAATCAATCCTCTGTCACTCAAGATATTGCTTAGCAGGGGCATTCTGCCTTGAAATGGGTGGTGTAGGATGGAATAAAAACCATACTACAGAAAGGAAGACAAAAATTAACACAAAACATTCCAGTATTTAATAAAGTACAATATAGTCTAGTCACAGTCTCTCCAATTTTTCTCTACCTTCACACAACTGGCTCCCAGAAAACAACAAAACTAACATCTTAACAGCGGCTTCGGTGGCATAGTTGGTAGCATGCTGAGCTTCTATGCCCAAGATCGCAGGTTCAAACCCGGCCGAAGTCGTCGGATATTTTAAGAACGTTAAAAATCTCTCGGTATGCCTTCCTTCGGAGGGGAAGTAAAGCCGGCGGTCCCATGTCATATATTTATGGCATGTTAAATAACCTTCCACTAATTCCACCTGTGTGAAGCTAAATTATATATAGGTTAAACATTTGACTAACGTTCTTATGTTCCTACGTTCGTAGTCAAGAGCCGACTGCGGTGGCATCTGGTAACTAAGTTCTGAACTAGTTGGTCGTTGACGGTGGCGTTTGGTGGCAAAAGTAGGAACTACTTAAAAGAAAAATTCAATGTCTGCAGTCCTTACTTGAATTAAAACAGATACACACACTAATACAGTCATCACAATTAACACCGGTTATCAGACAGATTCTACACACACCCAAAGTACACGGGGCTACATGACCGTGTTATCGCAGCCCCTAAATTGAGGAACCAACCAACATTTTAACTATTAAGTTTGAAAGTACCAAATAAGGTGAAAGTGACCTACATTTTCAAACCCAAGTCTGCCACTGAGGGCTCAAGTACAATAGAAACATGGAAAAAGGACAAGCAGATGAGGACAAATGCATGAAAAACCAAAGGACAATCTTCACAGTCGGACACACTGCCATCTTCAATGGAGGGCATTCACGCCATAAATCCTATCAATAATTTTGCAATATTATGTCTCAAGTCTCATCAGAAGGGTGAGCAAAAACAGTTCTTCTGTCAAATGGATGGTGTAGGAAACACAGGAAGGTAAAAAACATTCCAACATAAAAACTATTCGACAGTATGGGTCTGTGATTTTAGAACTTAACAGGTTCATTCTGGTTCCGTATTGATTAATTAGTCTAAACAGGCTGAATGTTCTGCCTGATCAATACTTTATTAATAGAAATCACTGGGTGGTCATTAATGGGACATGTTTCAAGGCCTAAATATTATTATTGGCCCCTTCATCAGCCGCTATGATAGAACGATACAAGTTTTTTTTTTTTTTTTTTTGTGTAGCATTTAAAATTCCTTTAGAGATGAATCTTGTATGGTGCACCATAAAGAATGATTGAAAAATTTACGCCTAAAATGAGTTACGGTATGTCAAAAGTCTTATGAATTACTTCTTCTTCTTCATTTCCCGTTTCCAGCTTCCTGGGTCGGGTTGTGAATCAAGGACCTCCAACGTTGCCTGTCTCTCCACCACTCCTCTCCCCCTTTAAGTACATCTTCAGGTTTTCCTCCCTTCTTCTCCACGCACTCCCACACTGTATCTGCCCATCTCTTTCGGGGCCTTCCGCGCGGTCTCTTCCCCGAAACCTTTTCCAGAAAAGCTTTCTTTGGCACTCTCTCCTCTCCCATTCTCATCATATGTCCATACCACTTTAACTTGGTTGTTTCTATCCTGTCCTGCAGCTTCAAGATTCCTGTCCTCCTCCTTATCTCCTCGTTTCTGATTTTATCTCTTCTGGTCTTCCCTTCTATACCTCTTAGGAATTTCATCTCCGCTGCTTGTATTCTACTCTCCTCTTTTTTTGTAGTGGTCCATGCTCCAGCTGCATATGTTAGTACGGGTCCATAATAGGTTGAATATAATACCTGCTTACATTTCTTTGGGACATCTTGGTTCCACAGAATACCCCTAACACTCTGGTAGAAGCTGTTCGCTTGTTGTATTCTCTTTCCAATTTCCTCAGTAATCTTTCCATCTTCTGTGATCACACTTCCCAAGTACTTGAAACTTTTCACCACTTCTAGAATTTTTCCGTTCACTTCTATCTTTCCTCTTCCCTCCTTACTTCCCCTTGACATTACTATTGTCTTGCTCTTCTCTGTGCTAACTTTCATCCCAAACTTCTCAATCTCTTGGTTCCATACATCTACTTGTTTTTGTACTTCCTTTTCATCCTCACCCCATATCACTATATCATCTGCAAACAGCATGGCCTTTATTGCCTCTTGTCCCAATCTCTGTTTAACATTCTTGTGGATTTCATCCATGACTATGATGAATAGTAAGGGGGACAATACACTTCCTTGACGGAGACCCGTTTCCACCTTGAACCATTCTGTTTCTCCTATAGTGGTCTTTACGCTACTGACACAATATTTGTACATAGCTTTCACCATTTGCACTTCTGCACTGTTAACTTGCCTTTTTCTTAATACATCCCACACCACCTGTCTAGGCACACTGTCATAAGCTTTCTCAATATCAATAAAAGTCATCACCATGTCTTTTCCAAACTCCCATCTTTTCTCCATCATATGCCTTAGTGCAGCGGTTCCCAAACTGGGGGGTCGCGGGCCGTTCGGAAAGGGGTCGCGAGATGTATACAAATAATGGTGAACTATGTACTTAAACTTGGATGGCCATCGGGAGTTTTAAATTAAATAACTTTGTACATTTACAAAATATCAATATATTTTACAGATTTTGTCAAAACAAAACAGAAACATTTAATAATTTTGATATGTAATTGTTAATACATTTCTAAGTAAAAACGACTTCTTTAGTGAGAAACATTGGCCTGTTTTTGTCAACAAGTTTCTTAAAATTCGGCTTAGTTTTAGATACACATACAATAAGGTCGTCTTCTACGTCCAGTCGATTTCTTGCCTTGGTTTTAATGTTGACCAATGTAGAAAATCCGAGTTCGCAGAGGTAGGATGTTGCAAAGGGCATGATGATTCTCAGAGCCACTGATGTTAAGCTTGGATACTCAGCTCTTCTTTGTAGCCAGAACTTGTCAACATTTTGGGTGCTGAAGGACAGTTGCAAAGTCATGTCACAGGATAGCTCGATGCGTTTGTCATGAATCAGTGGGTTTAAGTCTGCCTCGTTCACAGCCTGCTCGTTGAAAGGGTTAAGCACCCAGTTCCAACCGTTGTGTTGATCCTCGGGAATGTAGCTAAGGATCTGCTCTTGTAGACCTTGCAAGTGAGTAGTAACCAGTTTGGACAGATTGTCAATGTCGGGATAATATTCATCGCTTCGATCAAGGGATGTGAAAAGCTCATTTGTCAGTTCAAAGTTTTCAAATGTATTCTTCTCAACCCTGGTTGACCAAGTGGCTAATTTCTTTAAAAACGAATTGACTTTGTCTTGTGCAAAAAGTATGGTTTTGTCTCTTCCCTGCAAGGAAACGTTGAGATCGTTCAGATGATGAAATATGTCCGCTAAATAAGCAAGTTTTAACAGCCATTCATTGTCACTCAAAAAACCGGCAAGGTCTTTGTTTGCAACTTGAAAAAAATGTCTTAAGCTCAGAACGCAAAGCGAACACTCGAGAAAACACCTTCCCTCGTGACAGCCACCTTGCCTCTGCGTGAAGCAAGAGGCATTTGTACTGTGCCTCCATTGCTTCGCATAACTGTGATAACAGTCGACACTGTAATGGCCGGCTTTTTACAAAATTAACCAACTTAACAGTTTCGTTCAACACTGTTTTTAGCTCAGTTGGCATGACCCTGGTAGCTAATGCCTAGCGATGCAGAAAACAATGAACCCATGTGGCATTAGGCATGACATTTTTCATCCGTCTCACGAAACCGCTGTCTTTCCCAGTCATTGCTTTGGCACCATCTCTGCAGATTGAAATACACTTTTGAAAGTCAATTTGAAGCGAATCGGTTGCAGACATGAACATTTTAAACATTTCCTCACCTGTTGCGTGGTCAGGCAAAGGTTTGCAAAATAAAATGTCTTCTTCCACACTACCGTCACCCTCAAAACGAACAAAGCACATAAACTGCGCCAAACTCGACACGTCCGTAGACTCGTCAACTTGAATGGAAAAGTACTCACTTTTCTGCAACTTTGTTTTCAACTGATCCTTTATGTATTGAGCCATCTCGGTAATGCGCCTCCCCACCGTGTTGTTCGACAGAGGAATGGTGGAAAGCTTCTTAGCTGCATCTGGGCTGATCATAGTTGAAACCATATCCTGAGCAGCAGGTAGAATGAGCTCTTCAGCAATGGTGTGTGGTTTACCTTTCTTTGCTATTCGTAAAGCCACTTGATACGATGCTAGCAAAGCACTTTTGCTCATATTATTTCCACTTAACTGAACTACTGCATTTTTCTGGTAATCTAAAGCAGTTAACTTACGTTCAAAAAATCTGCCGGCTTATCTTTAAAACTGGGATGTTTACTTTCTAAATGGCGAATCATCTTGGAAGGTTTCATACTCTCGGCCGATAACAACTCGCTGCAAATAACACACTGTGGCCGATTTCCGAGCACCGTAAATCCATACTTAATCTAACTGTCACTATACTTTCTCACCTTTACCCTCTTCTGTTCATGATCATCATGAGAAGTCGAAGGCCCTGCACGCTTAACAAACGTATCCATAGTTAGAACAAAATCAAACAATACGCGAGCGAACAAAACACAAGAGAAGTACAGTACAAGACAGGCAGCTTGAAGCGCGGCTGACGCATGCGCATACGAGCCCTTCTCCCTCCACACGTCACTAACGTCACAACTACAGTCAAGTCAAGACAGTCGAGCTACTAGGTTCCTTTGTGACTATTTAAAAGCATTTATAAAAGTTAATAGCAGGTTATAGGCACTACTACTTTTCGTTTTTAAAATAATACCCTGGTAGTCTAAAAAGAATTACTACCATTTATTTAAATATAATTATACTATTGAACCGCCAAATATTATTTTTTGTGTCATATTATTTTACATTTAAGTTTCTCAGTAAACATCAAACAGGTCAGTAACATCAGAATAAGATTAAAATTTTAAAATCTGAACAAAGTAAATAAATAAACATTTAAACGAATAACCTACCGGTCACTTAAGTTAAATTCCAAAGTAATTTTATCCCTCCACTTTGTCCCCCCCCTCACAGACATCTGCGCTAAAACGGGGGTCGCGGCTAAAACGTATGGGCTAAAATGGGTCACGGAAAGAAAAAGTTTGGGAACCGCTGCCTTAGTGTAAAGATTAGATCAAAAGTTGATCTGTCTCTCCTAAAACCATACTGTTCTTCTTCCATCTCTCCATCTGTCTGCCTCCTCAGTCTACCTTCCAATACTCTCTCAAAGATCTTGGCTACATGGGCAATAAGGGTGATCCCTCTGTAATTGTTACATTCCTTTTTGTCACCTTTCTTAAAAAGTGGGATAATTAAACCCTTTCCCCATTCTTCTGGGATCTCTTTCTTCTTCCAAATTATTCTAAATAATCTATACAGCCACTGCAACCCTACTGGTCCTGCTGCTTTTATCATTTCTGTGGTCACCTCATCCACTCCAGGTGCTTGGCCACTCTTCATCTTCTTTATGGCTTCCTCTATTTCTAGCATAGATATCTCCTTTTCTTGTTCTTCTTCTTCCTCCATTGTTCCTTCTTGTTCCCTTTCTTCATCCAGTTCAATGTGTTTAACATTCAGTAGCTTTGAAAAGTATTCTTCCCATCTTTTCAATATACCATCTCTTTCATACAATATCTGTCCCGCTTCAGTTTTTACAAATTTTGTGTTTTCCCTACCTTTCACACTGTTTTTTACTAGCCCATACAGAACCTTTTTACTTCCTTTGATATCCTCCTCTAGAGTTTCAGTGAAACTTTCCCAGCTTTTCCTTTTTTCTTCTTGTACAATCTTTTGACATGCCTTCTTGGCTTCTCTATATTTTTGCCATTTCTCTGCATCTTTGCTGCATATCCACTTTCTCCATGCCATTTGTTTTTCTTTAACTGCTTCCTTTACCCTGTTGTTCCACCAAGGAGTCTCCCTTTCCTTTTTCCTCCCTGATAATCTTCCACAAGTGTTTACTGCACACTTCACAAATTCATTCTTAAAACATGTCCATTCCATTTCTATGCTTTTTGCTTCATCTTTGGGAATTTCCTGTTTTAGTTCCTCTTGAAACTTTTCCATTACCTCCTACTCTTTTAGTTTCCATACCTTTATTTTTCTTTCCCTTTTTTCTACTAGTTTTGTGATTTTACCAAGCCTTACTTTGGCTATCACCACTTTGTGGTCTCCTTCAAAATCTCCTCTGGGCATAGCTGTCACATCTACTAACTGTCTTTGTTTATCCTTTTCCACCAGAATAAGGTCAATCATTGTCTTTGTCTTCCTGTCTCCCCATCCATACCTAGTTATTTTTTGCGAGTTCTTTTTCCTAAACAACGTATTTCCAACAGTTAATCCATTCCTCCTACAGAAATCTACTAACAGGTCTCCTTCTTCATCCTGATTTCCATAGCTAAACGGGCCAATAATCTCTTCTTTTCCCTGTCTATCTGTTCCCACAGGTGCATTCATGTCTCCCATTATTATCACTTCTTTGTCTTCTATACACTTTTCCAGCTCTTCTAGAAACTCTTCTAGACATTCATCTACCTTCCCTGTTTGGGGAGCATAAACCTGTATAAAATCTTTTGTTACACTCTCAAGTCCAAGCCTGACTTTGATAATCCGGTCACTAATCGGGTCAATTTTTTCAACATACTGGTCTAGGTCTAGGTCTCAATATGACACCAACGCCATTCGTTGCCTTCTGTCCTCCACTCCAATATAATCTGTACCCTTTCCCTTTCTTCACTTCTTTTCGCCCTTTCCCTTTCCATTTCGTTTCACTCACTCCCAGCATCGCTATGAACTACTGTAGGTCTATAAACATTTTCAAAGGATGCCTCACAGTGGTACTTAAGATGGTATTGAGTACACAAATGTATGGTACCGGTTCGGTACGTCAGCAACAGTAACAGAACACCTTTGTTGGTGAAGTATTGAGTGTTAAGTGTTCCTACAGCTGATTCCAACAAAGGTGTTCTGATACTGTTGCTGACGTACCGAACCTGTACCATACATTTGTGTATTCAATACCATCTTAAGTACCACCGTGAGGCATCCTTTGAAATTGTTTATAGACCTACAGTAGTTCATAAGACTTTTGACATACCGTAACTCATTTTAGGCGTAAATTTTTCAATCATTCTTTATGGTGCACCATACAAGATTCATCTCTAAAGGAATTTTAAGTGCTACACAAAAACAAAAACAAAATTCTTGTATCGTTCTATCATAGCGGCTGATGAAGGAGCCAATAATAATATTTAGGCCTTGAAACATGTCCCATTAATGACCACCCAGTGATTTCTATTAATAAAGTAATGATCAGGCGGAACTTTCATCCTTTTTAGACTACTGTCGACCAAAGTATTATGTGTACTCGAGTTTGAAGGTTGTTTGTGAAGTAACCAATAGACCTACATAAAATCCAATAACATCATCATTTTCGTCGTTCTATTTTATGTTAGCTCATGTAGGTTTGGAATTTTTAATTTATATTTTAATATTTTTTGTCGCAGTTGGAGCACAAAAAGTGCACGTTTTTAAGCGTGTTTCAACCATGCGTCACATTTAAGAATTATTATCTCAAAAACCCGTCATCAGATCGAATCCAAATTTTAACATAATATACATTGGAATGTTGTATAACTGGTTTATTAATTTCAAAATGTTGTGTGTCCAAGAAAAAAGTTGTTATCATTTTTGTAAGGTAACTTTTTCTCGGCTCGGGGTGGTTGGAAAATGTAGTTCTTAGTTGCGATGTAATCCTTATACATCAAAAAGTTATGCTGTATGACTGTGAAATACGTAAATTAATTCACTTATTTTATATCGGTTTGTATTTGTAGGCGGGAATAACACATCGTTCACCACCTACCCGCTCCGGGAAAGCTGTACAGCGTTGCTGTGATGGAGCCCATCACTTCCGAGCGAGGCACGCCATGATGTGTGATGGGCTCTATTTCGGCAACGCTGTACAGCTTTTCCGGGAGCGGGTAGGTGGTGAACGATGTGTTATTTCCGTCTACAGATACAAACCGATATAAAATAAGTGAGTTAATTTACGTATTTCACAGTCGTACAGCATAACGTTTTGATGTATGAGGATTACATCGCAACTAAGAACTACATTTTCCAACCACCCCGAGCCGAGAAAAAGTTACCTTACAAAAATGATAACAACTTTTTTTCTTGGACACGCAACATTTTGAAATTAATAAACCAGTTATACAACATTCCAATGTATATTGTGTTAACATTTGGAGTCGATCTGATGACGGGTTTTTGAGATAATAATTCTTAAATGTGACGCATGGTTGAAACACGCTTAAAAACGTGCACTTTTTGTGCTCCAACTGCGACAAAAAATATTAAAATATAAATTAAAAATTCCAAACCTACATGAGCTAACGTGCAATAGAACGACGAAAATGATGATGTTATTGGATTTTATGTAGGTCTATTGGTTACTTCACAAACAACCTTAAAACTCGAGTGCACATAATACTTTGGTCGACAGTAAGTATGGGTCTGGTTCAAATAGTGGAAAAATGTAAAGAACATTTGGACAGGATGAGTCCTAGCCGAGTCCCTAAACAGATTCTTCCGTATGCTCTAAGTGGTCGAAGAAACATGGGAAGACTAAAGAAATGCTGGCGAGAGACCATAACAGGCCACTAGGCCTAATACATGAAAGTTGATGATGATGAAATTGACAAGATATTCTTTATGTTAGTTAGGTTTGTGATTGTCCGAGAGCAGATTGTTGGTTTTAAAGGTAGTTAGTTATTGTTGTTTTAAAGGGCAGAACTACGAGGTCATCTGGCCCAAAGTTAGACGGTGAGACTCTGTCATTGGCCTTTATTGTACTTAATTAATGGTAGTATTACTGTGAATGCGATTGTATAATTTGGTCTTCATAATTTTTACTTTTAGGTCTTAAATAAATTGTTGACAATTTTTTTTCTGTTTTTTTTTTTTTTACATTTTTTAAACTTATAGCTTTAATCAGTTAATATTTCAGGTTAACTTTCCCAAATGTGGTTATTATTTATTGAACTGCCTTGTAAGTCCTACCTCTCACAGGAGGCTTTATAACAATGATGACAAACCAAATCACTGGCAATTTTATTGAAAAATAAAACTTGCCAAAGCCTCCTAGGAGAGATGAAACACGTCGAGTAGTCGAATACTGTACATACGGTACAGT
The DNA here is from genome assembly GCA_946902985.2 of Meconema thalassinum. Taxonomy (NCBI): domain Eukaryota; kingdom Metazoa; phylum Arthropoda; class Insecta; order Orthoptera; family Tettigoniidae; genus Meconema; species Meconema thalassinum. The sequence goes on along the minus strand of OX336394.1, from coordinate 380,537,480 downwards.
CCTGTATGAATTAACTGGTACATGACAATAACATACACGTTTTCTCTTTTACACTTATTCACCCGAGGGGCAGATGACCTGGTTAGTTCCGCCCCTGAAGGTAAAAAAGACCTACCTATCTCGCCCATGTTAAATCTTCACATGTTTGGTACACTTTACTCAAAATCTGTTTCGGTCAGCCAATTGAAATGTTCAGGGATTACTGTTCAGATCATTATCTGCAATAATAAGTACGATTATTGACAAAAACAAAAAACTTTTGCCAATATGCATTTTTTCTTTAAAAAATTTTAATCCAAAATTATGTGAAAAATATTTATATTTCATATTGTATATTATTACTGTTCATAAGGATGATTTTGATACATTAAAAAAAATATGGACCTATCTTTATTAGTTTTCTTACAAATGGTACCAAAGTAGTGAAAAATGTTAAACTGAGAGAAATTAGGTTGAAGATTTTAATTACATTTTATTACCTCTGACAATTCTTATAACATTCCTGCCCCATAACTTGCAAATATTTCGTCCATCACTGGTTATTTTGTTTCTCCTACTTCCTTTAGCTTTTAAATAAATAAATAAATAAATAAATGAACAAATAAATAAGTACCGTAAATAAAAACAATATAAATAAATAAATGCGTATTTCAAATTATCTGTTTGCAAATAAGCGGACTTGTTTCCCTCTTCAAATCAACGATTCAATTATTAATAATTGGGGCAGATGACCTCGCTGTTCCACCCCTTAAACAATATTTCTTCAATAGGTCAATGCAAAATCACAGTGATTATAATATTATGACTAGAGACGGGAATTTGCCTATTTTATTCCTGTGTTTAGAAACGTAGGCTTTCGAGATATAAATCCGTTTTAGGTTCCTTTAGGCTAGATTTCGTTGGTTTTATTGTGCCTATAAATGCCTATTTCAAGGGTTTGTGCCTATTTGGTGTATAATTGCCTATTTGATGCCTTTTGACTGTATTTTAAATTGTATTATATTGCAGCTGGTGTGCTCGAAAGAATTATATTCTCATTTCTCAATATGTGTTTACCCCACGAACAAGAATGGGAATTCTCGGAAGTCTCCAGAAATAGTGCTTGGGAAATTTCCATCAGAAGAAACAAGGAACAATTAGACCTCGAAGCCTTCAACCCCTCCAACCTCGCAAGACACATGCGAGAACCAATCAACGTCGAATTATGTTGCACAACCCGTATCCCCTACCTCCCTCTCGATGCTAACTGTGTAAGCGTACGCTTTATCTTCAATTCAGATTCATAACTTTGTGTGATTTATTGCGAAGAAGAAGTGTGTCCGTGGCAATGCCGAAAGATAAATTATCGAAGTCTTACTGGCTGAAGCAGTGGATCACAGGGGATACCTATTTCACTACCGATGGAAGAGTAGTCTTCTGCCAAGCTTGCTGTAAAGAGTTAACTTGATTGTTTCTTTTATGTTTATGTGATTGAGAAGTACGATCGCATTTCATTGTAGCATTTATAGGCCTATTAATTTATGTATTGTGGCAAGTTGTTTTGTTGCAATGCTGTATTAGGCATGAACTCTCAATAATTTATATATAAAATGTAAATAGCCTAATCATTTAATTACTGAACGAGTAGTTAGAATGCTGGTGGTCTCTTGTCCCAGAGTGGATGAAAATTAAAAATCTGTATTTTGAACTCTGACTCATTTCCCGTGAAAATAGAGATTTACAACTTAAATACAATTATTTTGAAAAAGTCGCGAGTAACTTTCACCAGCGGTATGTGTGGCTCTAGTCTGGGGGAGCGTTAAGCTCCCAGGTTAGGGCCACGAAGCTGCCAACAAGCCTCTAGCATCCCCTCTAGAGTCTTGCTAAATTGTGGCAAAAAGTAAGGTTAAGGGCGAATGCCACAATATCAAATTACGCGGTTTCCTAATTTTCAATGAGGATTGCAGGCTTGTGTGTACACATCATGCAGGATCTATTGCAGGCAACAGAAAATAGAGAAGAGTGGAATACCCCAGGTGGAGTCATGCAGGATTGTTGAAGTAGTCAGGGGAAGTTTGGAAGGAACCTCAGGGAAGATAGCCGCTGTCAGGGAAACGTTTGATAGGGTCCTGCAGGGGTATCCAGGATGGGAAGCAGTGGTAAATGTAGCCAGTGTCCTACGAGGTGAGGTAGATGTAGCAGTGGCTTCGTTAAAGTTTTGCCCAATCACTTCATGTGATGTTGTGAGATCTTTCTCTCAATATAAAAAGATTCTTCATGACAGGAGAACAAACTTATTACCAGAAAACATTGAAAATTTGGTTGTTGTTAATTCTTATTATAGTAATTAAATATGTTATTAAATTATAAGAAATATTTTCATGCCTATTTTGTTGCCTATTTTACACGTTAGTGCCTATTTACATGCCTATTTTGGCTATTTTAAGAGCCTATATGCCTGCCTATTTTAACTGTTTTTAGTGCCTATAATTCTCGTCTCTAATTATGACTATGTTCAGTAACCACTAGTAATATAAACAATGCAGGAAGTTTTCTTTGTTACCAACACAAAGTCTGTGCTCAACAGAGCAGACAAGAAGAGAGTTCAGAAATCTATATAATAGTTCAGAAGTTATACGCACAAACATAAATCTCTGTAAAAGTGAGCATTGTCATTCATGGTGCGGCATAGTCATTTATATCTTATAAAATGACCATTTTTCATATTTTTCCACTTTTTTTTGACAAATTCCTGTTCTCTACATTGTACATAACTAAAAACGAAAAAAAAAAAAAAAAAAAAAAAAAAAAAAAAAAAAAAAGATTTTTTCATTTTTTTTCCGTCCCTAGACCTTAAAACAACAATAACTTATTCACCAAATACATAGTTTTAAACTTTGCTAATAGCTAACATGTCCTCCTTTCTGTTTTATAAGTGTATTTTTGTGAGTCTCCTTTTGCTAATACTACACAAGATTCCTATTGTATTAATGTCAGGGCCCTGGTCCTTTATGCGAGAAACTATCCCAAAACTTCTTCACGAGGTGTTTTATGGTCTATTGAAAATGCACTAAATTCTTTCCTCATTCTTTGCTCAGTGCACGTATGCACTTAAAAGAGACTTTCATCAGAGAAAGCAACCTTTTTCTAGTGTTCCACTGTCCAATCCTGATGACTAGGTGTTTCTTTACAGATTTGCAAGCTTTTCTTCAAACCACCAGAAGTCTTCAACAAACATTACAAATATGGAAATTCTCCCCCATTTCCCCCATTTTGCCAACAGCAGTTCACCTAGGGTTTGATTTACTTCTTCTGAAGAGAAAACATTCATCAGTTGGCATCACACACTGCTGCCAACCACTGAAAGAAGAAAATAAAACCTTGTTCAGATTAATTCGCACGGGACTGTAAAACCCAACATTTACTGTGCGGATGAATGTTGATTGAAACTCACAATTATCTAGTCTGACAACTACAGTGCAGTTCAAATGGTGCTAAATTGTTTTATTTTTCATTCTGGGTAATATTCCCAGACATCCTCGTTTCCCACAGACAGTCCCCGAACTAGCCTTTTGTCCCTGGATTTCCCTCAATATCCAAGGATTTAAAATTGCCTACTGTAGCAAGAGTAGAGATACCTGTCCTAACCTTTCTAATCTCTGTCCTTCACATAACTTCACATCTGTTTCTGCTTCTCTAAAAGGAAGCTAGTATTTTTACGTGATTATCAATCTTGTGATCATGAGCCCGAAATCTGAACCACGGGATGAGACATTTCACATGAATTAACAAGGAGAGGTGTGTCCGGCTGGGGGATTATGCTTATTTTTCTCCCCCATGTTATCGTGTTTGCCCTCTGTGCTATACAAGTGCCATCTGAATGCCTGTTCATTCATGCTTATTTTTCACATTTCATATTAATGGGATTGTTTCGACCTCCCAATCTCATCAGGAGGATGGGCAGCAACCAGATATTCAGTTTTGCGTAGCGTTGGTGGTAATGCTTCAGCGAGTTCTTCCTTGAAGTGAAAAGTGTAGGATGGAGTAAAAACGGGACAGCACAGGGAAAAAAAGACTGAGAAAGTGAAACAATGACAGGACAAATAAAGTAGGAACACGCAGGACAAAGACAGAAAGTAAAAAGAACTACGTGAAGGTTACGTAAATCTACGGTATATAGGAAAAATCATTAAGGTGTGGATAATCAAATAATGAACAGGGAAAAGTTTTTCTTATATAGATTTATATAACTTTGATGCCGGCTCCGTGGTGTTGGGGTAGGGCGCCTGCCTCTCACCCCTCCGGGTTGGATTCCCGGCTCAGTCAGGAATTTTAGAAACTGACTTGAGGGCTGGAACGGGGTGCACTCAGCCTCATGAGGACAATTGAGTAGCTGTCCGACAGTGAGGCAACGCCCCGATCACGAAAACCAAGATTAACGACTGAGGGGACCCAATGCGCTGATCCCGTGTCACCCGAATATCTGCAGGCCAAATGACTGGGCAGCGGTCGCTTGGTAGACTTAGGCCCTTCATGGGCCGTAGTGCCAGGGGTTATTATATACAGTATTATTATAAAACCTCAACATGGTTCTTTTCTCCTTCTGTCATTGTCCAGTCGTTATCAGTTTCACTCTCTCCGAGTTGTCCTGTTTTCACACCATTCTACACCCTCCACTTCAAGGAAGGAGCTATACCCCCACTGCTATGCAATGTTTTGATAAACAGAAGACCTGATTGCTGCCTGCCCTTCTGATGAGACTGGAAGGTTGAAACAAGAAGCAAAAACTATTATTTGGATTGATGGCATGAATGCCCACCTTTGAAGACTAGGAATTATGTTTGTCTTTCTCCCCTTGCCTATTGTGTTTACCCTCAGTGCTATACATGTGCCATGTGAATGCTTGTTCAAATATTCATGTTTATTTATGTTTCATATTAATGTGTTGACCGACTGAAGAGCAATGTTCCAAGGCATGACAGATGTGTTACAGCATACTTGGCACTGCCAACCTTGTATTGTTACATTATGATAGCTCAGCATTTAAAAATAAGTTTTATATGTAGAGTTCAATTATTTAATTTTATATTAATAAACAATAATAAAACAATTTGTTTTGTGATTATCCTTGCTGTGTTACTAGTGAAAGCAGTCACTTTAGTCATCAAGAAATAACAGAGAATTTAGCTGTTTCATCTCTCCCAAAATCTCTTCAATCTTTTTTGGTGCATAGTGTTTAGTTTTATATGCTGTTCTTCAGAAAACTTTTTTCTTCTCTATTTGCAATTTGTAGCATTGTAATAGTTCAACTCTTCTAAACCATTTTGAACTTCTTTGAACCAATTATTTTTTGTTTTACATTTCCAAAAGTTTATTAGTCTATTGTCATTAAATCTCGATAAATGACACAGAAAGTGTTAATTGACAATTAGTAACAAATTTTTAACATATTCTCATGGTGTAACTACAATGGTGAGGCGGATCGCTCCCTCTCTCTCATGCGGATGACGTCAGAACGGGGGCAACTGCGAGTTGTGACTATAGGCGGGAGTCAAGCGCGTGATCAGCAGTCGATTGAAACATGCTAATGTTGACAAGTGTGTGCGTTGCTAGTGAAAGTATTGTATTTCTTAATCTCTGTCGACGGAAAGTGGGATGCAATGCCGAATTGTGCTATGTATGGTTGCAACAACTACTCCAGGAAAACAAAAGGGTCTAATATAAAATACTTTGTATTTCCACAAGACAAAGATGTAGCGAGCTCATGGGTCAGAGCTTGCAGGAGGGAGGACATGTTTAATTTAAAGCATGTTAAGTTATGATTTCTAAAACTAATCTGTCTGTTGTGAACAGAACAGTAAATCATTCTTTAAATTATTTCTCTCTAAAATTAAAACATTGCAATAGCTCTGGACGCATTTTCAAACTGAGATATTAAAGAATATTATAGAAATGAATAGGCAAACCAAATAACAATTACGAGTGGAGATTATTAGGGTCTATTATTATTATTATTAGCATTATTATTATTATTAACATTATTATTTTGATTTCAGCTCGAGTATGTTCTCTTCATTTCACTAAAGACAGTTTTGCTATTCCACTTCGACAGCAATTGTTGAACTATACTCCAGTGCACAGAACTTTAAAATTAGATGCCATTCCGACTGAAAATCTACCAAAATCCACACAAATTACACAAAGGAAAAGGAAAAGATCTCTGGAAGAAGCTGAAAGCTGGTCGATAAGGCTGGAAAAGAGGCGTCGTAAAAGTGTTATAAGTGAAATTATCATACCTGCCAACTTTTGAAAAGGGCTATCAGTAAAACTCACACGCGACAAAAAAATCTAACGATTTTCGACATACCCCGGCTTGACGAAAATAATAATACTTCTGGGCTACAAAATACAATAATTCAAGCTTTAAACAAAATACTTCAATGAAATCATATCTACTTACATGATTTGTAGATGAACATAACAATCAAGAAGAAATCCATGTTAATCAGCAGCAGGCGTGGTGAATATTGGTTTGGAGCAGACATAACAGGACTTCCTTGACAGATTAAGCTGATATACGATAGTTGAAAAAGGCTTTACACAATAAGACTTGCTTAACGTAACACAGGCAAGAAGTAATATAATACACACTGCAAATCACATGCTAGTTCGACTTTTAAGTCATGGTTGTGGCCTTTTTAGCTTCCTGCAAACAGTCTTGAGAAAATGTTTTGTCATTACAGGGACCAGAACTCCTGGTCTTCAAAATAGAAATAGACTCCAGAGATTCATTGGACATGGATGACCTGAACTGTGTTCTATTTTTCTTCACAAGGCTAAAAAAAAAAGTTCACATTCTGCATTGCTATGGGGTATGGTGAGAATAGAGAGCAACACTCTAGAAATTCGGTTATACTTAAGAAGTCCATCGGCTCCACGAATTCTTGATATTTGTGCCCAACTGGAATCACTTGCAGCATCTTGATGTGCAGCCAAAGTGTCATCTACCTGAAGAGCTGTGAACTGCCTCTGAAGCTCATTCACCACCTCATCTGTAGTTTCATTCTCTTCCTTGCATAACATGATAGGAAACTTTTCCAAGAAAAAACGAATGGAAGATAACTGTGCATCTTCAATTTTGTCTAACCTAGCAACTTGAGCATTCTTTAACACGTCATCCTTGAGTGGAAACTTGTTGATGATGTAGTCACAGGCAGTATAAAAGTAGTTTCTCACTGATGAAAAGAAAAGGGATTTATCTGTATCCGGTCCGTTCTGAAGGCACTTAACAACTTCAGATGATGCATTTTTTGCCATTTTATTTACAATACCGGTACATGTCGTTTTCGTGCGACCACAACTTTATTTCTTTGCAACTTCTGATGTGGGAAACATCTTCTTAAATAAAGCACCAGCATGATCAGCCGCACTTAAGGGCACATTGTGTTCCACCAAAAAGGAAGTAAACAGACACTCGGCCCTAATTACGTCACTGTCAACGTTTCCAGACTTAGCAAAAAAGGTGTTGATTTTCTTGCTATCTTCCTTCGATTTAACATAACTAATGTGTTTACCGCACTTCACATGATTACTTAAATCGTTTTTTCCACCATGTGCAATATTAATATCACACCCACATACCGTGCAAAAGGCAAATTTTTCTCCCTTTCTTGATTTTAGTATGCACGGAAAATTAACCGAGTATGATTCTTTAAATGTCTGGAAGTACTGTTTCTTGTTGGATTTGTTCATTCTCGATATCTACAAAAACATCGAAAGGAACCTGGATCACTGAACGTCACATAAAATTATAACATAAAACACTTAACAATTCATTAAAACATGTTAAAACACACAAAGTCTTAAACCATTCAATGAACACGACGCCAACCTCGTGAAGAAAGAATATGCACAGGGTAGAAAAAAAACACACACACACACGTGGAACGAATGTAATTAGTCCAAAGAATACAGGAAACTGCGAAGCACGAGGTTATAGCACAAAAACTCGAACGCTTCATTAAAATATGCCATAACCTTAAAAGACGAAAACATTCAAGGAACGCCAACTTCGCGAACAATGAACAACTAACGTGGTCAAAGAATATTGTTTAAATCGCAACGAGCGAACGGAGCGGAACAAAGAATATGCGAAGCAGAGCCTGTCGACACCTAAGATTCACATGGAAGAACGGTTATCCCGGCTTCAAATTCAATTACAATGACGACACAACCATCACACGGTTAAAAGTACGAATCATATCAAAGAACGAGTTATCGACTATCGTGGACTTGCCTTCGACCCACGCAAACAATCGATTGTACGGAAGTGGGCGGTATTATCGAATGTAAATTATAGTTTCAAATTTTTGTCCGCGAAATCGTAAAATGACACCGTTCATCCGTAAAACCGTAAAATGCTGCAATTTCCGTAAATTTTACGGATAAACCGTAAAAGTTGGCAGGTATGAATTATACATAACAATGAAACACTCACCGAAGGAATACAATCTAAACATACCTGCTTGAATGCGAAGGAGTTAATAAGGTAAGCTTCTTTTTGTTTGTGAACATTGAAGTCTCATTTAATAATAAAAGGTGAATTTGTTTATTTTACACGCACAATACAACTAAGGTTCATTATGATACTTGGAAGAGAGGTAACTAGTGGAGTAAAGCACTGCTTTCACCAGATCGTTGAGACATTGATATCATGAGTTTAATTAAAGCCTGGTGGAGCTATAGTATTAATCTAATCTTGACCTTCATGCAGTCGTAGTTTAGTGGTCATATGAAAGAAATATTGCTCTTATGAATAGAAACGTAGGCTACTCTAGTTCCAATATAAGTTCAAAAAATAAACCTGATAATTCATCGAATATCTTTCCTTTTAAGCACTCATTCTCATGAAGATGAGGTCAACACTTTGAAGAAATTAGTTGAGGAGGTACGTGAGGAATCCGAAGCTTGGAAACAAAAGTACGATGATTTATGTGCAGACCATTCGGCGTTGAAAAAAGAAATCGCCGATCTGAGGAACAGTCGTCGCAAAGAAATTCAGATGATACTGGGTAAAGTCTTCACTCCAGGTCAAATAAAACATTTATTAAGTACAGAGAAACGTAACAAAATTAATTGGTGTTCTGACGATATAGCGGCGGCTATATCACTCAGAAGTGTAAGCCCTAAAGCCTACCGGTTTTTAAGGGCTAATAACTATCCCTTGCCAGGACTGACGACGTTACATGATTGGGCTAAATGTTTGAATTTAGATCAGGGTGTTTTGCAAGATGTTGTGAAACTAATGAAATATAAATCAGCAGGACTAACCGAATTGGAACTCTTGACTGTATTGACATTTGACGAAATTTATATTTCAAATCGCATGCGTATCGACAGAAGCAACCAGCAAAAAATTGGCCCTCACAAAACTTGCCAAGTTGTCATGGCACGAGGTTTGATTGGTCAGTGGAAGCAGCCTCTTTATTATGCCTTTGACCAAAGAATGAAAAAAGATATTTTTCTTGGAATAGTATCGAATCTACATTCTGCAGGCTTCACTGTTGTAGCCATTACAAGTGATATGGGATCTGGGAATATGGACTTGTGGTCAGAGCTTAATATTGGACATAATAAGGAATGTTTCTTCAATCATCCAAGCAACGATTCCTTAAAAGTGTTTGTGTTTGCAGACATTCCTCATTTATTGAAACTTGTGAGAAATCATTTGTTAGATCAGGGATTTGTGCTGCTCAATGGGAAAAAAGTGAACAAGGAATGTTTGGAACTACTAATTTCTATGTCTTCTTCTGAACTCACTATTGCGCACAAAATTAGCAGATATCATTTAGATTTAAAGGGATCAGAGAGACAAAAAGTTCGGCCTGCAGCTCAAGTACTTTCAGACCAGGTATCAAAGGCTCTTGAATGGTGTGGAGGGAAAGGGTTGATGAAAAACATTGACTGGGAAGAAGCAGCTAGATGTATAAAATTAATAAATGACTGGTTTGACTTATTTAATGCTAAGAACAAATTTGGGAGTCATTCTGAAAGAAATGCATTTGGTACTGATTTAGATAAGCAAATCAGTTTGCTAAATAATGTTAATGAGTTCATAACGTCCATGAGAGTTGGCCGACATAAAGCCTTACTCCCATTTCAAAAAGGAATTCTACTAAGCAACACGTCTCTAGTTAACCTTTTTAAATATTTGAAGCCGATGTACCAAGTCGAGTACATAATAACTTATCGTCTAAATCAAGATATTTTGGAGAACCTTTTCTCGTATATTAGAGGAATGGGAGGCTCCAATGATCACCCATCTCCTCTGGACATGAAATATAGATTGAAATGGTACATTTTGGGCAAGCACTCTGCTTCAATTTTTACTGTAAATAGAAATACACAGGAGGATATTGACGAAAAGTGTCTGATTAAACCAATGGAAACAGAAACTGACACCTGTTTCTCGCAGACTGCGTTAGTGAATGTTGCCAAACGTATTCCTGATATCGTGGATGCTCCTGACGAAGAAAAACTAGTTTCTAGTTTATTTGTTGAATCTAATTACGAAACTGAGGAAATGAACATGAGTTTGTTTGAAATAACCGATCATCAGAATGAATTGTTCGATGAATTTGATCTCTCGGATTTTAAAGATGAAATGAACCACGAATGTTTAAAATACATTACAGGATATGTAGCACACAGATTCAGGGATAAGTACAAAAACTTGGGAACATTATCTCAAGAACTTGAACCCAGTAAAGAAGGCCCAGATTGGATCCACTTTATTTCAAGGGGAAACCTTTTGTATCCCTCTAATGAACTTATGGAAGTTGCAAAGACAATGGACGCTGAGTTTCATAAATTTCATGGCAATTCGCTATCAACTGATAAGTTTATATTCAATGAATTAACCAGCAGGACCTTGAGAAAATTGCCTCATATTAATATTGCATATGAGGTTATTCACTGTTTAGCTCGAACCCGAACATATATTAGGTTGCGTGACTTAAACAGAAAAATAAGTTTCGGCAATTCACAGAGAAAATTGAATCGCAAAATGTGTAAATTCACCAATGTGAAAAAATAGTGGATCTCTTTAAAGGGCCATTACCATTGTTTAGAGGTACGCCGTATTCATAATTACCAACATTATTATCAGTGTTTACAACACAAAGTATGTACAGTGTTATAATAAATGCTTTTATTAATGCCTTCAAGTTATATTATTATGACCAGAGCCGCATTACAGAGTGCTGTGTCACCGAACGCAATGCTCCCGTTGTGACGTCATCCGCACGAGAGAGAGGGAGCGATCCGCCTCACCATTGTAGTTACACCATGCATATTCTTACATTAAACATTTACCGGTATATTTGAGATAGATATTTGTAGAGTGTTTTATGCTGAAATAGTATGAAATATTGACATATCTTTAAAAATGTAGCCATTGTGAGCTGAAAAAGAGCACGGGAATTTGATTTCGTCTTCGACTGGCTTCACTTAAATTGTTTTTCTTGGCTTCCTTTAGTGAGAGACAAATGTGTCTATAGGAATATATATATATATACACCTTTGTCGACAAATGCTTTATGGAATGGTGAAAGCTGCATCAGAATCCGTCCAGTAGACAGACAAAATCAAAGGTCTTATTTTATACTATGTATAGAAGTGAGAATAGAAGACTCTATACCACAAAAGATCCAGAAGGCTAGAATGAAGTGGTTTGGCCACGTGAAGAGAATGAGTGTCAATAAAACAGCAAGAAGGGAGTATGAAAGAGACCTAGGAGGGAGGAGACCAGTTGGCAGACCTAGAAAACAATGGACAGATCTGGTGAAGAAGGATGTACAGGAGGGAGGCCAGGATTGGGAGAGGATTGTGAACGGAGAATGGTTCATGGATCGACAGAGATGGAGGGGGCTCGTCCACACCCGGGAACCTGGAGGTGGTCAACGATGATGATGACCAGAGCCCGGATAATTATGTGCTGAACTTTTCAGAAATATGTATTTATTTATGTGCTTGAAAGTGGAAAATATGTGATTAAGTTTCCAAAATAAGTTTTTAAATTTGTATCATATTTTTGTCCCTCAGTTACTCGAAATAGAGTTGAAACATCCAGCTGCTTTTTCTAAAGTACAAATATTCCAGCTTAATAGGCCGGGGATTGCCTCAGTTTCCGAATCCTACAATACTTACTGTAGGTGCGCGATACGAAATCATGCTTTCGAATTTGCATTCTAAAGGGCAGAAGAAAAGATCACTTCAAAACTTTCATAGCACTCTGTCAACACCACTCACAAGTTTCGCAGACCACTATCATTTCAAGTAAAATTTCCTGTCAAGGTAAGGACTATTGGAGGCTTTTATGAGACTGTTAGATCCAGCTACCTGCCCTCCCCCCCTCACTGCTATACTTAATGACCTGGGAATTCCTGTTTTGAAATCTTACTACAATGTGAAGAATAAGACTTTTTCACTTTTTCTGCCTATTCATCATCATCATCATCATCTTGTACAGTTTCCAGCCCCAGGCTGGGTCTGTTTGGAACATAAGCCTCGCCACTTAGTTCTTTCTTCCCACCACCTCTCCGCTGTCACTCTGGTCCAGTCCTCGCCTCTCTTCTTGACACATTCCTCCACTCCTTTCAGCCATCTATCTCTTGGTCTTCCCCTTGGTCGTTTCTTCTGTATCTGCATCTCATGTATCCTCTTGGGAATCTTCTTCTCATCCATTCTCTTTAAGTGTCCATACCACCTCAGTCTTGATATCTCAATCCTACCTTGCAAGGGCTCCTCTTTCACCATTTCCCTGACCTTTTCATTCCTCACCCTGTCTCTTCTTGTTACTCCGATCCTACTTCGCAGGAACTTCATTTCACCTGCCTGTATTCTGCTTATGTCTCTTTTCTTCATTGTCCACGTTTCTGAAGCATAGGTCAGTATCGGGATATAGTAGCTTCTGTATAACACTTCCTTGCTTTTTTGTGGGACATCCTTATTCCACACTAAGCTCCTAATGCTTCTCAGAAATGCTTCTGCCTGTCTGCCACGTTCCGTAATCTCTCTGTCATTTCTCCCATTTTCCTCCACTATACTTCCCAAGTACTTGAGACTTTCCACCTTCTTCAGCTGTCCACCTCCAAGTGTTATCCCACTCATTGGTCTGTCCTTTTTCCTGGTCGTTAACAGGATCTCACATTTACTGATGTTGAACTTCCATCCGTACTCTCCCACTGTTTCTTCCCAAGCCTTCAGTTGCTCCTGAATTTCCTCCTCCTTGTTTCCCCAGACCATGAGATCATCTGCAAACACCATTGCTTTCATCTTATCTTCTCCTATCTTTCCTGCTATCCGTGTCATTACCTCGTCCATAACCACAATAAAGAGAAGGGGTGACAGTGCACTACCCTGTTTCAGGCCACTCATTTGTCTGAACCAGTCTGTTCTTTCCCCTCCAACTTTCACACAACTATACATCTCCTTCACTCTGCCTACAGTCTCTTTTTCCACTCCCATGTTTTCCATTGCTTTCCAAACCTTCTCCCTACACACACTATCATAGGCCTTTTCGATGTCCAGGAAGGCCATCAGCAGATCCTCTCCAAATTCGTAGTGGTGTTCCTGGAGCTGTCTCACTGAGAATATGAGGTCCACTGTTGATCTCCCAGGTCTGAATCCATACTGCTCCTCTCTCAATTTTCTCTCCACTTTGGCTCGTATTCTACTTTCTAATATCTTCTCATATATCTTGGCACAGTGAGGTATGAGTGTGACTCCCCTGTAATTTCTGTACTCCTTTCTGCTTCCTTTCTTAAATATTGGGACAATTAATCCTTTCTTCCAATCTTCTGGGGTCTTTTTCTCCTTCCATATCACCCTCATCACACGGCACAGCCACTGTTTCCCAACCTCCCCTGCTGCCTTCACCATTTCAACACTCACTTCATCCACACCTGGTGCCCTTCCTCCCTTCATCTTGTCTATAGCCATTTCAAGTTCTCTCCAAGTCAGGTCCTTTTCCATTCCTGTGTTGTCTTCTCCATCTTCCAATACATTGTCTTCCTCCCTATGACCATTTGGATTCAGCAAATCCTCAAAGTACTCCTTCCACACTGTCTTGAGTGCCTCTTTGTTGTGTACCTCATTTCCGCTTTTGTCCATCATTACCACATCCTCCCACAGACCTCTTCTCTTACTTTTGACCATCCCATAAAGTACTTTCTTATTTCCTCTGCTGTCTTCCTCCATCATCTCTGTCCACTTTACCATCCACTTCTTCCTCTCCTCTGCGACAATCTTGTTTGCTTCTTTCTTCTTTATCTTATAATCTTCCCTTGTCAGATCAGTTCTTTCCTGGAACCACACTCTGAAAGCCTTGTTCTTCCTTCCCACAGCTTCTTTTACTCTCTCATTCCACCATGGTGTCTCTTTACACCTCTTTCTGTTGCTTGTTCTTCCACATACTGCCACTGCAGCTTCCACCATTGTGTTTTTGAATTGCTTCCATTCCTCTTCCCCTGTTTTAGGATTGTCTGTTGGCATCCTTCCCCTTATTATCTTCTGGAATTCTTCCTTGACGTCCTTTTCCTTGAGTTTCCATACTTTGATTCTCCTTTCCTGGTACTCTGTCCTCTTGCTATCCTTAACAACTCCCAAGTTCATTACAAGTATTCTGTGGTCGCTATCTAAGGCCTCTGATGGTATTACCTTTATAACTCTGACACTTCTCTTCATTTCCCAGTCGTACAGCATGTAATCTACCAAAGATTTCTTTGTTAAATCACTGCTGTACCACGTGACCTTGTGGGTTTCTTTCTTCCGGAACCAGGAGTTGCCTACCACTAAACCGTTTCTCTTGCAAAAATCCAGCAACTTTCTCCCTTCTTCATTCCTGCTACCCCATCCTTCTGCTCCCAATACATTTTCATATCCTTGCCTTTCACTTCCTACATGTGCATTCAAATCTCCCATGACAATGATGCTCTGCCCATTCAACTGCTGTTGTAGCTCCTCCTCAAAGTCTTCCTTCTCTTGAGCTGTACATCCAACTTGAGGGGCATACACCTGGGCTATCTCCAGGCTTCTTCCCTTTACATTTACTCTGATCTTCATGATCCTGTCACTCATTCCCTTTACCTCTTCCTTCATTCCATCTCTCACAACTACTCCTACTCCGCTGCTCCTTCCTTCACTGTTCCCACTCCAGTACAACCGGTACCCTTTCCTCAGTTCTCTGCGACCTTCTCCTTTCCATCTTGTTTCTGCCAAGCCCAGTACATCCAGTTTTCTTCTCTCCATCACATCTACAATCTCCTCCACTTTTCCTGTCAGTGTCTGTATGTTTAATGTCCCAACTCGTAGTCCATTAGCATATCCGGGTCGTCGTCGTTTGCATCCGTCCTTTCCGAGGCCTGTTCCTGGTTTGAAAGCAAATATGATATCCACTACTGGCTTGCTAGGCCTATCGTAGCTTCACCAGAGCCCCGTCAGCCGTCACTTTTCAGGGTTCCCATAGAGCCTTCACAGCTACCGTAGCGGTCCCGGGGCACACAAAGTCCCCACTGTACTTCACCCCTACAGGCAATCCCCTACTTCATGCCGTTGCCCGTCTCCCACCACGTGGAGGAGGGGTTGGACTTGTGGGAGACAAGACTTTTTCTGCCTATTCAATACTTTTAATTTTAACACACTTTTAGGGGTACATGTTTCGGGGCCTGTTTGGTCCCTTCCTCAGCCCATAAGCCTACATTTAGGACATATCTTGAATAAACAACATCGAAGCTCTCAACAATGGCAAAAAATACATTTTACACAATAAATCAGTTAAAACACTAATTAAAAACTAATAAAAACAACATGCAAGGTTCTCAAGCCTTCAAGTACACTTATTGTACAGGTTTCCGTCCTGTGTTATGATGAAAACGTCTTTTGACACTCATAACACCATGTTGATACAAAAACATGATGTGACGTTGAAGATTATACTCCTTGTGTGGCGTATCTTATACCGTCTCGAAGTATACTTAAAAAAAAAAAACTTCTTTAAAATGATGTGGCTGATGGGTATATTGAAAGGCGATTGATGAACAATGTAGTCATATTCATTGCTTCAAATGGGGCATTTGGCTGTCTGTCTGAAAAAATTGGAAACATTCTTCTGTCCACGGTACCTGAAATGAGTGATGTGGAGAAACTGAGTACGATTCGGTAAAAAAGGAAATATAAAAGACAAAAGAACAAAAGAACCCAAAATTTAAAGACAAATTTGAAAATCTTGTTTCACAAGTCGTAATTTGAAATGTTACTCTGGATCCTGAAGGAGAAAAACGGTAGTTTGAAAATAATGCATGGTTAATGTAGAAAATTTGAATAGAAGAGGGCATAACTGTGTGCGTAAAATTTGAAGGGCGACTTACCGATGCCAAATGAAACAGCTGTTGTGGGATCACAGGGAGGTCAAAGCTCCGCTGAGTGTGAACAGCTTGCCACTACTGGACTGCTGCATTTGAGTTCATAAACACCTGATTTTGTGTGTTTATTTGTGGCGTTGATTTTACTGGTATTGAATTTTTTTTTTGAAGTTTGAATTGTTCGTTTTGAAAGCGATGTCTATCTTGTGTTTCTTTAAGATGCTAGTTACTGTGTAAACACTGTGATCTATACAAGTAAAAGTGACGAACATTTTCTTAGTAGTACTATCTTTTCAAATTGTTGACGCAATTGCGACTGTATCCGTTGACTTTAGCTATTTGATGTACTATTTTGATTTCTTGTTCTAAATTGTTGTCAGATGATGGAAGTTTTAGAGCTCTATTAATGAGGCTTATAAATGTTGCGTTTTTGTGACTGCCTGAGTGGTTTGAAACTTGACGTATGATCGTGCTTGTCAGTGAAGGCTTTCTGTAAACTTTGTACTGTAGCCGGTTATCTTTTCTGGTCACGGTCAAATCTAAATGATGTCTGAGCCTAAAACCAAAGTGAAACTGATAGGAATAAATGCTGGACATTTTCGAGCAATTAGAAATGCCTTCTGTACATAAAGAAAATGCTTCAAAAGCCACATGGTTGGTAATCCGGTATGGAAGGATAACAGGCTATCAATAACTAACACTGAAGTACAAAATGACATAGATTGTTTATTATAATATATCTCTTATTTTATAAAGGAAGTGGCTTTTCTTTCATTCACCCACAACTGTAAGTTGAAACTGCCAACATAATACTATGATAAGATGTGGTCATTAAATTCTTGCAATATACAATTTAACTTGGCCGCCTGAGGCTTTGGTGGGAGGCACAAAGGCGAGGTCTCGGAGATCGTTTAGAATATCAATATTACTTCATGAATGAAAACACTGCCCAGACAATTCTTATCACCATAGCTTACACATCAAACTAATCCTACTTACATAAATGTTAAGTATTCATCATCTCGCAACGTAATTGTAATATACAGGACTGCTGTAACAGATCGATCAGGGCAAGCAACAGAAACCGAGGCTCAAGCCCTTATACTGAAACATCAAACTGGACCGCAACTCACCAAGTAGTTATATAATTTTCTTCTTTGTAATTTTCCTATGATTTTACGAACATTTTAAAACAAAACTCCCGCGTAAACCCAGTGTACTCATCAAGCAGGATGTGGGGTGAAGCGCCTTGAAGCAACTGAATTCAGAGATCTGAAATAGTGAATTTTGTCAAGGATATAGCTGAATAACGGAAAAATATCCCTGGCTCACATCTGGCGTGTTGCACGCCAATCAATAGTCTGTTAATAGAGTATATCGAATACTGAGTTTCAAACTGGTATCACCACCTGTCTGGGAACATGGGCCTATGTGATTATCTCTCACACTAGCCACAGGTAAAGTCTGTAAATAATACGTTACATATAGATTATCAAAATGAACTGCTGGTATAGTTTGCAGATACTGCAATGATTATTACAATTTGTTTATGATTTAATAACCAGTTGTGTTGGTTAATATATTAATGTTAGAGAGTGACACTTTGATATGTTGTTGGTAGAAGCCCCTATGGTAGGAATTGTGAAAAGATCCAAGACGTCGTTGCCACGACAACACCTCCTATGTGTGAAGTCCACAACGTTTCACAAAGTGGACAAAACTTTCTAAAACCTCTCAGGTTTGGCTTTATGAATCTATACTGTGTAGTACAGTAAAACCTCATTAGTCTGGACAGCCGTTAAATGATATGCTTTTAAAGCTTTTACACAAAATTTTGGAAGTCAAGGAACTAGCCGTAGGAGAAGACTATAGAAGATGACAAAAGACATCCCAGTATCTCTCAAAGATTATAATATCAGATTCATGATTTTCAAATTCACATCTGCTGTCAATGATATAAAATCATCTACTTTGATTAACTCGTGGAATACATTTTTAATACATAAAAAGGTTGAACCAGGTACAGCTGGATTGGAAACAAGAGAATTTTCACAACACTCTCCATCAAGGAGTAACACTGGAAAACATTGAATTGTGGCTAGGAGATGAAGATGAACCAGTTTATCATATTTTAACAGAGGAGGAGATTGTTGACAGTGCGATCTCTGCAGAAAGCTGTGATGAATATAACCAGGATGGAGCAGGAGATATTATTAACCCTAAGCCAAAACATAGTGATATTGAAGATCGTCTAAACATTGTTATTAAATACGGTGGAGATTACAACTATCTGCATATTTTAACGAAATTTGATAATATGGTTCAGCTAGCTCAGAAACAAAATGCCAGCGTTTCAGCATATTACAAACATTAAAGGCATATGCGTCAGTTAATTATTAAAGATATTAATGTCAAAGGAAGACAACAAAAGATCAACAGTTTCTAAAAAACAGCAAGAGTGTTAAAGTGTGGTCAAGTGTGAGCCTTCATTGCCATGTTCTAATTCTGTACTGCACAAGTTATTCTGAATTTTGAAAGGCCTTTTAATGTATCACATTATATCTTGAATACTAAATAATCTTTGTATTTCTTAAATTTAAAAATACTGTACTGTACACTTTCCTTTTACTGAACAGTGTTTAAATATGCACCTTGGCTCATTTCATATGATATTTTGTTTAATCCAGACAACCTACAGCCCCAATTAGTCTGGATTAATGTAGTTCTACTGTATTTACTCTGTGATTATACACAAAATTGTAACAGTATATATCACGTGGTAACCCGTTATTAAACAGTAATAATAATAAATTATTCACATACGACGTAGTGTCAGTTATGAGTGGGCAATACATAGGCAATGACGAAGAAATGTAACGAAGATGAGGAAATTATGAAACACTAATGTTTGCAAGCTCTAAGCACCTGGAAGGTAGAAACCATGCGTGTCACATTTTTCAGTAGATGTGTTTAAAATGGCAAGAATTAACACAGAAGATAACAGAGGTATTTAAAAATACAATATACAGTAATACTTCACTTATATGCCTCAGAAGCTTCAAAGATAGAGGAAAATAAATAAAGAACAAAAATCCATCCGCCACATACAGCGTTTTGAATGATTTAAATTTGTAATAAACAGTCTATATCCTTCATGAAAATGAATCCAATACCAAACCACACAGGAATGTGCAATCCTTGCCTCTATCCTCCTCTACCATAAACAAAAAAGGTTGAGTGGACTGTTAGTCCTGGGAGGCAGCTTCAGTATAAATTATGCCTCAAATCAAGATAACTCATTGATGATTGTGTGATCAACATCATGCAAATTTATTTTGGCTCTGGGTCTTAAGACTTATGCAAATATATTTCCAACATTTTTACTTTACAATATTTGGATATTATGCACGGATGAGGCATATTTTTGAGAATTAATCAGAATTAATTAGAAGAGAAGCAATTTTATGATTATACATAACATAATTATAAACAATCATTGGACAGGCAGAGAAGGATAGAAACACAGAAAAAAGACAAACACAATGACAAAATAATTTATAAATCTTAACAAGAAATAAAAGTGTGTAGTGAGTTATACAGAACTGTTTGTAGAAAGTGAAACACCAAGAAGAAATGGTCGGAGACACTCCCAGAACAGGGGTCGTGTAGGCCTGCGGTACCATACCAAGTGATTGAAATTGCAGAGAAGATGGCGTGCACATTGGCCCATCAGTGCCAACTGTCGTAGGACCGGACAGGCCAGTGTTCCGCACAACTCTGTCGGCGTGGGGCCGTCATACCAAGTGGAACGATGCCTCGCCGGCATCACAGGGTGGACTATCAGCATGTGAGTGCGGTTGAACGGGGCAGAATGCTTGGGCTTTGGGCGGCGGGTCTGTCGTTCCGGGACACTGCGGCTCGTACAGGGCACGCTGCATCAACAGTAAGGCGTATGTGGATCCAGTGGTGAGAGGAGGGCCGTACACAGCAACGACAGGGTATGCGACGCCACAAAGTGACCACAGCGCGAGACGACCGCCTTCTTCTCCGCATGGTCATATCGGACAGAACAGCGTCGTCCTCAGTGTTGGCTCGATGTTGAGGCTCTGCAACGGGGGTGGACATGTCTGAGTCGAAGGTGCGGCGCCATCTTTTGAGGGCTGGACTGGTAGCACTTATGCCACTGCGTCGGCTTCCATTGACTGGGAACCACCGACGCCTCCGACTACAATGGACACTGAGCCGATTGGTTTCGACTCACAATACTTTGCCGCCGCCCCCATGTGACACCCCCCCCTCTTCTGCCGACGCCCTGGTTATTAATTGTGAATCATTTCAGGAAGCAGGAAGAAGACAGAAACAATTTAAAATGCCCATTCTTTTAATGGAAGATATATTAACAAATTATTCCGGTCTACATTGATTGAATGTAGCCATTGTTGACTGTCTAGTGAATAATTTATATGTGGGACTGTACTAGATTTGGCGGTCTTTGTTCAAATAATCTAAAGTCTGGATAGCCAATCATTGATGGACACATCAATGAAAATTCTATTGCCAATTTAAATTTGGTTAAAAAGGATGTTTCGATCATTTAAGAGGTGAATGAAAATTAATTAACAAGGTTGGCATTAAAACTAGTGCCAGGCGTTCTTCATTTGTTATCTGTTTTAAAATGAACTTCTGCACATGCGCAAAATGGCATACCATTGTCGAGAGAGCTACGAATAGCTTGGACGAAGAGATCATAATGTGAGCTTACGGTGAAAGGACGCGGTTTGTGGTGGCCTCGGACCACTACCTAAATCTTGGTCCGAGAACAAGGTAAAACTGTTGGATAATAATAGTTGGAACTCTAGAACCGTCAGACAAAATATTTATGACTTTTCATGAAAATGGAAACTAAGTTTGTGAAATTTAAGTGGCCAAGTGTCGTCTGGCCGGACGCATTGAAATAACTTTCGATTACCCGAAAGGACGCTATTCTTCTTTTATCAAGGCGTTTTCTTAGATTGTCTAATTTGTTCAATTTATATTTTTATGGGTCTATTATAATGTGGCCTAAGATTATTTTATATTCATAACACGCCTCCTATTCTTTTAGCAGCGAAAACGAGTTTGTTTTACTTCATCTTTCGAGATGTGTTTGGTTTCATTTTTAATCTTTCCATGCTGCTAATGTGAAATTAAATGATTTCAAGAATGTAATTGTCAGGATTTTGGCGTGGGGAACTTGATAGTTTTAACAATGACAAACGGTCCCTTGCTTTTCGTTTGTCTGAGATGGCATCTTTTGGTCTATTATGGCCGCATAAGTACAGCATACATGCTGGTTGCAAAACAGTTTCGGAAGCCTATTTAAAAGAATGTAATGAGCAATTCATTGAAATGAATCGAAATGAGACTGTTGTAGTTTCGGATATAATTGGAAAAGGTTAAATATATGAGGTGATTTGAAATCACGTAAATGTTACCTGTTTTAATTTTACAGCGTTGCCATATAATTTGGGGATATAGCTTGGCCTCCATTTTAAATATATAGTAGGAGTGCAGATTGGTGTTCCCTCCCATAGCCATTCGGCCTTGTATTCTTTTCCCTTGGAAATATATATTTATTTTACCTACTGCTGTTCGAGTCCATGTTTCATTGAGCGCATAGAATAGTACTAGGTTAATTGTCTTCAGGCCACTTTGGCCTCCGGGTACCAAACCCTCCCTCCACTCAATTTTCCTGGTGCAGACACGTGCACGCCGACACTGGCAGGCTGAGTGGCGAAATGTAGTGTTTTCGGACGAGTCCCGCTTCAACCTGTCCTACAGTGATGGCTGCATACGCAAATAATATTTACCACTATGGCTCACTTTGTTGAGCAACATAGCGGACAAACACCTGGTGTAATGGTTTGGGGCGCAATTGCCTATAACAGGTGATCGCACCTAGTACTTCTTGCGAGCAATCTGAACAGTGACCACTGCATCAAGGAAGTTTTACAGCCCGCTGCACTGCCCCTCTTGCAAGCCGTTCCACAGGCCATATTTTAGCAGGACAATGCCCGCCCGCATGTGGCGAGGAATGTGCAAGCCTTCTTCCCAGAACGACGGATACCTCTGCTTCCCTGGCCTGCCCGTTCTCCTGACATGTCGCCCATCGAACATGTCTGGGATATGGTCGGTCGGCAACTTGTTCGTTCAGGTCCACCTGCCGCCACAGTTGATGCTTTGTGGACGCGCCTACAAACCGCGTGAGACAGTATTCCCCAGCAGCGTATTCAAGCGCTGTATGATTCCATGCCACAACGTCTAGCGGCTCTGAGTGCAGCACGAGGTGCTGCGACGCCGTACTGAAGATCGGCCACCAACGTGCATGTACCGGACTGTCCTTCTAATCAGTAATGTTCATGTCCCAAATCTGTGGTATAAAGTGCAATGTGGTCACATCTCTTGTTCTTGGTGTTTCACTTTCTACAAACAGTAGTGTATATGCATGCATGATTTTCATAAGCAGGCCATACTTTGCAGGCTTGGCATAATAAGCATAATGGGAATTTAGTGGATATTCTTATGCTAAATATAATGTGAAACAAAACTGATATTAAAATTTACAAAAAACAAAGCACTGGAAGTAACAATTTAATGAAGCACAAAATTCCGTTAAAGAATAATGATACTGATTATGCCAGAATCCATCCTTAGAAGAATTTAGGTGCAAATAATATTTGCCACTATGGCTCACTTTGATGTGATAGTAGCATGAATCCCATTACTAAAATTACCACTTATGACTCACTTTTATAATCACATAGGAATATAAAAATAATAAGAAAAAAAAAAGGAGAAAAAAGATCATAAGATGAAGCACAGTGAAGGGACAACAAGCAGAGCTACTCTGCTGATGTGTCTCCTCAATGCACAGGGCAACATAACCAAGGAACATGATTGGCGATCAGCTACAGGGAGATCTTACAGTCAATATATTTCCAGCCAGTTTTTCAAACTTGTTCCTGCAATCTTAAACCAACTAGTATGAAACATATCGGCAAAGCTTGAGATCACAACACAAAGGATGAGAAACTGCATTTGTAAGAGTTTATTATTCCTGCTTCTTAAAAGATATTACTTCTAGTAAAACTTGTGTGTTAGTTTTCAAGGAAAGACATTTCATCAACTGCCTCAGCCTCATTCGCATACAACATAATATACTTAAAGGAAGGATACACAAATGGTCAACATCCACATAGTGCGAGCATTGACAAGCCACAATGGGCAGGGGGAGAAGACGACAAATTGCAAAATAGTGTTCTAATAGAAAAGTATGCACATGCTTGCGAACCACTTGATGGATAGACAACTTCAATAAAATTTCTTCACTATACCTTATCCCATGTAAGTCGAGAGTCAATTACAACACGCCAGAGCCGCGAATAAGAGCTCTTACCTATACGAGCACACTACCTTCGATTGAAATATTACAGACAACGTATCAATTGTAAACTGGCTTTAACTTCACGTCAGTAACAGGTAAGAGCTCTTCTTCGCGGCTCTGGCGTGTTGTCATTTGACTCTCAACTTATATGGGATAAGGTATAAATTCTCTCTCTCCAGAAAATGTTGAAGAAATAATTACAAAGTTTAAAATTATGAGGACAAAAAGAAACTTGTAAAATAAATAGATACTTGCTAAGTGTGCAAAATATGTTACCATGTTAACTATGCATTTTATTGTATTCTTCATTTATCTGTGAAAGAGAGATTGATTAAATGTTGCTGAAGAAGAGAGCTACGACACTTGAAACATGTATAACAAACACTAATTAAACAACTACAGTAGAACCTCGCTAATACGTCCCTCATTAGTACGTTTTATCGCATATCACGTCGTAATTTTCAAGTCTCGATTGTTATCTAATGAAAAGAATGTAAAAGTACCTAATTTATCATGTTGCATATTTTGCCACTTATCGCTTAGTATGATCGCATTTTCATCAGCCCTGAAAGCATTCTTTGTTCACCCCTGGAGGAATGTGAGCCTGTCTGCTCAGAGATAACATTCCTCGTTATCAGCCAACAGGCAGGCGAGGGTTGCGACATAACAGGTAAGATCGTGCAACTTCGCAAGCTGGTAAATACCCTAACCCTATTTATGGATTAGTGTATTCAGCAAGTTTAGTGTTCTGAGAAGGCTAGGTGTCAGTAGGAACTACCATTACGTATCGAGCTAACCGCACTGAATGTTTATGTGAGTGAGTACTGTATTTACGCAAAAATGCATTACACTACCGAAGAAGTTGTGAAGTCTAGTGATAATTTTGTTGCGATGTATTGAAATAATGGAGAAGTAGTTAAAACATTAACTTTGTGATGATGATGTTTGTTTCCGACATTTATAAATAATTTTCGGTGTCATGTGGGACACGTGGACAAGTTCTAATCAGTGCTGTATTTTGCCAAGTTTTTAGATTTGTCTGAGATCGTGCGAAGGTGTTTTTTTGTTTGTTTTGTTTGTATACACGCGAGTGTGTCTAAACTCAAAAGAACTTCAAATAGGTACTCTATGGGAACTGTTAGGTCTGAAAATATTTCATCATACAAAACTAAAGATTTCAACTCTTACTAAAGTATTTGCATTCAGAGTATAGTACATTTTTCCCTTCACTCTCGTTTTTCCATGCTGTGTGAACTAGTTCTGTAAAACAGTAATTCTGTAGGTTGTTTAAAATTGTATATTCAATAGAACGTACTTCCGATTAACACGTTCTATACTTTTCTCTTACTGAAACAAGTTAATGAGGTTTAATTATCATTATTTATTAGTACGTTTTCCCACTTTTACATCCAAATTTTTCAGTCCTTTCAAAAATGTACTAACAAGGTTCCAGTGTATTAAGTAGAATAAACTTTGTGTATTGATGGGGCAGACCATTAGACCTGGAAAATATAATGAATAGAGCCCGGATTTCTATGTAAATGCATATTCCGTGCATGTTTTAGCCTTTTTGGGAGAAAATTCATGCATAGTGCATATTTTGAAGATTTTGGATTTAATAGCTAATTAAAAGTGTAGGATGAATTCGTTCACGAAATTAAGTTGGCATGTCAGTGTCCCGAGTGAACTGTGTTTTCGTCATTCCGCAAGATACATTGTGCTCGGATTTCACATGTGTTATTCATCTCATCACATGGCCAGCATTAAGTCCAGAAGAAATACTTGAATTTATCACCAATGAACTTAATGCTAATGAACTGATAAGGCATATTCACTTACATGCACACAAGCGCATACATTACTGTTGCCAACATGTGGGACACAAAATGCGCACACAGGTCAAGTGGAGTGAGCGAAGCGAGAAACTATTGGTTCATGAAGGTTTCAGTGAGGCTGAAAATTACTGCTTAACTACAAGCAAGGGGGTCAGAGGAAAAACTGGAGTGGATAACAGATGATGATGATGAATATCACTTAATCCTTTGAATATCTTTGATAATCATTTTCCGTGTTGACGTTACAAATCTACTACTTGTTACTCCCACTTTTCAACACAACTTACTTTGTATGAGGCGTTATACCCTCTTCAAGTACATGTTTCAGACCAAAAGCGGTCCTTCTTCAGCCTATTCAGCAAGGTCTCAGTCTAAAATAAATCAAGGACAGCGCGCACTGCTACGTCACAACTGCCTTCAACCACGCTTCCTCTGCGCAGCACGGGCTAGTAGCGGGAAAGCTTTCACTTCAGCCAGTCGCCTACACGAAGACAAGCAACATGGACCTCTCCTCGATCATGTAAGTTTGAAACGATACATGCATGACTCACGCAGGTGGTACTTGTCCCATCAACTCATAATGGCTCATTGTTTACAGAACAACATCCAAACGTCAAATAGAGCGCTGTCAACGAACAACACAACAATTAGAGTGACATAATGTTTTAAACATTTTAACTTTTTTTTTTTAAATTATCATCCGTCATCCCAGTGTCATTTCATCTCACCAGTACGGTATTTTAGACCGAGACCTTGCTGAATAGGCTGAAGGAGGACAGCTTTTGGTATGAAACATGTACCTGAAGAGGATATAACGCCTCATACAAAGTAAGTTGTGTTGAAAAGTGGGAGTAACAAGTAGTAGACTTAATCCTTTGACACATATATCACAAGAATTTGATTGGTTCCTGTTTCCAAGCACGTATTATGACATCTTTGAAAACAATGCACATGTGTTCTACAATGTCTATACCGTTCTGTTAATGTGTGCTTGTTATTGCTAACATCACTATATACAAGGACATTCATTCCTTTCTTGAATGTGCGCCTTTTTCACATTGTCGGAGTGCTCCCTTTAGAAACGTGTAACTTGACTGTTCTGTGTTTTAATTGAAACGATTATGAATCTCATAGGCATGGATAAAACTATTACAGTTACAATTCTGAGACAAAAATTACATTTACTAGTTGTAACAGTTTTTAAATTCTGGGACACTGGTGTCCCTGTATGCGGTCAAGGTAATGAATTGGATTTCTCATAGAAAAATGTATTCTTGGTTATTCTTTGGCATGATACTTAATATGTTGGAAATTGTAGAGATTTTATAAATTTATCATTTTGTGCACCTATGATGAGAAGGTATCACTTGTTTGACGTCCAGGAGAATGAGATTCTGCAGTATCTCAATGCCTGGAATAGTGATGATGAAGATAACCTTGTTCTGGACGAGAAAGATAGATAGGGCTTTCCTCGAAGAAAACGTGAATAATGGGAATACTAGCATTATCATTGACGATTGCCAAGAGTGTTGCCAGAAGCCTGATTATCAAGCAGGAAAAGAACGTGTCCCAATTATGTGACCTCGCAGACGAAGAGAAGTATGTCGCTGCAAGAAAATTTGGAGAAATTAGTTATTGTACATTGTTTGAAAAGGAAACAAAAATATAACAATGTTAACCTGAATTTTGATAGTGTATATTTTCCAATTTATAATGCATTGTCATTAACCGACAGCGGTAGCTACGCTCGCTAAAGTGCAGTGCTAGGCCACGGGGCCAAACTCTCTGTGGACTCAGCAGACGTGGGTTCAAGCCCCATCGTCGGCCGTCCTTGAAATGGTTTTCCGTGGTTTTCAATTTTCAACTCCAGGCAAATGCTGGGACCGTACCTTCTAAAAGGCCATGGCTGCTTCCTTCCGCATCCGTGCCTAGTTTCATTCATTTCATCTCTCAGTAACTCCTCTCCAGAGGTTGGCATCAGGAAGGGCATCCGGCCGTAAAAACCATCCGCCACATAGAATTTCATCGCACCTCATCCCGACGCTGTTGGAAACGGGAATAATAATGGGTAGACATACATACACGTGATTAAACCCTGTATTTCAAGAGTAAGAACCTGAAGCATTTGGCGGGAACGATATAAAAATGGCCGCCGCGGACTCCTATTGGCTGGATTTTTACAACTAATGCCACACGTTGCCAGCGCATTGTTCATTCATTCAGCCGCCTGTTAACTGTGTCCGAGTTTGTCTCATTGTCATAGTTTCGTTTACTTTTAGCATTGAGTTTTAATATTTTTTGTTTCCATTTTTACTTCATTATTTCTTTTATAGTATGTCAATAAGTTGCAAAGTACCATAGAGTTCAAATTAACGCTTGTCATTCAATCGACTACAAATCGACAATGTAAAAACACGTCAATAATATCACCACAGAGCAGCTTGTTTGTGTGCTTAGTGCTAAATACTTATTCATCTTAACATTACGTATGTGGAAGCTATTATTAACCGTACAGAGTTGCGATACAGTGAGTAAGTGTGCTTGGTGTTATCATAATGTTGTTTCTGCATTCTGTGTTAACTGCTGTAAACTGTGAACGACCTTCGCCCAAACTCTTGTTTCATCTTGAAGGATATAATCATTGCATGGTGAGTGTTGATATAATCATCATCAGATTACTTTGTGTTTGTATTTTGTATTATATTTGTATAGCTGTCGAGTGTTTGGCCTCTTTCTCAGATTTATTGAATAACGGTGATAAAGGTAGGATAGCATCGGTGTGTTATTTATTTGTTTATGTACCGTATTTCTCTATTCAAATGTCCTCGTCGTTGACTCAGGATCGACATTTGCATTATAATGCGCATAATAGACCGAAATAATGTCCGAAGTGTAGCCCTGTGTACTATTCGAATCAGCTGATCTACATCAACAATAAAAGCTTGGCAACACAGCTCAGCTGTTCCAAGCTCCCGCCATTTCCTTCACGTTCTTTCTTTTGAAATACGGAGTATAGTACGTGATTGCATGCATATCTTGAGATTTGATAGCGCATGGAAATCCGGGCTCTAATAATGAATATAGGTAGTAATTGTAAGTCAATATGCATCCAAACAATTTAACATGGTTTATTTCCTGTCATTCAATAAGGGAATTATAAACAGTGCCTAACAATGAAACATCTCATTAAACCTATAAGAGACCCAAACAAGGATTTTACACTTGCCATGGAAAATATATATTTTCATACCTTGGTTATTTCAAATTAAAATTACTGTCCAAAATTACTACTACACTGGAAATATTTGCTAAATCACATAAAAATGTGTCTTTAGTCTTCATTTTTGTTCTTTCAACGATGACAATTGTCATTGCTGGTCATTGCGCATGAGGTTTCTTCGACTGCTACTGATGCACACACAAGCACATACATTACTGTTGCCAACATATGGGACACAAAATATGCACACAAGTCAAGTGGAGTGAGTGAAGCGAGAAACTATTGGTTCATTAAGGTTTCAGTGAGGCTGAAAATTACTGCTTGAACTACAAGCAAGGGGGTCAGAGGAAAAACTAGAACAGTGAAAGGCAGCCTTGGAGGACAGAGGACTCAGGATTAGACAGAATATATGAGGTTCAGGTACAGATCAAGACTGTGAGATCAGAATGCAAGGGGAAACCTTGAATAGAGTGGACGAGTTTAAATACCTGGCTTCGGTGGTGACTGAAGATGAAAATCTGGATGTGGAAGTGTCACACAGGATGAACAGGAGAAAGATGTCAGGGGTATACTCTGTGACTGCAGGATAAAGCTTAAAGTTAAGGGAAAGGTATATAAAACTATTGTAAGACCAGCATTGCTGTATGGCTCTGAAACATGGCCAATACGGAAAACACATTAACAGGCTTGACCCAACAGAAATGAAAATGCTTAGGTGGATGAGTGGAGTAACTAAATGTGATAGAATAAAAAAAGGCAAAATAAGAGAAACATTGAAGGTTGTGGAAATATCTAAGAAGGTACTGTACAAGAAAAACGACTTCAGTAGTAGGGGCATGTGAGAAGAAGAGAGGAATCCTATGTGGGGAGGATGATGCAAATACAGGGAGTGAGAACAAGAGGCAGGCCGTAACTACGATGGATGGATTGTGTGTACGAGGACCTCCGGGAAAAACAGTTGTCGAAAGAAGATGTGCATGACCGAGCTGAATGGAGGAGAGCTGTCAGAAACATGATGTATAGATGATGTATAGAGAAAGAAGAAGACTACAAGCAAGGAGGTCTGGGGCCTTATCCCATAATTCACCAGAAATTTGGAGGACACAGCTGAAATTTTACTGTTCAAGTCGTGATCTAAAAAAGGGGGATGGTGGGTGGGTTATAGACGGTGGAGGAGAAAACATCTATTACTACAGCATTTCCAGATTTATTATGGTATTCATCATTACAAAAGGTATATTGGCTAACTACAGTAGTGTATGAAATTTTACAGTTTGTTTGGGTCTCCTTAGTGTTACCAACATCTCTGGTACAGCATCTGACTTAGCAACGTTGATCAAAATATAAGGCCCCTCAGATTTGGCATTTATTATATGCAAGAAGGTTTGTCACATTGTATCACTTCAGATCACCTCATCAACTACAACAGGACACACAGCTTTAAGAGGAATCCAAACCACAGGCATATGACTTGTTTTCACATACATCGATCAGGATTTAAAAAAATAATATGACGACCTGTTCTCAATAATACCTGGACATCTAAACTCACCGTATTTACCCAAAAACAAGAAGACTCTGAATTTAAGACAATTCCTAAAATTGAAGGAAAAATCACCCCAGTATATCTGCCTGGAAGCACAGTTGTCTTGTGGGCAAAAATCACCTCAAAGTTGGCATCATAACTGCCACTTGTCCCTGTTGGAAATCTTGACCTTGATGTACAACATATTTGAATGCTTGAGTGTGCCCTGCTAGCCTACAAGCACTAGCTGTGTTCAGCAGCCTACCTAGCTTTTCCGAGAGGAAATATTTTCCACTAACAGCTACTTCATCAAACCTCAGAGAAAGGGTGCAACCAAAGAATATGGGAGACCAAAAATTTACATGTTGCTAACTGAAGTTTAGGGAAATTACTAAGTTGACTGCACAAATAGCTGGATCCTTGTATGATGAATAAATAAATAACAATTTCTGTCACTGAAAGGTGTTTCAAAAGTTGCTCAATCTCAATTTAAACAATTGTCATTAAAGGCTATCTTAAGAGTTGCTGGATCTCACGATAAAATTATCATATTGGTAAACCTACAGGAAGCATACACTTCAGGCTAGGGCGCCTAGAGCCAGTACACAGCTGTCTTTCCATTACAGATGCTTAAAACTTGACTAGTTATACAGATTAACAGCTTGTAAATCTTGTATGACCATTTCATTTTACAGTTATGCAAAGACAGTATTGAAAGACTATTTAACTAAATAACAGATTTATAAAATGTTAAAACTCTATCACCAAGTTTAAGACCACCTTTGATTTAACAAAGGTGAAATGGGGAGGGGGAGAGAGATAATCATCTTTTATTGGGTAAATACGGTATAATATCAAGTCAACTGGGTTTAAAATTACACCTGAAGTGAGTCGTTCTCAAAGAAAATATTCCCAGAATTACTTACTCTGAATTATTCCACTGTGCAGAATATGACCTTCATGTACCCAATATTTTATGACATTGAATCTTCGATAAATAAATCTTATTTTAATTGCACAAAAATAGTACCCAGGAAACTGGAACTGTAAATGGATAGTGATGAAATGATTAATTGCACAAAACACTGCATGTCAGTATTTATTATACATCACAGTTTGCTCTATTTGAAGGTTGCTCATAATTCTTATTCTGATTTCAAAGTGAAGTTAAATAATTAAGATTCATATTTATGGACTTTTATACAGCTCTTATAAGGAAAAGGTCAACTTTATTGCCTTCAAGTTGTAAATTTTACAACTTACCTTCATTTGTTAAACTTACAAAAGTCTACTCATGTTTTGAAAATATTTGTATATTGTGAAAACCCAAATACTTAGGACAAGTATAAAAATTCCCTGAAAATTAGAGGCATGGAGGTCAGTTTCTGATCACTCTAAAGACACAACTAGTTTTATCAGAAAATAAGATTGCATACCTCTGGATATATTAAAATGAAATTCACATTCATCAGCTTGTATCTTCCACTAGGTTTCATCGCTGGCACATCCTTTTACATTTGGGATTACTGTTCACTACCTTACAAGAATGTATGAAGTTTCAGAGTAGAACCTAACAGTCACTAAATAAAATTCCTACGCTGACCTCGGACACTTACAATTATCAGTTCAATACACACGATGACAATGAAACATTATTAAAGACATACAAAAGAACAGAATAAAAGAGCTTCTACAATAAAAAGCACGGGCATCAATAACGAGAGGCACCATGATAAACTTCGGATAAAAAGAAAAGGACCTTATTTTCTGATACTGCTCAGCCGTCACACGCACGATATCACAGACACAGATACGATACATTTCCCTTGTCTTCAAGTCTACTGGTTCTTGGGAGGGTTGAGGTTGCCAAAGTTGGCAGCTATCCTGCTCTTTCTCTGGCGGCTCACTATGGGCTTGGTGCTTGTACTGTCCTTGGGGGTAGAGGCTGGCTGCACCTGTGCAACACATATCAGATACAGGTTGTCACTAACAATGTCATATGATGCCAGGACAACCACATTCAGCGAGGAGAAATACCAGCATGCATGCAAATATGTACCAAAATATGCCCTAATAGACTAAAATATGTATAGGTACAGTAATTGTATCCTAGGAAAACTAAGATTTACTTACACTCAAAACA
Source organism: Meconema thalassinum (assembly GCA_946902985.2). Lineage (NCBI taxonomy): Eukaryota > Metazoa > Arthropoda > Insecta > Orthoptera > Tettigoniidae > Meconema > Meconema thalassinum. The sequence continues at coordinate 380,504,934 of OX336394.1, read as the reverse complement.
TCAAAAAGTTAAGTGATGAAATAATATATTTCCAAAGAAATAAATAATTGTACTGTTTATAGTAAAATACTTAAAATTATTAGAAATATTATTCATTTCAGGTTCCGTATTGACAGTAATTATGAAGAATAAGAATTTTCAATCTTTCCGCCTATTCAATACTTTAATTTATGTCACATTTCAGGGGTACATGTTTCGAGTCCCGCTTTTGGACCCTTCTTCAGCCCACAAACCTATATTTAGAACACATCTAAACACAAAGAACATCGAAAATCTTTACGATGACTAAAAAATACACATACACAATAAATGGTTAAAAACACTGAAACAATATCTAAAAATCTAAAAAATAGCATGCATGGTTCACAAATTTCAGGTACACATTTTGCACTTGTTCTGTTCAATGTAAAACGTCATTTGACACTATATGACGACAGACACATTTGTTGACGGTCGATGTCTATAATTGGTATACTGTAGGACAACTTTGCGGCATATATTGTATTATTCCTAAAACACTTCTATTGATGTGGCTGAAGACGAGGTTGGACGGCGATTGCTGAACCTTTTGATCAAATTCTTTGTTATAAATGTGGCATTTGGCAATCTGTCTTTGATAGAATGAAAACTCTTCTGTCACACGGTATCTGAAATGATTGACCATATTTAGTACTGAGGTTAGCTGATAATAAGGAACAACTACGGAAAACAGCTCAAAAACGGATTGAAGAACTTACGGAAGAAACAACAAAAGGATTTGGCATCTTGTTTGTTACTCTTGACCCTGAAGAAGACAAACGGTGCAAATTAGAACAATGCTTATTACTTATAAAACAGCTTAGTTGAAATTAAGAAGTATTGGTCGTACCGATGTCAAATGAAAACAGCCCTGCGAGATCATGTGGAGGTCAAGCCCCGCTTTGCGAGAGCAGCTTGCTACTACTGGGAGCGTGTGCCTGGCAGGTGTTACGAAGTAAACAGCCTGCTCGGCGCGAAGAGGGGGGGCAGCAGAGAGCGGGGCAAAGCGGTTTGGATGACTGGGTGGGGGAAGGGAGAGGGATAAGGCTTATGGAAAAAATTATTAATAAAATCAAAGGCATTGAGTTCTGGGGCAGGTATGTGGACGATGTTTTCCTAATCATAAACAACCAAGTACAAGAGATAGATCAGGTACTGGACATTTTAAATAGCATCGATAATAACATTAAATTCACCTTAGAATCAGAAAAAGATAACAAAATTAATTATTTAGATTTAACAGTTACCAAAAAAGATAATCGGTTACAGTATAATATTTATAGGAAGCCTTCACAGACAAACGTGATCATACGTCAAGATTCTAACCACCCGGGCAACCACAAAAATGCGACTTTTATAAGCCTCATTAACAGAGCCTTAAGACTACCATTGTCCGACAATGGTTTGGAAAAAGAAATCAAAATAATACATCAAATAGCCAAGGTCAATGGATATAGTCGCAATTATGTCAATAATTTGTTTTATAAATTGTAAAACAAACCTGTTACTAAATTATCAAACGATAGTTCTACCAAGAAAAGTTTCGCCACTTTAACTTATATAGACCGCAGTATTTATACAGTAACTAGCGTCTTAAAGAAATACAATATAGACATAGCCTACAAAACCAATAATTCAAATTTTAAAAAATTCTTAAATTCCAGTAAAATCAACGTCACGAATAAACACACGAAATCCGGTGTTTATGAGCTCAATTGCAACCAGTGCAAGGCTACGTATGTCGGCCAAACCGGAAGAAGCTTCCGTATTCGTTATAATGAACATATTTCTGCCACTAAACACAGAAAATTTTCAGCAATGGCGTCACACATGGAGGAATCCGGTCATAAATTTATGACCATAGACAAGGACATGAACATCTTACATTACGTCAATAAGGGCAGTTTGATGAACGTCTTAGAAGCAATTCATATAAATACATCTGCGGCTTCGGTGGCGTAGTTGGTAGCATGCTGAGCTTCTATGCCCAAGATAGCGGGTTCAAACCCGGCCGAAGCCGTCGGATTTTTTAAGAGCGTTAAAAATCCCTCAGTATGCCTTCCTTCGGAGGGGAAGTAAAGCCGGCGGTCCCATGTCATAGATTTATGGCATGTTAAAGATCTTTCCACTAATTACACCTGTGTGAAACTAAATTGGATAGGTTAAGAATGTAAACAACGCTCTTAGGTTGCTACGTTCGTTGCCAAGAGCCGACTGCGGTGGCGTCTAGTAGCTAGTTCTGAACTAGGCCTAGTAGTCGTTGACGGTGGCGTTTGGCGGCAAAAGTAGGAACTATTTGAAAATTCAAAGTTGCAGTCTCTACTTGAATTAAAAAACAGATACACACACTAATACAGTCATCACAATTAACACCGGTTATCAGACAGATTCTACACACACCCAAAGTACACGGGGCTACATGACCGCGTTGTCGCAGCCCCTAAACTAAGGAACCAACCAACCATCCCAGAGATCAAATTATTCTAATAATTTAAACGACATCATTTTGGAGACAAACATACTATTCGATACGATAGCAGATCATCTAAACGTCAAAACACATAAACCTCCATAGACCGTAAAGCCAATCGGTTTCCTTCCATAAGCCTTATCCCTCTCCCTTCCCCCACCCACTCATCCAAACCGCTTTGCCCCGCTCTCTGCTGCCCCCCCCCCCCCCCCTCTTTGCGCCGAGCAGGCTGTTTACTTCGTAACACCTGCCAGGCACACGCGCCCAGTAGTAGCAAGCTGCTCTCGCAAAGCGGGGCTTGACCTCCACATGATCTCGCAGGGCTGTTTTCATTTGACATCGGTACGACCAATACTTCTTAATTTCAACTAAGCTGTTTTATAAGTAATAAGCATTGTTCTAATTTGCACCGTTTGTCTTCTTCAGGGTCAAGAGTAACAAACAAGATGCCAAATCCTTTTGTTGTTTCTTCCGTAAGTTCTTCAATCCGTTTTTGAGCTGTTTTCCGTAGTTGTTCCTTATTATCAGCTAACCTCAGTACTAAATATGGTCAATCATTTCAGATACCGTGTGACAGAAGAGTTTTCATTCTATCAAAGACAGATTGCCAAATGCCACATTTATAACAAAGAATTTGATCAAAAGGTTCAGCAATCGCCGTCCAACCTCGTCTTCAGCCACATCAATAGAAGTGTTTTAGGAATAATACAATATATGCCGCAAAGTTGTCCTACAGTATACCAATTATAGACATCGACCGTCAACAAATGTGTCTGTCGTCATATAGTGTCAAATGACGTTTTACATTGAACAGAACAAGTGCAAAATGTGTACCTGAAATTTGTGAACCATGCATGCTATTTTTTAGATTTTTAGATATTGTTTCAGTGCTTTTAACCATTTATTGTGTATGTGTATTTTTTAGTCATCGTAAAGATTTTCGATGTTCTTAGTGTTTAGATGTGTTCTAAATATAGGTTTGTGGGCTGAAGAAGGGTCCAAAAGCGGGACTCGAAACATGTACCCCTGAAATGTGACATAAATTAAAGTATTGAATAGGCGGAAAGATTGAAAATTCTTATTCTTCATAAATACTTAAAATACAAGACAGACGCACTAAAGATATTGAAAGACAAACACACTATGCTATAGACGGACATCAACAAACAGAGGATAGGAAGAAAGATTCCAGAGGAAGACAAAAAATTAAGCTCAGAGAGAATGAAGAAGTATTGGGCAGATAAAAAGAAGAAAAACCTGAACCAGAAACCTGACTAAAGTGGTCCTATGCAAACCATAAAATAAAAATAAATATAGTATAAATATACTTTGCGACATTAAATATTAACTCACTACTGAAACTTGGGAAGTTGAAACACTTAACAGATATAATGGATCAACATAAAATCTTAATAACAGCGCTTCAAGAACTTCGAAATACAGATCAGGATCCAATTGAATCAGGAGGATATCGTCTATATAAAGGACCCCCAGGGAAAAGGGTAATGAAGAATGTCCCGCAATTCGGAGTGGGATTTCTGGTTCATATTAGTATAATAGACTCAATAGAGGACTTCTCCTCGAGCACGGCGAGGACAGCAACCTTAACAATTAAAGTTGAAAACAAAACCTACACCTTGATAAATGTACACGCACCAACAAATGATAAAAACAGAAAGGATAGAGAAGAAGTGGACAAATTTTGGGAGGAACTCGACCATATGATATCAAGCATCCCTGATGCACATGTTAAAATCTTGCTTGGGGATTTTAATGCAAAAATAGGACGAGAAAGGCGATACCGCCCAGTAGTAGGAAAATGGCCAGCTCATAAATTAACAAACAGGAATGGTCAAAGGTTAATTGAACTTTGTACAGACCATGGATTTATTTTGGAAACTACCAGATTTAAGAGGCGACCACACAAATTAATGACCTGGAAATGTCCTAACATAAAATTGGGGGAATTCCAAATCGATCATGTTGCCATGGATAAAAATTATCATAAGGAAATTTATAATGTCAAAGTTCTCCGTGGAGTGGACATCGATTCAGATCATTACATATCCAAAATAAAAATAAAGCTAACACCTAAGAGAAAGCGTAAGCCTGCCCAATCCAATAGGAAGAAAAATTATGACCCCACATATTTAATGAACAATAAAGTATACTTGGAGAGATCTAAAACACAACTAAGTGATGACTTAGAGGTGATAATTAATAAATTGAAATCAGTAGCTGAAGAACTTGCTCCCATTAAAAGGAGGAAGAAACATGCTTGGTGGAACGAGGAGTGCGATAAAGCAATTCAAATGAGGCACAAAGCATGGTTAAATGATCAACAAAGGAAAACCGACGAATCCAGAACAGAACTAACTAATGCTAGAAGACAAGCAGCTAAAGAAATTCGAAGAATTAAAAGGAATCATCAGAATGAAATGCTCAGAACAATAGATGAATCATTCAAGCAACATAAAACAAGGGATTATTACAAGTCGTTTAAACAGTATCAGTCTAAGTATACCCCACCTACACTTATGCTGAGAAATGAAAATGGGAAAATGGCACATAACAACCAAGACAATGCAAATATCTTGGCAGTCCACTTCAAAAAATTACTCAACTGCGAAGACCCAAGAGAAAATCTGGAATTTGACCCAAAACCTAAAAACAAAACACCACTAGAAAAGGTTATTCCACCAACATATGAGGAAGTGATCAAAGCCGTTAACTTGCTCAAGAACTATAAAGCAGCAGGAGAAAATCAGTTGGTTGCAGAATTATGGAAGAATGCAAATGATCAAACTCTACGAAACCTACATAAACGTATTATTGACATATGGAACTCTGAAAAAATGCCAGAGGAATGGAACACTGCAATAATCCACCCCCTACACAAGAAAGGTGATAGGTCAGATCCCAATAATTATAGAGGAATATCCCTTGTTGATGTCACATATAAGATCTTTTCAAAAATTCTTCACTCAAGAATACAGGAACAACTGGACCAAGAACTTGGAGAGTACCAAGGAGGATTTCGGCCAGGCAGAAGTTGTCCAGATCAAATCATCAGTCTTAAATGGATTATGAAGCATCACAGAGCTCGAAGTAAGAACCTAGTCATCACTTTTGTTGACTTCAAAAAAGCTTATGACAGTATTCATCGGAAGTCATTACTAAATACTCTTCAAGAATTTGGTGTTCACAGGAAATTGATCAACCTTATTGGAATGACTCTCAAGAACACTAAAGCAAAAGTTAAATTTAGAGGAGAATTGTCAAAACCATTTACAATCACAACCGGCCTTCGGCAGGGGGATGGTCTCTCACCTATTTTGTTTAATTGTGTACTGGAGAAGGTCATGAGAGAATGGAGAAAGAAATGCCAACCAAACATCAAGATTGGTAGAAATATTAAACTAAACTGCCTGGCATTTGCAGACGATCTTGCACTACTGGCAAATGGTGTGGAAGAGGCTAAAGTCCAAATTGAACAACTGGAAAACATTGCAGAAAAAGTGGGATTACAAATTTCATTTGAAAAGACAGAGATTATGCCAACCTTCGAGGTGGACACTCCTGTCCTTCAACTAAATGATAATAAACAAATTAAGGTTGTAAAAAAGTTCAAGTACCTTGGGGAAACTATAACTTGGAACCTAAATGAGAAAGCCGCAATAGAGTACAGAACAACAAAACTGAGACAAGCACAACGGGTCACATGGTCAACTTATAAGAAGAAATCTCTCTCGATGAATGCCAAATTCAAACATTATGGTTCAGTAGTTAAACCTGAAGCAACTTATGCAAGTGAAACCCTGTTTAAGATGAATACCAAAGCAACAACAGATAAAATCCAAAAAATAGACAGAAGGATCATCAGGACAATTATCAATAAAAAACATCAAGTAAATGGACAATGGAGACTGCTGCCTAATGAAATAGTCTATCGGGAAAATGAATCAATTGTGGATACAATGCGAAAAAGGAGACTTGCTTTTTTCAGCCACATAGTAAGACTACCAGACACCAGACTACTGAAACAATTATTCAATTTCTTTTAGAAAAGTAAAACCAAGAACAACTGGTTCGTTGAGGTCCAGAATGATTTAGACGAGCTAAATATTACAATGAAACAAATTGCAGAGAGAAAAGAGAAGAGGATTCTGAGAAGTAGGGATACAAGATTGAAATTAAAAACAGTCAAACGAAAACAGTACACCATTACAAATGAAGAGAGGGCGGCCAGGTCGGAGAGATTAAAGAAGCTCTGGGAGAAGAGGAAGTTGAGAAGCCATTACAACTCTAATAATGTAAAGACTGTAGTGTATATGGATTGATTTAAGTGCTCCAATGTGGGCGTAAACTATGTAAATAAATAAATAATATATCCATTGTTCACATAACAGTAAATAACAAGAAAGTTAAAATAGTGAAGCAATTTAAATAGGAGAAATTATAACTTACAACTTGGATGAGAAACCTGCATGGCAGGAAAGAACTAATAAAATGATAAAAGCCCAAAAATTAACATGGTCTATATATAAAAGAAAATGTCTATCAATCGCAACAAAATTAAAACATTACAAGACGGTGGTTCAACCAGAGGTGACATATGGAAGTGAAACTCTTTTTAAAGTTACTCAGAAAAACAGAATCGACAACATTTTAAAAGTAGAAAGAAGAATAGCTAGAACATGCATAAATAAAAAATATCAGAAAGATGGACAGTGGCGGATAGTACCAAATGAAGTGGTATACAGAGAACTGGAGCCCATCACTGATACTATTCGGAAGAAACGGATTTCTTTTTTTGGTCACATCATGAGCACACCAGAAACCAGGTTATCTAGAAAAATTGTAGTGAAACTTTGGAATATGAAACAACAAGTAGGATGGATTAAGGAAATTAGAGAAGATATGAAAGAATTAGAAATAACCTTGGATGACTTGCAAAACAAAACAACAAAATTAAAAAACTTGAGAGATATAAAAATAAGATTTCAGGCTAAAATAGACAAACGTAATACAGTAAAAAGGGTATTTACAGATGAGGAACGCCTGAGAAGATCAGAGCGAAGAGCTACTGGGCGACTCGGAAAGGAAACTTACTGAAGAAGAGGACCAAGAAATGATTGACTGAAGTGGTCCAATGAGGCCGTAAAAGCAGAAGAAGAAGAAGAATACCCATTGTACTGTAATCTGTATGCTACACAGTTCTGTCATAAGTTCGGTCAATAAAAATCTAAATGCGCTGTAGTATGGTAATTATGAATGAAGAAGCATGGCAAATCGATCTCAAGGTCACCTTCAGGACTCGGCCAGTAACCTGTTTGCAGTGTGCTATTAGCAGGCAGTAGTGAAAGATGGACTGGGGAGTGTATGAGGATTGTATCCCTGTATTGACGTAATTTTGTTGCGGAAAGCGAGCTAAGGATATTGTTTACGTTGAAACCACTCGGTATCAATGAATGATTTGTGTTTTGGACGGTATAAACAAACGGGTGCAACTGTTGATTGTGTCAGATCGAACCATTCTAGGTGTGTATGCAGAAAAGAAATTGTGAATGCTGTTCGTGCAAGAGAGAAAGTTCCATGTGTGCAGCACGGACATCACCCTGCTTCTGTCATGGTACGGTGTCGGCATGACGAATAGCAATAAACAGTGTTATCCCACGAACCTACTACGTTGTCGTAGGAAGGCAGAGAGGTGATACTCCGACGTGGCGCGTCCCAGGTGGCGGATAGGGGGGTCCTCACCAGTTTTGCTGGCGGACTTGAGCGAAATAAAATAGCTCTCGCGGACCAAACACACTCCCATTTCTCATCAATCATCCTATCATATTCCATTCATCACCTTTCCAGATCACATCTGGAATTGTAATCCCTGACTACGGTCAGATCATGGGTCCTAGACCAGACAATCAACTAAAGTATGAACAGTCTTCTAATGAACTCTTCCACCGCAAGGCACCATTCGGATACGGTGGGGTGCCGCGTAGAAGAGTCAGGTGAGTCGGAGTGCCTGGAAACCCGAAAGTCCAAATACAAACTCAAAAGTAAAAAACATAGGGAATTTTCTTTCTTGGCAACATTAAACATAAATTCGTTAATTAAAAGTGGAAAGCTTAAGCATTTAACCGATATATTGGACCAACACAAGATCTTAATAACAGCACTTCAAGAACTTAGAAACACAGATCAAGACTCCATTGAATCTGGAGGATACCGTCTCTACAAGGGACCTCCAGGACCACGAGTTATGAAAAATGTTCCCCAATTTGTTATGGGATTTTTAGTACATACCAGTATTATTGATTCAGTGGAAGACTTTTCGTCGAACTCATCAAGGTTAGCAACTTTAACAATTAGGAGAGGAAACAAAATATACTATTTGATAAACGTTCATGCCCCAACTAATGACAAGAATGTCAAAAAATTTAGAGATGAAACGGACAATTTTTGGGAAGAACTTGCCTTACTAATATCAAACATTCCAGACACTCATGTTAAAATCTTGCTTGGGGATTTTAATGCAAAAATTGGTCAAGAAAGAAAATTTCGTCCAATAGTAGGTAAGTGGCCAGCTCACAAATTCACTAACAAGAATGGTCAAAGATTAATCACCCTTTGTGAAGAACATGGCCTATGTCTCGAAACTACTAGATTTAAGCGAAGACCACACAAACTTATGACCTGGAAATGCCCTAATAGTGCACTAGGGGAATTCCAGATAGACCGTGTTGCAATGGATAAAAAGTTCTACAAAGAAATATATAACGTGAAGGTACTAACGTGGGGTCGATGTTGACTCAGATCATTATATATCCAAGATAAAGATCAAGTTAACTCCACGACGTAAACAAAAATCGTCAAACTCGACCATGCAAAGGCAATATGACCCTAGTTATTTAATAAATAATGTGTCCTATAAGGAAAAGTCTAAAACTCTCTTAAGTGACAAGCTAGAAACGATGGTTGACACACTGAAAACTGTTGCTGTCGAAATTGCCCCTATTAGGAAAAGGAAAAAGCATGCATGGTGGAATGCGGAATGTGATGCTGCAATTCGGAAAAGACACACAGCATGGCTCAATGATCAGCAAAAGAGGACCACACAATCGGGAGAAGAATTAACCATTGTTCGAAGGGAAACTGCCAAAGAAATTAGGAGAATTAAAAGAGAAAATAAAAAAAAGTCCATACAAATTATCGATGATTCCTTTAAGCAACACACAACAAGGGACTATTACAGGACATTTCGTCAATATCATTCTAAATACAGCCCTCCTACACTATTAATGAAAGATAAATCAGGTAAACTAGCCCACAATGATACTGATAATGCTAAAATTCTAGCAGATTATTTTAGAGAACTACTAAATGCTGATGAACCTAAGGAATATCTTGATTTTGAGCCTAATCCAAAAAATAAAACAAATTTACAGAACATTATACCTCCTGACTTGACTGAAGTATGTGCAGCGATTAATTGGCTCAAAAATTATAGAGCAGCAGGAGAGAATTCATTGGTAGCAGAACTATGGAAATATGCAAATGAACAAACCATCTCCAACCTCCATAAAAGCCTCATCGATGTATGGAATTCGGAACAAATACCAGAGGAATGGAGAATGGCTGTAATCCACCCAATTCATAAAAAGGGTGATAAATCAGACCCGAACAACAACCGTGGGATTTCTTTGCTTGATGTAACATACAAGATTCTATCTAGAATTATCTTGACAAGAATTCAACAACAACTCGATCAAGAACTAGGAGAATATCAAGGAGGATTCCGACCAGGTCGCAGCTGTCCGGATCAGATCATCAGTCTGAAATGGATAATGAAATATCATAGAATGAGACAAAAGGATTTGGTCATTACTTTTGTGGATTTTAAGAAAGCTTATGACAGTATCCATCGAGGGTCATTACTTAACATCCTTAGGGAATTTGGGTTACAACAAAAGCTTATCAACTTCATCGGCGTTACTTTGAAAGATACTAAATCAAAGGTTAAATTTCGAGGAGCCTTGTCTGAACCATTTGATATCCGGACTGGACTTCGACAGGGAGATGGTCTATCACCGTTATTATTTAATTGTGTTCTTGAAAAGATCATGCGTGAGTGGAACAAAACTTGTCCTCCAAATGTAAAGATTGGTACTAATATAAAACTGAATTGCTTGGCCTTTGCGGATGACCTTGCACTGCTTGCAACCAGTATAGATGAGGCTAAATACCAAATTGAAGAACTTGGGTCTATTGCAGCAAAAGTAGGACTTCAAATTTCATTTGAAAAGACTGAAATAATGGCATCCTTTGATGTGGAAACACAAGCTATTACATTGATCAACAATAAAGAAACTAAAGTTGTACATACATTTAAATATTTAGGGGAGATTATAACATGGAATGAGAAAGCGTCAATCGAAAATAGAACAACAAAGTTAAGACAAGCGCAATATATTACTTGGTCTAGTTACAAAAAAAAAAAAAAACACACACTCTCCATAAATGCCAAATTACGACATTACGAATCAGTTATTAAACCGGAAGCAATATATGCTTGTGAAACACTTTTCAAGTTAAACACTCGATCAGTTACCGACACATTACAGAAGATTGATAGAAGAATTCTCAGAACTATAATTAATAAAAAACATCAGGTGGATGGTCAATGGCATCTATTACCAAATGAAGTGGTTTATAAAGAAACTGAGTCTATAGTCGATACTATGCGATAAAGGCGAATTGCTTTTTTTTTTTGTCATATCTCACGCCTGCCGGATACCAGACAATTAAAAGTATTATTTAATTATTTTTTCAAAAGTAAAACAAAGAACTCTTGGTTTATGGAAATTCAAAATGATCTGGATGAACTCGGCTTGACAATGTCCCAAATTGCTAACAAAGATGAGAAGAATATCTTGAAAAACAAGAACATCCGACTTCCCTTAAAAACCTTTACGTGCAAAACTTACACCATCAGCGATGCAGAGAGAGCGGCAAGGTCGACTAGAATGAAAATGTTTTGGTAAAAGAAGAAAAATAAGAAGCTGAATCTTTAATATTGTTTTTGAGATATGTATATACTTGTTTTGGTTAAGTGCTCCAATGAGGGCGTAACATATGTAAATAAATAAATAAAACAGTGTTATCACTCTGCTACTTAGGCATTGTAGTTCATGGTCCAGCCAGTGTGTGGCGCGGAAGTCGCGCCGAAACATAAGCACGTGTGACAGTAGCCCACGAGGTTAGTACTGTAATATCGTGTGTGCGAGAAGTCATATTATGCGAGGGAATTTGTTTCTTTGTAATAGTTCCAGCACTCACACCAGTATTAAATTTATTGGCAGAGCTGGGAATCGAAATCGGACCTCCGCAGTAATAGCCAAGAATGAGACGGACATAATGGCCAACCTGCCAATAAGATAAACGGTCATCCAATTCTTCGCTTCCGTTACCGTCCTCCTGATCTTCGGATTTTGTTTCAACTTTGTCTTCAGTATCAGAGTCACACATTCCTTTGAAATTACTGAATCATGAACTAGCTGTTCATTATCTTTCAGCAGAAGCCGACACGCTTCATCTGCATCCTTAGATTTTCGTAAGGCGCAATCTCCTTACTGATATTAACGAAGGCAACGTACTAAGCCAAATAATCGGTATAACAGCACACCTGCAACTCACTGACAGAATGTTACATCATTGGGAGCGCAGGTACTATCAATCCCACACTGACAAATAAGGAACTCAGAATAATCAAGCAAATAGCAAAGAAAAACAATTTTACGTCCAGCAAAATAGATCACATTGTAGCCCGACATAAAAAGAATACAATTTAAAAGCTGGAACATAATGAAAAAGAATTCAATTATGTGAACGCGAATACATATAAAATCACTAACCTGTTAAAAAAACATGGCATAAAATAGCATTTGTTTACATGTGTCGAGTTATTTTTAGGCACGTCATTTCAAAACTCCAGGAAAATGCTTACTAAGGTTTGGTGTAAGATGTCATGAGACGATATGTTCATAACTTGAACTGTTGGCTTGATATTAAAACTAAAACGGACCATGGAGCTGTCAGACCAATGTGCGACTAATGGAGGGTTTTAAAAGAGTTCTACATGGGGACTGAGAATATTAATAATAACTTTTTGACAGTATTATTCATAAGTCTAAACAAACAATTTGTTGTAATCAGTGTAACTGCAGCCTTCGTAAAGAGGTTTACGTAGCCCAGCGCATATCCAATTTTTGAACAGCTGACTGCGGCTGACTATGTAGCGTTGGGGATCTGCGCCGCTAGCGCTAGCCGAGCGGGGCGCGGTTGAACTCTGTCAGTGATAACACTATGTATTCTATTCGTCATGGTGTCGGTTTCCTGGCAGGGAACATCGGAGATGCATTTCTGCGAAGGTGGAGTAAAGACTTCTACAGCTGTCTATCAGACAATGTTGGAAAAAGTGATAATCATGTATCAATTTGAATGTGTTTGAAGGGAAATTATGGATTTTTCAGCAGAATAGTGCTCCTGCAAACAAAGGAAATACCATGCAGCAGTGGTTGGCAACCAATATCCCATGGTTCATCGCTGCTGCTAACTGGCCTAGTGGAAGTTCAGACCTCAATCCATTGGATTTATCTCTGTGGCAGAAGCTCGAGGCGATAACATGTCAAAAACAGCACTGCAATATTGAGATGTTCAAAAAATCAATCACGTCAGCTGTCAAAAAACTTCCACTGGACTCGATACGTGCAGCCATTGATGAGTGGCCTCAACATCTTTGCCACTGTGTTGCCGCACATGGTGACCATTTCAAATAAGAGTACGCTCATTCTGTAGAATGTTTAGTGTTCTTTCAGATTATATGTATATTAATGTGTTTGCGTAGTTTTATTTAGTAGAAACATGTCTTCCCTTAGTTTTCTCCCTCTTCTGAAGGCCAAAACAAATATATATTTTATTCATTTTAAAACCTTCTACTTGTAGTTCTTGAAAGGATGACGGTGGTAAGCCTGAAGTTAAACAAAACTATTCAAAGAAGAAAATTACTGGATGGAGGAACAATAAATTCAAAATAGCAACATTACATACCATTACCCTGACCACCAAATGTGAGGAGCTTGTAGATCTATCGTATTATTATTTGTCGTTCACTTCTGAACTATAACCCACATTGTCACATACATTTTGCAGTTTTTATTTTCTGACTTTCATTTATGCGTTTTTCACACTTATACGTTTTTTCCCTCGGCCTCCTGGGAAACGTATAAGTGAAGTTTTACTGTAGATCAATACCATGCGCTTTAATAAATAAAGTCAAGATGCTATTTGAACCCTGCCAGAGTTGTGTCCAAAGAGGTGATGGCTACTCAGAGTGGTTCAAGACTAAGCAGTTTTATTCATTACTGTAATAGATGAAATAATGAAGAGAGTTAAGAGACTCAGTAAGACCTCTGAGTTTAAAGCTTTAGCGTTTGCAGATGATGTTTTAATATGGGATGAAAATGAGGCTGAAATACAACAGAAGCTGAATGATTGGAATGCTATATTCAGGCAATTTGGTCTGAATATAAGAAAGTCCAAAACGGTAGTGATGCCCGTTAGTCGACAAAACACCTGAACTAACATCACTCTGAATGGTACAAAGTTAGAACAAGTACATCAGTTCTGTTATCTTGGCAGTGTAGTGTCCATAGAAATCACTAGTAGAGTTCAACATGGAGCACAATTTTATCATTTCATGAGAGGGCTTCTATGGGATAAGCAAGTTCCTTTAAGATCAAAAGTAATACTCTACAAGAGCTTCTTTGTACCTGTTACTACATATAGCTTAGAAACCTGTACCCAATCCAAGAGAAATACAAGCAAACTACAGGCAGCGGAGATAAGTTTTTAAGAACTATGATTCAGAAGACAAGGAGGGACAAAATAAGAAATGATAAGATATGTCATCTTGTTCAAGTAGAACATTCTCTTAATGAGATCTGTGTTGAAGCCAGCCTGAAATGGTTCGGTCATCTCAAAAGAATGGACACACAAAGAACAGCTAGAGTGTGGTTCGAGAAAGAACTGAAAGGCAAGAGACCAAGGGGTCGACCGAGGAAGAGATGGATCGACCAGGTTAGAAATGATCTTGCAGGGAGAGGTCTGAATTTACAGCAAATCATGGAGGAGGAAACATTCAAGGAGAGAACTAAATGGCGAGCGCTCATTGACCGCACCCGGAGAACTGGAGCCGGTTCATGATGATGATGATGATGATGAATCATATGTACCGTATTTACTCGAATACGACCCGCCCTCGAATAAGACCCGCACCCTGATTTTGAAGAACAAAATTTAAAAAAAAGAATTTTTACTCAAAATTATTTACTATCTTAACTAAATAAAAAGAATAGCATTTATCCAAAATAGTTTCCAACAGTTTTGAAGTCGTCCTAAAATAACACACATCAAACGATTAAAAATACAAATAAAAGTACACAAACACTTCATTCATCGTCATCAGAAGTACCAACTTCGGAACTTTTATCACCATCACTTTCCCACTAAATGTCGT
The DNA here is from genome assembly GCA_946902985.2 of Meconema thalassinum. Lineage (NCBI taxonomy): Eukaryota > Metazoa > Arthropoda > Insecta > Orthoptera > Tettigoniidae > Meconema > Meconema thalassinum. The sequence continues at coordinate 380,489,869 of OX336394.1, read as the reverse complement.
CATCACAGCCATCCATAGCATTCGAAATACTACATTTCTTGAAGCTCTTCCGTATGAGATCTCCAGAGATACGATTCCATGCCGTCAAAATCCACGAACACAGCAGCTGAACTTTCGGGCGCTGAATACGACCAGTTGGAGTCGGTGCGTGCTTATCGGCCGCCATCCGCTCCATACACAGCTGTTTCAAGGCTGCTTTGAACGGGCGGTTCACGCAGCATAGACGTCATCCCGCCCAATCACGAATACATGACTCGTCAATATCATATTTCCTACCGGGCACGATTTCCAATAACTTCAGCTTCCCTCGCAACTTTCAATTTCTCACTCACAGTAAATGACCGCAAACGTTTCGTAGCATTCATATTTACACTCGGAGAACGTGCGTGTGACTATGACGCCGCGTGCTTACGGTAAAACAAAGTTATAGCCGGAAGAAGGCTAGCACCGTCTAGCGGATACTCGCAACACCCGATATCGCGCGCGGCGGGCAATTTAGATCTTTCAAATTTGGATGACTCAAATAAGACCCGCACCCCAATTTTTCACGTCCGAATTTGTTTAAAAATGTGCGGGTGGTATTCGAGTATATATGGTAATTTGTTTCAGGTTATTCTTTAGCTTGTCCCAGAAATTGGGTTTACATTGTGTTAAATTACAGAAAAGTTGTAATCAATAAGGCAACACTGTAAAATGGCTTAATCATTTCCTGACCTGGGGAATCGTATGTTACCAGCTCTCTGCTCTGTACGCGTGTTGGAGCCCATCTTGGCAACGTTGTACAGCTTTCACCGGAGCGGCTAACTGGTGAACCATGTCTTAATTCCCCGTACAAATACAAACCGATATATAATAAGTGAATTAATTTACGTATTTCACAATCATACAGCATACCTTTTTGATGTATAAGGATTACAACGCGACCAAGAACTACATTTTCAAACCACCCCGAGCCGAGAAAAAGTTATCTTACAGAAATGATAACTTTGTTTCTTGGACACACAAAATTTTAAAATTAATAAACCAGTTATACAACATTCTAATGTATATTGTGTTAAAATTTGGATTCGATCTGATGACGGATTTGCGAGATAATAATTCTTAAATGTTACGCATTGTTGAAACACGCTTAAAACGGGCACTTTTTGTGTACCAACTGCGATAAAAAATATTAAAGTAAAAATTAAAAATTCCAAACCTACATGAACTAACGTAAAATAGAACAACGAAAATGATGATGTTAATGGATTTTATGTAGGTCTATTGGTTACTTCACAAACAACCTTCAAACTCGACACATAATATTTTGGTCGACAGTAGTTACAGTGTTCCCTAGTGTACCTACCTTGGAACTGTCTGAGGGCTGAGACGGTGCGGCGATACCATTGGCTGCTTGCTCTGGCTGTTGTTGGGGTGCGACCTGCTGCGACTCCTGCTGTCTGCTCACCGTTCTACTCCGATGCTGCTGTTTGACCGCCTGGAGAGGAACGAATGATTGCTGAGCAATGCTGGGTCTAGCCTCTTGGCGCCAGTTGTTCTGCGGCTGCTGTTGCGTGTGCTGTGGAGACCAGTTTTGCTGCTACAAACACAATCACAATCATCAGATTACGATGTTCGACTGAAGGGAGAATCGCAAACGTGAACCTCCTGATCTCGCTTAAACTTTGCATACATGTACATGTTGGTCAGATTGTAAAGAAAACATTTGTGACAGAATTTTATTCCAACTACATTTGGGCCATCACTAGAAAGAGTAAAATTATAGGAAGCTAAATACGCACACTAGCCATGGTGGTGCCCATGTGGATGCACACAGAGTTTCATACCGTCTCCAATTAATAGCACTACAACTTCTCTCCCGTCAATTGCGAAAATCCCGATCAATATTTAGAATATGATTTCCAACCCAATAATAAAACATCTGTGGAAAAAGTTATACCACTAGAGTACAGCGAGGTAGTTAAAGCTATCGGTTCACTTAAAAATTATAAAGCTCCTGGAGAGAACCAAATAGTTGCAGAATTATGGAAAAATGCACATAGACAAACTAGCGTATTTACTCGGCTATAGTACCCCCCCCTTAATTTTCGAGAGCCAAAATACAAAATGCTTGGAAATCACTTATAGTACCCGTCCTTCATTATTGAGAGTCAAAATACAACATTCTTGAAAATTGACGAATTCTTAAAAAAATTTAAAATTTAATCTGAAATTCATCCTCTTTTATGACAAAAATATTTTTCTTGTTACATTATTTAGTTATTCAGAAGATAATATGACCACCATTTTGCATACATAGGCTATACCGCATACGCGATTGGGCAGGATATCGAATTGTGTAGCCAATAGGCTTCACCCAATAAACAAAAGAAGATGCCACTCTATTGGCCGAGTAGAAGCGCCAAGTTTTGAAATCCGCCAATGAAAGTTATGGTTTCATACCTTGCTTGCATTCTTTTGTTTTGTATACAAAGATGTATTGCCCTTCGAAGTGGTGTTCGCAGCAGCCTTCTTCTCAGTTTTACTTTAAACACATTTCATTTGATGCAAGAACCATCAGCGTTTGTGTGACATGCTATTGGTATATTAATGTGTAACATGTGAATAGTACGTACCGTACTCAGTTGTGTTTACAAATGTTAGTGAGATGTGATCGTTCAGCATTATCACTCATTCCCTAATTGATGCATTTCCATGTCTGATACTTTGTCTATCCTATTTCTTTGATACTAAGATTTTTGCTTAGCAAGGGATAGTAGTGAAAATCATTGGGGGATAGCCGAAAATAGTGGTGGATAAGTGAGGTTATGGCAGTCTCATAATGGGCTGGTAAAAAGTTGAAAACTTCATTTATTTTGATTAAATATATCGTACTATGTAGCATCAAAATAAAATAGTTTATTTTTACTCTCTCTCTTTCCCAAAATAATGGATATTTGCGAAGTTCGCATCAATAGTACCCCCCCTCCCACTCAATTTCAGAAGTAAACATTTAGAAAAAATGGGGTCCTATAGCCGAGTAAATACGGTATTATGAATTTACATAAACATCTCACCGATGTTTGGAACACAGAAATAATGCCCGAGGAATGGCACACTGCGATAATTCGACCATTGCATAAAAAAGGGGACAGATCAGATCCCAATAACTATCGGGGAATATCTTTACTGGATATTACCTACAACATTTTCTCAAAAATCCTATACTAATAATAATAATAATGTTATTGGTTTTACGTCCCTTTTAACTACCCTGGCTTTTAGAGACGTGGGGTGCCGGAATTTTGCCCCGAAGGGGATCTTTAACGTGCCAGTAAATGTACTGACACGGCTCCCTCGCATTTGCGCACCCTCAAATGCCATCTGACTGCGCCAGGTTTCGAACCTGCAGCCTTGGGAAAAATCCTATACACAAGGATTCAAGAACAACTTGAACTTGGTGAATATCAAAGTGGTTTCCGTCCAGGTAGAAGTTATCCAGACCAAATTATTAGTTTAAAATGGACTATGAAGCATTGCAGAACAAGAAACCAGAATTTAGTCATCACTTTAGTTGATTTCCAAAAGGCTTATGATAGTATTGATCGTAAGTCACTATTGAATATCCTCCAAGAATTCGGTTTACATAGTAAACTAACCAATCTCATTGGAATTACCCTAAGTGATACTGAATCTAGAGTTAGATTCAGAAATGAACCTTTTGAAGTTAATACTGGACTTCGACAAGAGGATGGACTGTCGCCATTGTTGTTTAATCGTGTATTGGAGAAAATCATGCGGTTAAGATTGGTAGAGCCACTCAATTGTTTTGCATTTGCGGATGATTTTGCATTACTAGCAACTAGTATAGATGAAGCTAAATTTCAGATTGAAAAGCTTGAACAGATAGCAATAAAGTTTGGATTAAAAATTTCTTTCGAAAAAAAACTAAAATAATGCCAACCTTCCTCATTGACACAACAAGTATAGTTTTTAAACAATGGCCAACAAATTAGAGTTGTAAAGAAATTCAAATATTTGGGTGAAGTTATAACTTGGAACACCAATGAGAAAGCATCAATAGAACCCTGAATACTTAAACTAACACAAGCACAAAGGAATACCTGGCCAACATACAAATAAAGCCTCTTTGCATAAATGCAAAACTTAGGCATTATCATACCGTTATTACGCCTGAGGCGACATATGCGAGTGAAACCTTATTTATATTAAACATGCAATCAACGATAGATAAATTCCAGAACGTTGATAGGAGATTCATTAGGACAATTATTAACAAAAAACGTCGAATTAATGGACAATGGAGACTTTTACCAAATGATGTGGTATATCGGGAAAGTGAATCGGTAATTAATACAATGAGGAAAAGGAGAATTTCTTCTTTTGGTCATATAGAAAGGTTAAAGAACACGAGAATTTTGAAACAACTTTTTGAATATTTTTAGGAAAACAAAATGAAAAATAACTGGTTCATGGAAGTACAAATGGATTTAGATGAATTAAACATTGCAATGCAGCACATGGATCGACGAAAAGAAAAAACATATTTTGAAAAAAAAAAAAAAAAAAAAAAATATATATATATATATATATATATATATATATATATATACATTCGACAAAATTTTAAAAGTAGAAAGGAGAATAGCTAGAACATGCATAAATAAAAAATAACGGCTTTCTTTCTTTGGTCACATCATGAGGACACCAGAAACCAGGTTATCTACAAAAATTGTAGTGAAACTTTGGAATATGAAACAACAAGTAGGATGGATTAAGGAAATTAGAGAAGATATGAAAGAATTGGAAATAACCTTGGATGACTTGCAAAACAAAACAACAAAATTAAAAAAACTGAGAGATATAAAAATAAGATTTCAGGCTAAAATAGACAAACGTAATACAGTAAAAAGGGTATTTACAGATGAGGAACGCCTGAGAAGATCAGAGCGAATGAAGAGCTACTGGGCGACTCGGAAAGGAAACTTACTGAAGAAGAGGACCAAGAAATGATTGACTGAAGTGGTCCAATGAGGCCGTAAAAGCATAAGAAGAAGAAGAATATATATACAAACAAGACTACCTTTACAAATTGTAAAACATAAGCAATATGTCACATCTGAAGACGAGCAACAAGATCGACTCGAATGAAGAAATTCTGGGAAGGAAGAAAGATGTTGAAGAAATGTTATATTGTGGAAGACTTGATATGTATATGGTTGGATTTAAGTGCTGCAATGTGGGCGTAAACTATATCAACAAACAAAATGTGAGCATAAGTTATGGTAACCAATGTCACAATAAAGTTTCTACAATAAAGAACCCACTGAATATAACTGTGGGTCTTTTGGGAAGGAGTTCCTGGGTGAGGGGTGAGGCTGACAACAGAAAGAAGGCTTGTCTAGGTGGGATTCAATTAGGTGGAAACCAGGTAAGCAGTCTGGCCTATGCTGATGGATTGGTTGTAATGACAGACTCCATCGAAAGCTTGCAAGCCAACATGTTAGAACTTTAACAAAAATTTAGGGAGTATGGCATGAAAGAAACACAAAGAAAGTAGAATGCCAGGTAGGAGGAACTACATTGGAGGAGGTGGAACATTTTAAGTACCTGGGCTGTGTATTCTCTCATAATGGTGGTATGGGGGACAAAATAAGGAATGAGGATATCAGACAACAACTGGGATTGGAAAGGAGCCTGCTGGAGACACTCGAACTCAAGTGATTGAGATTATATGGTCATATGAAGAGGATGGCTCCCCACAGGATACCTCAAGTGTACTTTGGCCAGAGTGTCCCCGGGAAGAGACCAACCTCGCGATGTGTGGGAGAAGCAAATTTATAGGGACTTTGAAGCTAGAGATAAGAACTGGCATCAAATACAAGAACAACAGTTATGGACGGACAGGACAAATTGGAGGCGGCTCATTTATAACCGCACCCGGCTTGCTGGAGCGAAGAAACGATGATAATGATCATGATGATGGTAGTGTGGGGAAGGAAATAAGAGTCGAGATGTACAAAAACCAATGCAGTGAGTTCTCCGTTGCAATCTACAGTATTCTGCAAGAAAGAAGTTAGTGTCTTACATCTAAAGTTACCACACAGTTCTCAAAGAATTAACAGCATTCTAAAACAAGTCTTCTTTCTGTTGTCAGCTTCACCCTTCACCCAGGACCTCCTTCCCAAATGCCCCACAGTTATATTCAGATACCCGTCCAACCTGAGCAGTATTCTCACCCACTATGAACTCTGTCAACTTGGACTTCTCGCTCTGATCTATTCCTTGTAAACTCTAACACTGCAAGATGTGTCCGACCACATTGACCAGTAACATAGCGGGTTGTTACGACTACACATCCAGCTCCTGGCAAGTAAGCCTCCTTATAGCCCAGTCAATAAAGGTAAAAATATACGCTTTGTCGCAACTAATTAGAGGAAAGCTGAATTTTTGCAGGATGTTAGTATACAAAGTAAATAGCCAAAAATTACAAAGTCCCGACCCCCACCCCTCTTGCTTCCCCCCCCCCCTCCTATACCTTGCTAGAGCAGTACTATGGTTAAATGCTTACAGCTCGAAAACTAATAAAGCTACAGACGTGATTGTTTTTTTTATTTTACTCCTTACAATATTTTTAACACTTTATTTAAGAATACATTTTTATGTAGACAACCTATTATCGCCATAATACATTAATATATGCAGAAAACTGTCATTGCAAAAAACAAAAAGTAATTTATACTAATTATAACTATTTACCCTTATGTCGTAGAAAAAATATGTTCGATTAAAATGTTTAGCTACTGTTATTATCTTAAACGTTATGGGTCTACAAAAGATATTTGTTAACATGATGGCTTCACAGAGCGATGAACAGTAGCGGACACCGCGCATCCCGCCGGGCAGCGTGGTGTGGTGACTCGGCCGCTTGGCTGTCTGCATGAGTCAGACTGCACGTTGCAACTTGTTTGTTTACTGCCCTCTTATCTCTACTATGCTGCTTATTGAGTCCTTTTCGTTATTAGTGGGCCTTGCCTGTTTAGTGTTCGGTTAACCATGGCATTGTGCGGTTCGTTGCATTTTGTGTTTCGTGATAGTTTTACTTTTTGTACAGAAATACAAGTTGTTGTGTTGTGCCAAGTGCAGTGAAATGCTGATAGTTTTGCTATTGTTATGTATTGTTGAGCGAGATAAGCAAGATAAAAGGTAACCCTTAAAAATAGTAAAGACTTGTTAAATCTGAACTGTTACCCACAAACTTTACAGCTAGGAGCTCTTTATTATCAACAGTTTTCAATAATGACTGATTTTACCAATATATGCGTAATATGTAATGAGGAAGTGAAAGATGCCGGGGTAACAGTCACTAAAGGTATAAACACTTTAATAAAATGTAGTATTGAGAGAAAAGACGAAATCCATAGGTTACTTGTTAACGTCGATGAAATAAAAGTACATACTGTATGCAGGCAAAATTATACCAGACCTAGCAATATTAAAGCAGCATTAAAAGTTCAAAATTCGGAATCTTCCACCTCGCAGCGCCTTCTCAGAGAATTAGACACCAAATTTGATTTCAAGCATGACTGTTTGTTATGTGTGTTTGACCCAAAACTTCCTTCTCAGTACCGAACCCAAACTCATGAGGTTTCAACAATTGAAATAAAGCAAACTCTCCTTAATGCTTGTGATAATAGGAATGATGATTGGGCCTGTAAAGTTAAGTCCAGGCTTTTAGATGTGATTGATTTAGTTGCGGCCGAAGCCCGTTATCATAGGCAATGTTATAAGGACTTTTGTAAACCTAAACCTCATGAACAAAAGGTAGGACGTCCATTATTAGCCGAGTCTGTAGATAAATTTAATTTGCTTACTAATTACCTTGAGAGCGACAATGAGTGCCGGTATTCACTAAAAGAATTAAGAGAGATAGTAGTGGAGTTATGTGGTTCTGATATAGACTATAGTGATTATTATCTCAAGTCACAACTTGTAGATTTTTCAAAGATCGGCTAGTTGTACATAATTTATCTGGAAAGAGAAGTATTTTATGTGTCACATACTAGTCACAAGGTATTAGATTCGTGGTACAAAAGCAGAGAAACAACTACTGAAGACGAACGTAAAAGAATTGTTAGAACAGCAGCAGAAATCGTTAGGGAAGATATACAAAAAATGAATTATGACTGTGGAAAATACGCAAGTGAAAAGGAAGCGAGTACTGTATCAAATGATTTTATTCCTGAAACATTGGCACTACAGCGGAAGGATATGGTTACAACACAGGCAAGTTTCAAGTCTATCAAAGTGAGATCTAAAGAAGTTTCAATTAACTCCCAGCAAATATTCAATCGAATTTTATGCACCTGTGACAGCCCCGTTAAGTTGAAATCTTATTTTGAGTTCGAATTAGCATCTCACCCACCGTCACTATATGACGAGGCATCAATACGTAAAGGTACGAAAGCATCGTTTATGAAATTATTTGAAGATGGAATTGTTGAAGAAAGCTTCAAGGCAAATGAAGATGTTTTTGTGATGGATGGTGGATATTTGTTGCATGCTGTGGTTTGGAGAAAAAACAGCACTTTTAAGGAAATAATAGATTCTTATTTAAGCTCTATACTTTGTAAATACGGAAATAAAGTTACAGTGGTATTCGACTTACCAACCACAAAACAGCAAGAACAAGAGAGAAGAGCATCAAATAAATCTTCTCACACATTTTTTTAATGAAAATACAGTTTGCACAACACAAAAAGCAGACTTTCTAGCAAACCCTCATAACAAAAAGAGGTTGATAGAAGCAATTACAACATTTTGTGTGTCTGAGGATATTAAAGTTTTTTCTGCGGAAGGTGACTGACACTGTCATTGTCGAACAGGCAATTAAATATGTGCAAACTAATAATACAACAGTTGTTGTCGTGGGAACTGATACAGATCTCTTGGTTTTACTCGTAGCATTAGCTCCCCAGCAAGACGCCAAACTTTTCTTCTTAAAGCCTTCGTCGTCAATGTCCAAACTGTACTCTGTCGATTTTCTTATAAATCAACATGTCAAGCAGCAAACTTTACTGCTTTTTTTTCTCATTCAATGACTGGTTGTGAACGACGTCTGCTTTCTATGGGCTAGGGAAGTAAAAAGCAGCCAACATGATACGTAAATCAACTCAGGCTGAGCTTTTCACAAAACAAGACATTACAAAAGATATCCTTCTAGAAAGTGGAGAACAGTTTATCCTAAGCATGTACAACTTATCAAAGTTCAAAACCCTCTGAAGCCAGGTACTTTAAGTTCAAGCAATTAACCGCAAAAATGTCTCTCAAGTCTAATTTTGATTTAGCAAAACTTCCACCAACTTCAGATGCTGCTCATCAACATATTTTGAGGGTTTACCACCAGATTCAAACTTGGTTAGGTTGTAAAATTCCGGCAGAAGAATGGGGTTGGCAGTATACATCAAATAACAGACTGATACCTAAGCCCATGACGAATCCTGCTGCTCCAAGTGAACTTCTTCTACTGATAACTTGTAATTGCAAAACATTGTGTGTTACAAACTGTAGTTGTCGTAAAGCTGGGTTCGATTGCACATCTATGTGTGTGAACTGCAGTGGAATGTATTGTAAAAATTCTTCAGACCAAACCGATGAAACATTAGAAAATGACCCTTTATACTAAAAAAAAAGGAAAAACATAAATGTTGTTTATTATTAGGCTGTGTTAGTAGTGCAGGAATTAATAAGTTATCAAAAATACTATACAATGAAACTTTATTATTTGTCAGCTATAAAAGTGTAGCCTACTAAGTACAGGATTTTGGTAATGAAAAGTTGAAGTTAAAGTTTTTATATTTCATCATCATAAACTCAATGACTATTCAAGATTAAGGATATGAGTACATACAGCGGTGCCCTTCAGCATCGAGTGACAACGGCGCGGCGCTGCTTCGTCTGGCGCGGCGACGCGGTGGCCATTACTGTTCGTCGCTCTCTTTGAAGCCATCATTTGAACGGTAAGCATTATAGTAGACACATATTTTTAAAGCTAATTAAATTGTCTATAAGTTTTGTGCAAAACATTTCATTGTATGACGGAAGGATAAAAAGGTACAATAGGTTGAAGTTACTTTTTGTGTTTTGTAGTGGCAGTTTTTTTTTTCATATATTGGAGTATTACGGTGAAATTACGCTGTGTTAGGTAGTCAGCCCGAAGGCTGGTTGGATCCTCAAAAAGTACCGCCGTTTCGTTATGTGAGTAGATACCCACAAAAACCCAAGGCAGCACTATTTTGAGGCGTTCTAGGCAAGAAGAGGAGTGAGGTAGTTTGCCATTGCTTTCCTCACTGAGTCAGAACAGTAGTCCTAATCCTATGAGTTGAACCTTTCACAGCATTCACAGGCACTGACTGTGCCCCAAATGCCATTACTAAGCCCCACCCATACCTCAGTAGCTTCCATATAATCACAGCCATGAGTGAGACTGAGACATCGGTGAAAAGCCACCTTTTACTCTAGCCTGTGCCAACTGACAAATGCAAAAGTACTGTATTCATCAAGAGATGGCAAACAGGCCAGATAAAAAGTTTATATGGCATAATTTGTTTAGAATAATGTTAGGCGCAAGATTATTAAAAATCGCGTTTGTAACTTCATTAGTTCTTTAACTGTAAGCATTAAACCAGAGTACTCCTCTTGTAAGGGTGGGGGTGGAAGCAAGGGGGGTGGGGGTCGGGACTTAGTGTTTTTTTTACTTTATACTTTATATACTATCATCCTGAAAAAAAATCAGCTTTCCTCTAATTAGTTGCGACACTAAACCTTTATTGACTGGGCTATTAGTGGATCAGTGGTAAAATGACCAGCTTATGATCACGGGTTCGATTCCCGGACAAGGAAATTGGATTTAGATGGTCAGTAAAAAATTCACAGCACTCCCAGTCGTGCGATATGGGCTTGTAAAAGATTTCTCGTATCATATTTTGTGTTACCAAGACAAAATTAATTAAAACTCAGCCACAAGTCGCCCAGTAGTTCTGGTTTCCACTGCCAATTGGCAGTGTTAAACAACACCAAAATTGGGGGGGGGGTAGATCGCCTCAATGACTCCAGTGCCACATTGGCTGAGGCCATAGATTATTATTCCATCTATGGACCGCATCATTCCAACTGTCTAATTCTTCGGGCTTTGATGTTTACCCAGTATGCCCGCATTCGCCCTTGGTGGGTTTCCTTCCTTTCCTATTTTCAGCTTTGGTTTATCTTGGAAACTTTGGCATTCTCGAAGATTTCTCTAGAGTGGGATGCGCTCCAGAATGACAGTTCTTTCAGATCTCTAACCAGTTCAATGAACCAGGCCCATTTGGTTTTCCTATCCTCCTCATCATCAATTTCAGTTTTCCCAGCTTGGGTCAGGCCGGAGCAAATATGAAACCCATCCACTTTACTCTCCCTGTCCACCATCCTTTATCAACCACTATTGACTCCAAGTTCCGTTCTCTCACACTGTCCTTCACTAAATCCACTGTACTCTAGGTCTTCCTCGTCCTCTCTTTCCAGTCATCTGTCTTGTCTTGTTTTGGCATTCTTTCATCATTCATCCTTTTCACATGTCCGTACCATCTCAATCTGTTTTGCTCCAGCTTATCATTAAGCTTCTGTACATTCATTTCCTTTCGAATGTCTTCATTTCTCACTCTCTCTCTCCTAGTCTTCTGTACCATACTCCTAAGGAATTTCATTTCGGCAGCCTGTAATCTACTTTCATTTCTCCTCGTCATTGGCCAAGTTTCTGCTCCATATGTCATTATTGGTAAGTAATAGGTCTTATACATCACTTCTCTAACCTTCAGTGGTATGTCTTTATCCCAAATTAAACTCCGAACCTGATAACAGAAAACACTCCCACATTGTATTCTCTTGTTGGTCTCCATATCCAATCTTGTATTTTCCATCAATTCACTTCCTAAATATTTGAAGTGCTCTACTACACCTGAAAGCAAATAATGATGAAGTCAATCTGTCTCTCTGGGCTCATTCTCTTCACATGTCCATAAAAGTTAATACTTCTTTCCCAGATGGAATCGGTTATCTTCTTCAAATGAGTGTACAGTTCGTGGTTATGCCGTCGTCTGTATTCCCCCATTGTCTTTGACGGGACCCAAGATTTTACTCAAAATTTTCCTTTCTTTGTCCTCTAGTTTTTCGACCAAGCCTTTCTGTTCATCATGAGTAGGGATTGGAAAAATTCGCGATTGCGAATTTCGCGAATTATTAAATGAAGTAATACACAGGTGGTAATGTGTTTTAATAGCCCTAAAAATGGTGAAAAAAAAAATGGTTTTTGGACTCGCGAATTTTTTATGAAAACGCGAATGTTAGCTTTTTCGTTTTTTTCTTTACAGTGCACTTCCGATAATTCACGGCAATTAATGCGCGAATTTCCGCGAATTATTGAAAACCGCAAATTATCCACAGTAATGTTTTTAGGCCTAGCAAAGAGAAACCTATTGATTAAAATATTGAAATGTATTTTATATCTCATTAATAGAATTAAGAGATATTCAATCACATTAATAGAATTAAGAGATATTCTATCACATTAATAGAATTAAGAGATATTCTATCACATTAATAGAATTAAGAGGAACACGCAACAAAAAAAAATCTTTATAACATAGTATTGTAAGACACGCTATGTGGATTATACCGATATTAAAAACTAAGAAAAATGACTGTCATCACTTTTTGTTTCTTAGATGGTTTATTTTTTCTAATTTTAGATTGTACAGTTGCCGGCCCCGTGGTGTTGGAGTAGAGCGCCTGCCTCTCACCCAGAGGCCCCGGGTTCGATTCCCGGTTCCGTCGGGGATTTTAAAACGGACGTGAGAGTTGGAACCGGGTGCACTCAGCCTCGTGAGGACAATTGAGTAGCTGTCTGGCAGTGAGGCAGCGTCCCGATCACGAAAACCAAGATTAACGGCCGAGGGGACCCGATGCGCTGATCACGCGTAACCCCAATATCTGCAGGCCAAATGGCTGGGCAGCGGTCGCTTGGTCGGTCTAGGCCCTTCATGGGCTGTATAGTACCAGGGGTTGACTTGAGATTGTACAGTTCTGAAGAAAGCAATATATGAGAACGAAAATTCATCTTGATTTTCTATTTAAGAGGTAAGTGTGACTATAGACACACTAGCTTGACTGGGAACTTTTGGGATTTCCGTTGCATCACTCCTGCACTCCATATGTACTGGATCTCAGTTTACCTCACCGACAGTCAAATTCCGTACAATATCTTCATCGCTTTCATGTCTGAAACCATGATTGTCTTTATCGAAGTCTAACTGCTGGATGTCACTTTCTTCTGCATCTTGACATTCACCCAGGTTTTGCCCTAATGTCATCGTAGTGAGACCACCTTGCCCATTCTAAATAACGTCGTCGCAGAAGCCGACAAGGCTTGTTTGTGTGCGAGTGTAGTAGCGGTAATCTTCTCCCATGACTTGACTGCATGGAGAGCATCCAACAAACACGGAATGATTGGAAACTTAACGGTAGATAGTGGGCCTCACTTTCTGCATACAGCGATCTCTATAAATCTGGGTGGTCATCCTAGTAAGTTACATTACTTAGCTTTGAGGTTTTAAGGACCGGAACAGCAAGGTCATCTGCCCCTTCAACCTAGTAACTACTCAACGCGTGGCGTCATATAGTGTGCCTTTCAGACATAAATATCTAGATGGCAAGTATCCAGATCAAAATGTGCCACTGTTTCCGGAACCAGTATTAACCAGGTGGTCTTCTTGGTTTCATTCTGTAGAGTATTGTGCAATTTATGAATGAAGTAGTAGGCTCTGATAACTCTGGTGTTGATTTTCTCAACAATGTTTCACATGACGAAATACTTGAGATTCAAAGAATTTGGCACAGACATCACTGAACTCATCCCCTTATTAGAAGGCCACATCCAACTGTTCACCTTCTAGATGGACATCTATGGAGAATTCAGCAAGCCCTTAAACTTGCTGTTTCTGGAAAGTATGGTACCAACATTAAGGAGCAGTTGGAGGGTTGTGGAAATGTGTTAAAAAGAGGGAAAATACATTCAGTTTTAGTAAACGCTGGGCCCCATGCTCTTGGAAAATTAATCTGCTTGAGATCCGTTGACCCTGGGAACAGGATTTACAAATTGTGCGTTTGATCAGCAGAAATAGTGCCAATGAACATCAATGAGGACATTGCAAAGAAAATTAAGAAGTTGCCGTTCTGTGGAACACTGGAAAAAAGTGAGGTGTTAAGAGGATACAAAGAACTGCAAACTTTAATCAAGAAGCAGATAAGCAGATGCATGACAGGAATGACATTTGTATTTCCAAAGTTCTCAGAATCTGTGTTGAAAACCATTTGGATACCCTGTTCAAACGCTGTGAACTTTTGTTTTTCAGCTTACACTAGCACGTTAAGTGATATGTATCACCGTTTGTCACAAGAGAATTTGGAGCTCTTCACTGAAGTATACTTTGAAGGATGACTGAAATGTGTTATGTTATGCATGTTATCCATGATATTAAAAAAAATTCCACCTAAAATTTATGATTTTGAAAGTACCGAAAAGTGCACTTGAAACCACCGAATTAGCCACTTTAAAATACCGCTTTCTTCACTCTGAAATCACCGAAAAATTCCAATCTCTAATCATGAGGCATTCGGAAGTGTACAGGACAACTGGACGTGTGACACTGCAGTAATGATTCACATTATTATTATTATTATTATTTACAGTCGCTGCTTTCCACCTGTACAGCCTGATATTTGCATTACTGCTCCTTGCCAGCTTTCCAATTTGCTACAAAACTGAGCATCAGTAACATTACGGCAGTAGTAGCATTTAATACATTTGATTCAATCAGTTTGCCACACGGATGGTTGGTTCCTCAGTTTAGGGGCTGTGGCAACGTGGTCATGTAGCCCCGTGTACTTTGGGTGTGTGTAGAATCTGTCTGATAACCGGTGTTGTGATGACTGTATTAGTGTGTGTATCTGTTTTCAATTCAAGTAAGGACTGCAGACATTTAATTTTTTTAAGTAGTTCCTACTTTTGCCGCCAAACACCACGTCAACAACCACTAGTTCAGAACCTGGTTACCAGACGCCACTGCAGTCGGCTCCCGGCGACGAACGTTGGAACCTAAGAGCGTTTGTCAAATGTTTAACCTAACCTAATTTAGCTTCACCCGGGTGTAATTAGTGGAAGGTCCTTTAACATGCCATAAATCTAGGACATGGGACCGCCGGCTTTACTTCCCCTCCGAAGGGAGGCATACTGAGGGATTTTTAACGCTCTTAAAAAATCCAAAGACTTTGGCCAGGTTTGAACCCGCGATCTTGGGCATAGAAGCTCAGCATGCTACCAACTACGCCACCGAAGCCGCTTTGCCACAAGGATTTAAACTTGAAGAGAGGCATCACAATGTAAAATAAGTAACCAGTACCTTTCATACGTCAAAATTACGGGAACATGGGCATTACATACCACAAAAAAGAACTAAAAACAACCAACATTCAAGGCTTTAATGAACTATGAAAAAGGTATGAGTTGCACAAACACCCCACTTGATCAAAATCAATTAGATTGTTAAAACCACGAAGGCTAAAATTTCCCATTGTATTCAAGTTGAGTTAGTAATCCAGACATCTTACATTGTAATGACTTGGTCTTCCTGGCTTAGAACTAGGGAAGTTTCAAGAGGCCTTTACTCACAGGTGGCATTCCGAAAGGAGGAATATATGGCTGCTGTTGGGGTCGACCCCCGACCACCTGATTGAAGGGACGTGCCGAGTTGTCGTTGCTCCTCCGCCAATTTGAGAACACTTCAGGATCTGATCAAAAAAGTAAGAAAGGTAGAACCCAAATTAGTCAATGACAAGTATCAATCCAGCACAATCTCCTTCTAATGAATCCTTAGGGAATCAATTTTCTTCATCTGAAGAAATGTACACACAAAACTGAGAGAGGAAAAGTCCTATATAGATGAAATCATAGAGGGTGCTACTGCAGAAGGCCTCCTATTTCTCTCTGTTTGAAGAAACCAGTCCTCAAACGTAGGAGCCAGATAATTTTCCAAGTAATTGATAACTTTTCACTTGGATCACCTATTACACAAGGTAGGAAATATGACTCGACCTGAAAAAAATAAGGAGGAGGAGGTACAGGAAGAGCTGGACGTATGGGAAGGAATAATACAAGGATATGGGATGAAATTTAGCATAAATAAGAGTGAGATGGTGATCAGAACAAGGAAGAAGGAAAGAACCACAATGGGAATAACAATTGGTGGGGAACAGCTGAAGAAAGTGGAGAGTTTCAAGTATCTGGGAAGCCTGATACAAGATAATGGAAGAAACAATAGAGAAATAAATGAGCAGGGGAGACAGGCAGAAGCATTCCGGAGGAGTGTGAGAAGCATGTTATGGAGCAAGGATGTCCCTCAGAACAGCAAAAAGATCATATATCGGACGTACTATGTCCCTATCCTTAAGTATGCCTCGGAGACCTGGGTTATGAAAGGAAGGGAGAAGAGCAAAATACAGGCCAGTGAGATGAGGTTCTTGAGAAGCAGTATTGGAGCTACAAAGATGGACAGAATAAGAAATGAGAGGACCAGAGAATTAATGAAGGAGGAACCATTACAGGATGGTATAGAGAAATCTAGACTTAGATGGTATGGACATGTAAAACGAATGGAGGATAAGAGGATACCCAGGAGGATACACGAGACGAAGTGGGAAGGAAAGAGACCGAGAGACAGGTGGCTGAAGGGGGTGGAAGAAAGCTTGAAGAAGAGAGGAGAAGACTGAACAAGGGTGGAGGCTGAGAGATGGTGGGAAGACAGAAGACGCTGGAGAGGCTTGTGTTCCAAACAGACCCAGCCAGTGGCTGGAAACTGTGCAAGATGATGATGATGTTTTCAGGTAGTGCCTTATTTCTCTCCCCCCTGCAATATAATTGGGCATAAATACATGCTGACTGACTGAAATGTTATCAGTGAATTGTAAGGCAACATTAAAAATGGCTTCAAATATTTCTATATAAAGATTTTTTTTATGTAAGGTCAAGGAAGAATTCCAGAAGATAATAAGGGAAAGGATGCCAACAGACAATCCTAAAACAGGGGAAGAGGAATGGAAGCAATTCAAAAACACAATGGTGGAAGCTGCAGTGGCAGTATGTGGAAGAACAAGCAACAGAAAGCGGTGTAAAGAGACACCATGGTGGAATGAGAGAGTAAAAGAAGCTGTGGGAAGGAAGAACAAGGCTTTCAGAGTGTGGTTCCAGGAAAGAACTGATCTGACAAGGGAAGATTATAAGATAAAGAAGAAAGAAGCAAACAAGATTGTCGCAGAGGAGAGGAAGAAGTGGATGGTAAAGTGGACAGAGATGATGGAGGAAGACAGCAGAGGAAATAAGAAAGTACTTTATGGGATGGTCAAAAGTAAGAGAAGAGGTCTGCGAGAGGATGTGGTAATGATGGACAAAAGCGGAAATGAGGTACACAACAAAGAGGCACTCAAGACAGTGTGGAAAGAGTACTTTGAGGATTTGCTGAATCCAAATGGTCATAGGGAGGAAGACAATGTATTGGAAGATGGAGAAGACAACACAGGAATGGAAAAGGACCTGACTTGGAGAGAACTGGAAATGGCTATAGACAAGATGAAAGGAGGAAGGGCACCAGGTGTGGATGAAGTGAGTGTTGAAATGGTGAAGGCAGCAGGGGAGGTTGGGAAACAGTGGCTGTACCGTGTGATGAGGGTGATATGGAAGGAGAAAAAGACCCCAGAAGATTGGAAGAAAGGATTAATTGTCCCAATATTTAAGAAAGGAAGCAGAAAGGAATGCAGAAATTACAGGGGAGTCACACTCATACCTCACTGTGCCAAGATATATGAAAAGATATTAGAAAGTAGAATACGAGCCAAAGTAGAGAGAAAATTGAGAGAGGAGCAGTATGGATTCAGACCTGGGAGATCAACAGTGGATCTCATATTTTCAGTGAGACAGCTCCAGGAACACCACTACGAATTTGGAGAGGATCTGCTGATGGCCTTCCTGGACATCGAAAAGGCCTATGATAGTGTGTGTAGGGAGAAGGTTTGGAAAGCAATGGAAAACATGGGAGTGGAAAAAGAGACTGTCGGCAGAGTGAAGGAGATGTATTGTGGAAGTGTGAGTTGTGTGAAAGTGGGAGGGGAAAGAACAGACTGGTTCAGACAAATGAGTGGCCTGAAACAGGGTAGTGCACTGTCACCCCTTCTCTTTATTGTGGTTATGGACGAGGTAATGACACGGATAGCAGGAAAGATAGGAGAAGATAAGATGAAAGCAATGGTGTTTGCAGATGATCTCATGGTCTGGGGAAACAAGGAGGAGGAAATTCAGGAGCAACTGAAGGCTTGGGAAGAAACAGTGGGAGAGTACGGATGGAAGTTCAACATCAGTAAATGTGAGATCCTGTTAACGACCAGGAAAAAGAACAGACCAATGAGTGCGATAACACTTGGAGGTGGACAGCTGAAGAAGGTGGAAAGTCTCAAGTACTTGGGAAGTATAGTGGAGGAAAATGGGAGAAATGACAACGAGATTACGGAACGTGGCAGACAGGCAGAATCATTTCTGAGAAGCATTAGGAGCTTAGTGTGGAATAAAGATGTCCCACAAAAAAGCAAGGAAGTGTTATACAGAAGCTACTATATCCCGATACTGACCTATGCTTCAGAAACGTGGACAATGAAGAAAAGAGACATAAGCAGAATACAGGCAGGTGAAATGAAGTTCCTGCGAAGTAGGATCGGAGTAACAAGAAGAGACAGGGTGAGGAATGAAAAGGTCAGGGAAATGGTGAAAGAGGAGCCCTTGCAAGGTAGGATTGAGACATCAAGACTGAGGTGGTATGGACACTTAAAGAGAATGGATGAGAAGAAGATTCCCAAGAGGATACATGAGATGCAGATACAGAAGAAACGACCAAGGGGAAGACCAAGAGATAGATGGCTGAAAGGAGTGGAGGAATGTGTCAAGAAGAGAGGCGAGGACTGGACCAGAGTGACAGCGGAGAGGTGGTGGGAGGAAAGAACTAAGTGGCGAGGCTTATGTTCCAAACAGACCCAGCCTGGGGCTGGAAACTGTACAAGATGATGATGATGGTCTATTTGTCAAAAATAAAACTATCGTGTATGTCTACAAACTAAGTAAAATCAAAATTACCTTCTACCTAATCAATACATTAATTAAATCCTTCAATCAGAACATGTTTCAACTTACCAACATGTCTTCCCCAGCCGTAAATATTTTCACAAACAAATTGTAAACATAAAAATGCTCTCGTTAAACTACAGGCATGCCTACTTGAAATAAAAACATTCTTCACAATGGTATGAAATATTCTAGAAAATGACACATGATGTGAGGTTACGGTTATTCCTGTGATAATACAGGATTTGCAGTCCTGTGTGAAATGTCGAAGGCAGACTGCTTGAAAGAAAAATAATCCCAAAGACTTTGTTTCTCCTTAAAGCAATCAACTGTCAACATTTGACCCTTGTTCTTTGTAAGAAGACGGTTAATGCAGATTTGATGCAACTTGGAGGTGGACAGCTGAAGAAGGTGGAAAGTCTCAAGTACTTGGGAAGTATAGTGGAGGAAAATGGGAGAAATGACAAAGAGATTACGGAATGCGGCAGACAGGCAGAAGCATTTCTGAGAAGCATTAGGAGCTTAGTGTGGAATAAAGATGTTCCACAAAAAAGCAAGGAAGTGTTATACAGAAGCTACTATATCCCGATACTGACCTATGCACCAGAAACGTGGATAATGAAGAAAAGAGACATAAGCAGAATACAGGCAAGTGAAATAAAGTTCCTACGAAGTAGGATCGGAGTAACAAGTAGAGACAGGGTGAGGAATGAAAAGGTCAGGGAAATGGTGAAAGAGGAGCCCTTGCAGGTAGGCTTGAGACATCAAGACTGAGGTGGTATGGACACTTAAAGAGAATGGAAGAGAAGAAGATTCCTGTGCCAATTGAAATTGACACAATCTTCAAATCCTGCTGTCGGCCCTCTCCGTGACCCATCGGGAGACCTCGTGTTCTGTCGGCCGTCGTCGTATCTCGTCAAAAAGCTTCGTTGGTTCCTTCAAGATTTCCATTAAAAAAAAACCCGTTTAGGATAAAAGAAGAAATAAAGAATAATTAGCTTCTCCCTAAGAGAATCAATGCATGCCTCTGCATGCCACATTAAATATTAAGAAGAAGAAAATATTTGGAAATGTAATTGTGCATGTCGATGTTTGAATGTTGCATGTAATTGAAATTGTTGTATCTTAATTGTGAAGTTCTGCACCTTGTATGTTGCATGTTATTGTGAAGTGAGCTGTACTGTATGTGGGGAGACTTAGGCTATTGTCAAAGGTAGGTTTTAACCAAAGGCTTCGAAATCCGTTTAAAGTAAATTCATTGCCAACATAAACGTTGTGGGAACTGTTTGTTTCCGTATAGATATGTCCTTGTCCGGACAAAATGTTTAGGTAACATGTGAAGACGGGTGTGTGTCTTCACTTGTTTTCATTTCATCTTGTCGCCGCTGTAGCTGATTGGTGGTTTCTGGATGATGTGCGCATGCGCGCCCAGGAACTCTGTGTTGTGGGTTGGACAAAAGCTATATCATTGTCATTCCATGATGGGGCCTTAACACGGGCAGAAGTGTTGAGCCTTGGCTCGTAGAGCCTCGGCTACCAAGACCTAAGGTAATGAAGTTTAATACTATTAACTCCCATAAGTCCAACCCCTCGTCCACGTCGTGGGAGACGGGCAACGGCACAAAGTAGGGGATTGCCTGTAGGGGCGAAGTACAGTGGGGACTTCGTGTGCCCCGGGACCGTTACGGTAGCTGTGAAGGTCCTACAGGAACCCTGAAAAGTGACGGCTAACGGGGCTCTGGTGAAGCTACGATAGGCCCAGCAAGCCAGTAGTGGATAAAACCAAATGCTTTCAAAAATGGAACGAGCCTCGGACAGGATGGATTTAATAGACGACGACACGGCTGTACACACGGACTAAGATTTGGAACTTTAAACCTAAGAACGCTGACGGGGAAGGTGGAGGAGATAGTGGATATGATGGAAAGAAGGAAGTTGGATTTATTGGGATTGGCAGAAACAAAGTGGAAAGGGGAAGGAAGGAGAGTACTGAGAAAAGGCTATAGACTGTACTGGAGTGGGAACGAAGAGGGAAAGTGGAATGGAGTGGGAGTAGTTGTACGAGATGGTTTAAAAGAAGAAGTGAGGAGAATAAGTGATAGGATGATGAAAGTGAAAGTAGCACTGAGGGGAGAGACCGTAGAAATAGTGCAAGTGTATGCTCCACAAGTAGGCTGCGCTTCTGAAGAGAAGGAGGAGTTTGAAGAGGAATTGCAGAAGCAGCTGGTAGGAAGAAATATGATTGTTATGGGGGACCTCAATGCCCATGTAGGAAGAGAAAGACAAGGTTATGAGAGTGTTCTAGGACCAGAGGGTTGGGGTGGAAGAAATGAGGAAGGAAAGAGACTGTTGGACTTCTGCCAGAGGAACAGCCTGCTAGTTGGGAACTCCTGGTTTAAGAAAAGAGAGAGCCACACAATCACATGGTACAGTGATGACTTGACCAGGAAGTCGGTGGTCGGCTATATACTGTATGAGAAAGAACTAAATAAGAACATCACGGACATCAAGGTTATACCATCGGAGAACCTGGATAGCGACCATCGATTACTGGTAATGAACCTGAGAGGGAGTAAGGAGAAGAAAGGGACTGAGAACCAGGAAAGACGTATAAGGATATGGAAACTGAAAGAAGGGGATAGAAGGGTCGAGTACCTCAAAATGGTAAAGGAAGGAATTCCAACAGATGAAGAAAGAGGGGTGGAAGAGGAATGGGCTAGATTTAAGAAGACACTAGTGGGTGCAGCTGAAGCAGTATGTGGGAGGACAAGTAGTAAGAAGAGGTGGAAGGAAACACCATGGTGGAATGAGAAGACAAAAGATATAGTAAGGGAAAAGAATAGAGCCTTTAGGAGGTGGTATCAAAATAGGACGGTAGAGACAAGGGAAGAGTACCAGGAAAGAAAGGAGGCGAAGAGAGTGGTGGCTGAGGAGAGAAGGAAGTGGATGGAAGAGTGGACAAAGATGATGGAGGAGGATAGTGAAGGTACAAAAAAGGTCCTGTATGGGATGGTAAAAAATAAGAGGCGGAAGGATCCTACGAATTATGTTAGAATGGTGAACAAAAGGGGACAAGAGATAGAAAATAGGGAAGAACTGAAGAAAATGTGGAAAGAATATTTTGAAGAACTTCTGAACCCAAATGGAAAAGATGGTGAGGAGGAAGAAATCGGGGAAGAGGAAGATGAACTGCAAACAGAAAAGGACTTAACATGGAAAGAAGTGGAAGATGCAGTGAACAAGATGAAAGGAGGGAAGGCACCGGGTGTGGATGAGTTGAGTGTGGAGATGGTGAGAGCAGCAGGAGAGGTGGGGATACAGTGGCTGTACCGAGTGATGAGGACAGCATGGAAGGAAAGGAAGACCCCAGAGGACTGGAAAAAAGGAATCATTGTCCTGATCTTCAAGAAAGGTAGTAGATCAGATTGCAGAAACTATCGGGGAATAACACTGATGAGTCATTGTGCAAAGATCTTCGAGAAAGTTTTGGAAAAGAGAATTAGGACAAGGATAGAAGGAGGGATGAGGGAAGAACAACATGGCTTCAGAGCAGGAAGGTCCACAGTGGATTTGATTTTTGCTGTAAGGCAGGTACAAGAACAGCACTATGAGTATGGAACAGATCTACTGATGGCCTTCCTGGACATTGAGAAAGCATATGACAGTGTATGCAGAAACAAAGTATGGAAGTCCCTGGAGGATAGAGGAGTAGAGAAATGGACTATAAAGAGGATAAAGGAGATGTACAAGGGAAGCGTGAGCTGTGTGAAAGTGGGAGGAGAGAGATCTGACTGGTTGGAACAAAGAAACGGCCTGAAACAAGGAAGTGCACTGTCACCGTTACTTTTCATTGTGGTGATGGATGACATAATGACCCGAGTGGCACAAGTAATTGGGGACGGAAAGATGAAAGCAATGGTGTTTGCAGATGATTTGATGATTTGGGGAAACAAGGAGGAGGAGGTACAGGAACAGTTGGATGTGTGGGAAGGAATAATACAAGGATATGGGATGAAATTTAGCATAAATAAGAGTGAGATGGTGATCACAACAAGGAAGAAGGAAAGAACCACAACGGGAATAACAATTGGTGGGGAACAGCTGAAGAAAGTGGAGAGTTTTAAGTATCTGGAAAGCCTGATACAAGATAATGGAAGAAACGATAGAGAAATAAATGAGCGGGGGAGGCAGGCAGAAGCATTTCGTAGGAGTGTGAGAAGCATGTTATGGAGCAAGGATGTCCCTCAGAACAGCAAAAAGATCATATATCGGACGTACTATGTCCCTATCCTGACGTATGCCTCGGAGACCTGGGTTATGAAAGGAAGGGAGAAGAGCAAAATACAGGCCAGTGAGATGAGGTTCTTGAGAAGCAGTATTGGAGCTACAAAGATGGACAGAATAAGAAATGAGAGGACCAGAGAATTAATGAAGGAGGAACCATTACAGGATGGTATAGAGAAATCTAGACTTAGATGGTATGGACATGTAAAACGAATGGAGGAGAAGAGGATACCCAGGAGAGTACATGAGACGAAGTGGGAAGGAAAGAGACCGAGGGGAAGACCGAGAGACAGGTGGCTGAAGGGGGTGGAAGAAAGCGTGAAAAAGAGAGGAGAAGACTGGGCAAGGGTGGAGGCTGAGAGATGGTGGGAAGACAGAAGACGTTGGAGAGGCTTGTGTTCCAAACAGACCCGGCCAGTGGCTGGAAACTGTGCAAGATGATGATGATGATGATGAACTGTATTTTATTTGTCGATGCGTAGTTTTAAAAATTATTTCATCTAAATCTTAAATTAATGTTTTTCGTCGAGTTCTGAGTGCCGGTTGGGAAATATGTAATAAGTAACTTCGACGTTAGTTATCAAGCTCAAGTCAATTTGTGGAAATCTAAGTGATCTTAATTTGATTATAAATGAAATGAAAATCCACAGCCTGCTTCCAGCCCCCATCTAGCGGCGAGGATAGGAACTGTGCCGGCTGCCGAGGCCTGACGCACTCCTCTGGGGCAATGATTAAATGAATGACAGATGAAATGAAATGATAGTGGAGAGTGTTGCTGGAATGCAATTTTGACAGGGAAAACCGGAGTACCCGGAGAAAAACCTGTCTGCCTCCGTTTTGTCCAGCACAGATCTCACATGGAGTGACCGGGATTTGAACCACGGGCCCAGCGGTGAGAGGCCGGCGTGCTGCCGCCTAAGCCACGGAGGCTTCTTGATTATAAATATTGATATTTAATTTGTGCTTGATTTTATTGTGGTTGGAATAACTTATCTTATGCAAGCAACATAAATTCGGTTTGGCTTGAATAAACAATGCACAAATGTAAGAAGGATGATCGTGCGTTGTTTTGTTGGTGATGATTTCTAAACTACGAAGTAGTTAAATATTTATTATGCGTTGTGATTTGACGCAAACTTGAAGGTTATATTTCAAATAATCTAAATACCGCATTTAATCTAATCTTCGGATTTTCGATAGCCTGAGGTACAACTAAAAACATATTTGGTTTTCGTGAAAGATGCCACGCCCACTTCCATTGTTCGCCCGCCATGAATGAATTTTATTTTGGTCAACTACTATTCTGCCTATTGGCATCAGTATTTTTGAGAATCCTTACGAATATATTATATCTTATTTGTTATGAAAACATTTTTTCATTTATTTATCGAAGTAGCATAAATTACTATTCTTGAAGAGAAGACAGGTTACGCATATCCAACTACCATAGCGAACTGGAACGTAGGTCAGGTTGGTCAGCGCTTCACAAATGCTGAAACACTCCCCTGAGGAAAAGATAGGTTATGCTAAGTTGAACCGTTCGTAGCAGAGTAAAACAAGGTTTGTTAGGTTGTAGACCACATTGGCCGATGAGTACAAAACTCACCCTTCCACTTAACGCGTTTATTCCGCATAAGTCCTTTCATTTATGGGACAGTTTATGTTAGCATATAGCGTGGTTTACGATTTTCTGCAGCCGGCAGATCTTGTTAAGCATGACCTAAGTTGCGGGGAGATATTAATAGCAGAGCAATTGCGATTTTCTGCAGACGGCAGACCTTATGAATTTCAATAATTGGTAACATAACCTAACGTTGCGGGAAGTTTTACGGGCACAGTTGTAACATATAAAATTTAACTTAATCAGTTAGGTAGGGGTCTAACCAGTGTTATTGCTAATGGATGTATTGTGTTCTTGTTTTCATGCAATGTACGGGGTCGAAGCGTTGCTGGCATTCTCCAGTACGTGTGCGTATTAGAGACGAGTCAAGTCCAGTTGGATAGCTGGCACTCAAGGGCATGTGACTTCTCAAGTGATGGTGTTGGCTTGGCCGTTGGCCTATGTTTGGTTATCTCGGTGGTGTTGGTGCTGCAGGTGATCGGGAGGTAAGCCCAGATGATACAGTGTTTTATTTAAGTAGTTACTATTTTACCTCTGCACAGTGGCGAGCAAAGACCTCATAGCTTCTTTCTGCTTTTCAAAGTTCTTATTGATTGGAAAAGTGCTGCAATTGTACCGTGTCGAAATATTTCTCGCAGTGTTGCCAAAGTGATGTATTGAAAATGATAGTTCCGGTGAATTGCCAAGTTGTTAATTACTATAGGATTTTTTATTATGGAAACTCGAGTTTAGGCCTTAATTACAACCAAACCAACAGACCTACTGAAAAACGAGTTATACCAATATTTTCTTTGTTCAATTCTTCGTTAGACTATATAAGCCAATTATTTTCAAGTGTATTAATTATTTATTTATTTGTGGTTGTATGAAAAATTGTCCGTGTTTTTGACGTCTTTTCTAGGAACCACTCACTCAAAACTATATACATGGAAAACTGCTTGGCTGAGGGTAATGAAATTTTTATATGTGATAGGCACAAGTATTGGTAGTTCAAATCTCAAGTTTCAATTTTTTTCAACTACCCAATAAAAAGTTCTTATACTTTTTCTGACGTAACGTTTTCTCAGCCCAGGATAAATGTACAGCAGGAAACTTGGTCTCGTTTTGAAGCTCTCATTCGTGATTATCGGAAACTACAACCACTGTAAACTTACAGTGTGTTGACGAATTTATGAAGAGTAATATTAATGGTAGGTTTTGCGCGTTCCGGTCCGTGCGAGTAAAAGCGAGCGAGCCGGTGAATTCGAGTGCAGCGTTGCCGGACAGTTGTGTAATGGAATGCGAGTCACCTGGCTATGTGCACATGCTATTCCTGTTTACTACTTATATGCCACACCACATCACACCCAAATGCCTCAGAGACCACCATTGTCTGAGGGCGAACTTGCGCTAACATATTACAAAATGGTAGAAGTATGGAACCAATGAATGTTTTATGCCGAGAAGCCTTGCTTACCGTTGCTCCTGAACTCTGGAAACAATGTATTAAACACGCTAAAAGAATTGAAGACCACTACTGGGAGATAGATGGCCCGTCTGAAAATGTCCCTCATTTCGAGCAGTTCTGACAGGCGCGGATCTAGAGTTTGGCTTTTGGGGGGGGGGGGTCAGAGAATCGAAATTGTTAAGAAAAATGGTATCACTAAAAACGCAATCACAAAATAACCAAGCGTACAAAACCAGACCAATATGCGTTTAGCGCACCAAAAATATTCGTACAAATTGCAACGGAGTGTTTTGCGACTTTTACATTGAGCTTCGAGAAAAGTATCAAGGTACGTTACAGTTTCGGCAAGTCGAGTTGGTACCGACAAAGGGAGAAAGTCACAGCATAAATTGCCAACCTAGCTTGCAGTTTGGACATCGGCAAAAAAAATTGTGTGAAAAAAGCCCCAAATTCCTATCCGGCATTGCTGCACAATCATCGTGGCATCTCTATAAACATCGATTCGGTAATCACAAGGTTTGATAAACAAAATAGACGAGTTGATGTTGTTCTTATAAATAATCGATTTTATATAACAGGTAGGCCTATGAAGTTGTAAATATGTACACTTGTAACAGAACATAATAATTGCAATACAGATATTTTCAGTATTGAATAAAATGAAAAAATAAAATGTTTTTCAGTTAAAATTCGTTAAGATTTATTTGTCTGGTTTTTGTGTTTTCGTTTTTTGAGTTTGCAAAAAAAATTGTCTGTTTGGAGGGGGGGGGGGGGGTGTCATGACCCCTTCCCCCCTTGAATCCGCGCCTGAGTTCTGATTAATCGGAACAGAGCCATTCTTCAGACGACGAATACTGACTGAATTACATATTGTAAAGATATTATGTAAATAATGCAGATAGCTCATGTAAAAATTGTGTAGTCTGACACTTCCAAATTAGGAAGACAAACCACTTTTAAACCTGCCATTGAAGGTCTAAAGCCCTTATGTGAAAAAGGTGATGGAAAATGAAATTTGTACGAGGAAAGAAAATAAAAGGTTGAAAGGAAACTTAAAGCAGTGTTCGTTCGTAGCGAGCAGCAACGACTGCAACTTTACGCGGCAACGCTGCACTGGATTTCACAAGACCGCTCGCTTTTACTCGCACGGGCCGGAACGCACAAAACCTCCCATTAATATTACTCTTTATAAATTCGTCATCACACTGTACGTTTACAGTGGTCGTAGTTTCCGATAATCACGAATGGGAGGTTCAAAATGAGACCAAGTTGCCTACTGTTCGTTTATCCTGGGCTGAGAAAACGTTACATCAGAAAAAGTATAAGAACGTTTTATCGGGTAGTTGAAACAAATTGAAACTTGAGATTTGCACTACCAATACTTGTGCCTATCACACATAAAAATTTCATTACCCTCAGCCAAGCAGTTTTCCATGTATATAGTTTTAAGTGAGCGGTTCCTAGAAAAGACGTCAAAAACACGGACAATATTTCATACAACCACAAATAAATAAATCTATATATATAAAGCACAATGTTTGTCTGTCTGTCTGTTATGTATACAAATCTACACCGTTTCACCGATCTGAACCAAAATTTGTATACATACCCTTTGGAACCCTGCGGGTAACCCTGTCAACTTTAAATTTCGGACAGACCACCCCATTCCCTGCATTTAGGCCCTTTTGCACAAATCTACACCGGTTCACCGATCTGCACCAAAATTTGTATACCTACCCTTTGGAACACTGCGAGTAACACTGTCTACTTAAAATTTCGGACAGACCACCCCATTCCCTGCATTTAGGCCCTTTGGTCCAAATCTACATCGTTTCACCGATTTGAACCAAAATTTGTATACTTACCCTTTGGAACCCTGCGAGTAACACTGTCTGCTTGAAATTGCGGACAGACCATTCCATTCCCTGCATTTAGGCCCTTTGTCCCAAATCTAAACCGTTTCACCGATCTCAACAAAAAATTGTATATTTACCCTTCGGAACACTGCGACTAACACTGTCTGCTTTAAATTGCGGAAAGGCTACTCCATCCCCTGCATTTAGGCCCTTTGGCACAAATCTACACCGTTTCATCGATCTGAACCAAAATTTGTATACTTACCCTTTGGAACCCTGCGAGTAACACTGTCCACTTAAAATTTCAGACAGACCACCCCATTTCCTGCATTCAGGCCCTTTGGTCCAAATCTACACCGTTTCACCGATCAGAACCAAAATTCGTATTCTTACCCTGTGGTACCCTGCGAGAAACACTGTCTGCTTGAAATTGCGGACAGACCACTCCATTCCGTGCATTTAGGCCCTTTGGAACAAATCTACACCGTTTCACCGATCAAACCAAATGTGTATACTTCCCCCTTGAAACCCTGCGAGTAACACTGTCTGCTTGAAATTGCGGACAGACCACTCCATTCCCAGCATTCTAACACTGTCTGCTTTAAATTGCGGAGAGGCTACTCCATCTCCTGCATTTAGGCCCTTTGGCACAAATCTACACCGTTTCATCGATCTGAACCAAAATTTGTATACTTACCCTTTGGAACCCTGCGACTAACACTGTCCACTTAAAATTTCGGACAGACCACCCCATTTCCTGCATTCAGGCACTTTGGTCCAAATCTACACCGTTTCAACGATCAGAACCAAAATTCGTATTCTTACCCTTTGGTACCCTGCGAGAAACACTGTCTGCTTGAAATTGCGGAAAGACCACTCCATTCCCTGCATTTAGCCCCTTTGGAACAAATCTACTCAGTTTCACCGATCTGAACCAAAATTTGTATACTTACCCTTTGGAGCCCTGCGAGTAACACTGTCCACTTAAAATTTCGGACAGACCACCCCATTCCCTGCATTTAGGTCCTTTGGCACAAATCTACACCGTTTCACCGATCAGAACCAACATTCGGATTCTTATCCTTTGGTACCCTGCGAGTAATACTGTCTGCTTGAAATTGCGGACAAACCACTCCATTCCCTGCATTTAGGCCCTTTGGCACAAATCTACACCGTTTCACCGATCAGAACCAAAATTTGTATACTTACCCTTTGGAGCCCTGCGAGTAACACTGTCCACTTAAAATTTCGGACAGACCACCCCATTCCCTGCATTTAGGTCCTTTGGCACAAATCTACACCGTTTCACCGATCAGAACCAAAATCTGTACTTACCCTTTGGAACCCAGCGTGTAACACTGTCTGCTTGAAATTGCGGAGAGAACACTCCATTCCCTGCATTTAGGCCCTTTGGCCCAAATCTACACCGTTTCACCGATCTCAACCACAATTTGTATATTTACCTTTTGGAACACTGCGACGAACAGTCTGCTTGGAATTGCGGAGAGGCCACTCCAACCCCTGCATTTAGGCCGTTTGGCACAAATCCACACCGTTTCACCAATCTGACCCAAATTTTACATACTTTGGAACCCGACAAGTAACACTGTTCACTTTAAATTTCGGACAGACCACACTATTCCCTGCTTTTTGGCCCTTTGGCACAAAACTACACCGTTTCACCGATCTCAAATAATTACCCTTTGCAACTCGACGAGTAACACTGTCCACTCGAAATTTCGGACAGACCACTCCATTCCCCGCATTTAGGCCCTTAGGCACAAATCTACATCGTTCACCGATCGAAAACAAAACGTGTATACTCACCCTTTGGAACCCAATGAGTAACACTGTCCACTTGGAATTTCAGACAGACCACTCCATTCCCTGTTAGGCCCTTTTGCACATATCTACATCGTTCCACCGATCTGAACCTAAATTTGTATACTTACCCTTTGGAACCCGACGAGTAACACTGACCACTTAAAACTTTGGACATACAACTCAATTTCCTGAGTTTAGGCCCTTTGGCAAAATCTACCCTGTTTCACCGATCTGAGCCAAATTTTACATACTCACCCTTTGGAACCCGACGTGTAACACTTTCTACATGAAATTTCAGATAGACCATTCCATTTACCGCATTTAGGCTCTTTGGCAAAAATCTACATAGTTTCACCCATCTCAACCAATCTTTATGTAAGTTACTTACCCTTTGGAACCCGACGAGTAACACTATCCATTTTAAATTTCTGACATACCTCTCCATTCCCTGCATTTAGCTCAGGAATTCCTCGGGGTTGCCAGCTTCCTAACTCACCCGCCATGAGCCCTTGAGGGTGTACCAGAAATGGTGGGGCTATACACAACCTGCCTCTTTGAGGGCCTTGAGCAGAGGACAGGAGATATAATGAAACGGAATAGAAAGCAGACCCCTCGAAGAATGAGGGCATCAGGAAAGATGAGACAACGGCCAATTAAGCGGGAAATTGGAAGACTCCCTAGCCCATTGGATGCCCTAATACAGTCGGGGTCGGAAGGGAACAAGAGTTGACCAAGGGAGGCCGTCAGGAAAGAGAACTGAAAGGAGCCTGGCACCAGGAAGTAGAAGCGATGCCAGACTCAGCTGGGGTCCGGTGGTCGCCAACCCACGTCCCACAAGTTGCGAGACTCTGGGGGGGGGTGGCGTTGTGAGAATAGCTTGCTGATTCATCGCGAGGTGACATGAGAGGACTTTCCAGAGCTGTCTATACTCATGCCAGCACAGGGCCGTTGCTCAAGCCACACTGTGGTGCTGCGAAAGAGTGAGTGATTCCCCGGCCAATCTAAATACGACGGGGAACCCCGAACGTGTGTCATCGTATTTCGTCATCTACGATCATCTCAGGTTCGTGCAGCTTGGACCCATTTTTTTGCCGAGCAGTACGCCATAAGCTCTTTCACTAGACGCATCGAGTACAGGCCTAAGCCAGAAAATAAGGTTGACACTTTGGAAGACATCGAAGCTAGACATCTGAATTATCTATATCAGTTGTAAATTACACCATGTTCGTTTAGTAGTCATTTTTTCATTACCTTATTATTATCATCATCATAAGTGCAAATGACCTAGATGTTACGCGCATCATACCACTAATCACCGCCGCATAAAGTCATTCTCGACTGTGATTTTTAAAATATTTATTTTTATTACAGTACATTGTGTACATTATAAGTTGAAGTGTCAATTCAATACAGGTAGTAGTTCCCCTCATCATCCTCATCATAAGGGCAAATGACCTAGATGTTATGCCCATTACACCATTAATCACCACATACAATAAGTCTTCCTCGCCTGTGAATTTTGAAATATGTATTTCTATTCCGGTAGTTTGTAAGTTTGACGTGTCAATTCAACAGTAGTTTTCATTATCATCCTTATCAAAAGGGCAAATGACCTAGATATTACGCCCTCATTGTCTTTGGGGGGGAATGACCTAGATTTTATGTCCATTATATTTCTAAGTAGACTTTGATACATTATCATCATTCCACCGGGCGAAGCCGGGTACTACTGCTAGTAATTAATAAACTTGAAAATAATTGGCTTATATAGTCTAACGCAGAATTAAACAAGGAAAATATTGGTATAACTCGTTTTTCAATAGGTCTGTTGGTTTGGTTGTAATTAAGGCCTAAACTCGAGTATCCATAATAAAAAATCCTATAGTAGTCATCTAGAGGAGTTTTATCAATTTAGTTGGTTTCTTTTAGCTTCTGTGAGTAAACTTCTGTGCTCAGGTAGATAGTGCTGAGTTGTAACCTGATTTTAATAGTACTTCGGTCTTGCGAATATGTGAACTTTCAGCAAAAGTGCTGGTGAACTTGAGTGGTGTACTGTTTGTGCACAGGTTAGAGTGACACAGCTGTGGATGTTTAAAGGTTCTGCGGAGTATTTTTCTTTCAGGTTCCTGTTGTATCGAGAATTGCGATACCATTACTAGTTGTTTACCTTTCCTATGATCAGCTGTTGTTCAGTGCGATGTGATATCGAGGTTATGGTGTCAGCAATGAGTGGGTGCTAAGAAGAGATGATCGTGGTGTACTATTGCTAATGGTGGGGAGATTTTGATCTTCAGTTGGTGAATAGGAAAAATTGAAAATTTTATTTAGGTTCAACTTCGAAATTTTGATTTGGAGGATGAAGGAGAACGTGCCTGGACATGTGTGAATGGTGTTGGCGTGAGTGCTAGTGTGTTTGTTGTGGTGAGAGGTTAGGGCGTTGCATGCGCCTCTGGAGTAGCGGGTGTTTTTGGTGGTGTTGATGTCGGGCATTCTACGCTCTCTCTGACCCTTAAAGTTGCTTGGGCAGGAGTGTCCCGTTCATCAAGGTTATTTTAAGTGCAAATAATATTTTACTTAGTGAGTGAGTGCCTGTTTGACTGTTTGGTACTCGATATCCTGTGTGGATATTTGGTTTTCTATGTTGAATGTTTCGGTTGTCTCGTACTAACTGTGGTTGGTATTTGTTAGTATTGTTTGGTGACATGGCTGTGTTGAGAAGTGGTGTCTTTTGGGGAGTTAGTTAGGGTACTGCTGATGGAGTATTCTAACCTAGCGGGAGTTATTGGTATTTGGATCTTGTAGAATATCGGAGCTCCTTGTGATGGTTAGTTACTGCGTTGGTTATCTGTTTGGTTTTTTGGTTGTTAATTTTTCCTTGTGAAAGTACTCTTATGGGTATTTGTGTATCTAGGTGTTGTTATTGGAATTCTGTCTGTCGGTACTTCTGTGTCGATACTTGAGAAGTATTATTTTAGGGTATTTCTTTCTTGTCATTTTGTTGGTACCTAGTAGGTATTTGTTGTTGTTGTTGTTGTTGTTGTTGTTGTAATTCCTTATTGGTTGGTGCTATTTTATGGGAAGTAGTACTAGCCAGTCTTGGTCTATTGTTTTGGTTCCTTATTGGTTGGTGCTGTTTTATGGGGAGCCTACTAGCTAATCTTGGTCCTTGTTAAGGTTAGGAAGATATGGGAGTGAGAGTTAGTTCGTCGAGTTTGATTCAGGAGGGTTGTTCCCTGAAGTCCCGGATGTTGAATTGCAGGATGATAATTCCCTGATGAAGAGATGGTTTGTCGAGTGGTGCCTATGGATTTATAATTAAGATACTTCGTGGTGAGGTATATGCAGGTAGGTACTTCGTGTGAAGTATATGCAGGCAGATGTTTTCCTTTCGCTGAGACACGTGGCAGGTGTTTAGGCCAGTTTCTGAAGACGACTGGAAGTTTATATCTATTCGGAGTTCGAAAGGCCGGAATGTTAAGAAGCTTAGTATGCTTTCAGTGGTGAACTGTGGAGTTGCAGGATGGCTGGAGGAAGTTTAGAGTTCGACGGAAGGTCTTGTTCTTAAATTGATTAGATGGGAAAATTTAAATTTTGTCTGGTTATACAGACGTCAAAGGCACCTATGGACGGACGGTTGGTTTCAATGATTGGTCAGTTGAATTTCGGGATGGTCAATTCCCCGAGGTTTGAGTGTATTCCAGGATGATCATTCCCTGAAGATTGTCGTTGCGAAGTATATGCAGGTGGATATTTTGTTGCGAAGTGTATGCAGGTGGATACTTCGTGGTGAAATGTATGCAGGTGGATACTTCGTGATGAAGTGTATGCAGGTGGATACTTTGTGGTGAAGTGTATGCAGGTCGATACTTACGTTGCGAAGTATATGCAGGTGGTTACTTCCTATCGTCGAGACATGTGGCAGATGTCTTGGGCCAGTTTCGTTTTAGGAATGGGAAAGATTAGAAGATTTTAAGGGGGGGGGGATTTTAATAATTTATATTGTCTGCTTTGACGGATGAATCGTGGGAACTCCTTACTGAGAAGTTGTTTCTGTTGAGAGGGAAAGATGAGATTAGTTGGTAGCATTGAGTGACCTATTGGAAAGTTGGTAGTAGTCTTGCTGCCAATGGTGGATTGGTTCGAGTTTGATGTTTGGTGAATTGGTGCTGATTGGTTGCACTGTGATTGTTTGGGAGTTGACTGTGTGTCAGAATTGGTTACACTAAAGTTTGGTGCATAAAGTGAGGGTGCTGACTGTGGAAATATGGGCTGTGAAGGTTGGTCATGGTGCGGTTATGAGCAGCACTGTGATGTTAAGAAGATGGTTGAGTGGATTGTTGATTGGGTTATTGACTGAGCGTTGGGTGGATGGTTTGGTATTGAATGAGGATAAGGTTGATGATCGGAGGTTATGGCAGAATGGCTGAATGTTGCCAAGTGTTGTTTGCGAGTGTTGCATGTTGTCGCGGGGGGCTGATGTTGAAAAGTGCATGTGAGGAATGAGAAGTGTTTTGTGACTTGGAAGTGAGGTTATGGCGTATGTGGTATTCTGTTGAATGTGAGTTGAGACTGATTGGTCTATGATGACTGAGTGCTGTGATCCTGCCGTGGGAGTAGTGTTTCTGGTGTGCGAGTTGTTCTGGTGAAGTGATTAAATTTTGAAAATTGTTGCTGGTAAGCTAATGGAACGGTGTGTTCGGTTCTGTATCTGCTGCGAGTGGTCACATGTTAAGTTTAAAGCCATGCTGAAGCCTGTGTATTTGAGCATATAAGTGAAAATCACTAATACCTGTATTATCTGGGACTGCCCAGAAAGTATTGTGGTACCTTGTACCTTTAATTAATTAACTTAAGAGCCAAAGTCGCCATGTCATTGAGAGGTTATATGATTTAAGCACGTTTCGAACCCCATTAATTAATTGATTAGGATGTGAGCGCAGGATTTTGGTGGGAACCTTGATTTTCTTTGCCTGAGCATCGGAATGTGATGTTCGTTTCATTGTGCCCCTCCTTTTATTCAACTTTAATTACTATTCTAAAGTCTTCTGACCGAAAGTTTTGTACTGGAAGTTGATTACCTGCTTCAGTACCCATTGCAGAGAATACTTGAAATGTGACCAAGTTGTCACGGGAGTACAATTCGATCATAAAGTTCTTCGAAAGTATGCGATAAGTGAGTTCTAGTGGTTGGAATGCAACAACATGGTGACTGGTGATAAGAAGATCTGTACATGGTGCAATGTTTGGTGGTGCTCCCTTCTGCTCTGTTGTGGTTGTGTTTCACTTAATTTTCATCTTGGGTGGCGGTAGCAAAGAGCTTTGGCTGCTGTCACCATACACGAACTAACATCTGGTGGAGGTGTCTGCCATTCTGCTGGTCGGAGTGGAGGTGACTGCTACCACAACGTGAAGATGAATAGCTATGACGGGCATGATAGCCTGTCAGTCGGTGAGCCCTACCCATGCCTTGCATGCGCCCTGCGGAATCAACTGCTGAACCCCTGGTTGAGCTTTCGCAGAGGGAGAACTGTGCCAATTGAAATCCTGCTGTCGGCCCTCTACGTGTCCTGTCGGGAGACCTCGTGTTCCGTCGGCCGTCGTCGTATCTCGTCAAAAAGCTTCATTGGTTACTTAAAGATTTTCATTTTTAAAAAACCCGTTTAGGATAAAAGAAGAAATAAAGAATAATTAGCTTCCCCTAAGAGAATCAATGCATGCCTCTGCATGCCAAATTAAATATTAAGAAGAAGAAAATACCGTATATACCCAAATATAAGACGACCCCGAATATAAGACGAGGCCTAGTTATCAACTGCCTCTTACAGATTTTTTCAAAAAAATACTCGCTAACTCATAACTTGCACAATATATGCCCTTAAGGTCGTTCTTTCATTTTTATAACGTCTCGTGTTATCGGAAATCCCTCTGCCCGCTTTTTCAAGACATACGCTACAATTTCTTTGTTCAAGAATGGGAGACGCTATTAAATTAAGATACGTTGATCACTCAATTACTGCTCGTAAAACTGACTGGTTGTTCTTGTAAAGATTGTTTTAAAACATATTTCCGTATGCTTTCGAACATATAATTTATCCGCTTAAAATGACGTGTATGCGTAAATCCTAACCTCAAAATGTACGCTATTCGTATATGCATGGTAATTAAACATAACAAACCATATTTTAAGCTTCATTAACACATTGATTTGTTGTGAGTTAAAAGATGCCAACACCACATACTACTTTGCAAATAATAGAGGAAAGTCGCCGAATATGGAATACCATTTATATTTTTGCTGATATTGAATTAATTGATTGAATTAAAAATGTTTTCAAATGTGTACCATTTCTGGGAATTACTTATTCAAAGAATGTCATATACTGCTAAGCTGAATATATTATGTGGAAGTAATTAGAAACTTTTTTGTAAGAAAGTTACATTTTATATAATAAACAAGACGGCTCCAAATACGGAATACTTAATGAAGTTCATGAGATTAGTAGTTTATTTACACAAATCACACACAAATCGCAGCAATCACTTGAGGGAACTTCGACTGGACGATCAACAGACCAGTCTCATCTACATTGAACACCCTATCAGCAGCATAATGACGTTTATCGAACTCACGGTCCAGTAACTTAGGTCAAAGAAATAGAACACAGCTTCCTTATTAAATCCTTTCACTTTGGCAAAAGATGTACCTGTGGGTGTTCGTAACGACTTTTCGTTTCTATGGCGAGATAAAGAGAGTTTTAGCCATTTTTTGCCCGCTATTTCTCGTTCCTTGGAAAACGGATGTGGTATGTTGTTTGCCTGTGTCAGTTGAAATGCAAGTTGTTTCACGTCACTCCTAGAGAGACCAAAAATCTTGCGTCCATGATTTTCAAGTACTCTATGGGTTGCTTTTCTATATTACGTGGAAGAATCGGACGTCTTCCAAGTGCGGTCTGTACTGCATCCTTGGGTTCAACATCCTTCACGGAATACAACCTGAAGAAAGTAGTTCTAGGTACATTGAATTGGTCAGCAGCTTTTTTAAATCCCATTTTCTTTACCGGTACTCGTACCGCAAAAATAGCTTGTTTCATGTCATCCGAGTTCCACCGTTTCCTCTTACGTCTGTCACCTGACATGACCTAGAAAAATTGTACAAATAATTGTTAAATATTCATACAAATAAAGTGACAGGAATGAGGAGCCAAATATGGAATACTATTCCATATTGCGGACCCCATGTATTCCATATTGGGAACTTTGCCATGTTGATTTCAAGGATGCGCAACGGAAAAGAAAATAAACGTAAGGATTAACAACTACATATAGCTAATAGCGTAGCACATACACTATAATTTGCCTCCTAGGATAAGAATAATACCCGATGGAAAAGGCATACAATAATGCAATGAGTGCATACCTCATAAAATCTCCAAGACGGAAGATTCAAACTTCAGCAGATAACTAACCAACCAAGCTCAGCAGAGTCGTCTCGCTCAGTGACCTCGGGAATACAATGACGTCACACGCACGCACTGACAGGAAAGGGAGATCTACCAACCACACAATTCGAAATATTACGGTATTCCATATTAGGTGACTATTCCATATATGGCGACTTTCCTCTAATAATAATAAAAAAATTCTTTTAATACCCTGAATATAAGACGACCCCAAATTTTTATAACACAAAAAGTGGGAAAAAACCTCGTCTTACATTCGGGTATATACGGTATTTGGAAATGTAATTGTGCATGTCGATGTTTGAATGTTACATGTAATTGAAATTGTTGTATCTTAATTGTGAAGTTCTGCACCTTGTATGTTGCATGTTATTGTGAAGTGAGCTGTACTGTATGTGGGGGAGACTTAGGCTATTGTCAAAGGTAGGTTTTAACCAAAGGCTTTGAAATCCGTTTAAAGTAAATTCATCGCCAACATAAACGTTGTGGGAACTGTTTGTTTCCGTATAGATATGTCCTTGTCCGGACAAAATGTTTTGGTAACATGTGAAGATGGGTGTGTGTCTTCACTTGTTTTCATTTCATCTTGTCGCCGCTGTAGCTGATTGGTGGTTTCTGGATGATGTGCGCATGCGCGCCCAGGAACTCTGTGTTGTGGGTTGGACAAAAGCTATATCATTGTCATTCCATGATGGGGCTTTAACACGGGCAGAAGTGTTGAGCCTTGGCTCGTAGAGCCTCGGCTACCAAGACCTAAGGTAATGAAGATTAATACTATTAACTGTATTTTATTTGTCGACGCCTCGTTCTAAAAATTATTTCATCTAAATCTTAAATTAATGTTTTTCGGCGAGTTCTGAGTGCCGGTTGGGAAATATGTAATAAGTAACTTCGACATTAGTTATCAAGCTCAAGTCAATTTGTGGAAATCTTGATCTTAATATGATTATAAATATTGATATTTAATTTGTGCTTGATTTTATTGTGGCTGGAATAACTTATCTTACGCAAGCCACATAAATTCGGTTTGGCTTGAATAAACAATGCACAAATGTAAGAAGGATGATCGTGCGTTGTTTTGTTGGTGATGATTTCTAAACTACGAAGTAGTTAAATATTTATTATGCGTTGTGATTTGACGCAAACTTGAAGGTTATATTTCAAATAATCTAAATACCGCATTTAATCTAATCTTCGGATTTTCGATAGCCTGAGGTACAACTAAAAACATATTTGGTTTTCGTGCAAGATGCCACGCCCACTTCCATTGTTCGCCCGCCATGAATGAATTTTATTTTGGTCAACTACTATTCTGCCTATTGGCATATTTTTGAGAATCCTTACGAATATATTATATTTTATTTGTTATGAAAACATTTTTTCATTTATTTATCGAAGTGGCATAAATTACTATTCTTGAAGAGAAGACAGGTTACGCATATCCAACTACCATAGCGAACTGGAACGTAGGTCAGGTTGGTCAGCGCTTCACAAATGCTGAAACACTCCCCTGAGGAAAAGATAGGTTACGCTAAGTTGAACCGTTCGTAGCAGAGTAAAACAAGGTTTGTTAGGTTGTAGACCACATTGGCCGATGAGTACAAAACCCACCCTTCCACTTAACGGGTTTATTCCGCATGAGTCCTTTAATTTATGGGACAATTCCCAAGAGGATACATGAGATGCAGAAGAAACGACCAAGGGGAAGACCAAGAGATAGATGGCTGAAAGGAGTGGAGGAATGTGTCAAGAAGAGAGGCGAGGACTGGACCAGAGTGACAGCGGAGAGGTGGTGGGAAGAAAGGTCTAAGTGGCGAGGCAATGTTCCAAACAGACCCAGCCTGGGGCTG
The DNA here is from genome assembly GCA_946902985.2 of Meconema thalassinum. NCBI lineage: Eukaryota > Metazoa > Arthropoda > Insecta > Orthoptera > Tettigoniidae > Meconema > Meconema thalassinum. Next base: position 380,450,272 of record OX336394.1, on the reverse strand, counting down.
GAAACTGTACAAGATGATGATGATGATGATGATGTGTCAGGATGTTCATCATAAAAGGTTACAACTTCAGAGCAATGGAAACAGACCCCTGTACCATGCTCAAACGGCTTACAAAAGATATGACTTCTTGGCCCAAAACATGACAAGTTCCCACAACATTCCTCTTCTAGTTCATCATCTAGGCTTACAGGATGGAGCCTCGTCATGTATCGGTGATTATTTCCTGATGTTTCGACTGTCATTCTAGCAGCCTTAATCATGGGTAGGTACGAGTTGGTGTCCATACTCAAACTAGACACCGGCCGCGAAAGCCTATGATCTAAATTCCCATTCTATTTAGTCCTTGATGGCCTCCTTCATTGTACAAAACTGAATCTAAGGCTCAAGGTGTGGCATTTGTATACTGCAGGGGAGATTTGGCCTGAATCGCAACAGGTGCTTCGTAGAGTTTGAAAAAGGATCTGTGTCATGATAGAAGAGGTGGGGTTGCTACTTTCGAGGGGATTGTGGCCAGATTTAAATTAGGTAAATGTTTACAGGCCTAGTCTGTTGGCACCTTGTGCCATTAATTCATGACAGTTCTTTAGTCAATTTTTATCATTGTTTTTGAAGTATAAAAAGGCAAGTTGTCAAGTTGTGCACTGATCTATTCTCATTCTGGGAGTTCTACCTCAAGACCTGCCATTATGAGAGCACACTTACTTGGCTGAGGTTGCCGGAACTGGTGAAGTGGCTAGGTGCACCTCCATGAGTTCCACTGATATCACTGCTGTAGCAGGGTAAGTTGTTAGTTATGAGAGCATACTTACTTGGCTGAGGTTGCCGGAACTGGTGAAGTGGCTAGGTGCACCTCCATGAGTTCCGCTGATATCACTGCTGTAGCGGGGTAAGTTGTTAGTTATGAGAGCATACTTTGTAACGGAATTTATTCAGTTACAGTAGCTCACCCTCGGGTTTTGTGCCTTGTGCAGTTAGTTTGGGGTATTTTATTCGTATCTTATTATATTGGGTTAACGTGGGGTTGCAGAGGTGATTTTTATTGTGCCTGTGTGTGTTTTTGTGGACGGATTCATCTTTGGATGGTCCGCACCAACTAGGATCACTGTTTATTAATTATCGGTTTTTGGATATTTGATATTATAAAATACGGGGTTTTGCGATTTATTACGTTTTGGGAAATAGGATATATAACACTGTATTAAGTAGAAGCATTATTTCATTTAGGTTTGGGGTTAATGGCTTTATTTTTGACCTAGTAATGTTAAATGTTAGATTCGTGGCTGTACTATAAAGGTACAATGAATTGGTATTTTCGAGTGCTGGAAATGTGACATACCCGGAAAAGACAGGCAGTAATTCGGCCTGTGTGGAAATACCTAGGCTATTTATGGCATGAACTCCCATGAACTTCGTGTTGAATACTACTGTGTGACGTCAGTGTGGATTTCGACTGTCTGATGTTCATGTGTTGACACGGATGTTCCGCCAGGAGCGGGCCACGCACAAATTAGTTCCGGCAGAAACATTGGGGTTATGTAGCTCTGCGCCAGTGCATATAATGGTGTGTCTGGCGTTCAGAGCTCGTCTTATTGCTTTATCGGCAGAACACTGATCTACTGACGCCCAGGGTCGTTTTACGTGACATGGTTTCCGTAACGAACAGTTAGAGATCGTCTTCTTGCTTTTACAGCGAAAGTCCGTTGTCCACTTGCAACTTAGTGACGTTATTACTCGATCATGGTATCGTAATACGAACGAGCAGTGACTAATTTTTAGCTATCCACTGAGTTCTTACGGGCTATTGGAGGCTACGTACATTTCATGGGTCCATCCATACCATGGGCTGTTGGTAATAACTCACCATGCCTAAAAGGATAATTCAGTCGTAAACATTTCATCGAAGTCGTGCGAGAATGGAGACATGAACGAGCAGTTCGAGAAGTAAGAAAGTGGAGTGAACCAGTCTAACGTGTGTAGATATTTTGTGTACGGACGGTACAGTGTATATACGTAGGTGGCTGTTATGCCTGGGTCTGATATGGCCGTAAGTGTTTTCCTGCTCTCAGAGCCTAAATTCAGTGGCAAGGTACTGTATTATTTCACGAGTGTATGAAGGGTATTTTGTGTTGTATATTATGTATATATGTGTATAGTACAGCCAATAGATTATCTCTTTAAAATTCATGTGTGTTTATATTCCTGTCTTGCATGAACCTGGTACATCAGCAAACGCATGCCAAATGCCCTACACCTGGGATATGGAGTTTCATAGTCGGGGCAACAGTTATGTACCGTATTTTATCCTATTTTATTCAGGAAGACCCATATGGTCAACCTTGGCGCCCATTCAAAGTCGGGAGTAATGTTAAAATCACTTGTGGCCTGTATTTAAAGGCAGTAAATTCTGTAGGTTTGTGGTAATGAGGGTAGTTAATTGTAAATCAACTCAAGGCAGGAGGAGTGGAGAGCAGTTTCATTCCGCTGATATCACTGCTGTAGCAGGGTAAGTTGTTAGTTATGAGAGCATACTTACTTGGCTGAGGTTGCCGGAACTGCTGATGTGGCTGGTTGCGACTTGACCAGTTCCGCTGGTACCACTGCTGTGGTGGCGTTGGGAGGCTGTTTGTTATAGGAATCATCCCCTCATTACTGCTCCTTGGTGTTGGAGAGACGACCGGAACGCCGAGCTGGACCAATGCCACTTTTGCAACGTTTTCTGCAGCCTACATAATGAAACACATATGACAAAGAAAAATTAGTTTCTCAAATGTACATTTCATGACCTTTTTGTTCCCATTCCCACAATAGTTTCCGCAAGAATCACAACAAGCACAAGAGTACAACTGTGTGTCTTGTACCGATTAAGTTCGGAGTGTGCTTCTCCTGTCTGAAGACCTGGCAGGAATATGGTGTGGCTCTACAATGCACATGCTACCCACTATCAAATTTTATGAAGGAAGAAGTGTTGTAGTTTCAGTGGCCAAGAGAGCAGGTATCGCCGTCGTTTCGAGGTGCTTGGACATCGTGGTCATTTAGCTCCATGTACTTGGGTGTGTGTGGGGAACTTTTTCTGATAATAATGAGTTATTGCGATGGCTGAATTAGTGTGTGTATTTGTAATGCACGTGAGGATTGGGAACGAGGTGGTTGTGGCCTTAATTTCGGAGTGCGGAAACCAAGGAAAACCACTGCAGGATGGCCGAACCCACCTCTTCTCAGTTTAGGCCCATGAGGCTGAGTGTACCCCATTCCAGCTCTAAGACCAGAAGAGCAGGTAAGGGTGCCACTCTCTGATTGAAATTGTTAACGTCTCCAAGACCCTTCTCCTTGAAAGTTATGTATTCACAGTAAGACATTTGTTCTGCTGGCTATCATCAACAGTTTCAGCAGCTGTAGGAGCTAGTATTGGGATTGAGTGTGCGTATGCCCAAAAATAAGACAAGCATCACTCATGAGTTGATTGCGATATAGTAGAGTCTCGCAAACTCGCCACTCGGTAATCCGGCACTCCGGATTTCTCGGCCACCCTGACAGGAGAAAAAAATCATGATTTTTGTGTTTCCACACAGAGCGTTCTTATGTTTTCTTTCGTCTTCTCCGCTATGGACATTCTGTTTCTTCGCCGTCTTTGTGACGAGGCTTCAAGAAACAGGTTTCGAAGCGAAAAACAAAAGAACATTACTTACTTTTTTGCAAAAAAGAAAAAGTAAATGGTAATTTTCATTAAAAAAAACAAACCACAAACACACACACAAAACAAAAACTATTTGCATACAGGAATTGTTTTGTACATATAGGCCACTGTATAGTGTACATATTATAAAAATAATTTGTAGGCCTAGTTTTTCTAAGTTTTCATATATAATTTAATTTTTCCCTTGATTTTTATGCAGTACAGTAGTACAGTACTGAACTATACATTCAAGTACTGTAATTGTAGTGGCTTAATAGTTTTAAAACTTGTGTTTCTGTTAAAACAAATAAATGTACTGCATTGCATTACTTTTAAACCAAAACAAACAGCTTATTTCTTCTTTTTAACACATTTCCCGATAACCCGGCATTTTCGTGAACTCGGCCACCTTTCGGTTCACATTAGGCTGAGTTTGCAAGACTCTACTGTACTCACCACCATTAAACTAGTGAGTTCACGGTAAGATGTGTGTTCCACCCTCCATCATTAGGGCATAGTTGTGTAGTGCTGAATGGGCGGAACTAACTTGCAACAGGATCATCCAAGAGCAGGTAAGTTTGAGTGTCTGCTGTATTCAGTATCACGATATTATGGTGCACATGCACCCAAAAATAATGTCGGTATCACTTGTCAACCTCTGCTGAATCTCAGCATTGCAGTTCATGGTAAGGTATGCATTTCACTGAACATCATTAGGCACAGGTCTGGCAGCCATGGGAGTCAGTATCATAATATTGTGGTGCATGCACGTCTCAAAATAATATTGGCGTAACTCACGAGCCTATGCCAAATCTCACCACCACTAATCTTGGAAGTGCGCAGCAAGACATGCATTTCACTGGCCGCCGTTACAGCGCAATTTCAGCGTGCATTGGAGTCAGGTATTGCGATATTACTATGCATACATGCTTTACACCATACATACGAGTGGTGGGCCAATGATGTCAACGAAACTCTGATGGGAGGAGTTTGGTATCAACATGGACTCAAATAATGCTTGCACCCTAATTTTCAACTTCCAAATATGTGGGTAGTATTTGCATACAGTAAACTCCCGATGATTCGCGGAATTGACTGGCGCGGATACCGCGGATAATCGAATTTCGCGGATAAGCCGCAAAATTGCCGGTAATGGTTAAACAAACTTCGAAGGCACTAAAAAACAACTCACAAGTGCTTTAAATAAGTTTATTATAGAATAAAAGGACGTACATAATAACAAAACTCAGTTGATGTTATGTGTGTAAATAAAAAATCTGTTTACTGTTTAACAACAAAAAAAAAAAAAACGGTCATTTGCTTTTGCTTTTTCGTAGAGAAACACTTTTTCTTCTTTGTGATTTGAGTTTTCTCAACACCATCTTGTCACAAAGTGATGAGTCGTCTTGCTCTTCAAGGTATTGAAGAATCCTGTCAATGTGTCCTAATGCTGCACCATGAGTAACGGTCCTCTGCATCTGCGTTTCCTCATTGTCTTCCGATTCAACCGATTCAATCCCACGCACTTGATTTATGATGTTTTCATCTGTGAGGTGCTCAAAGCCCGGTTCATTGGTATCGCATTCGATCCACTCAACGATATTTTCCTCATTTACATCAACACCTCCGGCAACAGATTTAGGTAAATTAGTTAGGATGCTGAGTGGAACGTCGTCTTCGTCTTCCTCTCCCTCTTGAGTGATCTCTACAGCCGGCAAAACCTTCCTTTTTATTATAATGTTCTCCTACAGGCACCGCGGATAATCCGCCCTCAGATAATCGAGAGTTTACTGTACAGTAAAACTTCACTTATACGATTTTCAAGGGACCAAATGAAAAAAACGTAAAAGCGTGAAAAACGCGTAAATGAAAGTCGCTAAATAAAAACTGCAAAATGTATGTGACATTATGGGTTATACAGGGACTTTGTGTTATATGCGACGCGGACCCTCGCTCGCACCCGCCGCGAGCCGGTCCCCCGTCAAGCACTTTGCCGTAATGCGCTTCTTGGCGCCAAGTTTCCCTCCTTTGCAGTGTGCTTTAGCAGTGTGGGGTTCAGTTTAGTCAATTGTTCACATCTTTGGTGCTCAGTGTGATGTTCCAATGCGATTTTCATTACGTGAACGTGTGTAAATACCTTCATAAAGTACAGGAAATCTTTCGCGAAAATGAGCTTAAAGACTATATACTACAGTTGAAATACAATCGGTGGTGAGGAACTTCAGAACGTAAATGACAATTTCATAAAGAGGTGCCAGCGATGTGTAGCAGTGAATGGCGAACATTTTCAGCACCAGCTGTGAACTACAGTATAGGCTATAGGCCGCGCGAGCTACGCATTACGGCAAAGTGCCTGGCGGGAGACAGTCCTGCAGCGCGGGCGAGCGATGGCCCCCGTTAAGAAGTGAACAACAGCAATCGTAATGCACTTCCTCTTCCTTTCACCCATGTTCATAGGGTGGCAGACGCAAAACACTGTGCCCGGCATTAGTAAACATTTTATCAATTTTGTAGGTCTTCTCACTAGGGACATTTTTCACTAACATCAACAAATCCGCTTTGGTCATCCTTTCTTCAAATTGTATGTTGTTGTGCGTAAGCCAATGAACTATGTCCTTTTAGAGCGACGATAGTGTTGGCTTCTTATTCTCTTGTATGCTGTTATAACTGGCATTGTCTAATACAATCACACTGTTTGGACTTAAGTTCGGCAGCAGTTGCCTTTCCACCCAGGCAGAACAATGACTGAAGCAAGTGATGTATTTCGCAACACACGCAACTCCGGCTGAACATAGCTTCAAGGTCGCTCTCGCCACAACATAGCGCCGCGCGAGCGATGGTTTCCGAGAAACGTACAGTGCGTGTCATAAGTTTCTAGCTCCAATATTTTTAGAGATTTTAGGTAGGGAAACCGTTGTAAACGTATAAACGACGCATTTTTCTCTCGGGGACGTAAGATATGATCGTATAAGCGTGAAAAACGAATAAATGTAAAACGTATATCGGAAATAAATTAACATGAAAAGTATAGGGATTTTGCCGGGACCAAGAAAAAAATCGTATAAGTGTAGAAAACGTATAAGTGTGAATCGTATAAAAGAAGTTTTACTGTATATGCAAAAAGCATGCACTGAACATTATGGTGAAAGCAAAACATTTCAGCCCCTTCATCTCACCATACAATAATGTTACTTATGATTCCACAACCCTCAGAAGACATTACTTTATTTCTCTATAGAACCGACAGAGTAGGAGCATCGAAGAACCGCACATTCAAGGGCCTATAACTCTACTGAGGTAGTACGTGCATAAACATGCTCCAGACTTGCTTCACTGACTCACCAATTCTGGCCTCATCACCTCAGACCCCACGACCTCCGAGCTGGCGAGGAGACTACCCACCACAACCACATCCCATTTGTCTACGTTAGGAACTGGATAGCAACTACTTCTCAACACAGTCTGGAAGATATGTGCACAAACATCTTAGAATTGTGCATACTCTGAAGACAGACATGAAACTTTCGTTAGAGTAGTTTAGGGCGATTAGAATATTATGGGCATTTCGAGAAATTATTCACACCCATGTGGCTACCATTTTCAAAATGGCTATATACATAATTTTTCATATATACATAATTTTTAAAATGCCGAAATTGCCACATTTGCTACTAAAAGCAATCAAGTGTGGTGCATTACATTATATTAGTTGATGTTACAATGCGTTTGAATGATATCTAGAACAATATTGAACAGTATCTTTCAGATGTGACGCATAAGAGCTTTATTTTTTTGGTGAAATAAACTGTTATTTCAGTGTTAAAACTGACACCATTTTGGTGGGTATTTCGTGAAATAAATTGTCATAATGATCGATGTTTCTTCTGAAATCTTCCTTATAGTATGGGGTAAATCTAATAATGAATGCTTTTGTTGTGTCTGTTACAAATTGCTCTCTATCACTTTTCCACTTCTTTGCGATGTGTAGAGTATCGCCGATGGCTATTTGCCGCTTAGAATTATGTTCATATGCATCTTTCTTCTTCCTTTTATGAGTTTAGGAATCCCTGCAGTGTTTATCGCACGTGTCTTTTCGTTCCCACTGAATATAAACATTGTAGTATTTACACATTAGAATTTTTCTTGTAGCATCAAATACATAGAACCCCTCACTGTTGTATTCCTCGGCCCTCGAGAAAACTGTTGTGACTTCAGTTTTCAGCATTTTTATACTTAAATGCTGGATGTTTGCCGATAAAGTTTTATCAGTCGCAAACTCGCACTGCTGTATCTACGACCACAACGTCATTTGATGTAATCGATAGCAGATATTAATTTTCATCGCTAGCCTTAGAGATCGCGGAACTGAGTACACATACTTCCGGCTTTGTGGGCATTTGTTTAGAGAATATGCAGCACTATCAATCAAATGAGAAGGAAACCACGACGGTGAATTCCTCTGAAGCATTTAAACGTATATTGGAGAGCTTTTTCGATAATATTTTGAATTTTTCGTACCAAGTGGAGTATATTTTGTGATTATTTCCGCAATTCGCACAATAAATCAGATTTCGTGATATTTCGCAAGTTCGTTTGGCTAAAATACGGTACTTTAACTATCGAGGAGGTCAGGAAAGAAGATATGAAAAAAGTTTGCACGTATCGCTATTGCCAAAAACATATGTCCCCTATATATGTAGCAGAAAGAAGCAAGGGAACACAAGAACGTTAGGAATGTGAGCCACAACCTTCTCAATGAGATGACCCCTTGGTTATTCATGTTATACTGAGCATTTTGAAACCCCATTGAACACTTTGAAGAAAAAGAAATGATGTTCGTCCAGAATCGGGAACACCAATTGCAGTGCTTCCAATGTATGACATGAGCAGAGGAATAGATGTCTTATTGTCTGGCCTCCTCCACAGTCACATCGCAATGGTTCTTTGTAATACCCCTAATTTAAAAGGTTGTTCCTGGATTTTCCAACATCTGATATTTGCCTGATCAGTGATCTCCAGATGGACCAGCCCAAAGTACGCAATATGCAGGTTTCATCTGTGTTTGAAGATGGTCACATCTAGCAGTCCACGGTTAGTGCTTCTGGATTCCAACCTAAACTTGGTAATGTGTGCCGATTGCATCTGCACACTTCCCCTTCTGAACTTTCGCTAATCCAATTTCATGATAATAACCTGGACTCGGTTCTGAACCCAGCTTCGGACCCAGTGGTAACCTAGGTGTCTGGACCTCATAAAGTATAATCATACCCCAAATGTATAGGGTAAAAATTTCAAATATCTTCGCTTGGTCTTAAATACTATGACGACAATGGGAATTATCATTAAAGACATTATTGTCGTATGTGGCAAAATTTATGATCATTGATGTCCGGAATTCACGGTTATACAAATTCAAACTTGTGAAGTGACCGTGTGACCAATGAAACATTAGGAATCTTCCCGCTTATTAACTGCCAACTTAAAATTGGACCTGGACTGTTTTCGGGCATTGGATATGCAATGTCTCTTTCAAATTATGTTGTCCACCCTGACGAAACATTCGATAATTTAAACTGTTTCCGTAGTTCAAAATCTGCCACTGCATAATCTTGGCAGCACTACGTGTGTAGCGCGCATGCGCAATGGACCGCTTTGGCGGGCTACGGGCCGGAGTGTTGGGAGACGCTGTACTCTCAAGATGACTTAGGTTGGAAGCAGACGTGGGGCTCTGGGCTTCGGCCCATGGCTGGACTAGAAGGTAGGAGTTGATGGCCAACTACGGATTATTCTGAGACTTGGTGAAACTTTAATAAATTATTTAATTTGAATTCTTTATCATATTTTTTTTTTAGATTAATGATCATCGTGTCATTGGTGATCTGTTGGGCCACATAGGGAAGCAAAGACTTTAGTTATTTCTTTTAAATAGCAAGCTTTCTTTATTTCTATGAATCAAAACCTTCTAACGGGCCAAAACATTGTGCAATGTTGGTTCCAACTTGTTAAAATTAATTTCTATTAGCTTGCTATCAAACTTTAGTGTGGCCAACATAAGTCAGGTTTAGTTTAGTATTCTATTTTTCGGTTTTCAAATTTTGATTTAAGAACTTGTTTCTTTTGGTGGGTCACTATGTTAGTTACTAGTGACTGCCCTTGTTTTTCGTCACTAGTTTGTTTTCTATTATTATAAAAAGTGTGTTGCTTGGCAGTATGGCCGTACGTTCGACGTATTAGAGTTCCGCTCCGTTTAAATGATGATATTTCGCAGTCTTTTGAGATTAGAATGATATTAATTCTTGTTGAAATCGTGCTTTAATAAATTGTCGTGTGGTGGAAATAGATATTACTTGGTGGAAGCCTTGTGTTCGCCAGAATTCTCGAGTTTTGATGTTCATGCCTAATGCTCGGAGATAGCGTCGGTGGCGACGCCATCTTGGGAAAATTTTGCATTTTCAAATTTTAAATCAGTTTAACTAATTCTCTTGTCACCGTGTGCAAGTATTCTATTTCTCAAATGAGAGTCCGCGTGTTATTTGAGTGAAATTTAAATTTTCTTTTGAGGTTCCGAAGAATTTTTCGGTTTGGTACTTAGCAAATATTGCGAATGGTTCTTGTGGTCTGTAGCCACAGAGTGTACTGATGCACGTTGCCTTGTAAGTTACCCGGCTTGGTCTGGTTTTATTTAGTTCTATCAATATTATTTTGTTTCTTCTTTTCCGTGGTTTCACGCGCGTACTTGGCCTAGCCAAATGTTATTTAGTAAGGGGTTCCTCCCCCACTTTCATAGGAGGGTATCTCACTAATTTTGTTCAACTGTTAAGCCTGTATTTGTTTGTTCTCAATATATTTCCATATTTTAAAAAATCTTGTTGGTTACGTTATTCTTCGAGCGACCAATCAGCCACGGTCCTGGAAAATTGGGTTTCCCTCCACTCAACGAGCCTTGTCTCGAAAATCCCTTTCGGGGGTGTCTGGCCCTAATAAATTATTTTATATGGTACAGAAGTTATGGTAGCATCACAGTGGTTTTTCGATTTTCTGAAAACCGGCTGATTTTGTCATGCATCTTAATGTTAAAAAAAATGAAATGGTAGTTTCCTCTGTAAGTATTTCGTGCTGGTGGTCGTAAGAAGGCTATCGTAATGGTTAAAATGTGCTTTCAGGCATCAGCTGATGTGGTGCAAAGGTTATTCAGTTAAAATCTTAAACAGATTGGCAGTTGAACAAGTGAAACTAGTTCTGAATTATTCATTAGGTAGGGCTCTGATTGGGTTATATTCTAATATTTATTGTTTTGTTTCTCTTTTATCATGGTGGAGAGATATGTTCCTGATCCCAAATATCTGTATGAGGACGAAGTAGCTTATGAGCTACAAATTAGAGGCATGGTGGTGCCGTCAGACTTGGTGTTGGCTCGTGAGATGCTGAAAGAGAATCTTGACATTCTTGTAGAATTGCCAACCTTCGAACAGGATGCAGAACTCAATCTGAGTAAGTTCCAGATGCAATATAAAGTGGATTTGTGTAGTAGTATTGTTAATTTATTTTTCTTGGAAGAGTATGGTACTTCATCTCAGTATGATAGACTGCGGGCTAGGCTGCGTTATCTGTTTACACGTTGCGAGGACATTTTTGTCGTCTCAGTTCATAAGTCAGATGAGGAGTTAATGGAGATCATTGAGGCTGAAATAAATCTTGTTAAATGTGCTGAAAAGGTTTTTGATGAATCAGATCCTGTGTTTGCGTCTGAAGATTTTAAAAGTGTTATTCAGTTGTTGGATGATCGAAGTCAGTCTAGTATTGATAGTGGTGATCGGGAGAAGGAAATGGTGATGTACCTCACTCTCTCGGAGATAGAAATGTTGATGTAGCTAGTGTAGTGCAACGTAATGGTATTGTAGTACCTGGTTCACATTTGTATCCGGTAGTTGATGCAGTGGCTGTAGATGGTGATGGTATGAATTGTGCTACCGTGGCTAATCCTGTATTTAAGCAACCTGTTAATGTTATAAATGTGCCTGTACGTAGAAATGGTCGGAATGAAGTTGATTTCGGAAAGGAAAGTACTCGTGATTCTGCTATGAGGTCGGTAGTAAATAGTGAAGTGACACGGATAAATCAGTTGAGTCTTGGGGAGGCGTATTCAGCTGAGTTGAATTTCGTTAGGAAAACTTCTGTGTTGTCAGAAGTTAGGTTAGGAGTGCCAACTTCCTCTCTAGTGTATGGTGGTCGTGCTGACGACAGGAGCGCTGAATTTGATGCTAGGCCTAACCTGTATGAACGTCGTTCGTTGTTAAGAACCGAAGCCCTGGGTAGTGTTGCCAGTGCTAGATCTGTGAACGTAGGTAACGTACTTCCTGTCTATACTATGAGTAACTCGTATGGTGGTGTTAAGTATTCTTATTCAAATGCAAATTCTAGACCTGTGTGTTCGGTATCCAGTAGTGATAGTGTGCGTAGACGTGTTAATTTGATTGATCGGGGTGATATATGAGAGAGTTGCCTAGGACGGATAGGCTTACTGTTAGTCGAGTTGATCGATCTACTTTATCGGATGGTCAGAGAGTTCCTTTATCGTCATCAGCAGAAGGGCTTAACCGGAGGTCGAAGGATAGATTCAATTTCTATGATCGCGGTGATTTCGATGATCAAACTGTTGGTCGAGTGAGACGTGGAGAAGGATTAGCAGGTTTTGGAGATTCGAGAGAAGGAAACTCGGGTCGTTCTGTGTTCACGGAGAAAAATTTTGGAAATCTGGCTCATCCGTTGACAGCTTGTGTGGCAAGGTTGAGAAATATGAGTATTGACACCACTGACGGAATTATTATGTTTTTGAGAGAGTTAGTTGAAATTGAAGAATATGCTGAGGTTTTCGATGTAACTGACGCCCAAATATATCAATTAATGTTCCCACTTACTAGTGGACTGATGAGGAAAATGGTAGTTGAAGCTATGTCAAAAAATACTAGAATTATGGTTTTTATTGGGTTGGTTTTAGAAAATTTTGTGTCATCAAGACCGATAGGTCCGATTGAACACCAGTATTTTTACCGTCTCCAGTGTGTTGGGGAGTCGTTGACTTCTTACGTGCAGGATATTCTTAAGTTTGCGAAGGTATTTTCTGTCAATTTCACTGAAAGAGAAATTGTCAAGCTTGTGTTATTAGAAATTTGTGTTTAGAGTATCCTGAGGTATTTACTGATAGACTAGGTGTTACCAATTTAATGTCATATAAAATAATTGTCGAAGATGACATTCCTGTTCGTCATCCGCCTTATCGGTTGAGTCCACCCAAGATGGCAGAATTAAAAAAGATTATTGATAAAATGCTGGCTGACGGTGTTATTCGTCCGTCAATTTCTGCATACTCTTCGCCGATGTTTTTGGTTCCGAAACCTAACGGTGGTTTTCGGCCGGTGGTCAATTATCGGAGACTTAATAAGAAAGTGGTTCAAGAGTCCATACCTTTGCCGGATTTGCACAACTGCTTCTGTTGGTTTAAAGATGCTCGTTTCTTTTCGATGCTTGATTTAACACAAGCATATAATCAGGTACCGTTGGCTGAGGAATCAAAGCATTTGACTGCGTTTGCCACGGACTGGAATTTGTTTGAGTATAATAGATTACCGTTTGGTCTGAGTACGGGAGGAGCTGTTTTGAGCAGGTTATTGGATCGTGTTTTCTCAGGCATAAAATTAAGGTTTTTGTACCACTATTTAGACGATGTGGTGGTGTTCAGTAAAAATTTCGAGGATCATGTTCGTCACTTAAAATGCTGGGTTAACTGTGAAAATTTCTAAGACTTCCTTTGCTAAGTCACAGATATCGTTCTTGGGACACATTGTGTCAGCCAAGGGAGTTTCTGTCGATCCATCTCGTACGCAGAGTATCAGAGACTACAAAGTGCCTGTAAATGTTAAAGGGGTAGCTCGGTTTGTAGGCATGATAAATTTCTTTAGAAAATTCGTCCCGGATTTTGCTCGTCGTGCCATTCCGTTGAATCAGTTGAGACAGAAGAATGTTCCGTTTGTGTGGGGCGAGTCGCAGCAAGCTGCATTTGACGATCTTAAGGATGCCTTGTGTAACGCACCTGTACTGGCTGTCCCAGATTTTAACAAAACGTTTATTATTCAGACCGATGCTTCTTTGGGAGCTGTTGCCGCTGTTTTACTTCAAGAGGGAGATGATGGTAGGAGGGCGATTGCTTTCGCATCTCGGACTTTAACTAAACCTGAATCTTCGTATTCTGTTTATGAACTGGAGGGACTAGCAGTGATGTTCGCGTTAGAAAAATTTAAGTTGTACATCGAGCATGTGGAATTTGAGTTAGAAGTTGATAATCAAGCTCTGAGTTGGGTGTTAGCAAGGCCGAGGAAGACAGGTCGCATTGCAAGGTGGGCAACACGTATATCATCGTTTAAGTTTAAAGTGCGCCATATCAAAGGTTCTGAAAATGTGGTGGCAGATTCTCCGAGTAGGATGTATGAAGAAGTTCCGTTAGGCAAGAAGGGAGTTGATACAGTAGCTGTGAGTAATATGGTGGTGGGAGCTAATTCCGCTCAGCACATGCTGAACAACTCACCCTTACTTTTCAAGGACATTGCTATTCACCAGAGAGAGGATCCTAATTTAGAAGGGATCATCAGTAAATTGTCAAATGGAGAGACTGTTCATCCTTATTTTCTGCGTTCTGGAGTATTGTGTTGTGTTGCCGGTTCAACTGGTTGATGGTATGCTTCGGTATTTTCACGAATCTCCAGTGGGAGGTCATCTGGGGATATTTAAGACTAGGCAAAAGATCCGTAAATCTTTCACTTGGAAACAAATGGATCGTGATATTCGAAAGTTTGTGCTAGGATGTCGTTCATGTAATGTAAGTAAACCCGCAGTCTCGAGCAAGGTGGGGTTTCTATCATCTGAGCCCGCGTCAAGACCCATGGAACGGCTGTACGTGGATTTCGTTGGGCCTTTTCCGAGGTCCAAGGTTGGAAATAGGTTCGCGTTGGTTTGTGTCGATGGCTTTTCTAGATTCTGTTGGATTTTCCCCACTAAAGTTAGTAATTCTACTTCTGTGATTAAATGTTTGCAGAGTATTTTCACATCTTTTGGTCCGTGTCAGTATCTTATTTCAGACAATGCTAAGACTTTCACATCCGTTCAAATGAGAAACTTTTGTTTTGATTATTCTATATCTCATATAACTACAACACCGTATTACCCAAACCCCAGTTTGGCGGAACGAGTAAATAGGAATTTGAGAGCTGCTCTCATTGCTTATCATAGAGACAACCATGCAAGGTGGGATTCATCGCTGCATTGGTTGGCTTATGCATTCAATACGGCGGATCATGAATCGCATGGAAAGACACCGTTCTCCTTAATATGTGCTTTCGCACCGAACTCGTCATTGACTAAACTGAGGTCATTGAATGATTTGTTACCTGATCAGCCGTCGCCTGAAAGAGTAAAGGAAATATGGAAGGAGGCTCAGGAAGCAATTAAGGTGTCTCACGACAAACTCGCTGTTCGTTATAACAAGGGTCGAGTTCAAGGGAAGTTCAAGGTGAATGATTTGGTGTTTGTCAAGAATTTCTGGAAGAAAACCCCTGGAAATAAGGTCTCAGGAAAGTTACTTCCCAAATATACTGGTCCGTATAAAGTCTTGTCATTTCCGACAGAAGTAACTGTTTTATTAGAAGATGCAGAGAGGAGACGCATATTTCGAACTCACCTGTCATACTGTAAAGCTGCAGGAGAACGTGAGGCTGGTGATCTCGAGGTTGCTGCCAGTCAATAAGTAGTAAGATGTAATTCTTGGAGGGTTTCGTCTCGGGAACTGGTAGATGGTAAATGGTGACGAATATTGCTCGTTGTTGGAACTGCTTGAGTACTGAACTGTGTTGTCGGAGTGAGTTGCCAGTGAAGACTGGAGTTGTGATTTTGGTCGAACTTGAGCACCATGGTACCGTGGGGATGTTGGTTGTAAGAAATGGAGTTGAGTTGCTCGTAGAAGCTGATGATGTGGGTGGTTAAGTGCGACATGACTGAGTTAGTTTCGTCGACAATTACTTTTCTTTTCCTTGTTGACGAAAGCCTGCTATAGGCGTTCTCACCGTCTCAGGTCTTTCTTCTTGGTAATCTTTTGTAAACTGGATAACAGTCGTGTAAACTGTATTCCTTGGTTGAGTGTAAGTGATAGAGTTGTGATCAACTCATTTGGGAATAGGATGACCTGCATTTGCTCTTGGGCATTCTTGTTCTGTGATGGTTAAAGGGGGTAAGTTGATTAGTTGTGGAATACTGGTATCCTACATTGGATGACCTAGGTTGTCTAGTCGAGTGGTTGCATTGGGTGAGCAGAGCAATTTCAGTCGACATTGTACGTGAAGTGGAGGTGGCTTATTGCTGTTCATTGAAGTTGGTGCCATGGGTGTGTCTGGTTTTTCCTAAAAGATCACTGTTGTTGCTGGTGAAACGTGGGAAAAGAATGGGTTCTGAAAAAGTACTCTTGTTTGGTAGTTGTGTTGACGTTGAAATGTGAGCATGTTCAGTTTTTTCTTTCTTTTTTTTCTTATCTCGTGCAGTGAGTGGAGAGTGTGTTCTGTCCTTAAGCAGCTAAGATGAATGAGAGAGTGTAGTTTGGTATGCAGTCTGATTTCTGTTATCTGAAGTTGTTTTTTTTCTTAACTAATGTAATTGATATGAGTTGTCTCAAGTCTGGAGCTGGCTCGGATGGTTTTGTTATCCTTGTCTGTTCTCATCTGCCATGTCACCATGTTCTGAGGGGTAACATTATGGGTCTGATTGCTCCCGTCAATGATAATAGTAAAAGCTTATAGTGTAACCGTTAGGATTTTGGTTGGGGAACCAGTTAGCTTCCCGAACATCGTGTTGTGATGTTCTTTTCTTAATATACTTAAATTTGTTAACAAAATTTTACTTATAACTTCAAGGCCAAAGTTCCAACTATTAAGTCTCTTACCTGAATATTCAAGTCATGAGAGTAAAACAAGTAAATACACGTGTGCTTCGTATGCGAGTAGTGACAAATAAATTGTGACAAGGTCGACTGAGAGGAAGAATCCTGTGAGAAAACTTTAAGTGTTTGTGCCCTCTTCTGCTGTTTTGATTTTGTTGCAGTCTGTCCATGATGAGGGGAATGCTCCTCAAATAAACGTGATAGTAGCCAGTGCACGGGTTACTGTCACCTTCGTTCAAGCCGCTGTCATCTGGTACCTGGTTCTGCAGCCTTGCTGGTCGATGTTGGAGACATCTGGTATCACGCTCAGGAGATGGAACAGCTGTGACAGGTTGTGACTGTCAGTCGGTGAGCTCAAGCCAAACTATGCATGGATCCTGCATCTCGTCTGCCCCCTCTCTCTCGTCACCCCTGGTGGACGTTTCGTGGTGGGAGGCTGTGCCGATTGCATCTGCACACTTCCCCTTCTGAACTTTCGCTAATCCAATTTCATGATAATAACCTGGACTCGGTTCTGAACCCAGCTTCGGACCCAGTGGTAACCTAGGTGTCTGGACCTCATAAAGTATAATCATACCCCAAATGTATAGGGTAAAAATTTCAAATATCTTCGCTTGGTCTTAAATACTATGACGACAATGGGAATTATCATTAAAGACATTATTGTCGTATGTGGCAAAATTTATGATCATTGATGTCCGGAATTCACGGTTATACAAATTCAAACTTGTGAAGTGACCGTGTGACCAATGAAACATTAGGAATCTTCCCGCTTATTAACTGCCAACTTAAAATTGGACCTGGACTGTTTTCGGGCATTGGATATGCAATGTCTCTTTCAAATTATGTTGTCCACCCTGACGAAACATTCGATAATTTAAACTGTTTCCGTAGTTCAAAATCTGCCACTGCATAATCTTGGCAGCACTACGTGTGTAGCGCGCATGCGCAATGGACCGCTTTGGCGGGCTACGGGCCGGAGTGTTGGGAGACGCTGTACTCTCAAGATGACTTAGGTTGGAAGCAGACGTGGGGCTCTGGGCTTCGGCCCATGGCTGGACTAGAAGGTAGGAGTTGATGGCCAACTACGGATTATTCTGAGACTTGGTGAAACTTTAATAAATTATATAATTTGAATTCTTTATCATATTATTTTTTTAGATTAATGATCATCGTGTCGTTGGTGATCTGTTGGGCCACGTAGGGAAGCAAAGACTTTAGTTATTTCTTTTAAATAGCAAGCTTTCTTTATTTCTATGAATCAAAACCTTCTAACGGGCCAAAACATTGCGCAATGTTGGTTCCAACTTGTTAAAATTAATTTCTATTAGCTTGCTATCAAACTTTAGTGTGGCCAACATAAGTCAGGTTTAGTTTAGTATTCTATTTTTCGGTTTTCAAATTTTGATTTAAGAACTTGTTTCTTTTGGTGGGTCACTATGTTAGTTACTAGTGACTGCCCTTGTTTTTCGTCACTAGTTTGTTTTCTATTATTATAAAAAGTGTGTTGCTTGGCAGTATGGCCGTACGTTCGACGTATTAAGAGTTCCGCTCCGTTTAAATGATGATATTTCGCAGTCTTTTGAGATTAGAATGATATTAATTCTTGTTGAAATCGTGCTTTAATGAATTGTCGTGTGGTGGAAATAGATATTACTTGGTGGAAGCCTCGTGTTCGCCAGAATTCTCGAGTTTTGATGTTCATGCCTAATGCTCGGAGATAGCATCGGTGGCGACGCCATCTTGGGAAAATTTTGCATTTTCAAATTTTAAATCAGTTTAACTAATTCTCTTGTCACAGTGTGCAAGTATTCTATTTCTCAAATGAGAGTCCGCGTGTTATTTGAGTGAAATTTAAATTTTCTTTTGAGGTTCCGAAGAATTTTTCGGTTTGGTACTTGCGAATGGTTCTTGTGGTCTGTAGCCACAGAGTGTACTGATGCACGTTGCCTTGTAAGTTACCCGGCTTGGTCTGGTTTTATTTAGTTCTATCAATATTATTTGGTTTCTTCTTTTCCGTGGTTTCACGCGCATACTTGGCCTAGCCAAATGTTATTTAGTAAGGGGTTCCTCCCACACTTTCATAGGAGGGTATCTCACTAATTTTGTTCAACTGTTAAGCCTGTATTTGTTTGTTCTCAATATATTTCCATATTTTAAAAAATCTTGTTGGTTACGTTATTTTTCGAGCGACCAATCAGCCACGGCCCTGGAAAATTGGGTTTCCCTCCACTCAACGAGCCTTGTCTCGAAAATCCCTTTCGGGGGTGTCTGGCCCTAATAAATTATTTTATATGGTACATAATGGATAGCCGAAAAGTATTTATTTCAACCTTTCTTCTCTCAGCATCTGAAGCTACTTTCAATGTGACATCTACTCGCTTGGCAAGGGCGGAACTGTGCCATAGAGGAAACACCACTTCCCATGTTTTTTGGCAGTTTTACTTACTAGCGAAGTCAATCAAATATCTAGCAGAGACTTTGAATTTCTTGGGCTTTCTTGGGCAATCTCTATTATATGACTGATCTTTATAACACAGCCATCAAGCGTTGAGAGGACATTGGTGTAGTCAGCCTTGAAAAAAGGCATATTCTCCATGGAAGCTGTTGATAATATAGACAACAATCCTACATCTATAAGAGCGCAAAACTCATTTCATGGAATAGGTATATACTTGTTTCAAGAGCTCCAACAATCTTGTACTAACTGGAAAGAAATTGTCTGCATTGCCTGAAAGTTGCACAAGTGTTTCTCCTACAGTAATATGACATCATATCCATGCCTCCTTGTGACAGTATTCAGGAAGTCTATATCTGATGCAGACGCATGGACCTATGTAAATGCCAAGGGTGTGTGAGGACACCTGATATTAATGAAGGGTTTGGGTGTAAACCATGGTAAGTGACATTTTAATGAAAATCGAGACATCGCATGTATAGTATCATAATTGATGTTCCGAGCAATCTAATGTAAGCAGTACTCAAAATTTTCATAAGACAGCAGGACGGTGAGTGAGTGTATCTATGGTAACTACCACCTTGCCGCATGTACACTATGAAGAGTGATAAATACTACCCAACCAAACTTAGTGATTTGTTACTTACCATGGTTTACACCCGAACCCTTCAATTTTCATTAAAAGGGCAACATGTGTCATACACTATGCATATTATATACAGTATAGATTTTATCACTAAATGCAAAATTCATCCATACTACGGTGAAAGTAATTTGGCCCTTTCAATCTATTCTAAGATCTGGGGAAAATTACATATGCTCAAATATTTCAAAAATTTTGAATCGGACTCAACTTCTTCTTCTTCTTCTTCTTCTCCTTGCGGACGGGTCACTTAGGACCACGCAGAATCAACGTATGTTGAGCCTTCCTCCTTGCCCAATAGCTCTTCATATGCATGGATTGTTGTAGTTTCGTTCCTCCGACCATGCACGTCGTGTTGGTTTCTTCTGATCTTCCTCAAATCCCCTTGTGTGAACAATATTCCTGATTACATTTCTATTCATCAGATCTGGCGATCTCATCTCCACTAGGTCTCTCTCCACCTGCTTGTACCACTTTGTTCTTGTACATTTGTTCTGCAGAAATTTGTGGATTCAGTAAGTAAGTCTCGTATGATTCTTTCTTTCCAAATGGCCCAAAAATTGAATTCGTCTCATTCTCATGGTATCGGTAAGTTTAGAAATTTTCATATATATTTCAGAGTTGGGTTTGGGATGCCATTTTTAATTCTGGGCCCTAAGATCTTTCGCATAATTTTCCTTTCCTTAATCTCTAATTGTTCCTGTAATGTTTTAAGTTGTAAATTGAGCGTTTCTGAAGCATAAAGAGCTTCCGGTTTAACTCTTTCAATATTTAACATCTTTCTGTATTATTACAAATGAATTTTGTGAAACAATTACAGATAAGAATGACATATTTTAAGAGAAAATTTATATGTATGTTGGACTTCAACACGCATATTAAAAAATTCAAATATTTGCTGAAATACCTGTCAGGCTGTTCTATATGGAGGGAGCATGATGGCACAGTGGTCAAGCTGCTGGCCTCCAAGCGAGAAGGACTGGGTTTGAATCAGGGTTGATGTGTGAGGGATTTTTTGAGGTGAAATGTCATATCTGGTGATTTGGATTCCACATGAAAAGGGAGTCCCAGGCTTATGATCGCGAGATTAAACAGTTAACAGTCATGTAAAATACAAGCTTTTTGTTCTACATGGTTCGACATATTGTTCATGTACATCGTAGCATTAACTTTTAGGTTTACATGTATCAGATGTACAGTATATAGCAGATGACTTTTTGAGATGCCCATAATGTTCATATCATTTTGAGTCATCTAAGGAATATCTGTAGCCTACCTAATACCACGTTTTCTTCCACAAAATGCATTTTTCTGCAGAGATTCTTCATCCTAACAAGGATGTTTTGGATTCGGTGGTTGGTTCCTTAGTTTAGGGGATGCGACAATGTGGTCATGTAGCCCCGTGTACTTTGGGTGTGTGTAGAATCTGTCTGATAACCAGTGTTAACTGTGATGGCTGTATTAGTGTGTGTTAACTGTAATTTAGGTAAGGACTGCAGATGATCAATTTCAAGTAGTTCCTACTTTTGCTACCAAATGCTACCATCGACGAAACCTAGCTGCGAACGTGGCTACTAGATGCCACCACAACACGCACTTAGCGGTGAACGTTGGAACTCAGAAAATTAATCAAATCTAACCTACAAATTTAGCTTCACATATTGTAGTTAGTGGAATGTTCTTTTACATGCCATAAATCTATGACATGGGCCCGTCGGCTTTACTTCCCCTCTGAAGGAAGCCATACTGAGGGATTTTTAACACTTTTAAAAAAATCTGACGACTTCAGCCGGGTTTGAACTCGCGTTCTTGGGCATAGAAGCTTAGCATGCTACCAACTACGCCATCGAAATTGTCACCGATTATCATTCTCTGGATTATGTTGGCTGGTCCCATAGTTTAGAGGCCGCGACAACGCGGTCATGTAGCCCCGTGTACTTTGGGTGTGTGTAGAATCTGTCTGATAACCGGTGTTAATTCTGATGACTGTATTAGTGTGTGTATCTGTTTTAATTTAAGTAAGGACTGCAGACATTCAATTTTTCAAATTTCTTTTTGCCGCCAAACGCCACTGTCAACGACCAACTAGTTCAGAACTTAGTTACCACATGCCACCGCAGTCGGCTCTTGACGACGAACATAGGAACCTAAGAACGTTAGTCAAATGGTTAACCTATATATAATTTAGCTTCACATAGGTGTAATTAGTGGAAGGTTCTTTAACATGCCATAAATCTATGGCATGGGACCGCCGGCTTTACTTCCCCTCCGAAAGAAAGCACACTGAGGAATTTTTAACGTTCTTAAAAAATCCGACGACTTCGGCCGGGTTTGAACCCGCGATCTTGGGCATGGAAGCTGAGCATGCTACCAACTACGCCACCGATGCCGCTTGGATTATGTTGTCTTTTTAACTTGGCAATGAGGGTTTTGTTGAGGTAGGGATATAGCTGTCCAGATGTTGGACCCATTCTCCCTAACTTTCTTTTATGTTTTTCTCCCTCCCCTGTTTGCCATTCATTTATTTTCATATCCATTATTTTCTTTCACCTTTTCTCTAGCCATGGCCTATTTTGAGATCTTTTCTTTTTCCAATATTTACTTCTCTTGTTATACCAAAGTTTTATTATTTTTTAGTTTTGTATTACTGAACAACCTGGAGATCGATCCAAGTGCACCTCGGGAGCCTTGCATGGGGATTCTGATCGCCGGGTCGTGGATCGGTCTTGCACTTTTGCCATATTTCAGTGTGAGACAGTGTATACGAGTAGTAACTTTAGGGTGGTTGTGCGAGGTACATAGAGTATTGATGCTCTGGCATGCACAGTAAACTTCTCACCTGATCTTTGTCCGTAGCACTGGATCCTGTCACCAAGCGCTGGTCCTGACACAACAGCTGAGCCACCCACGTGCCATTGTCAGGATTCTGCATGAAAGTATACCTTGGAATGCCAAGGCCTGTCACAAACAATGCCTGATATTACAAAAAACAACAACAACAAAAATACACTATTTGATTGCATGACTATGAAAACCATGATATACATACTAATAACAGAAAGAAAGAAAGACAACAAACAAGTAATTCCGTGAAGAACTATACAGCCTATTTTCATATATCCTACTCAAGTTAATTGCTCTATCAACATACAAAATTTCAGTTTGATTGTTGTGATAGATTCGTAGATATTGTGAACTGTCTAAATATTTCAGATGGTAGCCAGGTTGGATATTTATTTATGTACTATTACATGAAGATTATTGTGTACGTGTGGTATTCAGACTTCAATCGCATGATTAGGACACAAAAAGTAAAAACGTGATTTTAAAATTTTGCACAGCTGCCATTTTGTGGTTATGGAAACAATTGAAATAAATTAGAAGTCAGTGATTAACATTTGTATAAGCATTTAACGTGCAAAGTTTCACTGCACTCGGATGGTTAAATCACGAGAAACGTCCATTTAAATATTTATGTTCGACCCCCACTATTATGTGTCAGGAAACTCTTATCATAATGATGGTCATTATAACACTCTTTTTCATTATGATACAGTTTCTCCAGCCAATCAGAGCTCGTTCATTGACCAATTAGGTAACGATACCTTCACGCGTGCGCTCAAAATCCAACATGTCTATATAAATTACCGAAAGTGCACCGTCCATAATGTTCTCGTAAATAAACTGGTGAATATGAGACACAGTACCTTAATATCCTTAAATCCAATTTCTACACAGCGGGTTGTTTTCAAACAATTTCGGTGACATTTTTACTGAATACTGATGCTCAATCTGCACATACGGCATTGAAGCTCACAGAGCGCATGCGTCGGTCGGTCAGTGAGCTTGGACATCAGAGATATCCTACCCTGCGCAGCACCCGATCACAAAATTCTAGTGACAATCTCAACAGATATTTATGAATATTTATGTTAAAACATATAATAAAGTTATAATTATCGTCGAACATAAACAGTCGTATGCAACTCGCCTATAATGGTAATTAAGACACTCGTATGGAAATTATAAAACTCGCATACGCTCGTTTTATAAAAAATACTCGTGTCTTAATTATAGCCATTATAGGCTCGTTGCATAATGTACTATTATAATTCGCGTTGCCGCCAGGTTGGATTTGTCCTCACCAGGTTACTGTAAGTGATATAGGTGAACTTACGTTCATAGCCTCTACGAACATAAAAGAATTCAGTTTGATTGCAGTAAAAGATTCGTAGATATTGAGAACCGTCAAAATATTTCGGATGCTCGCCATTTTGGATTGTTATATGTATAGGCCATAGAGTTATGTACCATTAAAGGAAAATTATTGCCTAGCTTCATTATTCAAACTTTCACTTCGATCGCATGATTACAACACAAGAAATAAAAACTTAATTTTAAAATTTGGCACAGCCGACATCTTGAAATTATGTAAACAATTGAACTAAATTAGATGCCAGTGCATTACAATATGTATAATCATTTACTGTACCACATTTCACTGCGCTCAGAAGGTTATTTCACGAGAAAAATCTATTAAAATGTTTCAACTTCGCTTGGCCGTCATGTTCGTTTTGTACTTTACAGGTTTTTGAAAGTTACATAGATAAACTTGTAACAGTGCCCTTTATCACCGTGCAACATTTCAGGGTGATATAAATAGTTTCGGAGATATTGAATGCCCGTGAAATATTTTGCACAGCCGCCATTTTGAGGATATGTCAACAATTGAACTAAATTAGATGCCAGTGCATTACAATGTGTATAAACATTTGCTGTACCATGTTTTATTACGTTTGGATGGTTAAATCGCGAGAAAAGTCTATTTAAATGTCTCATTTGCGCTTGGTCTCCATGTTGGTTTTGTAGTTACCAGGTTTTTGAAAGTCTCATAGGTGAACTTCTCGTAGTGTCCTTTTCACCGTACAAAATTTCAGGGTGATATAGGTAATAGTTTCGGAGATACTGAATGCTGGTGAAATATTTTGCACAGCCGCCATGTTGGATTGGTGAGACACATTAAAATTTGAAGGGCACAGTCAGGTCGGCCAGAATGGGGCTATGATCTTACTGAGCTTCAGTGAAATCGCTCCAGCCGTTTAGAATTAGGGGGGCACACACATACACCATCACACACACGGACAAAAGGTGATCTCATAAGCCTATTTTTTTATAAAATGAAAATAGGCTAATAGCTGTCAAACATTAATTATACAGGTGTATATAAATGTGTGTCCATAAATGTAAGGGCGCATTCCTGACACCAAAATATCACAAATAGTTCATATAGTTCTTTGTTAGGGCATTATGAACGGGATTCCCTGTAGACACCATCCAACGAATGAGGTTTTTGCATGATAGTACTCCACTGCACTTAAGTCTGATAGTTTGCCAGAATCTCAATAACCAGTTTCCAAACAGAATGATTGGCCGAGGGGGATCCGTTGCATGGCCTGCCCAATCGCCAGATTTGAATCCAATGGATTTTTACCTCTGGGGAAATTTAAAAATCCTTGGTGTATGCAAAGCCTGTACTTAATGCCTAGGTTCTAAGGGAGCGTATCCAAAATGGACTTGACTATGCAAACCCCCCCCCAACAGTTTTCCACAGAGTATGGCAAAGCATGGAATGCAGGCTCTGGGGATGCATCGAAGCAGGAGGCCCTTTCGAACAATTTTTGTAAATGTATGTTGTAAAATGTATCGCATGTACCATTAACAAACAATAAATCTATCTGACTCCCAAATGAAGGATTTTTGGATCCATGTTCATATGAACTGTTTGTTATGTTTTGGTGTCAGGAATGTGCCCTTACAGTACATTTATGGACACTTGCACTATTTAAATTCACAATGCATATAATCACTTCTTACAAAGGCAGAATTATACACAATGAATCAAGGCATTTTAAGTAATCTACAAATGAGATAAGTTCAATGAGCAGAAATGAAAACTAGAAAGGCTTAGCAAATGCTCATCGTTTGTGAACCTTCTGTGTATCATCATGACATAGCCACCAACAAATTATCTACCATCGTGAACAGGCTTCATAATCACCAGTAGAACAGATAAAATCTTACAGCAATTTGATCATTGACGTTAGAAGTCCAAATGTGGCGACTGCAGAAAATTATGTTCAATGACATGCCACTTTGTACTCATCCTGCAATTTATGCACATTCACTGTGTTTGTGTCTACTTGAGAAGCCCTTAGAAACTCACTTGAATTCTTTCCAAGCTCTTTGGTTTCACTCAAAGATTTTTTTAAATATGTGATTACACAATAATTCCCTCATCTATGATCCTATTAGGATTCTTCTATTAGATTCACATCTGGTATATTACAAATATTGTTAAAGAGTTGCAACAATTAGTCAACTATTTCAAATATCAAGTTATTTGTGCAGACACCACTTCAGGAACTCAACATAACCATTGCAAACAGGAAATTGGAAGTATCTCGAACCAAGAGCTGTAATTGTGAACAGGACATGGAGAACAGATTCCGGGAAGATGTGTGATGGTGCAGCAATCAAACTGCTCGTCTCCCACCAAGGCAGACTGGGTTTGATTTCTGGTTAATTCATGTGAAATGTTATGTTTGGTGGCTTATTGTCCACATAAAAAGGAGGTCCCATGGCTTGTGATCATGAGATTAACATCCACGTAAAACTACAAGCATTATCATAAACAGATTCTGGGCTACTCATCTGGCCTGCGGACTATCACACCGGGTCTTCTTGAATAATGACCCGGCAGTATCAACCGAGCTTGGCTGTTGTTTCCTCAATACTACCGTATGGGTATGAAACGTGAATACTAGACCGTCGTGACATCAAAAACTTGCGTGCTTTCATCAACAGAAGTTTACTTCAATCATGAAGTTAAAGTGGGAGGACTACTTCACCAATCATTATCAGGCAGTTCTTGAGAATAGCATAGAAGCTTTGCCATCGTCATAGATGGACAGGGTATATTCGTCATACGAGTAACACCAGGCTCCTTCAAATCCTCTATGGCGAACACTACACTGAGGCGGAATAAAGACAAACTAATACAAACCATGAAGGCAAACAACTAGCATTGAGCAGTAAAACTAGGCAGCACTTGCAGAATATCATGCATGGTGGTGCCTCCTCACCAATGATGCCACTTCTGTAGCCCATTTTGAACAAGTTGACCAGTGCAATCTAGCAGTAAGACTTGGATGTGTAAATTACAAACAATACATTCGGAACATTTTGAAAGGAACTCTGCTTTTTATCCTCTGCAGTACGTTGTAAGTTACTGCAATGAATGAATCAACAGAGTTTATTCTGAAACATCCAGAATGTACAGTGCACAGCATGAATCCAAAACACTACCATATTTTAGTTGCAAGTCTCAATCTGTGTACCCAGTTTCATATCTGTTACGGTCCATACCTTTCGTCTGGAATGTATGCAGGAGGAGGCGAGTGTAGCCATCTTGTGGGGGATTCTTCTCTGCGGCTTTCGCTTGCTGCAAGCAATGGAATCATTAGAAAAAGTACCACTGGAACTCGCAAAGGCATTCACAACATTTTCAGTTAAACTTTCATAAACTTTAGAAGCATGACGCTCAAATATGACTAACACAGGCAATACCAGCATGCAGGCCGCAGAGACTACCATATTGTTTAAGCCTAATATTTGATGCTTGTTTGGCACAGTTAAGTAAAGAAGTACAGGCCTGGTCTGTCATCTACTGTATGTATGACACTCTTGGTTAAAACATATGCTGGGATTAGGACACATGTAATGCAACGTGACAGGAAAACATGAGGTGTTGAAAGGAACTAATCACCTTGGTTGTACTCTAGCAAAACTAACCTAAGGATTTTAAAATAGATTTTTCTCTCCGTCACGTTACACTTCACGATCTCCATACTGAATTCTACTTTATTCTAGTTATTTTAGAGAACGGTATCACAAAGCTACAGCTTCCGTGGCTTAGGCGGCAGCACGCCGGCCTCTCACCGCTGGGTCCGTGAGATCTGTGCTGGACAAAACAGAGGCAGACAGGTTTTTCTCCGGGTACTCTGGTTTTCCCTGTCAAAATTTCATTCCAACAACACTCTCCACTATCATTTCATTTGTCATTCATTTAATCATTGCCCCCAGAGGAGTGCGTCAGGCCTCGGCAGCCGGCACATTTCATATCATCGCCGCTAGGTGGGGGCTTCATTCATTCCATTCCTGACCCGGTCGGAGACTGGAAGCAGGCTGTGGTTTTTTGTGTTTTTTTATCACAAAGCTAGAAATAGCTTCAGCCTAGCATACTAACTTTAGGGGCAGATGACCTCACTGTTCCACCCCTTAAAACCTCAATAACTAACTAGCATACTAACCAATCAAATAATGAACAGGATAGGGAGAATAGAAACATAGAGAAAGGATGATCACAATGACAGGCAGGTGCAGGCAGAGGGAGAGACAAAAGGGAACATGGAGGGGGAACAGAAACAAATTGGGCAAGGACAATCTCCACAGCTGGCACACTGCCATCTTCAAAGGTGGTTGGACATTCAGGTTATCAATACAACCAATAACGCTTCAATCCCATAGCCCCGACAAGCTCCTGTTGACCTCAATAAAGTTCTTTGCTTCTTCCGTGCATTCCTACTTCATTCGTCCCATCCCTATCTTTCTTTGCTGGATTTGACTGGACACCATCCACTTCAAGACAGGATATTTCATTGAAGAATACTCCATGCAAAGTGACAAGAAAAACTGGCAGTTATCAGTCCTCCTGATGAGACTGGGAGATCATTGGCGCTATAGTACTGACGAGTTGTTGATTGGATTTATGGTGGTATGTCAGGTTGTGGAGATTATCCTTGTTCTGTTTGCATTTAACTTTGTCTCTCCCTTCACCAGCACTTGCCCGCCACTGTCATTTCTCCCCGTTTCTATCCTCCCTCTTCTTTGCATTGATTGTTTGTTGTGCTTCCCAATGCAGAAGTTGAACCATGTTCAATTGGAAAGGAAGGAAGCTTGTAGTTTAACGTGACCGTACATCTCGAGATCATGAGCCACGGGACCTCCTTTTTACGTGGAATCCGAACCACAGGACATGGCATTTCACTTAGAAAATCTCACATGCATTGACTGGGAATCGAACCCGGACCGCCTTAGTGAGAGTCATACAGCTAGACCACTGAGCCACCATGCCCAATGTTCAATTGGAATGAATACGAGTAATGATATTAATTATCATTATTATAATTACAGTACCTTAGTATCTCATTACGACCTGACTTTTGAATAAGTTTCTCTTTTCTAACATGTACTTAGCTTAATTTACTGGCGGTCCATTGGTCCGTATTTGATATTTCATTATCGCCCTCTCCTCATTGGCCCTCATGGTCATTTTTGACTGGTTTGTTTATAATCTTATATTTCGCCACCTTGTCCGGACGTGTCCTTGCGTCTGCCTACCTCTCTGATGGTCGGCATGTAAAACAGTAGGTTATGAACATTCCCAAATGGGAATATGGTGTTAATTTCCGTTTGATCAGATAAATTATCAATTAATATGATAAAATTGATAATGTAAAACAGTCACGTTACCGTGGGACTGCCTCCCTCATGGGGAAGGTTTGGCTTAGCATGCTGCATGAGCAGTACTGAACTGAGTCCTACATCTGAGGCTTTGTCTCAGTTAAACTTTCACGTTATTGCTTATATGCTTCTCTCATAATTCGTGTGTTGTTTGAATATTTCAATATAGACAGTTCCTCATGGAACTTCTCACCTAACATTCTCTTTCATTTCAGTGATGTATACCTTCGTACATTACTCTCCACCCATCCCTATGTCGTGTTGGAACAGAGTTTCAAGAGTTTGTCTAGGACTTGGTTTAGGCTTGCTTCCTCGCAAAGTATGCTGTCCACCTTGTGCTCAGCACTCGGGTCTTGGTATGGTTGCTCTTGTAATATTTATGGGTCCAGCTACATGACAATCCCACACTCCCAATATTTACCATCTAACAGGATCCTGAAGACTGCTGCAGAAATTATCTTCAATATATTGCACTTTATGCATCACCTTGTGGAGTATGACCTTGCATACAGGGTGCACCTTACAGAGAGGTGAATGCATTGGACACTAACCAGTGTGGGTAATTGCACCATTACCACATCCCAGATATTGCCATATTTCTTTCCACCAAGTCACGTCCCTTTTTATTTCATCAAGTGCACTTCTGCTAGTTAATCATGCCTAAGTGACCTCACTAACTACACTGCACAGGCCAGAGGCCAGCAAGGACAAATTTTGTGCATGAAAAAGGTCCAGTTGTCAGGTATTGAGTTAACACTGTACACACCTGTATAGGTAATAAAATCAAGGAGTAATAATGAGGCACCCGGTTAACTCTCTAGCACGCTGTGAGTTGAAGCATTGACCACGGCCCCGTAAAGGCTCTAGCTGCTCACACCTCTGTCTTCAACAATACACTGTGCTTGGGTTATTGTAATGCTTAGTTTACAAATATGGTCATTAAAATGATGCATTTTCGTGGACGATAGACTGATTAAGCAATATGAGTGTTCATTTACATACATGAGGGGAGTATTCCATATATCCGTCACACTACTGTACAGTTGTATATTTCAGTAGCCTATTGAGGAATAATAAACATTACCTAATAAGAGAACCATGAGCAACACCTATAATAATATACCGTACATGAATTGACATGGAAAGAAGTGGAGGAAGCATTAAAGAAGATGAAAGGGGGAAAGGCACCGGGAATAGATGAGGTGAGTGTGGAGATGGTGAGAGCAGCAGGGGTGATAGGAACACAGTGGCTCTTTCGAGTAATGAAAGTGATATGGAGAGAGAAGAAAATACCAGAGGACTGGAAAAGAGGGATAATAATACCCATATATAAAAAGGGAAGTAGGAAGGAATGCAAGAACGACAAGGGAATATTTGAGAAGGTACTGGAGAGAAGAATTCGGACAGAAGTTGAAGATGGGCTGAGGGAAGAACAGTATGGATTCAGGCCAGGAAGGTCACTAGTTGACCTCATCTTTGCTGTAAGACAGCTACAGGAACACCATTATGAATATGGGAAAGATCTGGTGATGACCTTGGATATTGAGAAAGCTTATGATAGTATTAATAGAAACAAGGTATGGGAAGCAATGAGAGCAAAAGCAGTGGACAAGGAGACAGTGGCAAGAGTGAAAGCAATGTACGAGGGAAGCAAAAGCTGTGTAAAGGTGGAAAGGGACAGAACGGAATGGTTTCAACTGGAGAGTGGTCTGAAACAAGGAAGTGCCCTCTCACCCCTGTTATTTATAGTGGTGATGGATGAAATCATACGAAAAGTGGTAAATAGCATTGGGGAAAGGATAATTAAGGCAATGTTGTTTGCTGATGACCTTCCGGTATAGGGAGAGGATGAGGAAGACGTACAAGAGCAATTGGATGAGTGGGAGAAGGTAGTGTTATCATATGGGATGAAGTTATCAGCACAAAAGAGTGAAGTGGTCATCACAACGAGGAGGAAGAACAGACCGGATATGGGCATAACACTTGGAGGACAGCAGTAGCAGAAAGTAGAATGCTTCAAGTACTTGGGAAGCATAATTGAAGAAAAGGGAGGTAATAGGATGGAAATAAATGAAAGGGGAAGGTGCGCAGATGGATTTTTCAAGAGTGTTAGGGGGATGATATGAAATAAAGATGTACCACAAAAATGTAAAGGAATCATCTACAAGACCTACTTTGTGCCAATTTTGACGTATGGTTCAGAATCATGGGTGATGAAGGAAAGGGACAAGAGTAAAATACGAGCAGTGGAGATGAAGTTCCAGAGGAGTATGGTAGGAGTAACAAGAATGGACAGAGTAAGGAATGGGAGAATCAGAAAGATGGTAAGAGAGGAACCATTGCAAAATAGAATAGAGCGGTCTAGGCTACAATGGTATGGACATGTTAGGAGGGTGCGAGAGGAGAGGATACCGAAGATGATGTTTGGGATGGAAATGAAGGGAAGGAGGCCAAGGGACAGATGGACAAAAGGAGTTAAGAAGAGTGTGGAGGAAAGAGGAGTGTCCTGGGACACAATGAAAGACGAGAGATGGTGGATGGACAGGAGAGGCTTATGTTCCAAGCAGACCGGACCAGCGGTCTGAAACTGCTCAAGATGATGATGATGATATGAATTTCCATCAGTTTCAGCTTGAATAAGCAAAACGGACTTAAAACTTAAATAGATGTAGTACATCATGAATTAAAGAGTTTTGTGCATCAACAGTAAGAATGTTTTGGTCGTATAACAGTTCTTTTCCTAACACTTGCCAGCAAGGTTTTGAAGATCTCAGTGGGCGTGCCTGCTAGCTTCACTCTGGCCATTAGGGCATCTCCTTATTACTCCTTGGTAATAATTGAAGAGCTCGTTTCCAAAACTCACCAAATCAAAAATATTGATTTTTCAGGAAATGCATTTTTTGAACCATAGCCTACTTAAGCAATATTACTTCATTATGACATAAAAAAAAGTTTCACAGTAAGATTAGGAGCAATGCTAACTAAAACCCTGCTTTGAAGTTATTAAGCGGCTTCGGTGGCGTAGTCGGTAGCATGCTGAGCATCTATGCCCAAGATAGCGGGTTCAAACCCGGCCGAAGCCGTTGGATTTTTTAAGAGCGTTAAAAATCCCTCAGTACGCCTTCCTTCAGAGGGGAAGTAAAGCCGGCGGTCCCATGTCATAGATTTATGGCATGTTAAAGAACCTTCCACTAATTGCACCTGTGTGAAGCTAAATTGGATAGGTTAAGAATGTAAACAACGCTCTTAGGTTTCTACGTTCATTGCCAAGAGCCGACTGCGGTGGCGTCTAGTAGCTAAGTTCTGAACTTGGCCTAGTAGTTGGTGACGGAGGCGCTCGGCGGCAAAAGTAGGAACTATTTGAAAAATTCTAAGTTGCAGTACTTAAATTAAAAAACAGATAACACACACTAATACAGTCATCACAATTAACACCGGTTATCAGACAGATTCTACACACACCCAAAGTACACGGGCCTACATGACCGCGTTGTCGCAGCCCCTAAACTTAAGAACCAACCAACCGAAGTTATTAACATTAGAATGCCAAGTTATTTCCAGAAGTAAACCAAGTCACTTGACTTAGTTCGATACCGGAGAACCGCACCAGACTTAATGAGTTTTGGAATAAAATATCTACATGTATTTGGTGTTTACATCCCTTCTTCTCTTCCTGATTCTAGCGGAATCTTCTAGAGGATTCACTAAACCTTCTAAATCAAAGTCACTCATCTTGTACAGTCTTCATACAAAGAAACTAGCTCTTCAGCACGGCTAATCAACACATGTCATATGGAATAACAAACAAGTTACTGGCAGGAAACAGCAGCTTACTCATACGCATGCTTGTTAAACTTAGCAGAGTTTGGAAGGCATCACAGTGTGATTAGTTTTGGAAATAAATATGACTTTTTAACCACGCTTTACGATGACATAGAGAATTCTGGAATAAAATATTACACATTATAAACAAGATTCAACGGATTTCTCAATTTCGTCACATGGCGACTTAATGAATTTTGAAAATGAGCTCTTAAATTGTTTTCAAAATTTTAAGTTTTTATTTTCATCTACAACATGGAACAGAACTCACAGACTAGAACTTAATAAATATGCTAGGAAAAAAAAAAAAAAAAAGACTAAAATACTGTACCTACATTTCATAAGCAGACTCTTTTCCTTCTTATTCAGTCTGTGTTCAGTCTTGGGTAGGAAGAATGCAAATATCCATGATAAATAGTTTAATTATTTCTTTTGTTGGTTCCCAGTTTAAACTGAAATATTTGCTAAACTAGAATCCTCATATGTAACTTACTATAGTACAATGTACTCCCGATAATTAGCTTTGCGGTTAATCCGTGGGTCTCGAAGAGTATTTTTTAAAATAGTCATTCTTACAGCAACTAATCATCTCGCTAAATAAAATAACCTCTCCATCGTTTAAAAGAATTTTAATGTGATACGATTCTTGGAGACAAAAATCAGTGAGATTTGAGAAGACTGAACAGCGTTTCTGAGCGATGTAAAATTAGGCCTACTTATGTATTGCTACCAGAATGTTGCAATATTGGAAACATACGAGCTTCTCGCCGAAAGGGATTTCTTTTATCTTTAATGCTGAGACATTGCAAAGTGGAATGCACTTTCACCCAGCCTACGAGTTATGAAAGGTAGATGCGCGGACAGCATATTGTAAGTAACGATGGCGCAAACCTATGCGCCGTGCCAAGTGCGTGTTTGTTAGGTGATCTTCATGCAATCAACACGCTACTACACTCGCACAACAGCAAGCATTTGCCGACTTCTGTGAGGACGATATTTCGAATGGGCAAGGTGGTCTTACCCTGGCATTAAGGCAAAACCTGGATGAATTTCAAGATGCAGAAGAAAGTGGCATGCTGTAATTGAGTGGTTAGATGTCGATAAAGACGATTAAGGTTTCAGACATGAAAGCGAGGAGAATATTGTACAGAATTCGAGTGTCAGTGAGGAAAACTGAGATCTACTATCGGATTTTTTATTATGGATACTCGAGTTTAGGCCTTAATTACAACCAAACCAACAGACCTATATAAAAGCGAGTTATACCAATATTTTCCTTGTTTAATTCTGCGTTAGACTATATAAGCAGATTATTTTAAAATTTATTAATTATTTATTTATTTTTGGTTGTATGAAAAATTGTCCGTGTTTTTGACGTCTTTTCTACGAACCGCTCACTTAAAACTATATACATGGAAAACTACTTGGCTGAGGGTAATGCAATTTTTATATGTGATAGGCACAAGTATTGGTAGTGCAAATCTCAAGTTTCAATTTTTTTCAACTACCCAATAAAAAGTTCTTATACTTTTTCTGACGTAACGTTTTCTCAGCCCAGGATAAACGTACAGCAGGAAACTTGGTCTCATTTTGAAGCTCTCATTCGTGATTATCGGAAACTACGACCACTGTAAACGTACAGTGTGATGACGAATTTATGAAGAGTAATATTAATGGGAGGTTTTGTGCGTTGTAGCCCGTGCGAGTAAAAGAGAGCGGGCTTGTGAAATCCTAGGCAGCGTTGCCGCGTTAAG
Organism: Meconema thalassinum; assembly: GCA_946902985.2. Classification (NCBI taxonomy): domain Eukaryota; kingdom Metazoa; phylum Arthropoda; class Insecta; order Orthoptera; family Tettigoniidae; genus Meconema; species Meconema thalassinum. Next base: position 380,415,361 of record OX336394.1, on the reverse strand, counting down.
TGCGTGTCGCGGCTGGCAACGAACGAACACTGCTTTAAGTTTACTTTCAACCTTTGATTTTCTTTCCTCGTACAAATTTCATTTTCCATCACCTTTTTCACATTAGGGCTTTGGACCTTCAATGACAGGTTTAAAAATGGTTTGCTTCCTGATTTGGAATTGTCATACTAGGCCTACACAATTTTTACATGGATTATTTACATTATTTACATATCTATACAATATTAAATTCAATCAGTATTCTTCGTCTGAAGAATCACTCTGTTCCGATGAATCAGAACTGCTGTCATTCATGTTAATTATGACTGGCTCGAAATGAGGGACATTTTCAGACAGTCCATCTTTCTCCCAGTTGTGGTCTTCAATTCTTTTAGCGTGTTCAATACATTGTTTCCAGAGTTCGGGAGTAACGGTACGCAAGGCTTCTCGGCATAAAACATTCATTGCTTCCATACTTCTACCATTTTGTAATATGTTAGCCATATTTGTTTTTGCTATTTTTCCTTTAAGGTAAGCCCAAATAAGTTCAATTGGATTGAGCTCGCAATGAGCCACTGGTAACCAAACAAGCTTTACATCCGGTCGAAGTCGTTTCGTCAGTTGTTCCAGCTTCTTCACTGGAGTTTGAAAATAAGGCCTGGCAAGGACAATTAGCTCTGATTTAGTCAGCTTGTTGTAATTGAAAACTCCAAGTGGTAGCGATATATTCTTTGATGTTATCCAGGTTATAATGTCAGGTTTCAGCCACGACATGTTCGGGTTTTTAGTTGCAGGATCGACCATCGTATGATATGGGGCTTGATCTATAATAACTGCCGACCTTTGAGGCAATAAACTCAGGACTTTCGTGAACCATTCTTCGTAATGAGTCGAGTTAATTTCGTTGTGGTAATCACCGCTCCATTTCTTGCCGATAAAATAAAGTTCTGCACCGTCAAGAAATCCTTCTTCACTTCCTATATGTAAAATTATGATGCGTTTCCCAGCTCCAGACGGTGTCTTGAAACCTCCACGCAATCCATAAATTTCCTGAATGTACCCTCTGTATTGATCATAATTGTCGACGTTCTTTTCCAAAGCATCAACCACGTTTTCTTACCACCCATATTTCATAGTGTGGTTCTGTCCGCACCAGGTCTCGTCTGTAAAGAAGATCTTGTAGCCCTGTGCTCGAAGTTCTCTCATTCTTCTCAGGAATGTATGTCGGGATGCAGCAACCGTCACGGATTCCATTAGCACTGGTTTTCAGTTCAGTTTTTTTGAATCGGGATCTCAAGCCTTTGACTACTTTCAAAAGCGTAGAAATTGACATATCAGGAAAATCGTTCATATTTTCGGACAGTTTCTCGCGGAGGTTTTTAATTGTGGGAAATACCTCATTTATGTAAAAATCATGTATAGTTCTTCTTATTGTGCCCAAAGTAAAATAATCGAGTTGGATTTTCGGACGACCTGGCCCGGGCCTCACACACTGCTTCTTTCTGGACCTGGATGACATATTTTCATCATTCTCCCTTGAAGTGGCTCCTATTCTCTTCACTGATGACTCTGATAATCCAAGACAATCTGCCACTTTCCGATACAAAGGAAACCCCTTGTCCCCTAATTTTCCCCCTCATTTCGAAAGAAACAAATAGCACTGAGAACTAGCGCAAGTTCGCCCTAAGACAATGGTGGTCTCGGAGGCATCTGGAAGTGATGTGGCCAATATTCAGTAAACAGGAAGACTGAAATAGCATGAGGACCTTGCCAGCCAGGTCACTCGCATTCCATTCACAACTGCCCGGGGCGAGGGTAGCCGGCAACGCTGCACTCGAATTCACCACTTCGCCCGCTTATAATCGCACGGGCTACAACGCACAAAACCTCCCATTAATATTACTCTTCATAAATTCGTCATCACACTGTAGGTTTACAGTGGTCGTAGTTTCCGATAATCACGAATGAGAGCTTCAAAATGAGACCAAGTTTCCTGCTGTACGTTTATCCTGGGCTGAGAAAACGTTACGTCAGAAAAAGTATAAGAACTTTTTATTGGGTAGTTGAAAAAAATTGAAACTTGAGATTTGCACTACCAATACTTGTGCCTATCACATATAAAAATTGCATTACCCTCAGCCAAGTAGTTTTCCATGTATATAGTTTTAAGTGAGCGGTTCCTAGAAAAGCCGTAAAAAACACGGACAATTTTTCATACAACCACAAATAAATAAATAATTAATAAATATTAAAATAATTGGCTTATATAGTCTAACGCAAAATTAAACAAGGAAAATATTGGTATAACTCGCTTTTCAATAGGTCTGTTGGTTTGGTTGTAATTAAGGCCTAAACTCGAGTATCCATAATAAAAAATCCGATAGTAGTGCGGGAGTGATCCAACAGAAATCCCGAAAGTTTCCCACAGTCATCCTAGTGTGTGTATAGTCGCACTTATCTCTTATATAGAAAATCGAGATAAATATTCGTTCTCGTAGATTGTTTTCTTCAGAAATACACAATCTAAAATTAGAAAAAAGTAAATAAACAGTCTAAGAAACAAAAAGTGGTAACAGTGCTTTTCTTTAGATATTAATGTTGGCATAATCCACACACCTCTAGTCTTGTGTGTCTTACAATGCAATGTAACAAAGATTTTGCATGTTCATAAAATAAATTTCAATATTTTAATCAATAGGTTTGTTTTTACTAGACTTAAAAAAACATAACTCTGGATAATTCACAGTGTTTGATAATTCACGGAAGTTCGTGCATTAATTACCGCGAATTATCGGGAGTGCACTGTAGTATCAAAAAGTTCCTGGAAGGCCTCGAAAAGATGTAAATATTTCTAACACTTTCATGGTGGTCGAGTTATGTATTGAAATGTTAGAAGCCATTTATCAGTGTAGCCTATATAATCAATCAACAGAATTGTTCCTCAGTCCGTCAACACTAGAGTGCCCAAATAGATTGGGCGGATGTGATGATCTTGTCATCCAATAAAATCCCCACTATTTGCTAAAGAAGTGTGTTAATGTATAAATAACTGTTGTAACATTTCTTTCAGATAATAGGCTGTAAAATAATCGTTACTTTCTGCCCAATCTATTTGGGCACTCTTGTGTTGACCAACTGAATAGCAATTGTTGATTGACAGTTCATGTACACTAACCTTATCGGTACACCATGTCATAATTGTTATGGTACTTCACTTAGCAAAGTTCCCACTACTAGTTTTACTACCACGCGGCAGCTTCTTCAGACGGACGGTTACAACTTCGGTAAGTGAAGTATCGTGACAATTAAAGGAAGCTTGTAGTTTTATATGTGACCATTAATCTTGTGATAATGAGCCACGTGATTTCCAAACCACAGGACATGGGATTTCACTTCGAAAATCTCACATGCATTAGCCGGGAATTGATCGTAAAAATTATGACAGGGTGTACCAATAAGGTTAGTGTACATGAACATGAAAATCGTTTAAGAAGGTCAAGATTGAAAAGAAACTCAAAACGTTTAAGATAACGTCACAGAACACCAAATATAATAGAAGTGAATGACGCATGGTAAAGCATGGAAACAAGAAACTACTGCAGCGCGACAAGTGGTATGGCAGCCAACTACAAGTATGAAAATATTGGCTCCAAAATATTTTTTATTTTTTTTGGTATTTTTTATTTTATTTAATAGGGCCACTCCAATCCGTATTTAATTTAATGACACATTTCCATTTAAAATAAATATCGCACCAACTCGAGACTTTGGACTGGATGGTTTTATTTTGAACTTTTCACGATGCGGTATGACCCATATTCTTTGGCGCAAGCAACACCCGAATCTGACAAATACGGTTTACGAACGAAAAGTATGGAGCACGGTTATAAGCTGCAGAAATATGACAGTATCGTGTTATCCAGGAACAATATTTGCTATTGAGAGTAGTTGAACGTATAAAGTGACTCAAAATTTGGATAATGAACAGTTAGCGTAACGTGTTATCAACACACAACACCAAATATAACAAATATAAGCAGGCCAAAGCAACCAATTACGAGGCGACCTTTTGCCCTGCAGCGCTCCTAGTGGGATGGCGGTGAAGTACACAGTGTTGTCAGTTACTCGTATCGTAGCTTCATCCCCGCAGATAACGTTTCTTTAAAAATGATTGAACGTTTATTTTTAGGAAACTTCAACTATTTTAGAAATAAGTTTAATAAAAAAAGAAGTTTTCTATGAGACTGTTTTAAACGTTTACTCGGGACATCACAAAAACATTTCTGATCGTGAACCCTAAAATGTCTTCTTCTTCTTCTTCACGAATGGATCACTTAGGACCAAGGGGAATCAACATTTTGCGAGCTTTCCTTCTTGCCCAATAGTTCTTCATTTTCACTGATAGTTGTAATCTCTGTTCCTCCGTCCAGATATGACGTATTGGTCTCTTCCCATCTTCGACAAATCCCCTTGTGTGGACAATTTTCCTTATTACGTCTCTATCCTGAAGATTCAGTGATCCTAACTCGCTAAGGTCTTTCTCCACTTGTTTATACCATTTTGATTTCATGCGTTTGATTGGTAGAAATTTGTGTATTCAGAAAGTAAGTCTGGTATGCATTATTCTTTCTAAGTGACTTAAAAATTGAATACGGCACAGTCTCGTTGTGTCAGTAAATTTAGAAACTTTCTTATATATTTCCGAGTTTGGTTTGGGGAAATGTATTCTATTTTTAATTCTGGTCCCTAATATTTTTCTCATGATTTCCCCTTTCTTTAATCTCTAGGTTCTTTTAAGTTCTGCGATCAGAACGAATGAAGAAGTACTGGGCAGATAAGAAGAATCAAACAATACAACCTTCAAAGAAAAAGTGTTCATGGAAGACTCAAGTGGTCCAATGTGGCTAATAAAGTTAATAATAATAATATCGTATGACCTCAGGTGCCGTTGCAAGCTTTGTTATTTGATGTCCAGAGGGCAGCTTGCATGTCGAATTTTGTTGTTCCTTGGAACACTATGAAAGTCAAGGAGGTTCGATGTCTAAGCTCCTTGACACAACAGCTCTTTCTAGTAGAGAAATTGGGAACTGTGGAAAATCCCGAGATTAATTTTGCCATTTTGAACACGGTCTACTGAATTCAAATAGGTTCTTTAACATGCCAACAATGTATGACATGCATACCGTGATTTGTGCCGCCTTTCAAAAATCACTTGCCACGGCCAGGAGCGAACCTGCAAGTTTGGGGTAGGAAGTCCGATACGATAACCACTCACACACCGTGGCAAGCCGTTCTTATGGTGTAAATTGACGGTTTCTGAAGCATACAGTCTGGTTTAATCACTGTTAAGTAATGACGAATTTTACTGTTCCAGGACAAATTTCTTTGGTTACCCTAAAATGTACGTATATGTTAAGTTTTACAATACAAATTTCAATCTCTCAATTTGCCAAAAAAACAAAATCTTGGTGCTCTACATTCAAACACTGAACAAGACAAAATAAGACTGATCTGTGCAATGAAGGGCAACACACGACTGGCATCTTGTCCCAATGTGCAGTCAAGCGAGGAAGTGCAACAAAACATCAAAACAAGCATTCATGCAATTCTCACCTGAAAAATGTCTTCAACTGACATCTGACTTGTGTTTTGCACTTGTGATGCGGGTTGTGATGGTTCATCAGGGATTCTCAACATTTTCTTGAGCAGTTCTGTGCTTGTGTCACTCACCTGGCAGAATACACAGTCAATCACTCGGGATGGAGGGGATGGAAACAGAAACGCCACATCAACTTTCAAATAGAGCCAATCAATGTGAAACATGTTTCAGTCTTTCTCAGCCAAATAAAATTATAAGGAAATTAAAGAACAAAAACAAATGAAACTCAATGACCTTTCGGTCATACCTCGAGAATGTCTCAACAGATTAGGGAGCTGCCACTCTACATTAAAAAAAACTATTACAGGCAAAAACATAGTGAAACTCTAAACGTGTTCCACTGACAATCTTGCCACTACAGGCATATGCAAAATTCCTTGTTCATGCAGTAAAGAGCTCACTGGAATCACAAACCACAGCACAAAAATAATTACAGAAACACAATGTAACAACAAGAATTACGGAACAGACCAGACAATGCAACATGCTTGGGTAAAAGATCACAAACAGTGAAACCACTATTAATTCCTACGCTTTAGTTGAATGGCAATTCGATCCCGTCCACTGCCGTATTTGACTTTAGGGCTCATTCCCACGATGGCACTGATGTCACGACATTGCTGTCATGAAATGTCACGGCATTCGCTGCCATGGCAGTAACCTGTTCACACGATAGGTACAGAAGTTTGGGCTTTCGTGGCATTTTCGTGCAACATGGTGGACGTTGTTCGTGCCGTTGCCAGTGTTGTCGGAGAATTGATAGCTCTGGAGGAGAGAACATGTAAGAAGAAGGAGAAAGATGTGTGGGTGAGAAAATGGATACTAAGCAGAGGAAAACTAGGTGTATCTGAAACGCTACTGAGAGAATTGGCATTGGAAGAATCTCGGTCATTGAGCAATTTTCTACGAATCGACGAGAATATGTTTGAGGAACTCTTAAGAAAGGTATATTGCTGATAGTGTTCCAGGAACTGAAGAATATCAAACGCAGCTATATTTAATTACACACAATACACGGGGTCAAATGATGTAATGTCATGACACGTCTGGCACAAACCTGTTCTCGTGACGACATTGCATGTGGAAGTTCACGTTAGTGTCATGGCAGCGCTGATGCCGCGGTGCCGCATATCAAAACTTTTGAATACGCGACACCACTGCCACGGCACTGTGACGGTGGCATCAAAAACTGTTCCGACAATGACACTGCTGCGACATTCCATGCCACGACAGCAATGTCGTGACATCAGTGCCATCGTGAGAACGAGCCTTTAGTCCACAGTCTCAGAATTTTGTAACCAATTGATGCCCTGTTCGACTGAAGTCTAGAAGGTGAGATAAGGCATTTGTATTTCTTTATGATTGATTTTATTCTTTCTTTATTTATTGCAGTGTAGTCCTACATAATATCAACATTCATTTTACAAATACAGGGTGTTTCATTATTACAAGGAATATTTTAGGATCACACATGAAAGGATCAAAAAGTGTTACATAAACATGGATGAGTAAATGTATTTATTGAGATATCGGACATGCACCATATTCTGTATCTTACACGAGGTGTTAATGCGAACCCTCTTCGACAATGCAGGCTTCTGTTTGTCGTCACACTGAGGTACGGAAAAACGTATAAATGCCTGGGGATGTTCGTATTCTTTGACAATCCTGCACAATGCATGCATGAAGTGTTACATCATCCTGCAAAGCAGTAGAGTATTGTACACCATTGACTTAAATCGCCCCCACAACAAACCAAACGTCCAATGGGTTTACATTCGGTGAATGTGGAGGCCAAACAATTGGTCCACTGCTATCTATCCGGTTATTATGATACCACTCATCCAGGTTTTTACAGACAATATGACTAAAACGGACTATTTCCATATCTCATGTCTCAATAAATGTTCATTTCCAAACATATACAGTATTTATATGACTTTTTTTTAACCCTTTACTGTGTGGATTCTAACCGTGAAATATTCCAGTGTATTAAACATCCTGTATATCTAGACAGGGTTCTTGAGTCAGTGGACAAACAGTACGTCAATCATATTGAAGTATTGCAGTAGGGATAAGTGCTTAAAATGGCAAAACATGAAATGAATGGTTTTGCTATACAAAAATGATTGAATATTATTCAATTCTTCTCCTTTTTTTCCAGTTTTATTCTAGAGTCAAATATTTGTAAAATAAATATTCCTTTAAGCATTTTTGCATTCTTGAGTATCTTGCAATCTGCAAGCGTCCACTCTGGGGTAAAGTGCGTGGTAGCGTCTACCGGTTGCAGTTCTCCGGTCATCTTGGTGACCGGGAACAGAAAAATATTGTGATGTAATGAGATCGACACCGCTCTTGGTCCGTTTGACAACATTCCCGCTGTCCCAGCAGAGTGGCAGTCACAAGTTTTCGGTCACACACTGGGAAATCTTAAGACTGGTGTTACTCTTGGTCCATGGATAAGATTCTCGCTGCAGTAATAAGTCACAGGCATGGTGAGCAGACTGCCAGCTACTTCTAAGATGCCATTTCAGTGGGCAGACACTAAAAGTACATATGCACTTACTAGTTAATACTAAAGAGAGAGTCATCATCATCATCTTGAGCAGTTTCCAACCGCTGGTCGGGTCTGCTTGGAACATAAGCCTCTCCATCGTTTCCTGTCCATCCACCATCTCTCGTCATTTACTGTGTCCCAGCACACTCCTCTTTCCTCCACACTCTTCTTAACTCCTTTTGTCCATCTGTCCCTTGGTCTTCCCCTTGGCCTCCTTCCCGTCATTTCCATTCCAAACATCTTCTTCGGTATCCTCTCCTCTTGCATCCTCCTCACATGTCCATACCATTGTAGCCTAGATCGCTCTATTTTATTTTGCAATGGTTCCTCTCTTACCATCTCCCTGACTCTCTCATTCCTTACTCTGTCCATTCTTGTCACTCCTACCCTACTCCTCTGGAACTTCATCTCCACTGCTCGTATTTTATTCTTGTCCCTTTCCTTCATCACCCATGTTTCTGAACCATATGTCAAAATTGGCACAAAGTAGGTCTTGTAGATGATTCCTTTACATTTTTGTGGTACATCTTTATTCCATATCATCCCCCTAACACTCTTGAAAAATCCATCTGCGCACCTTCCCCGCTCATTTATTTCCATCCTATTGCCTCCCTTTTCTTCAATTATGCTTCCCAAGTACTTGAAGCATTCTACTTTCTGCAACTGCTGTCCTCCAAGTGTTATGCCCATATCCAGTCTGTTCTTCTTCCTCGTTGTGATGACCACTTCACTCTTTTGTGCTGAGAACTTCATCCCATATGATAACACTACCTTCTCCCACTCATCTAATTGCTCTTGTACTTCTTCCTCATCCTCTCCCCATACCAGAAGGTCATCAGCAAACAACATTGCCTTCATTTTCCTTTACCCAATGCTATTTACCACTTTTCGTATGATTTCATCCATCACCACTATAAATAACAGGGGTGAGAGGGCACTTCCCTGTTTCAGACCACTCTCCAGTTGAAACCATTCCGTTCTCTCTCTTCCCACCTTTACACAGCTTTTGCTTCCCTCGTACATTGCTTTCACTCTTGCCACTGTCTCCTTGTTCACTGCTTTTGCTCTCATTGCTTCCCATACCTTGTTTCTATTAATACTATCATATGCTTTCTCAATATCCAAGAAGGTCATCACCAGATCTTTCCCATATTCATAATGGTGTTCTTGTAGCTGTCTTACTGCAAAGATGAGGTCAACTGTTGACCTTCCTGGCCTGAATCCATACTGTTCTTCCCTCAGCCCATCTTCAACTTCTGTCCGAATTCTTCTCTCCAGTACCTTCTCAAATATTTTAGCGCAGTGGCACATGAGTGTAATTCCCCTGTAGTTCTTGCATTCCTTCCTACTTCCCTTTTTAAATATGGGTATTATTATCCCTCTTTTCCAGTCCTCTGGTATTTTCTTCTCCCTCCATATCACTTTCATTACTCGAAAGAGCCACTGTGTTCCTATCACCCCTGCTGCTCTCACCATCTCCACACTCACTTCGTCTATTCCCGGTGCCTTTCCCCCTTTCATCTTCTTTAATGCTTCCTCCACTTCTTCCCATGTCAATTCCTTCTCTGAAATGTCTTGGTCACTGTCTGTTTCTTCCTCCACAATGTCCACTACGCTGGTTTTAGTTGGATTTAGGAGTTCCTTGAAGTATTCTCTCCAGATAACCTTTACTTCTTCCATATTTTCGACCTCCTTTCCATTCCTGTCCACCATTCTGACATTTTCCCCTGTATCTCTTCTCTTTGCCTTTATCATTCCATACAACACTTTCTTACTGCCATCACAGTCCTCCTCCATCATTTCTGTCCATTTCTCCAGCCATTTCTTTTTCTCTTCCTTCACTACTTCTCCTGCTTCTTTCTTCCGCTCTTGGTATTCTTCTCTTGTTCTGTCTGTCCTCTGTTGGAACCATTTCCTGAATGCTTCATTTTTCTTTTTCACTGCTTCCTTAGTTCTGGGGTTCCACCATGGTGTTTCCTTCCACCTTTTCTTTCCACTAGTTCTGCCACACACGACTTCCGCTGCTTCTACCAACACGTCCTTGAACCTATTCCATTCTTCTTCACCTGTTTTCGGATCATCCTTCGGTAATTTGTTCCTCACTAATATCTGGAACTTCTCCTTATTTCCATCCTCCTTCAGCTTCCATGTCCTTATTCTTCTTTCTTGGTTTTCAGTTCTCCTCTTTTCCTTCAGTCCTCTCACCTTGGCGACCAGCAGACGGTGGTCACTGTCCAGGGCTTCTGAAGGTATTACCCTTATATCCGTGATACTCTTCTTTGTCTCCTTCCCGCATAGAATATAGTCCACCACTGATTTCCTAGTCAAATCCCTGCTGTACCAAGTAATTTTATGGCTCTCTCTCTTCTTGTACCATGTGTTTCCAACCATTAGCCCATTTATCTTGCACAGTTCCAACAATCTCTCTCCTTCCTTATTCCTGTTTCCCCATCCTTCACCACCAATCACTTCCTCAAAACCTCTTCTATCAGTTCCGACATGGGCATTTAGGTCTCCCATGACTATCAGGTCTCTCCCCACTAACTGCTTCTGCAACTCCTCTTCAAACTCGTCCTTCTCGCCTTCTGTGCATCCCACCTGTGGTGCATAGACTTGCAGAATGTCCAGGTTTCTACCTTTCACAGTGATTCTGGCTCTAATTATTCTATCACCTACCCTCTTTACTTCCTCCCTCAGCCCTTCTCTCACCACCATTCCCACTCCATTTCTCTTCCCCTCCTCATTTCCTATCCAGTATAGCTGCAATCCATTTCTCAGTTCTTTTCTTCCTTCCCCTCTCCATCTGGTCTCTGCCAGTCCGAGTACATCCAGTTTTCTCCTCTCCATCATATCCACAACCTCCTCCACTCTTCCCGTCAATGTCGTTATATTCAAAGTTCCGATTCGTAGTCCATTTCCATAGCCAGGTCTGCTTCCTTTAGATCTGTCCTTTCCGAGGCCCGTTCCCGTTTTAAAAGCAGTTTCATATCCACTACTGGCTTGCTAGGCCTAACGTAGCTTCACCATAACCCTGGCAAGGGGCCTGTTTTTGGTCCGCGAGAGGTATTTTATTTCCCTCAAACCCTCCGGACAAGTCCGGCGAGCCCCCCTATCCGCCACCTGGGACGCGCCCGATAGAGGAACAGGCAAACCCCCATTATCATGAAAAAGCATTCTTTCAAATAATGAATTATACAGGTTTTCAAAATAATGCTGCATATATCCAAACGGACCAAAGTTCGAAGAAATTTTGAAATCCTACGAATATTTTAAATTATTGCTTGAATTTACCCGGTTTTATTGTTATAATACTACACTTTGCACACTATTATCATGAGTAAATTAGCCATTTTCCAAAATTTCATAACAGTTAAACAATCTTCTTCTTCTTCGTCTTTTCCCGTTCATGCGGGGTCGACGTTTCTGACAAGTCGTTTCCATTTTCCTCGGTCCCAAATAGTGTTTTCTGTTAACTGCTTCTCCCGGAGATCATCATGCACGCAGTCCATCCATCTTCTTCTAGGCCTGCCTCTTTCCCTTTTGCCTTCCACCTCCAGACCAAGCACTCGCCTTCCTACATAACTCTCATCCCTGCACTTAATGTGGCCATACCAGAGCAAGCATCTTTCTTGCACCTTTTTTGATATTTCAGTCAATTTTACGCTGCTTCGTATGAAGGTGTTTTTGATGTGATCGTTCCTTGTAACACCACACATCCATCTTAGCATCTTCATTTCAGCTACTTCCAGTCGCTTGCACTGTGACTGCACTGTTGGCCAAGTTTCTGCTCCGTATAGCATTGCAGGTCTCACTGCACATTTATAGGCTTTACCCTTTACTTGGATATTCAGTCTCCTGTCACAGACAATACCAGATAACCTTTTCCAGTTTAACCAGGCAGCCTGAATTCGGTGGGTAATTTCCAGATCTAGATTGCCATCGTTAGATACAGTGAATCCCAGATACTTGAAACTGTCCCTTGCCTGTAGCTGGCTACCATCCATCTGAATAGTTTCATTTCCAGTTCCTCCAAGGCACAGGTATTCGGTCTTATTCCTACTGATTTTAAGGCCTCTGTCCTCTATGGCTCTTCTCCAGCATTCCAGTTTATATTCAAGCTCTTCCCTGTGTGAGCTACATAAGACAATATCATCTGCAAATAGCATACACCAAGGAGCTGGTTCTCTTAAGTTTTCAGAGAAGACATCCATTATTAGATCAAAAATATAGAGGCTTAGTGCAGATCTTTGGTGAAGACCTTCTTGAACCGGTATAATATCTGACAATCCTACACTGCTTCTAATTCGTGTCCTTGCTCCACGGTACATATCCTGAACAATGCGCACATACTTCTCCGGTACTCCTTTGCATCTCATGCATCTCCATACCTCCTGACGGGGCACTCGATCATACGCTTTCTCTAGGTCTATGAACGCCATATGTAGTTCTTTTCTCTTCTCCCTGTGCTTTTCCATGACCTGCCTAAGTGCAAAAATAGCATCTGTTGTTCCCTTTCCCGGCATAAATCCAAACTGTTCATCTCCTATTGTCGTCTCCACCCGAAGCCTACTTTCAATAACTTTCTCCCAGATCTTCATTGTGTGCGACATGTGTTTTATTCCTCTGTAATTTGCACAATCCTGAATGTCACCTTTCTCCTTATAAATGGGAATTATGGTACTCTCCCGTCATTCCTTGGGCATTACTTCCTCTTGAAGTACCTGTTGGAATAGATTCCACAACATATCTATGCCCTCTTCATCCAGACATTTCCAAGCTTCCACTGGAATTTCATCGGGGCCGGTTGCTTTTCCACATTTCATTTTCCTAATAGCAGTTACAACCTCTTCCCTGCATATGCCAGTTGTTACCTTGTGATTTGGGATACCATCCTCAAACACAAGCCGGGCATTTTACTCATTTAGCAACTTTTCAAAATATTCCTCCCATCTCTTCTTAATATGCTCTTCATCTTGAATTACAATTCCTTGTTCACTTTTCATCTGCCTGATGTGTGCGAGATCTTTTGAAGCCCTGTCTCGTGCCTTAGCGATTCTGAAAAGCTTGGCCTCTCCTTCTGTGGTCTCTAGTTCTTCATAGACTTCCTTCCATGCAGCTGTCTTTGCTTTCCCTACAGCTCTTTTCACAACTTTATTTGCCTTTCTGTAGTGTTCTCTATCTTCGTCATTTCCAGACTCATCCCATTTCTTTTTTGCCTGTCGTTTTGCCTTGATGGCATCCTGAACCACATCATTCCACCACAATGTTTCTTTATCCAGGGGAGCACCTTTCCCAGACGTCTTCCCAAACACTTCTACACCTGCTTTCCTGATTGCTTCTGCATTTACTGCCACCATCTCTGAACTCCTTCCACTGGCCGTGTTCCTTGCAACACCTTTTCCTTGAATTCACTTCTCAAAATAGGATCTTTCAATTTCCACCATTTAATTCTTGGAGTAATTTTCCTTGCTGTTCTTTTCTTAATGCCCGTGAATTCATAATCAATAACTAGCACTCTGTGTTGTGGTGTAACATGTTCCCCCACAATAACTTTACAATTCTTAACCTCCTTCAAATGCATTCTTCTGCACAAAAGGAGATCTATTTGGCTCTCTCTTCCTCCACTTCTGTAGGTCACCAATTGCCTTTCGTTTTTCTTGAAGAAGGTGTTACATATTGCTAGATCTAATGCCAAGGCAAAACTTAGCACTCTCTCACCCTCCTCATTTCTCGTCCCAAATCCCCAGCCTCCACGCACTCTCCTCACTACTTTCCCTTCCACACTGGTGCCAACATGTCCATTTAGATCTCCACCCAGAAATACCCTTTCATCTGCTGATATACTAGAAAGTTCCTGCTCCAGGTCCCTCCAAAAACCATCTTTTTCTTCCTCCTCACAGCCAACTTGGAGCATAGGCACTTACAATGGTAAACCCTTCCCCAAGGCACAGCTTCACACTCATCAAGCGATCACTTCTTCTGTTTACACTGACTAGAGAGGGGATCAAATCGTTAGCCAGGATAATTCCAACACCATTTCTTCCCGCTCTGTTTGCTCCACTGTACAACAATTTAAAGCCACTTCCAAGCTCTCTTGCTTTATTACCCTTCCACCTAGTTTCTTGGACACACAGAATTCCAATTTTTCTTCTCATCATTAGGTCCACAACCTCTCTTCCTTTCCCAGTCATCGATCCAACATTCAGGGTTCCAATTCCAATCTGGACTTGCTTCTTCAGCCGAGCCCGCCCATGACTCGGTAGCCTTTGCTCATTTCTCACAAGGGGCAGGCGGGACCCTTGCGCGTCGCTTCCGGGGAACGCCCTAGCAGTTTCCGAGGCTAAATTTACAGAACTTGTCATATTTGTACGGTTTTGGCAGTTTGTTTTACAGCCGGATGCCCTTCCCGACGCTAACCCTTAACTAATTTCTGGGATAACAGAGAATAAAGCTATCTACAATAAAACAAGTATTAAAAAAACATACATATAAAAATTGTAAGTAATATATAAAAGTTAGGGATCGACAGCTACTTCACGGTGGATGCATAGAAGCGTACGCTATTTAATCGCTGAGTATGCATGCGATGAATCCGGTAATGACAATAGCTTAGGCTATAATTGTAACTGCTGGATTGATGTGGATATTGCGAACATAACCTTATATATTTGTCCATTCAATACAATACAATTCAAAAAAGTCAGAGTTATGTTTAAAGGAACAGTGTGCTGAAACATTTTATATAATGGTACTGGATAAAAATAAATGTGTGATTTTTCATTATTGGTGCTTATTTTCTTTCCTCGTAAATTAGGCTAGTTATTTTTGTGGATTTTCACGGATTTTCAGGTACTTGATCAGGACTTGAAATTCATACTGATGGTACCCTTTGGGTTATAATGTTATAACTCAACTAGATATTATTTACATCAGTCCTGGTCAGCAGTCATTAATTTGTATTGCCTTTGATGGGGAAGGTTTGGTAACAAATGAATTAGCTGAATACTGATGAGAATTTCAAACATTCTGACCAAACACACTGGCAGAATACAACATCATCAATATTTAAAATGAATACAAGATGATGATGATGACAAGAGCACCCAAAACTGCGAATGTTCATCTAGCCGCCACAAGATGACACGCATGAGAGGTCTCATAATGATAGATAGCAGCAATAAGGAAATGCTAAAAGGGCTGGTGACACCCGAACACTAGTCCTGGAGGGCTCTTTGAGTGACCAACAGTGCAACAGGTATAAAGCTCTAAACTTCCAGAACAGATAAGTGTTGTATTCATCATTTTATAACGTAGTGTTTATATTCCATTCTTACTTCTTCTGTTTAAACAAGTAATTTTTAGGAGGGGTGCCATATTTGCTCCAACCCGGCTTAGGCTGGAAAACGGAAATTGCGGGAACGTAAAAGCGGAGTTATACTGTATTAATTATCTTGCATATACTTACTAAACATATTACAGAATTAACAAACTGGATCTGAAAATGTTCGCTCGACAAACAAAACATGACATCCACAATTTATTGTTACGAGTGCCAAACAGCTTCGCTGCTTCGCGTGTGACTCAGGCCGCCCAGGCTATCCCTGACTGTGTGTTACCAGCACCTTACGCAACGGGGCTGTAAGAAAAAAAGGGCATGGTCCAGGAGGTTTGTGCCCCACCTAGTATTGGAAATCTCAAGAAGGTGTGAACCCTGGTCTACTCTAGAAACATCGTCGAGTCATCAGCCCCGATATATAAAGAGCGATCCTGGCCGGTGAGGATGGTCCGAGTTTTGAGGAGTGTGTTCTTACCAGTGCGATAGAGGTATTATGTTGACGTGAGAATTGCGAAACAGTGTGTATTCAAGAACAGTGAGTGACAGACTGTGGCTTGTGTACAAGAGGAAGAGTTGTTGTTACTTCTAGCCGACGACACTGGTCTCATTAGTGAGGGAATTAACTGCAGGAGCAAGTGAAAGGGTGAGTGTGCTCCATAAAGGAGGAAGCTTCTTTAAGACAACTAATTGTTCCTACTTGCTTATTGTGTGGTGTAACTTCTTAGTCCTGCAATAAAGCTAATATTTCTTTAAAGGACCATTTGTGTTGTGCTTTTACCCACTGTAATCCAATTAACAAACTTGCTACTAGGGGTAGCACGTATCATTATATAAGAAGTGAAGTGCCTATTTTATTTAAAATATTTGTGTACAATGTTACCTGCTCAAGATATACGTGTTGACCAAATAAGGAACATTTTTACATAGAATCAATTACTATCTGAAGTATCACTTAACCCCTGATTAAGTCCAAGTTTCTGTTTTTTAAAATTATATATAAATTGCAGCCAATGGCCATAGCGGGGTATCTAAATTTAACGCCCGTAGGCTCCACATCAAATTCAATTTCTGGTAGTTCTAACTTTAGCAACCCGAGTTTCTTTTAATATCGCATTTGCTCGCATATAACTCACCATCACGTATATTTCGCACCTCATTTTTAAAATTCGAAATTGAAGGGAAAAAATCCTTGCATATATCTTGCCTTAATTTTTGATGCCACCATAAAGATGATCGTAGTACTTTTAAGACAGAACCCCATCCCACTGGACATCACACGCGATGTTTCTGTTTGTTTTGGTGGCAGTGCTTTCCTTTCTATCATGGTATTTGTTGCCCGCCTGTTGCATTGTTGGCAAGTACCAGTACGGTATTCTGTCTTCACGTTCCATTGTTGTTTCTCACTTAAGTGTGATTGTCTTCTTGTGGAGGGCGATCTTATGTAAAAACGAGGAAGTTGTTTGGCAGGGTTTACAGTGATACAAATATGCCGAGGATGATGGTAATAGAGCTGATAGTCGAGAATTCATTTATCCCTTCGAGTGCCAGACAACGATATATCGTTGTTCCGTATTTATGCCTAAAGTGCCAACGATATATCGTCGTCAGAACAGACCGCTCTTTTATATATTTAGTACTGTTGGATTTGCCAGGAGGCGGCACCATACGCGTTGATTCCACAGAGAAAGGATAGTAGTTTTTAACTACGTCGCTAGATGACGCGGAAGTTTCCTATTTCAAGTTCAGTGAATTTTAGAAATCTGTGTTCATCCGCGCCGTGTAACATCTATGACGCATTGAGTAAAATGGCGTCGAGCAGGAGAAATAAGTTTGTTTGTTGACGGCGATGATCTGGCTATGTACGTAAATAATTTGAGTGAAGAGGAGGATGATGATTACTCGGATGAGGAATTTAATCCTCCAATAGATGAGAAAGTGGAAAGTGAAAGTGATAGTGGCGGGATTGATGTAAACATCCGACCGCGTGATTTTAGGCCTAAGGTAAACAGCGATAGTTACAGTGATCATGATGATGATAATTGTTGTTTTAAGGGGCCTAACATCTAGGTCAGTGTGGTCCAACCAGCGGCCCCCGCCTGTTCATTTTGTTGGCCCTCGCCCTTCTTACTGTCCTTCACTCTTCGACAGTTATAATCCATGGCGTGCCTACTTTAATTTTTACTTTCATTCAGTTATGTTACGAAGGAGCCAGGTGGGAAAGGAAATATCCCGAAAAATACGCCAGTAATCAGAATTGTCTTTCCACGAATACGTACGGCACGAGAGTGGCCCCGCCCCAAGGCGACAACTGGTTGGCTGTCAGTGATTGGCTGCCGATAAGTTCGCGATCGTTCGTATGCGGGATGTAAGCTCATTAATAAAATCTGCCCTTAAACATCAACACAGGCAGTTGCAGCTTACACACAAGCGCCAACTCATCCCATCCCTTCTCACTTTACCCATCTCCCCTCCAAGCGCTCCACAACTCCAAAATAGAGCCCTTACTAGCATACTCCATATTCTCCAGCAACTAGCCACCATTTCCCTTTAATCAGCCCTCATATACTCCGACAGCTAATCAAGAATACTCTCCATCATCCCCTCCTTGCCCCACGGTGGCGCTAAGTACCTGCTCGGGTGGTTAGCCAAGGCCGAGCTACTCGGGATGGTGCCCAGCGGGCCGTGGGTTCGATCTTATCGCCAAGCCAAACCCTCACTACGCCGTATGCCTCTCCTGGCTCTATGTACACCTCATATTTAACTCCTTCTTTTATTTCTTTTCTTCTTCAATAATTACTAGCCCTCTCGCTACTTCTGATTTCACTCTTTCGTGCTATATGCATCAGGTCATATTCTGACCCCTCTTAAACAAATGCTGCTATTTCCTTATACCGTTCCTACACAGCTCTCATGGCCCTTATGGGCTGAAAGGCTTTCAAAAAAGCTTCGCTGACTTGACGTCGCAGGTCTTCTGTCTGTCTGTCTTCGAAGAGGTCATATAACAGACAGAGATCGAGGCCGAGACTATTATAGCTTCCGAGCAAGCCACACGCTATCACTTCGAGCTCCGTGAATTGATGATCTGCCTGTCCATTAGCTGCTAATTTTTCGTTATCGTCAAGCCTGCCATAGGCAATAATCCTCTCCTGCTCCCAAGTTAAAACCAACAATACCCTATCCTACCATTACCCATTGTTAAGCAACAAACCCACCTTCTAACCTTCCACGTTGCGAGAGTGGTACCCAATATGGCGGGACTTAATAAACGGCGTGTTGAAGATGAGAAACGACAATTTCAGTCAAAGTGGCAGGAAAGTTACTTTTTTGTTGAACATAATGGAAAACCACAGTGTGTTATCTGTTCTCAAGTCTTACGTGTTTCGAAGGAGTATAACGTGAATAGACACTATACCAGCTTGCATAAATCAAAATACGACCAATACCAGGGAAGTGCCACAAGTTGTGTGTTTAATGATTTGAAGCAGAAATTAACAAGACAGAAAAATATATTTCAGCAACCATCAAGCACTGCCGGTTTAAAGGCATCTTATGATGTATGTTTAGAGCTAGCTAAAAGTAAAAAGTCTTTTAGGGATGGTGAGCTCATTAAGAGATGTGCTGTAAAAATGGCATCTTCATTTGGAGATAATAGGATGGCTAAAATTTTGAAACAGTTTCCTGGTCTCATCAGACAGTTAGTAGAAGAATTAATGATATGGCTGTTAAAAGTTTCAGGTTCTCTAAAGAGCATTTTGGAAAAATGAAAAATTTTACTCTCTAGCTTTAGATGAGAGCACAGATATAGCTGACATCGGCCAGCTCCTTATCTTTGTCAGAACAATAAACGAAGAATTTGAAATTCATGAAGAACTGTTGGAATTAAGATCATTAGAAACCAGCAAGAACTGGATGATGTCGTTTCTAAATATGGAGGTTTTGTGAAGTGCTCTGGCATTGCAACAGATGGTTGGTCGTAACATTGGTTTAGTAGGGTTGTGTAAAGAAAAAGGATTGCATTTTTTGTTTTTCCACTGCATTATCCACCAGGAGGCTCAGTGAGACAATGAAAACTGTTGTAAATACTGTAAATTTAATAAGGGGAGGCAATAAAGCCGGTAGACACAGAGCATTTATTGCATTCCTGGACAATTTGGAAGCTGAGTATGATGACGTTTCATTGTACTGTGAAGTGCGTTGGCTAAGTGCTGGAAATTGCTCGCAACAGTTTTTTGGGTTGAGGAATGAAATTCTCAAAAATGAAAACATTGGGCATGAGTATCAAGAAATCCAGTTTTTAAATAATCTTGCATTTCTGACAGATTTAACATCCCATCTAAATGCTTTAAACCTGAAACTACAAGGCAGAAAACAAAATATCTCCCAGCTTTATGGGCATATTGAGGGTTTCTGCAAAAAACTTGATGTACTACAAATTTCATTGAAGGCAAATAATATGGCACACTTCCCATCTTGTCAGCAGTTGAAAGAAGAAAAAAGTGACATAAATTTTAGTATGTTTCATGAAATAATAATTGATATCAAGAAAGAGTTCCAGAACAGATTCCAGGATTTTGACTCCCTAAAACCAAAACTTGCACTGTTCAACAACCCCATGGATATTGAAGTGAGTGAGGTGCCATGCGACCTTCAAATGGAAATTTGTGATCTTCAGGCAGACCCATTCTACCAGACTAAAAAGTGTGATGTCCCTGAAAATTTCTGGAAACTGATTTCTAAAGAACGTTTTCCTAAACTGCTTAAATTCTCTCTGCAAGTGTTATCGCTGTTTGGCAGTACGTATGTGTGCGAAAGTGCTTTTCTGCTCTCAAACAAATTAAATCAAAAACGAGAAATCGAATTGAAAGTGCTTCACCGGAATCGAGCCTGAGACTTTGCCTTACTGAACTTACAGTTGACATTGATACACTTTTATCAGGAAAGCAGTGCCAATCATCACATTGAATTCTGAACTGTAAAATGAAGTGGTATATTAAACTAGTAATATTAAACTTCTTTTAATAAAAAGTTGTATAAATGTTTTTGAGTAAAATATGTAATATGTAATACCGAATACGTTTTCTTTCTGGAATGTCTCTGGCCCTCACATTCCTATACTAAAGTTTGATTGGCCCGCGGATAACTAAAGGTTGGACCACCCTGATCTAGGTTATCGGCCCCTGATGGTTTGGGTGATCGTGAAGATGAAAAATGAAAAGCGAACTTAAAACTAAAAACTAACTACTAACCTACATACTAGAAGAAGAAATGGAAAACTAAAGGAGAATAAGGCAAATAAAAGGACAGAAGGAAAAGAAATGCCCTCAACCCTCGGAGAAGGCGGATTGAGGGACTTGGAAGGAAGGAGAGCCATGAAAGGCATATAGGAAAGTGAAAGAGGAGAGGGTCCGCCCCAAAGGTAAGGGACAAAAGGGGAAAACGGACCCAGCTCAGGAATCCCTCGGGGTCGCCAACTCCCGAACTCACCAGCCGTGAGCCCCTGAGGGTGTAGCATTATCTAGGGTGCACCAGAAGTGGTGGGGCTACATACACCCTGCCTCCTTAAGGGCCTAGAGCACAAGGCAGGAGGTAAAAGGAAGAGAAAAAGAAGGCTGACCCCTCGCAGAAGGAGGGTATCAGAAAAGATGAGACAAGGGCCAATTAAGGCGGGAAAGGAAGAGACTCCCTAGGCCTCGGATAACCTAATACCGTCGGGGTCGGAAGAGAACAAGAGTTGACCAAGTGAGGTCGACAGGAAAGAAGACTGAGAGGAGCCCGGCACAAGTAAGTGGAAGCAATGCCGAGTTACAGTGATAATGACATTCAGAATGACAGTAGTAGCGATGACGACAACAATATCCAGCAGTTTCACGATTTCCGTGAAGTTCAGGTAGGACAAGATGCAAAATACCAACCCTCACCTGGGAGGTTAGGGGTAAATCCTGAAGCCTATATTTTTGTAAATATGTTTTCTGTGTGTTGTGTTTATCTTTAGTGAAGATAACTCCCAAACTATTGTACTTAATAAAGTGATGTTTTACATGTTTATTCATCGAGAATGGGAGATTACAGAGAAGTAAAAATTACTTATCTGTGAGTAGAATTTCTAATTATATTTTGTTTTATTTCGGTTTTTTATATTTTTCATGTTTTGAAAATGTTCCAAAAATATTTTTATTTTGAATAAACATGGGCATGATAATGTTAAAGTGTAGTTCAGAAGTAAGTGAGTTCTCTAGTTAGCATTTAGGGAAAATTTCAAGCCATTGTGTTTGTTATTGTGAATTATATAGCCCTGAGAGTGTGAACCTGCAAAATCCTCTAAATCAGTCTGGCACTCTTGGCATACTGTGAGCGCGCAGGCCTGGCACTAAGGGGGTTAATGTTCACTACTGGCGTAAACAGAAAGCAGCGCTAGAAACCACTAACTATACATGTAAGATATTTTCAAATGTGACAACGCAGTAAAAAAACATACGGGGTGCGATTGTCAGCGGTTTTGTTGGTGGTCCGCACACTAATTAAGTAATTGTTAGGTTAGAACATGTCGAGATGTGGTATTGTTACTTACGATGAGCTGACGACAGAAGACAAAAAAATAATGAAGACAGTCAGTTAAACTCTTGTGTGATTGGGTTATGGTGTCGATAGACGTTGGTATGAAAAGCTTCTAGAAGACGGGCATTGCAAATGCGTTGGACAAAAGTCAGGATGATGCGGTATGGGACGATGGCTAGAATGATTCACGCGAGAGTAGCTCAGAGATTGGCAGCAGTGACAATCTCAGTTGTATTCTTTCAATAATGCAAATTCTACGTTTTGCGGGAATTCACAAACAAATCCCCGCATATAACACACACCGAAAATGTTCACACTTATTTTCGGTCAAATAAGTGCGAGATACTGTAGGTGTATATGCGAGCAAATACAATAGTTCTTTTACAATTTGTCTTTTATCTGAACTTTTAGAAGGAGGCAAACTAAGAAACATCTTTTATTTACAGTACAGTTATAACCACTCTAAAGGGAACTAGTCTCCAAAGTTATACCAAAGATCTTCCATCTCATTTAGGATTTTATAATTTCTTTATAATTTCATATGAATAACGACTTAAGACATGTTTGGAACAATTTGTGGTGATTGGCTGTGTAGTTCCATGAATACTCTATACAGATGTATAGGATACATACCTCTTGTCGTGTCACACCAGGTGCCTGAACTGATGGGGGAGGACTAGAAACTACTTTGGGCGACTTCTGAGGCGCTGGAGCATTATTTGAAGCTTCAACATTCGCAGCTTTCTGGGGACAGAAAGATAAAAACACAAGACTGAATTAATGTACAATACACTGAATTTGGAACTACCATGACAGGGGGGTTTTTAATATTCTTGAGAATTCTAGCTTTTCGAGAATAGATAAACAGTTTTATTTATATACTGCATATCTGTAGACCTCTATGCCTCTGAAAGAGAGCTTAGAAATGAATGTTTTCCTATGATTGTTTTCACTTCCATGTGTTTGAATGATAAGTTTCATTAAAACCTTAGAACCTCATTGTCACAAAGATCTCTAATTTTGATTATTTTTGTTAAATTAATAGTGTCCTGTTACACTTATATCATAATGGCCTTTACAGCTGGCTAATGAGCTACTGTTGTTTGAGTCTTCAGCCTTACGACTGGTTTGATGCAGCTCTCCATGCTGCCCTGTCCTGAGTAAACGTTTCATCTCTATATAGCTACCACAACCTACGTCCGAGGCAATCTGTTTAACATATTCTAACCTTGGTCTACCCCTACAGTTCTTATCCTCGACCCTTCCTTCTATAACTAAGTTTGCTATTCCTGGATGCCTTAGTATGTGTCCTACCAACCCATTTCTTCTCTTCATTAGCAGTTGCCAGAAACATCTCTCCTCTCTCACTCGCCTTAATACCTCTTCATTTGTAACCCTATCTACTCATCTGATCATCATTCTCCTGTTACACCACATTTCAAACACTTCAATTCTCCTCTTTTCTGCTGCTCCAACAGTCCAAATTTCACTTCCATAGAGTGCCACGCTACAGACAAAGGTCTTCAAAAATTACTTCCTAACACCTAAATCTATATTCGATATCAACAGATTCCTTTCCTGTAGAAATGCTTTCCTTGCCTGTGCTAACCTACTTTTTATATCCTCTTTGCTTCATCCATCACTGATTATTTTGCTTCCTAAGTAACAGAAGTCACCTACTTCCTTCAGCTTTTCACCTGCCGATTCGACATCCATATGGGTTTCTGATTTCTTTCGACTGCATTCCAATAATTTTGTTTTACATTTATTAATTTTCATCATGAATTCTTTCCTCAAGACAGAATCCCTACCATTTAAAAACTCGTTCAAATCCTCTGGTGTGAAGAGGCCCAAATCAGCTTCTCAGCCAATTTATTGTAACTTTAAACAAGCAGTTCCGTGAAGAACTAAACAGCCTATTTTCATATATCCTACTTATATTAATTGCCTCTATCAACATACAAAATTTCAGTTTGATTGCTGTTATAGATTCGCAGATATTGAGAACAGTCTAAATATTTCGGATAGTCGCCAGGTTGGATTTTTATATATGTAGGCCAGAGAGTTATATATACTATTACATGAAGATTATTGCATAGGTGTATTATTCCAACTTCAATCGCATGATTAGGACACAAGAAATAAAAACGAGATTTTAAAATTTTGCACAGCCGCCATCTTGTTGTTATGAAAACAATTGAAATCAATTAGATGTCAGTTCATTAAAATTTATATAATCATTTTCCGTACCAAGTTTCACTGCGCTCGGATGGATACGTCGCGAGTAATGCCCATTTAAATATTTAAATTTCGCATCACCACCATGTTTGATTTGTGCTCACCAGGTCATTGAAAGACTCATAGATGAACTTATGTTCATAGCCTTTATCAACACACAAAATTTCAGTTTGATAGCTGTCATAGATTAGTAGATATTGAGAACCGTCTAAATATTTCGGATGGTCGCCATGTTGGATTTTTATATATTGAGCCCGAATTCACATCTGCTATGTGACCTCCATGGCTCATGAGGAATATAACATCTCTGGACGAAGCGAGGACTTCCAAGGAGGAAGCATGGGTAGCGCTCATTTGATTTATTATGAGTTGCCACACCGCCAATGTAATTAATACTTCTGTTTTCAACGAGACTGTATTGTTAACCAGCGTTTGTACATATTTCGATGCACTGGAAGAATATTTAATTTATGCTGAAAAGGAAACATAAACATGAAACCCCGCAGAGAATGAATGCTATGAACATTTTACAGTCGCACTTTTGATAGAGCATCCGGCATCTTGCTAACCACCACTCTTACAGCAGGCATGGTCCTGTTGTGACGTCTAATTTTTGTCATCGTCCAAATCTACGAACATCTTACGTAAAAGATTTAATCCAGTGAACAGTGATGTGCATAAGCACGCAGCAGAGCTGCTAGATCAGTTTGAAACCAATAGTGAAAGCAAATTCCTCATATTTGGGAATCTATCAATTTTTAATTCACGTCGGTATCGAACACGCCGTCCAGCACGTGTTTTGCCGAGTCCACTAAAAGTATTACAGTACTACCGGAAAACGTATAGTGAATAATGCTAAGAAAAGGTTTACGTGTGATTTAATGCACCAGTTTTGAGTGAACCTAGTGGCAAACGCTGCTAAACTAGAATCTGTGAGCGGATGATAACATGGCCATTTATTGCTCTTACCCGCTGTGCTGTCACCCCTTCTCTTTATTGTGGTTATGGACGAGGTAATGACACAGATAGCAGGAAAGATAGGAGAAGATAAGATGAAAGCAATGGTGTTTCAGATGATCTCATGGTCTGGGGAAACAAGGAGGAGGAAATTCAGGAGCAACTGAAGGCTTGGGAAGAAACAGTGGGAGAGTACGGATGGAAGTTCAACATCAGTAAATGTGAGATCCTGTTAACGACCCGGAAAAAGGACAGACCATTGAGTGGGATAACACTTGGAGGTGGACAGCTGAAGAAGGTGGAAAGTCTCAAGTACTTGGGAAGTATAGTGGAGGAAAATGGGAGAAATGACAAAGAGATTGCGGAACGTGGCAGACAGGCAGAATCATTTCTGAGAAGCATTAGGAGCTTAGTGTGGAATAAAGATGTCCCACAAAAAAGCAAGGAAGTGTTATACAGAAGCTACTATATCCCGATACTGACCTCTGCTTCAGAAACCTGGACAATGAAGAAAAGAGACATAAGCAGAATACAGGCAGGTGAAATGAAGTTCCTGCGAAGTAGGATCGGAGTAACAAGAAGAGACAGGGTGAGGAATGAAAAGGTCAGGGAAATAGTGAAAGAGGAGCCCTTGCAAGGTAGGATTGAGACATCAAGACTGAGGTGGTATGGACACTTAAAGAGAATGGATGAGAAGAAGATTCCCAAGAGGATACATGAGATGCAGATGCAGAAGAAACGACCAAGGGGAAGACCAAGAGATAGATGGCTAAAAGGAGTGGAGGAATGTGTCAAGAAGAGAGGCGAGGACTGGACCAGAGTGACAGCGGAGAGGTGGTGGGAAGAAAGGACTAAGTGGCGAGGCTTATGTTCCAAACAGACCCAGCCTGGGGCTGGAAACTGTACATGATGATGATGATGATGATGATGATGACCCGCTATTCAAGTGTAGATTCAGTGAGAATTGCAACTAATAATCCAACACGATTACAGTCAATGAAAACCTTTCAAATACTGCATTACTATGGAATTTATCCCGCACATTCAACACGCTGAAGAAATGATTACTATTCCTATCATGGTGGAGTTTGGAATGGCATAAAAAACCCATGATGGAGGGGTCTAGTGATGGCTGAAAACTACTAGGAAGGAACAACGGTGTTCCTTGACACATTACCACCATGCCACTTTGCAACCGAGACCAGGCAAGCAAATTCACGATGGAAGCGTGAAGGAAACATGTGAGTCCGACTGGCAGTCGAAAACCTTTTTATATACGATCTTGTTAAGGGGATTAGTTGTAATAAGACCTTATGCTGCACATTCTTAGGTAGGGCCTTAATTCATATGTTTTCTTAGTGGTTAGGTAACCACCACATTATTCGTATCATTCGCCAGAGCTTGGGATAAACGCTCTTGCCCTCATTATTGTAAATGCAAATTTTTATAGTTCAACTAGGCATCGAACCAACATTCTTTTATGTGTAGGTAATTTTTCGTTACATAATCATGTCTGAACTGCATTCCACTGAAGCAGTAAATCCAGTTTCCCACCTGTTAGCCAAGGCTATGAAACAAGCCAATGTCACATTCTTTTATTGACTTTGTAGACGCGATCACAGCGCACTCTTTACCAGTGATATCATTTAAAAGGCGGTGAGTGATATGAACGCTAGCCAGCACCGCATAAAACCTGTTTTACGCCACATGAAGACACGGGAGTGTTACTTAATTCATTTCGACATTCAGACGACTATGATACAAGCTGTAACCTGTATTTTAAAAGATGAGCCAAGCAGGCTATCTTGGGTTCGAAGTGAGGGGTCATTTTAGGACTGTAAATGAAAGACCCTGGTTTATTAATACAAGTTTTCCAGACCGTAGAAGTCAGACATGTTGCTCACTTTCTTTTGTTTAAAATAATGTTCAGAATTCACAGCTGTTAGCACAGCAGATTAAAAATACTGTCTACAAGCTGGAACTGTATAACTTTAGTGAAACCATTGTTATGTTTTGATTGTACTATAGAGGTAGGATATGATTACCCTTAGTAGCCCAGTACAAGTTTTGGTACCAATTGAGCTGATAACGTGTACGAATTTTGTTTCGTTAATCTAGCTGGTGACCGACGGGTCGGTGTTATTGTTAAGCACATGGAGGTGCTGAATGAAGTTTGGAATGGACTTTTCTTCCAATGAGGAGTATGATCTTGGATTTTTCTACACCAATTTTTTACACTTCTCGAGGTTAACATGGTCACTAAATAAATACAACGAAACTGATAGGACTAAAATAAATGCTAAACAAGAAAAGTAATAATCAAATATCAGGATTTTCTGTCTAAACATGAACGTAAATAAAGTGTTAGGAAACCTTCTAAAAACGTAAATAAACCAACAAACTTAAAGAAACTTTGATGACCAGTGCTTCGATTTCATTCTTCGACACATCTAATTACAAATATAGCTGTTCCCTATTGTGAGACGACAATCAGTTAGTTACGTGTTTTAACACGGTGGCCAACATGATAATGTGACGTTAAGACATGTTTTACTCATGCTGTCGCCGACCTAATTTTTCTCTCCCATACATTCATGACCCTCTTTCACAAACAGTGAAGTGCGTGTAAGCAGGAACAGGGGCATCATTGTGCAGTATTAAAAGGGTTACATGTTATTCATTTGTGTTGTAAATTAGGGTAACTTTTTCATATTTTTCTGTTTGGTTCAGAATGTGCTTAGATTTTGCTTTGGAATAAATTTTGGATGAAACGCTTCTCGTTTACACCATTGCTACTGTTAACGTACGATAGGTATTAGCTTAACTTACTGTAACGTTAATTGTTAGAGGGGACACTATCATAGCATAGCTTTAAAACTTATTATGCCGTAAATGTAATGAATTCCTTGCATTGTGAACAAGTAAATATCTTTCTTTGCTGTAGATTCATGCTTGTATTATTATTATTATTGCATCTCCGAAGTCATTGTATAAGGAAGGATTACGTGTCACCCTCTTAGCTTGCTTATTGACTTCTTCATTTTTAGTAGGACTTCGAGAGGCTTAAGACTTAGGATTTTTCGTACGGAGACGAGTTCGGTTATTATCACCACTGTTTAGCACGGATTAGCCGTTTTACCTCTCTGAAGTAGTTAAGGGTCTGCCACTTTTTTGAATAAACTGAGTGCGATTTAAATGTAAGCCTGGCCTCTTTATTGTATTTTGAGTTTGTATTCCTCTGGACTGGTACTGTCCGTCCACCAGCTCATGATCTCAGGGGACTGAAGGGGAGCGGAGAGACATCCAGCTGTGTTGATTGAGTGGACGTGCCGCTGCAGATATTGCCAACTTAGCACCTATGTTATTCACGCTATGCTTAATCACTGCTACTTGCGTTTAGTTTCAATTGTGAAATCGTACGGGTCACTAGTGTTATGTCGGAAGTGAAGAAGAAAAGAGTGATACATTCTCAGGGTAGGGAAATAATTAGGAAAGTGATTGAGGGATGTGATGAAGAGGCTAGGAACAAGTGTATTAAATTTCCACTGAGTCAGGCAACTGCAAGATCTGCCGATTACACAGGGGTTTCTGAAGCAACAATTAAAAGAATTCATAAACAGGTGCAAGATCTAAGTGTAAGTGGTGAAAAGAGTATTCTAACCACCCCAGGGAAACATCGGAAGACAAGACCTGCACACACTGTAGTGAATGTGGATGATTTCGATAGGTGTGTGATTCGTAGAATTATACACGACTTTTACGTCTTTGAGAAACGTGTGCCTACTGTAAATAAATTGCTGCCTCTTGTTCGGGAAAAGATACATTTTCCATGGGGACGAAGTTCGCTTTGGAAATTGATTTCAGAGCTCGGCTTTAGATGGAGGATATGTCAGAACAAAAGAATGGTACTTATAGAACGCCCTAACATCGTGGCTTGGAGGCACGATTATCTGGTTAAAATAAAGCATTTGCGAGAAAATGGGAAAACTATCTTCTATATTGATGAGAGCTGGGTAGATAGTAACATCACATTCGGAAAGTGAGGAGGAATTTGGCATTCATACAAACAATAATGCAGGGAATAGGCTGATAATAGTTCATGCAGGTAGTGTAAACGGGTTCCTGGAAAATTCCCTTTTCCTATACAAGGCCGGGACAGCCGTAGGCGTCTCTCATGGACAAATGAACCATGTAAACTTTGAAAAATGGATTCGTGAAAAGCTGGCACCTAATTTGCCCCCTTGTTCTGTTGTAGTGTTAGACAATGCTCCTTATCACAGTATACAGGTGGATAAACCCCCGCCTAAGAGTGCTGTGAAATCTGCTATGATATCGTGGTTGGAGAACAAAGGGGTTCACTGTGACAGTTCTATGCGCAAAACCGATCTTTACAGGCTGATAGAAGCAAAGAAACCAAAAGAGAAGGTTTTTAAAGTGGATGCATTTCTTGTTTCATTGGGCCACACTGTCGTTCGCTTGCCCCCATACAAGTGTGAACTGAATCCCATAGAACTAGCTTGGGCCAAGGTGAAACGAATAGTTAGAGAAAGAAATGTAACAGGTGACTTATCTTTACAGAAATTGCGCGATATAACGCTTGAGAGTGTATCACTTGTGACCGAAACAGACTGGCAGGGGTTTTGCAAACATGTAGAAAAAGTGGAAAACGATTACTGGGAGAAAGACCGTATAGTTGAAAACATCATTGACAGTATTGTCGTTTCGCTGGGAGATGACAGCAGCGATTCATCTTCTTCCTCCTCCTGCAGCGAAAACATGGTGTCCACAGAATTTTCAATGTCAATTTTCCTGACTTTTCCTGACCATTTTTCAACAAAATTCCTGACCCGCGAAGTCATCGTAACATCGGAAAAAAGGTTTATTGAGCAAATATTTTTATTTATTTATTTGCAACCTCCACCATCCCCATAGCTGCCCCAATGCTCGCCTCTTTATTCATTTAAAATACAAAATAAAGTAAATTATAATGCAATAATACATAAATCGAAGTACTTAATGAGCTAAACTATAGTGATGGGGTTGCCACATCCATACGCCGACGCGAAAAAAAATAGGTAAAAGAGGTTTTTACTATGATACACTTTAAAAATGGAAACTTACCATAATGTCCAGCGAGTTATTGCTTTTTATCTTCAGAGATTAGTTGAACTAGTAACATCAAAGTATGACCGTAAAACACAAAATACTGTATGATTAATATAAAATTCCTGACTTTCTAATACTTTTTGCCATTTTTTCCTGACTCACGTCATTTTTTCACACTTTTTCCTGACTTTTCCTGACTAAAAACAAAATTCCTGACTTTTCCTGACTGTGGACACCATGGAAAATGAGTCTGGCTCCGAAGAAGAACTGGCTACTCCACTTGTTTGAGGTGTATGTCGTTGATTATTATAACTAGAGCTTTGCGCGGATAAACAAAACGTTATCCGCATCCGTACGGCAGTTATCTGCATCCGCCCCACATCCGCACGACTGTTATTCGCATCCGCCCCACATCCGCACGACTTTTATCCCAATTCGCACGTTTGTTATCCAAATCTACGGTCATTACAATAATATTTACATTCCATGTTTAAAATGAATGTTATACAGCCAGAATTGCAACCCTTTTCAGTTCGGAGTGTTAATTGTCCTTGACATAACTTTAATGAGATTAGCGTAAATCATCATCTTACATTTGTCATGAGAAAAAAACATAATGGAAAAATATATGTCATAAACATCCGGGTCTTAGTAATGATATTCAACAAGTTCGGATTGTATTCTGAAAACTATCCGCAAATTTACTCCAAACATTGTCCGCAGCTTATCCGCACAGCCATGCAAACTATATCCGCATGGCGAAAACTTTTGCGGATAACCGCGGGTTTATCCACGGATATCCGCACCCACACAGGGCTTTTGTTATAACCTAAACTGCATGAACTGAATAACGTTTAAGTTTTCAATTTTCAGCGACCTCTTTGCTTTCATCTTTAATCTAAGTGTGAATACACATTCTTAACTAGTACGATAATATTACTTAGAAATCTCACTGTGCTGTGTCAACACCATCCACATTAAAAAAAAAAATGTGTTTGCCACACAGCCTGTGTTGAATAGAGCGCATAAGTATCTGAGGGGTTGGCACCATTGTCATTCGCGCACAGGCCAGCTGTCTACTGCTGACTCGTTGCATTCCTGCCACGGATCTTAAGCTGGTGGACGGACAGTAGTTTCCTCTCTCATAATACCCGACACCCCCGAGTTAAGTTTCCCGATGCACCCCAGTCCAAGAATGCATTCCACCCCGTCCTATATGTCTTCCTGTTAGAGGGGGGTTTCGGAAGGGTCATTTAAGGTCTATGGCTCCCCGAAATCCTCCTCAAACGGGCACAATATGAAGGCCATAGAGTTATGGACTATTAGATGACGGTTTATTATTCAAACATTGACTTCGATCCCATGATAAGGCCACAAAAAAGAAATAATTAATTTGAAAATTTTGCACAGCAATCTTGAGATTATGCAAACAACTGAACTAAATTAGATGTCAGTGCATTACAATGTGCATAAATATTTGCTGTACCAAGCTTCACTGTGCTCGGATGGTTAAATCATGAGGAAAGTCTATTTAAATGTTTCAATTTCGCTTGGCCGCCATGTTCGTTTTGTACTTAACAGGTTTTTGAAAGTCACATAGGTCAACTTCTAGTAGTGTCCTTTATCACCGTATAAAATTTCAGGGTGATATCAGCAATAGTTTGGGAGATATAGAATGCCGGTGAAATATTTCGCATAGCCGTCATATTGAATTGGTGAGACGTAATAAAATTTGAAGGGTACGTCCGGGGTCTGACAAAATAGTACTACAGTAAAACCCCGTTTTAACGAATTCCCGCTTTTAAGAGGCGGCCGTAGTGAGATCCTATTTCACATTTCATTTCAAAACGTTGCCACTAGTTTCGTTGTAGTCGCTCTCCCCTAGTAGTTGCATGGCCCGTACATAGGTATCAGCACGGATTACCCCCTACTGTGAGGGGTGGTTCAAGGTCGCGCGTGCGAGAAAGTTCAAACTGCCCCGGGGTCCGACACGGAGAAATGCAATCTCGTGGCAATGTGCCTCACGAATATCGAGACCAGGAAGTTCGAAGTGATAGTCTGTATAGGCTACGGTACTTCCAATTGAATGGCCGAAATATTTTGCTATAGATAAGCTAATAGTTAAACTACGGATTACGGAATTCACAAGTGACTGAAATATCCTTGGCGTTCCTCGTGATGTAGCGGCTAGTATTCTTGGCTGTCGCCCCGGAGGTTCGGGTTCGATTCCCGGCGCCGACAAGAAATTCGATTCATTCTTGTCTGATGGCTGGAATGGGGCATTCCAGTGGCAAAATTGAAAAGATGTGGTTTCGATTCCCATCTCAGCCATCTTGGAAGTGGTTTTCCGTGATTTCTCACTTGTACTCTGGCTGCGTGGCTCAGTGGTAACGTTCTTGCTTGCTGTTCCCAAGATTGCAGGATCGAATCCTGGCGCAGCCAGCTGGCATTTGAGGGTGCGCAAATACGAGGGAGCCGTGTCAGTGAATTTACTGGCAGGTCAAAGATCCTCTTTGGGGCAAACTTCCGACACCCCGGCGTCTCCTAAAGCCGCAGATGTTTAAAGGGACGTAAAACAATAACATTATTTTTATTATTATTATCACTTCTACTCCAGGCAAATGCAGCCGACTCCTTCACAATCCTCATCTGAATGACAAATATACTGTACACACTAATAGAGCCATCACAATAAGACGGGTAATTAGACAAATTCCAAACACACGCCAAGTACACGGGGCTAGATGACCACGATGCCGCAACAATTACTTTGAAATGCGCTAATGAGTTTCAAAAAATACGGGAACTAGTCCTCGCACGGGGAAACGTGTTTTACAGGTGTTATAAGGATGCGCAGTGACCGACCGCAGTAGTTACACTTGCTAAGGTACAGCACAAAATCATGGGTGCCAAGCTATCTTCAAACTCGATAAACAAGTGCGTTCGAACCCATGGGCCGTTGTTTCAATGTTTAACTGCATTATTATGCATATTTTATATTATCTTGGTAAGTCTTTATTATTATTATTATTATTATTATTATTATTATCATCATCATCGGGATCTTGCCCGGTGTGGACCCGTCTGTCCAGCCCTCTAACACCGGCGGTTCTTCTTCTTCTTCTTATTATTATTAACTGGCCTCGGTGGCCGAGAGCGCTAACGCACTACCTCGTGCCACGCTGATATCGAGAGAGCGTGGGTTTGAATCCCACCTCGGCCGTCTTATTATTATTATTATTATTAATAATAAAAATATTTTCCGGATCTTGCATGGGGAGGGGGGGGGGGGGGAGGAACGCCTGTTCAACCCCCTACCATCGGCGGCTTCTCTTACTAATGCTATTATTATTATTATTATTATTATTAATCTTGATTGGTCACATTGGACCACTTGAGTCGTTCCACAATCACTTCTTCTTTGAAGGTAGTACTGCTTGGTTCTTGCGCTCTTTCCAGTACTTTTTCATTCTTTCAGATCGGGATTTTCTCAACTCATCTGAAATCTCCATAGGCTTTCTGTGTGTCATTTCTGCAGAAAATTTGTGAGTTTTAAGTATGGTGTTAATTTTATTTTTCTCCTCGGCATCTGTTATCTTGAGTCCAACTGCTTTGAGATCTTGTTGGATTTCTTGGATCCATTTACCTCCAGTTTTCTTTCCTAGATTTCTCATCACCAGTTGGCGTACAATTCTGTTTTCTGGAAGCCGTAAGATGTGAAAAAAATATGAAATTCTTTTCTTCTTCATTGTGCTGGTGATTGGATCAATCTCACGATAGACAGTTTCATTTGGGAGAATCCTCCAGACTCCCTCAACCTGATACTTTTTATTTATGCACGTTCTAATGATTCTTCTTTCCGTTTTGAGGAGCTGATCAGTTCTTTGTTCATAATAATAATAATAATATTTCTAAAATTATTATCAGTTTCTGCAAATTTAGGAGGATTATAAATTAATATTACATAATTTGGCAATAGAGGTGGGGGAGGGCAGGATTCTCCAGCCCCAGGACCCATCACCACTCTCTAAGGCCTTGCATCCGGGGGTGACACACAAGAACGCTTCACCACGAGATGGTCTTTAAAACAGTATGTTATACTTAATGTGATAACGGAGAAAGAAATTAAAATGTTATTCTTAAAGCTCTACCATTTCCTTACAGATCTCACTTACACAAAACTGCCTATGTTGCGAAGTTCGAAACCGAACCACAAGAAGGTTTCACGCCGGCGTTGTTGTTGCTCATGCTCCATTTGATTGTGCATATTCAATCATTTACTTTCATAAACATCTTCATACTGACATTATGGGGTTTGAAGCCATTTTTCAGTGTTTCCTTAGTAAACAAAAGTTTGGTGCTTTTCGGTCGGTCAACACGAATGTACCCAAAAGAGTTGGGTTATACCCTCATCCTGAAAAAAATTACAACTCTTTTGGGTACATTCGTGTTGACCGACTGAAAAGCACCAAACTTTTGTTTTATCTTCATAATAACCTTAATTGTGATAAAGAATCGTTCAGACTAAACTAATTCCTGAAAAAAGTTGAAAAGTAAATTTTCAAACACTTTTGTTTGAATATTTCAGTTTACGATAACATCGAAAAGATACGTAAGGAAGCCTACACCCTAGTATACCTGTAACTTAGTAGTATGGTGAAAAACTGCTGTTTATTTCCTAGAATTATACGTATTTTCGTGTTTTTGTAAGTAACCATGACAAGTTATTTTTTTCTTTTATTCTTAACAAAGGAGATATTTAAAGAAATGTAGAATACATTTTTTGAAATTACATTTCTCATCACACAGGATTCAACGATAAGCTATAGCATATTATTATCAGGACAGAGTGACTTCAGCTCATCCTTTCGCATTGCCTTTTCCTCATCAACAACCAAGAAATTTCCAGAAACTACAAATTCAGTTGCTCTAGGGAAAGAAAACTAAGATCCGTTTCCCACGATTATCACATCACCATTCATGAACAAATATGGTGCAATTAAATGGGGCAATTGTGATAAATAACTAATACATGTAACTTTTTCTATGAGTGTATTTACATATTTATATCTTGTACCCCGCCCATCATTGGGCACAATCGTGTTGACCGACTGAAAAGCTACGAAAGACAATATTATAGCCTATATAAAAAATCAGTAGTAGTGGTGAAAGATTTCAGTCTATTCCTGTAACAACTTAGACCAGGAACTCATCCTAGCATCAACTCTTACCGCAGATTCATTATAAACACAAATACGGTACTTTTGATTGCCTGTAGCAGCCTTCCCTGGATACCATAATACTGTACTTCAGAATCCTCAGTTTCTTTTCTCTTGGTACTCTTCCGTACGCCTTCTCTAGATCTACAAAATACAAAAGTCTATTCCTCTCGTAGTATTCCTCAATCACTTGGCACATACTAAAAAAAATATATCCTCACATCCTCGTTGTGGTCTAAAGCCACTCTGGGTTTCCTCCATCTTACTCTCGGCCAATGATTATGCCTGAGTATACTTCAACCTGACCGCGTTGCCTACAAAAGTAAAGAACCTCAAGTCCATAACATTTGTGAGATGAAGTGTGCATTTGGGTCATACACATTTTATCCCCCAATAAATGGTTTGAATAATGAAGAACTATTTACATACCTCAAGATCAACAAGGGATATACAGTAGATACCCGATTAGAGTTCCTGGCTGTATCAAGGGACAACTAACAGGCGTCCTGAGCCACAGCGACTGGCTGCGTGGCTCAGCGGTAATGTTCTCGCCTGCTATGCCCAAGATAGCGGGATCGAATCCCCGGACAGTCAGTTGGCATTTGAGGGTGCGCAAATGCGAAGGAGCCGTGTCAGTAGATTTACTGGCACGTTAAAGATCCCCTTCGGGGCAAAATCCTGGCACCCCGGCGTCTCTAAAAGCCACAGTTGTTAAAAGGGACGTAAAACCAATATTATAAATATGAGCCACAACATCCGGCAGACTCCCGCTTAGCATCACGTGGCTGGGAGACCCCACACCAGACCATACCAAGACTTAAATTCTTGGCAGAGCCGGGAATCAAGCCCGGGACCTCTGAGGTAGCCGACAACATTGCTGGCCACTGCGCCACGAGGTGTTTTATACATAGCACAGTATGTATTAAAAGGGCATATCAATAAACAGTATGGCTGTAAAAATTATGCTATACGCGTGTAGTCTCCACCCCCGCCCCACCAATTACGTAGACATGAAAAATGAATGAAGCTTGTAGTTTTACGTGACCGTTAATCTCGCGATCAGAGCTATGGGACCTTCATTTTTACGTGGAATCTGAACCACAGGACGTGATATTTCACTTCGAAAATCTCACTTGCCAGGAATCGAACCTTGGTGAGAGCCAAGCAGCTTGACCACTACACCATTACGTCCCCCAAAAAGTGAAGGAACGTGGGAATCATATAATCCCCGACTACTGTCGACCAAAATATTATGTGCACTCGAGCTTGAAGGTGGTTTGTGAAGTAACCAATGGACCTACATAAAATCCTATAACATCATCATTTTCGTCGTTCAGTTTACGTTAGTTCATTTAGGCTTGGAATGTTTAATTTATATTTTAATATTTTTTATCGCAGTTGGAACACAAAAAGTGCTCGTTTTAAAGTATGTTTCAACCATGCGTCACATTTACGAACTATTATCTCACAAACCCGTCATCAGATCGAATCCAAATTTTAACACTATGTGCATTGGAATGTTGTATAACTGGTTTATTAAAATATAAATTAAAAATTCCAAACCTACATAAACTAACGTAAAATAGAACGACGAAAATGATGATGTTACTGGATTTTATGTAGGTCTATTGGTTACTTCACAAATAACCTTCAAACTCGAGTGCACATAATATTTTGGTCGACAGTAGATACGTAGACGTCAAGAACAGATGATGAATTAGAATAAACCAGGCTTAAAAATAATGCCGGGATAGATCGTTGGTTTCTTAATATACGTATTTGGGCCATAATATATTTTGAAATATATATTTAAAAATCTGAACTCAAGTCCTAACGATTTCAAAATGCTATACCACACAGAAGTGAGGAATGGATTTCGGGAGTGAATCCACACTGCGAAATAATTGACGTTCATCTTTTTACAGCATATAAACACATCACTCCTCGGCGCCTGGAACATTACCAGTACTCAGTAAAATAGAGGGTACATAATAATGTAAACAGAGTTTCATATTGGCATATATCATCTACTCTGTTTTGAGTCTCTAATCTCCGGAAGGACGAAATGTTTGTAAAACCGGTCAAGTAACGGGAAAAAATACTCTCCCAAAAGTCTATCATATCTCTGTATGAGTTCCGTTGTAGGCTAATCCTTTTTGTCTTCTTGTAGTATGAAGCTGCCCTTGAGTCTGGTAGTGAAAATTGTGTTTGATGTCGAAGTTTCCTATTTCCTTTTCTCCCACTTTAATTGTAATAGTAATACTACTAATAATAATATTGGTTTTACGTCACTTTTAACTACAGTGGCTTTTATAGACGCCAGGGTGCCGGAATTTTGCTAGTAAATCTACTGACACGGCTCCCTCGCATTTGCGCACCCTCAAATGTCAGCTGACCGCGCCAGACTTTAATAATTGTATAGCCTCTTCCGGGATAAAATTGTTCGTGTAGGATGGGCATTTGATTTAAAAACACAGTATTCACCAATAAGTCAATCCGTGCTCATTACAAAGCCTTACTATTTTTTTTAAAGTCATAGTACTAATAAAAATTGTTGCACGGTAAAAGGTATAACGTGCACTTTAAAGTTCTATTGCAGCTTTTAAGACAATAGCAATACCGTAGTGGAATGAGCTTGTCCGCTGCTCATTGTATGTGAAAGGGAGGCATGTGCTGATCTCCCCACTCCCCTGCATGGGGAAAAGCCTGAGCTGGCCTAGGCCAAATGTCTCAACTAATCTCTGTCTCTGTCTTGACCTGTTTCAAGGACAGGACTTTGCGACGTGACATCTGACGGAAACTGTCTGAACTACCAGCACCTCGACACGGCTAGCATTAGCAACTCAATATGCTTACATTTTCTAAAATCACGATTAAACATATACAGAGTTCTTAATTTGAAAATATGATTCAGTAGCACAATAGAGAAAACTATAAGCTGTCTTGCAGTGGAGTTTGTTTCTGTTTTCAACATCATCTGAAGGCATTGAAGAGGTTTGGAAAATTGCAGTTCAGAACTCTATTTTATATGGAGAATTGTGATTTTAACTACACTTTTTATAACTATCTTTGTATTCCTGTTCGATATGCTTTTGCACCGATGAAAAGTGTATAAAATATTACAGCGGGCTATAGGAACAAAATAATTTTACCTTGTCCCGTTTCTTTATAAAACGTTTCACAAACTTTTCACCCATGTTACAACAAGTGCTGGGCTGGCGGTCGGCCGTTCCCACTCCGGCCGGCTCTTAACGAAGATTTTCGTAAGTCCCAGCCAAATCGCCATAAGCACAGTGTTATTTAAACCCCCTTCTAACGAACCCCGATATAAGGAAAAGTCCGCTTCTAAGGAATATATTTCACATAAATTACGATCGCGCATCCCGTTGTAACGAATATGTCGATAAGATACTTTTTTCTAAACTTGTTTTGAATGTAAATTAACTTCCGTTTTGACGTAATCTCAGTTCGAAGTTGACGCGCTAAACGAAATCGCTCCTTTAGCGATGTATAGAACCGTGATAAATTGGCGCGGCCGCTGGAAATCACTGTTACCGGCAAGCAGCAGTCACTATCACGCTAGACGCTGTTGGTTAGTTATGTCCATTGAACTGTCGGTAGTACTGGAATGACTGCTGTATGGGAACGAAGTGCGGTTTACCTTGAGACTAGCTATACAGCCTAGAGGCATGAGTGACGTAGGGCCTAAGCGTAAATGCTGCGAGACTCGGGTAACTTCACGAAATATAAATATTTAGGCCAAAGGTCTCTTGCAAACTTCACGTGATTTAGGTGAAAGATTAAAAGCAATAAGCAATAAGAAACTGAAAATATTTATGGATATTCTACAAAATGAAAATGTATTCTAGAAAAAATTACGGAATAAGTAGAAAGTCGTGCCTTCCATGGCTTACACTGCCTGAACCGTCATTGATAGACCCCAAGTATATGCGTACGAAATGTAGAGCTGTTCAAGCTCTACCAAAAAGTCCGCGAACGCATATACTTATCTCCAACAGTTAGGGAGTTAGGACAGTTTTAGTCGGGTAATGTCTACAGTGACGTCAGCTGCCTTAACCTATAGCCGCAGGGCTCTTACGCCGGCTAGGCACTTCTGTCCCGCTGCTCCAATCGCTGCTTAGGAATCACGCGGACGCGAGGGGTGCGGACTGAAGGCTCATTCTCTGTTTTTGTTCCTGTGTTGTTGGAAGTTGTGCTAAGAGTTTTTTGTGTCTGTGATAAGAGTTGTACTGCGAGTTACGGCGGACCACATTCATTATGGCTGCAAAACGTAAGAAGCTGACTCTTCAGAAAAAGATAGACATCATCAGGGATGTTGAAAGGGATAGCCAAGTACCTTTGTCACAGATGGCAAAAAAATATGACTTGGCACCCTCTACGCTGTTTGGCATCATGAAACAGAAGGAAGCTATTCTGACCGCGGAAGCTGAGTGCGGTTCTGGGGCAAAAATACGGAAGAATATTCGTTCTTCGCCGTACGAGGAACTTGAAAACATTTTAAATGAAATGGTTCGAGGGAAAAAGGAGTGAGAACGCTCCAATTGACGGGAACATACTTAAACAAAAAGCTCAAGAAATCGCACTTAAGATGGGTTTGGTCGATTTCCATGCTTCTAATGGCTGGTTTGATCGCTTCAAAAAGCGGCACAATCTTTCGTTCCAAAACATGTGCGGCGAGAGTGCAGAAGGTAATGACGATACAGTTGTATACTGGAAAGAGAAAACGTTGCCTCGACTTCTTGAAGGATATGATGCTAAGGATATTTTTAACGCCGATGAAACGGGAGTGTTTTACAAATTGCTCCCGTCCAAAACATACGCTGTTCGCGGAGAAAAATGCCACGGAGGCAAAAAAAGTAAAGAAAGACTGACAGCGTTGTTATGTGTTAACAGCAACGGGAGTGAAAAATTACCCCCACTAATAATTGGAAAATTTAAGAATCCAAGATGTTTCAAGAACACCCATACACTCCCATGTAAATATGATTTTAACAAAAGTGCATGGATGACATCGGAGATATTTCGAAAATTTTTACAAAGCTTGGATGCCAAGATGGGATCGGCAGGAAGGAAAATAGTGCTGGTGATAGACAGATGTCCAGCTCATCCTTCAGATACGTCTTTCCTGCGGAATATCAAAGTGGTTTTCTTTCCTCCTAACTGCACCAGTCACCTGCAGCCTTTGGACCTTGGCATTATTCATTCTGTGAAAGTGAAGTACAGGAAGGCCCTGGTTAAAAGAGCTGTTTCTTTCCTCGAAAGAAATGAGGTAATGAAATTGAACATACTCCAAGCCATACATATGTTTGTAGCAGCATGGCAACTAGTCACAACGACCACTATTCAAAACTGCTTTGGCCATGCAGGTTTTGGTGCTATTTCAGAAGTTTTTAATGAAGAAGATGCTACTGATGACATTGGGGAAGATTGGGGGGTTGTATCAAAGGATTCTACTGTCACAACATTTGAAGAATTTGTTACTTGTGATGATGATATCCTAACCTCACCACCACAGATGGATGTTGGAGACCTTTGTGATGATGCAAAAAGGCAAAGTACTGAAGAGGAAGCAGTAGAAGAGGATCCAGCAGAACCAACTTTTGGGGCAGCAGTGGAAGGACTGGATATTGTCCGCCGGTACTTCTCCTCCTTCAGTGTGGATGAAGAGCTCATCAACACTCTCAACCAAATTGAGAGAAAACTTCTTTCCATGAGACATCTGGGCAAGAGGAAGCAAACTACTTTACTGGACTACTTCAGAAAGTGAAGGGTAATACCTTATGCTTATTCTCATAGTTCTCATGGTCTGCCTTCACAAATATCCTTAATATATGTTAGGCCTCTGTTCCTTCAAGTTACAATTACAAGTCAATAATACCTATTTCTCCCTTCCTTGCTGCAGCTTGTGCTCCCAATGGACCACTAAGGAATCCATTACATGTGCTGTTTCGTAAATATTTTCTGTTATTCTAGTGTTAATTTGACTTTTTAGTATGTTCATTCATTATTTCTTGACATTACATTAGTTGAAGACATAAATGTACCGTATCATTATTTCTTGTGATATATAGCCTATCTTCTTCGAACTCCCCCTTTAAGGAAGACCCCCTTCTAAGGAAGAAATATCAAATCCCCCTGAGATCCGTTAAAAAGGGGTTCTACTGTATGTCCTTACCAAGTTTCATTGAAATCAGTCCAGCCGTTTAGATTTTAATAGGGAGACACACACAAGCACACGGACAAAAGGTGATCTCTTAAGCTTTTTTTTTTATATAAATGAAAATAGGCCAAAACTCTCTCCTGGAGTAAAATTTCAGCACCTCACCATCTTTAAGACCACAGCAATTAAAAGGGACACAAAACTGATCAATTATTATCACGGTATTACCAGCAAAATGCACGGCAGAGATACTATTTATTTCAGAACTGCCGAGTTCTAGAAATAAAATTATCCTCATTATTTAACTCAACATAAATAATGTGTCTCAGCTTGAGATAAAATTGTCCTAGAATTACCCTGAAGAAGCGGTTACCCTAGAACTACCCAGTGTGATAAAATATTACTCTAAATTAAACGCTGTGTTTTCCTGGAATGGTATTGACATTTGGCCAGAAGTACTGCAGCGTGCCAGCCATCACAACTTCATTTCTCGTTCAATCCTAATTCACATAAATGAAGTCATCTTACTCTGTACCTGTGGCTTGTACCTTGAGACCACTTGTTGATTTGAAGGCCATAACTGTGTAGAATAACTGTAGTAGAATGGTAGTAGTTTTAGGGGGCAGATGACCTTGCTGTTCTGCCTCTTAAAGCAACAATAACTAACTAGTAGTTTTAGGAGAGGAGTAATTAGTATGTGGCATATCTTGTTACTGTTTATACTAGTGGTCGATTTTGGGTGTATTCTTAAACATGATTTAGCTTTTGAGGAACTTGCTCCCTAGAAAGTTACGGGGTAACTTAAATGTTAGGCAAAGTGGCTGGCTTGAGGAATGATAATGATGTCACCACGATGAACTAACAAACATATTGACAAGAGTTATGCCTCGTTGGTAATAATGGTTGTGGGAGCTGAAATGAAATGACGACTACAACATACAGTACTTAATAAACTGCAGTTGAAGCATGCGAGTAGAACTTTCTCGGGTTTACGTGCACAGCAATGAATGTAAATGTATGCATGCGTGAGGGATTAAATTGTGTGCGTTACTTTGATAATAATCAGGTTGGTTTTAGAAGGAAACACTAGTAGGCTGGATTTAACTCTAAATACGAGGTGAGGCTATAAATAAACCGGACTCATTACACTATCGACAATATTACATATGGCACAGAAATTCAAATCACCCTAAGCTGTTGG
This sequence comes from Meconema thalassinum, assembly GCA_946902985.2. NCBI lineage: Eukaryota > Metazoa > Arthropoda > Insecta > Orthoptera > Tettigoniidae > Meconema > Meconema thalassinum. Next base: position 380,372,373 of record OX336394.1, on the reverse strand, counting down.
TGCTATTGATACAGTGTTAGCCCCGCAAGCAGGATGGAAAGCGCAAGGAGGGCCAGCAGAGAGTTGTTCCCCGATATAAACCTACTAAAATTGTAGCTTGAAATAAATGGGGAAAATTTGAGGGGGAGTATGAGTGTCACATATTTCTCTTACACTTTCAGGACCCCTCCAGTTTTTGATGACCTTACAAATATGGCATGCTCTCAAGACAGTTTTCTGTTGCCAAAACAGACACTTATCAAGAGCATGACAACATCTAAGCGCTGGCACCAAATTAAATAATGCAACATCAAAGATTGGGCGTTTCTCCTGAAAATTTCAAAGCAATGTTCTCACTTATCCTAACATTTTCTCCAGTTACACCACATTTAAAATATCTAATTGCCACCAATTTTCCTTGAGATGGAGTTTCCATACATCATCATCATCATCATCGGCTTCGGTGGCGTAGTCGGTAGCATGCTGAACTGCTATGACCAAGATAGCGGGTTCAAACCCGGCCGAAGTCGTCGGATTTTTTAAGAGCGTTAAAAATCCTTCAGTATGCCTTCCTTTGGAGGGGAAGTAAAGCCGGCGGTCCCACGTCATAGATTTATGGCATGTAAAAGAACCTTTCACAGACTAAACTTGTGTAAAGCAAAATTTGTTAGGTTAGATTTCGTCAGAACGCTCTATCAAAGTTCCAACGTTCACCACTAGGTATCATTGATATCTGGTGGCAAAAGTTGGAACTACTCGAAATTGAACGGAACTTGTAGCTCACCCTCTAGGGTGTCCGCTGGAAGCAGCTACAGACTCAGGCGAGCCGAACATGTCCTCGGACACTCCCGGCACTAAAAGCCATACGATAAATAAATAAATAAATAATCATCATCATCATCTTGAACAGTTTCAGACCGCTGGTCGGGTCTGCTTGGAAAATAAGCCTCTCCATCGTTTCCTGTCCATCCACCATCTCTCGTCTTTCACTGTGTCCCAGCACACTTCTCTTTCCTCCACACTCTTCTTAACTCCTTTTGTCTATCTGTCCCTTGGCCTCCTTCCCTTCATTTCCATTCCAAACATCTTCGGTATCCTCTCCTCTCGCATCCTGCTAACATGTCCATACCATTGTAGCCTAGACCGCTCTATTCTACCGTATTTGCTCGTGTATATCTCGCACTTTTTTGACCGAAAATATGTGTGAAAATTTTAGGTGCGAGATATACGCGGGGAATTACCATATTCCCCCCAAAAAATAAAAAATTGCGATGTAACATTAGGCCTACTTGCGCAACTGTTGTGGCGCGCTAATCGCTAATTCGAACGTGTCTCAAGGCGGTGAATTTAGTCAACCGCGGCCGAAGACGCGGCGAACGATGTACAGCGTGCTAACACTCACGCTGCGCCGTATGCTTGCACGCGGCCGAGCTCTGATGCGACGCAATGTGTAAAGACTAAATCATTGAGATTCGAGAAGACTGAACTGCGTTTCTCCGCGATGTAACATTAGGCCTACTTGAGCAACTGTTGTGGCACGCTAATCGCTAATTCCAACGCGTCTCAAGGCGGTGAATTTAGCCAACCACGGCCGAAGACGCTGCGAACGATGTACAGCGTGCTAACACTCACGCTGTGCCGTATGCTTGCACGCGGCCAAGCTCTGATGCGACGCAATGCGTAAAGACGAAATCCTTGAGATTTGAGGAGACTGAACTGCGTTTCTCTGCGATGTAACAGTAGGCCTACTTGTGCAACTTATGTGGCGCGCTAATCGCTAATTCGAACGTGTCTCAAGGCGGCGAATTTAGCTACCTGCGGCCGAAGACTAACGATGTACAGCGTGCTAACACTCACGCTGCGCCGTATGCTTGCACGCGGTGCCTCGTTCCCTAATTGGCTCGTATTGAAGTTCGGATCAACTCGTTGTTGCTCGCTCCTCCTGTTAGTAACGCTTCGGGGAAGTTCCTGGACAATGACGACTGTTGTGGCGTGCTAAATCGAACGTGTTTCTACCTCAAGGTTATTACGGTCATTTATATGATGGCGTCAGTAATGAATGCGAGATATATGCGAGTACTCTTTTTTTCCCCCTGAAATTTCAAATAAATAATGGGGTGCGAGATATACGCGGGGGCGAGATATACGCGAGCAAATACGGTATTCTATTTTGCAATGGTTCCTCTCTTACCATCTCTCTGACTCTCCCATTCCTTACTCTGTCCATTCTTGTTACTCCTACCCTACTCCTCTGGAACTTCATCTCCAATGCTCGTATTTTACTCTTGTCCCTTTCCTTCATCACCCATGTTTCTGAACCATATGTCAAAATTCGCACAAAGTAGGTCTTGTAGATGATTCCTTTACATTTTTGTGGTACATCTTTATTCCATATCATCCCCCTAACACTCTTGAAAAATCCATCTGCGCACCTTCCCCTTTCATTTATTTCCATCGTATTGCCCCCCTTTTCTTCAATTATGCTTCCCAAGTACTTGAAGCATTCTACTTTCTGCAACTGCTGTCCTCCAAAAGTTATGCCCTCATCCAGTCTGTTCTTCCTCCTCGTTGTGATGACCACATCATTCTCTTGTGCTGAGAACTTCATCCCATATGATAACACTACCTTCTCCCACTCATCCAATTGCTCTTGTACTTCTTCCTCATCCTCTCCCTATACCAGGTCATCAGCAAACAACATTGCCTTCATTTTCCTTTCCCCAATGCTATTTATCACTTTTCGTATGATTTCATCCATCACCACTATAATAACAGAGGTGATAGGGCACTTCCTTGCTTCAGACCACTCTCCAGTTGAAGCCATTCCGTTCTCTCCCTTCCCACCTTTACACAGCTTTTGCTTCCCTCGTGCATTGCTTTCACTCTTGCCACTGTCTCCTTGTTCACTGCTTTTGCTCTCATTGCTTCCCATTCCTTGATTCTATTAATACTATCATATGCTTTCTCAATATCCAAGAAGGTCATCACCAGATCTTTCCCATATTCATAATGGTGTTCTTGTAGCTGTCTTACAGCAAAGATGAGGTCAACTGTTGACCTGCATGGCCTGAATCCATACTGTTCTTCCCTCAGCCCATCTTCAACTTCTGTCCGAATTCTTCTCTCCAGTACCTTCTCAAATATTTTGGCGCAGTGGCACACGAGTGTAATTCCCTTGTATTTCTTGCATTCCTTCCTACTTCCCATTTTAAATATGGGTATTATTGCCCCTCTTTTCCAGTCCTCTGGTATTTTCTTCTCCCTCCATATCACTTTCATTACTCAAGGAGCCACTGTGTTCCTATCACCCCTGCTGCTCTCACCATCTCCACACTCACCTCATCTATTCCCGGTGCTGTTCCCCCTTTCATCTTCTTTAATGCTTCCTCCACTTCTTTCCATGTCAATTCCTTCTCTGAAATTTCTTGGTCATTGTTTGTTTCTTCCTCCACAATATCCACTATGCTGGTTTTAGTTGGATATAGGTGTTCCTTGAAGTATTCTCTCCAGATAAACTTTACTTCTTCCATATTTTCAACCTCCTTTCCATTCCTGTCAACCATTCTGACATTTTCCCCTGTATCTTTTCTCTTTGCCTTAATCATTCCATACAACACTTTCTTACTGCATCACAGTCCTCCTCCATAATTTCTGTCCATTTCTCCAGCCATTTCTTTTTCTCTTCCTTCACTATTTCTCTTGCTTCTTTCTTCCATTCTTGGTACTCTTCTCCTGTTCTGTCTGTCCTCTGTTGGAACCATTTCCTGAATGCTTCATTTTTCTTTTTCACAGCTTCCTTAGTTCTGGGGTTCCACCATGGTGTTTCCTTCCACCTTTTCTTTCCACTAGTTCTGCCACACGCGATTTCCGCTGCTTCTACCAACTCGTCCCTGAACCTATTCCATTCTTCTTCACCTGTTCTAGGATCATCCTTCGGTAATTTGTTCCTCACTAATATCTGGAACATCTCCTTATTTCCATCCTCCTTCAGCTTCCATGTCCTTATTCTTCTTTCTTGGTTCTCTGTTCTCCTCTTTTCCTTCAGTCCTCTCACCTTGGCGACCAGCAGACGGTGGTCACTGTCCAGGACTTCTGACGGTATTACCCTTATATCCTTGATACTTGAGCCGATTGGTTTCGACTCACAATACTTCGCCTGCCCCCCCCCCCCATGTGCCCTCCCTTCTACTGTCGGCGCCCCTGTCGCTGATCGTCGAATGAGATCGAGGATTTTGCCTAATTTCGGCAATGGCCGGATATTTCAACATCTGATCCAGTTCAGAAACCCCTGGTCACTAGTGGTGACTAATTCCGAAAATAAGAAGAAATAAACATTAAATACAAATTATCTTTCAAATGGAAAATATATTAATCAAATTGTTCCGTTCTACATTAAAGGAATGTAGCAATTGTTGACTGTTTGGTGAACTATTGATGTGCAGGACTGTACCGAATTTGGCGCATTTAATTAAAAATAATCTTGGGACTGAATAACCAATCATAGTTGGACACATAAATGCTAATTGTGTTGCCAATTTAACTCTGGTTCAGAGGATGTTTCGGCCATTTAAATTAAAAGTTAAATTGAACGGTTGGCAATAGAAACAAAAGCCATACGTTCGTATGTTCTTTCTGTTTAAAATGCATTTACTGGCGTGCGCAAAATGGCATCGTATTTTGTTGAAAAGACAAGCATAAACGACAATGAAGACTTCCTAATGTGAACTTGTAGAGGAAGGACATAGTTTGTGGTTGGCCTCGGATCACTATCTAAAAATTAACAGAGACTACAAGATGGACCAGTGAAGGTATAGGACGTTGTAGCCGGGTGGACTTCGGGCCCGGCTAATATTTGGCTGAAATGGACCAAGGTACCGTATTTATAATGAAAGACACTTGGAACATTAATCTCGCTTTAATTTAAAACCATTTTTAACTATTTCAAACCTTTGATTACTTAGATTTTGGTGGATACCATTGTGGCGTGGTGGTCATCCCAATTGCACCTGATACAAAAGACTTTAGTTTTCTTGATTTTAGGGCAAGCTTTTATTTCCTTCTTCGCCTTATTTTGAAATGATTTAAATATGTTTTGAATCTAGTTCTGGGCTCATGATTGCGCAATTAAGGTCCAAAGCTTTGTTTTCCTTATTTTGAATTCCAAAAATGCTTGCTACCAGTTTTATAGATAGAGGTGTCAACGTAATGGAAATGTGTACCAGAAGACTGGGAGAAAGTGTTTAAGAAGGGGTACAAGAAGGTGTGTGATAACTATAGAGGGATCACCCTCATATCACAGATAGTAAAAATACTGGAAAGGATATTAGAAAGAAGAATGAGAAGAAAGGTGGAAGGAGAGTTGCAAGAGGAACAGTATGGCTTCAGGAGTGGAAGATCCACAGTGGACCCAATCTTTAGCTTGAGGCAGGTGATGGAAAAGAACAGGGAATATGGAGAGGATTTGATCATGACTTTCATAGATCTAGAAAAGGCATATGATAGTGTCCCCAGAGAGAAGGTATGGGAAACCATGGTTAAGAAGAGACTGGGAAGAGAAATGTTGGAAATGGTGCAAGCAATGTACAACAACTGTGTTAGCAGGGTACTGACCCCAGTTGGAAAGACAGATTGGTTTACGAACAAGACTGGACTAAGACAGGGGAGTGTGCTGTCACCTCTCTTGTTCATAATGGTGATGGATGAAATTGTAAAGGAAACAAAGGAAGCATATGGACATAAAGAAATGAAGTTACTGTTATTTGCAGATGATATTGTGGTCTGGGGAAGGAACATCGAAGAAGTGCAAAAACAACTAGATGCACTGAACGAAAATATTCAGAAGTATGGCCTGAAAATCAGTATAGAGAAAAGCAAGACCATGGTGATGACAAGAGGGGAAAGACAAGGAAAGGGCACTGTGAAAATTGGAAGTCAGAGTTTGGAAATTGTGGACACGTTCAAATACCTAGGAAGTGAATTGATGCAAACTGGTAGGTTGGACATGGAGATTGGCAGGAGGGTACAGCAGAGCAATGCATTCTATCAAAGTGTAAGAAAACTTGTTTGAGATAAGGAAGTACCAAGGAAAAGCAAGGAGGTAATGTATAAAGTGTACTATGTACCCATATTGACTTAAGCAGCTGAGACTTGGACCCTGACGAGCAGGCAAGAGAGTAGAATCCAAGCCAGTGAAATGAAATTCCTAAGAAGTATGATAGGAAAGACAAGGAAAGACAGAGTGAGGAATGAAGATGTTAGGAAGGAAGTTGGGATGGGGAAACTAAATGAGAGAATTGAGAAGAATAAACTAAGGTGGTTTGGACATGTAAAGAGGATGGAGGAAAATAGAATACCAAGACAGATGCTGGAGGCGAAGTGCAAGGGTAAGAGACCAAGAGGAAGACCTAGAACAAGGTGGATGGATTCAGTGAAGAACGGCGTAAGAAAAAGAAATCTGGACTGGGACAAGATCGTGGAAGAAGAATGGTGGAAGGAAAGAGGAAAGTGGAGAAGTGCCATAAATACCCCGACCCGGCAGGAGCTGGATAAGGGGAAATGATGATGATGATGATGTGTCAACGTAACCTTAGAAGGGGGAATTTTAAGTTACCCTGCAATTGTATTTATGAAAAGGTTATTAATTTCAGTTCAATAGAACTAAGTAAGTACTTGTTTTGGAGTGGGAAACAGTTCAGGTATTGATAGGGTCAACGGTCCTTTGTTTTATGTTTGCCAATTGTGGTACATCAGTCTACTATTAACTAATTTAATTTTCAGCAAGGATGCTGTCTGAATATACATTAGCCTTTCTTTGGAAAAGATTAAAATGTAAATTTAGCAGAGGTGTTCTGCTTGTAAGTGTTTGCTGTCATTGGTACGTTGCCACATTAAGATGGGATAATTGTTGACCTCCATTTTGCGAATTATGTAGGAGTGCAATACGTGTTCCCTCCCTTAGCCATTTTGGCAATGTAAATTTTATCCCTTGAAGAATATATTTCATTTTACCTATTGCTGTTTGAAACCATGCTTTTATTGAGCTTAATAGAATAGTACTAGGTTAGTCGTTTTCAGACCATTTTGGCCTCGGGTTTCCAAACCCACCCTCCCCTCAACGTAATTTACGGCCACAATACTCTTCGTCTCCTTCCCGCACAGAATGTTGTCCACCACTGATTTCCTAGTCAAATCCCTGCTGTACCAAGTAATTTTATGGCTCTCTCTCTTCTTGTACCATGTGTTTCCAACCATTAGCCCATTTATCTTGCACAGTTCCAACAATCTCCCTCCTTCCTTATTCCTGTTTCCCCATCCTTCACCACCAATCACTTCCTCAAAACCTTTTCTATCAGTTCCGACATGGGCATTTTAGGTCCCCCATGACTATCAGGTTTCTCCCTACTAACTGCTTCTGTAACTCTTCTTCAAACTCGTCCTTCTCGCCTTCGTGCATCCCACCTGTGGTGCATAGACTTGCAGAATATCCAGAATATCCTGGTTTCTACCTTTCACTGTGATTCTGACTCTAATTATTCTATCAGTTACCCTCTTTACTTCCTCCCTCAGCCCTTCTCTCACCACCATTCCTACTCCATTTCTCTTCCCCTCCTCATTTCCTATCCATTATAGCTGTAAGCCATTTCTTAGTTCTTTTCTTCCTTCCCCTCTCCAACTGGTCTCTGCTAGTCCGAGTACATCCAGTTTTCTCCTCTCCATCATATCCACAATCTCCTCAACTCTTGCCGTCAATGTCGTTATGTTCAGAGTTCCAATTCGTAGTAGATTTCCATAGCTAGGTCTGATTCCTTTAGATCTGCCCTTTCCGAGGCCTGTTCCACTTTTAAAAGCAGTTCAATATCCACTACTGGCTTGCTAGGCCTAACGTAGCTTCACCATAACCCTGGCAAGGGGCCTGTTTTTGGTCCGCGAGAGGTATTTTATTTCAATCAAACCCTCCGGACAAGTCCGGCGAGCCCCCCTATCCGTCACCTGGGACGTGCCTGATAGAGGAACAGGCAAACCCCCACGGGGTTTCCATACATTAAAAATTCTATAACAATTGCAATAATAAAAATAATAATGTTATTGGTTTTACGTCCCTTTTACTGTTCGTCCACCAGCTCATGGTATCAGGGGACTGAAGGGGAGAGGAGAGACATTCCAGCTGCGTTGATTGAGTGAGATGTGCCGCTGCAGGTATTGCCAACTCAGCACCGATGTTATTCACGCTATGGTTACTCACTGCTACTTTCGTTTAGTTTCAATAAATCGTACTGGTCAGTAGTAGGTTGGCACTATTGCGCAGAGGCAAGATGTCTCCAGCTGACTCGTTGCATTCCTGCCACGGACCTTAAGCTGGTGGACGGACAGTAACTACTCTAGCTTTTAGAGACGCCTGGGTGCTGGCATTTTACCCCAAAATTCCCTCGGATTTGCGCACCCTCAAATGCCAGCTGACTGTGCCAGGAAACGAACCTGCAATCTTGGGCCCAGCAAGCGAGAACGTTACCGCTGAGCCACGCAGCCAGTCTCTATAACAATATTATATTTCAACCAAAATCCATGTTTTTTTTTTTTTTTCAAATAAAATCCTGCTCATTCTCAGTTGTTTCCACTAGTGCATTACCAGTATGTTAAGAAAGAATGCAGAAGTCAGCTGTACCTTTCAAAATGGTTCATTCATGTTCATGCAAGAAATTTCTTGTCAAATTTTATGGTATTCTTGAGTGTTGGACACCCAGTGTTTCAACGTACCTGTAGTTCTTTCCAGACAGCCTCAAACTCTGTTGGAGAGGAATGTTTTGGAAGATCTCTGTGTTGCTGGGGTGGCGGTGGTTGGCGCATGTTCACTGGGGGTGGCTGATGCGTGTTGATCGGTGGGGGTTGACGTGACATAATGGGGGGTGGTGGTTGGTGCGTGTTCATTGGGGGTGGTTGGTGCGAGTTCATCAGCATCATTGGGAATGGTTGCTGCTGCTGCTGCTGCTGGCGATGATGGATGTTACCAGGCTGTTGAACAGAACATAAACACAACAATATTGGCTATCAAAAACACACAAACAAACATAAAAATAAAAAAACACATATTTAGGGGTTGATTTCCCATATATTTTCACCGAATTCATGCACACCACAGTAGTGTACTTGCCTTGCAACACTAATGTGTTTGTCTCACATGTATGTGTTCCAGGCTTATTTCTCAGTGAGGGAATATCCCTTTTGACTGCAGTTTTTTCATTTGATTTTTAATTTTTTAATTTAATTTCATATTTTGACATTTTAGTTTTTATCTTATTGTTTAAAGAAAAAAGACTGAGTAGTACATTCAATTTATACAATCAGGACAATTTCAAGACATACAGAGTAAAATGCGGTTGCTTGGTACACGTTTCATTTTTAATCCACTCTATGTTAATTATGCTAGTAAAATCATATTAGCAAAATCATATTTACTATACATTTATTTCTGTGATTGCAACTTTAGGAATGGTTATTTAACGTCTAGTAATTTCTCTTCAAGTTATCCTCTCTGAGGGTGTTACTTGGAATGTTTGTTACTTGTTACATTCAAGTAATATTTCAGGTTAGTTGAAGCACAGAAAATATCTCAAAAAAGGGAAGAAAGAAAATGAATAAGAAAATTACACAGTTAATGCTATAGTATTTGTATATATATATTTTTTTTTTTTCAAGGAAGGAAGCTTGTAGTTTTAAGTGACCATTAATCTCGCGATCATGATTTTTTAAACTTTGAAATGGCAGAAAAACTGGGAATGATATCTTATATAAAAAAAAAAAAAAAAAAAAGTTGGGCGTGTGCAACTACCAGGCCCTACAATATTTGAGCGTGACAATGTATTCTAGGACAGATTTGTTTAAACTGTCGCTTTTGCGAAATTTCAGCTTCGTATATTTTTTTATTATGTATTTTGCGCAACGGAAAGTTCACAGGCGAAATGAAGAAAAGCCGAGTTGCACTTCCAGGGAAACTCCAAACACAACCACTCTTCTCTGAAGTTTTAACTCAACACGTCTCGACAGTTTGCTGCTGGCTGTATCTGGGGTAATATATTCGCCCGCTAGCTCGGCTGTAACTGGGGTGATAGACTCACCCCTAGCCAGCCCGTAAACTGTCGTCTCAGTATTTGAATGGAGATTGTTGAGAGAAATGAAAACGTAAAAACACTTATAGTGGGCGATGTATTGAAGACAGAATATGCTCTCGCTTTTTTGTAGAACTTTTATGCTGAACAATTCTTACACTCATAGTATATAGATATTTTTAATGGTTTGCCCAGCGTAAGCTTAAAAAGCGCACGGACACCATGTGTTTTTATCGACCTTTTCACCGAAATCGTTACTGCTTGGCTTCCTTAAATCATAACTAAATTATTTCTACAGAAATCTTCCTCGAGATATCCTTTACAGAATGGTGAGAACCGCATCAAAATCCATTGAGAGGTTCACCCACGACATCCAAAAACGACAGTAGCGACACTCGAGCGCAGGAACAGAAGAGAGATAAAACAATATCATATCCTTTCACTGTAACACTTTTTCACAAACGTCACTGTATTCCAACAATTTATTTCACGTCACGTCACTAAGAAATTCAAAGTGGAAAGGTGATGTAGAAGCCAATAAAATATCAAAAGGATGAAAAAAACACACTAAGGAAAACGAAGATGAAAAGATTTCTTAACCTGCCTTAGAAGTTAAGAAAGTAAAAGACAACCCCTTTCAGAATGAAATTTCATTATGAGATTTTGGGGAAGCAGAGTATTCTTAGGGTGACAATTGACTTCGCTCTCCTTATATTGAAGAGATTTGTTTCCATTGTTACATAGGTATAATTTCCATGAGGATGTGATCCTGTAAATACTGTATTTGTAAGCTTTGTCTATTACCAGGTAAAATACAATTTAAAAAGTTGTTTGGAGACTAGTGATCCAAGCATCCTTCCCCGCATCTCCACTGTACTATGAAACACTTGTAATGTTTATACTAACTGATTAACAGGTGTTGGACTTCTACAATAGAGCACATTTACAAGGTAGAAATCACAAGTTGAGGAGCTTTTAAATGGCTTGATAGCATAAAATACCCTCCACAGCACAGGGTAAAATATCATTTAACCAATTAATGTATTGAAATGTAATGTTTTTTCAATCAGTCAACAAGATTATACCCAATTTTAATGGGTGGTTCCCAAATACTGAAAAAATGTAAAAAAACAAAAATAAATAAATAAAAAATACATGAGATTAATAAATACACTTTGATGACCAGTTTCGATAGTCTAGCTTAGGCTATTAAATAAACGTCTACAAGGTAGTATGGGTTCTCATATTTACAATATATATACTTATTTAGTTACAGTAGTAATTAAACTAGCACTAGTCAAGATATCACACAGATTTAACAGCGTAAGTGAAATGGATCTGATGATGATCACTTGACGTTCAAAACTGGTCATCCAAGTGTATTTATGGTTTTTTTTTTTTTTTTTTTTTTTTTTTTTTAGGATTAGAGAACCACCCATGCATGGCAAGAGTTCCCACAAAACAAACTTTAATAAAGATAACGGCTATGAAAGTCTAGAACGTGTTAATCACACAAAATATCAATAAAATTCACTTTAACGTAGTATGTATGCATGAGGTACATTTAAGGGAAATTATGAAGGGAATGGCTAAGAATTTGAGATACAGAAAGTCACACAATAAACTCACCATCGTAGGCATGAACGGGGGCACCATTGGTGGCAGCTGTGATTTGGGCAGGTTGAAGAGGGGAGCAGAGTACAGTCCGCCCCGGCTGTTCCAACAGGCAAATGCCGAGTTATGATCGGGTTGTGGAGGATGCGGCAGTAAAGGTGGCTGCTGGTATTTCTGCTCTGTCTTGTTCCCAGTATGAGATTTGTACGGCGAAGAGTCTAGTGTCATGCAACCAATTAACATCAAAATATAGTGACCAAAATTAGTGAAATTAACAGCAACTAAATTGATGGCAAACAGTTACAAGTTGATCCTTGGCAGGAATGCAATCTACACTGTGCTAGTTCATGAGTGACAGCCATTACCAGTGGTCTGGAAACATCTGCTCCTGCAAGTTATCACATACATAGGTACATCACTGAATGAGGACTGTTGTTGTTAACCATAGAACTGTGGACCGTCTTCCAGGAAGACGGTGTGTTGTTTAATCAAGTGCTACCGTCTCTCTGAAAGACGGTCTCGGTATTCAAATATAGTACTACTGTTAGCCATCAGATGGCACTAATTTCAAGTCATGCTGGTTCCCGATGCTTTTATCTTTCGTTGTGTTACTCTTTGGCAAACAAATGACAATAAGAAGGCTATTATTTGGCTGCAGAAGTAGAAGTACTTTCATGTTGACATTGAAGTTGCATTGAGCAAAATGGCAGCCAATGAGCCAACAAGCCTATGTAGATGATTCAGAAATTGAGCACTTTTTAGTAAATATCAGGAATTATTTAAAACTGGTTCCTGAAATAGTAACAAAAAACTGTGAACTTTTCATTAATGATGTGTCTGACAAACATTTAACCTGGCAATATGGTTTTCTAGAACAGAAAAGTCAATTTTTATTTTTATAAAATACTTTTTATGATTAATTCTAACTGATGAGTCTGAATGATTCACCTCTATAAAAATAATATAGAACAGTCTTTCAGCTTTCTATTGATGTATGATAAGTTATATTCATGAACACAGTTTGCTTACAGAAAAGGCAGAATATGAATTTCTCATAATAATGTGCATAATGGAGAAATGTCATATTGTAAAAATATATATTTTTTTTTGTAAATAAAAGGAATTATTTAAAACTGGTTCTTGAAATAGTAACAAAAACTGTGAAATTTTCATTTATGATGTGTCTGACAAACATTTAACTTGGCAATATGGTTTTCTAGAGCAGAAAAGTCATTTTTTTTTATAAAATACTTTTTATGATTAATTCAAACTGATGAGTCTGAATGATTCACCTCTATAAGAATACTAGGGAACAGTCTTTCAGCTTTCTATTGATGTATGATAAGTTATATTCATGAACGCAGTTTGCTTACAGATACCAAATTACTTGAGTGTGTATTTTATGGGAATTTAATGCAGCATTTAACAAATAACCCTGCAGCAGTTCTAGGGTTAACTCATACAGGGCCTTTGCGACATCATGGTCATTTAGCCCCGTGTACTTGGGTGTGTGTGAATATATTGTAGTGATATAAGCCATTTTTCAGTGTTGCCTAATTCTATTAAAGAAAGTTTTTCAGTTGGTCAGCACAAATTGTGCCCAATAACACAGCAACAATCTCCAATGTCCATCCACCTGGTAATTTTTATTAATGATTGCTCTGATTATCCGTCTGTCAACCTTCTGCAGTTGAACTGTCGTTGATTTGGTGTTTAATTTAAATAGTGTTTCACAAGCGTAGGTCACTTCAGGTTTAACGACTGAACAGTAATGTTGAAATTTAGCATTTTTTGAAAGATATTTCTTCTTTTATGTTGGCCAAGTAATTCATTGTGCTATTTTTAAATGTAAAAGTTCTACTTTCTATTAATGATTTTTCATTGGAGTTCCAAGTGAGAATTTCACCAAGATATTTAAAATTATTTACAATTTTAATTTGTTTGTCATTGCTTAATAGAATAGCTGGTGCTGTAACTTTGAAGGTTGGCATTATTTCTGTTTTCTCATATGAAATTCGTAATCCAACTTTGTTTTTGCTATGCTTTCAAGTTCTTCTAGTTGAAATGTACCGTATTTACGCGTATAAGCCGTGTATAAGCCCCACCCTTGTTTTAAGAAATACTATGTTGTAAAAAAAGTCGCCCATGTACAGAGAGTCCAGGTTGTATGTATCAGAGATCCTCGCTAGCCCGCTCGCCCGCGGCGCGAGTCTGTCTCCCGCCAGGCACTTTGCTGTTTTGCGGTGCTCGCGCGGCATCAAGTCATTGAGTATAGGAATTTGTACTTAAATTTGTACTTCAATGTGATCCTTGACCAATTCTTTTGACGAACTGACTTACGGAGAGCGATTGTCAACTTATTTTCAACAAGATTCTGCCACTGCTCACAATGACGAAGCATCCATGACAGAATTGCGTCGCATTTTTGGTACTAGGATTATAAGTCGGAACGTGTGGCCGGGTCTCCGATACATACAAACTGGACTCTCTGTATAAGCCCCACCCTAATTTTAAGACATGCCATATTATGATATTTTGTTAAAAAAAAACCTTGCTCTGCGCGGGTGTGCTACTAGAAGTGGCAACACCGTAAATTGATTTGGTGCCTGACAGCATTTGAATTTCACTCTGCACGACCTGACCTTGAAAGAGAGTGCTATATATGACCTGCTGCAGGAAATGCTACGATGGGAGGGGACGGAAATCCCGCAGACAGTGGAAACTTGCCTACCCCCTGGACCGAATGGTACCATCGGTAATACTGACGAAACACCTGTGTTTTTCGACATACCAGGAGATCATCATCATCATCTTGCACAGTTTCCAGCCACTGACCGGGTCTGTTTGGAACACAAGCCTCTCCAACGTCTTCTGTGTTCCCACCATCTCTCAGTCTCTTGTCCTCCCACATACTGCTTCTGCTGCACCTACTAGTGTCTTCTTAAATCTAGCCCATTCCTCTTCCACCCCTCTTTCTTCATCTGTTGGAATTCCTTCCTTTACCATTTTGAGGTACTCGACCCTTCTATCTCCTTTCAGTTTCCATATCCTTATACGTCTTTCCTGGTTCTCAGCCCCTTTCTTCTCCTTAGTCCCTCTCAGGTTCATTACCAGCAATCGATGGTTGCTATCCAGGTTCCCTGATGGTATAACCTTGGACATACCAGGAGATACAACTGTTAATAAGATTGGTGCGAGTACGGTCCAGGTGCGGACAGCTTGTACGGAAAAACAAAGATGCACTGTGATGATAGCTATCACAGCTGATGGAAACGAGCTTATTCCGTACACTATTTTTAAACTTAAGACTCTTCCCAAAGAAAAGTTACCATCAGGCATTGTCGTTCGAGTGCAACAAAACAGCTGGATGACAGAGGACCTTTTCATAGACTGGTTAAAATCAGTGTGGTTTCAGCGGCTAGGTGCTCTCCTACGCCCACGTTCGATGCTCGTACTTGACAGTTTTCGAGGCCATTTGGCAGACGGTGTTAAAGAGAAGTGTCGGAAAGAAAAGTTCGATATGGTGGAGTTACCTGGTGGTATGACGGGAATGTTGCAGCCTCTCGATGTTTTCACCAACCGACCTTTCAAGGCAAATCTGAGACATCTGTACCATAACTGGATAAGCAGCGCTGCAGAAACGACACCAACTGGACACTTTAAAAGAGCTTCCCTTTCACAGATGTGCGAATGGATTGTTGCCGCTTGGAAGGAAATATCTCCAGACATGATCCAGAAAAGTTTTAAGGTGACATCAATTGGAAATGTAATGGACAGAAGTGAAGATGACACGGTGTGGTGTAGGCCTACTACAGGTACCGAGTCTAGTGACCAAGATATTAGTGACTTTGATCAATAATTCATCAAATGTAAGAATTCAGATAATAAAATTTATTGTATTCCTTTATAAATTATGAGTAGGCGTATTTTTAATGTGTTCCGAGTATAAGCCCCACCCCAGATTTTGCCTCAATATTTGTACATAAAACGTGGGGCCTATACACGCATAAATACGGTAGCTTCTTCTATATTATTTGCAAGTAGTGAAAGATCATCTGCGAATGCAAAGCAATTTAGTTTTATTATCTTTGCCAATCTTGATGTAAGGTTGACATATCTTAGCCCATTCTCGCATTTTTTTTCTAACACACAATGAAACAATAATGGTGAGAGTCTATCTCCCTGTCAAAGTCCAGTTTTAATTTCAAAGGGTTCAGAGAAATCATTTCTGAATCTAACTTTAGATTTAGTATTCTTAAGGGTGATTCCAATAAGGCTAATAACATTTTAATGTAAACCAAATTCCTTAAGGATGTTCCATAATGACTCCCAATGGATACTACCATATGCCTTTTGAAAATCAACCGAAGTGATATATGATGTTTCATAACCCACTTCAAACTGATAATTTAATCTGGACAACTTCTTTCTTGACAAAATCCTCCTTGATATTCTCCAAGTTCAAAATCAAGCTGTTCCTGAATTCTTGTATACACAATCTTCTACTAAGCCTAGTTCAGTAAATTATGGTCTAAAATGTTCACCTTGTTGGTGATGGTCACGCGTGTTAAAATACACAAATGAGGATGAAATGACACTGATTGGTGAATGAATAAAAGTTCTTTTAAAGGACGATTAAAAGAAATTTAAAAGACAGGTAAGAGTTTAAAAATACGTCGCTCTAGACGTCCGGTGCAGCTGAATTTGACGATGGAAATTGTGTGAGTGTGAGGAGTTCCGCGCTATCGTCTTCAAACGAAGACCTCCTCACACTCACAACAATCTTGCTAGGGCCACCTCTGCCATTAGCTGCACAGATATTCAACAGCTGAGCCCATTTAGAATTATTAGCAGCTTCTTACAATATAGAAAAGTCGTTTACCTGACGAGCCTCCAGCTCCCTTCGAAGTTCATTCGCAGCATCATCTCGTTTAATTTTCTTTCTAATACAAAATATACTCCAAAACGAAATTACCAAAGAGAGCTGTGCTTCTTTAATGTTGTCATGCTTAGTAACCTATAAATGTTTAGCACATCATTCTTAACCAAACTGACAGGAAATGTGTTAATCATGTAACCACAGGGTATCAAGAAATAGTTTCCAATTGATCAGAAAAATTTAAATTGCAGCTTCTTAACTAAGTTCAAGGTTTGAATGTCAAGAACCAAATCATCACCATCATTCTGATTCTGCATGATCAGCTGTACTCTATGGTACTTTGTGTTCCACTGAGAAAGAAGGAATCAACCACTCAGCTTTGATTACATCGTGGTCAGTATCCCCAGCTTTGGCGGAAAAAAAAAAACCTTTAATTTCTGATTTTCTTTCTTAAGCTCTGAATTACTAACATGTTTAGCACACTTTAAATGATTACACAGGCCGCATTTGCCACCATGTGCTATATTAATATTACACAAGGCACAAAACACAAATTTATTTCCTATCCTAGATTTCAGGATACGGGGGAATTCCAAAGAAAAGGTTCTCCAAACACCTGATAATACTGGTTTGCTCATAAAACCCAGCAATTTTTCTAGGTTTGTGCCGTGTCGTGTGTGGGGTTTCGCCTAGGACACCAAGCTGGCTCATCAGCATGTCCCCGCCCGGACATAGGGAGGTTAAGGCTGCTTGAGCGTCTAGTTCTCGCAGTAAAGTGATGCAGTGGCACTCTATATAAAGGGTGGTAGTGTGCACTTTGCTACTCCTGTGGGGGTCCGGGCAGGGACACTAAAAGCCCACTGATGAGCCAGCTTGGTGTCCTAGGAGAAACCCCACACAAGACACAGCACAAACCTAGAAAAATTCACTGGCCGTGAAAGCCAATCTTTTTGGTATACTCATGATTATCCCTAAACTACACAACTATGATGCAAAATAAGCCACGGAAATAGTTCACGTTATTTCTTAAACTCAGCTTTGCAACTTGTGATGAAGAACTAATGAATGGTACCGGCTATCAAACGAATCAATCTTTCAACAAAAATATATGAATTGATATCAAGCAACTAGGATTTAGAAGCAATGATCACGGAGCACCGCATTCATGGTCGAAGATCGTAATGACCAAAAAAATACAAATCGTGGCAATGTATTGATTATTCCCTGGTCACACACAACATCCATCAGTGGCCTGCAGAAGATCATCTTGGCACAAATTAGAAAAAGAATATCTCAGTGTGTAAAATTGCAAATATTGTAACACATCCACAAAATCATAATGCACACTGCTATTCCATACATTTTACAAATCATAAAAGTTGGCAGGTACTCAACGTGGAATGAATGTGACATAAAATTACCGTAATCATTGAAATTGGGGATTATGTTTAGGCCTATCTAGTTTTTGTTCAGTCAAATATTTGAAGGTTAATGAGTTGTCAGGATTTCTGAGTGATGATAGACTGGTGACAAGTTAAGATTGCTTGTATTGTTTCCAAAGCTAAAATGAAATGGAGAGAAAACCGATTAACAGACCTTAAAGGTGAAATTGAAAAGTGGGGTGACAACCCAAGTGGATGAAAATATTGTTGAGAATGTGTAAAAGTTTTAAATCTTCCTTAATGTTGATGAATGAATACTGTACCTTCCATAGGAATTCCATTCACATTTTAAGGCATTGAAATGGCTCTAAGTAGTGGATGGATACTCTACATCTGGATTGTCCTACGCTTTCACAGCATGTTAGTTAATAAATGCCTGGCCCTGTGGCACATTGGTTAGTGCGCTAGGCTTTGGCCAGAAGGGACCCGAGATCCATTCCCAGTTGGACATCAGGGATATTAATATCCTGGGATTAATTCCCCTGGTCCGTGACTGGGTGTCAACTAGGAAGACCTGCACCTGGCCTCCTAGGAGGCCACACAACACTTTTGATGGTGTGAGAGTTGGGAAGAAAAAATAGGAATTGGAGTGGGTGGTTTTGAATGTTTTTTTTCGATATCATAAGTATAAATGCTTAAGTTATTGTAGCTAAAAAAAATGGTGAACATTATTGCTTTATATTGTCTTTGTGTCCGGTAGTGTTGGGTTTGTTTGTAATTTTATTGATGATGCCTGTGACAATCGATAAATAATACAGGGTGATTCTCTATGTAGTTTACAACTTCAATAATGTGTAATTATTTATTGGAACCACTTACAGACTTGGTTTATATGTTATTATATTGCAAAACACTTCAAGTTTTGACTCACGTAGTTTGTAGTTCACAGTTGTCCACCACGCGTGCCACCTGTCACTTGTTGGAAATGACGTCTTTCACTGGAGCGGAAAGAGCGACGTACGTGTTCTGGTTTGAAGAAACCAAGTCAGCAACGAGTGTACAGTGGAGGTTTCACACAGAATTTGGCAAAGACCCACCCAGCAGACCAACAGTGTACAAATGGCACCAGACATTTACCGAAACAGGTTGTTCTGTGCTACACACAAAGGTGCCAGGCCACGCACCTGTGACTGGCGATGTGGTGGAAAGAGGGAGAGGTTCGTCCGCAGTCTGGAAAAATCGAAACTGGTATCCCTCAGGCCACTGTTTGGCGGGTGTTGCGTCGACATTTGGCCATGAAAGCATACCGATTCAAGCACTAAGTGAAGCGGATAAACATACCAGACATGAATTCTGTGCTGAAATGATGGAGCGCATCAGCCGTGATGAGTCATTCATGAACAATGTGGTCTTCAGCGATGAATCAACGTTGCACCTTTCTGGCCGAATCAACACAATTGTCGTATTTGGGGCATGGGAAAACCACATGGGCACCACGTGACAGCCCCAAAGTGAACGTTTCGAGAGAAAAAATTACCTGGCCGCCACGGTCCCCAGATTACACAACCCTAGACATCTTTCTGTGGGGCATTATGAAAGATAGGGTGTACATCCCTCCCCTACCTGCAAATCTTGATGAACGGAGACATCGCATCACAACAGCCATCACCTCTGTTACCCCGGAAATGCTGGTTCATACGTGACAGAAAATCAACTTCCGTTGGGATGTGTCCAGGATGACAAATGGTGCACACATTGAGCCGTAATGGATTTGTCAAAAAAACTTGAAGTGTTTTGCTATGGAATGATATATAAACCAAATCTGTAAGTGGTTCCAATAAATAATTACACATTATTGAAGTTGTAAACTACATAGAGAATCACCCTGTATTAATTTATTAATTGGAATTAGGCTGAATGAGGTGTACATTTATGGCTCTGTTGATAAGCTGTTGCACAGTGTGGATTCATTTCTCTTTTTATTATTATAATTATTGTTATTATTATTATTGCTTGCCACGGTGGGTGAGTGGTAAACGTGTCAGTCTACTACCCCCAAGCTTGCAGGTTCGCTCCTGGCCGTGGTAAGTGATTTTTGAAAGGCGGCAAAAATTATGACACCATGTCATACGATGTTGGCATGTCAAAGAACCCATTTGAATTCAGTAGGCCGTGTTCATAATGGCAAAATTAATCTCGGGAGTTTCCGCCAACACAAAGTTCCTCATTTCTCTACTAGAAAGCGCTTTAGTGTTCATGGAGCTTAGATATCTAACCTCCTTGACTTTCATAGTGCTTCAAGGAACAACGAAATTCGACATGCAAGCTACCCTTTGGGTGTCAAATAACAAAGCTTGCACCCGGCACCCGAGGCCATACGATATTATTACAGTAGACTCCCGTAAGTTCGGCCACCTCGGGACCGGACCTTAGGCCGAACTTAAAAGTGGCCGAACTAACCGATGTCTATCTATAAAATGCCCATTTATTGTTTGTAAGTATCGTTTTCCAACGAAAGTAATTAAATGAATGATAAATCAACCTTTCCAGACACTAGCAAGACAGAAATAACTACTAAACTACTGCACATAGAGAACAACACAGAGTAACACTCGGACATAAATTTAACACACATAAAAAGAGAAAAGGTTACAAAAAAACATAGCCTACTGTGAGTTACAGAACTGTAGTCTTAATACAATTTTGAAGTACCTGTATTACTGTTCGTTGGTGGTTTGTATTCTTAAGCACTTAAAAAAAATCTGTAATTTTTTTCTGAACTTTCTTTTCTAATGATTTTTT
The DNA here is from genome assembly GCA_946902985.2 of Meconema thalassinum. NCBI lineage: Eukaryota > Metazoa > Arthropoda > Insecta > Orthoptera > Tettigoniidae > Meconema > Meconema thalassinum. The sequence continues at coordinate 380,351,614 of OX336394.1, read as the reverse complement.
TATGTGCAAAGTCACGCCACTTTTTAATAAACATTACATCGACGGCAGTTGCTTCTTTTTGTTGTTCGATGTAGGTAGCTGCCAGTTGCAAAGCTGCTTTGCCTGCAGAGTGGCTCATTTTATTTTCTTCATCTTCATCTTCAATCTCAGCTTCATCTGCGTCATTGGCCTTCTCATTTTCCTGGCGAATAACGCACTCGGCGATTTCGTCATCATTCAAAACCTTGTTGTCTAGTTCCTTTTCAAAGTTGATCCACTCCAACACATCTTCTTCAACAATGGAACCACAGTTTGGTAGTTGCTGAAGGTCGTGCAATAGACATGCATTGTCATCAGGTTCGTTAATAAGAATGTTGTTTGGCTCATCAGCTGTTGTGTTTTCTTGGCCAATCTTGTCTTCTATATTTGGCCAAAGTTTTTTCCAAGACTACAAACGTCGATGGTGGTATTTCGTCGTATGCCTTGGCCGACATGTACACAACATCCTTCATGTTAACGGACTTAAGCGCTTTTATGAGGTCTAAGCTGTCATCAGTCTCCAGTTTGGAAAGAACTTTACGACGATACGAAGTTTACGACGATACTTTCTCTTGAAGCACTCAATGACCCCTTGGTCCATTGGCTGTTGAAGACTGGTTACATTGGGTGGCAGGAAGAGCAGTTTAATTTCTTTTTCATCGTCACACTGAAGATTTTCCTGGTGAGTAGGCGCGTTGTCAAGAAGTAGAAGTGCTTTGGTGGGGAGTTTTGATTTTGCCAAATGTTTTTTCACTTTGGGAACAAATTCACAGACGAACCATTCTCTGAACAAGTATGTGTCCATCCACGCTGATTTCTGTGACCGATAATTAGAGACACGATTTTATGGTGTATCGCGAAAACGCGAAATGTGTTTATATGTGCATCAAAGGTGTTTTAAATGTGTGTTTAATATTGTTTGATCATAAAGCACTGAATTTGTCCTCACGAGTAAACGCGAAATTCCACCTTATTTGCGAAGTACGTCCGTATTTGCGACATATCACGAAATCTGCTTGTTTATTACGCCTCTACACGATTTGGTGCGATATCGCGAGTCTTCAGTGGTTTTCACCTTGTTAGCATTGCTGGTAGAACCCAATTCAAATGTATTTTTAAGTGTTTAAAGCTTAAGCATATCCTAACATCACGTAGCAGGAAATTACTCCACAGTTTCAATATTGGCTATCCTGTCGTACTGGGAGACAAGTGAGAGAGTTGGGCCGCGCATTGCTGACCACGTGGGTGCGCTGTGATTTGTAGTTGAAATTTCTATTTCTAATGTGAATTTGCAATGCCGAAAATAACGACGTGTTTTGATAGGGCTGACGAGTTTAAAGACGAAGGCTATCATGTTTTCGATGCGCGGCAGAAGGTAGTTATGTGCAAATTCTGTAACATTAGACTAGATTGGAAGCGTCGCGATTCATGTGTGAAACACAACTTAAGTGAAAATCACAAAAAGAAGAAAAGGATTTTGTCTGAAGGAGGTACCAAAAGACAGATATCAGTTCAAGAGGCGGTCGGGAATGCCAAAATAGTGAGAAATGACTCCGATGAATTTGTAATGTCAACAGTGGAGGCCTTTTTGAGTGCCAACATTCCTATAGAAAAGTTAGATCATCCAACAATGAAGGATTGGATGAACAAACATATACCAGGCGAGTTAATTTTTTTCGGATGCCGCTACACTTACCAGTATCCCGCAGCCCCCTTTTTCGTAGCGATAAAAATAATAATAGGTGGAAAGACGTAGTTTTATGTAACGAATTTTATCAGGGAGGGAAGGTAATTCTTTTACGATTGCAGAGAATCCACCAACCCGCCGTGACATTTACAGCTTGGGCCGATAACCTCGATGTTAGGCTCCTTAAAACAACAATTATCATCATCAACATTTACAGCTGAAAGTTTTGCAGCCACCATGGAAACGTGATGTGGGATACTAGAAAGTGTAGTAATGACTTAATTTACTTTTAAATACTTGTAAGTTCATATCATAAACAACAAATAAGTCTGATTTATTAATATCATAAATTAAAATGATTTGCTTGCTAATAGATTTTTTTCATTACCCTGTTTTAGGAAGTGGAAATTTTCCCACAGCTGACTGGTTACGAAAGAAATATTTGCCCCTATTACACCAAGAAAAAGAAGAATCAAGTAGTGAGAAATTAAAGAACCAGCATGTTATTCTACACTGTGATGAAACCACAGATAGGATGGGTCGAGCCGTGTTCATTGTGCTATTTAGAAATCTTCCCAAGGGTAGTAGCGAGACTCCTAAAGTGCTAGTAGGTGGTGTCCTAATGCTTCAGAATGTTAACTCGCAGGAATGTTCTCAAGCCATAGTGGAGGTTATTAAGAGACATAAACTTGAATACAAAAATATCATAGGTATTTCAACAGATGGTGCACGATATATGAAAAAGTCTGTGCAAACTTTACAAGGTTTGATATCGGACAACCTTCTTGACATTGAGTGTTGGGCACACAAGCTTGATTTAGTAGCAGGAATCTGGCCGAAGAAACTTCATCGTGTGAATGAGTGTGTTACCAAAACAAAGCAAGCTTTTCTTAATACAAGAAAACGGAAGCATAGGTATATTAGGATCTTGAAACAGAAGTATGGTGCAGGAGAAAAGGATATAAAGCTCTTTCCCTCACCAGTTATCACAAGGTGGAATACGTGGTCCACATCAGTTTCCTACTTGGCAGACTATCTCATGGACTTGGTTCAGTATTTTAAAACAGTGGAGAGTGATGCTGAAAATGTTAAATACTTTCAAAAATTAAGTGAAAGTGAAGTAAAATCAATTTTGTGTGAGGCAATTTTTGTGAAAGAACACTGTGCCTCAACTTCTGAAAAGATAACTTGCTTCGAGGGTTCTAATTATGCTTTGGCACATAAAGTTGTTCCAATGGTAAATGAACTCATTTCTGAGTACACGGTTATCGAAAAACTAATGATGAAACCAGACACATTGAAGGCATTGAATGAAATATCAAGCGATAGAAAGAAAAGTGCTGAAGAAAGGTTCGCAGCCCTTGCCAATGCATGTCACACAAAACTCTCAGATATGCTGGCAAAAGACTCTGCTCATGAGATTTTTAATTCAATCTCCTTACTGTTTCATCTGCCCCTGCTAAGAACTGTGAACATAGAGTCATCTCTCTTCAACAAGATAGAGAAAATCCCCCTATTTGCTGGAGTGAATTCTCATGAATTTTTGAAGTTCTACATTCAACTGCAAATCACCTGTAAATCTTTTTCATGTAGTGACGGTAATGTAGTTGAAGATGTAATGAAGGGAATGTTAGAGGGATATCCTATAGCTGTGAAATGTCTTCAATCTCTGTACATTTCCATTTCAAATGTTGACAGTGAAAGGGCCCTTTCTGCCTACAATGATATTTTGTCTGACAAGCATACCAACCTGTCAATACTGAGTTACTACTTCAACAGCAAATGAATACTGTAAACCAAGCCATACTTAGTGTGTTTGTTGTTTCCTTCATTGCAACATAAGGCAAAAGTATGTATATAGCCTAGTAAACCGTTTTTCTACACCGTAAGCAATGGCATTTATTCACCGCTTTTATCCCGCTTTGCCCTTAGTTTTTACACCGCTATTGTGTTTTTTTATTCACCATAAAATCGTGTCTCTACCGACAATACACTGCGAGAGTTTCCATATTTATGTTCTTAAACGTTCTAGGTTTTGCTGCTTTGCCAATGACAAATAGGGGTATCTTGTGAGTCCCCAAAGCATTTGAACACAAGGCGACCGTTATCCTCTCTTTGCTGATTTTAAAACCTGGAGCAGATGTTTCTTGGGGTGTGGCAAAGGTTTTGCTGGGCAGAAGTTTAAAATTTAACCCAGTTTCGTCGATGTTGTATATTTGCTCTGGGCTCAAGTTTTCATCATCGATGATTTTTAAAAATCTTGCAGAAAAATCGGTGGCCACTGTTGGGTTTGCTGATAGCTTCTCACCACAAACTCCTATAAAATGAACTCCACGTCTCTTTTTCCAACGAGAGAGCCATCCCTCACTAGCCACGAATGCCTCTTCTGGTTGAAGCTTTGAGTGTAAGATCATAGCCTTTTCTTTTAGGATTGGTCCACTTAACCGCGTTCCTCGTCTTCGTTCTTGAATGAACCACAACCATAGAGCATCTTCCACCAGTTCGTGTTTGGCCTTCCTTAGTGTGCAACGCTTTTCTAGAACTTTTTCGGTTTCAATTTGTGTACAAAAGCCCTCGATAGTTTTTCTGTTGCGTCGCCAGTCGTTGACTGTACTTTTGCCCACGTTTAAATTCTTGCAGATACTTTGCACGGATTCTCCTTTGTCTAGTCTCTCCAGAGCTTGTAGTCTCTGTTCCATCGACTTGTACTTACGCATACGCGTTTCACTCATTATAAACAAGGCGTTTAAAACACGACGCGAAACAGTTATTAGAGAACAGTAAAAAACGCAAAAGAAACCAAAATCACTGACTTTGTAGGCCTACTATAAAGATTAGCACCACACGACTGCACAGTATGAATACACAAGACGAACTGAATGATCTGTTTTGACAGAGTAGTAAACTAAACAAAGAAAACAACAAACAAGTACTGTACGTAGAGACATGCCGCCCGCTCTCTCCCGGCTTTCGGCCGCCAAGTGCGTGACTCAAGCTCAGGTAGCCGACCGGACTAAGCGGAGACCGTACTAACCGAGGCCGAACTTACGGGAGTCTACTGTATTATTATTTTCAGTGTTCAAGGGTGCACGAAGTCATTTTTATGATATTGGAGGTTTGAGTGAGTTTTCTGAATATACATGGGTTGGTTTTTTAGTTTTGGCACCTTAGTTATAACTGGATTAATAACTCACTTAGATGGTTCCAAGTTTCCCAGGCCCTCGATGTAGACCCCACCGTTGCGTACAACGTGTTCCCAGCGATGCGGAAGTCGTTGGATCTCGTTGGCACTGCCCAATCTATTGTTGGTACGAAGAGAGCGCTCGGCAGCCTGCTTAAAGTCTTCAATGGTACGGAAGCGCTCCCTGCGCATTGTCATCTTCATCTTCGTGATGAGATCATAGTCGCAGGGACTGATGTCGGGAGAATATGGGGGGTGATAGAGGATCTCCCAGCCCCAGCGATCCAACAATGCCGACACAACACCTGCTGTGTGTGCCCTAGCATTGTCATGCAGAACGATGGGCGGTGTAACCATGTGGTGGCGCCGTTTCCTTCTCAGAGCTCCTCGGAGATGGTCTTGCAGAAACGAACAATAGTACGCCGCATTAACGGTTTGCCCTCGGGGAACAGTATGGTGAATGATCACACCATCCCAATCATAAGCAAGAATCAACATTATCTTCACATTGGTGGGGGTTGGTCGAACTGTTTGTTTCCGTGGTGATCCGTGGTGCCGCCACTCGATTGATTGGCGTTTTAACTGTGGCTCATAAGATCTGGCCCACGTCTCGTCTCGTCAATGGTTATGATACGCCGTAAGAAGGCCTCTCCTTCGCGCTCATAACGCTGCAAACGCATACGACAAGCGGCATATCGCAGCCATTTGTGCATGTTGGTCAAGTCATGCGGAACCCATTTGGACGCAATCTTCCTCATTTTCAGTAAGTCCTTCAGGATGTGGAGGACAGTTGAATGTGCCAGTCCGGTATCTTGCTCTAATTGACGAATCGTTACGTTCCGATCCACCTCAACTAACGCGGACACCATCTGTACATTGTTACCACTTGCTGGTGGGTGACCAGATCGAGGCATGTGTTCCACACGTTCGCGCCCATCTCGAAAGGCTGCAACCCATCTTGCTATCGTTCTGAACGGTAACGCCGCTGCACCGCACGCTTCCTGCAATCCTCTGTGCAACTGTTTAGCACTGCGACCCCTAGCACACTGAATTTTTATCCACGTTCTCTGCTCCTGCTTGGAAAACATTGCGACTGACTTTCGCGAGCGCTTGTCTCACATTACTCATCTAACAGGTGCGACTGCGCACGAGCGGTGGTGAGGACGGGCGAGGTCACGTGCTCTGAGGGAGGGGATGCAGGGCAGCAACCGTCGGTAAAAGTGGCAGCGCCCAACATTGTTACAACTTGGCACTGAAGCATTGGTGCCAAAACTAAAAAACCAACCCATGTATTATATGCTAGTTGAAGTTTGTCTCGTTTAATGGTGTTGTATAAAAAATTGAGTGTGTTATTTATTTTTGAGATTTTCGCATGAAAGTGACACACTATTCTAGTTTATTGAGCTATGGACTCAAGGTTCTTTGATTAAGACTAACTTATCACCTATGTATATGCCCAAAACGTTACACTATCAATTTTATTAATGACTTAGGAGTTCTCTAGATTATGAATGTAAATTTCTGTGAAAAATACCAAGGCTAAGGATTCTGTGGGTAAACAATTGGATTGCCTGTTAAATTTGAAAAAAATAAAAATAAAGAGAAGGGCAACGTTCCAAATTTTCATCATTATCATTTTCATTTCCCCTTTTCCAGTTAACACTGAGTGGGGGCAAACATGGCTCCTCTCCACTTTGTTCTGTCGTTCCACCATTCCTCTTCCGTCGTAGTGTTCCAATCCAAGTTCCGTTTTCTAATACTATTCTCCACCGAGTCCATCCAATGCATTCTTGATCTTCCTCGTCCTCTCTTCCCTGTCATCCATCGTTCCAGTGCTCGTCTTGGTAGCCTTACTTCATTCATCCGTTTGACATGTCCAAACCATCTCAATCTGTTTGCTCCAGTTTGTCATTTAGTTTCTGTACTCCGAGTTCTTTCCGTATATCTTCATTTCTCACTCTGTCCCTCCTCATTTTCTGGACCATACTTCTCAGGAATCTCATCTCAGACGCTTGTACTCTGCTCTCATATAGTCTTCTATTTCAACTTAAGTACTACAGTATTAGTGGATAGATTGTTGTGGACAAGATGGTGTGTTTCATTTACAGGAATATTAGAAGTTTTGTTACAGAAATCTAATAAAATAGAACATTTATGTAGTATTAATTGTGCAAAAACACAGCATTGTGCATACAGCAATTACAACCTCCATACAACAGTAGTTACAGACGACAATCAAGGAAGCTTCGTCAATTACAACCCCGCCCTCCCCCGACCATTCAGTGCAATTTACGTGGGTGCATGATTCATGCCAGGATTGTCCTGTTTAGTCATCAGAAACACATCCACAAGCTATTTTGAAAAGCTCTATGCAGGAAGAAGTATGTGTACTCGGAATCGAGTTACAGCCGACGACGATGACAAACACCTACATATTTTATAACACTATAGTTAAACGATGAATACACAAGATTTATAAAGCTGGTTTTGTAAAGTATATTCGCTTAAAAGTGAACTCTTCTCTTTTCAAGACGCCGTCTACCTACGAAGGTTGGAGATCCAATTGATTATGATTACACGGTTAGCTGCTCGGAAGATTTTGATGGATGTGCGTCCATACCATCGGCGCAAGTCATTAAGTTATGAATTTCTTCGTCTTCCTAAAGATCATTGTCCACCAATTTTCCCTTGAATTATAAGCTGGAGAAGTTTATATTGTTCGCTTTTAACATTATTACTAGAGCTCGGATCTTTAGGTGCTAAAAATCTGGAAAATATTTATATTTATGTATTAAACATACCCGAAATATGAAACAAAAAAGTAAAAATATTTAATTACTAGCTGTACCCGGCATGTGTTGCAATGCCAATCAAAGAAAGTGTTGGCATTGTAACTATGTATGTTGAAGTGCTTTTGGATTCCCAATATTGTTTTTCATTTTCCGTTAACCACCTCTAAACTATTGTAAAATTGTTTTACTATCTCAAAAAAATCATGGGAGTGTGCTCAACAACTCACCAAATTTTCATCGCAATGAAATGAATGGTATATGAACGCATGCGGGACTTTGTTGAAACGATTCTAGCGCTGTCACCCATTTGTTGAATATACCGCACTCGTACGCTACCTATTGTAAAATGGATTTACTAAGTGAAAACCTTCCCTGGCGTGTACACAACAACTCATGAAAGTTTCATCGCAATCGGATGAATGGCATATGAATGCATACGGGTTTTTGCTTAAACGATTCACGCGACGACACTCATTTGTTGAATCTACTTGTGCGCCACCCATTGAAAAACGGATTTACTAATTCATACACCTTCGCAGGACTGTGCTCAACTCCCCAAAGTTTTATGATAATCGGATGAATGTTATATGAACGCATACGGGACTTGGTTGAAACGATTCACGCGCTGTCGCTCATTAATTGAATCTAATCGTGTGATACCAATTGTAAAATGGATTTACTAAATCAGAAATCTTTGTGGGAGTGGAAACAACATTTCTCCAAATTTCATTGCAATCGCATGAATGGTATATGAACGTATACGGAATTTTTTTAAAACGATACACACGCCGTTACACATTTGTTGAATCTACTTGTGCGATACCTATTGTAAAGTGGATGTACTAAGCCAGAAACCTTCCCTGAAGTGTACACAACATCTCACCCAAGTTCCATCGCTTTCGGACAAATGGTATATGAACGCATACGGGACTTGGTTGAAACGCTTCGCGCGCCTTCGCTCATATGTTGAATCTACTTGAGCGCTACCTATCATCACATGGATTTACTAAGCCTGAAACTTTCCCTGGAGTGTACACAACAACTCATCCAAGTTTAGTTGCTATCAGACGAATGGTATATGAACATATGAGTCGTCTAGTATCAAAACTGGCCAAGTCACTGATGGCATATTTTTCAGTATGGATGAAAAACTTCTAGAGACAAAACAATGGTGGTCAAAAAAGATTTTATTGCATAGTTATATCCGTAATGGTTTAATATTTAAGTTCTGCTATTTTGAGAAATCTGATTCATAATGAACCCATATTTTTTGCTAATATTAATTTTGACTTGGCCGTTTTTGTTGCAATTTGGTATAATTTTAGTATTTTTTTTGTAAAACTTTTCTTTTTAAATTCCAAACTCCAGTGGCAAAAGGCAATTAAATTAAAATAAATTGATATTTTAATTACCTGTCTTTATTGCAATAAAAACGAAAGCATTCTGCTTAAATTGGATGGTAATATATGAAGATGAACATCAGAAAGCTGAGGAGAATACAAAATAGGTATTGTATCATTAAAAGTTAGTAGTTCACTAGATCGTGAACACAGTAATAGAAAATGAGTCATTTATGTTAATAGAATCATTATTAAAATAGGAACAATACACATGTTACACTACACAATAATGACAAAATACGAGCACACAAGAAATACGAATGCTTTCGCGCCAATGCGGTAAGAAGCCCGCGAATACGGAAGTCAGTGTTGCAAACGAACAAAATACAAATTATCATGACTTCGAAGAGTATACAATATAAGGAACAATGTTGCCTACGGATATCACATTCTTGCGTAATCCAACAACGCTAGATTCCAGACAATAATGCTGCGACATGAAGATAGCTACTCGTTCTTTGACATGGCCGGTTATGAAAGCACTGCCTGCATGACTTGGCCCATTTTGTTGCACGACCAAGAATTCAGTGCTCTGTAACATGAAGACATGGACGATTTTGAAGCATATTCTTGTTTCGCCTGATAGTGCTGTACTTCTACTTCAAATTGATAACCATAACTCATTTTCGTAAATTTTGTGACTTGGCCCAAGGATCATGTAAGTATAAGAGATTTGTCACTTTTGATTATAGAATTTCCGAGAGAGAACACCGCCTGAGGCTATGGATTGTACTGCCAAGTCTGGCAACATAAAAAGTAAAAAGCCATATGAATGTAGCCTTTATTACACGTAAATGAACAGTATGTTCTGCGATGAGTTATTGATTATTGATGAAAATAACACAAACATAACTGCGCCTTCCGCTAGGCGCTGAAATATACGTCCAGATAGGAAAATAATACATTTTCATATATATCAATGTTGGCAATAGATTTGTCACGAAGGACACAGTTATGCTGTTCTAGAGCTTAATTCACCTCTAGGATAATTAAAAATGCTCTCATACTCTACAGAATTGTTGGGATATTCGATGAATATAAAGAAAACTGTCCAATTGCACACACTACATTGCCATAACCTCACTTTTTGCCTAGCATGCCCGCTGCCACCCACCCCTCCACGTAGCCCTAAACCACAGATTTTATTGCAATGCAAAGGAGAATGGGTAAGAAAACAAACAAGAGATGAAATGCACACATTTATTCTCTATATATTTTTATTCGAGAGTAGTCCATATTGCCCACTAGTTTTACACATGGTCAACACCAGGAAGATGAAAATTGCCATATTGTTATTACTATCATTATAATTCTTACATCCCGGTGCATGGCAATTTTTCCTCCCTTGCAGTGGCATGATTGGCTCTCAATTCAATTCAAATAAACAACAAAATACTGAACAAATCAAAACAACCAACAACACCACGAGGAAAATCAATCAAAACAGACTATTCCCGCTTCCGCCATTCGGTTTGATGTGAACGTTCATGAGTGCCAACTACGGAACCTTAGTGCTAAAATTAATTCTTCATTGGTTGGCAGAACAAACAGTACAGGGCCTTACCCCGACCCACGCGCTCCCTATGAACTGTCATCCCCCTGACTTGGCCGGTTTTGATACTAGACGACTCATATACGGGACTATGTTGAAACACTTCGCACGTCGTCGCTCATTTGTTTAATCTACTGGTGCGATACCTATTGTAAAGTGAATTTACTAACCCAAAAACCTTCTCTGAAGTCTACACAACCTCTCACCCAAGTTTCTTCGCTATCGGATGAATGGTATGTGAACGCATACAGGACTTTGTTGAAACGCTTCGGCGGTCGTCACTCATTTGTTGAATCTACTCGTGCGCTACCTATTGTAAAAAGGATTTACTAAGTCAGAAACCTTTCCTGGAGTGTGCACAACAATACAACCAAAGTTTCATAGCAATCGGATGAATGGTATATGAACGCATACGGGACTTTGTTTAAGCGATTCGCGTGCCATCACTCATTTGTTGAATCTACCCGTGCGCTACAACTTTCATATTTATTCACCTTTTAAACCTTCTCTGGACTTCCACAAATAATTCAAGACCAAAATTAGCCAAATCGGTCCAGTTGTTCTCGAGTTTTAGCGAGACTAACGAACAGCAATTCATTTATATATATATATATATATATATATATATATAGATAATTTAGTTTATTAATGTGAATATAAACAATATGCAGTACTCACAAATGCAATTTATGATATGTCTCACTGACTGCTGAAGAATTACAATAACACAACGAGATACATCTTCAGGTTGTCCATCACAAATGACCGACTATTATCGCGAAACACTTCTTCTGAAGGCGCGAAAAGGTGGCAATATGTTTCTTACCCTTGAGGTTTTGTGTAATTTGAGATTGCTATTCAGCCTTGATTGCTTTCCCACATGATTGGCAGAACAGAACGTCCCCATCAGAAGTAAATTATCTTTAAATTCTGAAACTACTGCTGCAAACGATAACTTGTAGTTGCTTTTACTTTAGGCATCGTAGAATTGCCTTGAACTCCACAGTGCCAGAAATGAACTGCATGTGAGTGACACTTGTTCCTGGTAGCTGGGGAACTAGTTCAAGAGCACCGCAGTAACATCATGATCTGCTATTCAAAACCTGAAAATTTCCTTTCAAAAATTAGGATGTGAGAATTATTCGCATAGATACGTTATTTGTTACGTTGAGAAATCAATATACAGACTACATTAATTTTAAAAATATTATATTTGTCCTTCAAAAGATACACAACAAGTTGTCGCATGCATTTATAAAGCTTCTGGAAGTTCATCATTGGTAGTAGTAGGCCTTCGTAAGAGGAATTTACTGTGAATGTAGCTTTCCAGTACAGTATACGAAGAGGATGAACACAGCTCTGTTCACACCCAATGGCCTTGTAACATTAAAGAGGCTATGCGATATAGGTGAGCGGACTATTAGGCCTATAGACACCTGTAACAAGATATGGCCATCTACCTGGATCACTTAAATCTTTCCCACTAAATAATATACAGTTTAAGGCAATGGCATATTATTGTGTGGTTACAGTGGAAATTAGATATCAGTTATATTCTTTGTGGACTGAGTGAGCTTGAGTGTGAGTGTACATCAGAGTGCAGAGTACCGTATATACCCGAATGTAAGACGACCCCGAATATAAGACGAGGCCTAGTTATCAACTGCCTCTTACAGATTTTTTCAAAAAAATACTCGCTAACTCATAACTTGCACAATATATGCCCTCAAGGTCGTGCTTTCATTTTAATAACGTCTTGTGTTATCGGAAATCCCTCTGCCCGCTTTATCAAGACATACTCTATAATTTCTTTGTTAAAGAATGGGAGACGTTATTAAATTAAGATACGTTGATCACTCAATTACTGCTCGTAAAACTGACTGGTTGTTCTTGTAAAGATTGTTTTAAAACATATTTCCGTATGCTTTCGAACATATAATTTATCCGCTTAAAATGACATGTAAGCGTAAATACCAACCTCAAAATGTACGCTATTCGTATATGCATGGTAATCGTCGTCGTCGTTGGCTGTAACTCGATTCCGAGTAAACATACTTCTTCCTGCATAGAGCTTTTCAGACCAGCTTGTGGATGTGCTTCTGATGACTAAACAGGCCAATCCTGGCATAAAACATGCGCCCACATAAATTGCACTCAATGGTCAGGGGAGGGAGGGGTTGCAACTGACGAAGCTTTCTTGCTTGTCGCTTGGCCTCTTCATGTCTGCGACGTTCTTCCTCAAAGAAGTTGACAGCGGTCAATGTAGTGTTCCGCCACAGTAAACGGTCCGCTGCAGATGTTTCCCATGAGTGGATGTCTGTACCAGTCATCGTCATGATGTGTTTTAACTGGTCTTTAAAACGCTTCAAAGGGGCCCCATGAGGTCTAGTGCCGGAGCAAAGTTCACCATAAAGGAATTGACGTGGAAGCCTGGTATCACTCATACGGTGAACATGGCCTAACCATCTCAGTTGATGAGCGATGATAGTTGTCTCAATCTATCGAGATGTGCTCTCTCGAGAACTGCAGTGTTGGTCACGTAGTCCTCCCACTTGATGTTCAAGATGTATCTCATCTTTTGTTGGTGAAACGCACAAGTTTCTTGATATCACGGCGATAGAGTGTCCAAGTTTCACAGCCATACAATAGCGTTGAGATGACGACAGCTTTGTACACCATGAGTTTGGTATGCATCTTTAGGTCTTTATTCATGAAGACTCTGTGCATTAAACGGCCAAATGCTGCATGGGCAGCCCCAATTCTTTTGTCAACATCCTGTTCGCAAGTGCACCGTTTAGACAAGATGCTACCAAGATATGAAAAATGATCAACCTGCTCCAGTGTTGAGTCTAAGATGGAGATATTGAACTCAGGAAGAGGTAATCCTGGGGCAGGTTGTGCAAGCACCTTTGTTTTCTTTGCATTGATGGTGAGACCAAAGAGATCACACGCAGTGCTAAAGCGATTGACCGATTGTTGAAGCTCTGCAGCTGTCGGAGCAGGAGATGCGGCGTCATCGGCATACTGCAGTTCTGTCACCCGGGTAACTTGGGTATGTCTCTGTGAACGAAGTCTTGCCAGATTGAAAAGACCTCCATCGAAGCGAAACTTAATCTCTATGCCTGGGTTGTTGGAAGATGATTCATACATCATGGCAGCCATGTACAATGCAAAGAGTGTTGGAGCAAGCACACAGCCTTGTTTCAAACCGTGAGTGATTGGAAATGGATCTGATACAGAGTTACCGTGAAGAATCTTCCCCGACATTCCATCATGAAGAGCTTTAACTAATTCCACATAGCGATCTGGACATCGAAAGTGCGTTAATACTTTCCACATAGCAGGTCTTGGTACTGAATCAAAGGCTTTTTCCAGGTCATAGAAAACTAAATACAGGGACTCCTGTTGCTCTCTGCACTTTTCCTGGAGTTGTCTGGCACAGAATATCATGTGTTGTGCCCCTGGAGGTTCGGAAACCACATTGAGACTCGGGCAAAATCCTCTCCGAGATACTTTGGAGCCGGTTTAGGAGAATTATTGCGAGAACTTTACCTGCAATGGATAATAGCGATATACCACGGTAGTTCCCACACAAGCTACGATCGCCTTTCTTGAAGATAGTTAATATGGCAGCATTCTTCAAGTCATCAGGTACTTCTCGAGTTTCCCAAATTAACAGGATAAGTGTAAAAAGTCGAGTCTTCAAGGCCATACCTCCACTTTGTAACAACTCCAGAGGGATGTTATCAGGACCAGGAGCCTTTCTCGGCTTTAGTTGATCGAGCGCTTTGGTGAAATCTCGGAATGTCGGCGGAACCGCCATCCATGGTTGTTGGGGCTGCTGAGGGATGTTTCGAAGAAAGTCCTCGGCAACATTGGTGGCACGTTACAGAAATGCAGAGAAATGTTCCTTCCAACGCTCCAAAATTTGTCCTTGTTCAGTTAAAATGGCGGAATTGTCAGCAGTTTTCAATGTACCTGATGATGATCGGATTGGGCCGTATACCTCCTTTATGCCTGCATAGAAGTTTCGCAGGTCACGGGCATCAGATAGTCTTTGCAGTTCTTCAGCTTTTCACTGCCACCAGTTGTTCTTTATTTCCCTGATTTGTGCCTGACATTTCCCCTTAAAATGCACGAATTGTGATTTTTTCACACTGGAAGACAGATCTTGAAGAAAGGATAGATGGGCTTCCCGTTTGGCATTGATGAGACACATAATTTCATCATTATTTTCATCAAACCAGTCTTGTCTTTTGTTCTTCACAAAACCAATTGTTTCCTCAGCTGACTCAGTAATGACCTTCTGAAGCGTTGTCCATTCCTGTACAACACTATTTGTGCTAACAAGGTGACTAGCCAGCTTATTTGCGATTTCATTTCTGTAATCTGTAGCAATTGATTTCACTTGGAGTTTAGAAGTGTCAAATTTCCGTCTCGACAGGTTGTGGATGGATCGTTTCAGTTTGTGGCAGATTGAGATCCTCAACCGGCAAAAAAGGAGATTATGATCTGTCCAACACTCATCAACACTTCTTGCGGTCCTGGTGACAAGGATGTCCTTTTTATCACATTGCCTGGTGATGATATAGTCAAGGATGTGCCAGTGCTTCGAACGAGGATGCATCCAAGTGGTTTTTTAGCGATTCGGCAGGCGGAACTGAGTGTTGGTAATAAAGAGTTCATGTTCAGCACATAGACCAAGGAGTAATAGGCCATTGGCATTGCAGTTGCCAAGTCCTTGTTTTCCCATCACATTGTTCCATAATTGATGATCTTTACCAACTCTGGCGTTGAAATCGCCAAGCATTAAGAGTTTGTCTCTAGATGGTACTTTGGTGATGATTGTGCTCAGCTGGTTGTAGAATTGATCTCTAACTTCTATATCAGCATCCAAGGTGGGAGCATATGCAGAGATAAGAGTCATAAAGTGATCCCCGGAGAGTGGGATTCGAAGAGTCATAATTCTTTCACTGACAGCAGTTGGAGTTAGCTGGTGATCATTCACCAGTGTGGTCTTTATAGCGAAACCAACACCATGAATACGGCGCTCTCCCTCATCTTTTCCCTTCCAGAATATGGTGTAACCTGAACTGAACTCTGTAATTTTACCTCCTTTGCACAATCTGGTTTCACTTAAGGCAGCAATATCTATGTTCATTCGACCAAGCTCATGGGTAACGAGTGCTGTTCTTCGCTCAGGCCTGTTATTGTCCTTCAAATCGAGTAACGTTCGAACATTCCAGGATCCTATCATTAATGTTTGGATATTCTTTGTTTTCGTTTTTCGACCGCAAAAGGGGTGACCCACCGGGTGCGGCCTCCCCGCCGGCTGAAGGTGTGACTACCGATGTTTAGCCCACATTTTCTAGGGCCTTCCCCATTCGGGGTGGGCAGCGGTGATCCTAAATAGGCCTGCCCAAACACAGATGCAGGGCCGAACTCCTGAGTAGTCACGAGGTCTCAGAAAGACAACCATCACACATCTGCTGCCAAAGTGCAGGTCCGAACTAGAGGCTTCCAGTTTCAACCCGAAAACCTGCCTCCACCATCCTTATCCCATCGCCGCTGGACTTGTTGTAAGATGTGACAGCAGGAAAAAGGTGCCACAAGCGAGATTTTGTTTAAGGTGGAACACAGCTTGCAAGGAAGTGACCCACACACTATGATCTAGGAACTATACCCTGCGGCACAAAAGAAATGAGACGTGCAGGTTCTAGCACCGTGACTGCAATGGACTGCCGCAGACTCTAAATATAATTGAGTTGCGTCTTCACAGCCAGTCCATCTGGCATGACCTCATCCGCCTCCACGACCGTTGAGAAGCACAAGGAAAGTTCCTCCTCCGTCCGTTTTGCTGTTGGGCCAATATATACGTAATGGGTTTCAGTGTCATTTCCTACACTGAGGGGACCATCACCCCACCTAAAGGGGCTCATCCGCCAGAAGCCGTTGGCCCCTCCAGGGGGTCGAGTTATTTACCGCCGCCCAACATTCGGCGTTAGCTGTTTTTACAGCTGGTTGCCAAACCTGCTAACCCTCCTCCTTTCGCATTCCGGACTTGGGACCGGACAAAGGCGGACATAACAAACCATATTTTAATCTTCATTAACGCATTGATTTGTTGCGAGTTACAAGATGCTAATACCACATACTACTTTGCAAATGAAATGAAAATCCACAGCCTGCTTCCAGTCTCCGACCGGGTCAGGAATGGAATGAATGAAGCCCCCATCTAGCGGCGAGGATATGAACTGTGCCGGCTGCCGAGGCCTGACGCACTCCTCTGGGGCAATGATTAAATGAATGACAGATGAAATGAAATGATAGTGGAGAGTGTTGCTGGAATGAAATTTGGACAGGGAAAACCGGAGTACCCGGAGAAAAACCTGTCTGCCTCCGTTTTGTCCAGCACAGATCTCACATGGAGTGACCGGGATTTGAACCACGGACCCAGCGGTGAGAGGCCGGCGTGCTGCCACCTAAGCCACGGAGGCTTCTACTACTTTGCAAATAATAATCACAATTAAAAAAATAAAAATAAATATTTTTTTTAATACCCTGAATATAAGACGACCCCAAATTTTTATAACACAAAAAGTGGGAAAAAACCTCGTCATACATTCGGGTATATACGGTAAGATCAGAAGTCATAACTACTACACCTACGTTAACTGGATTGCAATAATACAGGACTTGAAGAATGAGTTGCATCATACTGGATACAACAGCTTATAGCTTAAATGGTGGTTTTCAAGAGTGACTATTAAAGAATTATCGTGTGAAACTACAGGGGATGTCTCATAAGTAATGTAATTTTTTAAAGATAATTTTATTTGGAAAGTTTTCTGACAAGAAAGTTAACTATTCTTGAAAGTAGAGACGATCAGATTCTATGGACTTGAGCGAACTTTCAGCGAGGTTTCTTCTCCCGCAATGGCCCCAGTCTCTGGGTTTTGATGCAAAGAATTCAGCAAGACCCACTCCCACAGCTTCAATGTTTTCAAAATTTCTTCCATGCAAGAAATGGGCCAGGGATTGAAAAAGATGGTATTTTTTTTAGCATGTGGCTTTTAGTGCCGGGAGTGTCCGAGGACATGTTCGACTCGCCAGAGTTTGTAGCTGCTTCTATGCGGACATCCTTGGGGTGAGCTACAAGTAATGTCGCGTGTAGAGTGCTGTCTTGGGAGGAAAGTGTGAATGTAAGGACGAGGAATTGGAACGTAGCGGCTATGGCCTATAATTTGGGACCAACCCAGCCATTTGTCTGGAAGAAAGATGAAAAACCACAGAAGACCATCTTCAAGGTTGCCGGCAGGGGATTCGAACCTCCTCGCCTCTCAGATGTGAGCGACTGCCTGCAGCCACGCCACAACGACCATGACTAACTCGCCCAGTGAAAACTATGGTAATCTGAAGGCGCAAGATCAGGGCTGTATACTGGATGTGGTAGCAGTTGGACTCCTCCCAATTCCTGAATTTTTGACATGGTCTCACATTGTCCTGCTGCTAGAGAACTCTATTTCGGTTAACTAATGCTGGGTATCTCAGTCTCAAGATTTCATGAACTCTTTCCAGTTGAGAATGAAGATCGGCATTGACTTGCCCGTTTGGAACAAAATCCCACTGAACCGCTCCTTTAAAATTCCACCAAACACATAACATCACATTGGGGCCGAACAGATCCTTTTTAACTATTACTTTGGCAGGTTGACAAGGACTGAGCCACTGATTCAAGGCGTTAGTGTTGTGCTAATTAACCCATTTTTCATCACATGTGACAATTCTTCTGATAAATCTATCATCCATAGGGTTACTGATAAGCTGACGACAGATATCCACTCTACGTTGGGCCTGTTCAGGGGTCGATTCATGAGGTACAGGTAACACACTTCTGTTTGATTTTCCAAGTTTCTTAATCTGGCAATGTATGATATCTTTTGATGCACCAAGTTCTTCTGACAGCTTATGAGTACTTCTTTGAGGATTTTCTTCCAAAACTCTGCATGTATTCTCAATATCCCATAGTTTAGGTCTTCCAGAACGCGGTAAATCTGTAGTGTATTCTTCTCCAGTGTTGAGACGTTGGAACCATCGTTGTGCCACATGCTCATTAATGACACCTTCTCCTTCCACTCCACATATTATTCAACCCGTGGCTGCAGCTTTGCAATCTTGTTTCCAGTAGTGCTTTAGAAGGATCCTAATTTACAACCGACCGGGTGAAACTTTATAGGCTGTTTTGGTACCAACGCTAGCTTGCCTTGTAGTAGTACCTGCTGACAACGTTAAAAACGCTAGCAGTCATCGCGTACGACGATGTAGTTGAGTTGTACTTCTATAGATGGCAGCAAAATCGGAAAATTGGTGAGTATTCTTGTTAATGTTGTATATTTAATTAATATTTGAAAATATATCAATAGTAAATACATATTGCAGTGCTTAGAAAGGAATACAATCGGTTTCGAACAATATTATACGAAGAAATTGAATTATATTGAATCACACATCGATTTTAGTCGATACACTGCGCTCGAAAACGATATCAGATACTATCGATATAATTCAAAGTAAGAGCTGGTTGTTCCAACGCTTCCCGTAATTCAAACGTGATATTTCTTAATTCGATTGATAGGAAGTACAGCACGGACAATTAAATAATACTGGTGTGTGATAAGTGCAGCTGTAATTTTGTATTGCCATTCATGTTTAATATTGTAGTATAGTAGCCTACTCTTTCTATTTGTACATATCTGTGGGGTAGGCCTATGTCATGCTATGTGCTTTGTGGAAACATCCACAACTATTCTGATAGAGCCTATGTTTTCTTCTCTACCTGATATCACAGGGGGAAGAAATCGCCTATTATTAGACCAATTACTAAAATATGAAAGAAAGAAAGGAATATAAAGTAGAGGTGGGGGGATAGAGTAGTGGAAAGGGAGGGGTAGGCACGGGCCGGGAGGGGAGAGGAGCGAGTAGGCCAGCTCGGGGACGGATCGCGCTCGAGAGTACATCGTTACGCCATCTCATATTGTCAGTTGGAACTATTTCCGTCGAGCAATAGATTGGGGTCAAAATTTTGCATTAAGTTGCAGCTCTACCCATATATCCTCCTTGCTTACAACTTTGTAGTTCCATTTGTGATTACTGTATGTATCAACAACTACATTCTCGCAATATACGCAATTCTAGTCATGGCCTCCTGTAAATAGCATTGGTGAACCAAAGAAAACCAATTCTATCTCATAAAACACCAAACTTAAAAAGAAAAAAAAACAAACATTGCTTATGAGGCAATCTGATACTTGTGCAGGGTGTCTACTGTAAGGATGAAGTAAAAATTAGTTACTTTTTAGGTACCTTTTAGTTACCTTTTAGTTAATTTTAGTTACCTTTGAATTCAAGATACGTCTGCGGTCTGCTCATCACGCGGTGAAGAAAAACGAACAATGAACTGTTTTTAAAGAGGTGTTTTATTTATCGTATGGCTTTTAGTGCCGGGAGTGACCAAGGACATGTTCGGCTCACCTGAGTCTGTAGCTGCTTCCAGTGGACGCCCTTAGGGTGAGCTACACGTTCCGTTCAATTTCAAGTTGCTATCAGATATCAATGATACCTAGTGGTGAACGTTGGAACTTTGATAGAGCGTTCCGACGAAATCTAACCTAACAATTTAGTTTCACACAAGTTTAGTCTGTGGAAGAATCTTCTACATGCCATAAATCTATGACAAGGCACCGCCGGCTTTACTTCCCCTCCGAAGGAAGGCATACTGAAGGATTTTTAACGCTTTTAAAAAATCCGACGACTTTGGCCGGGTTTGAACCCGCTATCTTGGGCACATTAGTTCAGCATGCTACCAACTACGCCACCAAAGCCGCTTTAAATGAAATTCACATGATGTTATAAAAATTTTAAAAATAATAAATACATAAGTTACTAGATATTTAATATCCAATGAGTTGTTTCAGCTAATATGACGTCTTGTGCACAATATGTTGTTATAATTACGGTACCAAGAGGTTGCTCTGCTTTTGACCATTTGGCGAGATTTCCTTCGTCCACGCGGTAGGTCGCGAAGAAATGTATGCGATGTTACGCGATCATCACCGAATTCTGTCTTCGCAGACAAATACGGAGAAATATCGAGATGTTACACGATCGGCGCTGGTCTCAGTTGTTTGACGATCTTCCCGTAGTTTTCACGATAGCACACGGAGAAAAATCGCGATTTGGATAATCAGTGTCACTTTTAGTCATTCGACGAGATTTCCATTGTCCTTGCGGTCGGGCACAAGAAAATATAGCGTTATTACACAATCGGCGCCACTTGCTGTACGTTTGACAAGAATACAGTTGTCCTTGTCATTGAATGCGGAGAAATATCGCGATGTATCGCAATCGCTGCCGCTCTCGGCCGTTTAAAGTTGTCCTCGAGATATTATGCAATCGGCGCCGCACCCGGCCGTTGAACAATTGTCTGCCTGTCTATCTGTCCTGACAGAATGGTGGAGGCAAGCTCAAGGTTGGGCATGGTTAAAATTCACGAATAGCTATGAACATGTTGTTCGGTCGGCGCCGTGATTCCCTTTGTCCCTATGTTGTGGTTGGGAGTTCATCAGTTCAGGGTGGATCACGAGGAGGAATTAGTATTTCGATACTACGTAGGCTGTCATTTTTAAGTGGATTGATGCACTTCTCGCTCCCCGCACGCTTTTAAGTATACGGTCATGGGAAAAGTAGCAAGTAGTTTTCGTGATGGGTGCCCCGTGATGGGTGCCCAATCACCTTTGACAGGATTCCCGCAATTCTCGTGGTCACAAATTCACGATAGGGGACGGGTTTTATGATTTTACGCAACAGACGTCGATCTCCGTCCGTTTGACGAGAATCCCGCAGGCAAGATGTGCGGTCAGCCGGTCGTCTTGAGGATGCGATTTTGGAGGATGAACATTCGAAGTAGGCACGGTATCGAATATTACGAATTATTCTGAGTGGATTGCACGAATAATACAAGAGGGCACGTTTTATTTCGACTGAGAACCACAAATTATCGAAATAATCTGTTAGATTATATATCCGATAGAACGAAAGTTCGAAGGAAAAATCGACTTATAACGGAATTTCGAATTAACCATACTGGAAGGCGCAAATTTACTAGACATATTTTTAAATAAGTCATATGTATTTCGAAGATTTTTTGCAATTTTTTTTTCGAAACGGTAACATTTCGCAAGATTGTGACATTAAATTATTTCGCGTTATTTCTGGACTTCAATTTGACATAGTTTCCAAATAACAGAAATGAGAGATTTCTTTTTAGTTTCGGAAGTAATAGCGAATCAACGTCTCGCGAAAAGTCAGGTTTCCTAATACAGCAACACAGAAAAATATTTCACACGAAACTTAAGTCTTCTTGATGCCGAAAATATATGTTGAACCGATGTATACCACTCAAGGTATCCTCAGTATGTATTTCCTTGAGGTCGGGCACAGGGAAATAGCAATAGGTACGGCGCCTCTTGCGTGAAACTCGCTCCATCGCAATCTCTGAGCCTAGCGGCGCGAGTTTAAATGATGATTAAACACACCTTCAGAAAATTTTCGTTACCCGTTTGTAAAATTCGTTACTTTTTCGTTACTTTCGTTACCCATTTTTAAAATTCATTACTTTCGTTACCGGTAGACACCCTGTTGTGATAAGTGCTATACACAATGAACTAGTAAGAGACTGGAATAATTTTAAGGAACTATTATTAACAATCAATAATACACATTAATAATAATAATCGGGGATGAATTGCTTCATAATCTTGATAATGCCCGAAGAGAAAGATGGATTGAAACTGTAACATCTATGAATTTCAGAGAATCGAGCAGAAAGGCATGGTCATTGTTACGGAAGCTTGGTGGGGCCACTCCCATTGTTCATAAAAATCCTGCAGTTACTCCAAACCAAATTGCTGCCCATATAGTTGCTTTGTCTAGGACACCGAGAGACAGAAATCATACAAGAAATATCAAAAAGCAATTAACCAGTCTCAAGGCCACAAGCCCCCATTTAGTGTGCACGATATCGATGCAGCTTTAGAAGATATGAAATCTGGTAAAGCACCGGGATTTGATGGGATTCACCCCGAGTTTCTGATTAATAGTGGAGAAAATACGAAACTAGGGTTATCTAGGTTTCTAACTTACATTCTTCGAACAGGCAACCTACCTCGCTTATTTAAAATGAGTAAAGTCATTGCAATCCTAAAACCAGGAAAGCCTAGTGAAACACCAGAGAGCTATAGACCAATAGCATTGCTCAGTGCATGCTATAAACTACTAGAAAGACTAATCTTGAATAGAATTGCTACAAAAGTGTTCGAAACGATCCCTATTGAACAAGCAGGATTCAGACCACAAAGAAGTTGTGCCGATCAAGTCCTGTCATTAACTACCTTCATCGAAGCAGGATTCCAACAAAGACTAAAGACTTCGGTAGCATTTGTAGACCTAAAGGCAGCTTACGACACAGTGTGGAGAGAAGGCATTATCAGTCATCATCATCATCATCACTGTCCCACTCCAGTCGCCCGGGTGTGGTTAACAAGCCTCTTCCACTCGTTTCTGTCCTTCCACTTTTCCTGCTCCATTACTTCCTCCACATCCAATCCAGCTTCTCCGATGTCCTTCCGAATCTGATCCATCCATCTTCTTCTTGGTCTTCCAACTGATCGCTTACCCTTAACTTCTCTTTCCAACTCCCTTCTTGCCGCTCGTTCCTTTCCCATTCTCTTCACATGTCCGAACCATCTCAGTCTTGCTTTCCGTATCTTCTGTACTAACGGTTCCACATTTAGCTCTTCTCTGATTTTAACATTTTGAATTCTATCTCTTCTTGTCTTTTTTACAGATGTTCTTAAAAATTTCATTTCTGCTGCTTGGATCTTACTATCTTGTCTCTTGTTAGTTACCAGCGTTTCCAGTCCGTATGTTACAATTGGTATGAAGTACTGTTTATATAGTGTTAATTTCGTTCTCCTGGGCACTTTGTCATCCCATAAAAGCTCTCTGACTTGATGATAGAATGTTGTGCTTTTACTTAGTCTGTTGTTAATTTCAGGGTTGATTTCATTACCTCCGTTAACAATGCTACCCAGATATGGGAACTGTTCCACATTCTCTAACCATTCTCCATCTATGTTCACTTGGCTTCTCTTTTCCTCTTTTCCACAGTGCAGGACTACAGTTTTCTTTTTACTAATTACCATTCCAAACTCCTTCAGCTTTTCATTCCAAATGTCCAATCTCCTTTGTACTTCCTTTTCTCCCTCTCCCCAAATCACCACATGATCTGCAAATACCAAGGCCTTCACTTCATCACTACTGATACTCTGTTTAACACGTTTTATGATTTCATCCATCAATATAACAAATAATAATGGTGACAGTGCACTTCCTTGCTTGAGGCCTTTTTTTGTATAGAATGTTTCAGAATCACCACTACCCACTTGTACACTGCTCTTACTCTCATAATACAACATTTTTATCTTGTTAATTAGTGATTTTGGTACATTCCTTTTCAGTAGGCATTCCCATACATATTTTCTTTTAACTGTATCATAGGCTTTTTCCACATCCAAAAATATAAAGATGATTTCCTTGTTCATTTCTAGATGCTTTTCCATTATCATTCGCACTGCAAATATCAAGTCTATTGTTGATCTATTCGGTCTAAAGCCATACTGTTCTTCCTCTAACTGAGGTTCTATTATATCCCTCAGTCTCTTGCCTATGACTTTCTCCATTATTTTTAGCCCATGTGATAACAATGTTATACCTCTATAATTTTCACATTTCTTCCTATTTCCTTTCTTGAACAGTGGTACAATGCTTCCTTGTTGCCAATCTTCAGGTATCCTTTCATCCTTCCATATTGCATTGAGGGTTCGGTATAGCCACTGTAGTCCAATGCTTCCTGCTGCCTTAATCATATCAGCATTGAATTCGTCTTTTCCACTTGCTTTACCTTTGCTCATTGCTTTCACTGTCCTTTCAAGTTCCAACCATGTTATTGGGTTCTCTTCTTTTTCTCCATCTATTTCCATTTTCTTATCTCGTTCTTCCTCTGGGAAGTCATCCCCATTATAAAGCTTTTCAAAATACTTAGACATCACCTTCTGAAGACCTTTTTCATCATGTACTATGGAACCATCTTCTCTCTCTAATGCCTTGATTTTTTCTTGGTCTGCTCTTTTCGATTTTATTACTCTATACAGTAGTTTCTGATTTCCTCTACTATCTTGCTCAATTTTGTTGGTGAACTCTCCCCAGCATTTCTCTTTTTCTTTCCTGATACTCCTTTTTACTTGTAGTTTTAATTTTTTGTATTCCACATGTAACCTTTCTATCTTATCCTCATCTTTCTGATACGTTTTTTGCTTTTCCTTATCCATTTCTTTCTTCACCTTGTTCCTTTCTTTTATTTCTTGCTTTATTTTGTCTGTCCACCACCGGGTCTCCTTTTCCTTAACCTTTGCTTTTGTTTTCCCACATACCTCAACTGCTGCTTCAACAAATGTCTGTCTGAAATTGTTCCACTCTTCTTCTCCACTTTGTGTTTCTGTGTTAGGCAGCTTCATTTTTATCCTATCTTGGAATGCTATCCTTTTGTCCTCCTCCTCCAATTCCCAAATCCTGATCTTTGGTTTTTTCTTAAGTACAATTTTAGGGATTTTTACTCGTTTTAAATCCACTATTAATAACCTGTGATCACCTCCCATACTTTCACTGGGGATTATCTTCGCATCCATGACGTATCTTCCCCATTCTCGGTCTATCACAAAATCGATTATCAGTAAACTCCTTAAAGTGATTCCATGCAGGAGTCTGGCTCACCTTATAAACAACATGCTGAGTGAAAGAACATTTCGCGTAGTCATGGGAAGTGAAATCAGCAGATCCAGCAAACTAAACAATGGACTTCCACAAGGATCAGGATATTTCAGATATACCCCCCCACAAAATCCAGGAAATTTGGTTATGCAGATGATTGGGCACTTGCCACTAACGACCTATGCTTCGAGGAGATAGAGGAAACGCTGACAAAAGATCTCGCTGTTTTAGGAAACTACTTCCGAAAATGGAGACTCCAACCAAGCATGAGTAAAACAGAAGTTTCTTGTTTTCATCTGAACAATCGAATGGCTTTAAGGGATCTCAAGGTATACTTCGATAACACCCTTCTCCGCCACAATAGACACCCCAAATATCTGGGTGTTACACTCGATAGAACGCTGTCGTTCCAAGAACACTTGAGAAAGAGTGCAGCCAAGATTCAGACACGCAACAACATCATTTGAAAACTATGTGGTACTACTTGGGGTGCAAGTGCAACTACTTTACGTTGCTCAGCTCTTGGCCTGGTTTACTCTACTGCAGAGTATTGTGCCCCTGTCTGGATAAACAGCCCTCATGTGAAGAGAATAGATGTTAAATTAAATGACACAATGAGAATGATCACAGGCACGATCAGATCAACTCCTATTCAGTGGCTGCCTGTATTAAGCCATATTCCCCCACCCCACCTCCGCAGATGCAATGCTTTGATGAATGAATACAAGAAGATCCAGATTAATCAAAGACTGCCCATTCATGAGGATATCCACCACCTACATATACATAGACTGAAGTCAAGACATCCACCCATCTGCACGGCGGAGAACCTGGCAATGAGTAATTTCAACCTTACTGAGAAATGGTCTAATGAATGGAGACAATTCGCCCCAGCAGAGTCTTTGGAAATGCCATGCACCTCACAGAAGGTACCTGGCTTTGAACAACCTCGGAAAGTATGGTCCAAGCTAAACCGGATCCGAACTAACCATGGTGTGTGTGCAGATCTGCTATACAAATGGAGGAAAACGTCATCATCTTGTTGCGACTGTGGTGCTGAGAGGCAAACTGTGAAGCACATCACCCAAGAATGCCCTCTGAGCTGTTTCGACGGAGATAGAAGAGAATTTTTCCTGGGGACGCCACAAGCGATTAACTATGTAAATAGTGTAAATATAGATCTGTAGCTCATGTATACGCCATACGATAAATAAATAAATTAATTAATTAATAATAATAAGAAATAAGAGATGTTACAACAGAACTCACGGAATAAATAATATACAGAAACTATAGAAAAGTTTCCACTGTGCACAAGCAACCTGTCCATAGAGATCAAGGAGATGCACACAACTTAAGATACCACACCTTCGAACGATCAGTGCGGCACCTGCTGGAAACTTATAGGGAACTCTATAGAAAGGGCTGTAGTAGATGGCAGCACTTCGAATGCAGTGGCTTAGTGGAGAATTTGACTTTGTGAAGCGTAAGAACTGCAAACTAACATGGTTCTGCAATAGCTGTAAACCAAACTTGTTCAGGAAGGAAGAATCAAATGGAGAGTATCTAGAGAAATTAACTGATAAAGTACAAAAAATCTTGGACTTCATGGAAATAGAATCAGCTGGGAAAATTGTGACTGTTCCGGTCACAATGTTCCCAAACCCTTATTTGGTTGACTGCAAGAGAAGTCAGGTTAGGGTAATTTGTTCATACCATTTCTTTTCTTGTTCATCATCATCATTTAGGTTGTAGAATTTCATTTTATTTAGTGTATATATATCTTGTGTATCTCGGGGACTCAGTCAGGAATATTTCATTTAATTTGTATGGGAGATGTCAGTATACAAGACAGCGGATTGTGTAGGTAAGCTACAAGATGTTGCAACAGCAGGAAACTCTAGGCCAAATTTAGATTGGGCCGAGAATAACTTCCCTTGTCTTGAAGAAAGCTTTGTGTAAATTGTGTAAGGTTCTGACGTCAGAGAAGAGTTTCGCGCCACGAGTTGTAAGAAATATACATGGGTTCGAGATTATTGGTGTATTTTGTATGGGTTGGAGGGTATCATGACCCTGGCGGAGAAAGACGAAAACATGTGTTTACAAGATGAGAGGTGGGATTTTCGTGTATAGCGGGGCTTCACTTCTATTGTAGCGTCTGATTGGAAAGGTCGCGTTCTCGTAATTTGGCGTAGGCCTATTTGGAGAAACAGTTTTGTTGAAAGCATGGCTTGTGAATGTACTCGAAACGGCTACATATCACAACGATGTTATCTCTGTTAGCACAATTCAAGTTGGGTACGGAAGCACATTCATTTCTCTCGCAGAGATGTGGCTATGTAAACCAGTAAACATCTCTAACCTCAAACCACGTGTGGAAAATCTTAGAAATGCTGGGGAGAACTGATCTATCGAGCATGTCTCGTAGATTATCTGCTAGATCGTCGATGAGTGAGTAACAAACATCTTTATATTCCAACATTCATTTTGGGTCACATGTTTTCGTCATTGCCGAGGAGAGAAGATAGTAAACCATAGTCTGTTCGACGAGAGTCCCCGCCATATGTTTAAAGTTGATATTAATACACATATTTTGAAGGTTATAATTAGTTTTCTTTATAGGGAATTACACCTAATAGTTGAACGCCCAAATGATACCAGTTAGGTTGACCAAATGTGTGTCCAACACTCCACGACCCTGCCATTTCAATTGTGTGGTATATGATGAAGTACTTCCGATCAAAAATAGGAGGATGATTTTGGGAAGTTTTAAATCAGTCGCCCAAGAAGGGCTGGTAAAAAGTTACAACATAGCACCTCAACGTGGGGCAAGAGTAGGGAAACCTAGCAGGTATCATTAGGGCACATATGCACACAGCCGATAGACACCTTAGGAGTATTAGGGTTCACAGTAATTTGTTTTGTTTTAAGGGGTATGTCCACATCAGACAATTTAGAATTAAGGTCAAGGGTTGTGTGTAAATCAAACAGTAAAATGTCAGGTAATCAGGAAACTGGGGGAAGTGGCAGCGAGGAAGATGTGGAAAAGACAGTGGGAACATATGTTACCATTGTTACTACTGAGTCGCAGCTGATCGCTGAAGGTAGTAACTTAAATGTAAATGGGGGGGTTATGAACGATAGTTTGATCCAAATGCTACTGAGTGAAATAAAAGAGATTAAGAAGCAAGGAGAATCTATGAGTAAGGAAATTAAGGAGCAGGTAGGCTCTGTAAATGAGAAGGTAGAGTCAGTGACCAAACAGATAGTAGAAGTGAAGGAATTTGTAAGTAAGGAAATTCAGGAGAGCAACAGGGCCACGAACACAAGGATAGAGAGTCTCAGCAAAGAAATACGGGACCATAAGTCTGTCCTTAATAGTAGAATGGAGAGTATGAACCTGGAATTAAGTGGGAAAATTAGCAAACAGGGAGAGGAAATCAGGGCAGAAATGCAGGGGAATCAGGCTGGGATCACAAGTAGGCTAGAAGGAATGGAAGGCCATCAGAACCAGCAAGATGCGGAAATAACGAAAATTAAGTCAGAGATAGCTAGTTCAAGGGCAGAAGTACAGAATGTAACGGGAAAGTGTGATGAGATATGCAACACTGTAAGTGGGAATAAGAGGGAATATTTAGATAGAGTAGGTGCCGTTGAAAATAAGTTGGGAGAGATTGAGGGTCTGAGAGGGAAGCAGGTGGCATTGACCGAGAAAAACGAAAAGCTGCAGGAAGAGCTGATAAAGGTCAGGAGAGAGTTGAAAGAGCGACCGATGAGTCAAAGGGTTGTGATGCCATCTAGTTTGCTACTCAGGGACCCTGGTCTGCCACAATTTAACTCAAGGCAGTTCAACCCTATGGAGTTTTTAAAAACCATTGAGAAGAAATTCAGCAAGGATCTAGAAGACGGGGTTGTCGAATGGGAAACAGTGTTGGAGATCTTGTCTAACTCATTTCAAGGGGATGTGAAAGCATGGTTCCAAATATACAGGCCTAACATGAATAGTTTAAGGGAATTCAGGGATAAATTCAAAGCTAAGTTCTGGGGGGAGGGGGTACAGTCCAGGGAAAGGGAAAAATTAACTTTTGGGAAATATAAGGAGAGAGAAGGGGTATCCCTGACAGAATATTTTTTGGCACATGTACTTATTTGGAAGAATTTGGATGGGCTGACCTCTGACAGTGATGTGGTTAGGGTCATGTTGAAGCACTTCCCACCTAGAATTCAGGAGGCAGCTTGTATGCAGAAGGTAAGGACGGTAGAAGAGTTGGAAGAGCTTCTTACGAGCTTTGACGTTTTAGGCAAGCAGCACATGGAGAGGCCAGAGGTCAAACAGGAATTTAGGGGCAATAGGGGGAATAATCAGGAGTTTAATAGGGGTAGATTTAATCAGGAGCAAAGAGATTATCAGCAGAGGCAGGAAAACTATCAGAGAGGTGGGGGGCGTCAGGATAATTCACAGCGACAGGAAGGTAACTATCAGAGAGGTGGGGGGCGTCAGGAAGGTGGTAACGAAAGAGTACAGGTGAACCAGAGGAGACAAGAACAAGGTGGTCAAGGAGCTTTAAACTCCGAACGGGCTGTGCAGGGAGGTCAGTCAGGCAGTCCGTAAGAAATGAAGTCAAGCAGTGTGTTATTGTGGGTGAGGAGGATTTTATGCCTATGAGTCGGGAGGATCTGCTAGCTGACCAGCAGGAGTTCTCATGTATCGGGGAGAAGGAGGCTTTTATGTCAACTGTTGAGTTGAGCATACTAGGTAAGAGAGTGCAGGCATTGGTGGATTCGGGGAGTGAGAGAAGTGTCATCAGTAAGGGATTTTATGATACTTTAATCAAGGACGGTGGTAAGTTGGAAGAAATTCCAGTTAAGTCGACATATGTGGTAACTGCTGTTGGTAATAAATCCCAAAGAGTGGGAAAGCAGGTATTGTTGCCCATGAGGTTTGGTAATGAAGTTGACCACAAGACTTGCTTGGTAATTCCTAACCTAATTTATGAAATGATTTTGGGGATAGACTGGCTTAACGAGCATAGTGCTGTTATTGATTTTGACCGGGGTGTCATCAACTTTGTGAGGGGGAATATAAGCCAGGAGATGAGAATGAAATGCAAGAGTGTAGATAAGACAGTAAAGGCATGTGTTACTGAGGTCACTGTAGGGGATATGGCAGAAGGTAAGGCTGACGATGAGGAGGAAGTTGTGGATTTATGTCACATTGCTGTGGAGGGTGATAAGTGTGATCAACTCCAGCAGGCTGTGGATAAGAGTGGTTTAAGTGTTGAGGAGAGGGATAAGTTGTTAGAGGTTTTAGAGCTAAACCAAGAAGTTTTCAGTGACAAGCCAGGGCTAACACATGTCTATACGCATCAGTTCGAAATTGTAGATCATTCTCCATTTTCAGGACCCAAGTACCCGATACCTCACAAATTTGCTGATGCTGTGGAGAAAGAAATAGGCATTATGCTGAATCAGGGTATTATTGAGCCTTCAACTAGTGCATATCTGAATCCCTTAGTTGTGGTTGGGAAGAGTGATGGCTCGGTCAGGTTGTGTATTGATGCCAGGCAGCTCAATTGTAGGATATCTGGGGACCAACAGAGGCCAGAATGTGTTGAGGAACTGGTTCAGAAATTCAATGGTAAGCAATGGTTTTCCACTATGGATCTGAGTGCATCATTTTGGCAGGTACCGTTGAGAGAACAGGACAGGAAGTTGACTGCGTTTAGCTTTAAGAGTGGTTTGTACCAATTCAGGGTCGTTCCTTTCGGAACAAAGACCAGCAGTTCAGCGTTGATTAGGGCCTTAAATCTAGTGTTAGGGAGGGACACACACGAGTTTGTGACAATGTACATAGATGATTTAATTGTTGCATCTTACACATTAAAGGAACACCTGGATCACTTAGACATTGTTTTGGGGAAATTAAGGGACGGGGGATTTACAATTAAACTTAAGAAGTCTCTGTTTTGCACAACATCAATCACATTTTTAGGGCATACTATCACAACACAAGGGGTGTCTCCCGAACAGTCACGATTAGACAAGATTCACAACACTGCTACACCACGTAACGCCAAACAATTGAGGTCAATATTAGGGGTTTTCAATTATTTTCGTAGATTCGTAGTTAAATATTCCTGTCTTGTAGAACCGTTTAGGGAATTGCTGAAGCAGGGTACTAAGTGGGTATGGACCCAGGTGCACGATGAGGCTTTTAAGGAGTTGAAGAGAGGCTTTGTAGAGACTGTCATGCTTAGGTATCCTCGTCTGGATTGTCCCTACATTTTGATGACTGATGCGAGCATGCAAGGCATCTCAGGCATTTTGTGTCAGGAGGATAGTGAGGGCAATCTAGGGATTGTCTCATTAGCAAGCAGAGGGCTAAGCATGGCGGAGAAGAGATATACAATTACTGAAATAGAGATGTTAGCAATCGTATACTCTCTAGGGAAGTTTAGGAGTTATGTGTTGGGCAGTAAGTTGCAGATACTGACTGACCATCATGCATTACTTTTTATTGGATCCTGCAAGCTCACTTCGAACAGGATGTCAAAGTGGATATTGGCTATAAGTGAATATAACTTTGAGGTAAGGCATATTAAGGGTACTGAGAACATTGTGGCTGACTTCATGAGTAGAAACATTGGGGGTGATGAGGGTCATCAGGTACTGGAGGTACAGGAAGGTGTTGTTATCTGCGTAACCAAGGTAAGCGAGTGTGATTATGAGATACGCTGCTTAAGGAATCTGCTTGTAGAGCAGGAGAAGGATGAGGTCTTAGGTGATATCTTGACTCAGTTGAGAGGTATGGATGTGGATAGTAGAATTAAGGTTGGAAAGTATTGGTACAAGTTGGAGTGTGGTTTCTTGGCTAGGCTGTGCCATGAAGGTGCCTGGAGAGTGTGTGTGCCAAGCTCATTGCAGGTAACGATGATTTGGTATCATCACAAGGCTTTAGGGCATTTTGGATCAAGCAAGGTTCTTTTTGCTGTTCAGCAGCATTTCATTTGGAAGAACATGGGAAGGCAGATTAGGAAAGTTCTGGCAAGTTGTGACTCGTGTCAACGGTGTAAATGCCCAACGAGGTTTCTTGAGGGACCTCGGCAAATGGTGATCACAGAAAAACCAAGGGATTTACTCTGTGTCGATCTGTATGGTCCATTGGTTAAAGCTCAGTTTGGATATCAGTATATCTTCGTGGTTGTTGACGCATTCAGTAAACTCGTCAAACTGTATCCCCTGAGAAAAGCGACCGGGAAGGGTTGTGTCCTACAGATCACTGATAAGTATGTACCTGAGTTTGGGGTGCCTCTCAGGATACTATCAGACCACGGTAGTCAATTCACCTCAAAGATCTGGAAAACCAAGTTGAGTGAATTGGGTATCAAGCACATATTCTCATCTATTCGATATCCTCAAGGGAATTTGTCCGAACGAGTTATGAGAGAATTAGGGAGAGTATTTCGCACCTATGTGAGCAATCGCCACAATGCGTGGTTCTCCAAGTTAGGAGATATTGAACGATGGTTCAATAGTACGTTCCATGAGAGTGTAAAATGCACTCCCTATGAAATTCAGTATGGTAGGAAGCCTACCAATGAGCTTGCTAGAATGCTAGGTTTGGTCACGGGAGAGGAGATTGGGAAGGATGTTTGTATCCAGCTGGCTAGGGACAACTTAATCAAGGCAGGGAATAAGCGTAGGCGCCAGCAGAAGCGGGTAAAGTTTGATTCTTTTGAAGTAGGCGATCAGGTGCTTCTGAGGGTTCCATATCCGTCTTCAGCTGTAGATAAGGAGATAGGGAAGTTTTTTCATCTATTTCAGGGGCCTTTTAAGGTGGTTAAACGTATTGGTGAGTGTGCCTATAGTTTAACGGACCAGGATGGTAAGTCTGTCAGTACACATAATATTAGGAATCTCCGTAGATATCACTCTGTAAAATAATATGGCATGGACTCTTAGAGAATCAGTCAACATAACGTGATGGCATGACAAAACTCAAGAGATGTGACGAAGAATGCTAACCAGCAAAGTGGCATCGAGTGTTAGATGGATAGATGGTATGATAAGGCCTGTGCAGGCAAATACCATGGCTTGTGAAGCGATAGGGTCTCATGATGAGACGAAGAAAATGAAGTGGTAGACCTAAGACACTTGAGAGAAATCAGTGAGGCTAGGAAATGGACACAATAAGACATTCGAGAGAGTGAGAATGTGTGAAAATTTGACAAGTGTGTATGTATATATGTCTTCCAGGGTTTATTTATGTAATAGTGTAATTCTTTGTGTTTTCAGTGCGTTGCTTGTTTGAGTGTTTGTGATCCACACTTGTTTCACCCGTGTGAATCACATGGGGGCATATTGTGACTGTTCCGGTCACAATGTTCCCAAACCCTTATTTGGTTGACTGCAAGAGAAGTCAGGTTAGGGTAATTTGTTCATACCATTTCTTTTCTTGTTCATCATCATCATTTAGGTTGTAGAATTTCATTTTATTTAGTGTATATATATCTTGTGTATCTCGGGGACTCAGTCAGGAATATTTCATTTAATTTGTATGGGAGATGTCAGTATACAAGACAGCGGATTGTGTAGGTAAGCTACAAGATGTTGCAACAGCAGGAAACTCTAGGCCAAATTTAGATTGGGCCGAGAATAACTTCCCTTGTCTTGAAGAAAGCTTTGTGTAAATTGTGTAAGGTTCTGACGTCAGAGAAGAGTTTCGCGCCACGAGTTGTAAGAAATATACATGGGTTCGAGATTATTGGTGTATTTTGTATGGGTTGGAGGGTATCATGACCCTGGCGGAGAAAGACGAAAACATGTGTTTACAAGATGAGAGGTGGGATTTTCGTGTATAGCGGGGCTTCACTTCTATTGTAGCGTCTGATTGGAAAGGTCGCGTTCTCGTAATTTGGCGTAGGCCTATTTGGAGAAACAGTTTTGTTGAAAGCATGGCTTGTGAATGTACTCGAAACGGCTACATATCACAACGATGTTATCTCTGTTAGCACAATTCAAGTTGGGTACGGAAGCACATTCATTTCTCTCGCAGAGATGTGGCTATGTAAACCAGTAAACATCTCTAACCTCAAACCACGTGTGGAAAATCTTAGAAATGCTGGGGAGAACTGATCTATCGAGCATGTCTCGTAGATTATCTGCTAGATCGTCGATGAGTGAGTAACAAACATCTTTATATTCCAACATTCATTTTGGGTCACATGTTTTCGTCATTGCCGAGGAGAGAAGATAGTAAACCATAGTCTGTTCGACGAGAGTCTCCGCCATATGTTTAAAGTTGATATTAATACACATATTTTGAAGGTTATAATTAGTTTTCTTTATAGGGAATTACACCTAATAGTTGAACGCCCAAATGATACCAGTTAGGTTGACCAAATGTGTGTCCAACACTCCACGACCCTGCCATTTCAATTGTGTGGTATATGATGAAGTACTTCCGATCAAAAATAGGAGGATGATTTTGGGAAGTTTTAAATCAGTCGCCCAAGAAGGGCTGGTAAAAAGTTACAAAATACATGAACAAATGAAAAGCACCCTCCCAAGCGAATTAGAAATGTTCCTGCCAAGATCATTAGGAGTTGAAAGGAAAAGTGCCACAACCAAAAATCACACCAAACAGTGAGGTAGTACAAACCACAGAACAAGGCAAAATAAAAGAACAGGAGAATAGCATGAATGTACCCAAAGAACTGAGAACACCAGCAAACTCACAACACACCAAGAAACGCTCAACCAACCTATTGTCAAAACTATTGATGATAAAGAAGAGACTTGGACAACCGTCATTAAATGGCATCCCAAACAAATACTGCTCCTATCATTGGCACGAAAGAAACGGACAAAGGGTCATTAAATCAGGAGAATGATTAGCAAAGCTACATATAGTTCGCCTACACTTGACAACAGCCAAAATTTCTTCACCTACCTACAGCGGAACGGAGCTAGAGGAAGGATAGTGTGCGAACACTCGAGGAGAATAAAGAGGATGTACAATTTGAATCATTAGATTTAATGCCACAACTCGGTCCAAAGGGCATTACAGTAAGGCACCATCTTTATCGAAGGATCAATCAAGAAGGCGTTATACTACAAACGGAATGAAAGCAATAAAATCACCCTTCAAAGCTAGGCCCGAATCAGACGGTAGAATGGAAAATGACAGTGAAACAATAACGATGCTAACATGGAATGCTGAAGGACTTCTTTTTCTTACTCCTCGCCTTTTCCCGTTACGCGGGGTCGGCTTTCTTAATCCTGAGGCGCCAGTCGTTTCATTGTAAAGCATCATCAGCAGATAGACCCAATACTCTCATGTCCCAATGAACATTCATCATCCATGTTGTTTGAGGTCTGCCACTCCCTCTCTTTTGTGTAGGGGGCCGATAACCTAGATGTTAGGCCCCTTAAAACAACAATTATCATCATCATCATCATCTTTTGTGTAGCCATGGAAAGGCACTTCTTCACTACACGATTCTTCTGTCTTCACATAACATGTCCATACCACCTTAGCCTGGACTCTTAAAGTTTCTCAGTTATAGGCGCTACTTTGAAACTGCCTCGCACATGTTCATTACGGATTTTAGCTTTGAGAGTAACTCCACCTAGCCCAACGTAACATACGCATTTCTGTGGTATGTAGCTTTTGCTCATGAGCCTTTGTAGTAGCGCTCGTTTCACTACCGATAGAGTAGGATTGGTCTTACGGCAGTTTTATAAACGTTACCCTTCGTTCTTATGGGTGTTTTCGGATCACATAAAACTCCTGTTAGTTCGCGCCATTTGTTCCACCCCTATGGATTATAGCGGCGGTTATCGTGCCATCTTCAGCAATGACAGAACCTAGATATTTAAATTTTGTTACTCTTGGTAAGGTTTCACCATCTAATTAAAGTTCCATATTTGTCATACTGGGTAATGCTGAAGGACTGAAAAATTAAAAAGACATGATCCCCTTGAGCACATTTAATTGATTTGATGTAGTCGTAGTAATGATGGAAACCTTCCTCACAAACGTTTGTAGTATAAATGGGCTTCAACAGTACATATTGCATGGGCTAGCCAACCAAGGAACAAAGGGCAGACCTGTTGGAGGAGTGATGTTCCTGCTCAAGCCTAAACTTTCCCCTTTCAAGGTGTAAATTCAATCAGCTAATATAGTTGTGGCAAGAGCCAAAATTTGCACAACAATAGCCTTTATCTACAACCAGAGTATGCAGTGATGGTTTGAACAAATTTTATTGTCAAATAAAATTTCAACTTCTCATCATAATCTGCTTTTTAGATTACAATCAGGCCTTCACCCGAGTTCGGTGGGAGAAATTGTGGCAACTGATGCTGTCTGGCGGATAAAAAAACCTTAACAAAACCAACTTATCTGTTGTCAGAATAAAAGGTAAAATGTCTGAGCACTTTCAGATCCACAAGGTGTCCACAAGGGCTGCATACTATTGTTGGTGCTCTTTAAAATTCGTGGTGAACACATCATGACTAGAGTTTGGTTTTGTGTGGTATATAGCACTCTTAAGAGATGTAAAATTTGCCCACAACTGATCAATTGATGAACCTTCATGATTTCTGACTTCTACAGGAAGAGTTTAGTGGTACTGAATTCATGCCAAAATGCAAAACTATTTATTTTGTTACAGTACATGAATGCGATGGGAACTTGTGTAGTATGCGGTGGCCGGCGCCATCAAATCCTAGAACATTATCTATAGGAATAGCCTAGGTAATGTGACTAGATACAGGAGTTAAATGTTTTATCGCTAGAGTGCATTCTTTCAGCAGTGCCAACATTATTGTTTGGTGCTGGTTTTGCCGCTTAGTTCGAACCATGGAATTGCATAACTTACGTGAATGTGGAATAAGGCTTTACATACAATCACAAACCTAACCTGGGGCTTATGGCCCAAGACCCCCCTTGCTTGTAGTACAATCAGCAATTTTCGTCCAGACAGTCGTCTAACCAAGTAGTGAACAATGGTTTCGTCAAGACCATCATCTTACTAAGAAGTGACCAATGGCTTTTGTCTCACCCATTTTAGTACATAAGTAATATTCGTCCAGACAGTCGTCTAACCTCACTACAGGGGAGTGTGGTGAGAAGTTAGCAGCACTGCCCGATACAAGCCTTATCCAACATGAAAGCGTATTTTTTCGTCAGTTTATTACTTCAAAGTAAAAATGTAGATAATTTCCTTATTAAGGTGTGAATGTGGTGTTCTTTAAAAGCAGTAAGCCTAAACAACATGGCACAATACGTACAAACAAGTTTCAGATTGATACTAACAAGATTAAAACGAGATACCGTTCAATGCAAGAGAGCAATGCAATGTTTTGTTTTCTATTAAAAAAAGACCTAATTCTCACTTAACTAAAAAAAAGTGTTCAAACTATTTTCCTCGTTAAAAGAATTTCTGCTTTAGGTAAACTAAACTCTAGTGTTTCAATGGTAGGCATCTCTTTTCTGACAAATGAAAAAACAGCTAACTTCAAAAGCTTAAATGATAAAGTACATTTTAAAATTTGCATATGTATGATTCTTGCCTTGAAAAATAAACTACTTTCTCAATGTTCACTTTCCATAGAAATGTCTTCGGCCAATTATATGACAGACAGCCTTATGTGAATAAGAAACATTATTTTAATGCCAATTGTTACATGCAACATCGCACACGAGTTTGTTGTTGTTGCATACCTACCAACCTTTCAAACTGAAAAATCGTGAGATTTTGAAGACTATCCATGTCTAATCATATTTCTTTGCCATACCCTGTTACCGAGGAACCGAAAAAATCACTTAGATCGAAAAATCACGATAGCCTAACGGCATATTAATGCCAACATCTAAGTTTAACACAAATAATTTCAGGTGTTAAACAGATACAATATTGCACAGCCTACAACTACCTTTCACCCACAGGCTATTATGAAAACTTCTAGGAACACACGCTGAATTGACCATCGACTATTTCAAACAAAGAGATATTAAAATCCAACTGAGCAGGACTCTTAGTCATGGAGAATTATCTATAAATTATCGATTCGAAGCGAAACTGCGGTATTGAAACTCATTTCAACGTACGTAAAATCGACCTGTTCCATGGAAGAATGAAGTTTTTCATCTCGCACTTTTAGTCCGAATTTACGCGCAAGATTTTTGAAAAATCAGGAGATTTAATACGTTAAGCGGGAGGGCAGGAGAAATGGTGTAAAATCGGGAGTCTCCCGCCTAAATCGGGAGAGTTGGCAGGTATGTTGTTTATTCTTTTAGAGGCTTTGTTGCATCATGGTCATGTAGCCCCATGTATTTGGGTGTGTGTAGAATTTGTCTAATAACCGGTGTCACTGTGATGTTTGTACTAGTGTGCATTTTTGTATTTTTAGGTAGCGTTTGGTTAGGAAGCGGCCGTGGCCTATGTTAGGTACCATTCTGTCATTTGCCTGAAGTAAAAGTGGGAAACCACGGAAAACCACTTCCAAGCCAGATGAGATAGCAATCAAACCCGCCTCTTCCCAGTTTTGCCTCACGAGGCCGAGTGTACCCTGTTCCAGCCCTCACACCAGAATTATATTTCTTGGCAGAGCTACGAATCGAAGTAAGCCTACGCATTGACAACCAAGCATGGTAGCCACTGAGCAACAAAATGGATGCACATACAATTCAAATTGCTAAATTTTGGATTTTTATTTGCTATGAACCACAAATGCAAACCATGAGATCTGCAATGAATGAGTGGGATGGTTGCATTTTCTAATTTCCAATCTCTAGCATACAGACAACACTGCATTAAATAACAGCAATCATTGTGAAGCCTCAGTTACCTGTTATCTTTCTGAGCTGGGAGTCATTTAAGTAATCTGCTCTCCAGTTTTGCACAGCCTCCTAGCAGCAAAACCAAGACTCGACAGGACGACCTGTGGTTGAGGTTTAATTGATTTTGCCTTGTAACCAATGAATATGATATGACTCGGAGTGCCACTGATTATTCCCATTCTTGGCTGGCAAACAAACTCACAATATTGGGATCAAGAGTTGAACAATCTACTACTCATCAATGAAGGAAGCTATCAATCACTACACTGAATGCTTAATCCTTATTCATGTCAAAAATGTAAGTGCTCAAATGGAATTGCAGATTATTGAGATGGCATGTGGACAATGTGTGGTCATGCTATTGGCAACGATGTGATATTGCAGTGTCCTGGGCCTAGCTCATTCTATTTAGCTGTGTCCTGTTGGCTACACACATCAGCTGTGGCTCCTTGCCATGCACGACCGAACTATTCAACATGTAGTGTATACACACTTCATCTCAGATAAGCTGAAAGGCAAATGAAACAACACAACACAAAATTAAACTGTTTCATGTTAAAATAGT
Organism: Meconema thalassinum; assembly: GCA_946902985.2. Classification (NCBI taxonomy): domain Eukaryota; kingdom Metazoa; phylum Arthropoda; class Insecta; order Orthoptera; family Tettigoniidae; genus Meconema; species Meconema thalassinum. The sequence continues at coordinate 380,311,687 of OX336394.1, read as the reverse complement.
ACCCGCGTAAAAACTTCCGATCAGCTCCTTATGCACATCTGCTAGGATGTCATTCTAAAGTTCAAAAAGGTTGAAATTTGGTAGTAATACCAGACCAAAAATCACCATTTAAAGAAGGTGGCACGTTATAAAACATGCAGGTATGAATGATAGGCCTAATAAAAATAGTACAGTAGCAATAGGCTATCTCATATGCAACATAGGACTACCCCGCCACTCCATTTCCCGTAATATTTATATTACAAATTACATAATTTATATAATCTATAAAGAAACACATAGGTTAAATTTCTGATTAAGTAGAAGCTATTAGCCTTTCAAGCGCCAGCAGCCGAAGTGGGAACTATTCTTTGTTTATTTGTGTCACGATGTCAGTCTGCTTGGTTGACAGGTTCAGTTGCGCGGGTAGGATATGACTCAGTCATTGTTCTTCTCCCCGTGGTGATGAGCTCCTGTTATACTTAGCTGTGCTGTTGCGAAACATTTAGAAACGCACTATTCTCAATTCACCCATTATTATTAATTTTTCCATTCACAATTAATCATAATATAATACAGGGTGAATCTTTTGCTGTAGCGGGGCCAGCGGCCTCACACCTTCCGCCAGCCAACCGAACTCGGCCCGAAGATTGCGCGCAGGTAGAAACCGTAACAAAGTAGTCTAAATTAATTAATGATAAATTCACCAGCAAGTCATGATTAAAGAACTTACCTTTTCACAGAAGATGCTGAAAATGTTCTCCTTCAGCTGACAGACAGGCGTTGTATCATGTGAAAAAATTAGCGTTTACACGTTGTAATTTCCTGCCTTATATTGTTCTCCAGCTCCACTAGTGTATGGGTAATTGATCTGTACACTTTGCATTTTGAATTCCCCACAATTAAACATCAAATGGGCCTAGGTCCGTGCTTCGATAAATCGCAGTCAACATGCAGGGTGGTACAGGAATAACTATATAACGTAACGAAGTAACTTCCAAAGTTACTGTCTGTCAGCTGAAGGAGAACATGTTCAGCATTTTCTGTGAAAAGGTAAGTTCTAATCTTTAACTCGTGACGTAAGGTCATCCAGATTCCCAAGAAATTAAAAAAAAAAAATCTGTACTTCTTTAATTAAATCTTGCAGGCAGCTGTTTATGTTACCTTCTTATCTGTGCGCTGACTCTCCACACCCTCGTTGATGAAAGTTCAGTGACCTCGGTTAGCTCGTCTCGTTAAGTTGAAATTAATATTTCTATATTCGGCTCGACTTCGGTTGGCTGGCGGAAGACGTGCGCCCACCTGGGCTGGCCGCTGCCCCCCCCCCCTAGCAAAAGAATCTCACTGTACAAGTAGCACGCACGATGTTACTTGATTAATGTGGACTCTGCACTCAGTCATCGCTGTGTTGTCCTCCTCTTCCTGTCAAGCTTCAGCTGCTACCATCAACAAAGGCTGGCGCAGTGGCAGTCTTATCTGGAAAGGCTAATACATACTGTGCTAGTCACTGGATTGAAGAGGTTTGATCCCCTCCATGTCGTCATCACTGTCTGAATCCAAACCATTCACACTAATTACAACTCGTTGGATGAAATCATCCACAATACCGTCGATTTATGCATTTTTCTTCTTCCATTTCAATTGCAGTTATTGCTTCCTCACACTGAGGAGTGACGAGTTCAAGTTGTTCCAATAAAAGTTTTTTTTTTTAAACTCCTGACAGTGAAAGCTGTACTGTACGGTAAATACACACCAACTCTACGCAGAAAAGTGTATTGACTAAATAATGATACCCTATCAAATAGAAAGACATAGAAAAAATCTTATTAATAACAAACAAATTTACAAGCGCAGAAACACTATGCAGCATAGAAAAGGTTGTAGAGCTATTTGGCTCGTAGATATGAACTTGGAGATCTGATGATGCTCACTTAACGGAAGTTAGTTTTTTTTTTTCTTCTTCCACAAAATTAAAATACAAATTGAAAATAAAAAATAATACTAAAATCAACAATATTTATAGAAAAATTAACTGTGCAGTTTCCTCCCCATGCATAGTACCAAGTAAGAGGAGACAGACTACTGAACAGTTCTACAGTGAGAGGAGGAGTACCTGGTGGTTGTACGACGGTAGTTGGCTTGCTGATAGTCTTAACCTGCTCTATTCGCTGGCCATGAGTAAGATTTACAAAGGAAGACCGTGGTACGCGGTAACCTCGGTTGTTTGAACAATTCAGGGCAATACCCCCAGCAAATGGCTTGTCAAAGACAATGTCATAAAGGACATCTTCCTGCTTCGTTGCTTTATGGATTCCTGAAAGAGAGAACAGGTAAACATGAGAACAATGAACCAAAAAATAATCATAACAAAATAATTATAATAATAATAATGTTATAGATTGTACACCCCTTTTAACTAATGGGGTGCAAGAATTTTGCCCTGAGGAGGATCTTTAATGTGCTGGTGAATCTACTGTCACGACTCCCTCGCATTTTCTTGCAGAGCTGAGCTATAATTTGAATACACAGCTGCTATCTGGGTGTAAAAAGTGTGATTGGTTTTCTTATTCTCCATATATACAGAGATGAGCAAAACTCACCAATAACAGTACCCTTCAAGCCCAGAGGCACCGTGTAGCTCTGCCGGACATTCACCACGCGGTCAAACAGACGAGTTGAAGTGGTCGGGTCTGGAGAAAGACTACCCACCTGCAGGCTGGACTGAAAAATAAAGCACATGGTACCAAGAAAGCACATGACAATAGCATGCATAGCAACCACAAGATTCACCAAGACTTCAGCCAACATACAATCTACAATTCCTGGTGGGATTATTTTCCAAGATTAATCGATTCACACTTTTCGGTCCGACTACATCTCCATTATAAATCTAGTTCATACAACCTGCACTCATTGTTAAAGATACGAGAAAATAGCACTTTGAAATTGATTTTGTAGCACTTTCATTTTCAAAAATAGCATTTTGGAGCATTTTGAAATTTAAAAATTAGCATTAGTTCGTCACCAGGTACAATAAACAGGTTCAAAATAATATGCACGGAAACTAATTCAAACATGTGCAGGATTGGAAATATGGGCGTTTCTGATAAATGGCATAAGCATTTAATACAAGTCTCCTGTTGTGTGTGTGGTTTTTATTTTTACTAAGGGAGTGTTAGAAGTATTAAAATCCTAATATCAGTATTACAGAAATGTAGAAACTTGACATCATACATTTTTCAGAAATGTGCAATCTCTGAAAATAAAGGCATCAGTCTGGCTAATTGGCAAGATTGAGTTAAAGTGCTGTCGGTTGGTTGTATGACGTGAGACGAGGGTACCTAAGCTATGCTCAAAAGATCCAAAGGTCATGTTCTCATTATGCAATCAACAATATCAGGTGTTGTGCAGCAACTCAAATATTGAGGGCCGGCGGAGAGTTGTATTAGTTTACTGGTACCAAGGTGCCAATTGTTAGAATAAAGCGAGCTGTGGTCAGGCAACAATGCTTGTCTTACGAAGTTTACTGTGTGGCAGGTGGAATGACGACAATACCAGGCTGTCCACTCGATGGATGAATTGGTTCAAATTCTGAGGATGGCTATGAAATCCTTTTGTGTGGTTTTCCTACTAACTCCTTGCCAAGTTCCATTCATTTCTTTTAATAACTTATCTTATGAGGTAGGATTCAAGAAGTGCCATTTGACCATTAAACCACCGGCAAATAGAAATTCAATGCCCCTCATCCATGTCACTCATTGAAAAGGAAGTAATAATGTGAATCATACATTTACTTAATTTTGTGTAAATATCACACAATGGATAATTAACTAAATAATAACTAGTTGAAACCCGTCAAAACATGACGGTCAATAGAAAAATATTTACTGAAGAATTTTCTTATATAGGCCTACTGTACATTCTTTGTACGATTATTTTTTGACTCTATTGAAACTATGAGGGCGTCAAAAGATTGCACTCTCAACATTGCAAAATACTGCTGGCCATGACTGAAAAATTGTTGGGGCAAATTGAGGCCTTTACGTTCCAGAGTTTCCCCTTGAGCTTTATTGATTGTGATAAAGTATGCCAAATGAATTGGAAAATATTGCCTCTTAAAAGAAAATGATAGTGTTTTATCGGATGGTGTTAAATCAAGTCGAAGGATTAGACATCTCTGCCTAATTTTAACTGCACCTATTATTTCCAAATCCAAGCAATATGGTTGCATTTAGGAGTCCTTGGGAACCGTTCAGATTTCTAAGCAGCATAACGGGCCAAGCGTTTGGAGTATGTGGCGGCCAGTCGTTTAGTTCCAAGGGATTCAAGAACTCTGATGAGTCTAATACAACTGGCCGCAAACCATCGCTTATATTCCATACATTTTAAAACAATGTGGACCGTGTGCGTGTGGCACAGTAACATTGGCACTAAATGAAACGAAGGAAGGAAGGAAGCTTGCAGTTTAACGTGACCGTTAATCTCGCGATCATAAGCCACGGGACCTCCGTTTAACGTGGAATCCGAACCACAGGACATGGCCTTTCACATCAAAAATCTCACATGCATTGACCGGGAATCGAACCCGATCCGCCTTGGTGAGAGGCATACAGCTTGACCGCTGCGCCATGAAACGAAGGACATAGCATTGTACTGCCGATTAGTCCCTCTGGAATTCCTTGAGATATCATCTCCAGTGAAAAATAATTGTTAAAGCCTGTCAAATATTTTATATTTATTCAGATTAATTTTACCATTACAACAGCAAAGGTCAAAGTAACCAAGTGTAGATTTCTCGCAAGAGAAATACAGTGCCGAACAATGTTTACTTTTGTTCGTCAAGGACCCTAAACTGTAACGGCATAGTATCTGGAATTGTTTCTGAAATGCCATATTTATATTGGATTTTAAAAGTGGCTTCGTATTTTTCTCCGATTTCCCACTTTTTTGCGGCTAATGTTCTATTTCGTCAAATGGGTTTATTTATAGCAGCATTTCTGCCCAAATTAACGTCATTTTATATAAAACTATAGTGGCCTGCATCAACGTAGCCGCCAAATATTAAATGGCAAATAATAACTTACTTCCATTGCCAAAATCAACTGCGTGGTTAGACCCATTGTTATGCACTCTAAACAAATAATCAATAAACAATAATATTCACATATACAATGAATACTTCCATTCTCAAGTTGGTTGCTGATGAGAATGCGATGAGATTGATCGCCAATAATAAAATCCTTGCAATTTTTGCAATTTGCTTGCAAACGCAACTCAGGATGACGATCTTCATTTTGAAATAAACAGAATGAAATTGCTGTAAATAATGAATTTCCATCACCTGTTGAAGGTACAATACTTTGTATTTCCATGACAGTAAATTATGCAAGGGAGCATAGAATCACTTCGCCACTACTGGAATGAGCATAGACTCACTTCGCCAGCCACAGTAATGGAGGGAGTTTTAGAATTATATGTTCAGTGCTTATCAAAGATCGTATTAACACAGGGAAGCCCATTCTTAAGGCTACATTCTGAGCTATTGCCCCGGATTCCAGGTTCGATCCCCGCTCTGCCAAGAAATTTAATTCTGGTCTGAGGACTGGAACGGGGCGCACTCGTGAGGCAAAACTAAGAAGAGCAAAGTTTGATTCCCATCTCAACAATCTTGGATTTGGTTTTCCGTGGTTTCCCACTTCCACTCCAGGCAAATACCGGGATAGTTCCTAACTTAAAGCCTCGGTCGTTAACTCCCCATTCCCCACATTAATTACAAATGCACACATCAACACAGCCATCACATTAACACAGGTTATCAGAGAAAAGTTTACACTCGCACACCTGTTCGCCAATATGTTAACGCTGATGTATGTGTTTGAACTACTGGATATAAGTTCAATGTTCCCCATCTCTTGATGAATACAGTACTTTTGCATTTGTCAGTTGGCACAGGCTAGAGTAAAAGGTGGCTTTTCACCGATGTCTCAGTCTCACTCATGGCTGTGATTATATGGAAGCTACTGAGGTATGGGTGGTGCTTAGTAATGGCATTCGGGGCACAGTCAGTGCCTGTGAATGCTGTGAAAGGTTCAACTCATAGGGTTAGGACTACTGTTCTGACTCAGTGAGGAAAGCAATGGCAAACTACCTCACTCCTCTTCTTGCCTAGAACGCCTCAAAATAGCGCTGCCTTGGGTTTTTGTGGGTATCTACTCACATAACGTAACGGCGGTACTTTTTGAGGATCCAACCAGCCTTCGGGCTGACTACCTAACAGACAGACAGACAGACAGACTTTAAAATTAATATCATTGCATTGTTGCAGCTTGGCAAATATTTTATATTTCAGCAGATCAATTTTACCATCACAACAGTAAAGGCCAAAGTAACCGCGCGTAGATTTTACGCAAGAGAAATACAATGTAGAACAATGTTTACATTTGATCGTCAAAGACCTTTCACTGTACTGCATAACATCTGGAATTGTTTCTGAAATGGCCTATTTATATTGGATTTTAAATGTGGCTTCGTATTATTCGATAACACTATAGTGACCTGCAATATCGGAGCCGCTAAATATTAAATGGCAAAAAATACTTCCATTGCCGAAATCAACTGCGTAGTTAGATTCAGTACTCTAAACAAATAATCATTAAACAACTGTCTTATACAATGAAGTTCAACATGACCGTCCAGAGACTCTCATACTCAAGTTGGTTGGTGAGGAGAATGCGATGAGACTGATCGCTTACAATAAATTCCTTATAATTGTTCCTGCCAGCGAAATGTTTGGCAATAGCTTGAAAACGCAGCGCAGAAAGACGTTCTTCATTTTGATATAAACAGTACAAAACTGCTCTAAATAAGCTATTTCCATCACCTGTTATAGTTTATGGCAGTACATTTTGCAGGGGAACATAGAATAACTTCGCCAACTACTGGAATGAGCTTAGGCATATACTCAATACTCACTTCGGCAGTCACCCTAATGGAGGCTGTTTTAGAATTCTATGTCCCGTGCATGTCAAAAATCGTATTAACACATGGAAGCCCACCCATTCTTGGCTATCGCCTCGGAGACCCGGGTTACATTTCCTGCTCTGCCAAGAAATTTAATTCTGGTCTGAGGGCAAAAACGGGGCACATTCAGTCTCTAGAGGTATAACTAAGAAGAGGAAGGTTTGATTCCCACCTCGACAATCTTAGATGTGGTTTTCCGTGGTTTCCCACTTCCACTCAAGGCAAATACCGGGATGGTTCCTAACTTAAGGCCTCGGCCGTCACCTTGCCATTTCCCACCTTAATTACAAATGCACAAAGTAATGCAGCTATCACAATAATACGGGTTATCAGAGAAAATTTTAATGTCGGAGCCCTTCAAACGAATTATGTTTGCCAAGTGTCTCTCATGGCGAAAGCAATTGTGGACACGCGCCAGGGCCTGGAAAACTACCTTTTCACTAATAATTTAAGAGTATATCGACGATGCATAATTTATAACTTTTAGTCTAGGATGCTACCAACTTGACCACCGAAGCATTGGGAAGAAATTGCAATATTAAAGTACATAAACAACATAGCCTACACACTCAACTGTCAGTTAATGTTCTTCAACGTTTCCCTTCTTAAAGATTTCCCTCTATAACTCTCCATCACTTGAAAACGCGCCATGTTTTGTGTTTTAAATATATCGATGCAATGGTGCTGCCATCTGTTGTTAGTTACTGAAACTATATGGGCGAGGTACTGCCATCTGTTGTCAGTTACTGTAATTGATGGCAGATATTAGCTCTTTTGACCACATGCTGTAATGCAATGGTAAAACGGAAATAAAACTTATTGAGAGGGAATGTAGGAATCTTTAACTGACATAAAACGTTACTAATAATCCTTGATAAAACAATATTTAACTATCACGCGAAAACTCGCCATCAAGGCCATGCCTTGTGTTTTAAATATATCGACGCAATCTGTCGTTCTCTCTATCTCGTGATAACAAAAATCACCTTACTGTTTTAAATATATCTGCTCTCAGTTACTGGAACTATATTGGCGAGGTACTGCCATCTGTTATCAGTTACTGGAACTGATTGCAGATATTCAAACGACGTATTGAGGACATGCTGTAATGCAATGGTAAAACGGAAATAAACGGTGATAACAAAAATCACCTTACTGTTTTAAATATATCTGCTCTCAGTTACTGGAACTATATTGGCGAGGTACTGCCATCTGTTGTCAGTTACTGGAACTGATTGCAGATATTCAAACGACGTATTGAGGACATGCTGTAATGCAATGGTAAAACGGAAATAAAACGTGTTGAGAAAATGTGTAGAAATATGTATCTTTAACTGACATAAAACCTTACTAATACTCCTTGATAAAACAATATTTCAGTGGCAAAAAAAAAAAAAAAAAAAAAAATACTGGCGAAAGTTGGGATCGAACCTGCGATCCTTGGATCCACAGTCAATCGCCTTAACCAAATAGCTACTCGCGCACTCACATTTTGATGCAGACGCAACCATTCACTATCTTCAAAAGCCGCTATCTGAAGAAAATAATCCAATTCATTATCAATAAAATCAATATACATTCGTATATGTTCATACTGTTATTATATTGTATTGTCAGAACTTGGTTAATGTATGTTTTCAATTACATGGAAGCTTATTAAATAACTTACATTTTAATGGACTTCTCACCGCCATTTTGTCATGAGCCCAGGCGGATTGTGCGCATGCGCGAGGGGCCAGAATTCTGCTATTTTCTATATTTATTTAAAAATATACCGTCTTATATTTGTTTATTTTAGAGACACTCTGCAAATCTACAGGCCAAGAGCTTTCGTTAGAGTGCTCTACGAAGTAAATTGGTTCTGTCGTTCTCTCTATCTCGTGATAACAAAAATCACCTTACTGTTTTAAATATATAGAAATGTATGTTTACTCCCTCATTATTTCCTGACCACACTGCGACTCTTGACTGACATCTGTAAAACAGTATCCGAATTCACGGAGAAATCGCCGGACGACATGTAACATAACCTATAACTCACACATGGTAGAGAATACTTTCATCATATTATACAACATTTCCCAAAGCAAAGAGAACGCCTAACAAAAATTGTCTATTCATATCACGATACGTACTTGAGAGTTTTCATTTTCATTTCAAATACAACAAATGAGGGCCGGCGCGATATAAACCTATATAAGCATAACCTTATTGCTCTAATTTTGAAAAAGAATCTGCACAAACGATTGGAATATTCCTTTTATTAGCACAACCAACTGAAACTACGAAATAATTTCTCCAAAATCATCGTTTTACCGGCGATAAACAGTGGATATTATGCGGCAATAATAACAGCACCATTTTCAAATTAATTTTTACCGTAATCGATTGTTTTCACGACAATAATCGATGTTCGTACATATCGATTATTACTCGTAAATATCGATTATATAGCCAATATTTTAATTGCTGGGAACTCGCAAATTTCAAAGTTGCGGCGCGAAAATGTAATAAAACATAATATTCAACATTAATCGGTAAATTCGGCACTTTTCGCATTTATCGCATTTATGGGAATAATTCGCAAGAACCCTTAGTTATCACACTTTGTCGCACATTCAGTTTTGCAAATTTTGGGTATACATAGTCATATTAGTTACCATGTAGTTGAAAAAAGGAGAAGAAAGTAAAATTCGCATTTATCGCAATTGAGATTTTCCCGTATCTCTACTCATTGTTAATTCAAAATATTATTTGCATGGATATTTCAGGGTTGCCTAACTTTCCTCTCCCTTTGAATTTTTATTTGCTTATTCCCTTTATGTTCATGGACTACAGCTCTGTGTATACAAACTTTCTTTTTTCTCTTCAGAAAAATTTGGTTAAAGTAATATGATTTTGGTATTATTGTTAAGTTTAGCAGTGACATTTCACATTTACCAATCATGATCCTATTTCAACTAAAAATATTATATGTTTTGCTATCAGACATACTACGTGACCATTAATCTCGCGATCATGAGCCATGGGACCTCTTTTTACTACGTGGAATCCGAACCACAGGACATGGCATTTCACTTTGAAAATCTCACATGCATTGACCAGGAATCAAACCCGGTCCGCCGTGGTGAGAGGCCAAGAGCTTGACCGCTGACATACAGTATTATACAGATATATTCAAATGTAATTGAGTATATTTTTAGTAAGAAGTACATTACAGTTCATCTGAAAGAACAGCTTAACCAGAGCTGCCATTGTACAGATTTTATCCACTTGTACGCATTTTAACTGGATTTTTAAAAAATAATTTTAGTTTTTGCTAAGTTTCAAGTTATTTCCCTATTTGCTTTCGCTTGGATTGGATGAGAATAATAGAGAAGTGAGAGAAGCCAGTCATGGAAATACCCTCAATTAGTGTTGACTTATGCCAAAAAAAATCCTTTATACCTGCACTTGCCTGCGTGACTATATCCGACGACTAAGTGCTACAATTAGCCACCCGCTGTATCACTTCGCGTTACTCAGAGGGACACAAATCAGTCAACATTGACTTGTGATTCACACATAGCCTAGGGGTAAGAATTTATCCTCAAATGTCTAAATGTGTTGCTTTAATAGACTACTTTATGCTTTATCTAATAAATTTAAAATATTATTGCAATGTCAGCAGATTTGGATAACAGTCGTGCGGATGCGGGGCGGATAACGTTTTTTTATCCGCGCAGGGCTCTACCTATAACTACGAAGTTTCCCATGTTTATTGGGTTACCAAAGAAGCTCCTCCAGTTCCGAAGACACATCCGAAACATTAGACGAGATGAGAGAATACTGCAGTGGTAAGAGGATTTGTCTGCTGAGCACAAGGGGATTGCTTTGATTACAATGTCACAGTAGCTAGGTCCAGACCAGACAACCCTCCACTCAGGGACAGATTCCCATTTGAAAACCACTGTCATTTCTTCAATTGCATTTGTAAGGTGTCAGACGAGTTTAGAGAATTGATTTATTAGAAAATGGAAATGACTTTGGAATTTAGTTTTCCTTTAAGTAAATGTTTCTACAAAGGAACCGAAAAAGAATTAGGACTCGTAACTAAATCATTCTGAGGGATAGCAAGAGTTTGTTATAAAATGTACAAAATTTAGTTGAAATGTAATATTTAAATGACCTAATCTCAAAAGATTTGTTTAGTATTCCAGGTCATCTACTTTCAGTTATCTCATGTTACTTATGGAACAGGGATGTTCAATTATTCATACTGTAGATTGAAAATACTACTTCACAAAACGATAAAATTTCTGACTGTCAAAACTTATAGTGAGAAGTCTATTATTCCGGTTCGTGCAACAGTATTTGAAATGAAGAATGGGTCTCAGAGGAGCTTGTACTCGCGAGCACCAGGTTGAGAACACCTACCGTGGACAAACCATATCACGTTTAATTTGGTCAGACTTTCACTACCGTATATACTCGGCTATAAGACCCCCTCGCTTATAGTTCCTCCTCTTCATTTTCGAGAGCCAAAATAAAAAAATCTTGGAAATCGCTTAATTATTAAGAGTCAAAATACAACATTCTTGGAAATTGACGAATTCTTAAATTTTTTTATAATTACAACTGAAAAGACAAAAATATTTTTCTTGTTACGGTATATCAGTTTGTTATTCAGACGAGATGAGCGCCATTTTGCGTACCGCATACGCAATTGGGCAGGGTATCGAATTGTGTAGCCAATAGGCTTCACCCGATATCCAATAGAAGATGCCACACTATTGGCCGAGTAGAAGCGCCATTCGCCAATGAAAGTTATGGTTTCATATCTTGCCTGCATTCTTCTGTTTAGTATTATTTATATTGAGATTCGATTGTGTTTAAGAGTCTCCTTAGTTTTGAAAGGAAGATTGTAGTTTTACGTGACCGTGAATCTTGTGATTATTAGCCACGGGACCTCCTTTTTACGTGGAATCCGAACCACAGGACATGGCATTTCACTTCGAAAATCTCACATGCATTGACCGGGAATCGAACCCGGACCGCCTTGGTGAGAGGCATACAGCTAGACCGCTGAGCCACCACGCCCCAGTCTCCTTAGTTTTATTTTAAACACATTTCATTTGTTGCAATAACCGTCTGCGTTTGTCTGAAACGTTATTGGTATATTAATATGAAATATGTGAGTAATACGTGCTCGGTTGTGTTTACAAATGTTAGTGAGATGTGTTCTTTCAGCATCATCAGACATTCACTAATTGATGCATTCTCTCTCCCTGTGTTCAAATAAAAATAAAGTTTGCATTTCCATGTCTGATACGTTGTCCATTCCATTCTATATCTTTGATAATAAGATTTTTGCTTAGCAAGGGATAGTAGTGAAAGTCTTTGGGGGGATAGCCGGGAATAGTGGTAGATAAGTGAGGTTATGGCAGTCTCATAATGGGCTGATTAAAGATGTCAACTTCATTATTTTGATTAAATATATCGTACTATGTAGCATAAAAATAAAATGGCTGATTTTTACCCTCTCCCTTTCCAAAAATAATGGATTTTTGCAAAGTTTGCGTCTATAGCAGCGTTTCCCAAACTGTGGTATGCGTACCACTGCTGCAGTGGTACGCGGTGATGTTACGAAAAATATAAAAAATATTAGATACGTTACGAAAAATATAAAAATATAGAATATACAATTTAAAAATATAAAAACATTGATATGGTGCCGGAGGACTATAGGACCGAAGATAAGGAGCAGTTTTATGAATTGAATTGTGATTCAGAACTAAGGCAAACTTTTTCAAAAATGGCTCTTGTGAACTTTTGGGTTGAGAGGCATACAGACTATGCAGATATAGCTGACAAAGCAGTTAGATTTACACTGCCTTTCACTACTTCGTAATTGTGTGAGACTGCATTTTCTTCATTAGTTTATCTCAAGATCCTACTTCGCAGGAACTTCATTTCACCTGCCTGTATTCTGCTTATGTCTCTTTTCTTCATTGTCCATGTTTCTGAAGCATAGGTCAGTATCGGGATATAGTAGCTTCTGTATAACACTTCCTTGCTTTTTTGTGGGACATCTTTATTCCACACTAAGCTCCTAATGCTTCTCAGAAATGCTTCTGCCTGTCTGCCACATTCCGTAATCTCTTTGTCATTTCTCCCATTTTCCTCCACTATACTTCCCAAGTACTTGAGACTTTCCACCTTCTCCAGCTGATCACCTCCAAGTGTTATCCCACTCATTGGTCTGTCCTTTTTCCTGGTCGTTAACAGGATCTCACATTTACTGATGTTGAACTTCCATCCATACTCTCCCACTGTTTCTTCCCAAGCCTTCAGTTGCTCCTGAATTTCCTCCTCCTTGTTTCCCCAGACCATGAGATCATCTGCAAACACCATTGCTTTCATCTTATCTTCTACTATCTTTCCTGCTATCCGTGTCATTACCTCGTCCATAACCACAATAAAGAGAAGGGGTGACAGCGCACTACCCTGTTTCAGGCCACTCATTTGTCTGAACCAGTCTGTTCTTTCCCCTCCAACTTTCACACAACTCACACTTCCCCAATACATTTCCTTCACTCTGCCTACAGTCCCTTTTTCCACTCCCATGTTTTCCATTGCTTGCCAAACCTTCTCCCAACACACACTATCATAGGCCTTTTCGATGTCCAGGAAGGCCATCAACAGATCCTCTCCAAATTCGTAGTGGTGTTCCTGGAGCTGTCTCACTGAAAATATGAGATCCACTGTTGATCTCCCAGGTCTGAATCCATACTGCTCCTCTCTCAATTATCTCTCCACCTTGGCTCGTATTCTACTTTCTAATATCTTTTCATATATCTTGGCACAGTGAGGTAGGAGTGTGACTCCTCTGTAATTTCTGCACTCCTTTCTGCTTCCTTTCTTAAATATTGGGACAATTAATCCTTTCTTCAAATCTTCTGGGGTCTTTTTCTCCTTCCATATCACCCTCATCACACGTACAGCCACTGTTTCCCAACCTACCCTGCTGCCTTCACCATTTCAACACTCACTTCATCCACACCCGGTGCTCTTCCTCCTTTCATCTTGTCTATAGCAATCTCCAGTTCTCTCCAAGTCAGGTCCTTTTCCATTCCTGTGTTGTCTTCTCCATCTTCCAATACATTGTCTTCCTCCCTATGACCATTTGGATTCAGCAAATCCTCAAAGTACTCTTTCCACACTGTCTTGAGTGTCTCTTTGTTGTGTACCTCATTTCCGTTTTTGTCCATCATTACCACATCCTCTCGCAGACCTCTTCTCTTACTTTTGACCATCCCATAAAGTACTTTCTTATTTCCTCTGCCGTCTTCCTCCATCATCTCTGTCCACTTTACCATCCACTTCTTCCTCTCCTCTGCGACAATCTTGTTTGCTTCTTTCTTCTTTATCTTATAATCTTCCCTTGCCAGATCAGTTCTTTCCTGGAACCACACTCTGAAAGCCTTGTTCTTCCTTCCCACAGCTTCTTTTACTCTCTCATTCCACCATGGTGTCTCTTTACACCCCTTTCTGTTGCTTGTTCTTCCACATACTACCACTGCAGATTCCACCATTGTGTTTTTGAATTGCTTCCATTCCTCTTCCTCTGTTTTAGGATTGTCTGTTGGCATCCTTTCCCTTATTATCTTCTGGAATTCTTCCTTGACTTCCTTTTCCTTGAGTTTCCATACTTTGATTCTCCTTTCCTGGTACTCTGTCCTCTTGCTATCCATAACAACTCCCAGGTTTATTACAAGTATTCTGTGGTCGCTATCTAAGGCCTCTGATGGTATTACCTTCATATCTCGGACACTTCTCTTCATTTCCCAGTCGTACAGCATGTAATCTACCAAAGATTTCTTTGTTAAATCACTGCTGTACCATGTTACCTTGTGGCTTTCTTTCTTCCGGAACCAGGAGTTGCCTACCACTAAACCGTTTCTCTTGCAAAAATCCAGCAATTTTCTCCCTTCTTCATTCCTGCTACCCCATCCTTCTGCTCCCAATACATTTTCATATCCTTGCCTTTCACTTCCTACATGTGCATTCAAATCTCCCATTCAACTGCTGTTGTAGCTCCTCCTCAAAGTCTTCCTTCTCTTGAGCTGTACATCCAACTTGAGGGGCATATACCTGGGCTATCTCCAGGCTTCTTCCCTTTACAGTTACTCTGATCTTCATGATCCTGTCACTTATTCCCTTTACCTCTTCCTTCATTCCATCTCTCACAACTACTCCTACTCCGCTGCTCCTTCCTTCACTGTTCCCACTCCAGTATAACCGGTACCCTTTCCTCAGTTCTCTGCGACCTTCTCCTTTCCATCTTGTTTCTGCCAAGCCCAGTATATCCAGTTTTCTTCTCTCCATCACATCCACAATCTCCTCCACCTTTCCTGTCAGTGTATGTTTAATGTCCCAATTCGTAGTCCATTAGCATATCCGGGTCGTCGTCGTTTGCATCCGTCCTTTCCGAGGCCTGTTCCTGTTTTGAAAGCAAATATGATATCCACTACTGGCTTGCTAGGCCTATCGTAGCTTCACCAGAGCCCCGTCAGCCGTCACTTTTCAGGGTTCCCATAGAGCCTTCACAGCTACCGCAGCGGTCCCGGGGCACACAAAGTCCCCACTGTATTTCACCCCTACAGGCAATCCCCTACTTCATGCCGTTGCCCGTCTCCCACCACGTGGAGGAGGGGTTGGATGCGAAGTAGGATCGGAGTAACAAGAAGAGACAGGGTGAGGAATGAAAAGGTCAGGGAAATGGTGAAAGAGGAGCCCTTGCAAGGTAGGATTGAGACATCAAGACTGAGGTGGTATGGACACATAAAGAGAATGGATGAGAAGAAGATTCCCAAGAGGATACATGAGATGCAGATGCAGAAGAAACGACCAAGGGGAAGACCAAGAGATAGATGGCTGAAAGGAGTGGAGGAATGTGTCAAGAAGAGAGGCGAGGACTGGATCAGAGTGACAGCGGAGAGGTGGTGGGAAGAAAGGACTAAGTGGCGAGGCTTATGTTCCAAACAGACCCAGCCTGGGGCTGGAAACTGTACAAGATGATGATGATGATGAGTTTATCTCAAGAATAAATACCAGACTAAGCTCCTTACAGTGGAAAACGATCTTAGTTTGAGACTCGGCAATCTTAAACCAGACATTCCTAAGTTGGCTTCTAATTTTCAAGTTGTTGGATGAACTTTGTTTTTATTTTTAATTATTATGATGATGATGCTGATAATTGTTGTTTTAAGGGGCCTAACATGTAGGTTATCGGCCCCTAATTATCTGGGTGATAGCGAAAATGATAATGAAACGGAAACCAGAACGAAAATTAAGTGAGACGGAAAATACTTACAAAAAGGAACTCAGATTGAAACAACTCACAAAATGTACTTACAGAAGGGAATTTAGAACGAAAAGATTCACAAAAGGAATAGATTGAAAAATACCCACAAAAAGAAGGCTAGGTTCAAAATACGTACAAAATGCAATGTAGCGTCGAAATACCTACAAAATGCAATTGAAATTCAAAATACTTACAAAATGCAAATGAGATCGAAATGACGTACAAAATGCAATTGAGGTTCAAAATACTTACAAAATGCAATTGAAATTGAAAATACACGATGCAATTCATATTGAAATATCCCAGTTCCAATCCAAATTATTCACAAAGTGCAATTGAAATTCAAAATACTTACAAAATGCAATTGAAGTTGAAAATGCTTACAAAATGTACGGTAGATTCAAACGACTCATGTGGATTGACAATACTTGCAAAATGCAATTTAGATTGAAAATACTTGACAAAATGTAATTTAGATTCAAAATACCCACAAAATACAATTAAGAATCAAAATATGTGCAAAATGCCCACCAAACAAAATGCAATTTAGATTCAAAATTCGTGCGAAATGCGGTTTTGGTTGAAAATACTTACAAAATGCAATTGAAATTCAAAATTCTCACTAAAATTCTCACCTGCATTGAAAGACTTACCAAAAAGCAATTTAGATTGTCAATCTTTACAAAAAGCAATTTAAGTTGAAAACAATCGCGAGATGTAATTTAGATCGAAAAAACTTACAAAATGCAACGTAGATTAAAAATACCTTAAAAAATCGCTAAAAGGGAATTTAGATACACGGTGAACCAAGTAACAAAAACAGTGCGGGAATCTTAAAAGAGAAAGGAAATATAATGAAAAGTGGAGAGGAGAGGGGAGAGAGGAGAGGGTCCGCCCCAAAGGTAAGGGACAGAAGGGGAAAACGGACCCAGCTCAGGAATCCCTCGGGGTCGCCAACTCCCGAACTCACCAGCCGTGAGCCCCTGAGGGTGTAGCATTATCTAGGGTGCACCTGAAGGGGTGGGGCTACATACACCCGGCCTCCTTAAGGGCCTCGAGCACAAGGCAGGAGGTAAAAGGAAAAGAAAAAGAAGGCTGACCCCTCACAGAAGGAGGGTATCAGGAAAGATGAGAGAAGGGCCAAAGAAGGCGGGAAAGTGAAAGACTCCCTAGGCCTCGGATACCCTAATACCGTCGGGGTCGGAAGAGAACAAGAGTTGACCAAGTGAGGTCGACAGGAAAGAAGACGGAGAGGAGCCCGGCACAAGTAAGTGGAAGCAATGCCGGACTCAGCTGGGGCCTCATGGTCGCCAACCCACGCCCACTAGAAGTGAGCCCCTGGGGGATTTAATTATTAGACTAAGAGTTCCTTTATTAATATTATTAGTACAGTGTCATTTCTGAATGTTTGAATTGAATACTTATTGTAATAAATAATAAAACAACCGGACACACTTTTTATTTTTGGAACTTGAACTCCAACTGTCTAACTCTAACAAACACAATTTACAATCCGTCTTTTGGTCTACTACGTAGAGGTGGTGGGTTATAGTTAGTTACTATATCTCCCAACCATTAGGTGGTATGCGAGAGATTCTCATATCTTAAAGAGGTACTCACAGAAAAAAGTTTGGGAAACACTAGTCCATAGTACCCACCCTCAATTTCGGAACTAAACATTTAGAAAAAAGCCGAGTAAATACGGTAATTTTGCCGAGCCAAATCAATGTGGGGTGGTCTTCTTTCTAGATGAAGAGGGCCCTGGTATTGAAGTACCGTGTTGCACACACAATACACACCTACCTTGTAGAGAAGGTAGGGCTTCACTTGCATGGTGACCGTCTTCACTCGACAGTTCGTCTTCTGGAAGTTATCCACCACTCTCTCTATCTCCTGGACCACTTCGACGTCCAAGACCTCCGCACCACACGGCCGACGCTCCACATCATAGTATGGCTGCTGCTTCAACCAGTTGGCAATGGCTGCCCCGTGGTCCTTCCTACAATACATCCCAATCCCGAACAAGATACTGGTCAATATCTTCTACATCAACAAGTTAATGGCTCATCCAACTGTTTATTGGGTTCTTATTAGAATTAGCCATTATTTTTGTATACTTTTAGCCATAAATGGGCATCATTTTTGTATGATTTGAGCAATAGAAAGGGATTATTTTCATACACTTTCAGCCATAAAATCAAATGTGAAGAATTGCCAACTTACTCGGGGCTGTCAGGGTAAATATCGAACTCGTAGAAGATGTCGTTGCCAGTGTGGTAGTTGAGGTATTCAAAGAGCTCGGGGAAGTTCCTCATGTAATCCTCCACTAGGTCCACAGCCTTGGACGAGTAATACCACAAAGAACCTTCCTTGCGAGTGTAGCCAGGTATCTGTCAAAGAACAAGTATTTGAAACTCTACTGAAAACAGAATATGCTGGGAAAAGAAAATTCAAAGTTTTTGAATACTGAATATTGGATATTTCAGATCACAGTGACTTCATGTGGAGTTATCCCCTATAGCCAAAATAATCTTCCAACTTACCTATTGTTTTACTTAGATATTGTGGATATTTCTGAGGCATATTCTTTATAGCAAATAGAAATCTAATCATTGGCCAGGAAAAGGAGCATATAAATAAAATGGAAAAACAAGACAAGAATAATCTCCACAGTCTGATACAAAGTCTTCAATGGTGGGTATTCACACTATCAATCCACACAATAGCTCTTCAATGCTATAACCCCAGGAGTTTGTTATGGCCTTCCAGTCTCATCACGACGGTGGACAGTAAACTGTTCTTTGTGACTCAAAAAGAGCATAAATCATCTGTCTTGAAATGGATGGTGTTGTGTCTTCCTACATAAATACAGTGAAATCTTAAATCATTATCAGTGGGACCTAAAAAGAAAAAAAGAAAAAGAAAAAAATTATGGATATGGGAAAAAAGATAAATGAGGTATTGAGGTATTGTGTTTAAAACACTTGTGGCAATTGTTTTGTCACAATAATTAATTTCTGACAGTCGACTTGTCTCAGCTGCATAGACAAACCATCACCAGGCCAAGAAGAAAAATCTCCCCGAAACAGTGACGAAGTGTTTCCTTAAAGCTGGATTACCAGGATAAGACAAACCCCTACTATGATTTTTACTACTCGTTGGAACATGACTCTC
The DNA here is from genome assembly GCA_946902985.2 of Meconema thalassinum. Classification (NCBI taxonomy): domain Eukaryota; kingdom Metazoa; phylum Arthropoda; class Insecta; order Orthoptera; family Tettigoniidae; genus Meconema; species Meconema thalassinum. The sequence goes on along the minus strand of OX336394.1, from coordinate 380,292,168 downwards.
CCAGACCCTGGCATTCTAATATGCCTTCATGTTCTCTCTATATACCCATTTGCACTTGTGGGTTTCTTTATGTTTAATTTATTCTTGACAATTTCATTGGAAATGGCTGCGATTTTCTGCCATAGTTCTTCCAGCAGAGAGGACATCCAAGTCCCTAAATCGCAAGACCTGGGCAACCTTGCTAAAATATAGAATATCTTGCCTGCATTATTCAAATAATTCCATTTCTTATTCAATTACGAAGATATTGAAATGGGCCAAATATGACCGTAACAGGAAGAACTGTGAACGAATGAGGAAGTTCGCACTGCAGTCACTTATTGCTAAAATCAACACCTGTGCCAATGTTACTCAGCTTGTTTCTTGATGTTAACTGGATCACCAGGCCAAGAAGAAAAATCTCCCCGAAACAGTGACGAAGTGTTTCCTTAAAGCTGGATTACCAGGATAAGTATTGGCAGACACACAAGATGTCACAGTGGAAAATTTTCAGGAATTTTCCGATCACTGTAAGCAACGAAATCTACCAGATGAAGCTGAAGATGTAGTCAATTTTGATAATGAACTTGCTACAACTGAGGATATTCATAGTAGAACTGATATTGCCGCCGAAAACAGCAGGTGTGAAGTCATTGAAGAAATGGACGATGATGAAGGCAATGGAATGGAGCCAAAAATATGCACTTTTGGAGAAGCACTATCAGTTGTGAGTGGCATTCAGGAATTTGCAGCTTCCGAGAATGTTCCAGAACTCCTGGAGGTAATGCTGGTTGCAGAGGAGATCATTGAATGTTCTCTTGTCAAGATGTCATGACAGTACACTTTGAAAGACATGTGGGAACAGAAACGAGTAGAGGAACTATGATTATCATATCAGAGCTGAAAATACAGTACAATGGTTATGTAATAACCCCTGGCTCTACAGCCCGTGAAGGTCCTAGACCTACCAAGCAACCTCTGCCCAGCCATTTGGCCTGCAGATATTGGGGTGACGTGTGATCAGCGCATTGGATCCCCTCGGCCGTTAATCTTGGTTTTCGTGAACGGGGCGCTGCCTCACTGTCGGACAGCTACTCAATTGTCCTCATGAGGCTGAGTGCACACTGTCCCAGCCCTCACGTCAGTTTTTAAAATACCTGACGGAGCAGGGAATCGAACCCGGGGCCTCTGAGTGAGAGGTAGGCACGCTACCCCAACTCCACGGGGCTGGCTACAATAGATATGAATCTATCTTTATTCATTTAGACCTTTATTTTAAATTATTCCTTCATTGCAATCTTGTGCGATCAATTTGTTTGTATTTCATTTTATTAAAACACAACCCTTTTTAAGACGGAAACCTATGAAAACGGAAGGAATTACCGTAATGATTGTGTTAAATTTTAAGCAGTTTTTACTGTATTATCAATAGGGATCGGATTTTTAGGTGCTAAATATCGGGAAAATATTTATTTTTTATGTATTAAAAATACCTGAAATGTGTGACAAAAAAAGTAAAAATATTTAATCATAATTTAGTTTATTAATGTGAGGGGGAGAGAGATCGGACTGGTTGGAACAGAGAAAAGGCCTGAAACAAGGAAGTGCACTGTCACCGTTACTTTTCATTGTGGTGATGGATGACGTAATGACCCGAGTGGCACAAGTAATTGGGGAAGGAAAGATGAAAGCAATGGTGTTTGCAGATGATTTGATGATTTGGGGAAACAAGGAGGAGATACAGGAACAGTTGGACGTGTGGGAAGGAATAATACAAGGATATGAGATGAAATTTAGCATAAATAAGAGTGAGATGGTGATCACAACAAGGAAGAAGGAAAGAACCACAACGGGAATAACAATTGGTGGGGAACAGCTGAAGAAAGTGGAGAGTTTCAAGTATCTGGGAAGCCTGATACAAGATAATGGAAGAAACGATAGAGAAATAAATGAGCGGGGGAGACAGGCAGAAGCATTCCGGAGGAGTGTGAGGAGCATGTTATGGAGCAAGGATGTCCCTCAGAACAGCAAAAAGATCATATATCGGACGTACTATGTCCCTATCCTGACGTATGCCTCGGAGACCTGGGTTATGAAAGGAAGGGAGAAGAGCAAAATACAGGCCAGTGAGATGAGGTTCTTGAGAAGCAGTATTGGAGCTACAAAGATGGACAGAATAAGAAATGAGAGGACCAGAGAATTTATGAAGGAGGAACCATTACAGGATGATAGAGAGAAATCTAGACTTAGATGGTATGGACATGTAAAACGAATGGAGGAGAAGAGGATACTGTACACGAGACGAAGTGGGAAGGAAAGAGACCGAGAGACAGGTGGCTGAAGGGGGTGGAAGAAAGCATGAAGAAGAGAGGAGAAGACTGGACAAGGGTGGAGGCTGAGAGATGGTGGGAAGACAGAAGACGTTGGAGAGGCTTGTGTTCCAAACAGACACGGCCAGTGGCTGGAAACTGTGCAAGATGATGATGATGATGAATGTGAACGAAATATATGCTATGCCTCACCGACTACTGAAGAATTACAATACACAACGAGATACATCTTCAGGTTGTCCATCACAAATAACTGACGATTATCGCGAAACACTTCTTCTGAAGGCGCGAAACTGCGGCAATATGTTTCTTGCCCTTGAGGTGTTGTGAAACTTGAGATCTTTGTTGAGCCTTGATTGCTTTCCCACATGGGTGGCAGAACAGAACGCCCCCATCGGAAGTAAAATTATCTTAAAATTCTGCAATATACTGCTGCTGATGATAACTTGTAGTTGCTTTTACTTTAGAAGTCGTAGAACTGCCTTACACTAAGCTGACGTACGCTCTACATGAAAATTAGATAGCTCACAGGTTCTTCCCCGTTGGAGTAACAGAGAACAAAAATGCAATATACTGAGGGATCTAGCATACAGATTTTAAAAGAAATGTAAATATTTTGTCTTTTTATGTTCTAATAAGTGAAAAGCAGGAATTTATGTATTTATAGAAAAAATGCTTAAAATATGTATTTACATAAAAAAATATTTATTTACCTAAAATTCTGAGCCCTAATTATCAAAGTGGTATTATTATCATGAAATTATTTAAACAAAAAGAGCTATAAATCTTGCTGCCCATGCCATCAGGAGATTTTATTGTGAGGAAATGATAAAAGGTGTACCTCTTCATTCTTCTTACTAAACTTGAGGTTGAGGCCAATATTTGTCTTGGTCGCATTCTCTACCACGTCCTCCTTGAACCCGTGGACGATGTAGATAGTCCCAGTGATTCGTGATAGGAGATGTGGTGAGATCCCAAGTCGCTGCGCTGCCGTAGACCCTGAGACATAAACATGAAAATCAATGTCCTAAAAAAGCCTCTGTTACAGAAATGCACAGGATCAAGAGTCAGAGACCATCTTACCTGGCATATAAGTGACTTGCAAATCCTTGTATCTCCCCTGAATATTCTCCAGTGGGGGCTCAGCCGTGACCCTCATGTTTACCTTGACCCTGCCTGAGCGTGCAAAGCCCTTGTTGCCTTCCACTACCTGGCATATGGACAAGACACAATATTAGTTTCATTGGCTTTACATCTTAGTCATCAGCCTCTTGTACGTGAGTGTGTGTTGAAAGTGTTTCTGTAGTGACTGTAGTAGTGCATGTAATTGTATTAACCACTGAGATATGATTGCTGCTGAGCAAGGTGGTACTGCGATCTAAGAATCCTAGGCTCGAGTTGCACCCATGTAAGCTCAGCATCAGCTATAAACACCTAGTTCCTACCTTGGCTATCCCAAATGGGTAAGAATTAGTTTCCTCTTAAAAATAATATGCCTATCAATACAATTCATGAAACATATATTAAATTAAAGTACATGTTTTGACCTTTTGATGTAGTCTTCTTCAGCTTATATCTTAACTAAAATCTAAAATATCTAAAATAACTGAACTCTAAATTAAAAAATGGATATCTTTACAAAATATTACATTTAAAAAATGAATTGTAACATAATTCTGAATTCTGTTGTTAAAGATGTCAAAAGCTAACGAATATTCTAAAAAAAAAAGTACCTGCAGTCAGTTATCAAATATGAAAATTTCTTTAATTATGAGGAAGAGTGTACCCGTTGCAGCCCTCAGACCAGAATTAAAGTTGTTGGCACGGCTGGGAATCGAACCAGGACCTCCAGGGTGACAGCCAAGAATGCTAGCCACTACACCACGAGGTGGTCCCCATAGGAAGAATGCGGCGTTATTTCAAAAACCTGTATAATTCATTATTCGAAAGAAAAGGTGTGCTTTATGATATTAATATTCAATTCTCCCGTATAATACAAACTGTTAAGTGCCTACATACTTCTAGCTTCTACTCTCCGAAATGGCATCCTAAAAATGGCTAACGGTCTGTTCAAAGAGCCTACAACTTGTTACGAAAGCAAGAACCTTACCCAATGGGCCGAAAGCACCATCGAACGCCAAACCAACTCCCAAGCTTTCTCAGAGCACAACCGCACACATGTGACCGCCGCTCTGTTAGGACAGTGGGTATGTCAAACGGACCGAGTGTGGCATTGATCGCGTTACATCCCAATAGTTTTTTCGTGCTCGGAACCACAAGGACAGTGGGTCTTGCCAAACGGGCCAGAGAAAGCTGCAACTGGTAGACTCTATTGCAAACTTTGCTCTTAAGCGGGCGTGGGCAGATACTACCCGCAGCACATTGCAACATGTGAAGGGCGAGAAGTTTCTCATCCTCCAATTGGCCGCTTGCATATACTGTCCACAGTACATTTCTTCTTGCGACACATTAGGGAACTTTTTGCCGTAATGTTGTAAGTGTTCAATGTGAGTATCGCGTTTCATCCCACGTATTCTATAATTAAATAATTAAATGAATAAATACATTTTAAAATCCGCAAATCTGCAAACAAAATCCGTTATCTGTTTCAAGATCCCAAATACTGTGAAAACGGCAGCCCAGCCATAGACCAATATAATAACATTAAATACCATTAACGTAAAGGGTGTTTATCTCACGAAGCAAAAACCCATTTAATTATTTCTAACTAGCAACCCGACCTGGCTTCGCCCGGGAACAGTTATGAATGCATTACGTGATAATCGCTTTTTTTTTTCCAATGTCAATGAACAACCACCAATATTCGTTTTACGTCTCGGCATGATGGGTTAAAATCACTGACTGGACTATTAATTATATTATCATGGAGATGCATATGCAACAAATTCTTGTCAGACGTAATTTAAGAATGGTGAGGTGCATGAAACACAAATCCCCCTTCCGTCCAATCTTAACTTGACTGTGAATTTTGCGGAAGGAAAAGTTCACAGACGAAATTAAGAAAAGCCGAGTTGCACTTCAGGGAAACTTCAAACACAACCACTCTTCTCTAAAGTTTTTTAACTCAACACGACTCGACAGTTTGCTGCTGGCTGTATCTGGAGCAATAAGCTCGTCCACTAGCTAAGCTGTAACTGGGGTGATAGACTCGCCCCTAGCTAGCTCGTAAACAGTCGCCTCAGTAACTAAATGGAGATTGTTGGAAGAAATGAAAACGTAATAACACTTATAGTAGGCGATGTATTGAAGATAGAGATATGCTCTCCCGGGCCTTTATGTAGAACTTTCCATGCTGAACAATTCTTACACTCATAGTATATAGATATTTTTAATGGTTTGCCCAGCGTAATCTTTAAAAGCGCACGGACGACAGGTTTCTTTCGACCTTTTCACTGAAATTGTTAGTGCTGACTTCCTTTGGTCATAAATAAATTATTTTCTACAGAAACCTTCCTCGAGATATCCTTTACAGAATGGTGAAAACCGCATCAAAATCCATTCAGTGGTTCTAGAGATTATCCGTGACATCCAAGAATCGGGCACTTTGTTTTATATTAAGTAGAGATTATACGCCAATCAGTATAATTTAATATAATATAATCCCCATTCCGTCCAATCGTAACTTGACTGTGTTTCACAGGCGAAATGACGAAAACCCGAGTTGCACTTCCAGGGAAACTCCAAACAAAACCACCCTTCTGACAAGTCTTCACTCAACACGACTCAATGGTTTGCTGCTGGCTGTATCTGGGGCAATAGGTTCGCCTGCTAGCTAGGCTGTAACAGGGATGATAGACTCGCCCCTAGCTAGCTCGTAAACTGTCGCCTCAGTAGTTGAATGGGCATGGTTGGAAGAAATTAAAACGTAAAAACACTCTTGCGGACTTTTTTGTACAACTTTTCATGCTGAGCAATTTTTACACTCAAAGTATTTAGATATTTTTAACGGTTTGCCCAGCGTAAGCTTACAAAGCACTCGGACGGCAGGTATTTTTTCGACTTGTCCACTGAAATCGTTACTGCTCGGCTTCCTTTGATCATAAATAAATTATTTTCTACAGAAATCAGCCTCGAGATATCCTTTACAGACTGGTGAAAACCGCATCAAAATCCATCCAGTGGTTCTCAAGTATACCCGTAACATCCAAGAATCGGGGACTTAATTTTATACTAATTAGAGATAAGGGTTTGAATATTCCCGAAGGGAATATGAAGTAGTTTCCATTTGAGCGGATGAATTATCAATAAATGATAAAAATGGTCCGGTTAGCTCAAATAATGCCAGCGTTTCGCCCCAGTGTGCCGTTGGGCTCGTCAGTTGGTACAGACACACCTACCAATACGCGTGGCTAGCACATACTGAGAAGGCCATGCAAGACACAAAATACAAGCAGTATTGACGTCACGAGCATGCCAATGTGCTACGGGAGTAAAACTCCCTTTCATAAAAACAATATTCAAACCCTTATTTGGATTGCCAAGGTAAGGCTTTTGTTTTTATGAAAGGGAGTTTTACTCCCGTAGCACATTGGCATGCTCGTGACGTCAATACTGCTTGTATTTTGTGTGTTGCATGGCCTTCTCAGTATGTGCTAGCCACGCGTATTGGTAGGTGTGTCTGTACCAACTGACGAGCCCAACGGCACACTGGGGCGAAACGCTGGCATTGTTTGAGCTAACCGGACCATTTTTATCATTTATTGATAATTCATCCGCTCAAATGGAAACTACATCATATTCCCTTCGGGAATATTCAAACCCTTATTTGGATTGCCAAGGTAAGGCTTTTGTTTTTATGAAAGGGAGTTTTACTCCCGTAGCACATTGGCATGCTCGTGACGTCAATACTGCTTGTATTTTGTGTCTTGCATGGCCTTCTCAGTATGTGCTAGCCACGCGTATTGGTAGGTGTGTCTGTACCAACTGACGAGCCCAACGGCACACTGGGGCGAAACGCTGGCATTGTTTGAGCTAACCGGACCATTTTTATCATTTATTGATAATTAGAGATATACAACAATCTCTGTTTACCCCTTATTAATCCCGTTTCCAACAGGGTCGGGGATGAGATGCGATAAATTCCACAAGGCTGATAGATTCTACAGTTGGATGCCCTTCTTGACACCATCCTCGAAATAGGAGTTAATGAGAGATGAAATGAATGAAGATGAACATACAACAATATTGCTTGTTAATTTCCTTCCCTATAAAACTACTATAAAATCTCTACTTAGTGTAAAACAAAGTCCCCGATTTTTGGATATTCCGGGTAATCTCGAGAACCACTGGATAGATTTTGATGCGGTTTTCACCGTTCTGTAAAGGATATCTCGAGGAAGGTTTCTGTAGAAAATTATTTATGACCAATGGAAACCAAGCAGTAACAATTTCAGTGTATAAGTCTAAAAAAACCTGGCGTCCGTGCGCTTTTTAAGCTCACGCTAGGTACATCGTTAAAAATATCAATATACTATAAGTGTAAGAATTGTTCAGCATGAAATTTTCTACAAATCATCCGCGACCTCTATCTTCAATACATCGCCAATGATAAGTGTTTTTAAGTTTTCATCTCTTCCAACAATCTCCATTCAATTACTAGCTTCGATACAGTTTACAAGCTAGCTGGTTGGCGAGCGAGTCAATCACCCCAGACACTGTCGAGACTATTAGCTCAGCTTCAGAGAAGACTGGATGTCTTTGGAGTTTCCCTGGAAGTGCAACTCGGCTTTTCTTTACTTCGCCTGTGAACTTTTCGTTCTGCAGAATACTCAGTCAAGTTTAGATTGGCCGGAAGGGGGATTTGTGTTTCATGCACCTCGCCATTCTTAAATTACCTCCATGATAATACACTAGTGTCCAAAAGTTAAGCATAATCACTAAACAAGGCCATACCGCCTGATAGGAATGTCAGATGGATTACTGAACAAACAGAAGCTGAATCACACACCATAATTATGTCACACAACCTGTCCATACGGCCAATCAACATATGTCGCCCCACACCATGACGCCACCACCACCATACCGGTCCCGTTCCACGATGTTCCTGTGGTTGCACCGGCTACCCGGCTCTCTCCAGATTAATGTGCGACGAGAATCGTTCTGCAAACTGAAGCAGGATTCATCTGCGAAGAGCACATGTCTCCATTCATTCATAGTCCAGTTTCGACGTTGACGGCTCCACAGTAAACGGTCCCGTCTCTTTGCTGGAGTGAGCGGGACGCACACCACTGGAAGTCTGGCAAACTGCCCTGCTGTTCTGAGCCTCCGGTACACAGTTTGCCGGGAAACTGCGACCCCTGAGATGGCTGCAAGCTCCGCCGACAATTGTCTTGCAGGTACTCTCCGATTTCATCGGGTGGTTAAGGCCAGATATCGGTCCTGCTGAGGGGTGGTTACTCTTGGTCGACCTGGTACTGGCCTATGACTAACATCTCCTGTGTCTCAAAATCATCTACAAAGCCTAGAAATGACACTTTGTGGCACATTCAAGGATACGGCGACTTCGGTCTGTGACTGGCCTGCTCCAGGCGGCCGAGTATTCTATCCTGAAAAACGGGGTCCAAATAGCATTGTTGTGTCATTATGTTGTCACGTTCACCACGAGGCTACACTCTGCACACTATAACAGGGCAACCACAACTGAGGGAATATGGGGTGCAGGCACCGGCTGTGTTTACCTTGCAGTTACACCGCTAGTCAAAGCAGGGAATACTCCTTTTCTATACAGAGCGAACAGGTAAGGTTGGTAGTTGCATATGTTGTGCGATTTGCGGTCTATTTCCTGTTGCCCTGCTTATTCGTAACTTATGCTTAACTTTTGGACACTAGTGTATAAATGTCTTTTATAATCATTTTCCGCATTGACATTAGATATCTACTTTACTTATTATGTCCACTGTACAACACAACTTACTTTGCTTGAGGTGCTAACTCCTCTTCAGGGACATGTTAGACTGTAAATTTACTGAACTAAGTTGAAGATGGACTGCTTGGATGTCCAAAACATGTCCCTGAAGAGGACTTAACACCTCAAGCAAAGTAAGTTGTGTTGTACAGTGGACATAATAAACAAAGTAGACACTAGGCTAGTGTATAATTAATAGTCCAGTCAGTGATTCCAACCCATCATACTGAGACGGAAAATGGATATAGGTCGTAGTTCACTGAAATAGATAAATATATGCTTATCACATAACAATGAAACTGAGCAACAAATAATTTCTTGATTGTCACAGGAGAGAGAAAGAATTCACAAAGACAAAGAGAGTCATCTCCAAAGTTCCTTTGACACAAGGAAGAAATGTTCATGGTTTGTGGTATGATAACGAGAATTCTGCTATGAATTATGATTCCTCCATAAATGATATAAATGATGATAGAGTTTCCAGGCGAAGCGGGGGAGGGTTGTTAGTTAATGACAAATACAGACCTCTCCCATAGATCCATAGTGTGGATGCGCCAGCAGGAAGCAGATGGACTTAGGTGGAAACACTTCATTCAACATCTTGAACTGGACGAAGGAAGAGTCGTGCACAGCTAGGTCCTTCACTGTAGCTTGCATTGCATATGTATTTGTCTGGGAGTTCCACTGGTGAAAGACAAGAAGACTTGCATGTTTTGACAGAATTGGATTCAACAATACCCTTAAATTATTAATTAGGTGCAGTAATCACAAATGATTTATTCATAAGAATAGGCTTTAGAAGTGAACTTCTCATTTAAATGCAAATATATATACACACTTGCCAACTTTCTAAATGGCCTATGAATAAAAACACCCTCCTTGCGGCATAGCATTGTTAAACCATGCACCATGGCCGCGAGGACAGCTGCAGCAAGTCTGGAGATCGCAGGTTCGAATCCTGACACTGACAACGGCTATCCCAAGTGTGTTTTCTTCCTGGGTTTCCCCCCTCCCACATTCTCTCCAGGTAAATGCTGAGATAGTACCGTACCTTAAGTTCTGGGGCGCCTACACACTGAACTTCATAGGGCTGATGACCAAGATGTCCCAAACCCTTAAGATGAATTAACAACAGTAAAATCCCCATGCGACAGGATTCGAAGGAAAAAGCTGGCACCAAAATGCAGTTAAACACTACAAAGTGCATCATTTTCTTCATTTCAGATAAGCAGAGTTCTTCAGCATTAAATTAAAATGCTATGTGTACCTGATGACTTTCTAGGGGACAAAACATTTCACCAGAATTAAACTACCACAAATATTTAAAAAATTAAATCAATTTAAACAAACTTAATTCGCACAATGACACGCCCTCATCTTCAAGACTTCTACATCTCGTGGTGACGACAAACGAACGATAACGGCTTTCATAATGAACTATCTTTCCTTCGCAAAGAAAGAAAGAAAGAAAGAAAGAAAGAAAGAAAGAAAGAAAAAACCAATATCAAGCGACTAGGACTTAAAAGCCAATTACCATCAGGGTGCATGTATTCATAATCAAAGACCGTTTGTAAAACTATACATCAGAGCAATTCCCAGGTCCAACAACAACCAGCGGCATGTGGAAGCTAGTCCTGACGTGAATTTGAAAAAGAAGATCTTGGTGCATAATATATTATTATAGTTCATAAAAAAATAAAAAAACTGAAATTCCATAAATTTTATGGAATAAATGTAAAAGTTGGCAGGTATGTATGTATATACACAGGGTGTATCTTAAGTATACCGACAAAAAAATTAGGGACGCTCTTCGTGTTATGTAAAAGACAATACCGCAATCGGATTGGCGGAGAACATTTTTCCCTTCGAGAAAATGAGGCTACTTTGTTACTTCCGGGCGCGCGATTCAAATTGACGGGCTCGCCTTATTTGCTGAGCCAGAGTGCAAGCAAAGGCGAACGAGGAAACTTGCGCAATCCCGCCACCATATCTCTGTCTCCTATTACACTCCCTTCCCTCGCCTGAAGCACAGCAGGCACAGCAGTGGCCAGAGGCTTGCTCTGCGGCTCAGCAAATAGGCGAGTTCGTAGATTTGAATCGTGCGCCCGGAAATAACAAAGTAACCTCGTTTTCTCGAAGGAAAAAATTTTCTCCGCCAATGCGAGTACGGCATCGTCTTTTACATAACACGCAGAGCGTCCCTGATTTTTTTGTCGTTATAATTAAGATACACCCTGTATATATATATATACATTACACATATTTTAAACATCAGTTCACAAACCGTAGATAATGTCAAGGATCCTGAATTTTAAATTCAGATGGTGTTAATAAATAACTGAAAATGCTAACACTGAAATGCTGGATCTGCAACAATCCTTGTGGCAGACTCCACTAGATGTATCCTGTCAGATCATTTTTGGAGAAAAAAAAAAGAAAAAGAAAAAGAAGTACCATAAAATATAACTACCTGCTTGTCAAGTGTGATTTTTCCATTTTTTCCGAAAACATATTTCCTTCCAACCAGAGTGGTAGCAGTGATCAAAAGATGGGTGGAGCCATTATCCACTCCAAGACGGTTCATGTAGCTGTAAGAGTAAAGGAGTCACTTTTTAATAACACTACCATACCATAGAAATGATTTTAGAGAATAAAAGCTCCCCTAGGGTAAATCATATCTGTTAAGTAAGACTTGCAACTGTGACCGTAGTCGGGACGGGACGTACTGCTGTCCAGGTAGGTGCGCTTTGCCTCTTACCACCAACACTAAGGGCCATACCTTAATCCAGACACTAAGTCTTAGATGGAGAGAGCACAGAGCAATGGCTTCTGGAATGACATTAGACAACATTAGAGCCATCTGTGTGCCAAAGTTGGAACCCAACTTGGGATTTTAGAATCGCAACAATGACTTTGGGGAACAGTTCACTTAGAAGAGGCCATATCTGTTGCACACCTGCCTAGACACTACGACATCCAGGTTCAAATTCCAACTGTGGTCAAAGTACAGTACCTAAAAATGTAATCAACATGGAATACTTACCGCTCTCGGATGCTGTTCCTGAAAGTATCCCACAGCGCAGCACTGGGTCCCTTCAGTTCTTCAACACTGAAGTTGGGAGACGTCTCAGGTGTAGGCGAGTCACTGGAACCCTCTTGGGAGTTGTCTACCAGAGTATAACGCTGCTCCTTGCTGGAAACAGCTACGACTCTGCAATATGTCACAAGATGGGATTACACAGATAGCATCAATAATGACTAAAGGGCAATGACAGTGGTCTGATGTTGGTGTTATTGTTAAACTCTGTAGTGTAATCTTAGGTTGATTAATCATCATCATATGTGTACTCAATTTTTTTGGTGTTTTTCTATCATGATTTAAATTTAAATAAACATAATTACATATCAACGCCAACTGTTAGCTATGACAGTTCGAAACACAATTCAAGGAACACAAAAATGCAATCAAACACAAGACACTCAGCTATTTGTGAACATATGTACGACAACAACCATTGTTTCACCAACATTGAAACAGGTCTAAAGATTTAACATCACGAAACAAAGGCAAATGAGAATAGGCACAGGATGCATCCTCATCAAATAACATGTATCACTTATATTCCTTACCATATACAGTGAGTTCTTCTCATAACTCGTCCGGCCAGCGCATCGAGCTTATCTGCCTCGCGTTGACTGATCACTTCCTGTTACACAGCGCGCACTTCCCAGTTCTGGTCCGTGCTTATAACGTGTATTAAGTTAGTGTTGATCTGTCGCTCCAACACATTAAACCTAATTGAGGAAATTTTTGAAGACCGTGTTATTAGTACGGACTTTTGGCTGTCACGGCCCCCATATTTAACAGTTTGTGACTTTTACTTATGGGGGAATTTAAAGAATAAAGTGTATGCAAGAAACTCGCACACGTTGGATGAACTGAAAGAACATATCCGGAGAGAAATAGCCTCAATTACCGAAGACGAACTTATGCGTGTGAATCGCAGTTTCCTAAGACGATGCCGGAAATATGTGGATGTAGGAGGAGAACATTTCCAACATCTCCTGTCATAAGGTACGACCTTAGTTTATTAATTCTTCCTTTCTTCATTTTAATTGTTATCTCAAGTCATGCATGGATAAAGTGAGCCAAGTGCCGTTCTGTTCTTTTTGCTATGCATGCCGAACGGGGAGTGCTGAGTCAACGGGAGATAAGCTCGGTGCGCTGGCCGGACGAGTCATGAGAGGAATTCGCTGTATAAGTAGGGATAGGAATTTTTCGGTGATTTCAGAGTGAAGAAAGCGGTATTTTAAAGTGGAAATTCGGTGTTTTCAAGTGCACTTTTCGGTACTTTCAAAATGTTAAATTTTAGGCGGGATTTTTTAAATATCATGGAAAACATAACACATTTCAGTCACACTTCAAAGTATACTTCAGTGAAGAGATCCAAATTCCCTTGTGACAAACGGTAACATGTATCACTTAACGTGCTAGTGTAAGCTGAAAAACAAAAGTTCACAGTTAGCGTTTGAACAGGGTATCAAAATGGTTTTCAACACAGATTCTGAGAACTTTGGAAATACAAATGTCATTCCTTGCAAAACTCGAACAATGTCTGTCTTGGTCCTGTCGTGCATCTGCCTCTTGATTAAAGTTTGCAGTTCGTTGTATCCTCTTATGACCTCACTTTTTTTCAGTGTTCCACAGAATGACAACTTCTTAATTTTCTTTGCAAGGTCCTCATTGATGTTCATTGGCACTATTTCTGCTGGATCAAACGCACACATTTGTAAATCTTGTTCCCAGGGTCAACAGATCTCAGGCTGATTAATATTCTAAGAGCATGGGACCCAGCATTTACTAAAAGTGAATGTATTTTCTCTCCTTTTAACACATTTCCACAACTCTCCAACAGCTCCTTAATGTTGGTACCGTAATTTCCAGAAACAGCAAGTTTAAGGGCTTGCTGAATTCTCCGTAGATGTCCATCTAGAAGGTAACAGTCTGATAAGACTGGCCTTCTAATCAAGGGATGAGTACAGTGATGTCTGTGCCAAATTCTTTGAATCTCAAGTATTTCGTCATGTGAAACATTGTTCAGGAAATCAACACCAGAGTTATCAGTCCCTACTACTTCATTCATAAATTGCACGATATCTTTCAGGTACTCTGACAGGCACACTACAGAATGAAACCAAGAAGACCACCTGGTTAAGACTGGTTCAGGAAACAGTGGCACATTTGGATATGGATACTTGCCATCTAGATATTCATGTCTGAAAGGCGCACTATATGACGCCACACGTCGAGTAGTTACTTGGATGAAGGGGGAGGTGACCTTGCTGTTCTGGTCCTTAAATCCTCAATAACTTAGTAACTTACCAGGATGAGATTGATAAAGATCGCTGTATGCAGAAAGCGAGGTCCGCTATCTACCGTTAACTTTCCGATCATTCCGTGTTTGTTGGATTCTCTCCATGCAGTCAAGTCGTGAGAGAAAATTACCGCTACTACACTCGCACAAAAACAAGCCTTCGTCGGCTTCTGTGACAACTATATCTTAAATGGGCAAGGGGGTCACACTACGATGACATTAGGGCAAAACCTGGATGAATGCCAAGATGCAGAAGAAAGTGACATTCAGTAGTTAGACTTCGATAAAGACGATCATGGTTTCAGACATGAAAGCTTTGAGGATATTGTACGGAATTTGACTGTCGGTGAGGTAAACTGAGATCTAGTGCATGTCAAGTGAAGGAGTGATGAAACGGAAATCCCAAAAGTTCCCACAGTCAAGCTACAGTAGCTTGTCTATAGTCACACTTATCTCTTAAATAGAAAATCGAAATGAATTTTCGTTCTCATATATTGTTTTCTTCTGAATTGTACAATCTAAAACTAGAAAAAATAACTATCTAAGAAACAAAAAGTGATTAGTCATTTCTCTTGTATGTAAATTATAAAACTCGCTTACGCTCGTTTTATAAACATACTCGTGTCTTAATTACCATTATAGACGAGTTGCATACGACTGTTTATGTTCGACGATAATTATTATAACTATTTTATGTTTGAACATAAATATTCATAAATATCTGTAGAGATTTCACCAGTTTTATGTACTGAACAGAGCGCATGAGACGCAGAGAATGCCTTGCATTTGACTATGGCCTCCTCGATTACCCTACTATGACACTAGGCCACGCAGTGAAATTTAAATTAGAAGGCCGTTGAACTCAGTACATCTAATTATCTAATTGGTCATCTGTTTCTTGAGCTCTGATTGGTGGGAGAAACTGTTTCATAATGCAAAATAGTGTTATAATGAGCCTCATTATAGTAGAGTTTTCTGACATATAATAGTCAGGGTCGAATATAAAGTATTATAATTATTTTTTCTGCGTGTTCTTAAAATACATTTCAATATTTTAACCAATAGTTTTCTTTTTGCCTGGCTTAAAAACACTACTGCAGATAATTCGCGGCTATCAAAAAATCGTAGAAATTTGTGCATTAATTGCCGCGAATTATCGGAAGAGCACTATAAAGAAAGAAAAAACGAAAAAAGCTAAAATTCACGTTTTCAAGTGAAATTCGTGTTTTCATGCAAAATTCGCGTTTCATGCGAAATTCGCAAAAATTCGCGAGCTCAAAAACATTTCTTTTTGCCATTTTTAGGGTTATTATAACATATTATCACCTGTGTATGACTTCTTTTAAAAATTCGCGATTGCGAATTTTTCCTATCCCTATGTATAAGAGGATTCAGTCTCTATGGTCCAGTTCAGTCTAATCAATCATGCAGTGAGGAGCGAGGAGTTGACCATTGAGTGCAAAACAGCACAGCAACACAGTGTAGATGTCTAAGTGCGGAAGTTT
This sequence comes from Meconema thalassinum, assembly GCA_946902985.2. Classification (NCBI taxonomy): domain Eukaryota; kingdom Metazoa; phylum Arthropoda; class Insecta; order Orthoptera; family Tettigoniidae; genus Meconema; species Meconema thalassinum. The sequence continues at coordinate 380,276,051 of OX336394.1, read as the reverse complement.
GTCTGCTAGCTTGGGAACAGAGAGTTGGGACTGAGGATGCTTGGTTGCAGCAGAATCGTAGAAGATGCATATGAAGATCTGGGTTCGACATGCTATGGTCAGGACTACATAGAAAGCAACAGCAGGACACCAATAGCAAGTTAGGTGGCAAGTGCAAAGCTGTACACACTGTATGATATGGGCAATTGTGAAGCTGTGGCACTAAAGCGACCACAGGACAGAGCGATTGCAGTGGAAATCTTGTAAATACTAGTATAAATTGCAGCGAGTAGTAATGACACGGGTAGCAGGAAAGAGAGGAGAAGATAAGATGAAAACAATGGTGTTTGCAGATGATCTCATGGTCTGGGGAAACAAGGAGGAAATTCAGGAGCAACTGAAGGCTTAGGAAGAAACAGTGAGAGAGTACAGATGGAAGTTCAACATCAGTAAATGTGAGATCCTGTTAATGACCAGGAAAAAGGACAGACAAATGAGTGGGATAACACTTGGAGGTGACAGCTGTAGAAGGTGGAAAGTCTCAAGTACTTGGGAAGTATAGTGGAGGAAAATGGGAGAAATGACAAAGAGATTATGGAACGTGGCAGACAGGCAGAAGCATTTCTGAGAAGCATTAGGAGCTTAGTGTGGAATAAAGATGTCCCACAAAAAAGCAAGGAAGTGTTATACAGAAGCTACTATATCCTGATACTGACCTATGCTTCAGAAACATGGATAATGAAGAAAAGAGACATAAGCAGAATACAGGCAAGTGAAATGAAGTTCCTGCGAAGTAAGATCGGAGTAACAAGAAGAGACAGGGTGAGGAATGAAAAGGTCAGGGAAATAGTGAAAGAGGAGCCCTTGCAAGGTAGGATTGAGACATCAAGACTGAGGTGGTATGGACACTTAAAGAGAATGGAAGAGTAGAAGATTCCCAAGAGGATACATGAGATGCAGATGCAGAAGAAACGACCAAGAGGAAGACCAAGAGGAGATAGATGGCTGAAAGGAATGGAGGAATGTGTCAAGAAGAGAGGCGAGGACTGGACCAGAGTGACAGCGGAGAGGTGGTGGGAAGAAAGGACTAAGTGGCGAGGCTTATGTTCTAAACAGACCCAGCCTGGGGCTGGAAACTGGACAAGATGATGATGATGATGATGATGAGTAATGCCAATATAGAGTAAGCCATACATGCTACCAGTGGTGTGATTATTTCATGTGCAAATGAGCCACAGCATGAACAGTGAAGTCCCGATTTAACGTTCCTAGAAATAGTGTTTGCCCATAATTTACTTTTTAGTTGATCCTAGCTGTTAGGGCATAAAGACAATGTACAGTGGGCTCCAGTTTAACAACTTTACATTTAACCTTTATTTAAGGCTCGAATTTTACGACCACTGTAGCAACACTGTCGATTTAACAGTCGTAACAGTTCCAAACAATTTACTACTTGAACATTTTCTCCCTGCTATGTTACAAAATTAAGTCGTGTCTACTTCAATCAATTGCATTCGCTGGAAATTAGGAGTTGTGAAATAAAAATATTGTAACTGGGTGGTTTATTCATATGTGAGAGAGGTTGAAGGTGAAACGCCAGGGTCTATGCTGTTTGCTGATGATATTTTACTGTGTGAAACTAGCCTGGTCGAGTCAAAATTGGAGGAATGGAGGAAAGTGTTGGAAGACAGAGGTATGCGAATCAGTTGGCCAAAGATGGAATATATGGTAGCAAATGGGCTACAAAAGGACATCTCTATACATATGGAAGAAGTAACATTGCCAGCAGTCCACAGGTTCAAGTATCTGGGATCAACCTTAGAGAATGATGGAGGATCGGAATCTGAAATTTCCCATAGAATCCAATATGGCGGGATGAATTGGAGGAAAATGAGTGGAGTGTTATGTGACAGGAAAGTACCTAGCCCAATGAAAGAAAACTTGTATAAGACAGTGGTGAAGCCTGCAATAATGTATGGTGCAGAGACATGGGCCATCACCAAGGCACAGGAGGTGGCGAGATGAGGATGCTATGGTGGATGTGTGGTGTTACCAGACGGGACAAGATTAAGAATGAACACATCAGAGGAACAGTTAAGGTGGGACTACTGAGCAAGAAGATACAGGAAAGCAGATTAAGGTGGTTTGGACATGTAGAATGAAGAAATGAGAACTGTGTGGGAAAGACAGTGCAGACGATGAAGGTTCCTGGAAGGAGGAGAGTTGGGAGACCTAAGCTAAGGTGGAGAGATATGGTTGCCGAAGACCTGAGGGAAAAAGGTTGGACGAGAGGAGAAACTTGGCGGAAATGAATGAGCGATGGAAGTACCGACCCCACTTAATTGGGAAAAGGTTTAGCTAAAGAAGAAGATGAAGAAGTTTATTCACATGTTAGATATAAAAAGAGAGTTGAACTAACTTGGCTTCCAAAAGATGAGGCCAGTCCACAAAAATAGTCTTGCCAAGTAACTGCTGAGCGACTTCCTTCACGTCTGGTTGGTCCTTGTTGGTGATGTGAAGGATCATGTTCTCTCCTCGACTTGTCTCCTCAAACACTTTCACTCTTTTCTTCATGAGCTTAGCCTGCAAGAAACAAGTCCTACTGATCACACCACACTAGCTACTTCACAAGATATTCAGCCACCACGAGTGAGTTTATACTCGCATCATCACATGAGTAATGCTTCATTATGTGTAGGTTTCTATTCAGTCAGTCATCATGTTAATGGGAGCCCAATTATATTGAGCAGAAAATTTAATATAAAACAAATCTATAAAAGAAAATACGATAAGGTGGACATACAAACAATAAATGAACAGAGAAAGATGGATAAAAACATGTAAAATGGACAAACATAATAAAACATTGACAGACACACCATTAAATGGTAAATAAATTTGTGTAACCCTTGAAGACCTCAACGGAATCTGCAGCGGAGAAGATGGACTTCAGAACGGTGGAGATTGCGGAAGAGGCAACCCAGTACTCAGGGAATAGTATGAGTACATCAAATGGCAGCGTCTGTTTCCCAGGTTAGGGGCGGTTGCAAGGGCGTCTGTTTCCCATGTTGGGGCGGCCTGAATAATAGCTGGCAGTAGCTTCATAAAATGCCTTTGGGACTGGCGACCCCATCGTAATAATAGCCTAAAATGGAAATGGCACTTCCAATGATTCGGAGAAGGTTAGGGCGTACCCTGCAGGCGACGCGCAGTTCTTTTGGTACTGGGGGAACTGTGAGAAATGGGCGACCAGTAACCGAAATGAAAGTGGGAATCATGAATGTCATGACCCTGACAGGCAAGGTAGAGGAGGTGGTAGACTTCATGGAGAGGGAGAATGTTGGATTGATGGGGCTGAGTGAAGTGAAATGGAAAGGTAAAGGAAGGAAGAAATTGAGGAAAGGATATACATTATACTGGAGTGGTGGCCAAGAGGCAAAAAATGGCGTGGGACTGATAACCTCGAAACAACTGGAGGAGTATGTGGAAGTGGTCGAGCGTGTGAGTGACAGAATAATGAAAATTAGAATGAAGATGAAAAATGACGTGATGGACTTCATACAAGTGTATGCACCACAGACTGGAAACAGAGAAGAAGATATTGAAGTATTCCTGGAGGAGGTAGAAAGAGTAATTTCAGATGTAGAAGTGGTGATCATGGGAGATATGAATGCACAAGTCGGAAACGAGAGACAAGGAAAGGAAGAAGTCATTGGACCATATGGATATGGGAAAAAGAACCGGGAAGGAGAGGAACTTGTAAACTTTTGTGAAAGGAATGGACTGATAGTGGGTAATTCATGGTTTCGGAAGAAAAACAGCAGGAAAATTACGAGATATGGTTGGGGCGATAGAAGAACAAAATCAGTAATTGACTACTTTCTGGTGGAAAGGACTAATCGCAGAAAGCTGATATATGACCCCAGTTGGAAAGACAGATTGGTTTAGGAACAAGACTGGACTAAGACAGGGGAGTGTGCTGTCACCTCTCTTGTTCATAATGGTGATGGATGAAATTGTAAAAGAAACAAAGGAAGCATATGGACATAAAGAAATGAAGTTACTGTTATTTGCAGATGATATTGTGGTCTGGGGAAGGAACACCGAAGAAGTGCGGTATTGGAGCTACAAAGATGGACAGAATAAGAAATGAGAAGACCAGAGAATTAATGAAGGAGGAACCATTACAGGATGGTGTAGAGAAATCTAGACTTAGATGGTATGGACATGTAAAACGAATGGAGGAGAAGAGGATACCCAGGAGGATACACGAGACGAAGTGGGAAGGAAAGAGACCGAGAGACAGGTGGCTGAAGGGGGTGGAAGAAAGCGTGAAGAAGAGAGGAGAAGACTGAACAAGGGTGGAGGCTGAGAGATGGTGGGAAGACAGAAGACGTTGGAGAGGCTTGTGCTCCAAACAGACCCGACCAGTGGCTGGAAACTGTGCAAGATGATGATGAGAAGGGTAGCCCTTAGTTGTGAGCATGTCTGAAGTCCTGGAGCAAACAATTGTAACTGTGAACTTCAAACTCTTGTTTCATTGAATAATCAATATTGATACCGTATATATTTTAAATAATACGCCTATTATTAACTTAAATGCTTTTGAATTTATTTATTTATACTTGCGCGCCACCAATACAATTACGTAAACTGTAAAATTATAACTTCCTCATAGCCAATGGAATCGTAAACATTTTAAAATATAATATTCAAAGGTTTTTTTCTCGAACTGCTGCTGTGTGAAACCGACTAAAGTTCGATTAATCGACGGATTAAAGGCATTCGGTTAACCAATCAAAATGTTTAATTGCTCGACAGCTCTAATATATACCCTTTTGTTTTATGGCCGTAATATAATTGGTAAAATCCAGACGTAGATGCTATCTCGGTCTCCTGACAGTGTTGAAGGTTGGGAGGGTAGAGGAACACTCAGATTATATTGGGCCATGCTAACCATTGGCACCATTCAAATATAATTTTGAAATTGCCAAACAATGCATTTGTGAAATACCATATTTACTTGGCTATAATACCCACCTTAATTACCGAGAGTCAAAATACAATATTCTTGGAAATTGGCGAATTCTTTAAAATTATAACTGAAATTCATCTTCTTTTATGACAAAAATAATTTTCTTGTTACATTATTTCGTTTTGTGCACGATATGACTGCCATTTTGCATACATATACTGCGTACGCGATTGGGCAGGATATCGAATTGTGTAGCCAATAGGCTTCACCTGATATTTTGGTATTTAATTGTTAGTAGAAGGTTAGTATTTTGTAGTAGAATTGCTCTTTACTTATTCTGAAAGGGAGTAGCAGCCTTTCAGAATAAATCAATTCTTTACTAGTCTAATAGACGGTTAAGATATTGATAATATAAGCCAACTAATGGCTACACTGCGATCTGCTGCACGGCTGAAAGCAACGGGAAACTACAGCCGTAATGCTATTCCCGAGGATATGCACCTCTCTATGCATAAAAACATGTGATGATGGTCTCCTCCCTTGTAAAATTTAAATCCGGAGGTAAACTAGTCCCCCGTTTGGATCTCCGGGTGGGGACTACTCGAGAGGGGGTTAACATCACAGAAGTGACAAAGAGGAAATCTGACATTCTACGGATCAGAGCGTGGAATGTTAGAAGTCTGCTAGGAAGTGGAAAGTTAGAAAACTTAGAAAGGGAAATGGATAGGTTGAGGTTGGATTTGGTTGGGATAAGTGAAATGCACTGGCAGGAAGAACAGGACTTTTGGTCAGGAGACTATAGGGTCATTAGCACTAAATCAAACAATGGCCAAGCAGGAGTTGGTCTCATATTGAGTAGGAAACTTGGACAGCGGGTAGAATATTACGAGCAATACAGTGAACGGATTATTGTAGCAAAAATCAATACTAAACCTACGTGCACCACAGTGGTACAAGTCTATATGCCTACCAGTCAAGCTGATGATGAGGATGTTGAAAAGGTCTACGAAGAAATAGATGACATTCTGAGGTATATCAAAGGTGATGAAAATGTTATAGTAATGGGAGATTGGAATGCTGTGGTAGGAAAAGGGAGAGAAGGGAAGATAGGAGATTTCGGATTAGGTGAAAGGAATGATCGAGGAAGCAGGCTGATGGAATTCTGCACCGAACATGAGTTGGTCATAGCTAACACCTTATTCAATAACCACAATAGAAGAATATACACATGGATGAGACCAGGAGATACAGGGCATTACCAAATCGACTTCATTATGGTCAAGCAGAGGTTTCGAAACCAGATTTTGGATTGTAAAACATATCCTGGTGCTGACATAAACTCTGACCACAATCTGGTTGTAATGAAATGCAGATTAAAGTGGAAGAAACTGAAGAAAAGTCAAAAGCCAAAAAGGTGGGCAATAGACAGACTGAAAGTAAAGGATGTAAACGAAAGATTCAAGAAGAGTATAAAGGAAGGACTAATCAAAACCCCTAAACAAACTTCAATTGCAGACGAATGGGCACTTTTGAAGAATGAAATAACAAAATCCGCAGAAGAAAACATTGGTAGGAGAGAAAGAATAGGTAGAAAACCGTGGATCACTCAGGGTATACTAGAATTGATGGATGAAAGGCAGAAACACAAGAATCTCAAGAGATGAAGAGGGGAAAGCAGAATACAGACGTCTGAGAAATGAGGTTAACAAGAAGTGCAAGGAAGCGAAAGAAGAATGGTTGAAAGAGAAATGTGCAGGTATAGAAAAGTGTCTGAAATTAGGAAAAGTAGACACAGCTTATCGAAGGATTAAGAATACTTTTGGGGAAAAGAAGACTAAGTGCTGTAATATTAGGGACACTAATGGAAAGCCTCTAACAGATAGGGAAAAAAACCTTGAGAGATGGAAAGCTTACATAGAGTGCTTGTATATGGGAAAGGAGATTGAGAATCATGTAATGGAAAGGGAGGAGGAAATTGATGAGGATGCAAAAGGAGATTTAATATTGAGATCAGAATTTGACAGAGCATTAGAGGACTTAGGCAGGAACAAAGCACCAGGCATAGATGATATACCGATTGAGTTGCTACGCTGCATAGGAGATGAAGGTCTGATCAGGTTATTTCACATGGTGTGTAGGATTTATGAGACAGGTGAGGTACCCCCTGATTTCAAGAAGAATGTTATCATCCCTATACCAAAGAAAGTGGGAGCTGACAGATGTGAAGATTACCGTACAATCAGCTTGATTACTCATGCTTCAAAGATCCTGTCTAGAATAATTTACAAGAGGATTGAAAGCCAGATCGAAATGGAGTTGGGTGAAGACCAGTTTGGTTTCAGGAGAAATGTAGGAACAAGGGAAGCTGTACTAAGTCTTAGGCTGATTTTGGAAGGTAGAATAAGGAAAGATAAGAGAACGTTCATGGCATTTGTAGACATAGAAAAGGCTTTTGATAACGTTGATTGGACTAAATTGTTTGACATTTTGAAATCAATTGGAATAAAGTACAGGGATAGGAGGGTGATATACAATCTATACAGAAACCAGACAGCAGTCATTCGAGCTGAAGGATATGAGAGAGAAGCTGGTATTCAGAAAGGTGTAAGGCAAGGCTGCAACTTATCACCCATACTTTTCAATCTTTACATTGAACAAGCAATGAAGGAAATTGGAGAAAAATTTAAAGTGGGAGTGAGGATTCAAGGAGAAATAATTTCAACTCTGAGATTTGCTGATGACATCGTCATCTTGGCCGACAAGCCTGAGGATTTGAATGAGTTTTTGAATGGTATGGATTCCGTCTTACGGAAGGACTTCATGATGAAAATTAATAAATGTAAAACAAAAATACTGGAATGCAGCCGAAATAAATCAGAAACCTCTATGGAGATCAAATTGGCAGGTGAAAAGCTGAAGGAAGTAGGAGACTTCTGTTACTTAGGAAGCAGAATAACCAGTGATGGACGAAGCAAAGAGGATATAAAAAGTAGGTTGGCTCAGGCAAGGAAAGCCTTTCTACAAAAAAGGAATCTGTTGACATCGAATATAGATTTAGGTATTAGGAAGTCATTTTTGAAAGCCTTTGTCTGGAGCGTGGCGCTCTATGGAAGTGAAACTTGGACTATTGGTGCAGCAGAAAAGAGGAGAATTGAGGCATTTGAAATGTGGTGTTACAGGAGAATGATGAAGATCAGATGGGTAGATAGGGTTACAAACGAAGAGGTATTAAGGCGAGTGGGAGAGGAGAGATGTTTCTGGCGACTGCTAATGAAGAGAAGAGATAGGTTGGTAGGACACATACTAAGACACCCAGGAATAGCAAGCTTAGTTATGGAAGGAAGGGTCGAGGACAAGAACTGTAGGGGTAAACCAAGGTTAGAATATGTTAAACAGACTGCCTCGGATGTAGGGTGTGGTAGCTATGTAGAGATGAAACGATTAGCTCAGGACAGGGACGCATGGAGAGCTGCATCAAACCAGTCAAAAGACTGAAGACTCAAACAACAACAGTGAAAAAGGAAGATGGAGAGTTGTTAACACACCCAGAAGAGATAAAGGGACGATGGAAGGAGTATTTCGATAAGCTATTGAATGTGAGCAATTGTACTGGTGAGATGGAAGTGACACAACCTGACGACTCTATAACAGAAGATGATATAACAATGCTGGAGGTGGAATTAGCAGTACAGAAAATGAAGATGGGAAAAGCAACAGGGGTGGATGAAATCAGAGTAGAAATGATAAAGGCTGCTGGACCTGTTGGTATGCAATGGTTGTATCGACTGCTAAAGTGTGTGTGAAAACGGAAATGTGTACCAGAAGACTGGGAGAAAGTGTTTAAGAAAGGGGACAAGAAGGTGTGTGATAACTATAGAGGGATCACCCTCTTACCACAGATAGTAAAAAAAAATACTGGAAAGGATATTAGAAAGAAGAATGAGAAGAAAGGTGGAAGGAGAGTTGCAAGAGGAACAGTATGGCTTCAGGAGTGGAAGATCCACAGTGGACCCAATCTTTAGCTTGAGGCAGGTGATGGAAAAGAACTGGGAATATGGATAGGATTTGTTCATGACTTAAATAGATCTAGAAAAGGCATATGATAGTGTCCCCAGAGAGAAGGTATGGGAAACCATGGTTAAGGAGACACTGGGAAGAGAAATGTTGGAAATGGTGCAAGCAATGTACAACAACTGTGTTAGCAGGGTAATGACCCCAGTTGGAAAGACAGATTGGTTTAGGAACAAGACTGGACTAAGACAGGGGAGTGTGCTGTCACCTCTCTTGTTCATAATGGTGATGGATGAAATTGTAAAGGAAACAAAGGAAGCATATGGACATAATGAAATGAAGTTACTGTTATTTGCAGATGATATTGTGGTCTGGGGAAGGAACACCGAAGAAGTGCAAAAACAACTAGATGCACTGAACGAAAATATTCAGAAGTACGGCCTGAAAATCAGTATAGAGAAAAGCAAGACCATGGTGATGACAAGAGGGGAAAGACAAGGAAAGGGGACTGTGAAAACTGGAAGTCAAGAGTTTGGAAATTGTGGACACGTTCAAATACCTAGGAAGTGAATTGATGCAAACTGGTAGGTTGGTCATGGAGATTGGCAGGAGGGTACAGCAGAGCAATGCATTCTATCAAAGTGTAAGAAAACTTGTTTGGGATAAGGAAGTACCAGGGAAAAGCAAGGAGGTAATGTATAAAGTGTATTATGTTCCCATATTAACTTATGCAGCTGAGACTTGGACCCTGACAAGCAGGCAAGAGAGTAGAATCCAAGCCAGTGAAATGAAATTCCTAAGTAGTACCATAGGAAAGACAAGGAAAGACAGAGTGAGGAATGAAGATGTTAGGAAGGAAGTTGGGATGGGAAAACTAAATGAGAGAATTGAGAAGAATAAACTAAGGTGGTTTGGACATGTAAAGAGGATGGAGGAAAATAGAATACCAAGACAGAAGCTGGAGGCGAAGTGCAAGGGTAAGAGAGCAAGAGGAAGACCTAGAACAAGGTGGATTGATTCAGTGAAGAACGGCGTAAGAAAAAGAAATCTAGACTGGGACAAGATCGTGGAAGAAGAATGGTGGAAGGAAAGAGGAAAGTGGAGAAGTGCCATAAATACCCCGACCCGGCAGGAGCTGGATAAGGGGAAATGATGATGATGATGATGATGATGACCCTTGAATAAATGTGTAGAGGTCAATAAAAAAAATCATTCTTTTACTCTTACTACTAGAAAATTGAATATGCACGTTACTCGTCGTCGGCCAATACTCGTATACGAGTGTATGTTTCTTTCCTGCATTACTAATTCAGGGTGTCGAGCGATGGCCTTTTTTCAAATTCCCGTATAATTCCCGTATTTCCCGGATAAGGGGAAATGATGATGATGATGATGATGATTTCCCGTACGAAAATCCACCAAATACCCGTATATTTTAGAACCCTCTAAGACTAGAGTTCGCATACCGAATGGCTGAAAAATGAATCTTAAAGCGCGAATCAAAATTTTCTGGCGTAAGTGTAACTGCATTTTTGGAGATATGGCGATATTTAGGCCTAACCCGTAGCGTGATCAAAGTGCGCGCCCGCACGCGAGAGTGAACTCTCTCGCAGATGGGATGCTACGAACACAAATAAAATACCGTTTACCTGAGGAGAGCTGATATAAATGACTGTTTTACTGAGGAGTAGTGATGTGCGCGAGTGACGCTTGGACTCGCGAAAAACGAGTCTAGCAGTTCCGAGTCTGAACGAGTAACCCGTGCGAAGGACTCGAGTCTCCACGGTGACGTCACGATCCGTACTTACGATATAGGACAGAATGCGGCCAAATTCCCAACACTCGCTAAACTTGCAAACGACTTTTCTACTAGTGATTTACAAGAGAAATCTTTTGCAAAATGCACACTATGCTTCATATTATAACGATTAGGTAATGATAAAGAAAGAAATGTAATTTAAAAAATCAAGTTTTAAAAAAACCTCCTTGCAGGGAATCGAACCCCAGCACGCTGCGTGAAAGTTAGCACCGGTAACCACTCAACCAGAGATATCGATAAGACAACTAGCGTTATTAACAGCGATATATACTACTGCTTAGCAAATTATCACGTTGAAGGAAATTTCTCTTTACTGTATTGCGTTCTTTCTTTCTGTCATCAGTCCACTTCTTGCCGGTTTCCAATTTTGAATATTCTATTGTATAACTGTGCATTGATGGGAAACTAATACAATACTTGGCCAAGGCATATCGACATTAATATATATCGTGTAGGCTAGTTTCCATATATGGCTCACGGATAACGCTGACAGCGTCCTCGGCCTCTATTCCGGACTCGAGTATCTCGAGTTTTACGGTTCCAGACTCGATTCATCGCGAGTCCACTCGCAGCCCATCACTACTGAGGAGGGTTGAGAGAGTAGAGAATAGGAGTATCACATCTTCATATATATTATTTCAGTAGTATGCATCCCTCCTGCGGCGCTCACAAGCGACCGATGTGACAAATGAGCATTCAAATGAAAGAGAATACACATTAGCAGTGACTTATTGCACTATAATTTCATAAATATATATAATTTCTTTAAAAAAGGACTTTAAAAAAATGTACGAAGTGTGCGATTTGCAATCACCGTTGATGTAGGATAATACGCTCCATACTTGCTGTCCACGGGCCACTGAGATGCCTGTTTCATGTCATATGAACATTCTGAGGCCTTTCCTTTATCCTGAAATGTTAATAGTGTTCTATAATCATTTGGTTGAAATAAAAACATAACCTTTCTCCTTAAGTGACTCATTATAAACCTATTGGGGAAAGTGTGGTTTATGAACATGCGAGATTTCTCGCACGGGTCAGCGAGTAATAAATATTTACTAGAAGTGATTGAATTGTATGGTACCGTAACCTTATAGAACTTCCACGAGTTAAAATGGCATCGAAGCTTATGCATAACGAACTTCCGGTCCGCGAATCTCCATTTGATTTTCATTGGCAGTGAAACGTTCGTTCGTGATTATCTTCGTTACTATTTCGGATTGTGGTTTTGTTTTTAGGCGTTCAACTTATGAAATAATAACTAAAGGGTTGGTCTTTCATGAATATTCCAAAGACAAGTGTCTCCAAGAAGAGTAATTAGTAGAACTTCGCATCAGAGACGACCATAACAAACAGCTTGCCTACAAAGTGTGCGATTTTCACATTTCAAACGGCAATAATTAAGTTGGTGCAAATTATATATGTTATATGTGAGAATATTATTATAATTTGCTATCCAGTTGTTATATTGGCATATTATGTATTAACGTGACCCGTTTAAATGTTAAATTGTGACGTAAGCTACGAGTTGTAGGCTATTCGCCGTACCGGTAGGCCTAATATTTACTAACAACGCATCGTTTCTTCTTTAATATATATTTAATCATTATAATTAAAATAGCCTATCTATTAACACTTATTTAACCAATAATCATTTTATAATTCTATACATATTCCAGGTATTGCAAGAAAGCGATTTGATAGCACATGCGGCTCTACCTTAAAATCCAACCATGCCCAGTTTTCATTACCTATGGATGATATTACTGCAAGTTAATAAACCAAACAACTGGCAACATATTTTTTTTAATGCTCATTTACATCTTCACCCTAGTCTACGTAAAGTACCTTACGGTAATCACTTAAAGGGTAGGGGGGTTATGACCCCAATTTCACAAACGAACAGACCTCATTTTGCATGAATTATGGAACTCTAATCCTAATGGAGGTATCGATTGTCTGCATTTAGAAATATGTTAGTCAATAATTTAAAACAAGATGCCAGAAAACTAAATACAAAAAGCTGCGTGCCTACTACGGTGTTAAGTTGCTCCGTGAAAAAAATACACTTCGCCAAGATTATACGACGTGCATACAGTTAAATACAATCATCCAATTGGAGGAACACTTTCTTTGTCACGATCTCATAAGCAATTAAAACATAAACTGCTGCAATTTACGGGAAAATGTGCAACATTTAGAGACTACGAGTGTTGTCTTTGGCACAACGTTAGCTGACATTTCGCATCATTAATACATAAGGAATGAACACATGCAGAGCCTTCTCACTGCACACAGCTGAAGATCATATCATTCTTGGTGCATTTTACGTTCTCTTAACAATAAGTTGCTTAGTTACATGCAAGGAAAATTGTAGTACACACTTCCCATTGCTTCCATTACCTGACTACTAAACCAGAAGCTGGTAATGCATAACCATACGCCGGTGGCGCGTCCTATGGCAAATGAAAGATCGAAAGAAAATGTAAGCGCTATAGGAGCCCGGAACAAGGCGATACAATCTTCTACACTACTGAAAATAGTCAAAATACCCTTTGTAATAATGAATAATAATTTTGGGGGTCATGTAGCAATAAATGTTACCCACCCACTATCCCTTTTTAGATCACGACTTTTATAGTGAAATTGGAGGTGTGTCCGCTATTACACGCGTAAATTATGGGACAAATACAGTATTGCTAACCCCGCGCATTCGGTACTGACAGCCTTCCTGTCACTTTGCCCCGCTTTTCCTCTCCGCAACCTACGGTCGCCCCATAACAAGACCCTACGTCCAACCGCCACACTGCAAGAATTCTGAGCATGCTTCTCACCCACACCCTGTATTTCGAAGGAAACAACGCGAAGGATATGCCGGGAGCTTGGAACAGCTGAGCTGTGTTGCTAAGTTTTTAGAGTTGTTGTAAATCAACTGATTTCAATAATACACAGCGCTATATACTTCAGACATTATTTCTGTACAATTATAAATAATATATTTTAAAAGACGATCCTGAGTCAACGCCGAGGACATTCAAACAGAGAAATAGGATACTTTTAGATGAATAAATGAATTACACACCGAAGCTATGATACCTTTATCATCGGTATTCAATTCAATAAATACGACAAAGAGGGCAAATACTCTACAGCTAATGAATATAAAAACACTCACCATGCAATGATTATCCTTTAACATGAAACAAGAGTATGAGTGGAGGTCGTTCACAGCTTACTGCAGTAGTTGACAGATAACACCATGCACACTCACTTAATCGCGACTCTCTACGTTTAATATTAGCTTTCGTGATAATACAAAAGTAAAGTTAAGGTAAAGACATATTTAGCACTGAGCACTCAAACAAGCCCCTCTGTGGAGATATTATTGCCGTGGTTTTATATTTTCGAGTTGTAGGCTATTGAATGACGGACGGTATTTCACTATGAAGGGAAACAATAGCCTGTGGTCTATTATCGATTGACGCAAGCGAACTGACACCAATAAATAAAATATCCTCAGTCACTTGGCAAGGGTTTCTTTGACACCCTCCATTCCTTCACTGTCCCTATCATCATCACCACCATCATTGTCTTTGTCAGAGCTTGATGAATTGCCAAGGTTAATAATCATTTCATCCACCGCGATATCCAGACCACCTTCAGTATTTCTTTCTGTACATGCTGTACGTGATGTGTCCAGTCCTCGGGTCGAACTTCGGCGAAGTAAAAGTAACGAAACAATGACAATGAAAGGAAATCAGACACAGACAGTGGTTAACAAGCTACTGAAACAATGCCTGCCCATACGAGAAGAATTCTGTCACTCGTGTGGTGTGTTTGTAGCCACATGTTGGTAACGGGTGTTTGATAGTAAAATGTCGAGAGCTGCGAGATATTGTTTGTAGTTTTAGAAATGTATGCATGTGTAACGCATTTGCATTGAGTGTTTACGCGGACTTAAATAAGTCACTTTGACAAATACAAGATTGTTACTAGGAACTTCAGTTAAACAAAACACAAAATTAAATACTTTTGACAGTACTTTTTTTTCCTTCCTGGAGACTTTCCGTGGATTTTCTTTCGACTGCCACCTTAGCCGTCGCTTCACACCTGCTTTGTTTCCTTGAAAACGGCGTAGAGTTTCATGCAGTATGGACTCTTGCTCACGGTTATCTTTTCTACTGCACCAGCTGCCATTACAGCGTCCTGAACAGTAGGCTATGCATGCCAATCAGACTTGCTTCTTTGAGATTGACGATCATGCACTCCTTGTTCAGGGATAAACCTCTGTCTAGAGCTGCATTGTTGTGATACAAAATCAGTATCATTTTAACGAAGCTTGTGAGATCGTTTTTGGCAGGAACTGAGGAAGGTGCTGAAGCCACTAATTCAGACCACAGCACGTCGAGCCGTGGCTCTTTTCCGTCGAACTGCTTCAAACGCGCAGTAACGGAGAGCAGTCTCAGAAGTGCAGAGTAGCTGCTCTTGATGCGGTCAGCCATTGCGCCAGAAAGCAAATTCTTCTGATTACAAAGAATTTCCAGGGCAATGACGATCGTAACTTCTTCCAACTTAGGAGTCTCAGCGACCCCTATAGTGTCTAGGCAGGAAATAGCACGGGTCTCGTGAGCAAGAGTTGACCACTCTTTGATTTTTTCAGCCATAGGATACGAATGTACAATTTTCGGCAGTTGGTGCGAAATTGCAGCACATCTGCGTCTGGAATTTTCTGATATCTTGATCTGTTAGCTTCATTAAGGGCTGCTCTTGTCGAGAAATCCAGGTCTCCTCTGTGAATAACAAGGCGGACTGATTCCTGTATGTCATTGTCAGCAACGAACGCGGCGTGAGTAGCCCCACGCGTAAAGGGTACGGCCGGCGGTCGGCCAGGCAAAGTATGCATTCGACGTTGGCTGGGTTCTCATCCCGCTTAGCGCTCTATCGGTGGCGCAAATTACGGGTGGCAGCGAGGCGTGCAGGCGAAATAGAAGATTGAGCGGGAGGACTCTACCGGGCGTTCGGGGGCTAAGAAGTCGGGCATTATGAGACTTTTCAAGATTTCCCGTATCAAGTGCGAATTTCCCGTATAATTCCCGTATTTTTCCCGGCTCACTAAAATTCCCGAATAATTCCCGTATTTCCCGTATCGCTCGACACCCTGCTAATTTGTATTCACTCGATAGTGATGTCGCTGGTGACTCAACAGACCAATTCTGGCATAGAACATACGGCCACACACAATGCAGATGATGGAAGGTGAAGGACGTGGCAATATCTGGCGCAGCTTTCTCCTCTGACGAGTTTCTTTTTACTGCCTTCGGCGTTCTTCTTCAAAATGTGAAACCGCAGCTGAGGTGGCTGCTCGCCAACGTGCGCGATCTTCCGCAAGAGTATGCCAATTGTCAGGATAAATGGCTACATTCCTCAAGGTTTGTTTAAGCTGATCTTTGTAACGCTTCCGAGGTGCTCCTAGAGGTCTCTTGCCCGTGCTGAGCTCGCTGCACAGGATTTTCCATGGGAGTCTGTCGTCATTCATGCTTTGGACATGACCGATCCATCTAAGCCGGTCATTAATGATGATGGCCTCTATGCTCTTCACCTCTGCTCTCTCGAGAACCGCAGCATTTGTTAGCACGTTACTAATCTGTCAGTAAAACACTATGATTAGTAAATAAACCAAAGGACTAAAATTAGAGCTATACTTAGCTTTTTTGCAAACGCACCCTCACCTTTTCCATTCTCTTTAGAACTGCCAGAATTTTTTAATTAAGATGCCACGGTGCAATTATAAAGATTATAAAGTGCAGACGTGTGTGCTTTTGCCCACTGAGACTGGGGCATTATTAAGAGTACATTTCATATTTTAAATGTTTCTAAATTTATTTTACTGTATTTTGATCCTTATTTCTACATTTTGCCCTCTCATTTTTCCCGGTAGTTTTCTCCCCTTTCAGTGTGCATAATGTTGTAGTCCTCAATACGGAAATTTGTATTAATTTCCATTATCATGCTTCATGATATTAACGGAATTCGGTACGATTTCAATATTGTGTGTGTGGTTTCCGCTTCTACGTGTGATCTACGTTGATTCTCTTATCGCTTGGACGACATTTAGGTTACTTGGGGTCTGCAGGCTATAGGGGGATATCCGCAATAATTTTCGCCATGCGGATATAGTTTGCATGGCTGAACGGATAGCGGATAAACTGCGGATAATGTTTGAATTAAATTTGGGGACAGTTATTAGAATACAACCCGAACTTGCTGAGTATCATTCCTAGGACCTGGAAGTTTATGACATATCATATTTTTCCCTGTTATGTTTCTTTCCATGACAAATCTAAGATGATAATTTAAGGTAATCTCATTCAAATTATGCCATTAAGCATAATTAATACTCGGAACTGAAGAGGGTTGCAATTCTGGCTGTATAATATTCATTTTAAACATAGCACACATGGCATTCATTGCCTAGGGGACATGTAAAACGAATGGAGGAGAAGAGGATACCCAGGAGGATACACGAGACGAAGTGGGAAGTGAGCCGATCGATGATCAACTCAAATCAAAAACCCGGCTGTCGGGCCTCTCCGCGCCCCGTCAGCCGTCTCCGTGTCTTGTCGGAAGAATTTGTTTGTTTGCTTCCAGATTTGAACTCTGGACATTTCAAGATTTTCATTTAAAATCCCAATTAGGCAGGAAAGAAGCAATAAAGAAATTATTAGCTTCCCCTTAAAGAAATTTAATTGCATGTCAGTTGACAAATTACCACTGCATGTCTAAAGAAAATATTTGGAAATGTAATTGTGATGTTGCATGTAATTGAAATTAGTGTATTTTATTGAGAAGTGTTCTGTGCCTTGCATGTTTTATGTATCTTGTGCTCTTCAACTGTAAGTATTGTCATGGTTTGGGGACAACCAATTGGAACTTGCCGTCTAACAAAGGCATATCCTGACCAACTGAAACATCGGTGACTTGGGTTTTGTCCCATAAGTAAGTTCTGTGATTTTTAATGAGGAAGTTGGTAGCGCGGCAAAACGCGCCTTGCTCTTCATTTGTTTCTTCTCAATATTGGTCTCTGCTCATGCGCGACCGGAGTCGAGTGTTGAGATGGAGCAAATGAGATTGCTTGTAGAGAATGACAATGGGTTCGTGATACAGAACGGACGTGGCCCCAGGGCTTGTCTTCAAGCCTGGGGAAAATAATCGGGCCAAACCAAAGGTAATGTTTCGAAACTTATTATAAACATCACGGAAGTATTATTCCGTATTGAATTGGTGATTTCTCGGTTTTATTTCGATTTCAACTTGTCAAAAATTCTGAGAACAAGTGACGCGTGGCCTAAGGCTTGAAATGATTTTTAGTTGGCATAGATTGTGATATGAGCATGTCATGCTCGCTTTGATTATTCTAAAGATGTGATCTTGCCATCTTATCTTATAAATGAGCTCATCATTGGGATATCAACGTAATTCACCTTAATTGCTTCAACTTTTTTTTTAACCTTAATAGCAAACATAATCGATTGCCGAATTATTATTATTATTAATGGTGATGCTTTAAGTGCCTTTCATCAAATCTGTTTAACCTTGGAAGCAGTTTTCTATCGGCTACATAAATGTAGTGGGTTTTTGGATCCCAAGAAACCTAAAATAGTACGAAGACTGATCATCACTTGTTTTCTGTTGGCGAAGTTTTTAATATGTTATGGTCAAGCAAATATTATTTGGGCGTCGATACTGACGTTGACCAATGAGAAAGATATCTAATTCAATTTTTCGCGATCTAAAGTTTTATCATTCGGTGGCCTGGTTCTAAAATACTGTTACGGCTGTGAGTCACAACTGCCCCAGGGCTGGGCTGTGCTCTGCCTCAGTGTATTGCGTGCGACTTATGCAACAGGTCTACTAGGACAAAGGGATGGTCCAGAATATTCGTGACCCAGCCAGCGATGGAAGCCTCAAGAAGCCGTGAACCCTGGGTGGGTCTAGAAGCATTTATTGAGTCACCGGCCTGCTATATAAGAGCGACCTGTCAAGCAGTGAGTGTCTGTTTTACGAGCTAGTGCGAGCGTTTATCCTGAGCGACAGAAGTGTGGCGACTTGCGAAACTCCTAGTGAAGCCGATTCTCTTGACAGCGAGGGAGTGAGAAGCATACAGGGGACTGCCTGTGTTTCGAGCGAGTGTGATTTTATTGTGGCGAAGTGCCGTGCGAGTTACGAAATCCAGTGACATTGTTTCCTAGCTCGTGGACAGCGAAGCAGCGTGTAGCAGGTTATCGTAAGTAACTGTAGTTTGTGTACATAAGGGAGAGGTGCAGATAGTTTCTGTCAAGGCCACCGGACTCATTAGGACGGATTAACTTCTGTGGTTTGTAGACAAGTGAAAGGGGGCAAGAGCTCTCCATAAGGAAGAGACTTGAGGAAACTGAAGTAAGGTTCTAATTGCTTGTATTTGCTGATGAGTAGTGTATCTTTCTGGCCGCAATAAAGTTAATTAATTCTTTAAAGGAACAATCTGTGTTGTGCTTCAACCCACCGTAATCCAGTTAACAAAAGTGTCACTAGGGGGGTGGCACGTAACAACTGGTGTCAGAAGCCAGATTACGAACTCAAACACAAGCACAACACCTGACGGTCCTGGTTTCAAAACCCCAGCAGGTCATTTTTTTAATTTTCCTGTTAGTGCATGCCCTTTACAAGACAAACATCTAAAATGGAAGCGCAATTTAGCATTGCTAGAAAAGTTAAGTGGCATGGAAGCCAAGATGGAAGACGGCCAGAAGAAGATGGAGGACGACCAGAAGAAGATGAAGGACGGCCAGAAGAAGATGGAGGACGGCCAGAAGAAGTTAGCCGAAGACCTAACTGCCAAACTAGAAGAAGGCCAGAAGAATTTAACCGAGGACCTAACTGCGAAATTAGAGGACAGCCAGAGGAAGATGGAGCACAGCCAGAATAAGTTAGCAGAGGACCTAACCGCCAAATTTCTGGATGGCCAGAAAAATCTGGAAGAGTGTCTGCTGACGAAATTAGAGGAAAGCCGAAGGAAATTAGAACAGGGTCTGCGTGAGGAAGTCACAGCAGTGGAAAAGAAGTTCGACGCCTTACAAGTGGAAGTTGCCGAGCTGCGCCAACGCCCACTGATGGGGGTGGAGGAGAAATTCAATGCCTTACAAAAGGAAGTTGACGAGCTGCGCCAACGCCCACTGACGGGGTTGGAAGAGAAATTCAACGCTTTACAAAATAAAATTGCTGAGCTGAGCCAACGCCCGCCGACGGGGATGGAAGCGAGATTCAACGCTCTACAAGAGCTGCGGCAACGCCCGCCCACCGTTACACCGGGAATATCAGGAACGGGACACAGCAGAGTGACGCCCCCAACCTTCGACGGAAAGGTCCCGTGGAGCACCTACTTACGTCAGTTCGAGGCAGCCTGGTCCATAAACAACTGGAACAGCACGGAAAAGGCTACAGCTCTCATTGTAGCGCTGAGAGGGGACGTCCTTAACGTCCTTCAGGCCATCCCGACTGGATCCCAGGATTACGCTTCACTAATCGCCCATATGGAGTCCCGATATGGAGATAGCCATCTTCAGCAGGCCTACCAGATGCAGCTCCGGACCCGGGTACAGAAGAACGCGGAAACCCTACAGAAGAACGCGGAAACCCTGCAGGAGTTCGAGATGGACATCGCACGCCTCGTAAGGCTCGCCTATCCAACAGCGCCGGCCGACTTTCTGGAACAGATTGCGACGCAGACCTTCACCGACAGGCTACGGGACTCGGACACTCAACAGGCGCTGCGACTCGCGCGCAATAAGACCCTGACAGATGCGCTGAGCCACGCACTTGAGTTCGAGACGGCAAAACAGGTATCTAGAATGCATGCGCGGGTGCGTCAAGTGGACGTCGACGAACCAGTAAAAACCAACGAGACCAAGCCCCTGGCCGACGAATTGATGGAGGCATAAGCCGTTTCTTCGATAGTCGCGGCGCCACCAGCAACGACACCGCTGGAAGACAACCGGAGAGGCGGCCCGGAAGAGGACTGCCGACCTGCTGGACCGGCGGTAAGAAAGGCCACCTGAGCAAGGACTGCGGTGATCGCCGCCGCCGAGGTTATCCGACGGGAAATCAGTCGTCTGAAAACCGCGCGGCCCAGGGAAACTAGTATTAGCCAGCCTTGGGGGGCAAAGGTTGGCTTGTGACAGTCGTCAGGCCCCGGCAGTCCAAGTTCGTGTGACGAAGTTATGGAGGGACAATAGCAGCCTGATGGTTGACGGAGTCATCAACGGAGTGAGCTGGCCCATGCTTATCGACACGGGAGCGTCGAGGACCATCGTTAATCCCACCATGATCCCGAGGTGGAGAGTGCAACCCACACAAAGGAACCTCCAACTAAAAACCGCGACTGGAGAGACTGCACCGGTACATGGCGAAGCATCACTGGAGTTCGTCATTGGTCGACGGGCGGAGAAGCATCCAGTGCTTGTGGCTGACGTATCAAACGAAGTGATCATCGGACTGGACCAGAACGACATCATCTTGAACCTGAGTACCAACACTTTGCACTTCGGAGGTGAGGAACTTGCATTGCAACCAGCACACGAGTCCATCACCGCACGACGAGTAAGGCTGAGAGAAGACGTCATCGTTCCCGCCAGGACGATGGTCAGCGCTGCCTTAATTGTCGACGGAACTGCTGAAGGAGTGGCGGCTGTCATCGAGCCAAAATATGAGGAGATCCAGACAAAAGGATTGCTAATTGCCAAGACTCTCATCAACACGACGTCTTGGCCGTACGTCCGCCTGTCCAACCTGAACGACTACGACATTACGGTTCACCGGGACACCAACCTAGGAGTCTGCAAGCCCGTTACCTGGATTGCCCGCATCACAGATACGACGGACGGACACCTGCGGACGGACAACCGAAGAAGACGCGCACTGCCAGAAGAACTACAGAAGCTGTACCAAGGATCCCAGGACCATTTAGATGAGGAACAATCACGCCAACTTCAGGACCTGCTACGCGAATTCCAGGACGTCTTCTCCGTGGGGAGCAAAGACTTCGGCAGGACAAGCATGGTCCAGCACAGAATCGACGTTGGGGACAGCGCACCTATTAGGGCCCCATTCCGACGTGTCCCGCTCGCCAAGCAAGCCGAAGTCGACCGGATGGTAGAAGAGATGAAGGAGCAAGGGGTGATCGAGCCATCACATAGTCCTTGGAGTTCTCCGGTCGTGCTAGTGAAGAAGAAGGAGGTTCCACCATGTTCTGCGTGGACTACAGGCGGGTGAACGACGTCACGAAGAAGGACAGCTACCCTCTACCCCGGATCGACGACACGCTGGACACCATATCAGGATTAAGATGGTTCTCCACCTTGGATTTGAAGAGTGGCTACTGGCAGGTGGAGGTCCACCCTAAGGACCGCGAGAAAACGGCGTTCTCGGTGTGCAGCGGGCTCTGGCAGTTCACCGTTATGCCATTCGGTCGGTGCAACGCCCCTGCGACCTTCGAAAGGTTAATGGAGTCCATTCAGAGGGGACTACACTGGAAGACCTGCCTGGTCTACCTAGACGACGTCATCATTCTGGGAAGAAGCTTCGAGGAGCACTACAGCAACCTGAAGGAGATCTTGATGAAGCTACGGGCTGCCCAGCTGAAGTTAAGCCCCAAGAAGTGTCAGCTCTTCCAGAAGCAGGTCCAGTACCTTGGGCATATTGTCTCCGGGGAAGGGGTGCGCACCGACCCAGAAAAGACCGCAGCTGTGAGGGAGTGGCCAGTTCCGAAGGACAAGTCCCAACTACGAAGCTTCCTGGGACTCTGCACTTATTACAGTCGCTTCGTGAGAGGATTCGCCGACATCACCAAACCACTGCATCGAATGACTGAGAAGGACCAACTCTTCACGAGGACAGCAGAATGCCACAGTACCTTCGAACAACTCAAACAGGCTCTGTGCACCGCACCTATTCTGGCCTACCCCAGACCTGAAGCAAGGTTCATCGTCGATACCGATGCCAGCGACTTTGGTATAGAGGGAATCCTGTCGCAAATAGTGGACGGCGAGGAGAGAGTAGTGGCCTACTTCAGCAAAGCCTTGTCAAAGCCAGAGAGGAACTACTGCGTCACCAGGAAGGAACTGCTCGCCATCGTGAAGACTATTGAACACTTCCACAAGTACCTGTACGGGCAAGAATTTCTCATCAGGACCGACCATGCATCCCTGCGGTGGCTCCTGAACTTCAAGCAGCCCGAGGGTCAACTCGCGCGGTGGTTAGAGAGGCTTCAACAGTACAACTTTGAGATCCAGCACAGGAAAGGCCAACTGCATTCTAATGCCGACGCCCTGTCACGAAGACCGTGCCCCGAAGACTGCACCTTCTGTACTAGAAGGGAGGAGAACACCGGGATACAGTGCCTGCGGACTACTGTGGAACTTCAAGGGAGCTGGAGCCGCGAATCTTTCACGCGGGCACAAGCAGAAGATGATGACCTGGGACTGATAGCCGAATGGAAGAGGGCCTGTGTTCCCAGACCCGGGTGGAACATTGTGAGTGACTGCAGCCCAAAGTTTAAGTCCTACTGGGCGCAGTGGGACTCTCTGGTTGTGAGGGATGGCCTCATCTGCCGTACCTGGGAGAGCACCGACGGGAAGACATCTCGGGAACAAGTCGTCGTTTCAAAGGCTATGACGGAGGAAGTCCTGAAGGAAGTTCATGGAGGATCATCTGGTGGGCACTTAGGGATTAAGAAGACCCTGGAGAAGCTGAGAGAGCGGTTCTACTGGATCGGGTGCCGAACAGACGTGGAGAACCACTGCGCGAGTTGCCATGATTGCGCAGCCAGCAAGGGCCCAGGACGAAGACGACGGGGTCCACTGAAGACCTACAACGTGGGCGGCCCCATGGAGAGAGTGGCCATCGATGTTGCTGGACCATTCCCGTTAAGCGAGGCAGGGAACCGCTACATATTGGTCGTCAGCGACTACTTCACCAAATGGCCGGAGGAGTATGCGCTCCCTAACCAAGAAGCCGCGACGATCGCAGAGACCCTGGTGAAGGAATTCGTCAGCCGGTCTGGAGTACCCCTGTAGCTGCACTCCGACCAAGGGAGGAACTTCGAGTCGCAGGTGTTCCAGAACCTATGCCAGCTGCTGGGAATCCGGAAGACAAGGACAACGCCGCTACACCCTCAGTCCAACGGGATGGTAGAGCAATTCAATCGCACCATCGAGAACCATCTCCGAATAGTCGTCAGCGAGCACCAGAGGGATTGGGACAAACATCTTCCACTATTTCTCCTGGCCTACCGCGCCGCCGTGCATGAAGCCACCGGGTGCACACCAGCCCGGGCCATGTTTGGGAGGGACCTCCGTCTACCAGTCGATCTTGCCTTCGGCCGATCTGGGAATGATCCGGTCCCGGTAAGCCAGTATTGTCAAGAACTGGTCGACCAACTGGAGGACGTGCACGCGTTCGCGAGGAGGAAACTGCGGATCGAGACCGACCGAATGAAGACCCGATACGACCAACAGACGGATGCCGGCGGATTCCACGAGGACGACCTGGTCTGGCTCTTCAACCCATTACGGAAGAAAGGCCTGTCACCCAAACTGCAGAAGTCCTGGGAGGGCCTGTACCGAGTCGTGAAACGGATCAACGATGTCGTCTACAGGATCCAGTGGAGCCCGAGGGCGAAGATGAACATCGTGCATAGAGATCGCCTGGTAGCCTACGGAGGGACACAGACGGACCAATGATTGATCGGGACGATCAGCCTTTTAGGAAGGGGGTGGTGATACGGCTGTGAGTCACAACTGCCCCAGGGCTGGGCTGTGCTCTGCTTCAGTGTATTGCATGCGCCTTATGCAACAGGACTACTAGGACAAAGGGATGGTCCAGAATATTCGTGACCCAGCCAGCGATGGAAGCCTCGAGAAGCCGTGAACCCTGGATGGGTCTAGAAGCATTTATTGAGTCACCGGCCTGCTATATAAGAGCGACCTGTCAAGCAGTGAGTGTGTGTTTTACGAGCTAGTGCGAGCGTTTATCCTGAGCGACAGAAGTGTGGTGACTTGCGAAACTCCTAGTGAAGCCGATTCTCTTGACAGCGAGGGAGTGAGAAGCATACAGGGGACTGCCTGTGTTTTGAGCGAGTGTGACTTTATTGTGGCGAAGTGCCGAGCGAGTTACGAAATCCAGTGACATTGTTTCCCAGCTCGTGGACAGCGAAGCAGCGTGTAGCAGGTTATCGTAATTAACTGTAGTTTGTGTACATATGGGAGAGGTGCAGGTAGTTTCTGTCAAGACCACCGGACTCATTATGACGGATTAACTTCTGTGGTTTGTTGACAAGTGAAAGGGGGCAAGAGCTCTCCATGAGGAAGAGACTTGAGGAAACTGAAGTAAGGTTCTAATTGCTTGTATTTGCTGTTGAGTGGTGTATCTTTCTGGCCGCAATAAAGTTAATTAATTCTTTAAAGGAACAATCTGTGTTGTGCTTCAACCCACCGTAATCCAGTTAACAAAAGTGTCACTAGGGGGGTGGCACGTAACAATACAATTTGAACATACACGCAAGATGCCACGCCCATACCTGCCAACTTTTGAAAAGGGCTATCAGTAAAACTCACGCGCGACAAAAAAATCTAACGATTTTCGACATACCCCGGCTTGACGAATTAATAATAATACTTCTGGGCTACAAAATACAATAATTCATGCTTTAAAACAGGATACTTCAATGAAATCATATCTACTTACATGATTTGTAGATGAACATAACAATCAAGAAGAAATCCATGTTAATCAGCAACAGGCGTGGTGAATATTGGTTTGGAGCAGACATAACAGGACTTCCTTGATAGATTAAGCTGATATACGATAATTGAAAAAGGCTTTAAACAATAAAACTTGTTTAACGTAACACAGGCAAGAAATAATATAATACACACTGCAAATCACATGCTAGTTCGACTTTTAAGTCAGGGTTGTGGCCTTTTTAGCTTCCTGCAAACAGTCTTGAGAAAATGTTATGTCATAACAGGGACCAGAACTCCTGGTCTTCAAAGTAGAAATAGACTCCAGAGATTCATTGGACATGGATGACCTGAACTGTGTTCTGTTTTTATTCATAAGGCTAAAAAAACGTTCACATTCTGCATTGCTATGGGGTTTGGTGAGAATAGTGAGCAATACTCTAGAAATTCGGTTATACTTAAGAAGTCCATCGGCTCCTCGAATTCTTGATATTTGTGCCCAACTGGAATCACTTGCAGCATCTTGATGTGCAGCCAAAGTGTCATCTACCAGAAGAGCTGTGAACTGCCTCTGAAGCTCATTCACCACCTCATCTGTAGTTTCATTCTCTTCCTTGCATAACATGATAGGAAACTTTTCCAAGAAAAAACGAATGGAAGATAACTGTGCATCTTCAATTTTGTCTAACCTAGCAACTTGAGCATTCTTTAACACGTCATCCTTGAGTGGAAACTTGTTGATGATGTAGTCACAGGCAGTATAAAAGTAGTTTCTCACTGATGAAAGGAAAAGGGATTTATCTGTATCCGGTCCGTTCTGATGGCACTTAACAACTTCAGAAGATGCATTTTTTGCCATTTTATTTACAATACATGTCGTTTTCGTGCGACCACAACTATATTTCTTTGCAACTTCTGATGTGGGAAACATCTTCTTAAATAAAGCACCAGCATGATCAGCCGCACTTAAGGGCCCTAATTACGTCACTGTCAACGTTTCCAGACTTAGCAAAAAAGGTGTTGATTTTCTTGCAATCTTCCTTCGTTTTAACATAACTAATGTGTTTACCGCACTTCACATGATTACTTAAATCGTTTTTTCCACCATGTGCAATATTAATATCACACCCACATACCGTGCAAAAGGCAAATTTTTCTCCCTTTCTTGATTTTAGTATGCACGGAAAATCAACCGAGTATGATTCTTTAAATGTCTGGAAGTACTGTTTCTTGTTGGATTTGTTCATTCTCGATATCTACTAAAACATCGAAAGGAACCTGGATCACTGAACGTCACATAAAATTATAACATAAAACACTTAAGACAGCCAACACTTCATTAAAACATGTCAAAACACACAAAGTCTTAAACCATTAAATGAACACGACGCCAACATCGTGAAGAAAGAATATGCACATGGTAGAAAAAAAACCACACACACACACGTGGAACGAATGTAATTAGTCCAAGGAATACAGGAAACTACGAAGCACGAAGTTATAGCACAAAAACTCGAACGCTTCATTAACATATGCCATAACCTTAAAAGACGAAAACATTCAAGGAACGCCAAATTCGCGAACAATGAACAACTAACGTGGTCAAAGAATATGGTTTAAATCGCAACGAGCGAACGGAGCGGAACAAAGAATATGCCTGTCGACACATGGAAGAACGGTTATCCCGGCTTCAAATTCAATTACAATGACGACACAACCATCACACGGTTATAAGTACGAATCATATCAAAGAACGAGTTATCGACTATCGTGGACTTGCCTTCGACCCACGCAAACAATCGATTGTACGGAAGTGGGCGGTATTATCGAATGAAAATTACCGTTTCAAATTTTTGGCCGCGAAATCGTAAAATGACACCGTTCATCCGTAAAACCGTAAAATGCTGCAATTTCCGTAAATTTTACGGATAAACCGTAAAGGTTGGCAGGTATGCACGCCCCTTTCCTTGGTTGTACGCCATTGTTGTTTTTATTTTTTTGAAGAGTATATTTTCTTGTGTCGTCCTTGTATATCTTATTTAAAATATATAACTTGTGAATGATTTTATAAAAATCTTGTTTCTTATTTAAAGCAGCTTATAATTCTATATTTGGTCAAGAGTTAGGTCATGCATTTCAAAACATTTATACAGAGACAGGAACGTAGGCTAGGTTAGTCGGCGCCCACAGATAGGACTCGGGTACCAATCCCGCACACCACTCAACGGAGTAATTCCGAAGTGTCCTGATATATGGGACAGGAAGGAAAGATACTGAGAGGAAGACCGAAAGACAGGTGGCTGAAGGCAGTGGAAGAAAGCGTGAAGAAGAGAGGAGAAGACTGGACAAGGGTGGAGGCTGAGAGATGGTGGGAAGACAGAAGACGTTGGAGAGGCTTGTGTCCAAACAGACCCGGCCAGTGGCTGGAAACTGTGCAAGATGATGATGATGATGATGATGTCTAGGGGAAGTACTTTCTCTTCAAATGTCTAAATGTGTTGCTTTAATACTTTATGATTTATCTAATAAATTAAAATATTATTGTAACATCAGTGGCTTCGGATAACAGTCGTGCTGATGCGGATAACGTTTTGTTTATCCGCGCAAAACTCTAGCTATAGAAATGTTTGGGTGGTGAACAGTCTCTTCCTGGTTCCTAGAAAGGCCGTAATATTATGATTGTAGCAAAGAGATTGGTTGGTTCCTCAGTTTAGGGGCTGCGACAATGTGGTCATGTAGCCCCTTGTACTTTGAGTTTGTGTAGCATCTGCCTGATAACCGGTGTTAATTGTGATGGATGTATTAGTTTTTAATTCAAGTAAAGACTGCAGACATTCAATTTTCAAATAGTTCCTAAAAGGAAGATTGTAGTTTTACGTGACCGTGAATCTTGTGATTATGAGCCACGGGACCTCCTTTTTTTTTACGTGGAATCCAAACCACAGGACATGGCATTTCACTTCGAAAATCTCACATGCATTGACCGGGTAAATAGTTCCTACTTTTGCTACCAAATGCCCCCGTCAACAACAACTAGTTCTGAACTTGGTTACTAGATGCCACCACAGTCCGCTCCTGGCGACGAACTTGGAACGTAAGAGCGTTAGTCAAATCTAACCTATAATTTAGTTTCACTCAAGTGTAATTAGTGGAAGGTTCTTTTACATGCCATAAATCTATGACATGGGACTGCTGGCTTAACTTTCCCTACAAAGGAAGGCATACTGAGGGATTTTTAACACTTTTAAAAGGAAGGCATACTGAGGGATTTTTAATGCTCTAAAAAAATCCGATGAATTCGG
Organism: Meconema thalassinum; assembly: GCA_946902985.2. NCBI lineage: Eukaryota > Metazoa > Arthropoda > Insecta > Orthoptera > Tettigoniidae > Meconema > Meconema thalassinum. The sequence goes on along the minus strand of OX336394.1, from coordinate 380,247,191 downwards.
CTGGGTTTGAACCCGCGACCTTGGGCATAGAAGCTCAGCATGCTACCAACTATGCCACTGAAGCCGTTGCCAAGGAGATTATCTGAACAATTATGTTGTATTTTCTGCATTTCACCTGAGAGGTTAGCAGGTGCTGTTTCACAATATGGGACAAGCTCTCACATAACATGTGGTTTGTTTGTGCATGTTGATTTGAATCCTCGCAATGAACCAAGTTTGCTGTCCCATCCCGTCCCTCACTTTTCTTTTTTGTGGGATCAGTTTGTTTTGTTTCTGAGTGCCCCTTTATTATTTGGTTTGGTTTTTATCATGAAGCCATATTTGAATAATTTTTAGACCTGTATCACATATTGAGGTCTTGACTGGTTACATGCATGATTTTTTTTATTTCGCTCGAGCCTCCTCCTTTTGTTCATCTCACACATCCGGGATGGATAATGTTAACTCCAGGAATAATCAACACCATAATGATCTGTATTGACTTGGTTAATTTAAATTTCAATTTAGGACAATGTTAAGACATTCTTTTAAGATTAGAGTCAGTACGGTTCCTTGGTGCTAGTTAGCCATCTTTAGCCTTCATGTTTATTATAACCTAACTCTTTGCTTGCCATCTCAGGGTAACAGGGCAATGTACTCGCTAAATGAATCACACAAAAGGAAAGTAATTTGACTAAAATATAGTTAATTAATGAATAACTTGCAGCCGTGGTGATATTGTGATCCGTAATAGAAGATCTAACTCTAGCTCTGACATGAATGAGATACTGGTGAAAATCCACAGCCTGCTTCCAGTCAACCGACCGGGTCAGGGAATGGAAAGAATGAAGCCCCCATCTAGCGGCGAGGATATCAACTGTGGCGGGTGCCGAAGCCTGTCGCACTCCCCTGGGGCAATTATTAAATGAATGACAGATGAAATGAAATGATAGAGAAGAGTGTTGATAGAATGAAATTGTGACAGGGAAAACCGGAGTACCCGGAGAAAAACCTGTCTGGCTCCGCTTTGTCCAGCACAAATCTCACATGGAGTGACCAGGATTTGAACCATGGACCAAGCGGTGAGAGGCCAGCGTGCTGCCGCCTAAGCCACGGAGGCTCAACGAGATACTGGTAATACATTCAATTTATAGCAGCAAACAATCACTCCCTGGGAAAATGGCTCTGGTTTGGGAAACTCCCTTCAATACTCCATGATCTACTCAGATCTTCCAAAATCTTCTTCAATATTTGATATTCTACCCAGATCTTCCAAAATCTTCTTCAATATTTGATGATCTACTCAGATCTTACAAAATCTTCTTCAATATTTTATAATCTACCCAAAACTTCCAAAATCTTCTTCAATATTTGATGATCTACCCAGATCTTCCAAAATCTTCTTCAAAATTTGATTATCTACACAGATCTTCAAAACCTTCATCAATGATCTACACAGATCTTCAAAACCTTCATCAATTATCTACTCAGATCTTCCAAAAACCTTCCTCAATATTTGATGATATGCCCTCATCATCCAAAGCCTTCTACTCAGGGGTCTGGTGTATTGTTGGTTAGTTGTCGAGGAAGTTGGTCAACTTAGGCCACTATATAAAATGTTCAGCTCAGGCAATAAGGTGGCCATTTTGTAACCTCATGTTCCTGCATTACACACGACAGCGCTAACACATACTTGTGGAATTACTTAATAAATAAAGTTCATACCCATATCAAAAATAAAATAGTGACTTTATCAGGTAATAATCATACAATAATTATTCCTGTCCTCAATATAAAAATACTTGAAATATCCCACTTAACTGTAATATTAAATATCCAAAACCAATAATTAATAATGACATCTACGGTGCGAATCATGCAAAATGTGATCGCGCCACAATATTGATAATGAAAGATACGATAAAATAGCATTTTTAAATTGATTTTTTAGCATTTTCATTTTGAAAAATAGCAGTCTGTAGCATTTTTTAATTTAAAAATTAGCATTTTGTAGCATTTAAATGTTCGTCACCAGGTACGATAAAAATTTAACAGGTTCAAAATTAATATGCACGGAAACTAATTCAAACATGAGCAGGATTGGAAATACGGGTGTTTCTGATAAATGGCATAAGCATTTAAATAATGTGAATCATACATTTACTTAACTTCAGGTAAATACCATACAACGGATAATTAACTAAATAATGAAATGTACTGCCCCCGTAAATTGAATTATATTGAGACCACGATGGCTGTATTGGCAAATGTGAGTTAAGTTATGGATGTCATAGTTGTGACGTGGATATTCATGACGTAGGCACGGATGACGTAGATTTCATGCAAGTAGGCGGGTTGAGCTGAGATTCTTGGTGACGTCATGATTTTGTTCGAGAAAGATCGGAGATTTACGACGCAGTCGCAGGAAACAAGGTATTGTGCTAAGGAAGAAGTTACGCTATTGGAGGAGAGACTCGAACCAATGAACGATAGTTTGGAAGGAAGACGGAGATTGCTGAAACTACGATATTTAATTACTTTTGGCATACAGATTTGTGGAAATCTATTTTCAGTTATGGCATTGATTTGGAATTTTGAAGAAATTAATTTTGAGTTTTTGAAATTTGAAAATCCGTCAAGTATAGCCAAAGTTAAAACTTCTAGCAATGACGGAGGAACAGGCTATGGAAGGGATGGATACGCCCCTTAAGAAGTTGATAAAAGGTCGTGCACAGGATAGAGGAGCTCTCATATCTCTCATACCGCTGATACCGCATATATATTTCAGATGTTATAGAGTCATTTTCGAGTGAATAAGTGAAGCAAGTTGTCTTTAGAGTGTGGTTAAAGCCCGGCGCATCGAACGAACACGGAGCAGTTCCATTTTACGCTGCTCGAAACTAGGTGAAGTTGAAACGCTCACATTAACGTTTCCACCAGATAAGATATCAAGAGTTAACTTCAGCCTTTATTATAATTCAATTGGGCAGTACAACATTGAGGTGTGTAGAAGATTTGAACAATTTCACAGTTATACTTCGAAAGATATTGGCACTTTAAGGCTGCCAACAAAAGTGATTTTCTCGCCACATGCAAAACACTTTTAAAATTCCACATTATACACTACGGCTGACACGTGGATTGCAACAGTGATATTGGAGAATACGTTTGGTAATACAACGATACAGTCTACTATGGAACATTATAATCTTGCAGTGCTTTCAATGATTCTAACAGAAGTTGAGATGGAAGGCTAAGGCTTTAATGCAATTGGGACATATATCGTTGGAGTGAAATAACAGCATGGAACTTCGTTAATCGTCTTTCTACAAAAGCGAGCATGTAATGAACATCCAACTACACTCATGCATCGTGAATCCATCGCTGAATTATACCAGATGACAGTGGAAATATTTTCATACTCCACGATTATGAATATTTCTGCGGAAATAAATACAATAAACTTCATGGCGATTTACGACCGGAACTTCAGGGAACTTTCAAGAGAGGCTAGGGTGGACCCGGCTCACAAAGAAGAGTTTTGCCAGAAGGATGTTTTCGTATCCACGGAGCAGTGCAATTTCCGGAGAAGGAAGCAGTTCGATTCTCCGAGGACGCTGATTCCAGGTTCGAGGTCGGAGCACATCTTCACGCTGGTGAAATGGAACCAACAGCAGTTTTCTTTGAAAACTTTCCTCTAGAACTTCAATCAACAGATAAGGTAGTCGTGAACGTTTCTTGTATTATTTGAGTCTTGTAGCGATATCTGAGCAACCATTCTTCCCATATTTTCTGTCCCATATTTTTTTTGTGCCCCATTTTCTTGATTAACATTTCTGTACTCAGTACACTTCGATGATTTATGCCTTTTTCTTCGATTTGTTGAGACATTGTTATGTCATTGGCATAGTTAAATTAATTTTGGATCAGTTGAGACTGATAATTAGATTCTTTCAGTAACTTGCATATTTGTGTAGTCACGATTTGACTGTAAAGTTAACGATTTTCTATGGCAGATTTGAATTCAGACAGCGTGTCATTTTATTAAAGTAATTCTATTCAGTAAATTACTTTGACCAATTTTCTGTCATCCTCAAGAAAGAAGAATAATTAAATGATTTTAGAGCGTTAAAATCTATTACGATATCGACGATCTTTGAAATACTAGTCGTCTTATGAACATGATTGCAACATAGACATTTATCATTGCATTATAGACAATTTTATGAAATATGAACTTTGAATACGATTTATTGAATACACTATAGTAATGAACTTTTGATAGGAATTTTTCTCAATTATAGATTGGAACAATAATGTTTGCATTCCACAGTCTAATTGTATTCTATTCGACTATTTATACAGTTTAGATGAACTTTGATTGAAGATAGTATTTTTATACTGCGTTACTTTGAAGATATTAATCTCAATTTTGATAGACCTGGCAGGAGTGTCTAATCGTATTTGCTATTAAATTTATTTGTGATTGGCAAATTTTTACTTCATATCGATTCATGAATGAAACCCATGAAGGTTAAATAATAACAGTCATTAATACAATTGATGAATATAAGAATTTGTAAAGAGGAACAATGGATGTATAATCGTTAGTTCAGTGGACATGTAAAAGTCGCTGATGAATAATGCCCGTGAATAATGAAGGAGGTTCCCACAGTAATAAATGAAGTTGATGAATTTATAAGTGGAGGATTTTTGTATGTAGTCTGGAGGATTTTTATGCCATATATATGAAGATATATGATGAATTTTGGGCCAAAATTTTTGTGCAATTTTGTGCGTTTTGAGCGAAGTATTTTCCCGCTGAATGTATTGTTCTGGTTCTTTGAAGGTTATTCATATGAAGATACTGTTAAAATTAACAAGAGTGTTAAATAATTTGAGATGATGATTTTGAATGGAGGTTACCGTCACAAATATTAATAATTATTATTAAACCTTATTAAACCTGAATTTGACAGTTAAATATAACTAACCTTCATTGGTCGATTATATCACCATGATTTGAGTAATTATCAACCGGATAAACGTGTGGTTTAATGTATTTCTTGTATAAATAATATAAACAATATTAATATTGTAAATAATTTTGTAAATATCTTTGTTAAATAATTTGAAATGATAGTGATTAATAGAAGCGTGTATAAAATTTTCAATTGTCATTTGACATTGTTATAAACAATTTATTATTGTTATAAATAATTAATGAACTTTTGTTATTAACATTAAGAGTTTTGTTTTTATACTCTAAACAACGCTAATTAAACAAGTGGTTTGAACAATTAAACATGATTTGGGATTGTTGGAGTAATCCACTGGTGTTTGAATGGAGCATTTAAAACATTTGCGTGATAATATTTCAGTTGAGATGTGAACATTTACGTGTTTTGAAAAGGAGAGCCAAGCTCTGAGGTAACTCGCTTATGCTAGGGTTGAACGAACGGGGTGAGTCCGCTTTGACGATGCAGGTGCATTGCAGCTGGCCCGGACAACTGTATGACAGAGGCCAAGGACGTATCCATAATAGCCTTGTGGCTATAAATAAAATGTGAAGTATATAAACACGCAAAACAATTGATATATGTGTCTCGTCCCAAATCCCGTTTCCATTCCAAGTGCATTATTATTTTTACGTTGCTATGAGCTTGAGAAAGCTGAAACATTGTATGTAGAGTATACAAGTCCTACAGGAGGACATGGTTATGTGGTCGATGGCTTCTGATTGCCACGTAGATTTTGTTGTTTATTTTTGTTAAATTCATTCTTTGTGAAATAAATTATTGTGCAGTTTAAAGTTTCTCGTCTTCGTCCTGGTTCATTTTAAATATCATGGTGGAGGTTATTGTGAGGGCATACTTTAAGTGATCCAGTTGACAACCCAGTCCCGGAGATAAATTTAAGAGGTAAGTAAAGGTAAGTATGAACCCCCGTATATTTTGGTGTGTTCCACAATAATTTCTTGTTAACTATTGTGCTCTAATCTCGATAGTATCTGTCAGTGCCATTTTCATTGATGTAGCTGTGCCGGTGCGTTTGATTATTGGCAATCCGATTGAGGGGGCGGATATCTGACAGCCTACTATCCGGATATCGGGTACAGTACGTTTACTCCCCCATTCCCTTTTCAATGGGGGCCAGGGATGAGGTGCACTGAATTTCTATTTGCCGGGTGGTTTAACTTAATGGTCAAATGGGACTTCTTGAATCCAACCCCCATAAGACAAGTTATAAAAAGAAATGAATGGAACTTGGCAAAGAGTTAGTAGGGAAACCACAGAAAAGGATTTCATAGACATCTCACAGAGTTTGAACCAATTCGTCCACCAAGTCCAGGACAGCCCCGTCAGTATTGTCGTCATTCCACCAGCCACACGGTAAACTTTATGTCCATATTTCCATCGCTAGGAACTCGCAAATTTCAAAGTGCAGCGCGAAAATGTTGTAAGCAGAAAACATAATCAATATTTGTCGGTAAATTGGGCACTTTTCACATTTATCACATTTATGGGGTAAATTCGCAAGAATCCTTAGTTATTGCACTTAGTCGCATATTCAGTTTCTCAAATTGTGAGTATATATAGTCATAATATTTAAGAGATAGTTGAAGAAAGTAGAAAAAAGTAAAATTCGCACTTATTGCGATTTTCCCGTATCTCTAGACATGTCCCATATGTAGTGGCACAAATCTCTTCGATGTCTTTGGGAATATCTGCATTGAACGAGACTGCATGCATAAAAATTTGCGTTGCACGCCAAATACATCAATTTTACGGGTTGGGATGCAGCTTAGGCTACATGTGTGACTATTGCAAGCACACAGCTTGCATGCGTCTCACTCAGACTATGCTGCAAATACGCCAGGTAGTTGTAACCATATTTCTCCTCCATACTTCACACAATCAATTTCATGGTGCATGGACTGTTATTGACTTGTTTGACAGTGACACACCGTACTTGTAATACCGTGATGGGGAGGATGCCTGATTTGGATTCGAAGAGAAACAAAACCTGACTGGCTGAAAAAATGAGAGCATTACTCAAAAGGATTTAAGATAGCAACAAGAATGGCTATTTCATCTGAATAATGTCCACAGTACTTACTGTATGAGGAATGTGCTTCAACGTGGGGAACCCAGGGAAGTAGACATCCAGCTGGACTCCCGAGCATAGCCCCTTGACGAGTTTGCTGGGTTCCACGTAGATCTCCTCTCTGGTAACCAGTTGAGTCCGGGTGTGGTTACTATCTAGAGAGGGGAAGTACTCGGGACACTTGTAGGGCCCTGCAAACACAATGATAGGGTCATACAACTGTCATAAGCACACAAGAAAATTTGATCTGGAAGAAATGGAAAATGCTGAACATGGCTGAGTCTCTCCGAGAGCAATTTCTAATTTCTTGAATTGCGTAGTCGTGGATTCTTTGTCTCTATCTCTGCCATTCTCTACGTCACGTCCTTAAAGTTTACCACTCTCTTCCTTAGATCTTGTTCAATTTGTTATCTCCCTACTTTCCTGGGTCCTCTTGGTATTTCCCTCTTTAACCTCTAGTGCTGGAGTTGACTTCAAGATTCTTGTTCCACCCATTCTTCTCACCTGCCCAAACCACTTGAGTCTTGATTGTTCTACCCTTTCTCCCACTCTGGATATACCTACTGTTTCACATAAGGCTGTATTTTGATTTCAGTCCTGTCTTGTTTTGACCAACACACTTCTGAGGAATTTTAAGTCACTTGCCTGGATTTTACTTTTCTCTGCTTTGGTTGTTAACCAAGTTTCAGAATTGCAGAAAACAGTTTGTGTATCACTTTGATACTTCCTTACTCTCCGACTGGTAAAACCCTCCAGCTAACTGCACTCCTGTGGCATTCTTCCACCCTTGGGTACCACACAACCGAGGCACTGTACTTCTAGTAGTTCACCTGAACTACTATATCACCTATTCCACTCCTTGATTCACAGAAAAGAATGTCAGTTTTAATTTCCCATTCTTCAGTATTGTACTTTTCCTTCGTACTCCATTCTTCAATAACATTATTCCATATATTCACCTGTACTTGTAGTTCCCCTTTGCTTTCAACCAACAGCACAATGTGTGCATTAAGTGTTCCTGCTCCAGTCCTCTTCTTCATTTCTTAGACTATTTTTTCCAGGATGATGAACAGAAAAGGTGACCAACACACTCCTTTGTTTCAATCCCATTTCAATTTCAAATTCCTCTTTTTTTCTCCCATTTTGGTTTACACTTAACTCATACATTTACTGAACAGAGCTCTTATCACGTGGATCAATTTACATGGGACGCTTCTCTTCTCCAGGGTGAACCAAATTTTGTCTTCGGGGATACAATCATATGCCTTCTTCAAATTGAGGAAGGTCAAAATTAGATCTTTGTTGTACTCACAGTATTTTTCCACAATTTGTATCACCGTAAATATCAGATCCACAGTCATCTTCCGCTAATTAAACACAATAGTCTTTTCAAAACAATGAACACTGCTCTAGACTGTCCAAGCAAGTGTGCTTCAGAAAACAACATGAGGATTAATACCTCAGAAACAGTTTATAAATAATAAATTATTCTTAAGAATGAGACTTGAAGGTGGTCACACTCTAGCTTGGTGTTCACATGGACATAAAGTTACCTTGGAAGAATCATTTAACATGTATAAGAAACAAAGTCAGCCTCCGTGGCTTAGGCGGCAGCACGCCGGCCTCTCACCGCTGAGTCCGTGGTTCAAATCCCGGTAACTCCATGTGAGTTCTGTGCTGAACAAAACGGAGGCAGACAGGTTTTTCTCCGGGTACTCCGGTTTTCCCTGTCACAATTTCATTCCAGCAACACTCTCCACTATCATTTCATTTCATCTGTCATTCATTTAATCATTGCCCCAGAGGAGTGCGACAGGCTTCGGCAGCCGGCACACTTCATATCCTCGCCGCTAGATGGGGGCTTCATTCATTCCATTCCTGACCCGGTCGGAGACTGGAAGCAGGCTGTGGATTTTCATTTTTCATTTCAAGAAACAAAGTCAACCATAGATTGAGGCTTATATAATGCCTTGCTGGAGTTACATGGGGAAGTATACAAGATACAATGAACACTACTTACAAGACATTACATTAAGCCAGTCAAAAAGTATGGAGGTGAAGGACTTGTCTCATAAAACAGCTGAAAACAACGCTCAGTAATGGTATGAAAACTACTCCAGTTCTTTCACCCAGGTGTATGCAGATAATTTACCAATTGTCTGTGAATTTTTAAATAAGCTGCAATTTCTCAGACAAAATTTGAGTCCCCATGCCACTTGGGCAACTAAGATTCCTGATTAGCAGCACCTCAAGACACAGGTACTGCCATTAAACATAGTCAACAGTCACCTGAAGATCCCTATCCACATGAAACCCAACTGTCCAAGAACCTCCTCTACTGAATATCAATCATCCTGTACCAATCCTTCCTTACTTTCTGAACTAAAGAAGCACAATATTCCTCCTACAGGATTGCAACAACTAGTAATGATGACAATCAATAAAAAATGAAAGTAGAGGACAAGAACTGTAGGGTGTTTAAAACGGTTGCATCGGATGTAGGGTATGGTAGGTATATAGAGATTAAACTATTAGCTCAGGACAGGGAGGCTTGGAGCGCTGCATCAAACCAATCTAAGAACTGAAGCCTCAAACACACACCTAATACGTACAGCGAAACCCCCATTTAACATCTGCCCTGGACCTGTAATTGTGAGCTTAAATCAAATTAAGTTTTGTTGATACAGCAAAGTAAGCTACTGCCCATTCATTAGTTATATACCCGTAAACTACTGTGTTGACATAATTTTACACAAATTGAACTTCTAAAGGCACATTATTTAGTAATAAATAATATTTTGAAAATCATAAGTTTAAAAAAAAAACTTTGGAAAAGTTATTGCTAGAAAAGAGGAATACATATATATTCTGTCACTATGGATCTCGAAGTTTAAATACATTTAAATTTAAAAATCTTTTACATTTTTTAAATTGCTTAGTTTCATATTTGATGTACGATTAGGATGATTCACAAGTAGGGTTGTTATAAATGCATATAATGTACAATCACTCAAAACAAATGGACTACAGTATATGGTATTAAGTTTCTCACAAACACATAAGCACACCTACGCATGTGCGAATCCATCAGGTGTGAATTATACACTACTGAAAACGGTTCAGCTGTTGGCTAACATCATTATAAGGTTACTTATAATAATCCCTCAACACCACTGCAAAGCTTGAGTAAATCTGCCATTGGAATAGCCATAACATCTACCAAAAGTGCCCTCATTCTTTATTTGAGTGACTGGACATGTTTTGGAGAGTATGGTATATGTATTTTTTACATTGCCAGAATTCTTTTATAGCATGTTGCAACTAATTTAACCATACTTTTAGGTAGACTTCATTAGAAAGCTAACTATTGCAATGGGTACCATGTTTCGACTTCCGGAAAATTTTGACTTATCTTCACGTATCACATACCCCAGACCCCAAAACCACCGTCAGAAGTTTATAATTTATCTATCTATCTATTGTATATACCAGGTGAATCGGCTGCCCCTAATAATATTGTTTTATGCAGCCCAACGGACGCGTGCTATCAGAAAGGTCGATATTTCTCTGCTTGCATTCCATGTGGTAATAATGCACTGCAATCATATCCCGCAAGTGATACTGAACACTATTATTTTTCCCTCGTAATAATCTGTAGTCACATTGAGGGAAAACTAATAGCGTTCAGTATCGTTACTATCCTGTGGCCTCCGGAGAGGCCGAGTGCAGATCTTTCTAGTCGACGCCCGTGGGCGATCTGCACGTCGTAATGAGCATGAAGTGAACGGAAATACTTCTGTTCGTCGATAACTGTCCTTCTCATCCTAAGGTCACAGGAAACTTGCAAGTTATACATGTTGTTTTTTTTTACCACCAAATATGCCGTCAAAGTTGCAGCCTCTGGACCAAGGCATTATAAAACCTTGAAACACCACTACAGAAAGAAATGTGTCCAACGGTTATTGAGAAACATTGAGACAGGAAAACAACTCAACGATATCAATCTTCTGGATGCTGTTGTGATGTTGCAGAAGTCATGGAACGATGTAACAGAAAAAAACAATTGCAAACTGCTTCCGCAAAGCCGGTTTTGTCAAAACTGAATTTGAGTTTCAAGAACAAGGAGATCTGGATGAACCTGTGCCTGTAGAATGGACGGATTATCAAAACGTTCTTTCTTGTGAAGAAGATTACAACTCTTTCATTATTGTTGATGCAATGTATTAATAGCTGAGCACCCTACAGACAGTGAAATCTTAGGAACAGTAACAGTGCAACAAGATGGTTCAGAGGATGAGGACGTGGACATCACAAACAATGAAATGCCGCTATCGAAAAAAGTGCCAACTGGAGAAGAGGCTCTAGATATTCTGTCCGCTTTTCGTCGCTATGTACAGGGACAACCTTCAGTTGAAGGGGATTTTTTTCAAGCTGTTAACCAGTTAGAAAACTTCATGGAGAACCGGGTGTTGCAGAAAAGGAAGCAAAAGAAACTGATGGACTTCTTTTCAAAGATTTGAATTTGTAAGTACTGTAAAATGAAAATGTACTAGTAATACTGTATAACTGTGTAGTAGCTTAACAAAATAGACACAATGTAGTAGAATGGATTGAAACTTGTAAATAATTAATACGATAGCATTAAACCCTAGCTGGTAGGCCCATAGGAGAAGTTCTAGTAACAATAATATTAGAAGTAGCAACAGTTGTCTATCCGTATGTTTATAATACTGTAATGGTATGCCTCCCTCTTTTTTCTTTCTTTTTGAAAAAAAAAAAATCAATATCTCGAATTTTCGATATCACGAAGTAATTTTTAATCTCCGAAGGCACTTTGAGGTATAGAAGTTTGACTGTATTGCCATACACAGTAAAATACCAGTATAACAAAATTTTGGGGACCCCAAAAATTATTTGTTATAGCAAAATTTTGTTATACTGAAATAAGTCAATTCGTAAGAATTCACCTGGTGTTAAATTTGTTGCAGGATCTATATTACTTCAATATGCCTTTATTCAGGAAAAAGCCCAGTATTTATTTGGTGAGAAGAAAATTACGATATATGTACTGTATGTGCACGAAGTACTACCGGTATATTAATTGAAAGAAGTTTTCCCATATTGCATGCAAACCAACCATATTACTTGCGAAAATGGAAATTATTGTGAAAAACGTAATTAATATATATGCTTCCCCAATGAATTACTTTACACATATTAGGTGGTTTTAAAAATACCGTATTTGCTCGCGTATATCTCGCACCCCATTTTTTTATTTGAAATTTCAGGGGAAAAAAGTACTCGCATATATCTCGCATTCATTACTGACGCCGTCATATAAATGACCGTAATAAGCTTGAGGTAGAAACACGTTCGATTTAGCGCGCCGCAACAGTCATTGTCCAGGAAATTATCCGAAGCGATACCAGGGTGTCGAGCGATGACCTTTTTTCAAATTCCCGTATGAAAATCCACCAAATTCCCGTATATTTTAGAACTCTCTAAGACTAGAGTTCGCATACCGAATGGCTAAAAAATGAATCTTAAAGCGCGAATCAAGATTTTCTGGCGTAAGTGTAGGCCTAACTGCATTTTTGGAGTTACTTCCGCAGCCCACGGGTGATTGCGAGATTTGGGCCTAATCCGTAGCGTGAGCAAAGCGCACGCGCGCACGAGTGAACTCTCTCGCAGATACCGTTTACCTGAGGAGAGCTGATATAAACGACTGTTTTACTGAGGAGGGTTGAGAGAGCAGAGAATAGAAGTGTCACATAATAAATGTTTACGGGAAGTGACTGAATTGTATGTTACCGTAACCGTATAGAGCTTCCACGAGTTAAAATGGCACCGAAGCTTATGCATAGCGAACTTCCGGTCCGAGAATCTCCATTTGATTTTGATTGGCAGAGAATCGTTCGTGATTATCTTCTTTATTATTTCGGATTTTTGTTTTGTTTTTAGGTGTTCAACTTGTGAAATAAGAACTAGAGGGTTGGCCTTTCATGAATATTCCAAAGACAAGTGTCTCCTAAAAGAGTAATTAGTAAAACTTCGCATCAGAGACGACCATACCAAACAGCTTGCCTACAAAGTGTGGGATTTGCACATTTCAAACGTCAGTGGTCTAACATATTTTAAGACTACAATAATTAAGTTGGTGCAAATTAAATATGTTATGTGTGAGAATATTATTATAATTTGCTATCCGGTTGATATATTAATATATTTTGCATTAACGTGGCCCGTTTAAATGCTAAATTGTGACGGAAGCTACGAGTTATAGGCTATTCACCATACCTGTAGGCCTAATATTTACTAACAACGCATCGTTTCTTCTTTAATATTTATTTAATCGTTATAATTATAATAGCCTATCTATTGTCAGGTTGTCATCCGACTGAATAATGTCTCAATCGCCAACATCTACAAGCCGCCGTGCATTTTATGGCCTCAATATGTTGTACCAACTGCAGAACATCCTGCAATTTATGTGGGGGATTTCAATAGTCATCATGAACTCTGGAAGTATTCTAAAACAGATGATTGTGGACTTAAATTAATGGACTGGTGCGAAAGTAACAACCTCCATCTAGTATTTGACGCTAAAGATCAAGGAACTTTTCGGTCAGCTGCATGGGGTAGAGATTCGAATCCAGATTTATGCTTTGTCAGCTCCAATATAAATGGAAATCCATTGCACACTACACGCAAAGTGATGGGAGATTTCCCTCATAGCCAGCATAGACCAGTAATACTCGAATTTGGTATCACAGTTCCCATTATACGATCAACGCCACGTCCCCGGTAGAATTTCCAGAAAGCCGATTGGTCTGCCTTCTCTGTGGAGCTTGATAAATGCATTCGTTGGATTCCCCCAAATCACCAAAGCTATCAACGTCTTGTTGGCGCAGTTATATCTACTGCTAAGAAATGTATGCCCAGGGGCTATCGGAAAGAATATATTCCTGGCTGGAATACCGGGAGTGAGGAATTGTTTAAGAATTTCGAACAAAACAGAGATGCAGAAACAGCTGACAAACTTCTGGCTAGCTTGGATGACTGCCGAAGACAAAGATGGGTTGAAACAGTCGAAAGCTTAGATTTCACTCATTCTAGCAGAAAAGCCTGGGGTCTTCTTAGGGCCGATTGTATAAAGATCGCTTGACTGGGGATCAAATTAACTGGAGTTCAAAATCTGAACCAAGTTCAGTCGCCGTCCATGTTGTATAAAACTATTCGCGGATTCCGAGATCCGAGTTCAATTTGATCTCAAGTTCAAGGATTTCAATATGGCAACAGCGCAAAATAGTAAGGATATTCACGTATAGAGTGCACTAAACTCATCTCGCCGAGTGATCTTCAACTTTTTGTTGGTTTATTTTTGTGTATGTTAACCTCAAAAGAAAGCGTATTGACATGTGTTGGGAATGAAAACCTAGAACATAACCTAAAGGCACACCATGTTTGTCTGAGCGGGAATGTTAAAACAAAAAATGTAACATAAAAGACCATTTCAGTACCGGTAACCGGAAAAAGAATGTTCCATGGACTTCAAATTCGCGGCCGAAATTTCGCAAAGGACTTGCAACCGAATCCATAAAGGTAGGTGAAGTCAATTGATATAATTATTTACAGCTTTTTAATGTACCCTAGATGCGATTACGTTGCTGAAAGGTATATAACACGGTTTCAAACCATTTTTTAAATTTCTTTCAGGTTCAAATTTGATTATAGGTAGCTGATCCAATCTGGTCCTGCCTGAGCTGGAAGTGGGATCACATATGAATTGTGGTCTCGTACACCTTTTGATATTCATACAAATCACTATGCTTTCTTCTGCATGAAACCCATGAAGGTAAGTTCCTTGCACATCTTTCAGTTATATTGTATAGTAAGGCATTTCTCCACCCCACCTGAAAATAATCTACACTAGGTGAATTTCGTCCGTGTACCATAGTTTTATGCATTAATGAAGTGAATTTCAAGATGTAGAGGGGAAGATCATGTTGATACCTGATATTAGGACCCTGAAAGTCTCCATAAATATAATTTTACATCAATTACACTGTTATAAATATATGCTTAAGACAAGTAGGCTAGGTCATTCCTCAAGGTAAGTAGGCTACTGTTAGTGAACACTGAATCAATAGCCTCGATATTGTAGACTATTGATTGCTTAGTTTATTTGTGTAGCCTTCCATGAGACTCTTGTCATTGTATCACAAAGAACAACAGGCTATCCTTTTTATTGGCAACCAAGGCCCATAAATCTCAATCCATCAAGAAATAATATACTAGCATGCATTGCTAGGTAATGGTATAGGTTCAGAACAGTATGGTATCCAAAGGTTTATTTAAATCAAAACTTTAATTTAATTTTGCAAATTAATGCCATATTAGTATTGATAGGCCTATCCCAATGGCAATATCATACTGTACATCATGTTTGGAAACTTATTGCTTTTCTTTCTCGTAAGCTGCAATTGATTACTATAACGTTTGCAACATTGTTGGTATGAAACTTCTTAAATATAAGTAGGTAGAAAAATGTGCAGTAGCCTATATTACTTAGAAAAAAGAAGTACTGATATGTAAATAAATATACTGTATCATAACCAAGGAGGCTTCCAATTATTAGGTCATGGTGTAGTGCAATTAGTTCAGGCAAAGGTCTTACACTCCAACTATTTTTTACAACACATGACCCAACAGCTGAAAGCCTCCTTGGTCATACAGGGTGTTACAAAAAGGTACGGCCAAACATTCAGGAAACATTCCTCACACACAAAGAAAGAAAATATGATATGTGGACATGTGTCCGGAAACGCGTAATTTCCATGTTAGAGCTCATTTTATTACTTCTCTTCAAATCACATTAATCATGGAATGGAAACACACAGCAACAGAACGTACCAGCGTGACTTCAAACACTTTGTTACAGGAAATGTTCAAAATGTCCTCCGTTAGCGAGGATACATGCATCCACCCTCCGTCGCATAGAATCCCTGATGCGCTGATGCAGCCCTGGAGAATGGCGTATTGTATCACAGCCGTCCACAATACGAGCACGAAGAGTCTCTACATTTGGTACCGGGGTTGCGTAGACAAGAGCTTTCAAATGCCCCCATAAATGAAAGTCAAGAGGGTTGAGGTCAGGAGAGCGTGGAGGCCATGGAATTGGTCAGCCTCTACCAATCCATCGGTCACCGAATCTGTTGTTGAGAAGCGTACGAACACTTCGACTGAAATGTGCAGGAGCTCCATCGTGCATGAACCACATGTTGTGTCGTACTTGTAAAGGCACATGTTCTAGCAGCACAGGTAGAGTATCACGTATGAAATCATGATAACGTGCTCCATTGAGCGTAGGTGGAAGAACATGGGGCCCAATCAAGACATCACCAACAATTCCTGCCCAAACGTTCACAGAAAATCTGTGTTGATGACGTGATTGCACAATTGCGTGCGGATTCTCGTCAGCCCACACATGTTGATTGTGAAAATTTACAATTTGATCACGTTGGAATGACTCCTCATCCGTAAAGAGAACATTTGCACTGAAATGAGGATTGACACATTGTTGGATGAACCATTCGCAGAAGTGTACCCGTGGAGGCCAATCAGCTGCTGATAGTGCCTGCACACGCTGTACATGGTACGGGAACAACAGGTTCTCCCGTAGCACTCTCCATACAGTGACGTGGTCAACGTTACCTTGTACAGCAGCAACTTCTCTGACGCTGACATGAGGGTTATCGTCAACTGCACGAAGAATTGCCTCGTCCATTGCAGGTGTCCTCGTCGTTCTAGGTCTTCCCCAGTCGCGAGTCATAGGCTGGAATATTCCGTGCTTCCTAAGACGCCGATCAATTGCTTCGAACGTCTTCCTGTCGGGACACCTTCGTTCTGGAAATCTGTCTCGATACAAACGTACCGCGCCACGGCTATTGCCTCGTGCTAATCCATACATCAAAAGGCATCTGCCAACTCCGCATTTGTAAACATTGCACTGACTGCAAAACCACGTTCGTGATGAACACTAACCAGTTGATGCTACGTACTTTTGTGCTTGATGCTCGTACTGTAGAGCAATGAGTCGCATGTCAACACAAGCATTGACGTCAACATTACCTTCCTTCAAATGGGCCAACTGGCGGTGAATCGAGGAAGTACAGTACATACTAACGAAACTAAAATGAGCTCTAACATTACGTCAACATTACCTTCCTTCAAATGGGCCAACTGGCGGTGAATCGAGGAAGTACAGTACATACTAACGAAACTAAAATGAGCTCTACCATGGAAATTAGGCGTTTCCGGACACATGTCCACATAATATATTTTATTTCTTTGTGTGTGAGGAATGTTTCCTGAAAGTTTGGCCGTACCTTTTTGTAACACCCTGTATATGCAGTCATGAAAATCCAACTGAAATATACTGTAGGCTACCTCTTATTCTTTTTGCACCCTTTGCGTTGATCTGTTATGCCTATTTTCTAACACAGCTTAACATGAAAACAAATGATCATGTTACTGTCTTGTATAAAAATATAATTTTTTCCTCTGGTAGTAGGCTACTCCATTTACAGGGGGCAGTGAATTCTTTATCATGTATGCCAGGGCTGGATTCTTGCTCACAATTCAGTGTACCCAGGCATTTCTGTTCATTTACACTGTAGCCACTGCCGAGCTCTCCACTTCAGTGTTGTGGAGCCAGCTCGTGAGAAACCAAGAGCCTGAACTTTTTTGCAGGCTTTGCTGGCAATGGCTACAATAGCTTACTGACGAACAGGTCATGTTAAAGAAACTTGATACCAATCTCTGATAGGGGTTTTTAAGCAGTCTTTTTTTTTTTTGTTTCTGCTTCATTTTGGGGATTAGGACATGGTCATCAACTCCTTGCACTGGGGTGTATGTGGAAGTGTTGACTTTATTTGAGATACACACTATTTGGCCATACAAACTGAAAAGTTTCAATAATTTACATCAAAATGTATAAAGTGTTCTGTGTTGATTAAATAGGTCATGTTACTGTATTCTAAATTTAAGAAAACCTTTACAGGTACTATCCAATGCTAGGTCTCCTTAGCATGCAGCAGTAGGAAAACTTATCTGTTTACAGGAAATACACACATCAAAAAAAGTTTTGCATCACCTCGGTTCCAAGAGTTCCGGAACCTTTAAATACAAAGGGAATAGAGATCAACACAAACAACATTTCAGCTCGTTTTATTGCTCATGAGACCCACACATTGCATGTTGTACCATCATACAGCTAGACTTTCAGCATTTGTGGTCCAGATTGCAGTACACACCACTACCTCTAATACCCAGTAGCACGTCCTCTTGCATTGATGCATGCCTGTATTCGTCGTGGCATACTATCCACAAGTTCATCAAGACACTGTTGGTACAAATTGTCCCACTCCTCAACGACAATTCGGCGTAAATCTCTCAGAGTGGTTGGTGGGTCAAGACGTCCATAAACAGCCCTTTTCAACATATCCCAGGCATGTTCGATAGGGTTCATGTCTGGCGAACATGCTGGCCACTGTAGTCGAGCGATGTCGTTATCTTGAAGGAACGCATTCACAAGATGTGCACGATGAGGTCGAGAATTGTCGTCCATGAAGACAAATGCCTCTCCAATATTCTGCCGATATGGGTGCACTATGGGTCGGAGGATGTCATTCAGGTATCGTAAAGCCGTTTCGGAGCCTTCCATGACCACCAGTGGCGTACGTCGGCCCCACATAATGCCACCCCAAAACATCAGGGAACCACCACCTTGCTGCACTCGCTGGACAGTGTGTCTAAGACGTTCAGCCTGACCAGGGTGCCTCCAAACACGTCTCCGACGATTGTCTGGTTGAAGGCATATGCGACACTCATCGGTGAAGAGAACGTGATGCCAATTCTGTGGGGTCCATTCAGCATGTTGTTGGGCCCATCTGTACCGCGCTGCATGGTGTCGGGGTTGCAAAGCTGGACCTCGCCATGGACGTCGGGAGTGAAGTTGCGCATCATGCAGCCTATTGCGCACAGTTTGAGTTGAAACACGACGTCCTGTGGCTGAACGAAACGCATTATTCAACATGGTGGCATTGCTGTCAGGGTTCCTCCGAGCGGCAATCCGTAAGTAGCGGTCATCCACTACAGTAGTAGCCCTTGGGCGGCCTGAGCGAGGCCTGTCATCGACAGTTCCTGTATCTCTGTACCTCCTCCATGTCCGAACAACATCGCTTTGGTTCACTCTGAGACGCCTGGAAACTTCCCTTGTTGAGAGCCCTTCTTGACACAAAGTAACAATGCGGACGCGATCGAACTGCGGTATTGACCTTCTAGGCATGGTAGAAATACAGACAACATGAGCAGCGTACCTTCGTCCTGGTGGAATGACTGGAACTGATCGGCTGTCGTACCCCCTCCGTCTAATAGGCCCTGCTCATGCATGGTTGTTTACATCTTTGAGCAGTTTTAGTGACATCTATGAACAGTCAAAGGGACTGTATCTTTGATACAATATACACAGTCAACGTCTATATGCCGGAGATCTGGGAACCGAGGTGATGCAAAACTTTTTTTGATGTGTGTATGTTGAGATTGCTATTTATGGACAACATAAGCACAATGGTTAAGTAGCATGGTTTACCACAGTCTCAAATTAACCTAAATGATGGTTACATTTTGATATAAAGATAAGTAAGCCTCTGTGGAATTTGTTACACCAGACTACATTTAATTGAAAGGGGGAGGAATGAAATCTTCTGATGGCATCTGGTTAGTTTTAGTATGTCAGCATCAAACATCGGAGGAAGCTACTAATTCCCAAGTAGTAGGCAAACAAACTTAAAGCGTTCCCTACCGTATTGAAAATCCACAGCCTGCTTCCAGTCTCCGACCGGGTCAGGAATGGAATGAATGAAGCCCCCATCTAGCGGCGAGGATATGAACTGTGCCGGCTGCCGAGGCCTGACGCACTCCTCTGGGGCAATGATTAAATGAATGACAGATGAAATGAAATGATTGTGGAGAGTGTTGCTGGAATTAAATTTGTGACAGGGAAAACCGGAGTACCCGGAGAAAAACCTGTCTGCCTCCGTTTTGTCCAGCACAGATCTCACATGGAGTGACCGGGTTTTGAACCAAGGACCCAGCGGTGAGAGGCCGGCGTGCTGCCGCCTAAGCCACGGAGGCTCCCTACCGTATTAAATAAAACAAATTATTTAGCATGATTTTTTCCGGGACTTTTACTTATTATTTATTTATACGTGCACTTTCATCATCATCATCTTGTACAGTTTCCAGCCCCAGGCTGGGTCTGTTTGGAACATAAGCCTCGCCACTTAGTCCTTTCTTCCCTCCACCTCTCCACTGTCACTCTAGTCCAGTCCTCGCCTCTCTTCTTGACACATTCCTCCACTCCTTTCAGCCATCTATCTCTTGGTCTTCCCCTTGGTCGTTTCTTCTGCATCTGCATCTCATGTATCCTCTTGGGAATCTTCTTCTCTTCCATTCTCTTTATGTTATTTATTTATATGTGCACTTTATGCCCTAAGGCTAAATGAATGCTTATCCATAGTGAGAGTTCAGTTGTTGTAAAGTACACTCCACACTTCACATGATATTTTCTAACATGTGTTATTGTTGCAGGTAGCTTTGGAGGTGCCTCTAGCAACAACACAGAGCAAGCAGAAGCCACTGTTTGGAGGGGACAATGGGCAAAATTAAAAATGAAAGAATAATTAGAATATGAAATGTTGAGCAGGCAGAAACTGAAGGAAATGAAATGTACTAATGCATTATTTAATAAAAATAAAATAAAAGGATGTAATGTTATTCTGAACTAGTTGTTAATTCTTCAGGCCCTGATTGTTCCTGAAATTGTTGCCACAATATTGTCCTCCATTGACTTAACAAGGTTACATAGTGATTGGAGTACAATGTCCCTAACACTCATTTGTGCTCTCTCTACAACTGAGCATGGATGATTTATATTTATAAAATTTTGTTATGTGCACATAAAAAAATGTTTCTGTTAGATGTGTAACAGAAGACTGGTGAAGACTGCAGATAGGCTATGCTAAAAAAAAAATGGTTCAGGGGCATTCACCATTATTGATCCAAGTTAATGTCCAGTACAACAGTTATCATTTGTAATGCACTCACAACTTTAATTATAAATCTGCTGTTTGCCATTTAATTACAGTTGTCATGAATGGGACAGTCGAAGCCAAGCTGTTAATTGCTTGCATATTGAATTTCTTGAAATTTGGTTAACATAATAACATTTGAATTGAGTAGGTTTTGGAGAACTTACTATGAAGCAGACCACTGTTTTATTGGAGGTTTCAGGTTCACTTCTCTTTCAAAAAGTAGTTTTTAAATATGGGTTTTTATCACTTTAAAAATGTAAATGTTAGAATATGTTATCAAATGGTTGTTGGAACATCTTGGTCAACAGCCCTGTGTACTTGGGTGTGTGTTGATTTTGTCTGATAACTTGAGGTGGCTGTAGTAGTGTACCAATATGTAACTATAATAAGAACAGTGGATTTAGTAAGTTTTCTATGGATGATATTTTAAGGAAAACCTGGAACAAGTTTGGGGTAAGTGACCCAGGACTTACAGGTACCCGTAAGTAGCATTCTAGCATTTGCCTTGGTATAGTGTGTGTACCCCTGAAGAGCCACACTTAGGATGATCAATGTCATCACTGGGATTAAAATATCTGGACTTGTTGCATTTCCTCATTACAGTCTTGGACCATGGCCCGATATACTCAGCTAAGCTGCTGGGTTGACATGATTACACGCAGATAGTTTGGGTGGGTGGATAAATGAAATGTTGAGTAGGTAGAAACTGAACAAAATGAAATGAAATGTGCTAAAGCAATTTTAGGCCCTGAGAGTTCATGAAATTGTTGCCACAATATTGTCCTGCATCGACTCATGTAGGGTGCAAGTTATTGAACGGGGTATTCCTTCTCTGGGGGATTTTTACTATCTCCACCCCTTAAAATATTACACCTCAATCAAACACATTTTATATCCCTGCCTGAGATAACATCTATCCCCAATCAAAGAAAATGCTTTCCACAAAGAAAATAAAGGAAATTGTGAATATACACCGTATATGCTACAGCTGGTGATCTATTACAGTATTGTTTTAGCATTTTCTTGTTAATGTGATGCAGTTGTACAACATGGGGCTCTCCTCAAGTGCTCGGGGACACAGTCCAGGGGATGCTTGGATGACCTGGGTCTATTTACACTACTGGTATTTGGAAATAAAACACATGAGCACAGTAAAAGGTGGGGAGTGGAGAAGAATGGAAGCAAAATAGGATAGATGGAAATGTTTAAAAAACATTTTCTCAGTACAAATACACTCATACACCTAGCAAAGATGTCTTGATCAAACATTTTGCATAAATGTAAACCATTGAAATGTACAAGTATCTAAATTTACACGAGGGACTATTTAGAAGTACCGTAGCTTATGGCACCCGGCTATGTGCTTACAATTGTGGTGCATGTTTACTGCCATATGGGCTAAATAATGTGAAGTGTGTGTCACATGAATACTAGGCCTATGATACTGTAGTTCTTCTACAGGATATCTAATAGGCTACCCTATTAGCAAAGGTAAGATTAAGTACCAGTGACCTACCACTTTCAAAAACAAAAGGCACCGTGGATAAAATAGTCATTTAATGCTACTATTACCGTATCGTCATGACGAATAGAAGGACCTAGTGTGAGGACTCCGCCATTACAGCACGGTAGTTTGTGGTCCCGCCGCTACAAGCACTGCGAGCGAGAATGTCCAACAACGTGTACCAGGGTTGTAGGTAGGTAATCTGTGGTTGTAGGCATTACAAGCACACCATCAAAAAACAGCAGTTGAAAAACAAGCAACAGCACCAACTCCATAAACCCATCCCCTCACTCCTCTCCCTCTCACCATCACTTCCCCCAAGCAATCCTAGCACTCTACATCAAATCCTACAGCTTTTAATCACGCCAGCAGCACAATAAACTTAATAAATCCAGTCTACAGAACAGACCAAAAACCTACACTTTAAGCTAAACCAAATTCACTTCTCAGCTCGACATAAGCCATAATACAAGTTAAAACCTACACAAAACATACTCTCCTTATTGTTTTACAACTATTAAACGAACTATTCGCACTAAAAACCTAAAAACCCTGAAACGGGAGCTAATAAAAAGCGCAATAGCCTAGCCCGATTACGTCTCCGGCAGTGCTACCGCCTTTGCATTCATAACTTCACAATAACTTCAAATTACGGCTAAGTGACCTATCTGCCTAAGTAGTTACAGGTGTTACCGGCTTGCCTGGGACGATGGGTCACCAAACCGGTATTTAAACTCAATTATTAGGTTTTAATTAACCAAATTCAGAGGAAACAGATCAGACCAAAAACTACACTTTATGCTATACCAAATTCACTTCTCAGCTCGACATGAACTTTAATTCAACTTAAAACTTACACAAAATATACTCTCCTTACTGTTTTACAACTATTAAATGAACTATTCGCACTCAAAACCTAAAAACCCTGAAATGGGAGCTAATTTAAAAACGCAATAGCCTAACCCCATTGCGTCTCCGGCAGTGCTACCGCAAATGCATTCATAACTTCACAATAACTTCCAAATTACGGCTAAGTGACCTATCTGCCTAAGTAGTTACAAGTGTTACCGGCTTGCCTAGGACGATGGATCACCAAACCGGTATTTAAACTCAATTATTAAGCTTTAATTAACCAAATTCCGAGGAAACAGATCAGACCAAAAAACTACACTTTAATCTATACCAAATTCACTTCTCAGCTCGACATGAACTTTAATTCAACTTAAAACCTACACAAAACATACTCTCCTTACTGTTTTACAACTATTAAACGAACTATTCGCACTCTAAACTGAAAACCCCGGAAATGGGAACCGTTGGCGTATATAGAGTTTTATTTGGCAGGGGGGGGCTGGGGTTAGGGGACATGGTATAGGCCCAAAGAATAGGGGGTCCGGGGTACTCTCCCGCAAAGTTTTGTATAATTTGGTGCAAAATGATGAGTTGTAAAGCTATCGGGATTCAGTTTTTCAACCAATTTATTGTGATGTTTTATGTACGGTATGGTTAATGTCAAACGCAACTAAGTTAATACCATTTTATCCATAATGGAGAATTTTGGGCTTATGCCATGTTTTATTTATTCAAACTCGACGCGTTTCGAAAGAAACCATGTCTTTCTTCATCAGGAATAAACGGAAATACGACAAAATTGTTGTTAAGAGAAAGCAACAAAGAAACTAAAAAAGGTGCCCTAAGATGAACAATGAAGTGTATCTTACACGTCCTTCGAGAAGTGTATGCGGCATTCTTTTACAGGCCGAGAAAGTAATTAAACTCAAAATCGATGTTGAGCGAAATATTTATGATTTTATCGATTCCAAAGAAACAATTCCAGTTGATCCTTCAAGAACTGGCTGCTGTCTTCAGCGTGTCATGGATAATATCCCCCGACTTGTTTATTTTGGGTGCCGATTCTTCTTCAGAACGAAGGAAATCCGCCGAGATTTGCAATTTCGAACATCCGCCAAGTGTTCACGCAAGCTTTCGAAAGTCCAGTACTGTAGCCGACAAAATAAATTGGTAAGTAGAGTGTTACTTTAAATAGTTTATGTGTGCTTTTTTAATAAGCTGGGGATTAGCCTATGTTTTTTTTTATCTGTGTCTGTATACTCCAGGAATCTGTGCGTTCCGTAACATGTAATGAAGACCGTGGTTCTTATTTCCATGAATTATATTTTCCATTGTGCCCTGCCGTGATATTTTAATTGTAACCGCCAATTACTTTTTTAAAAGAGTATTAGTTACAAAGTAATTTGTTTCCCTTAGCACCATCCCTAAGACCAGCTGACGCCGGCAGTGTGGAACTTACCCACTCTAGCGCTGCCTGGCGGGGCGCGCTTGAACTTCGGGAGTCTTCTCACTTTCTCCTTCTATTCGTCATGGTATCGTATTTGTGTGGTACCGGTATTAATATATTCACTGGTGGCATGAAGCACCTCTCTGAATGCTTTTAACCTCAAAATTGTGCATCGCATTCCTAGGCTTAATTACGGTATTGGTGCATATGTCAACGATACAAAGAAAAGTTACATCACCATCACTGATTAAAAACACACAGTTTGGAGTGACACATAAATTGTTATCAAATGTGAACACGTATTACGTCCGTATAGCCTTTAGGCCTAATATAACCCTCGACTTGGAGGCACTGAACAACAGGGTTTATAGGTGACATAATACAATACAATGTAAAAAAAAACGGTCGTGTTTTGATATTTATTTAAAACTGAAGAAATATATCGTTCAAGTGTCTCAATAAGAGACGATTTTTAGACGAATGGCATTCTTCCTCCTCAAAATCCAAGATCACTCAGACTAAAATGCATTATCGTTGAGAGCGAGCACGCACAATTTAAGCCTAGTCCAGTAAGAAATAGTACCGTACCGCCATATAACCTAGGCCTACTAATGTACAAGCTTTCTAACATATTTCTCTTTTTAATACAGCCTAGAACTGGAGTCTAAGCGCTAAAATGTTTCACGGACAACAGCTGTGAACTAAGATCAACATGGCTGAACCGAGAACTGTCGCCGGTTAAATATGAACTCAGATCAAGACGCGGTGATCTTAGATTGACGTTTATACAACAGAAATTCTGAGTTCAGCACGCGCTAAGATCAGCTGAACCTGGTGAACTGAGATCAAATGCTTTATACAATCAGCCCTTAGAAGGCTAGGAGGAGGTACACCAGTAGTAAAGAGTCAACATCAGGTGACACCAGACCAAATAGCTTCCCATATTGTAACAACTTCCCGAGCTCCATCTGACAAGAGGCATACGAAGTATGTTAGATACCAGCTTCGTGCTCTGAAATCATCAACACCTCGCATGTCTAGCTATTCACGTCCCTTTACAGCCTTTGATGTTCAAGAGGCCCTCAAAGAACTAAAACCTGGCAAGGCACCTGGTTTCGATGGAATTCATCCAGAATTCCTCATACATATGGGAAACAATGCAAAGAGATGGATGGCACAGTTCTTCACAGATATTCTCCAGACTGGTCAAATCTCACCCGACTTCAAGAAAGCTAAAATCATTTCCATATTGAAGCCTGGAAAACCTGCAAATATACCTGAAAGTTACGGACCCATAGCCCTCCTTAGCTGTTGCTACAAACTCTTTGAAAGGCTTGTCTACAACAGAATTGGGTCAACCATTTTAGAACTCATTCCTGTGGATCAGGCAGGCTTCAGACCTAACCGAAACTGCTGTGATCAAGTACTTTCATTAACATCTTACATTGAGGCCGGATTCCAGCAAAAGCTTAAAACATCTGCTGTCTTTGTGGATCTCACTGCTGCCTTTGATACCGTATGGAAGGAAGGATTGATTTATAAATTACTCAGAGCTATACCCTGCAGAACAATTGCACAGCTTATCAACAACATGCTCAGTGACAGAAAATTTCAGGTCTGTTTAGGTGAAAAGAAAAGCTCAGTGAGAAAACTGCATAATGGTTTGCCCCAGGGATCAGTTTTGTCGCCACTACTGTTTAATCTATACATCTCTGATCTTCCAGAAACAATATCCAGAAAGTTCTGCTATGCTGATGACTTGACCCTGGCCACACAACACAAGATCATTGAGAAAACTGAAGACATTTTGATTAAGGACTTATCCACCCTGACAGAATATTTCAGGAACTGGAGACTCAGACCCAGTACAGCCAAGACGGAGGTCTCTGGCTTCCATTTGAGTAACCGGCTTGCTAACTTCAAACAAAATATTACCTTTTCCAATAGAGTACTTAATCACAATAGGTTTCCGAAATATCTTGGTGTTACCTTGGATCGGACTTTATCCTTCAAGCAACATCTTTTGAACTTGTCGAAGAAACTGAAAACCCGAAACAATATTATTCAGAAGCTAACTGGTACTACCTGGGGATCTGCTGCGAACATCCTGCGCTCTTCAGCCTTAGCACTGGTTTTCTCTACTGCCGACTATTGTGCTCCAGTGTGGCTTAATAGCCCGTATACGAAGTATATTGACCCACAAATGAATACCAGCATGCGTCTTATATCTGGCACCATCAGACCAACTCCAGTCCACTGGCTCCCACTATTGTCTGGTATAATGCCACCTGACTTAAGAAGATCCAGTGCTCTTGTTCGAGAGTACAACAAGATCTGCAAGAATCCTCTGCTACCTGTTCTAGGCGAGATACCAGCTCTTAGTCTCCAAAGATTGAAATCACGACATCCACCTCTTTGTGATGCAGCTCTGAAGACATCCACCAACTTCGATGCTTTGGAGGAATGGAAAGGCCGCTGGAATAACTCCACTGACTTGCCCCTACATAACATCTTCAGAGGTGAAAAAATTGCTAACGGATTCCAACTACCGCGTGCAACTTGGTCCAGACTGAACAGGATCAGGACAGGTCATGGAAGGTGCAGGGATTCCCTCTATAAGTGGAACTTTGTACCTTCTCCAGAATGTGATTGTGGAGCCCCTCGCCAGACCATTCCCCACATTTTAAGCGAGTGTCAACTACGGGCTTATCCAGGTAGATTGGAAGACTTTGTATCACCAACAGCGGAGGCACTGCAGTGGGTTCAAAAGTTGGACATTCAGCTTTCATGGATAACTCTAATGCCTGACGTGAATCAATGTTTTTTTGTTATTGTGTATATATTGTATATATTATGTATATAATTTCCTTGCCATAAGCTAATAATAATAATAAGCCTATCTATTAACACTTATTTAACCAATAATCATTTTATATTATTCTATACATATTCCAGATATTGCAAGAAAGTGATATTTGATAGCACATGTGGTTCCACATTAAACTCCAACCGTGCTTAGTTTTCAGTACCGTACCTATGGAAAATATTACCGTAAGTTAATAAACCAAACAACTGGCGGCAATTTTTTTTTATGCTCCTTTACATCTTCACCCTAGTCTACGTAAAGTACCATACGGTAATCACTGAAAGGGTAGGGGAGTTATGACCTCAATTTCACAAACGAACGAACCTCATTTTGCATGAATTATGGAACCCGAATCCTAATGGAGGTATGGACTGTCTGCATTTAGAAATATGTTGGTCAGTAATTTAAAACAAGATGCCACGAAACTAAATACAAAAAGCTGCGTACCTACTACGGTGTGAAGTTGCTCCATGGAATAAATACACCTCACCAAGATTATACGACGTGCATACAGTTAAATACAATCATCCAATTGGAGAAACACTTTCTTTGTCACGATCTTATAGCAATTCAAACAAACTGCTGTAATTTACGGGAAAATGTGCAACATTTAGAGACTATGAGTGTTATATGTGGCACAACGTTAGATGACATTTTGCATCATTAATGCATAAGGAAGGTACACATGCAGAGCGTTCTCACTGCACACAGCTGAAGAACATACCATTCTTGGTGAATTTTACGTTCTCTTAACAACAATAATTTGCTTAGTTACATGCAAGGAAAATTGCAGTAGGCCTACACAGTTCACATTGCTTCCATTACCTGACTACTAAACCAGAAGCTGGTAATGCATAACCATATGCCGGTGGCGCTTCCTATGGCAAATGAAAGATCGAAAGAAAATGTAAGCGCTATAGGAGCCCGGAACAAGGCGATACAATTTTCTGCGCTACTGAAAATAGTCAAAATTATTACCCTTTGTAATAATGAATAATAATTTTGGGGGTCATGTAGTAATAGATGTTACCCACCCACTATCCCTTTTTAGATCACGACTTTTTTATAGTAAAATTGGAGGTGTGTCCGCTATTACACGCGTAAATAATGGGACAAATACAGTATTGCTAACCCCGCGAATTCGGTACTGACAGCCTTCCTCTCCGCAAACCACGGTCGCCACATAACAAGACCCTACGTCCAACCGCCAAACGGCAAGAATTCTGAGCATGCTTCTAACCTACACCCTGTATTTTGAAGGAAACAACGCGAAGGATACGTCGGGAGCTTGGAACAGATGAGCTGTGTTGCTAAGTTTTTAGTGTTGTTGTAAATCAACTGATTCGAATAATACCGTATACACCCGAATGTAAGACAAGGTTTTTTCCAACTTTTTGTGTTATAAAAATTTGGGGTCGTCTTATATTCAGGGTATTAAAAAAAAAAAAAAAAAAAAAAAAAAATTATTATTATTATTTGCAAAGTAGTATGTGGTGTTGCCATCTTGTAACTCGCAACAAATCAATGTGTTAATGAAGATTAAAATATGGTTTGTTATGTTTAATTACCATGCATATATGAATAGCGTACATTTTCAGGTTAGGATTTACGCATACAGTCATTTTAAGCGGATAAATTATATGTTCGAAAGCATACGGAAATATGTTTTAAAACTATCTTTACAAGAACAACCAGTCAGTTTTACGAGCAGTAATTGAGTGATCATCATCATCTTGCACAGTTTCCAGCCACTGGCCGGGTCTGTTTGGAACACAAGCCTCTCCAACGTCTTCTGTCTTCCCACCATCTCTCAGCCTCCACCCTTGTCCAGTCTTCTCCTCTCTTCTTCACGCTTTCTTCCACCCCCTTCAGCCACCTGTCTCTCGGTCTTCCCCTTGGTCTCTTTCCTTCCCACTTCGTCTCATGTACTCTCCTGGGTATCCTCTTCTCCTCCATTCGTTTTACATGTCCATACCATCTAAGTCTAGATTTCTCTATACCATCCTGTAATGGTTCCTCCTTCATTAATTCTCTGGTCCTCTCATTTCTTATTCTGTCCATCTTTGTAGCTCCAATACTGCTTCTCAAGAACCTCATCTCACTGGCCTGTATTTTGCTCTTCTCCCTTCCTTTCATAACCCAGGTCTCCGAGGCATACGTCAGGATAGGGACATAGTACGTCCGATATATGATCTTTTTGCTGTTCTGAGGGACATCCTTGCTCCATAACATGCTTCTCACACTCCTCCGAAATGCTTCTGCCTGCCTCCCCCGCTCATTTATTTCTCTATCGTTTCTTCCATTATCTTGTATCAGGCTTCCCAGATACTTGAAACTCTCCACTTTCTTCAGCTGTTCCCCACCAACTGTTATTCCCGTTGTGGTTCTTTCCTTCTTCCTTGTTGTGATCACCATCTCACTCTTATTTATGCTAAATTTCATCCCATATCCTTGTATTATTCCTTCCCACACATCCAACTGTTCCTGTACCTCCTCCTCCTTGTTTCCCCAAATCATCAAATCATCTGCAAACACCATTGCTTTCATCTTTCCTTCCCCAATTACTTGTGCCACTCGGGTCATTATGTCATCCATCACCACAATGAAAAGTAACGGTGACAGTGCACTTCCTTGTTTCAGGCCGTTTCTTTGTTCCAACCAGTCAGATCTCTCTCCCCCCACTTTCACACAGCTCACGCTTCCCTTGTACATCTCCTTTATCCTCTTTATAGTCCATTTCTCTACTCCTCTATCCTCCAGGGACTTCCATACTTTGTTTCTGCATACACTGTCATATGCTTTCTCAATGTCCAGGAAGGCCATCAGTAGATCTGTTCCATACTCATAGTGCTGTTCTTGTAACTGCCTTACAGCAAAAATCAAATCCACTGTGGACCTTCCTGCTCTGAAGCCATGTTGTTCTTCCCTCATCCCTCCTTCTATCCTTGTCCTAATTCTCTTTTCCAAAACTTTCTCGAAGATCTTTGCACAATGACTCATCAGTGTTATTCCCCGATAGTTTCTGCAATCTGTTCTACTACCTTTCTTGAAGATCGGGACAATGATTCCTTTTTTCCAGTCCTCTGGGGTCTTCCTTTCCTTCCATGCTGTCCTCATCACTCGGTACAGCCACTGTATCCCCACCTCTCCTGCTGCTCTCACCATCTCCACACTCAACTCATCCACACCCGGTGCCTTCCCTCCTTTCATCTTGTTCACTGCATCTTCCACTTCTTTCCATGTTAAGTCCTTTTCTGTTTGCAGTTCATCTTCCTCTTTCCCGATTTCTTCCTCCTCACCATCTTTTCCATTTGGGTTCAGAAGTTCTTCAAAATATTCTTTCCACATTTTCTTCAGTTCTTCCCTATTTTCTATCTCTTGTCCCCTTTTGTTCACCATTCTAACATAATCCGTAGGATCCTTCCGCCTCTTATTTTTTACCATCCCATACAGGACCTTTTTTGTACCTTCACTATCCTCCTCCATCATCTTTGTCCACTCTTCCATCCACTTCCTTCTCTCCTCAGCCACCACTCTCTTCGCCTCCTTCTTTCTTTCCTGGTACTCTTCCCTTGTCTCTACCGTCCTATTTTGATACCACCTCCTAAAGGCTCTATTCTTTTCCCTTACTATATCTTTTGTCTTCTCATTCCACCATGGTGTTTCCTTCCACCTCTTCTTACTACTTGTCCTCCCACATACTGCTTCTGCTGCACCCACTAGTGTCTTCTTAAATCTAGCCCATTCCTCTTCCACCCCTCTTTCTTCATCTGTTGGAATTCCTTCCTTTACCATTTTGAGGTACTCGACCCTTCTATCCCCTTCTTTCAGTTTCCATATCCTTATACGTCTTTCCTGGTTCTCAGTCCCTTTCTTCTCCTTACTCCCTCTCAGGTTCATTACCAGTAATCGATGGTCGCTATCCAGGTTCTCCGATGGTATAACCTTGATGTCCGTGATGTTCTTATTTAGTTCTTTCTCATACAGTATATAGTCGACCACCGACTTCCTGGTCAAGTCATCACTGTACCATGTGATTGTGTGGCTCTCTCTTTTCTTAAACCAGGAGTTCCCAACTAGCAGGCTGTTCCTCTGGCAGAAGTCCAACAGTCTCTTTCCTTCCTCATTTCTTCCACCCCAACCCTCTGGTCCTAGAACACTCTCATAACCTTGTCTTTCTCTTCCTACATGGGCATTGAGGTCCCCCATAACAATCATATTTCTTCCTACCAGCTGCTTCTGCAATTCCTCTTCAAACTCCTCCTTCTCTTCAGAAGCGCAGCCTACTTGTGGAGCATACACTTGCACTATTTCTACGGTCTCTCCCCTCAGTGCTACTTTCACTTTCATCATCCTATCACTTATTCTCCTCACTTCTTCTTTTAAACCATCTCGTACTACTACTCCCACTCCATTCCTCTTTCCCTCTTCGTTCCCACTCCAGTACAGTCTATAGCCTTTTCTCAGTACTCTCCTTCCTTCCCCTTTCCACTTTGTTTCTGCCAATCCCAATAAATCCAACTTCCTTCTTTCCATCATATCCACTATCTCCTCCACCTTCCCCGTCAGCGTTCTTAGGTTTAAAGTTCCAAATCTTAGTCCGTGTGTACAGCCGTGTCGTCGTCTATTAAATCCATCCTGTCCGAGGCTCGTTCCATTTTTGAAAGCATTTGGTTTTATCCACTACTGGCTTGCTGGGCCTATCGTAGCTTCACCAGAGTGATTGAGTGATCAACATATCTTTATTTAATAAAGTCTCCCATTCTTGAACAAAGAAATTATAGAGTATGTCTTGGAAAAGCGGACAGAGGGATTTCCGATAACACGAGACGTTATAAAAATGAAAGCACAACCTCAAGGGCATATTGTGCAAGTTATGAGTTAGCGAGTATTTTTGTGAAAAAATCTGTAAGAGGCAGTTGATAACTAGGTCTCGTCTTATATTCGGGGTCGTCTTACATTCGGGTATATAAGGTACACAGTGCTACACTTCAGACATTATTTCTGAACAATTATAAATAATATATTTTAAAAGACAATCCTGAGTCAACTCCGAGGACATTCAAACAGAGAAATACGATACTTTTAGATGAATAAATAAATTACACACCGAAGCTATGATACCATTATCATCAGTATTCAAAATACGACAAAGAAGGCAAACACAGCGGCTTCGGTGGCGTAGTCGGTAGCATGCTGAGCTTCTATGCCCAAGATAGCGGGTTCAAACCCGGCCGAAGCCGTCGGATTTTTTAAGAGCGTTAAAAATCCCTCAGTATGCCTTCCTTCGGAGGGGAAGTAAAGCCGGCGGTCCCATGTCATATATTTATGGCATGTTAAAGATCCTTCCACTAATTGCACCTGTGTGAAGCTAAATTGGATAGGTTATGAATGTTAACAACGCTCTTAGGTTTCTATGTTCGTTGCCAAGAGCAGACTGCGGCGGCATCTAGTAGCTCAGTCCTGAACTTGGCCTAGTAGTCGTTGACGGTGGCGATTGGCGGCAAAAGTAGGAACTATTTGAAAAATTCTTAGTTGCAGTACTTAAATTAACAAACAGATAACACACACTAATACAGTCATCACAATTAACACCGGTTATCAGACAGATTCTACACACACCCAAAGTACACGGGGCTACATGACCGCGTTGTCGCAGCCCCTAAACTTAAGAACCAACCAACCAACCAACCAAGGCAAACACACTACAGCTAATGAATATAAAAACACTCACCATGCAATGATTATCCTTTAACATGAAACAGAGTCCGAGTGGAGGTAGTTCACAGCTTACTACAGTAGTTGACAGATAACACCATGCACACTCACTGAATCGCGACTCTCTACGGTTAATATTAGCTTTCGTGGTAACACAAAAGTAAAGTTAAGGTAAAGATATATTTAGCACTGAGCACTTAAACAAGCCGACCTGGGGCGATATTATTGCTGTGGTTCTATATTGTCGAGTTGTAGGCTATTGAATGGCAGATGGTATTTTGAACACTGAAGACGGAAAACAATAGCCTGTGCTCTATTATCTATTGACGCAAGCGAACTGACACCAATAAAAAAAAATATTCTCAAGTCACTTGGCAAGGATTTCTTTGACACCCTCCACCCCTTCACTGTCCCTATCATCACCACCACCACCATCAATGTCTCCGTCAGAGCTTGATGAATTGCCAAGGTTAATAATCATTTCATCCACTGCGATATCCAGATCGCCTTCAGTATTTCTATCTGTACATGCTGTACGGGATGTGTCCAGTCCTCGGGTCGAACTTCGGCTAAGTAAAAGTAACGAAACAATGACAATGAAAGGAAATCCAACACAGACAGTGGTTAACAAGCGACTGAAATGATGCCTGCCCATACGAGAAGAATTCTGTCACTTGTGTGGTGTATTTTGTAGCCACATGTTGGTGACGGTTGTTTGATAGTTAAATGTCAAGAGCTGTGAGATATTGTTTGTAGTTTTTGAAATTTATGCATGTGTGACGCATTTGCATCGAGTGTTTGCACGGACTTGAAAACAATTTGGTATGTGCATCCCCCCTGCGAAAGAAGACCATGGAAAGGCTAAAAACAGTAACATTCCACTTGCGACACGCCGCGAATACTTTTTAATTTAGATTTATTTTATCGAAGTAGGTAATAGAAAATAAAAATAATGCAAAACGAAATTAAATACCGGCAAGTCACTTTGACAAATACAAGATTGTTACTAGGAACTTCAGTTATACACAGCACAAAATTAAGTTTGACAGTACTATTCCCCCCCCAATTACTGGAGATCTTTCGTGGCTTTTCTTTCGACTGCCACCTTAGACCTCGCTTTCTTTTCCTCCTGGCTTCGCACCTGTTTTGCTTTCCTCAACACGGCGTAGGAGTTTCGTGCAGTATGGACTCTTGCTCACGGTTATCTTTTCTACTCCACCAGCTGCCATCACAGCATCCTGAACTTGCTTCTTTGTGATTGAAGATCATGCACTCCTTGTTCAGGGAGAAACCTCTGCCTAGAGCTGCATCGTTGTGATAAAAAATCAGTATCATTTAACGAAACTTGTGAGATCGTTTTTAGCAGGAACTGAGGAAGGTGCTGAAGCCACTAATTCAGACCACAGCACGTCGAGCAGTGGCTCTTTTCCGTGGAACTGCTTCAAACGCGCAGTGACGGAGGGCAGTATCAAAAGTGCTGAGTAGCTGATCTTAATGCGGTCAGCCATTGCACCAGAAAGCAAATTCTTCTGATTTCAAAGAATTTTCAGGCCAATGACGATCCTATCTTCTGCCAACTTAGGAGTCTCAGCGACCCCTATAGGGTCTAGGCAGGAAATAGCACGGGACTCGTGTGAGCAAGAGTTGACCTCTCTTTGATTTTTTCAGCCATAGGATACGAATGTACAATTTTCGGCAGTTGGTGCGAAATTGCAGCACATCCGCGTCTGGAATTTTCTGAGATCTTGAGCTGTTAGCTTCTTTAAGGGCTGTTCTTGTCGAGAAACCCAGGTCTCCTCTGAATAACAATGTGGACTGATTCCTGTATGTCATTGTCAGCAACGAACACGGCGCGCGTAAACCCGCGCGGAGAGGGTACGGCCGGTGGTCGGCCAGACAAAGCATAAATTCGACGTTGGCTGGGTTCGCATCCCGCTTAGCGCTCTATCGGTGGCGCAAATTGCGGGTGGCAGCGCGGTCTGGAGGCGAAATAGAAAACTGAGCGGGAGGACTCTACCGAGCGTTCGGGGGCTAAGAAGTCAGGCATTACGAGACTTTTCGAGATTTCCCGTATCAAGTGCGAATTTCCCATATAATTCCCGTATTTTTCCCGGGTCAATAAAATTCCCGTATAAGTCCCGTATCGCTCGACACCCTGGATACTAACAGGAAGAGCGAGCAACAACGAGTTGATCCGAACTTCGATGCGAGCCGATAGGGATCAAGGCGCCGCGTGCAAGCATACGGCGCAGCGTGAGTGTTAGCACGCTGTACAGTGTTCGCAGCGTCTTCGGCCGTGGTTGGCTAAATTTGCCGCCTTGAGACACGTTCGAATTAGCGATTAGCGCGCCACAACAGCTGCGCAAGTAGGCCTACTGTTACATCGCAGAGAAACGCAGTTCAGTCTTCTCGAATCTCAATGATTTCGTCTTTACGCATTGCATCGCATCGCATCGCATCAGAGCTTGGCCGCGTGCAAGCATACGGCGCAGCGTGAGTGTTAGCACGCTGTACATCGTTCGCCGCGTCTTCGGCCGCAGTTGGCTAAATTCGCCGCCTTGAGACACGTTCGAATTAGCGATTAGTGCGCCACAACAGTTGCGCAAGACCTACTGTTACATCGCAGAGAAACGCAGTTCAGTCTTCTCGAATTTCAATGATTTCGTCTTTACTCATTGCGTCGCAACAGAGCTCGACCGCATGCAAGCATACGGCGCAGCGTGAGTGTTAGCACGCTGTACATCGTTCGCCGCGTCTTCGGCCACGGTTGGCTAAATTCGCCGCCTTGAGACACGATCGAATAAGCGATTAGCGCGCCACGACAGTTGCGCAAGTGGGCCTACTGTGACATCGCAGAGAAACGCAGTTCAGGCATCTCGTATCTCAATGATTTAGTCTTTACGCATTGCGTCGCATCAGAGCTCGGCCGCGTGCAAGCATACGGCGCAGTGGGAGTGTTAGCACGCTGTACATCGTTCGCCGCGTCTTCGGCCGCGGTTGGCTAAATTCGCAGCTTTGAGACACGTTCGAATTAGCGCGCCTCAACAGTTGCGCAAGTAGGCCTACTGTTATATCGCAGAGAAACGCAGTTCAGTCTTCTCGAATCTCAACGATTTCGTCTTTACTCATTGTGTCGCATCAGAGCTCGGCCGCATGCAAGCATACGGCGCAGCGTGATTGTTAGCACGCTGTACATCGTTCGCCGCGTCTTCGGCCGCAGTTGGCAAATTCGAGCTCGCTCGTGCATGTAGCGAGGAATCGATATGGAAGATGATCGATCGTATCGATCGCTAAGCGTCTGCGCTCTAAATTCCTTTTCTGCCTTGAATCATCCTTAACGAGCGTATGACGTCTTTTTCCTAGGTTCTTAATGTCGCATAACCATAACGAATAGAAATAAATGGTGTCGACGGACATTGTTGTGAAGAGCTTCTTGAAGACGGGTATCGCAAATGCATTGGACGGAAGTCAGGATGAAGCAGTATGGGATGATGACCAGATGATGCACGCGAGAGTATCTCGGATATTGGCAGCAGTGACGGCAGTGACAATGAATAGGGCGAGTACCGTATGCCAGTTGCCTTGTTTCAATAATGCAAATTTTGTGGTTTTTTTTCGGGAATACGGTCATTCTCCGCGTATATCTCGCACCGAAAATTTTCACACATATTTTCGGTCAAAAAAGTGCGAGATATACGCGAGCAAATACGGTAAACACGACACTCATTGTTGGCAACAGTTTTTTTTTTAGAAAAGGTTCCAACACCCTAATTTGGTCTTGGATCAATTAAATATTGGACTCTTACTTCGTACAATTGCTTGGATGTTTTCAACCATCAAAATGCCCATTATGAAACTACCATAACCCCACTTATCCACCACTATTCCCTACTCCCAATGACTTTCAGTACTATCCCTAGCTACGGAAAAAATATCAAAGAAATACCGTTCTTCCTCGCATAATCGTCGCACTTTTTTTGCCAAAATTTCGCGGGGAAAAGCAGGGTGCGACGATTATGTGAAGAATATTTAATTTCAAAGAATATACTGTATCATTATTTGCTGCACGGGCCAGTCATTCGCGTAGCGTGAGTCTGGCGTGAGTCATAGCCCGCAGTCAGAGACAGGGTTCTTTCTTTTAACAAGGTCACGCCTGGTTAACGCTCGCGGAATGTGCTGACGAAGCTGGCCATTCGCGTCGTGGTTCATAGCCCACAGGCATAAATACGATATTACTTTCTCCTGACAAGATCACGCCAGATTAGGCCTATAAACTCGCGGAATGTGCGCTGGTCGTTCGCGTCACAGTTCATAGCCCGCAGGCATAAAGACGAGAGTACTTTCTGATGACAAGATCACGCCAGATTAGGCCTATAAGCTCGCGGAATGTGCGCTGACCATTCGCGCCACGGTTCATAGCCCGCAGGCATAAATACGATATTACTTTCTCCTGACAAGATCACGCCAGATTAGGCCTATACGCTCGCGGAATGTGCTCTGGCCACTCGCGTCACAGTTCATAGGCCGCAGGTCCAAAGATGAGATTACCTTTTGCTGACATGATCACGCCAGATTAGGCCTATAAGCTCGCGAAATGTGCGCTGGCCATTCGCGTCGCGGTTCATAGCCCGTAGGCATAAATACGATATTACTTTCTCCTGACAAGATCACGCCAGATTAGGCCTATACGCTCGCGGAATGTGCGATGGCCGCTCGCGTCACAGTTCATAGGCCGCAGGTCTTAAGATGAGATTACTTTTTGCAGACATGATCACGCCAGATTAGGCCTATAAGCTCGCGAAATGTGCGCTGACCATTCGCATCGTGGTTCATAGCCCACAGGCATAAATACGATATTACTTTCTCCTGACAAGATCACGCTAGATTAGGCCTATACGCTCGCGGAATGTGCGTTGGCCGTTCGCGTCGCGGTTCATAGCCGGCAGGCTTAAAGATGAGGTTACTTTCTCCTGACAAGACCACGCCAGATTAGGCCTATACGCTCGCGGAATGTGCGCTGGCCGCTCGCGTCACAGTTCATAGGCCGCAGGTCTAAAGATGAGATTATTTTTGCTGACATGATCACGCCAGATTAGGCCTATAAGCTCGCGGAATGTGCGTCGGCAGTTCGCGTCGCGGTTCATAGCCGGCAGGCTTAAAGATGAGGTTACTTTCTCCTGACAAGACCACTCCAGATTAGGCCTATACGCTCCCGGAATGTGCTCTGGCCGTTCGCGTCGCGGTTCATAGCCGGCAGGCATAAAAACAAGATTACTTTCTCCTGACAAGATCACGCCAGGTTATACGCTCACGGAATGTGCTAAGTGACGAAGCTTGCCGCTCGCGTCACAGTTCATTGCCCGCAAGCATAAAGACGAGATATTTTTCGCCTGACAAAGTCGCGCCAGGTTAAAAAGTCGCGGCAGCGTGTGCAACTGACTGGCGCATAAATACGAACATGCTATGCGACGATTATGAGATGAAATTTTATAAATCTATTTTAGTGTTTGAAAAGTGGGGTGCAACGATTACGCGGTGGCGACGATTATGCGAGGAAATACGGTAGAATGGAATGGATAAAGTATCAGACATGGAAATGCAAATTGTATTCTTATTTAAACATAGGGAGGGAGAGTTGGTTGTGGCATCATACGCAACCATTAACCCGGCTCAAGGGAGATAGGGTCACCTTCCCTATCCTCCACTTGAGTAATTCTTGTTTGGCGCATCCACGCTGCGGGGGTGGGTATCCTCCACATCAGTAGGCCGGTGTGAAGGAGAGCTAAGTTCAGACAGGGACCCAGTCTCACGGGGTATAACGTGAAACCCATGCCCAGGGTACGGGTGAAGACCTTAACAGCATCTTAGGCAGAGAAGGAGACCTTCAGAATGGCGAAGATGGTGGATGAGGCAACCCATCCTCTCTGGGGGAAATTAGAAGAGGAAACCACTGCCTTGTGGAGAAGAGGGATCTTCAAAGGCTAAGGGAGTAAACCCCAAAAGAAAATCCTCAGATGCGTTAGGCTTAGCAAGCCAGCAGACGAGTAAATTTGTAGTTGCTTTCAATTATAATACAAGCCTCGGATCGAAGAAAAACGGAATTGACATGACTCTGACTACAGTTGCAGCGTATGATGATAATGCTGATGTTTGTGCAAGTGTTAGATCAGAGAACAAAACCCGATTTGGAACAATAAATATTTTAACACTGAATGACAAGGAAAATGAATTGATTGACCTAATGGAGACACGAAAACTCGACATCCTGGGATTAAGTGAAGTGAAACGGAAGGGAAAAGGAATGAAGAAACTAAGTAAGGGGTACACCTTGTACTGGATGGGTAACCGTAAAGAGAAAAGAAATGGAGTGGGCTTTATAGTGAATCAAAATGTTGGACCAATAGCTGAAGTTGAGTATGTAAATGAAAGAATTATAATAATGCAAATACACGTAAATAAGGAACTACTGAAGATAATACAGGTGTATGCTCCACAGACAGGATGTAGCTTGGAAGAAAAAGAAGATTTCCTCAGTGAACTGGAATCACATATTGTTGGAGATGGGATCATGATAATGGGAGATCTAAATGCTCATGTAGGAACTGATAGAATGGGATATGAGAATGTTTTGGGTCCACATGGGTATGGCGATCGAAATGAAGATGGAGAGAAACTGTTGGATTTTTGTGTCAGAAATAACCTGATAATAAGGAACACGTGGTTCACGAAGAGGAATAGCCATAAGATCAGCCGGTATAGTTGGGATGGACAGTATGGTACTCTCATCGATTTTGTGATAACAGACTGAGAATGGGGAAGATACGTCATGGATGCGAAGATAATCCCCAGTGAAAGTATGTGAGGTGATCACAGGTTATTAATAGTGGATTTAAAACGAGTAAAAATCCCTAAAATTGTACTTAAGAAAAAAACAAAGATCAGGATTTGGGAATTGGAGGAGGAGGACAAAAGGATAGCATTCCAAGATAGGATAAAAATGAAGCTGCCTAACACAGAAACACAAAGTGGAGAAGAAGAGTGGAACAATTTCAGACAGACATTTGTTGGAGCAGCAGTTGAGGTATGTGGGAAAACAAAAGTAAAGGTTAAGGAAAAGGAGACCCGGTGGTGGACAGACAAAATAAAGCAAGAAATAAAAGAAAGGAACAAGGTGAAGAAAGAAATGGATAAGGAAAAGCAAAAAACGTATCAGAAAGATGAGGATAAGATAGAAAGGTTACATGTGGAATACAAAAGATTAAAACTACAAGTAAAAAGGAGTATCAGGAAAGAAAAAGAGAAATGCTGGGTCGAGTTCACCAACAAAATTGAGCAAGATAGTAGAGGAAATCAGAAACTACTGTATAGAGTAATAAAATCGAAAAGAGCAGACCAAGAAAAAATCAAGGCATTAGAGAGAGAAGATGGTTCCATAGTACATGATGAAAAAGGTCTTCAGATGGTGATGTCTAAGTATTTTGAAAAGCTTTATAATGGGGATGACTTCCCAGAGGAAGAACGAGATAAGAAAATGGAAATAGATGGAGAAAAAGAAGAGAACCCAATAACATGGTTGGAACTTGAAAGGACAGTGAAAGCAATGAACAAAGGTAAAGCAAGTGGAAAAGACGAATTCAATGCTGATATGATTAAGGCAGCAGGAAGCATTGGACTACAGTGGCTATACCGAACCCTCAATGCCATATGGAAG
The DNA here is from genome assembly GCA_946902985.2 of Meconema thalassinum. Taxonomy (NCBI): domain Eukaryota; kingdom Metazoa; phylum Arthropoda; class Insecta; order Orthoptera; family Tettigoniidae; genus Meconema; species Meconema thalassinum. The sequence goes on along the minus strand of OX336394.1, from coordinate 380,205,851 downwards.
GATGAAAGGATACCTGAAGATTGGCAACAAGGAAGCATTGTACCACTGTTCAAGAAAGGAAATAGGAAGAAATGTGAAAATTATAGAGGTATAACATTGTTATCACATGGGCTAAAAATAATGGAGAAAGTCATAGGCAAGAGACTGAGGGATATAATAGAACCTCAGTTAGAGGAAGAACAGTATGGCTTTAGACCGAATAGATCAACAATAGACTTGATATTTGCAGTGCGAATGATAATGGAAAAGCATCTAGAAATGAACAAGGAAATCATCTTTATATTTTTGGATGTGGAAAAAGCCTATGATACAGTTAAAAGAAAATATGTATGGGAATGCCTACTGAAAAGGAATGTACCAAAATCACTAATTAACAAGATAAAAATGTTGTATTATGAGAGTAAGAGCAGTGTACAAGTGGGTAGTGGTGATTCTGAAACATTCTATACAAAAAAAGGCCTCAAGCAAGGAAGTGCACTGTCACCATTATTATTTGTTATATTGATGGATGAAATCATAAAACGTGTTAAACAGAGTATCAGTAGTGATGAAGTGAAGGCCTTGGTATTTGCAGATCATGTGGTGATTTGGGGAGAGGGAGAAAAGGAAGTACAAAGGAGATTGGACATTTGGAATGAAAAGCTGAAGGAGTTTGGAATGGTAATTAGTAAAAAGAAAACTGTAGTCCTGCACTGTGGAAAAGAGGAAAAGAGAAGCCAAGTGAACATAGATGGAGAATGGTTAGAGAATGTGGAACAGTTCCCATATCTGGGTAGCATTGTTAACGGAGGTAATGAAATCAACCCTGAAATTAACAACAGACTAAGTAAAAGCACAACATTCTATCATCAAGTCAGAGAGCTTTTATGGGATGACAAAGTGCCCAGGAGAACGAAATTAACACTATATAAACAGTACTTCATACCAATTGTAACATACGGACTGGAAACGCAGGTAACTAACAAGAGACAAGATAGTAAGATCCAAGCAGCAGAAATGAAATTTTTAAGAACATCTGTAAAAAAGACAAGAAGAGATAGAATTCAAAATGTTAAAATCAGAGAAGAGCTAAATGTGGAACCGTTAGTACAGAAGATACGGAAATCAAGACTGAGATGGTTCGGACATGTGAAGAGAATGGGAAAGGAACGAGCGGCAAGAAGGGAGTTGGAAAGAGAAGTTAAGGGTAAGCGATCAGTTGGAAGACCAAGAAGAAGCTGGATCAGATTCGGGGGGACATCGGAGAAGCTGGATTGGATGTGGAGGAAGTAATGGAGCAGGAAAAGTGGAAGGACAGAAACGAGTGGAAGAGGCTTGTTAACCACACCCGGGCGACTGGAGTGGGACATTGATGATGATGAGGGAGAGTGCATCTATGAGGGAATGAGTGATGATACCAAATGATCACATCTCACTAACATTTTTGTAAACACAACCGAGCACGTATTATTCACATATTTCACATTAATATACCAATAACATGTCACACAACGTCGACGGTTCTAGCAACAAATGAAATGTGTTTAAAATTAAACAGAGAAGAAGACTGACGCAAACACCATTTCGAAGCGCAATATAATGCAAAGAACACAAAACAAACGAATACAGCAAAACAAACTAGACAAGGTATGAAACCATAACTTTCATTGACGGATTTTAAACTTGGCGCTTCTACTCGGCCTATAGTGTTGTAACGTGTTTTTCGACGGGTTTTTATGCAACTGGCATAAGTCAGTAGGAAGCCATTCTATATTTATTTACGCGGCAAATTGTTCAGCCAAGAGAATTTTTCATGTTAATTTATTATTATTATTAATTTATTATAATTATTATTAAGGTATTTTCGGAGCATTTAATAAAAATTATTAGCATTCAGATAGGTTTTCTATGTCTTAGAAAACGCTATCAAGCAAATTATTACGAACGACAATATCATAGAAAATTATGTGATTGCGGAATTTTACGGAGTTTTCGTCAGTTAGGGTATATCGAGAGACGTGACTCACTGGGAATTCAAGTACACGCTTAATCTTGTCGGAAAGCATGACGCAATCCTGGGTCGCAGCGTCCAGGAAAGGCGAATAGTTGGAACGGAAATCGACTTCATCATCGCCGCGCCGAGTGTAATGAACTAGAGGAGGGGAAGTAGCGGGTCTGGCAGAGCCAATCAGTGGAGACCACGTAAGCTAGAAGTCGGCAGAAGAGGGGGGGAGCCGACAGGTGCATATATCGTTCGACGCGCCGTGGAACCAGGACAATCTGTGAAATACTTGACGAGTATGGGTGCGCGTGCGAGTGGCTCCGATGTTCGGTGGAGTTAGCGACGATCTGTATAGAATTTAACGAGTACGGTTGTACGCGGGAATCGCTCCGATGTTCCGTGGATTGGAGGACTAACTTTTGTAAAACTTAACCAGTGCGGTTGTACGAGTTGTAACTTTTTACCAGCCCTTCTTGGGCGACTGATTTAAAACTTCCCAAAATCATCCTCCTATTTTTGATCGGAAGTACTTCATCATATACCACACAATTGAAATGGCAGGGTCGTGGAGTGTTGGACACACATTTGGTCAACCTAACTGGTATCATTTGGGCGTTCAACTATTAGGTGTAATTCCCTATAAAGAAAACTAATTATAACCTTCAAAATATGTGTATTAATATCAACTTTAAACATATGGCGGGGACTCTCGTCGAACAGACTATGGTTTACTATCTTCTCTCCTCGGCAATGACGAAAACATGTGACCCAAAATGAATGTTGGAATATAAAGATGTTTGTTACTCACTCATCGACGATCTAGCAGATAATCTACGAGACATGCTCGATAGATCAGTTCTCCCCAGCATTTCTAAGATTTTCCACACGTGGTTTGAGGTTAGAGATGTTTACTGGTTTACATAGCCACATCTCTGCGAGAGAAATGAATGTGCTTCCGTACCCAACTTGAATTGTGCTAACAGAGATAACATCGTTGTGATATGTAGCCGTTTCGAGTACATTCACAAGCCATGCTTTCAACAAAACTGTTTCTCCAAATAGGCCTACGCCAAATTACGAGAACGCGACCTTTCCAATCAGACGCTACAATAGAAGTGAAGCCCCGCTATACACGAAAATCCCACCTCTCATCTTGTAAACACATGTTTTCGTCTTTCTCCGCCAGGGTCATGATACCCTCCAACCCATACAAAATACACCAATAATCTCGAACCCATGTATATTTCTTACAACTCGTGGCGCGAAACTCTTCTCTGACGTCAGAACCTTACACAATTTACACAAAGCTTTCTTCAAGACAAGGGAAGTTATTCTCGGCCCAATCTAAATTTGGCCTAGAGTTTCCTGCTGTTGCAACATCTTGTAGCTTACCTACACAATCCGCTGTCTTGTATACTGACATCTCCCATACAAATTAAATGAAATATTCCTGACTGAGTCCCCGAGATACACAAGATATATATACACTAAATAAAATGAAATTCTACAACCTAAATGATGATGATGAACAAGAAAAGAAATGGTATGAACAAATTACCCTAACCTGACTTCTCTTGCAGTCAACCAAATAAGGGTTTGGGAACATTGTGACCGGAACAGTCACAGAGTGTTTGGGTCCGAGGTACGGACCATAGAATTATCTAATCTACCAGAATCTCATCAAACATCGACGAAGATGACGACATCCAGGAGACTGTGGGAAGCTCACAGCATCATCCAGTACGAGGGAAAGGCTTCGGGCATTTCCAGTGGTAAGCGCTAATGACGCAGAAATACGCAATCTCTCATTTCTCTTGGTTTTATATTTCATATTTCAGTAACTTCATAGCTTGGGAATAAGAGTAAAATCAATAATTTATCAGACTCCGTTTTCACGTAATTTTCTATCGGTAATATTCAAATCACAACGCTCCAATTTAAATTTTATACTTATTATTATTATTAATTTTGCTATACTTGTTTTATATAATAAATTCATTTCTTTTACAATGCAATCTTTGCTTTCAGTAGGTAGCATTAGATATAGACCAATTCCTTCTCCTGATACAATTGTTTGTTGGGTTAATGATCAAATCATACCACGATCTGAGTGAATAGAGTCTTGAATGTGTTCTGCCAGAGCTAGACGTTGTTAAATACAAATTTAGATTTCAACATTGCGTTGAGGTCTTGGCGCCCATTAAAACAACATAGCTTAGGCAAAGGTAAACAGTTCCATTTCTCACCCAACAGTTAGGGGCTAGCAAAACGTTTCAGTGTGACATCTTATATTGGATATCGGGTGAAGTCTATTGGCTACACAAATCTATCCTGTCCAATCGCGTACGGTACATGTATGCAAAATGGAGGCCTGAAAATCAGTATAGAGAAAAGCAAGACCACGGTGATGACAAGAGGGGAAAGACAAGGAAAGGGCACTGTGAAAATTGGAAGTCAGAGTTTGGAAATTATGGACACGTTCAAATACCTAGGAAGTGAATTGATGCAAACTGGTAGGTAGGACATGGAGATTGGCAGGAGGGTACAGCAGAGCAATCCATTCTATCAAAGTGTAAGAAAACTTGTTTGGGATAAGGAAGTACCAAGGAAAAGCAAGGAGGTAATGTATAAAGTGTACTGTTCCCATATTAACTTATGCAGCTGAGACTTGGACCCTGACAAGCAGGCAAGAGAGTAGAATCCAAGCCAGTGAAATGAAATTCCTAAGAAGTATGATAGGAAAGACAAGGAAAGACAGAGTGAGGAATGAAGATGTTAGGAAGGAAGTTGGGATGGGAAAACTAAATGAGAGAATTGAGAAGAATAAACTAAGGTGGTTTGGACATGTAAAGAGGATGGAGGAAAATAGCATACCAAGACAGAGGATGGAGGCAAAGTGCAAGGGTAAGAGAGCAAGAGGAAGAGGAAGACCTAGAACAAGGTGGATTGATTCAGTTAAGAACAGCATAAGAAAAAGAAATCTGGACTGGGACAAGATCGTGGAAGAAGAATGGTGGAAGGAAAGAGGAAAGTGGAGAAGTGCCATAAATACCCCGACCCAGCAGGAGCTGGATAAGGGGAAATGATGATGATGATGATCGTCTGATTAACAAAATAATGTAATAAGAAAAATACTTTTATCAAAAAAGGATATGAATTTCAGTTATAATTTTTTTTAAATATTTTATATAATAGGCAAATATGCAAAATTTTATTCGTTATACTGAGTGTATGAAATTTGTTAAAATTAAATGATTTAACACACAGTAAATAGGGAAAATAGAAGGGACCAAACTAGAGTTTCGCTCTTCTGAAAATTTCGTTATACTTGTGTTCGTTACAGCGGGATTCAACTGTACCTGAATTTATTTTCTTTCGTAGCACTAATTTTTATTAAATACATAAGTTTGAAGAAAATTAGAACGATCCTTATAAGTACTATTATGCTGCTCCCCTCCAGCTTGTCGCTAAGCTACTGTTAAATCCAAGCACATGTCCAGTATTGTCCTTTTACATTATTTTGTCATTAGTAGTTACCCACCTTGATCCTCCTCCGTGTATGTAAACACCATCATAGGGCCATGCTTGCTTCTCTCCCGTTCCTCTTCTGTTAGCTTTGCATCGCCTTCACGCATGGCTTCCAGAAGTTGTTTCTGTGGGCAAAGAGTATTGTCAGTAATATTGCGAGCAAATCTCACTATAACACCCTCCAGAGCAAGCGGGCACATACCCAGGGCTTCCATCCACTCACTCGTCCAAAAATAATGAAATAGTGAGCGATTTTTCTTCAAAAAAGTGAAGGAAAAAAAGGTGTTTTTGTATGAAAAAGTGAGTAAATAGTGAGTAAATTCATAGCAATATTCGCATTTATGGCCGTGTATCTGGTTCATAATTTTAACGTTTGTTCATATCTGTAGGCTCAATTAGGGGGGAGGGGGGGGGGCTTGGGTGGCTACGCTCCCCGAAACCAACCATAGCCCCCCAAAAATGTAACAAAACTGTATTGAAATCAAAATTTTTAAGAATGTGTATCTGAAAAACAAATTAACCCCCCCAAAATGTCAACCAAATTGCACCTATGTTAATATCTGTGAGTACTGTTTGTGACTTTTCATGTAGTTAGAGGACACTTGGAAATAATGGATAATCAATGCAACACTCAAGAAATTTAAATCGTAAAACAAAAATATAAATGTGAACTTTTGTTAAAAAACGCTTTGTTAAAATTTTCAGCTATCGCTGCATGGCTCCGGCTGTAGTATTGCACTATGGAAGCTTTTCATGCTTTCTGGCCGCCTGGCTCGCTGCCGGCAGCACACTCAGGCACCGATGGCAGAAAAATGAACTAACCATTCATGGGTATATTTTGGGTCGTTTCTAGCAATCTGATTGTGCATGAGACCATTTTTAACACAGAATGTGATAATTTTTGTAATAAAAAGTGAGAATAGTGACTAATTTTATCAAATAGATCAAAGTGTAAGAAAACTTGTTTGGGATAAGGAAGTACCAAGGAAAAGCAAGGAGGTAATGTATAAAGTGTACTATGTTCCCATATTAACTTAAGCAGCTGAGACTTGGACCCTGACAAGCAGGCAAGAGAGTAGAATCCAAGCCAGTGAAATGAAATTCCTAAGAAGTATGATAGGAAAGACAAGGAAAGACAGAGTGAGGAATGAAGATGTTAGGAAGGAAGTTGGGATGGGAAAACTAAATGAGAGAATTGAGAAGAATAAACTAAGGTGGTTTGGACATGTAAAGAGGATGGAGGAAAATAGAATACCAAGACAGATGCTGGAGGCAAAGTGCAAGGGTAAGAGAGCAAGAGGAAGACCTAGAACAAGGTGGATTGATTCAGTTAAGAACAGCATAAGAAAAAGAAATCTGGACTGGGACAAGATCGTGGAGGAAGAATGGTGGAAAGGAAAGAGGAAAGTGGAGAAGTGCCATAAATACCACGACCCAGCAGGAGCTGGATAAGGGGAGATGATGATGATGATGATGATGATGATGAGTGAGAAAAGTGAGGCTGCTTTGAAAATAGTGAATAATAGTGAGAAAAGTGAGTCGCTGGAAGCCCTGCACATACCTCATCAATGAACGGAATCAGAACTACGGCCTCCCACTCTTGCTTCTTCCCATTGAGGTCGGTCCTGAACGTGGACGGATAATACTTGATGATTGGAGAATCTTCATCCACCATGAGACCCTGGTAAGGCTCTGGAAGCAATTTCTTGCTGTATTAACAATCAAAAACACGCAATTAGGATTGGAAAGTATACGAACATCAGACAAGTATCGATAGGGACCCTCATTTTCAGTAATTTAAAAAATCAAAATAATGGTGATAAAATCCAATGAAAAGTGTTTAAAGAGGTAAATAAAATACACTTACGGTATATTTCGCATAAAAATTCTGATCATATTTAATGATTTGGCTTGATTAAAATGCACTTTATTCAAGGGCTATGCAAACATATGCTGTACAATAAAATAACTAAAAATTAAATAAATCTCTACTCAGTATAAAACAAAGTCCTCGATTCTTGGATGTTCCGGGTAATCTCGAGAACCACTGGATGGATTTTGATGTGGTTTTCACCATTCTGTAAAAGATTTCTCGAGGATGGTTTCTGTAGAAAATAATTTATTTATGACCAAAGGAAGCCGAGCAGTAACGATTTCAGTGGGGAAAAAAAACGCAAAAAACCTACTGTCCATGCGCCTCTTAAGCTCACGCTGGGTAAACCGTTAAAAATATCTATATAGTATGAGTAAGAATTGTTCAGCATGAAAAGTTCTACAAAAAAAGTCCAAAACAGCATATCTCTTATCTTCAATACGTCGCCCACTAAAAGTGTTTTTAAGTTTTCATTTCTTCCAACAATCTTCATTCAATTACTAGCTTCGATACAGTTTACAAGCTAGCTGGTTGCCGAGCGAGCCTATCACCCCCAGACACTGTCGAGACTATTAGCTCAGCTTCAGAGAAGACTGGATGTGTTTGGAGTTTCCCTGGAATTGCAACTCGGCTTTTCTTTACTTCATCTGTGAAATTTTCGTTCCGCAGAATACACAGTCGAGTTTAGATTGAACGGAAGGGATATTTGTGTTTTATGTACCTCACCATTCTTAAATTACGTCTGAAAAGAATTCGTAGCACATGCTATCTCCATAATATAATTAATAGCCTAGTCAGTGACTTTAACCCATCATGCCAGAGACGGAAAACGGATATACTTCATTGAAATCGTAAAAAATATGCTGATCACGTAACAATGAAACTCGGCAAAAAAATAATTTCTCGATTGACGCAAGAGAGAGAAAGACTTCACAAAGACAAAGGGAGTCGATCCCACTAGTTCCTTTGACTCAGAGAAGAAAATATTCATGGTTTGTGGTCCGATAAAGAGAATTCTGCTATGAATTATGATTCGTCCATAAATTATATAAATGATGCTTCAGTTTCCGGTGTAATAAATATAATACTGCGAGCTAGCCACCTCAGGATAGTGGTGCAATATACTTGCTAAACGACATCACACAAAGACACAGTACACCAACTTCATTAAAATACACTATTTATTAATAATAATTCTCCTTTTCGGGTTGATCTCTGGCAATCAAAACTAACAATACCAGTTTGTCAACATATAAGCAGGTTTCCACTACCTGCACATGTCTTGTACCGTGTCCACTACAACTTGTATTCTGTTCTACTTACGAATTCTTCTTTTCTGGTCATTCTCTGGCAATCATAAACTATCAATACCTGTTTGTCAAACATATCTATCTAATCTTCAAACATAAAAATAAAAAAAAAACAATATCCCGACCAGAGAGCAAAACAATTCCCACATCACATTTTCATCAAAAAACAGCCTCCATTCCACATGCCAGCCTCCATTCCACATGGCATCCTCACTATCAATAACATCACCATTGAAACCTGGTCAAGTCAAAGCAAACCTTGCCATTAGCAAAGCCACCTATTGGTAGACCACCACAAAAGAATCCAATGGGCACTGAACACACAAGATTCTTCATGGAGCTCCACCAACAGGTGGCCATAGCTAGCAACCTGATAAAACAAAAATAATTACTACCAACAAAACAAACCAGAAGTAGTCTCTGTAACCTACTAAAGTTCGGTTACAGAAACGCCCCCTTGAGAATGAATTTCTTACCAAAGGTTAGAGATTCCTTCTCAACCCTCGACCCAAATACATAAATGAAAGGAATACTTGAAACAAACACTAACTAAAACAAAACAAAAACAGAGAATACAATAATGATGATTATCTTCGTCATCATCAACAGACGTGGTTATGAATCCTTCACTGTCAGACATATCAACGGGATTCTTGACATTAGGTGTGTCACCACAAGCTTTTTTTCTCAAGTAGGAACGGCAGAATCGTCATCAGACCTGTCTGTACCGTTATCATAATCATCTTTGTCATCCTTCCGACCTTTCTGGGGCCTGTCTCCATTATTTCTTCTAAAGCGCGGAGTATCAGCAGTACCTTTCTCATTACTATCACACTTTCCCTTTTATCAACTTCTTCTCTCTCTTTTGTTTCTCCTTCCACTTCTACTTCTTCCTTTCCTTCATCTGCTTCCTTTTCTTCTTCAACTTCTTGTACTTCCCCTCCTTCTTTACCTTCCTCCTTGCTCTTCCTTTTCCTCTTCTTTTCTTATTGTCATCTCCCTCCGCATCGTCTCCTTCTGCAGGTGCTTCTCCTGCTTCAGCGGTGCTTCTTCAGGTACTTCAGCTGGAGCCGGCTGTGTTTCGCCTGCTCCTTCAGTCTTCTTGGCTGCCTCCTTGTTCTTCTGTTCCGGTTTCTTCTGCTTCTCCCTTTCCTTCTTATCTCTCTTCTTCTGCACCACATATTTCATAGTACTTCCTTCCACTTCCTCACCGTCACTATCGTACGCCTCCCACACTTCCTCTACCGTTTCTAAGGTATCCCAGGTGTCCGCCTCTTACTCATCCTTCTTGTGTTCCGTGCTGCCCTCTGACGGCAGGGAGACCTGGTCCACAATCTCCACCACCTTCTGTTCTTCTTGGTCGGAAGTGGCTTGCTGCTGCTTGATCTCGTTGGGCCATATCCTGGTGCCAGGTCGAGGAGGCTTGCGGTCGCCCGCCGCAGGCAGCTCCATGCCTTGGGCCATGCGAGCCTGCAGCAGGGCCTGAGCATGCGCACGATCTGCCTTCTGCTTGGGCGTCAGCTACTTGCCTTCAGCCTTCAGTCTCTCCTTCCTCACCTTTCCCTTCTTTTTCTTCACTTTCCCTTCTTGCTTCTCTTTCCTTCTCTTCCTCATCTGCCTTATCTTGCTCAGCAATTCCTTTCTTCTTATCTTTTCAATTTCCTTCTTCCGATCCCTCCTTCTCTTATTTCCATCTGCCTGACATATCATCTTCTTCCTACTCCTTTTTGCCTTCCTTCTGGTCCATTTCTCCCTCCACCTTGTTCTCCTGCCTATCCTTCTCATCCTTCACCTCCTACGCTTCTTCACGTTATCTTCTAACTCATCTTTCTCCTTGTCTTCAATTTTATTCTCCTCCACCATTTGACGTCCTCTTCTGTTACTATTCATACAATCACTCATGGTTCCGTATTGATTAAAAGTCAAATATAAAGGGACAGGCGGAATTCCTGTCCCTTTATATTTTTCTCTTCTGTTACGTTGGCGGCGACCTCTGTGTTTACCTCCGCAACTGCTCTCTCTTCTTCGCCTGCTATTGTCTTTCCGAAATATACTTCTACAACCTCGCCTTATCCTTTCCACTTCTTCATTTTCTTCTTTACGCCCCCTAGCATCACGTACATGACAGATCTCCTCCTCTTCCCCCTCCTTTACAGACATACTCTCAGAATTCACTATCCCAACTTTCTCTTCTACAATGCATATGATCTCCACTCTGTGTTCTTCCAACTTTCTATCTGCCCTGGTAAATTTCTGGCTGGTCTCCAGTGTCTGGCTCGAAATTTCCCTTGCCAACTTCTCTACTTCAGGGTGGCTCTGTTCCTGAATAGCAAACTGACCTCCTAGGTTATTTTCCAGATTAGTGGCTTCTACACTGACTTCACTGACCTGGCTAGTAACATGGCTGTCTGGGATAATCTCTGACAAATGCTCTTGTACACTGTCTATCTTCTCAGACATTCTCACCTCCACACCGACCATCCGGCTGCTCATCCTAACTTCCATGCTATTCATCTGGCTTGCCACATCATCCTTTCGGCTGGTTATCCTCTCCTTCTTATTCCTCCTCTCATATCAGAGCAGAAGTGTCTCCAACATTGCCATCATCTCAGCTTCAATATTTCTTCTATTTTCCCCCATCCCTAATCCTGTCTTTGTGTGATTCATTGAATTTTTCGACCTTTCACGTTGGGTGCCATTGTAATAAATATAATACTGCGAGCTAGCTACCTCAGGATAGTGGGGCAATATACTTGCTAAACGACATCATACAAAGTACAGTACACCAACTTCATTAAAATATACTATTTATTAATAATAATTCTTCTTTTCATGTTGATCTCTGGCAATCAAAACTAATAAAACCAGTTTGGCAACATATAAGCAGGTCTCTACTACTCTTGTACCGTGTCCACTACAACTTGTATTATTTTCTACTTACGAATTCTTCTTTTCTGGTCATTCTCTGGCAATCATAAACTATCAATGCCTGTTTGTCAAACATATCTATTTAATCTTCAATCATTAAAAAAAAAAAAAAAAACCAATATCCCGACCAGAGAACAAAACAATTCCCACATCACATTTTCATCAAAAACCAGCCTCCATTCTGCATGGCATCCTCACAATCAATAACATCACCATAGAAACCTAGTCAAGTCAAAGCAAACCTTGCCAATTGCAAAGCCACCTATTGGTAGACCAACACAAAAGAATCCAATGGGCACTGAACACACAAGATTCTCCATGGTGCTCCACCAACAGGCGGCCATGGCTAGCACCTGATAAAACAAAAATAATCACTACCAACAAAACAAACTAGAAGCAGTTTTTGTAACCTACTAACGTTCGGTTACACCGGGTTGCTAGTAATTTATAAATAATGACTGTGTAATATGAAATGAGTTGTTTCTGTATTTCGTGATCCCCACCTCATCAAAAGAGACAATGAGAAATAAAATGAAGATGAATAAAATTTGGCAAAGATTAAAGTTACTATACCCTTTAATATAATTCATCTTTCATCATTTAAAGAGTTGGCAGAAGTGTCGATGGCCAATTAGAAGGTGCCTCCTGGCATTTGCCTTTCGCATGGCTTTGCACGTTAACATACGTAGCTAGCCTCGTTGATTTCAAAACTCAGTCATTATTTAATTTGAATGCTAACTACATTTATTTGACTTTCTGCAAGAGTTGACATAATACAAACCTCAAGGCTGGCAGGACGGCAAGTAGCTGCTGGAACGGTAGGAATGGTTCTCCCATGTCAAACTCTAGTTTGAGGTCGGAGAACTTCCTCACGTCAGAAATGTAGGGTGCGTAGTGGTGGGGGTAGTACCACGACCAGGAGCACACGCCATTATAGTAGTAGTTGAGGTTCCACTGTATGGCTCGTACGTAGCACTCGGCCTGTGACCTCAGCACCTCCCTGCAAACATTATCTTAATGCAAACCAGAGCTTTCTTTCTTTCTTTCTTTCTTTCTTCTGTTAAAGAGGTGTTGGAACTCACTGTTAACAGAGGCTGATAAATAAGAATCTTTGAGACTATTATTTTCATGCACTACGAATTTCCATAAACTTAAATATGTTACCAAGTTTGAGACAACACTCCAATTCCAACTAGATTTATAATATAAACAATAAAGGCTGTTATACTGATTGTCATTTTAAAGGGTGGAACTTCGAGGTTGTCTGCCCCGAGTGAGAAGAGTATTAAACAGAATCATTGGCAAAAATCCATTTTCACATTCAATACAAGAAATAGCTATTATATTCTGAGCGTGGGGAAACAAAGATCATTTTATTGAAAAAGACCAATCTCACTGATTTTCTATATCTTCTGTTGTTTTTGTTGCTGTTTATTTTAGGGGCTTTGCCACATTGTGGACATATAGCCCCGTGTACTTGGGTGTGTGTGGAATTTGTCTGATAACTTGTATTATTGAGACGGCTGTATTAACGTGTGTATTTGTAATGCAGATGAGGATTGGGAAGAATGCGGCTGTAGGCTTACGTTAGGAACCATTCCGGCATTATCCTGGAGCAGAAGTGGAAAACCACAGAAAACTATTTCCAAAATGGCCGAGATAAGAACTGAAACCAACTCATCTCAGTTTTGAACACGAGGCCAAGTGTACCTCGTTCCAGCCCTCGGACCATAATTAAAATTTCTGGGCAGAGCCAGGAATTAAACACAGAACTCTGGGGCGTTACCATGAGGTGGCCTAATTAATTTTGTTATTTGAATTGAAGCTCTGGATTGAGACTATTTGTACATTTGTACATTCACACAGTGACCGATCCAGTCAGGGTCAATTACCGGCCCCGGATGATAGGAGATCGAGAGGAGACCGGAGGGTCAGTATGACGTCATGGCATGACGCGGCAAGGCAACCGCTGGAGTAGGGGAATGCTCCAGAAGATTCCGAGCCCTTCCACTTTTTTTTCTCGAGAGGAGGACACAGTTCCGGAATGTTCAGTTAGTCAGCGGGGCATGGACGAGTATGTTATCCAGCGTGGCACGGACGAGTAGCCTATGTCACGTGGACTGAAATTTGCATCGGGAACTTGAACGGTTTACGTGAGTGGTCAGTGCTCGTGGCCATTTGATACGAGGAGTGATCAGCAGGCCATGAGGCTAGCATGCGTGTAGTGCCAGTGAGTTGTTTACAGTGAAGTGTGTCAGTTTGTTTGTCGAACAGTGTTCAGTAAGGTGTCACTAGAACGATAATCGTGAATTTCAAGACGATATCGGACTCGCTAGTATGTGAGGAAATAATCAGAACTGATAAACGAAGGTCCGTTAAATTCATGCATATGCTGCTATTGATATGTGAAGATGCGTAGAATATTATACAGTACTTTACCATTTTGATTACGAAGATTAATGCACGTGGTCTGGTTAAGTTAGCGGATAGTAAGGTGTTGAAGGCATGTACTGTGGTAATAGCAAGACAAATTGTGCGCCTTTGAACGTCCGAGTGGAGGCCGTAATGAAAAACTGAATTATCATGCCGACAATTTATGTTAATTAAAGGTGAATACTAGGAGGTGTTTAACATTACGAGTATCGGGGAGAGAACAATAATAACGATAGTCGAGGCGAAGCATTATCGCGAGGCCCTATATTGTAACAGACATTCATTCGAAAATAGCATAGCAGTGCTGGCATTTAAGAGACGCAGTGAGAATGTGACGGAAGGCTACATCTGCTTTAAGCTTGTGTTGAAGAACTGCAGGCGACTTCATATGTCTGTCAAGGCCAGGTCGAAATAGCTTCTCGTGGAAGGAAGTGTGTCACTGGTTGAGGAAAGTGAGTACATATAATTCAAGTGAACCAGGAACTAGACGCTATAGTGCATGGGCATGAAAGTGCCCTGATATAGTGAAATGTAATATTGCTACACGGCAGCATGAACCTTATAACCATGGACTCAAATATTCTGGGAATCAACATGCATATTAATACACAAATTATGCTGCACTGAACCTCTAAAGGGGCCATAATGGGGTGAACGGTCGCGACGAGATGGACGAGTGGACCTTGGTTGGGACGTCAGGAGATGCCGTCGCTGACGGTGACCGGGGGCAACCGGTGGGCAGACATGGGCGTCGCCAGGAGATCGAGAGGAGCCGGGGGCGAATACCTCTACCAGTACGCTGGGAGACCACATCGCGGAGACGCTGGAGGAACGACGACGCCCATATGTCGCAGACGACGCGAGGACGCCGGATCTAAAGTAAGACGTTTCATTTCCATCCTTGTTCATCAGGAAGAAGAGAACTTCTACCTCGGATAGCCGTGCCATGAGATGACCTGAGATCGTGTAACTTAACGCCATTCATAATCATTTATTTCAGATTGGACAAGAGCATCATTTTCTCATAGGGTTGTACAGATATTTTTTCCCCCCTTTCTTTTCGGGTCGTTTTGACTTACATAAATTAACAGTATCAATGGTAGGAGTAAGACATACATTTATTCTCTGAGACCTAATAATAATAAGATGTTGAAATTGGGTAACGATAATATGAGATGCCCATTTTGCTGGGAGATTCTAGCATTTCGATTTCCTAGGTCATTATATGAATTTAATTCTGAAAGGTTTGTCAGGGATTGCATAGATTTTAATAGCAAAAGGATAGCAGAATGAATATGGTTGGAGATTGTCGAGTAAGGTTCCTTGGATAGGATGCCATATTATCATACGACCTCGTGGTCCCGATAAAGTTGATTTGCTCTGTTAAGTGTGGGTTCTTGAGACATGCTAATAATGCATGATTTTTGTAATGATGTTGTGTAAAGTTAATGTGATAATTAAATATGGTATTATTCCGTTATATGTGACGAAGTTATTCACGGGGCGACGTATGACCGTTGAATTGAATTTGTGAGGACAGGGTCCTTTTCTCTTGACGAACGTGTTACGTTTATGTGACGTTATTCACGCCACTTAGCTGACATAAAAATATACCTAACCTAAGATATTCTTTCCTGCCAAATTTACCCGTCCCTGTATTTCCAGTTGGAGCGAACGCTTCATAAATTCCTTCACTTACCTAAGAATCTGAAGAACATTGTGGCCTCTGCAGACAGTCGCAAATTTGACCTGTGAAGACCTTGTAACCTAAAATCTTCATGGATATAACATCGCACTCGCAGTCCAAACACGCGAGGTATAACTCTGGACCTGATGTGCACTGGTTCTGGAATTCTGCATTTCCTAACCTCAAAGATGAAACATTGGATTTACGCATTTAAATACGTCAATATCAGCTGTATCGATTGTTCCAACCACGACCATCGCGAGATGTATCGACCGCCGTAGATGACAAGAGACGTACGCATGGCGAACGACCAGGGTGGCCAACTCTCTCGGAAGTGAACACGGAAGTGTCTTATGGACTACGTTCAAGAAGCCAGGGGATTCGTGTGTGCGTGTGTGGCTACAACTATTCCTTTGTCAAAAATTATAGCGTTTTATATATGTACTAGGTGAGGCGTGGGTAACGCTCTCTTATCTACCTGACCGTCAAGAAAGACACTTGCATGGGGGTTCGGATCCTCCAAGGTTGAAAAACATAGGTATCGGCCTCCTCGTGGGGCGTTATTTTATTTTGTTGTTTTAGTTTTGTTTAATATGTAGTGGCACAGGTAAGTTCCAGGAAGTGTGATATTTATTTTGATTGTTTGTCCATTTATTTTGGGGCTTTGTTTTTTCTTTTCCGTGTTACTGCGTCGTGGATTTACGTATCTCGTGGGTATGGCGCAACAGGTTGAACTTCGGCCGAATTATGGGTTGATGTCGCCCACTGTTTAATATCTAAATTGTTTACCAATTTTTTTTCCTTCTTCGGAAGTAGTTTTCATAGTGGGGAATCTTTCTTGTGTTCGGGCGAGGATTTTCTGTGTTGCGTAACCGTGTGCGTCCTTTAATTGGGTTCCAAATTTATTCATTATTTTCCCTGTGATCACGCTTCTTGGAATTTTCCCAATGTCAGTAATGTAGAGTTTTTATTTTTAGTCTTAAGGGGTCCCTGTTTCCTGGTTTTACATCACCTTACGTCCACATGCTAGTTGTAGTTTATGTGACGCTTTTGCTTTGGTTTTCCTCCCTTACGCCCCTAGCGCGTTTCATTTTGCGTTTCCCATTTTGTTGTATTTCTGTTTAACCTATGGGATTGGTTCAAATCTCAACTTTGGGAGTGGCGCCCTATGGTGCAATCATGCCTTGGTATACCGTTAGCTTCCGCCATTTTGAAGAGTAGAGTCTAGTTCCCCTCAGGGCCCATGATGGTCGTGTGATATCGTCCGCTCCGTTTTTCGGGAGTTTGCCATTTGTAATGTAGTTTTTTTATTTAAATTCGTTCTCTTTTCCTTTTATGTTGTTTCAGGATGTGTTCGTACGTATGTTGGTAACTTATTTCCATTCCGGGTGTAACTTGTAAATTCATGCTGGTATTGCACAACCCTTGCCGTGGCATTTCATGTTGTGTTGGTTCTGGGGATTTGTGTGCACGCGTTTCCTAGTTCAGGGCTTATATAAATTCATTTGACTAAGGATAACTTTCCCTTGTGTACCTGATTTATAATTATAAGATTTTACCTTTGGTGTACCTGTTGATCTCGTATTTTCCGTTGGCGTCTTAAAGCATGTTAAGTGGTCTGCCGTGCCACAGTGTTACTGACCTTGTGACTTTCCTTTCGAGGGAAATTATTTCTTTCATGATAAAAACTGTTTGTAATTGAAATATGTCCCTAAAGAATGTAGTTCCTATTTTTATATTTTTTGATATTTTATAATACAGACCCCTTTTATATTTTGGACTTCGACTTTACTTGCCCTTTAACGTCCCAACCCCCACCCTCAAGACAGCTGCAGTGGAATGATCCTCACCAGGTAAGTCTTCCACTTTTCAAGCTTGTGGATAAAACTACGTATTTTCCTCTCTTGTCCATCTGAGGGTGTCACCCGAATACGTCGTCAACACCGGCCGCCGAGGCAAAACCATGAAGTCCCGTAAAGGATGTCTTGGGGTCGCCGTTGGTAAGTTTCCTTCAGGTTGGCAGGCCCTCTAGGGAGTCTGTCGAGCTGAGCGAGATAGTGTAGTGTGTAGGATGGGCGTTACAGTTTATCGATGAGTTGTATATTGAATAGCGCAGGGGTGTAATTGATAGTGCGCTCTACAGTCAGATTGTTCGGATCCTCACAGAGTGTTCGACGGAAGGGTTGCGATTAAATGTTCGTTGAAAGAATGAAATACACTAGGGTGCCTTATTACGAGGTTCTTAACCTTTCCTAAACGTTAGACAATGCTATAATTTAATTACAATAACAAATATGACAGTGTGGATCAAGGTTGTTGGAACGGCGAATATAAATCAGTAATAATAATAAGAATTAGTAGTGTAAATATGTGAGCACAATCTGGGTGTGTTAATAATTTATGATAAGTTATAATTAATTGTTGAAATGCCATATTATGTGAAGCTGAGTTGATGTTTGAGTGTTATTTGATGTGATATGATGCTCTTTAGTTATTAACCCCTCAGGCCGGCTATTTAATTCGGAGGTTTTCACTTCTCCGGCGGTATTTAAATTGAAGCTCAGCAGAGGTTTGGACACCAACAAGGTAAAAAATTAATAATGTTAAATCTACGAAATATAACGTAATGAAATTTTTAGGATTACTTACCGAAATCATGTCCATTGTTTCTCAATAATATATGTGACGACTGCTCTTCAGGGTTGTGCATAATCACACGGAATATTTACAAAAGTATAATAATTTGATAAGTTCCACTTTTGGTATTTGTTTCAGGTATATTTACAATGAAAGCAAGATATTTACATGATAATGTTCAATCTCCATGTATACATATTTTTCGGGTATAATTTCCAGGAAAAGCTGAATTTTGAAATCTTTTTAGGCCCAGTGTATGCATCCCGTGTCGAATTTTCAACAAAATGTAAATATCGCAATATTATTTCAAACCTGTTTCTTTGCATTGTTTGAGGGAATATAGGGGTGAAATAGCTCTTTAGGGTAGGTTTCTGCATCATCCCCATCAACAATACAAGCCACAAGAACACATAAATGTTGTCCCCTGTCACTGACTCTCACTTCCTGGCGCGCGACCTTGGTTTCAAGGGCGCGCCACCATACATTCTGCCGCGTAGGCCTACATATTTGTTTCTCAAAGTAGTTCAATCACATTGTCGAAAACAGCAAAAAACAGACGTGAAATGCCTTCTTGTACCCGGCATACCCGTGAAGGGGATCTTCTGTGTGCTTGTGACGAAGTCTACCTCTCGCCACAAACACTGAACAGCGGTCGTTGTTATTACAGCTGAAGCTATTTCTTCTTCGCCTGGGCTGTCTCCCACTTCTCCAATAATATCATGCTGTGCATAGTCCGTATCACTACCGAAAATATTGCTCCCTATACATCACTTCCACTACTGTCATCTATCAAACCTATAATATCTGCACCCGTAAGAGAATGAGACAGTCCAGCAATTATTCATCTGCGACTGAGTAGCCTCTAGCTTACGAAGCAAAAGTTATCTACTAAGTAATTGCTATCGGTGCTTCCCCTTCATAAGTGACTAAAACTGTCCAGTTAAATATAGTTCACAAAACAATCTCGAGATGGCAGGAAAGGATGTGGTACCTTCTAAAGAAACTAACCTGAAACTCAATAGAGCGCGTTTCATGTTCCTTCGCTAATCGATGAGTTCTCAATAGCAACGGATATCGATCAACTTCGTATTAGTTCTAATTATGAAACAGAGATGGCATGAAAGTACATAACTTCTCGGTTTATAACGTGAAAGAAGATCCGGCGAAGCAGCAGGGTTTCATGCGTAATAGGCATCCTAACTTCCGCCTGCACCGGACGTTTGTGGTACGTCGAACCGGCTGAACAAGTAGAGTCCAGCGGACGTACAGTGTACGGCCAACTGGCTTGAGGGGTTAATTTGCAGTTCGATAGAGGAGATCCGTCCATTGGTGTATAAGGGTGGACAGTTGTGATATACACAGATATTCGATATTTTCTTCGAGTTTTTGCCGCAGGTGAACTTTGTGATAAGTGGCCAGTGATGTTTACATGCGTGTGCACCGATAAATTAAGGGTTAATTTAGTTTTTGAAAGGCGATCTCCTTGTCGGAACTTTAAGAGAGAACACCCACGAGTTTGAATAAGTATAATTTTTTTTATATAAATAATTCATGCTTTTGGGCTAATGCCGTGTGTATTTTTAATTAAAAATACACACGGCATTAGCCCAAAAGCATGAATTATTTATATAATAATCCGGGCCGTGAATGCCTTAATATGCAAATAATTTTTTTTGTTTGTTTAGGGACTATGAACTTTATTTTTTTCGGACTTTGTCCCACCCTAACTCTATACTTGTGCGTGGTAGGCAGGTTGCATATTTATTTATCCTTTGGCCAATAAAGGAGCAGATGTGATTTTACGAGGGCTTTTTTTTCTTCTCTGTTTGTTAATTCAAGTTAGGGAGTTTGCTTTTGAATCCTGGTTCAGTTTATTTGCCATCCCAACCCGTAAACGACCCGAGACCCTTTGTCTCTGGCTCGCTGGAGCATTTCTTTTATTCTTGTCTGTATGAACCAAGATTCACGCCCTAATCTTTTTCACCCACTCCCTTGGCCGTTTCTTCTGATGGGGCCGGGATGTTGGCCGGGTGATCGCCTGTCCCATTGGAGAAACGGGCACAACACGGACGATACTCGACACATAAACGTGATGTGCAACACCCCTCAGCATGAAACAGTTCATTTCCCTTCAAACAATTTCACAATACACAGCGGTGAGGGAATTTCAAAACAAACAAATTTAAAATTTTCCTAAACTTATAAAAATTATTCAACAACTACCGTATTTACTCTGCTATAAGACCCCACTCACCTATAAACCCCCCTTAATTTTCGAGAGCCAAAATATAAAATTCTTGGAAATCACTTATAGTCATCATCATCATCATCATCATTTCCCTTTATGCAGCTCCTGCCGGGTCGGGGCATTTATGGCACTTCTCCACTTTCCTCTTTACTTCCACAATTCATCTTCCATGATCTTGTCCCAGTCCAGATTTCTTTTTCTTACGCTGTTCTTCACTGAATCAATCCACCTTGTTCTACGTCTTCCTCTTTCTCTCTTACCCTTGCACTTTGCCTCCAGCAGCTGTTTTGGTATTCTATTTTCCTCCATCCTCTTTACATGTCCAAACCACCTTAGTTTGTTCTTCTCAATTCTCGCATTTAGTTTTCCCATCCCAACTTCCTTCCTAACATCTTCATTCCTCACTCTGTCTTTCCTATCATACTTCTTAGGAATTTCACTTATAGTACCCCTCCTTAATTATTGAGAGTCCCGTCTGTCACTGTCTAGCAACGACTGCGGTGCGAGCAGCTCCACGAGGATAGGATACGGCCGGCAGTTGGTCACGCAAAACAATCGCAGGGAAAGTGTGATATCTTTTGAGAGGTGGTTGGCAATAATCATGGAATATACTTGTCTTTGTATACCAGATGTTGGATCATTGTTGGCTGCTTGGACCATACCATTCAATCGTACGCAAGCTCTGTTGCTAACAAGGCGTGATTTTGCTAGAAGAAAGAAGTCACTGTCTTTCCTACTGTGCGTATGGGCTATGCGATAGGTGGCCGGCTGACAAACGCACGCTATGCGAGAGGTGACTGGCCTGCCACACGTGCGGTGCTGCCGCATTCATGTGAGAACGAGACACTAGTGGCCGGCCATCATACGCACGCCAACACTCTGTGGTGTATTTCGAAACAAAGAACGTGCTGAAATGAAAATCCACAGCCTGCTTCCAGTCTCCGACAGGGTCAGGAAAGGAATGAATGAAGCCCCCATCTAGCGGCGAGGATATGAACTGTGCCGGCTGCCGAGGCCAGACGCACTCCTCTGGGGCAATGATTAAATGAATGACAGATGAAATTAAATGATAGGGGAGAGTGTTGCTGGAATGAAAGTTTGACAGGGAAAACCGGAGTACCTGGAGAAAAACCTGTCTGCCTCCGTTTTGTCCAGCACAGATCTCACATGGAGTGACCGGGATTTGAACCACGGACCCAGCGGTGAGAAGCCGGCGTGCTGCCGCCTAAGCCACGGAGGCTATAGGTTGTGATTTTGTATTCAACCTGCATGTTCTACTGGCCACGCTCATCCACCACTTTATGGTAGTATCTTCTGTCTTTGCAGAACTCGCTGCGCGCAACAGCTGATTACAGCTAGGAGGTCACACGAGAGCATAAGACCGCTCTTTGGGAATATTCTCCTGATCCGTTCAAATACAAGCAGATACGCATGGGCACCATGAACAATTTGCCCTACTCAACCTCGTCAACGAAGAATGTCGAAAATGACAACGAGACAGCAAGTCTGAAATGAACAAGAAGATATGAACTAAATTGTTTTAATGACGTTTTATATGATTATTATTATTATTATTAGCGTATGGCAAGGAAATTATATACATAATATACACAATAACAAAAAACATTGATTCACGTCAGGCATTAGAGTTATCCATCAAAGCTGAATGTCCAACTTTTGAACCCACTGCAGTGCCTCCGCTGTTGGTGATACAAAGTTTCCAATCTACCTGGATAAGCCCGTAGTTGACACTCGCTTAAAATGTGGGGAATGGTCTGGCGAGGGGCTCCACAATCACATTCTGGAGAAGGTACAAAGTTCCACTTATAGAGGGAATCCCTGCACCTTCCATGACCTGTCCTGATCCTGTTCAGTCTGGACCAAGTTGCAAGCGGTAGTTGGAATCCGTTAGCAATTTTTTCACCTCTGAAGATGTTATGTAGGGGCAAGTCAGTGGAGTTATTCCAGCGGCCTTTCCATTCCTCCAAAGCATCGAAGTTGGTGGATGTCTTCAGAGCTGCATCACAAAGAGGTGGATGTCGTGATTTCAATCTTTGGAGACTAAGAGCTGGTATGTCGCCTAGAACAGGTAGCAGAGGATTCTTGCAGATCTTGTTGTACTCTCGAACAAGAGCACTGGATCTTCTTAAGTCAGGTGGCATTATACCAGACAATAGTGGGAGCCAGTGGACTGGAGTTGGTCTGATGGTGCCAGATATAAGACGCATGCTGGTATTCAATTGTGGGTCAATATACTTCGTATACGGGCTATTAAGCCACACTGGAGCACAATAGTCGGCAGTAGAGAAAACCAGTGCTAAGGCTGAAGAGCGCAGGATGTTCGCAGCAGATCCCCAGGTAGTACCAGTTAGCTTCTGAATAATATTGTTTCGGGTTTTCAGTTTCTTCGACAAGTTCAAAAGATGTTGCTTGAAGGATAAAGTCCGATCCAAGGTAACACCAAGATATTTCGGAAACCTATTGTGATTAAGTACTCTATTGGAAAAGGTAATATTTTGTTTGAAGTTAGCAAGCCGGTTACTCAAAATGGAAGCAAGAGACCTCCGCCTTGGCTGCACTGGGTCTGAGTCTCCAGTTCCTGAAATATTCTGTCAGGGTGGATAAGTCCTTAATCAAAATGTCTTCAGTTTTCACGATGATCTTGTGTTGTGTGGCCAGGGTCAAGTCATCAGCATAGCAGAACTTTCTGGATATTGTTTCTGGAAGATCAGAGATGTATAGATTAAACAGTAGTGGCGACAAAACTGATCCCTGGGGCAAACCATTATGCAGTTTTCTCACTGAGCTTTTCTTTTCACCTAAACAGACCTGAAATTTTCTGTCACTGAGCATGTTGTTGATAAGCTGTGCAATTGTTCTGCAGGGTATAGCTCTGAGTAATTTATAAATCAATCCTTCCTTCCATACGGTATCAAAGGCAGCAGTGAGATCCACAAAGACAGCAGATGTTTTAAGCTTTTGCTGGAATCCGGCCTCAATGTAAGATGTTAATGAAAGTACTTGATCACAGCAGTTTCGGTTAGGTCTGAAGCCTGCCTGATCCACAGGAATGAGTTCTAAAATGGTTGACCCAATTCTGTTGTAGACAAGCCTTTCAAAGAGTTTGTAGCAACAGCTAAGGAGGGCTATGGGTCTGTAACTTTCAGGTATATTTGCAGGTTTTCCAGGCTTCAATATGGAAATGATTTTAGCTTTCTTGAAGTCGTGTGAGATTTGTCCAGTCTGGAGAATATCTGTGAAGAACTGTGCCATCCATCTCTTTGCATTGTTTCCCATATGTATGAGGAATTCTGGATGAATTCCATCGAAACCAGGTGCCTTGCCAGGTTTTAGTTCTTTGAGGGCCTCTTGAACATCAAAGGCTGTAAAGGGACGTGAATAGCTAGACATGCGAGGTGTTGATGATTTCAGAGCACGAAGCTGGTATCTAACATACTTCGTATGCTTCTTGTCAGATGGAGCTCGGGAAGTTGTTACAATATGGGAAGCTATTTGGTCTGGTGTCACCTGATGTTGACTCTTTACTACTGGTGTACCTCCTCCTAGCCTTCTAAGAAGACCCCAGGCTTTTCTGCTAGAATGAGTGAAATCTAAGCTTTCGACTGTTTCAACCCATCTGTGTCTTCGGCAGTCATCCAAGCTAGCCAGAAGTTTGTCAGCCGTTCCTGCATCTCTGTTTTGTTCGAAATTCTTAAACAATTCCTCACTCTCGGTATTCCAGCCAGGAATATATTCTTTCCGAAAGCCCCTGGGCATACATTTCTTAGCAGTAGATATAACTGCACCAACAAAACGTTGATAGCTTTGGTGATTTGGGGGAATCCAACGAATGCATTTATCAAGCTCCACAGAGAATGCAGACCAATCAGCTTTCTGGAAATTCCACCGGGGACGTGGCGTTGATCGTATAATGGGAACTGTGATACCAAATTCGAGTATTACTGGTCTATGCTGGCTATGAGGGAAATCTCCCATCACTTTGCATGTAGTGTGCAATGGATTTCCATTTATATTGGAGCTGACAAAGCATAAATCTGGATTCGAATCTCTACCCCATGCAGCTGACCGAAAAGTTCCTTGATCTTTAGCGACAAATACTAGATGGAGGTTGTTACTTTCGCACCAGTCCATTAATTTAAGTCCACAATCATCTGTTTTAGAATACTTCCCGAGTTCATGATGACTATTGAAATCCCCCACATAAATTGCAGGATGTTCTGCAGTTGGTACAACATATTGAGGCCATAAAATGCACGACGGCTTGTAGATGTTGGCGATTGAGACATTATTCAGTCGGATGACAACCTGATGAACGTTTTCTTCTGTGCTTTGAGATAGTAGCTCAGCTTCTTTGATGTTATTACGGACATATGTGGCCACTCCATATGATTCATGGTACGTTGCTCCTAGTGCCGTGTACCCAGCAATACGACCTCTAGTACGGAGTTGTTCCTCATTAGCAGCATGCGTCTCTTGAAGGACAACAACATCTATGTTGTTCTCTCTGAGCATTTTTGAGAGATAATCACACTTTGCTCTACTGATGCTTTCTATATTGAGTTGGAAAATGCGAATAGTGGGACCATGTTTCTTGTTAAAGAGCTCTGAGAAGAGCTGTTTCCAAATGGTGTATTTGACATAATTTGATAGCCAGGAGATCCCAGGATAGACTGGCTGCCTATAGCCGTTGCTCGCTTAGCACCACCCGAGGGACACGTGCAGGGCAATGAGAAGGTAAATCCTGCGGACATGAGCAACTTTCATGAGAGTGTTTGAATCAATCAGATTTTAATGTGTTTTGCATGAGTGACTGAGTTTTGTGATTGATGTTTTTTATCTTGTCCATTGTTTTTTGTGTGTAATGTATCTAATCATTGTATTGAAGTGGCTGAGGAAGAACCGTAATATGGTTCGAAACATGTCCCATCAGTAGTGCGTTTATAACGCATAATTTTTTGTATTGATTGACGGAGGTTATTTGAATATATTATATTAAAACGTGTCAATATGGACCAAAAATGGCAATGAATATTCCCAAGCCATACCGTTCAATCATACGCGAGCTCTGCTACTAACAAGGCGTGACCTTGTTTGAAGAAAGAAATCTCTGTCTTTCTGTGCGTACGGGCTATGACACACGCTGTGGCCGGTGTTGCTACATTCACGTAAGAACAAGACACTAGTGACCAGCTGACATACACACTTCGTTTATTTCAATTAAATATATCATACTAGGTAGCATCAAAACAAAATAGCTTATTTTTACTCTCTCCCTTTTCCAAAATAATGGATTTTTGCAAAGTTTGCATCTATAGTACCTCCCCCACCCCAATTTCGGAACTAAAGCTTTAGGAGAAAAGGGGGTCCTATAGACGAGTAAATACAGTAAAACTCCTTGTTTACCAAGTTTAGTTGTAATTCCAGTCCTGCATCCAAAGGAATTGATTCTAACATTAGAAACGTATATCCAACTTGAATGTATCAAATCGTTGATCATGTGCCTTCTGCAGAGAAAACCTCTTATGTGAGACTACATACTTGCTGCCTAACAGCAGTAGCAGATAAACTTGCCATACGTAACAATTCAGTAAATGATCACATTAAAGAAAATAGAATTTTCATTATTAAAATTTTATTATATATGGATTGCAGCCAATGGCCATAGCTGAGTATTTTAACTGAATGCCTGAAGGCTCCCAACAAGTTCAATTTCAAGTAGTTCCAACTTTGGCTACCAGATGCCACTGTCACTGACAACTAGCAGCGAACATTCAAACGTGATAGAGCGTTTCTAACCAACTAAATATAACCTACAAATTTGGCTACACACTACCAATTGTAGTGGTAGGTTCTTTTACATGCAATTTCTCTTCAGACTTTTGTTTCCACAAAGAGGTCCCAGAACACCACTCTGTCATGTCCTGATATGGGCCCCCTAGCTATACTTCTCTTCCAAAGGAAGGCACACTGAAGGATTTTAACGCTCTTAAAAATCTGACAACTTCGGCCGGGATTATAAAAGTTATGTGCTTATGAGAGAAAGGAGCACTTACAGTCCTTGTCGTTGCACATTAATATTCGTCTTAGGAATTCAGGATGAGGCCTAAAGGCACATAGCCTCTTCCGAAACACTTGCACACAGCTAATACGTCTGTTTGGCAATTGAAAATAAAGTCCTCTTCAGCGACGCTACCAGTTACAATTGCTGCAACACGTGTGTTGATGCACGCAGGGTTGCCACCTTAAATAATGGCAGGTCAATCAAATTCAAATGTTCCCAGCATCAAGTTTGTTTTTATAGGGATGGCAATAATTCACTAGGAGGTGCGAAGCTGGGTACGTTGACAGGAAAACAAAGAGTCTCTCTTACCACCAAAAACTGAAATGTTTAAGGTTACGGTCTACTACTCACGTGGCACTCCCTGACTCAAAAGTTTGGTCGAAAGTGTGAATGTAAGGACAAGGAATTGGAAGGTAGTGGCTGTGGCCTATAGTTAGGGACCAACCCCGGCATTTGCCTGGAAGGAAGTTGGGAAACCACAGAAGATCATCTTCAAGGTTGCCGACGGGGGGATTCGAACCTCCTCGCCTCCCGGATGTGAGCGGCTGCCCACAGCCACGCCGTAACGACCACGGCTAACTCACCCGGTACTTTTAGGATTTAGAGGTGGTAGTTCCAATCCCCGTGCTGTGTCCAATGCAGGGCATAGGTTTGATTCCAAATTGATATGATTTCATTTTTGTGTTGAAATTCAAGGGTTCGATTCAAGGTGTTGGAGGTCGATGTTGAATTATTGTACCTACCGTTACATTATGTAAAGTGTTTCTTTCTTTTAATATCTTTGTGTATAATTACTGAATATCTCATTTTGTTAAATGATCATAGTAGCTTTGTGTAGCTATCACTTCTATTTCGTAAGAGGGATAGTGATTAACTTGACGTCAGATAAGTAAATATTATTGTCTCCAACCCAGAGAAATAGGGAAACTCATTGCTCTAGGTTCTTGAGGAATTAGGGACTGATAACCTAAATGTCAGGCCCCTTAAAACAACATTTATTATCATCATCATCATCTCTTTAAGAATTTTCAGAAACTGTGAACGTTTCATGGCACCTGGGCAAGTTACAGCTCGATTATACTAAATCTTTCCACCAGGAGTGATGTCTCAATTTCAGACAGACACACAGATAATGTTAGATTTTCATTATTATGAAATAAACAAACAAGTGTGAAAAATAAATCCACCATTTACTACATGAACTAAGTGGCGAGGCTTATGTTCCAAACAGACCCAGCCTGGTGCTGGAAACTGTACAAGATGATGATGATGATAATGTGTATGTATGTATTGTTTTTTTTTTTGTTTTTTTTTTTGTTTTTTTTTTTTTTTTTAGTCGTTTCGGCCATCAATGGACCACGATGTTCTTCACTCATATGATCACTGTAAAGCTTGTTTTCTTGTCTGCCAGTAGATCTTCATTCTTGACGAATGTTCAGCTCTCCTTTCTTCCGTCCACTTGCAGTGAGGGCGAGGCATCACAGATGTTAAAGGGTGTAGATTACTGGTTGATTTAACCGCCTTTCTGAACAGGTTCCTATCCCAAACCAGAGTTTGATTGATTCGAGCTTCTGTTAGGTCCTTTTTAACTTGCATCGACCATTTACAATAGGAACTTTTTTTAGAGATTGATGAGTGGATTCGATATGAAAGTCAATGATGCTCCATCCGCTCCAAATGTCCAAAGAAAGACATTCTCCTTTTTCTCATCACACTCACCAAATCTTCTATATGTTCAAATAATTCATTGTTATGTCTTCTTCTGTAAGTACCATTATCATTAACAGGTGTATGAATTGTAGTTTATAAAGGTTTCAAAACAGGGTTAATATTTACTAAACACATACATGCATCTTTTTATAATTTAAATGTGACCCTCGAGTAGAAAACATCTGTAGTCCCCTGACCTAGATCATACTCACGGGGTAACTCGGCTATATTCCAGCTTGCTCTTGTAGTAGTCCCTCTTGTGATGACTGAACTCCGTGAGGAACAAAGCGTTCTCCTCCTCTGTTTCGTTGGGATCCCGGTCAATATCTTCATAGTCAAAGCAGTCCAAATCCTCAGCAGCATCCTCGAAGTCCTCCACATCATCATCATAGTCATCGTCGTCAGTAGAGGGAACATCCAGGAACTAGTACACAGGAAACAACAAACGTCTCGTCACTACCACACGATGATAATATCTATACCAATTCAGTAGTACTGAACTTCTTTACATGCGTGGAAGAACTACAGCTTAGTGTCTACTCATTTCCAATTAACAAAATTCATGACTTTTCCATAATCTCTTCCTTGGTGACTGCTCACTCAATTTCATTACTTTATGACTACCATACAGTTAAACCTAGATTCATTTTCAGTGGGAGAAATAATACTGTGGATGTGGGAAAGTGATGTAAGTTATTTTGCATAATGTTCAAAAAGATTAACAATCACATTTTAACATAATCTCGTGTTTAGGCAATAATGCATTAAACCCCAGACAAAAATTACTATGCTTCTTTCTAACATTCAGTTCTTAAGAAATAAAAATTCAATCATTTTTGTAACTTCACCATTCCAATTTAATATCAGATTGCTTACTTTTGTTGCAAGTAATTAAATTAATTAATCAATCAACAAAAAGCAAACTAATATTTGATAGGTCACAAACCACTACCAATGCTAAACCTTAGTGTTAACAAGAAACACATGGTAAGGAAGTCGTGTATGAACCGAACCCAATTCTTCTTTCGTGTATTCAAAGAATACACATGTCAACTATTTTGCTTTGAACATCTTTACTTCTGTTCCAAATAGCACTGAGCTAGAAGTGTGTTTATGTGGCCACCAAAATGTTGGTAAGCTTCCCATCCCAACTCCACTGGGCTGGTTAAGTGTGAGTACATAAAGTATAACCCCTCTTTTACACTTTCAAGGGTCTGGAGTAAAAAAGTGTAAATCTAGGGAAAGTGTAAATTGTGGGAAATCATAAGGTTACATCTTTTATACACACTCTGAGCCAAAAAAAAAGCTCATGGGGAGCACAACATTATTTTCTCACTTAATAACAATACTGTATAAATAATTCATGTTTTTTGGGCTAATGCCGTGTGTATTTAGATTAGAACCATACGTTTCGGAGAAACCTTGCCTCCTTTTTCAATGGAATCAAGCAATACCGTATTTGCTCGCACTTTTCTCACTGAAAATAAGTGTGAAAATCTTCAGTGCGAGATATATGCGGGGATTTGTGAAGGAAATAACTTATTCCCGAAAAAAAAACGTTAAATTTACACTATTGAAACCAGAAGACTGGAATTGTCAACTGCCGTCGATGCTGCCAATCTCCAAGCTACTCTCGCGTGCATCATTATCCCATACTGCATCATCCTAACTTCCGTCCAATGCATTTGTGATGCCAGTCTTCGAGAAGCTCTGAATAACGTCTGTCTGCACCATAACCCACACCCCTATATCCAATCATGCAAGAGTTCAACTGACGGCCTTCCTTATTTTGTCTTCTGTCGTCAGCTTATTGTGGCTAACAATAACAGATCTCGACGTGTCCTAACCTAACAATTACTTATTTAGAGTGTGGAGCGCCAAATCATGCAGGAGTTCAACAGACAGCCTTCTTTATTTTGTCTTCTGTCGTCAGCTTATTGTGGCTAACAATACCAGATCTCGACGGGCTCTAACCTGACAATTACTTATTTAGCGTGTGGAGCGCCAACCAAACAGCTGACGATCACACCCTGTATTACTGTTTCACTGCGTCGCCACATTTGAAAATACCTTACGTGTTTGGTTATTGGTTTCTAGCGCGTCTTTCTGTTGATGCCAGTAGAGAATATCAAATTCATTCACAATGAAATCTCGACAGGCAGCTCAATTACCACCGTTGTCTGCGTATTTGATAACTTTGAGTTTAAATCCAGCCGTATAACCTCCGCGTTTTTACATAACTAAAAGATAGACTTCCACAAGAAAACAATCAAACTTAACTGAGAAACAAAAATGGAACGTGAAGACAATACTGGTAGGCCTACTTGTCGACAATCAACAGACAAATAACAAACACTGTGAAAGAAAGGAAAGCACCACCGCAAAAACGAACAATAACTTTGCGAGACGTGTTTTGAAATTACAACGATCATCTTTATGACCGCGTCGGAAATTAATGCGAGGAATACTTTTTCCTGCAATTTCCAATTTAACAATGGGGTGCGAGATATACGCTGTGGCGATATATATGAGAAAAATACGGTATTATAAGCAGTCACGTATGAACATTCCAGCTTCATTTCTGCATCATTTCAGTTTTAATATTTAGTTAGTTTTTTATAGGCCTATTAAAAATGATTTTTTTTTTCAATATTTTTATTGTGCTGGAAAATATAATTAAAATAGTTTTCATGCAAAGAGAATGTTTATTTAATTATTGCTTTTATGAATAATAATCAAAATATCATTTTAATAATATACAATTATCTTACTGTATGAATGAAACCCCCCAAAAAGAAATCCTGCATACGCCACTGATCTTATTCACTCTGTACTACTGCCACTGTTTAATCGTTCCATTCCAAAGATTCCAACCACGCTACTAATGTAACGGGAAACTTCTGAATGCGCCACAATAGGAAATGAAAGGTTATGGTAATAATCGACATCTAACAGGCGCCTGTCGAGTCTTCGATGACAACTTGACAATTGTACAAAACCAGCTGGTATATTCATTAGTTCATAAAGAAAAACTGGTGACATATTTGCCAGATTTCTACCCGTCAGCTTTATAACTTTATGAAACAGACTTCCAACAATATACAAAATTGTCGCGACATATAATGGTTTGAGAAATGGTAACTTGTATAACTATCGAATTGTCGGACATTTTATGTCACCTCACATATGTTGAGTTTTATGTTGAAATAGGGCCCAGTTTGAAGCGCAATACGAAGAAACAAAGAAAGAAAATAAGCCGCCGTTTGCATCAAAGAATAAGTCACCGAGTGTCAGTTAGCAAAGAGAATATAAGTGAGTCAGTTATTATCAACCAACATCTGCATAACTTAACTAGCCAAAAGTAATTTGCTCTTCACTTATTGGTGAAAGTGAAAGTGCCGGTCATAGCTCCCAGTACTTTGCACGCACCCTGGGCGCCTACCTGCTGAAGCTGAATGGTCAAGGCCACCGGAGTTCCATAGTATGTGACATGTCCAGTGCATCAGAGTTTAACTGTCTTGTTCTCAAACAAAACTGTCTCTTCGGTGACAGCGACCAATATCGAAATCTGTTAAGACGATCGCCACTTTTTAGTGGAAAAAGTAGCACTCCCATGCGGCCTCACTTGATGAAGAATAACACATGGCTTCGTTCCATACTGCATTCAATACACCCTACAATTTGTTTCCACTGGGGTAGCGGCCTGGCGACATTTAAGGTTGTCGCATGGGCATTTTGTTTGCTTTGTTATAGCCTATCAAGTAATTATTATTTAAAATCGCTGTCTTCTCTTTATATTCGCTGGTCTACTAAGTATAAATTGCGAGAAATTTAAAACTTCATTAACGTAAAAGCGAGGATCACATTGCAATGAAAACATAGGAAAATTGAAGGGACCGAGGGAAAAAGTTGTAAATGGCGGGAAAACGTTAATTGCAGGAACGTAAAAGCGGGGTTACACTGTAATAAGCACACCGTCAGTCACTATTCTTGGGGCTCACAAGTTACTTTGTTGTCTGCCTGCCGACATCTCGAGTAGAACGCTGAGATTAATTGGAGGATTATCCATTTCGCAAGGTCCGTATTGACGAGTACAATGACAATTATAATGGGTTAAGGGGGTCTCCGCCCATTATAATTGTCATAGAACGCTGAGACCGAATGCACTGTGCACTGGTCCCAAAGGTATGAAGGCTCACTATGGGTGGATACACCTCGAGATACGGGAAAATCGCAACTGCGATAAATGAGAATTTAATTTTTTCCTCCTTTTTTCACACAATTTGCAAAACTGAATATGCGACAAAGTGCAATAACTTGCTTAATTTACCCCATAAATGTGAAAAGTGCCCAGTTTACCAAAAAAATATTGAATATGTTTTCTTCTTACAAAATTTTCGCGCCGCACTTTGAAATTTGCGAGTTCCTAGCAATGTAAGTAGGGGGCTGCGTGGCGTAGTCTGTAGAGGCGCTGAGCTTCTAACTGAAAGGGAGTGGGTTCGATCCCCACCCAGGGGGTGGATTTTAGAATAGAAACAAAACTACCACTTTCGGAAATGCAAATAGCCATGGGATTCACCCAGCCTACACCAGAAATGATTAACAGGGTAATTCCTGGAAGCAAAGACGGCCGGGCATGGAGCTGACAACAACATCCCATCTAGTGCCGATGTCACAAAAAGTGGAAGCCTCTACCTTCCACTACTCCCAGGGCCTCCACGGCCTGTACGGAGTTGGCTTAGCAATGTCAATATCGACATAATCTATACTAATATAATAAAGCTGAAGAGTGTTTTTTTGTGTGTTAAAACGCACTAATCTCTGGAACTACCAGTCGGATTCGAAAAATTCTTTATGTATATGATAGCCAGATTCAAGAGGAATAGTTTAGGCTATGTAGCATTAGGCTACACCTCTCAGGTAACCTTAAAGATTGATTTTTGTTCAGTAATTCGGTGGTTGTGGCCTTTGGTTGTGGCATCATAAGCAACCATTAACCCGGCTCAAGGGAGATAGGGTCACTTTCCCTATCCTCCACTTGAGTAATTCGTGTCTGGTGCATCCACGTTGCGGGGGTGGGTATCCTCCACATCAGTAGGCCGGTGTGAAAGGAGAGCTAAGTTCAGGCAAGGACCCAGTCCCACGGGGTATAACGTGGAACCCATGCCCAGGATTACGGGTGAAGACCTTAACAGCATCTTCGGCAGAGAAGGAGACCTTTGGAAAGGCGGAGATGGTGGACGAGGCAACCCATCCTCTCTGGGGAAAATTAGAAGAGGAAACCACTGCCTTGTGGTGAAGAGGGATCTTCAAAGGCTAAGGGAGTAAACCCCGAAAGAAAATCCTCAGACGCGTTAGGCTTAGCAGGCCAGCAGATGAGTAAAGATGTTAATTGCTTTCAACAATAAAACGAGCCTCGGAACACAAAAACACCGAACTGACAAATCTTCTCAAACATGTACAACGTATGATGACCGTAAGGCTGATGTTCATGTACGTGTTCTAAGAAGAAGAAACCCAACGTGAAGAACCCTAAACACCGAATTGGAACATTAAATATCCTGACTCTGAATGGTAGAACCGAAGAACTAATAGATATGATGGAAAGGAGAAACCTCTGTATTCTTGGTCTGAGTGAGACGAAGTGGAAAGGCAGAGGAATAAGGAAACTAAGGAAAGGATATAAACTGCATTGGAATGGTCATAGAACGGAAGCCAAAAATGGTGTAGGTTTTATACTAAGAGAAGACATAGATGTCATTAGTGAGGTAATATACGTGAATGAAAGAATTATTAAACTGGATATATCACTAAACAAGAAAGTGCTGACAGTAGTTCAGGTATATGCCCCACAGACAGGCTGCAGTGAGGAAGAAAAAGTAGAATTCCTAACTGATCTAGAAGAAACTATAGAAAGAGAAGAAAATGTAATTATAATAGGAGATCTGAATGCCCAAACTGGATCAGATAGACTAGGATATGAAAGCGTACTGGGTCCACATGGTTATGGCAATAGGAACCAAGAAGGTGAAAATCTCCTAGATCTGTGTCTAAGGAGTAGATTGAGAATAAACAATAGTTGGTTTCAGAA
The DNA here is from genome assembly GCA_946902985.2 of Meconema thalassinum. Taxonomy (NCBI): domain Eukaryota; kingdom Metazoa; phylum Arthropoda; class Insecta; order Orthoptera; family Tettigoniidae; genus Meconema; species Meconema thalassinum. Next base: position 380,171,343 of record OX336394.1, on the reverse strand, counting down.
ACAGCTAAGTCACAAACTAACAAGATATAGCTGGAACGGAGAATCTAAGACTGTGATCGATTATATCATATCAGACTATGAAGCAGGGAAGATCATCTGTGATGTTCGAGTTATACCAACTGAAAGTCTAGACAGTGACCACAGATTGCTCCTTGCAACAATTAAACACATTTCAGTTCTTCTTCTTCTTCTTCTCCTTCTGCTTTTACGGCCTCATTGGACCACTTCAGTCAATCATTTCTTGGTCCTCTTCTTCAGTAAGTTTCCTTTCCGAGTCGCCCAGTAGCTCTTCATTCGCTCTGATCTTCTCAGGCGTTCCTCATCTGTAAATACCCTTTTCACTGTATTACGTTTGTCTATTTTAGCCTGAAATCTTATTTTTATATCTCTCAGTTTTTTTAATTTTGTTGTTTTGTTTTGCAAGTCATCCAAGGTTATTTCCAATTCTTTCATATCTTCTCTAATTTCCTTAATCCATCCTACTTGTTGTTTCATATTCCAAAGTTTCACTACAATTTTTCTAGATAACCTAGTTTCTGGTGTCCTCATGATGTGACCAGAGAAAGAAAGCCGTTTCTTCCGAATAGTATCAGTGATGGGCTCCAGTTCTCTGTATACCACTTCATTTGGTACTATCCGCCACTGTCCATCTTTCTGATATTTTTTTATTTATGCATGTTCTAGCTATTCTTCTTTCTACTTTTAAAATTTTGTCGATACTGTTTTTCTGAGTAACTTTAAAAAGAGTTTCACTTCCATATGTCACCTCTGGTTGAACCACCGTCTTGTAATGTTTTAATTTTGTTGCCATTGATAGACATTTTCTTTTATTTGTAGACCATGTTAATTTTTGGGCTTTTATCATTTTATTAGTTCTTTCTTGCCATGCAGGTTTCTCATCCAAGTTGTAAGTTATAATTTCTCCTAAGTATTTAAATTGCTTCACTATTTTAACTTTCTTGTTATTTACTGTTATGTGATTGATTACAAGTGGATTTGCTACCATTATCTCTGTCTTTTCAAATGATATCTGAAGTCCAATTTTTTGTGCTATATTTTGTAGGCTTATTATTTGATTTCTGGCTTCTTGAATATTATTAGCCAGTAACGCTAAGTCATCTGCGAATCCCAAGCAATTTAAGTCTATTTGATCTTTCTTGGTTCCAATTCTTATGTTTCTAGGATTTTCCTTGTACCATTCCCTCATTACATATTCCAAAGCACAATTGAAAAGTAGAGGCGATAAACCATCTCCTTGTCTTAATCCTGTTTTAATCGTAAACGGTTCAGATATTTCTCCTCTGAATTTTACTTTAGATTTGGTGTTTGTTAGAGTTAGTTTTATAATTTTTATTAATTTGAGTTGAAGTCCGAAATTCCTTAGTATTTTCAGCAATGAAGATCTATGTATACAATCATAAGCTTTTTTGAAGTCTACGAAGGTTATGACTTGCTGTTTTTGTCTACGTTTGTAGTAGTCCATTACTAATTTTAAGGTGATTATCTGTTCAGGGCAGCTCGCCATGGCCGAAATCCACCTTGATATTCTCCTATTTCCAGTTCTAATTGATCTTTACAACGATTATATAGAATTCGTGACATGATCTTATAGGTGATATCCAAAAGGGAAATTCCTCGATAGTTGTCAGGATTTGATTTTTCTCCTTTCTTGTGTAAGGGATGTATTATAGCAGTAGTCCAATGGTCTGGCAGTTCTTCTTTGATCCAAATGTTCACTATGCATTGGTGTAATGAAATCTTCACTGGTTCTGCTGCATATTTCCACAATTCTGCAAATGTTTGATCTTCTCCACTCGCTTTGTAGTTTTTGAGCTCTCTCAGTGCTTTGTACACTTCTTGGATTGTGGGTGGATTTATGTTTTCTGATGGTGTTTTAATAGTGGTGTCTGTATTTATTTGAAGCAGTTCTGGTGGAACTTCGCAATTTAGCAACTTGTTGAATGTTTCTGCTAAAATTTCTGTATTTCTTTTATTACTATGAGCTAACCCGCCATTTTTGTCTTTTAACATTAATGTTGGAGGTTCATATCTTTGTAGTTGTTTGCTAAAAATTTTGTAGTAATCTCTTGAGTTTGTTTTCGCGCTATTTGTTTCGATCATCAGAAGTATATCCTTTTGGTATAGCCGTTTAACCCCTCGTATTATTTTTTGAGTTATCTTCCTTTGTTTTATGAGATCCAAGTGTGATTCATCTGTTTTTTGACTCTGATACCGTAACCAGGCTTGATGTCTATCTTCCACTGTATTATCACACTCGTCGTTCCACCATTGGTGTTTCTTCCTTGGATTTATTGGGGCTACTTGTTCAGCTATTTGTTTCAATTCGGGAACTATTTCCTCTAGATCATCTGTTATTTTAATATATCTAGTTCGTTCTTTGTATCCCTTGTTATTTATTAGTTCATGAGGGTCGTATGTTCTCTTCTTTTTCAGGTGAGTGTTATTCTTTGTCAACGGGGTAAATTTAATTTTAATCTTTATCATGTAATGATCCGATCCAGTATCTGTTCCTCTCAGAACTTTCACATTGTAGATCTCCCTGTGATAGTTCTTATCCATACAAACATGATCTAGTTGCCATTCACCTTTTTTCCAATCTGGATGTTTCCAAGTTTTGAGTTTATTTGGTCTTCTCTTGAAGTAAGTTGATTTGGAGATCATATCATGGTTGCTGCAAAATTCCACCAGTCTTATGCCATTCCTGTTTGTTCTTCTCTGTGCTGGCCATTTTCCTATTATGTCTCTATATCTTTTTTCCTTTCCTAACTGGGCATTAAAGTCTCCAATTAAAATTTTGGTGTGACTTTTATTTATGTTTGTTGCTGTCTGATCTAAAAGCTCCAAAAATCCCTCCACATCATCTTTGTGTTCTTTCTTATTATTTTTATCATTAGTTGGGGCATGGGCATTTAGAATGGTATATGTTCTATTTGCAGCTTTTAGAGTTAAGTGTCGAGAGCCTAGGGGATAGTGCTTTAAATTCTATGATGGATTCAATTATTTTGAGATTGACTACAAATCCTGTTCCGAATTGTGGACATTGCTTCATAACTCTTTTTCCTGGTATTCCCTTGTAAATTCTACACCCTTGTGATTCTATTGGTTCCTGATCGGTGTTTCTCATTTCTTGAAGCCCGGTTATTAGAATCCCTTTGCGATCCATTTCGTCTGTCAAAATTTTGAGTTTTCCTGGCTGTATGATGGAATTTATATTGTGTGTTGCTATATAGTTTATCTGTCCTATCTTCAGTCTAAATTTGGGTTTTCTATCTGTCGGGGGTATTTTTAGATGCTCCGACTCATCTAGGGTATCTTTCAGGTGACTGCCCACCGTATCCGAATGCAGTCTAGGTGGATTATTCCTTAAAAGATTTCCTTCCATGTTTGACTTTCAAAGGTAGTCAACCTTGTATGGAGCAAGCTCCGAGTTACAACTGCGGTTGTTAACCGTAGAGGTTGTTGTGTGTTTGGTCCGCGAGAGCTATTTTATTTTGCTCAAGTCCGCCGGCAAGCTGGTGAGGACCCCCCTATCCGCCACCTGGGACGCGCCACGTCGGAGTATCATCCCTCCGCCTGCTACGACACCGTAGTAGGTTGTAGTTCATAAAACTCAGAAATGCAGGAAACCAAAAATTAGGACATGGGAATTAAAGAAGACAGAGAAACAAATAGAGTACATGAAGAATGTGGGCAATAAGTTACCATCAGACTCGTTGCAGGAAGGAAATGTTGAATGGACTAGATTTAAAGAAAGTATTGTCGGATCTGCTGTAGAAGTATGTGGCAAGACTAGCAACAAAATAAAGGCAAAAGAAACCCCTTGGTGGAACGATAGGGTGAAGAAAGCTGTAAAAGAGAAGAATGAAACCAGGAAAGCCAGAGATAAAGAAATGCAAAAAGGAAGTGGAAGAAAAGAATCCAGTGTGAATGAATTACAGCAGAAATACAGAGATCTGAAGCTACAAGTTAAAAGAATTGTGGCCGAAGAAAAACATAAAACTTGGACCGATTTCACAGATAAACTGGAACAGGACAGCAAAGCCAACTCTAAACTACTGTACCGAACAATAAGAAATATAAGAAGAGACTTTGAATATATAACAGCAATAGAGAAACCAGATGGCAACATAGTCAGGGAAGAGACAGAAATAAGGAAGGTCATGAAATCTTATTTCGAAAAATTATACAGCAGTACAGGAGTAGACCCCAACGATGGAACCACAAAGGTCAGTTTATGCTGTAATTATGAACTTGATCAAGAGAATCCACCAACATGGAAGGAAGTAGAAACAGCCCTTAATAGTATGACCAAAGAAAAATCGACAGGTTTTGATGAAGTCAGTGCGGACATGATCAAAGCAGCTGGTCCACTAGGAATACAGTGGCTTCATAGAGTAATAGGTGCAATATGGAAGGATGGTAAAGTTCCAGATGATTGGAAAAAAGGAATAATAGTAACTCTCTTCAAAAAAGGAAGACGAAAGAAATGTGGCAATTATAGAGGGATCACTTTATTGTCTCATGGCCTGAAAATATTTGAAAAAATACTTGAGAAAAGGCTAAGGAAAATAATAGAACCTCAACTGCAGGAAGAGCAGTATGGATTTAGAGAACACAGTGCAACTATAGATCTCATATTTTCCCTCAGAATGCTGCTAGAAAAGCACTGGGAGAAGGGTAGAGACCTAACACTTGTATTTTTAGTTCTTGAAAAAGCATTTGATAACGTCCCAAGAAAGACTATATGGGAATGCCGAAGAACGAAAAACGTACCCGCGGGGCTAATCCAGAAAGTTAAAATGCTTTACGAAGGTTGCCACAGTTGTGTTCAGATAGGAAATGGTAATTCTGACCGGTTCCAAACAACTAAAGGAGTTCAACAGGGCAGTGCCCTCTCGCCATTACTTTTTATCACTGTAATGGACGAAGTTATGAAAGGAATAAAGCATAACAACAATACAGAAATCAGCGCATTTGCATTTGCAGATGATGTAGTAATTTGGGGTAATACAGAGAAAGAAGTACAGGAGAGGTTGGCCACCTGGAATAACTGTCTAAAAGCACACGGATTAACAATAAATAAATCAAAAACGGTAGCGATGTCAGTCAACAGACAGAACAAGAAAGGAGAAATAAGGCTTGAAGGTACACAGCTTGAAACAGTAGACCAGTTTAGCTATCTTGGGTGCATTATTTCAAGCAATAACAGGATACAGCATGAGATCAATAGCCGAACTCAAAAAGCAACCCAGTTCTACCATCAAGTTCGGAACCTACTCTGGAACGAACAAGTCCCCTTGAGATCAAAACAGACGCTCTTTCAATCATACTTTACCCCCATAACAACATATGGCCTAGAAACCTGCACAACAACCAGACAGATAGACAGCAAACTACAAGCTGTAGAAATGAAGTTTCTACGAACAATGGTACAAAAAACTAGGAGGGATAGGGTAAGAAATGAACAAATTAAGGAAGAAGCTGGAGTGTACCCAACTTGGAAAGAAAAAGTGACAAGGGCCCGTTTGAGATGGTTTGGCCATGTCAAGCGAATGGACGAGGGGAGGATAGCAAAACAAAGACTACACACAGATGTGGTTGGTAGAAGGCCAGTAGGAAGACCAAGGAAGAGGTGGCTAGACCAGGTGAAGGAGGACATAGGGACAAGGGGAGTTAGCTGGGATAGAATCCTGAAAGAAGAATGGTATATGGACAGGCGCAAGTGGAGGGCGCTCGTAAACTACACCCGGGCAACTGGAGTAGAAGACAGATGATGATGATGAATTCGGAAGAACAAGCGCTCCCGAACAGCTTTATCTGCATGCGGTGCCGTTATGGTTAGGGATACGTACACCGTTTCACCGATCTGAACCAAAATTTGTATACTTACCCTTTGGAACCCTGCGAGTAACACTGTTCACATAAAATTTCGGACAGACCACTCCATTCCCTGGATTTAGGCCCTTTGACACAAATCTACACCGTTTAACCGAGCTGAACCAAATTTCACATACTTACCCATTGGAACCCGACGAGTAACACTGTCTGCTTGAAATTTCGGACAGACCACTCCATTCCCTGCATTTAGGTCCTTTGGCACAAATATAGACCGTTACACCGATCTGAACCACATTTTGTATACTTACCCTTTGGAACCCTGCGGGTGACACTGTCAACTTTAAATTTCGGACAGACCACGCCATTCCTTGCATTTAGGCCCTTTATCACAAATCTACACCGTTCCTCCGAATTGCACCAAATTTTACATACAATTTGAAACCCTGCTAGTAACACTGTCCACTTGATATCTTCGACAATGCTCTCCATTCCCTACATTAAGAATAATAAACAAAATGAACTTGAAAACCACATATTAAGGCTCTAGAACCATTCATGTCCGTAGTAGTGCAACTGTAAGAGTATTTTAATAAGTCTATTGTTGACTGGCAATTCGGGCTGCATCACGTCGCCCTTACGAGTGTTCTGGTGCAGAATTGCGAAAATAGTTAAATCTCGCGCTGCTTATAAATTGCAGTCACGGGGAGTAATTAGTGCAAAAAGATTTCTTAGGCCCCTTAAAACTGTTATCATGAAAATATTAAGCCTCTGTATACGTGCAAAGGTGTTGGTGCAGTACATTGAGGTTATTAGATGCAATAAGCGTTGGTGCTTTCAAATTTACCTTCATTTATTCCGAAACTTTTCGTTGAGCGCTATGTGGCGATAAATGATACTATTGCTACCTCAGTAGCTCGGGACAGCCGAAGTTTTCCAATGTGTTCCGATTATTTTTCTACGGCGCTATACGACAAAAGACGACACTATTGGTCTCTACATTTCTAACAGCCAATGTGATATAGGCCCTAGACAGTGCCTTTTATTCACTTACTCCTCTTTCTAACCATTTTTTTGAATTAGTTGGTAAATTACATGTGTCAGTGCTGTAGTTAGTAAATAGCCGTTTCCCTATTCATTATTATCATTATGGGGAAAATGACCTGAATGTTACGTCCATTATACTGTACTACTTGTCACCCCCACTACCACCACCACCACAAAAAGTTATATTTTTAAAATATTTTTTTTCTGTTAGTTTAAGTATCATGTGCCAGTTCTGTAGTAGTATCCACTACCATCCATAGAACAAATAAATCCACCGGGCAAAGCCGGGCACTACTGCTAGTAATCGATATTTACGAATATAGATTGTCGCGAAAGCAATAGATTACAGTAGTTGAAATCAATTTGAAAATGGCAATTATGGTGTTTGAAGCAATTGTTGGTGTTGCCCTATTAAACAAAAGCATCAAACTTTTGTTGAAAATGGCTGTTGTTTTAGTCGCATATTTACTGTTTACAGCCAATAAAACTCTGTTTTTGGAGAAATTATTTTGTAGGTTTTATTTGGTTGTGCTAATAAAAGGAATGTTCTAATTACTTGTATCCATTCTTTTTTACAATTAGAGTAATAAGGTTATATCGATTTATATCGTGCCGGCCCCCATTTCTAGTATTTGACCGTTATGAATAGAACTGAAAGTATGTATCGTGATATAAATAGGCAAGGTTTGTCTTGCGTTCTCCTCCGATTTCTCTTCGTTTCGAGGAATGTTGTTTAATATGATAAAAGTACGGTATTCTCTACAATGTGTGAGTTGTAGGTTATGTTTCATGTCGTCCAGCGATTTCTCCTTGAATTCGGATACTGTTTTACAGATTGTCAGTCAAGAGTTGCAAAAAGGTATATCAGTAATTGCATGTTTGCATATTCCGTTTAACTTAAGAAAACCTTTGAGACAGATAAAATGTTTATCAGCAACACCCAAATATCTAATCCTGCGCATGCAGAGGTGCCAACCTTTGAAGTGGGTTATCAGTAATCCATTATATTGCCCCCGCCACACATACACACAAAAATTTTCATGTTAAATCCAAAGCATGCTCCACCCTTCTCGATAATGACACCACCTTTTCTCTACCTGGAAGCAACCTATAGTAAAGAACATCATATCACACAATAAAATTTGCACATTGCCTGCTAGTTCTGTGATAAGAAAAATTCCTTGTAGCTTGTTTTGCACCCAGTAGCTGCTTTTCCGTGAAAGTTTTCTTGTAATATACTTCCCCCGGTCATGACATGCGCGTCTTCTGTATCATAAGCGATTTCAGTGTAGATGTGCTTAATGTAGGTCTGAATTCTCTCTGATTTTTTCTAACAACACTGAAAATTCTTTCTTTGGGAGAGTTAGTGTGAAGTACAGCTAATATTGCAAATACCATATTACTTAAGGTTTTATACTTCAACTGTCCACTTTCGTTTTTAAGCTCAGCAATTCTAAGTCTTTGTCAAATACATTCATGGAAAGTATCTCGCTGAAAAACTGCAAATTCCTCTTCAAGTTTGTCATGTTCACGTTCCTTGACCAAACTTGCAAATCTTTGAACAAAATAATCAAGAGATGAATAGGAAACCTTCATTCTAAGAGAAATATCGAGATGTTACAAGATCGGCGCTGGTCTCGGCCGTTTGACTAGATTCTCGTATTTTTCACGATAGAACAGGCACAAATCGCGATATTCATAATTGTGCTACGTTTAGTCAATCGACGAGATTTCCAGAGTCCTTGAGTAGGGCACGGGAAAATATAGCATAATTACGCAATCGGCGCCGCTTGCTGTACGTTTGACAAGAATCCAGTTGTTCTCATCATCGAATGCGGAGAAATATCGCGATGTATCGCAATCGCTGCCACTTTCGGCCGTTATACAAGAATCACCATGTCTTTGCGGTTGGTCACTGAGAACACGATAATATGAAATCGGCGCCGCACCCGGCCGTTCAACGATTGTCTGCCTGTCTATCTGTCCTGGCAGAATGGCTGAGGCAAGCTCGAGGTTGGGCATGGTTAAAATCCATGAGCAGTTATGGACATGTTGTATGGTCGGCGCCATGATTTCCGCTGTCCCTATGCTGTGGTTGGGAGTTCACAGCGGATCACGAGGAGAAATTAGAATCGTGATGATATGTAGACTGTCATTTTTAAGTGGGTTAACGCACTTCTCGCTCCCCGTACGCTTTTAAGTATACGGTCATGGGAAAAGTGGCGAGTAGGTTTCGGTATGTTTCGTGATGGGTGCCGAATCACCTTTGACGGGATTCCCGCAGTCCTCGTGGTCACAAGTTCGCGATTGGGCACAGGATTTATGATTTTACGTCACGGTCCGTTTGACGAGATTCCCGCAGGCAAGTCGTGCGGTCAGCTGGCCGTCTTCAGCATGTGAGTTCGGAGGATGAACGTTCGAAGTAGGTATCAAATATTATGAATTATTCTGAGAGGATTGCATGAATAATACGACAAGAGGGCACATTTTCCTTCGAATTCGAATCACGAATTATACATGTTATACACATTTTCGAGATAACCGGTTAGATTATCCGATGGAACATAAGTTCAAGGGAAAAATTGACATAACATAATTTAGAATTAAACATACTGGATGTCGCAAATTTACAAGACAGATTTTTAAAATTTATGTATTTTGAAGCTTTTTTGCGGTTTCTTATTCGAAACTGTATCATTTCGCAAGATTTCGACATTAAATTATTTCGCTTTATTTCTGGACTTCAATTTGAGATAGTGTCCAAATTTAGAGGTCAAGAACAGAAATGACAGGTTTCTGTTGAGTTTTGGACGTTTTCGCGAATAAACGTCTCGCGGTAAGTCAGGTTTCCTAATAATACCGAAAAATATTTCACACAAAACTAAAAACTCTTCTTGATGACGAAAATATACGTTGAACCGATGTATACCACTCAAGGTATCCTCAGTATGCATTTCCTTAAGGGCGGGCATGGGGAAATACAGCTTACGAAATCGGCACCGCTTGCGTGAAACTTGCTCCATCGCAATCTGTGAGCCTAGCGGCACGAGTTTAAATGAACCGACATCGGCGAAATTTCGTTACCTCCAACTATCCCGACATAAAAATTAGCTATTTTACGTTACTTTCATTACCTGTTTGTAAAATTAGCTACTTTTTCGTTAAATTCATTACTTTTCGTTACCGGTAGACACCCTGTAATTTTCCTCTTTTTTTTTCCATAGAAATTTTTTTTTTTCGTGACAATGTCACTTTTCCGTAATAATTTCCCCTTTGACCGTAATGCCGTAATCGTGAGGTGAAATCCGTAATAATTACGGACAATCCGTAATAGTTGGCACCTCTGCGCATGTTTTATTTAGTTTCCGTGCTTATTAATTTTGAACCTGTTCCATTTTCATCTTACCTGGTGATGAACTTTTAAATGCTACAAAATGCTAATTTTTAAAATTCAAAATGCTTTTTTTAAATGAAAGTGCTACAAAATCAATTTCAAAATGCTATTTTCTCGTATCTTTAAGTCAATCCCACAAGTACATTGTGCTGCTGGCCTACAAGGTATGGCCTATTTACCTCCATTATGTTTTAATACAGGTATCAGTTTCAAGAGATAGATGGCTGAAAGGAGTGGAGGAATGTGTCAAGAAGAGAGGCGTGGACTGGACCAGAGTGACAGCGGAGAGGTGGTGGGAAGAAAGGACTAAGTGGCGAGGCTTATGTTCCAAACAGACCCAGCCTGGGGCTGGAAACTGTACAAGATGATGATGATGATCAGTTTCATTAATTATTTCTACTGTGCAAGTGAATGACTACTCACAATATCATCGGCTGCTTTGATGAGAGCAGCCAACTCTGCATTGTTCACAGATGGATTTTCTCCATCCACTGGTTCCTCCACTTCACCATTAGTCACTGCTGAGTCCTTGTTTTTAAACTGCAAGTGAAACGACAGTTTTCATTTGAAATAGTGCAAACAAAAAAAAGGAGTAAACAGAAAATGAGCATAAATTTAGAAAATAAGACAAAGAAGAAGAAAGAGAGGTGATGAGAATTACCTTCCAACATTCTTAATATTTGCAAGTGACACAATTTCACACCACACAACATAGTTCACAAGTTGTCATTGAATGATGGCTGATAGTATCAGGGCTTCCATCCACTCACTTGTCCAAAAATAGTGAAATAGTGAGTGGTTTTATTTTAAAAAGTGAAAAAAAAGGTGAGTTTTTGAATGAAAAAGTGAGTAAATAGTGAGTAAATTCACAGCATTATTCGCATTTATGGCCGTAGGCCTATATCTGGTTCATAATTTTAACTTTTGTTGAAATTTATAGGCACAATTAGGGAGGGGTCTTGGGTGGCTAAGCTCTCCAAAACAAATCATAGCCCCCCAAAAATGTCTCAAAACTGTATTGAAATTGACAAAATTTTTAAGAATGTGTATCTGAAAAACAAATTAGCCCCCCAAAAATGTCAACCAAATTGCGCCTATGTTAATAATATCTCCGAGTACTGTTTGTGATTTTTTTTTTCGTCAATCGCTGCATGGCACCAGCTGTGGTATTGCACCATGCAAGCTTTTTATGCTTCCTGGCCGGCTGACTCGCTGCCGGCAGCGGTGGCAGAAGAACGAACTACCCATTCATGGGTATATTTCGGGTCATTTCTAACAATCTGATTGTGCATGAGACCATTTTTAACACAGAATGTAACCAGTTTTGAAAAAAAAAGTGAGAATAGTGAGTAATTTTATCAAATAGTGAGATAAGTGAGGTTGCTTAGAAAATAGTGAATAATAGTGAGAGAAGTGAGTCGCTGGAAGCCCTGAGTAATCTAGAAATAAGGTGCATGCATGTTCTACAGAGATGCTTCAATAGCTGGCACAAATTCTATTTTGTCAATAATTGAAAACTACCACAGAAATTATTTTGTCAATTTTACAAAACTAGAACAGAAAAAATGTGTGTATCAGTTTCCATGAGTTGCAAGGTGCCTGATTACCCTATAGTCTGCAACCGAATTTATTCAGTTACATAAGCTTACCCTCGGGTTTTTGCCTTGTGCGGTTAGTTTGGGATATTTTATTCATATCTTGTTGTATTGGGTTAAACTGGGAGTTGGTGCTGTGATATTTATTGTGCCTGTGTGTATTTTTGTGGACGGATTCATTTTCGGATGTTCCGGGCCGACTAATCTCACTGTCAATTATCGGTTTTTGGAAGTTTGATATTATAGAATACGAGGTTTATTGCGATTTATTACGTTTAGGGAACAGGGATATCAAAGACTGTATTATCACATGAAGTAGAAGCATGGTCAAAATTTGGAACTAGGAAGGAGTGAAGATCTTGTTAGGAAGTTAGCATGTCACTTCTCAGATGACATTAGGACTAAAATGACTTTATACACTAAATTAGGCACAACTAACAGCAAATGATTCTTACTCCACCCATTGATCCTAATGGGTGCACACACACCTGAGTCCTAATCCTCTGCGACTTAATACCTACAGCTGACACAATGTGCACATTTGAAATTGGGTTTTGTTCCACATGTATTTCCCTCAATTTCACTTCATCGTAGAACTCTCGACTCACACAACTGCACATACTACCAGAATCTAATAAAGCCTCGACCTCCTGGCCCCAAATCTCTACCTTAATAACTAGATGGACAAACATATGCTCGCTTCTCTCCTTCCCTACACCTAATTCCTCGTTTAATAAGTTCTCCTTGACATCTAAATTATATTATACCTCCATAGCGTGAGCAGGAATACAATGCAAGGACTCTGCCTGCCCTATATAGTGAAGATAGGCATAAGAATATTTAAATTATATGTATATGAACGACATATTATTACTGTGTACACGCTTTAAACATACACTAGAGGTGGCAAATGCATTGCACTAATGCCATATACAAGCACATAAACGATTGAGCCACACAATCATGAACACAGGAAGGTTCTTTAACATACATATAGGGAAGTAGGTTCGTTCTAAGGTTCTCGCTATAACAGCCTACCTAGGGCATTAGCGACCCCGGGACTGCCAATAGGGGACGTACCGGGAACGCCAGGCCTCCACGGAGACCGCAAGACACTTTTCTTTGAACCATAGCGCCCGACACCTGAATACGGGGGACGCCACTCTCACAAACAAACGCCCACACAAAACAGGTAACACCACATCTCTAAGGCCAAAAATCATGGCAATTTGGATTATCCCGAACATAGGCAATAGACTTGCTAGACACAAATCATAGATAATTACATAAAGCAGAGGTATTGCAGGGTGTATCTCAGGGGGTACTGCCCCCGGGCTGTACAATACTTTAGAAACAGCAGGGAAGGGAGGGGGTAAATTAAGATAGGAAGTCTGGTGTTGTTGCGAGCTGCACATCTGCCGTCGGTAGAGCAGAGTTGCGTGCCATAAAATCATGTTCCTGAGGTTTTCATATTCTGGTCCATTTGTTATTGACTGCAGGATAGGTACATGTGCCTAGAGGTTAATTACCAACGATGACAAGGTCCTAGGTGCATATAACATGGCTAACCTCAAGCTATATGACACTTAGAGATCTTGCTCACGAGATGACAAGACAGTACTTGTGTATTTGTGTGAGGGACAAGGACTATATCTGGAACCTTGTAGTCAGAGATTTATCATTGTGGGGGCGACTGTTACCAAATTTATTCAGTTACATAAGCATATCCTTGGGTTATTGCCTTGTGCGGTTTGGGGTATTTTATTCATATCTTATTATATTGGGCTAAACTGGGGGTTGGTGAGGTGATATTTATTGTGCTTGTGTGTATTTTTGTGGACGGAATCATTTTCGGATGTTCTGGGCCGACTAAACTTGCTGTTTATCAATTATCGGGTTTTGGACGTTTGATATTATAGAATACGGGGTTTATTGCGATTTATTACGTTTTTGCAAACAGGGATATAAAAGACTGTATTATCACCTGAAGTAGAAGCATAATTTCATTTTGGTTTGGGGTTAATATGTTTATTTTCATTTAGAAATGTAAAAGTTTTGATGGCTGGCTGGACTAATACGGCACATTGGAGTTGAAAATCAGGTGCTGGGATTTGACACATCCGGAACACTTAAGCGGTAATTCAACTTGTTTGGGTCAAGCTAGGAAATACCTGGGCTATTAATAGCGTGAACTCCCATGAACATTCCGTAGGAAAAGTATTGAGCGACGTCAAGAGTGCGCTCAGCAGAATTACGTTCGTCAAATGTTTGTATGCTCCCACGAATATCCGCTTGGAGCGGACGCGCGCCAAATAGTTCTGGCAGGACGGAGCGCAGCTTTTGGTGTAGGGATGTTCGTGCCCCTGTGTTTATAATGGCGTGTTTGGTGCTCTTAAGTGTCTTCTTGCGAATCACGGTCGTTTCACAGACCATGGTGCGGTAACGAACAGCAAAGACAGTTCTAGTGCTCCTCTGAGCCTTCGGCTATAGGTAACTACTTCATTTCAGTGTCCTTAAGCGAATCAGGGTCGTTTCATAGTGCGGTAATGAACAGCTGGGACATTTATAAGTTTTCACTGAGCTTCGTCTATTGAAATTTACGTTATTTATGGTTCTGTTCAAATACCATCCGTTGTTGGTGCAAATCATGCCCGAAGGACGATTATAACACATGACTATACATCTGAGCCTAACAAGCTATTTGTGGTCTACTGTACATGTTGGATAGTGGTGGCGAGCAACTTTTGGTGGATCGAGCAAACTGAGACTGTGGAACAACGCTATGTGTAACGTGTGAATATTATCTGTGCAAACTGTACAAGTGATTAAATTAGGAGGCTGATATGCCTGGGGTCACTAGTTCACCGGATGTGTTGGTGGGCTGTCTGAGCATGGATTTAGTGATCAAGGTACTGTAAATATTGTGTTTTCTAAGGGCCTATAACATGTGTGTAAATAGTGTATATATGTATAACCAGTACAGCCAGAATATATGGTGTTTTTCAAGGGTTCAGTGTTTATTCCTGTGTTGTCACGATCCTGGTACATGAGCAGAATGCATGTATAATGCCCCACACCTGGGATAAAAGGGTCTCAATGTCGAGAAAACTTATTTAATTTTATTCGGGAAGATCCATATGATCAACCCTGGCGCCCAATTAAAGTCGGGGGATATTAATGTT
This sequence comes from Meconema thalassinum, assembly GCA_946902985.2. Classification (NCBI taxonomy): domain Eukaryota; kingdom Metazoa; phylum Arthropoda; class Insecta; order Orthoptera; family Tettigoniidae; genus Meconema; species Meconema thalassinum. The sequence goes on along the minus strand of OX336394.1, from coordinate 380,156,269 downwards.
AAATTCACTTGTGGCCTGTATGTGAACGGCAGTAAATTCAGTAGGTTTGTTTTCAGCCCAACTTCTGGGGGCTTGACAATACTGGGACACCTGGAGGGCCCAAGCTCAGGGTAACGCGTGAAGACCCCAACGGCAACTATGGTGGAGGAGGTGGACTTCAGTACAGCATAGTTGGCGGAAGAGGCGGCCCAGTGCTCGGGAGTAATAGAGTAAAAGGTATCTGTACCAAGTTTAGGAGCAGATATCAGTTTTCTAATGGGCGCATCTGTTCTCCAATGGAGCAGCTGCAAAAGAAGTCTCTTCTCCATGTTAGGAGCGGTCTAAATTTTTCCTGCTGGCAGTAGCTCTAAAATGCTTTGGCATCAGACTCTGCGACAAGTTGGCCGAGATTCCTTTGTCGTATCATCATGCTTCGAGCACAAATAATTAGGAAACAAAATACTAGGGCATACCCCAGAGGCGACGCGCATTGCACCTGTCCGAGTGATGCAAGAAATGGGCAAGGGCTACCTACTCAAGGACGGGGTAGGTTAAAGACGCAAGTCCAAAATGCCATTAGATTGGCAACGGTCAATATTGGAACCCTCACAGCACGTAGTCGAGAAGTTTCTGGAGATGAGAATGCTGCGCTGGTCCATTGGCCTAACGAGACTGGATCATATCACCAATGTCCATGTAAGAGGCACCCTTGGTGTCACACCGATCCCTGACAAGACTCTGGAAGCTCGCCTGCGTTGGTACGGACATGTACTACAGAGTTGCGAGGACACAGTGGCAAAAAGAACACTACAACTAGATGTAGTAGGCAAGAGACCATAATAAAGGCCCAAGAAGCAGTGGCTTGACCAAATAAAGGACGACATGAGAGCAGCCAATGTTGAGGAGAAAGATGCTGCAGACCGTGCAAAATGGAGGCAATTGTGTAGAAGAGCCGACCCTGCTCTGCGGGACAAAGGCTAGAAGAAGAAGAAAGAAGTTTTTAGGGGGTATTAAAGTTAAATTAACTCCAGCAAGGAGGTGGGAGTGTTCAAGTCTAGAAAAACAACACTATGCATGATTGAGATGACAAATGCCATGATTCGTAAGAAAAAAAAAAAAAGAATCCAGACAAATACTGAAATGGCATCCAAATTTCCCTTTGCAAATGTGTTGTGTCACATTATTGCTGTGAGAAGAGTTTTGATTATAACCCTTGCCACTCAAATTTGTTTACCTGGTCACATGCCTCTACTCATATTTTTCTGGAAAATTATGTTCCTACTGCTATCTATTCGTAGCATTCTATTCCCTCTCATCCACTGTATCTTACAATATTTTGTTTGTGAAAAAATCTTTTAGTGTTGAAGATACTAATCGGTGGTGGTTCAAAAAGTCAAGTAAAATTATGCAGGAACTTCATAAAATGAACATGGGTAAGCTTGTAGGCTATCCACTCAGAGCTGTCATCTGATGAACTGGAGCCTTCAACAGATTCACTGGATATTTCTGAAGCTCCGCGATACTTAACATATTTTTCGGAACATAAGACTCACTTTTTGTTGCTAAAATGCATAAAATATGGCTGTGTCTTATGGTCCGAAGGTCTATCATATGTACACAGTACTGACAGTAAAATCTAAACGCACTATAGTATGGTATCTGTAATTGTGAATGAAGAAGCGTGGCAACTCTGTATGTTGTCGTCCACAATGTCACCTTCACGACTCCGCCAGTTAACAGCTTGCAGTGTAAATAATAATAATAATAACAAGCTTTGTTATTTGACACCCAGAGGGCAGCTTGCATGTCGAATTTTTGTCATTCTTTGGAGCGCTATGAAAGTCAAGGAGGTTAGATATCTAATCTCCTTGACATGATAGGGTTTTCTAGTAGAGAAAGGGGGAACTTTGTGTTGGCGGAAAATCCAGAGATTAATTTTGCCATTATGTTCACGGCCTTCTGAATCAAATGGGTTCTTTAACTTGCCAACAACGTATGACATGCGTGGCGAGATTTTTGTCGCCTTTCAAAAAACACTTACCACGGCCAGGAGCAATTCTGCAAGCTTGGGGTTGGTAGTCCTCGACACGATAACCACTCATCCACTAATTGGGAAAATGTCCATCTTTCATCCGCATTTGACGTTTTTATCAGCTCATAGAATTTCACTACTCTCTTCGTAATAGACAAGACAGAAGCCAACATAAATGTCACTAATGACTTTATAAGAACCAGCAGTTTTATAATGTATTTTTAAAGTTGTTATAATTGTTTAGACATGAATCACTTCACTGCGCATTACAGCATAAAAAACAGCACTTCAGCATTGGAAACTTGACAAGCCCATAATACAGTGATTTTAAATAAGAGGGTTTGTTGGAAATGTTTTTAATTGTCTTCTAATGTATGTATTGAGGGTTTTTGTGTATACTTGCATGATAATATGTCAATACTCTAGTCTTTGATTATACTGTGCTAATATAAGACGGCTGTTGAAGAACCGCATTGGTAAGGTTCGAAACATGTACCGTTCCTAGTGCTTATCGGCACATTTTATTGTATGTATTGATTGGCAGACCTGTATAAAACATAATAAATTAGTTAAAATTGTCAATACGGACCTTAGAGGATGGCTAATTCTCCCAACCACTCATCCACCGTGGCAAGTGGTACTATGCTACTAGCAAGCAGCAATGAAGGATGGAGAATCATATTGCTGTAGTGGCATTATTTCATTGCGGAAAGTGAGCTAAGGAAGTAGTTTCTACGCTGATACCTCTCGGTATCAATAAACAATTCGTGTTTGGACAAAGGCACGGTTCAAACAAACGGGTGCAACTGTTGATCGCTTCAGATCAGGCGTGTATGCAGAAAAGAAGTTGTAAATGCTGTTCATGCATGAGAGAAAGTTCAATGTGTGCAACGTGGACGTCACCCCTGCTTCTGCCAAAATCATTCCACAGGACAGGGCTTCGTGCAGCTATTAATGAGTGGCCTCAACATCTTTGCCACTGTGTTGCCACACATGGTGATCATTTCGAATAAGAGTATGTTCATTCTGTAGCACTTCTGTGTTCTATCAGGATATATGTATATTAATGGGTTTGCATAGTTTTATTTAGTAGTTACAGTATAACCCCAATTTTGCGTGACCTCGATTTAGCGTAAACCCGCATTTAACGGAAGAAATTACAAGTCCCGAAAATCATTCCATAAGGGCAATGCAATTTTATATTCGATTTAACGTAATTCGCATTACGGCAAAACCCGCATTTAGCGTTAGGTAATTTTAAAATTCTCAAGTATTTATTTCTATTCATTTTGGTATAGCGACATTAAGAACCTATGATAAAGCCGTCATAAGCTCGTTAAGGATGTTTCAAGGCAGAAAAGGAATTTAGAGCGCAGACACTTAGCCATCAATACGATCGATCATCTTCCATATCGATTCCTCGCTACATGCACGAGTGAGCTCGAACTTAGCCGACCACGGCTGAAGACTAACGATGTACAGCGTGCTAACACTCACGCGGTCGAGCTCTGAGGCGACGCATTGCGTTGAGACTAAATCATTGAGATTCGAGAAGACTGAACTGCGTCATAAGCTCGTTAAGAATGATTCAAGACAAAAAAGGAATTTAGAGCGCAGACGCTTAGCGATCGATACGATCGATCATCTTCCATATCGATTCCTCGTTACATGCACGAGCGAGCTTGAACTTAGCCGACCGCGGCTGAACACTACCGATGTACAGCTTGCTAACACGCGGCCGAGCTCTGATGTAACGCAATGCGTAAAGATGAAATCATTGAGATTCGAGAAGACTGAACTGCGTTTCTCTGCGATGTAACAGTAGGCCTACTTGCGCAATCTTCGAAACATACGAGCATGTTGGCGCCAGTGGTATAGCACAGATTTTCTTTATCTTCGAAACCCAAACAATACAAGAGGAATGCACTTTCACTAGGGAGAAAAATATCGCTACTACGCTCGTACAAAAGCAAGCGCTTGCCGACTTCTGTAACGACGATATTTCGGACGGGCAAGTTAGACGTCGATAAAGACGATTATGATTTAAGACATGAAAGCAAAGAAGAAATAGCACAGAATTTGACTGTTGGTTAGGAAAACGGAGATCCAGTTGATATCGAATGCGGGAGTGATGCAACGGAAATCCCTAACGTTTCCCACAGTCAAGCTAGTGTCTCTAGTCACACTTATCTCTTATATAGAAAAACGAGATGAATTTTCGTTCTGAAATGTGCAATCTAAAATTAGAATAAATGATCTAAGAAACAAAACGAGATGACAGTTTTTTTTTTATATTAATAATCCACATAGGCCTACCTCTAGCCCAGCATGTCTTATAGGACACTACAATCAAGTGTTATAATCATCGTTTTGCATGTTCAAGCCTATTTCAATATTTTAACCAATAGTTTTGTTTTTACTAGGCTTAACAAAAATAACTGTGGATAATTCGCAGAAGTTTGTGCATTAATTACCGCGAATTAACGAAACTGCACGGTATGTGGAGAGAGTGCTGCAGTTAGTGATGAATCCTATCGAAACCTCGATTTAAGGTAAACCCCCATTTAAGGTTACAAAATACAAGTCCCTAGAAAAACGTTAAATAGGGGTTCTACTGTATATGCATTGAAAGTACTGGCAGAACTTATGGCAGGACTGTGTAGAGCCGATAACCTAGATGTTAGGCCCCTTAAAACAACAATCATCATCAGTTCTGTGTAGACACTGAGTATACGTGATTTTCTACACCGATGTTCAAGAAATTCCTTGCAGTCCTCTCGGCAGTTGAACCCTTTTATACTGCAGTTAAGAATCAGCGGTTATGGTATACCTGGATTTGTCTCACAGGAATAAGAGTTGCCAGGGAATTTCTAACAAGACCCCTTCCCCTTCAACCACGTTATTGTACCAGGCAAACACAAAGAGCTGCCACCTTGACTTCCATGGTGAACTGAATATTGCTGTCAGAACTTTTCTCTTGTACCCATCTTGCTGTAATTCCACATGGTGACGCTGACTAACAAACTGCATTAACCAATTCTTACACTGAGTCTACTGTTGGCATACTAACAATGAACTTCACTATCGAACTGTTGGCTACTACAGTAAATGGTGTGAGCACCAGAAAGCAATAAAGACCATCAAACATTGTAGCATCAGAGTTTCTTGACTATTGCTATACCTAGATAATCTCCTAGGAAGGGTAGATAATAATGCACTACCTAATTTGTGTTTGTTTACAAATTAAATTATTGCTGTTTGAAAATTTTGTTTCAAAATACAGTGAAATTATATATTTCCCTAAATTTCCATCAACATATCAGGGTGAGTCTTATGGCAAAAAAAAAAATGGTACTTCCTGAATCAAGTTACAAAAGACAGTTCCGATTGAGTACAAATCATTCTCAATTGAGCTAATGCTGGGACTGCTCTCTTACTTGATTTGTGTAAGGCAATGGTGTCGAGTGTGACCTGTTTTTAAATTCCCGTATTTCCCGAGCAAAAATCGATGTAATTTCCGCATATTTTAGAACTCTCTGACACTCTAGTTCACATACAGAATGGCTGAAAAATGAATCATAAAGCTCGAATCAAGTTTTTCTAAGGTAACTGCATTTTTGGAGATACTTTCGTAAAGGTGACGGTGAGATTTCGGCTATGTCTGTAGCGTGAGCAATGCGCATACACGAGAAAGTTCAACCCTCTCGCAGATGGGATGAGAAACTACAAACAAATAAAATACCGTTTGCGGTAGGCCAAGCAAACTAGTTGCGTCCTACGCAACTACGCTATTGCGTCATGACATTGACTGGGCTCTCACCCCGCTTAGTGCTCTAAGCGGTGCGGCATTGGCGCAAAATGCGGGTGGCGGCGTGGTCTGCAGGCAAAATAGAAGATAGAGAGGCAGGACTGTACCGAACCTTCGGCATTGTGAGACTTTTCCAGATTTCCCGGGTCAAATGCAAAACTCCTTATATTTCCCGGGTCACTACAATTCCCGTACATATCCCGTATTTTCCATATCGCTCGACACCCTGAAGGCCATGTTTGCACCTTCTGGCTGTAAACATAGTGCTCGATATACGTTCTGCGGATTACTTGTCCAAAGCAGGCCAAGGAAGGCCATGAATTCTTTAGATATTGTCCAAGAGTCACTAGTATCCCTTAAAACTCGTTTTTCTTGGAGTATGCATAATGACAATATGAGTACAAGAGGAAATTGCAATGTCGGAACATTTCCAACGTAGACGCTATGGCAGAAGTGGAATGGGCAGTTAGGAATACGAAGATGGGGAAAGCTGTGGGAATAGACGAAGTGGCAATAGAAATGATCAAGGTGGCAGGACCAGTGGGACTGCAGTGGACATACAGACTTCTCAGGAGTGTGTGGAGAGAGAAGAAAGTACCTGAAGCCTGGAAAAAGGGAATAATATTGCCAATATTCAAGAAAGGAGACAGTAAGGTGTGAGGTAACTACCGAGGAATCACCATCATCTCGCATGTTGCCAAAGTAAAGGAAAGAATCCTATAAAAAAGAATTAGAGTAAAGGTAGAAAGCCAAATAGAGGAGGAGCAGTTTGGATTTAGAGGGGGCAGGTCAACAGTGGAACCCATTTTCATTCTGAGACAGAACATTGAAAAGAGTTGGGAATATGGGAAGAATATGGTAATGACTTTTATTGATCTAGAAAAGGCCTATGATAGCATCCCTAGAACAAAAGTTCTGGAAAGCTTAACAAATAGGGCGATAGGCAAGGAACTGAGAGACATGATAAATGGAATGTGCATGGATTGCTACAGTAGTGTGAAGACTCGAGTCGGGACATCGGAATGGTTTAAAATTGACACTGGTCTAAAGCAAGGAAGTGTGTTGTCACCCTTATTGTTCTTAATGGTGATGGATGACATCATGAAGGCAGCAATGAAAGACTATAGTAGGGCAAAGATGAAGGTAATGTTTTTTGCAGACGATGTTGTGATCTGGGGCGAATATGAGATGGAGGTACAAGAACAGTTAGACGTAATAAATGAAAAGATTGAGCAATGGGCATTGAAGATAAATGTGGAGAAGAGTAAAACAGTGGTGATGAGTAGAGGTAAGAAAGAAGGAAAAGGAATAATCAAAGTAGGAGATAAGGAATTGGAAGTGGTGAAACACTTCAAATACTTGGGAAGTGAACTGACTGAAGATGGAAGACTAGATTTGGAAATTAGCAGAAGAATACAACTCGGGAGTGCTTTCTACGATGGAACAAGGATATATCAATTAAGGCTAAAGAAGTTATGTACTGTGCCCAATTAGACACGGCTGACTGGCATCGAACTCGGGTCTTATCAAAAGAAGACCAGGCCCATGATTCTGCACAGGATCGAATCATTGATCTATGAGGGGGAACAGACACAGTGAACACGAAGAACAATGAGTTATATCTGCATATAAGTATAATAGCAGGATTTCACGGCTATAACAGGAATATCATAGCTTTTAAGGTGTATCATTGCAGAAAATACCAGCCTATGTACGTTTTAGAAGCCAGAATGCAAGAAAGCGAACCAGCTTGACAGTTGACAAATCGTGGTTAGCGAAGGGGCGTTACTAGGTGACGCCAAGGAACTAATTTTCGTCTGCACTGGAGGAGCGGCCAAAGATTAATGGATCTGGGAACCACAGTCTAACAACGCGAAACAAGAGAGTGGGGGCAGTCGCCCACAGAAATTAATTGATTACAGCCAATAGGAGCAATGAATTGAAATGAAACTTACACCTAGATGCATGTATTCTAGGAAAGATAATTTACGAGTGTTCTCACGCCTAAATTAAAGCCTGCATCTATAAACGAACCTCTGCACAGACCTCATCCGCTATGGAGGAAGGATTTGTAAATGAGCCGAGGGGGAATTACCAGAGTAGCGTCATGACGCCATGGAAGAAGGCAATTAATTATATTTAATTGGCCGAAGCGATCGCTTGCACGCGAGTGATTTTGGGACCTCCACACTTAGACAAACGAGGATCATACTTCACTTTGTCTGGATTTATTTATTTATTTATTTATTTATTTATCGTATGGCTTTTAGTGCCGGGAGTGTCCGAGGACATGTTCGGCTCGCCTGAGTCTGTAGCTGCTTCCAGCGGACACCCTAAAGGGTGAGCTACAAGTTCCGTTCAATTTCAAGTAGTTCCAACTTTCGCCACCAGATATCATGATACCTAGTGGTGAAAGTTGGAACTTTGATAGAGTGTTCTGACGAAATCTAACCTAACAAATTTTGCTTTACACATGTTTAGTCTGTGAAAGGATCTTTACATGCCATAAATCTATGACATAGGACCGCCGGCTTTACTTCCCCTCCGAAGGAAGGCACTTTGTCTGGAAATGTATTATATCAAGAAGGGAGTCGGTCCTGGAAGTCCAGTGGACTATGTTTCACAAGGGAGCTTTATATAGGAGAAGCTTGGCAGGAAAGTCAGTTCGTCTTGACTCAACCCGTAAGCTGGCACGCTGCCGGATCACGCAAGGAAGTGCGCGGAATTTATAAAGTATTGACGCTCAAATGTATTAGCGGTGAACAATGGAAAGAGCATCATGCAGCTTCATAACAGTAATTATGCATCGTATAAGATTTAGTCTACAGCAGACGTTTAAGCATCAGCATACGCGAGTATAGATTCAGTACAGCGTAGAGATAATTTAGGATGTTTATAGACAATGAACATAACCAGGAGGTGTTGTCATAGGTAAAATGACATATTATTGTAATGATCACTACAGTTACGGGAGCCAAGAAGGCGTCACAAGTAGTCGTGACATAGGATTGAACAGATTTGCAGTAGAGGAGATATAAACTGTAGGTGACGGGAGTCGAACACACACACACATGCAAGATAGACTTTCATGGAGACCAGCGGTTGTCAGGAGTTAGCTGCATCGCATCTCTGAGGTCAGGCGATAGTGGGAATCCAATCAAGGATCCATGTGTGAGAAAATAGTGCGAGAATTGTGTATAAAGTTATATTACAGTGATTTTTAAAAGTGTTTATGGTTATATGGTAAAATAATATGTATTGTGTCAAAGTGAAAAAGCCAGTGATGAAAAATATGATTACCATGTGTAAAGTTGATACAATGTGTCGTGTGAATAATATCATGATGGCTTAAGACAAGCATCATGGCAGGTGCGTGGCTGGCGTGCTGGACAAACCCAGCAAAAATGAGAGTGAGTACAATTTTTAATATGTTGATATGATTAAATAGCTCACCATACAACGAAGCATCACTCTAAGATTAAGAATTAACAGTCATTTATGTACGAGTTCACACCCCTCGTATTTTGGTAAAATATGGCTTGGAGGGTGATTTGTTTACGGCCATTTAGGCGTAAGACATTGATGAAAGTAACGGTAACGTTAAATAATAATAATAACAATAATAATCTGGGGTCGGTAACAATAATAAATAAATGGGCATGTCAGGCCTACAGTACGTGCAAAGTGTGTCATGTCTAGCGTAAGAATACTGTGTTATGGTAAACAGTAAGAAAGAAACGTAAAATATCGAGATAAAAAAGAGTTTTTCAGTGTCATTGAATTGTTGAACGAATGTTTATTATGGTATATTCTACAGGGTTGTATTTAAGAGCCATTAAGATAGATAATGTAAGCCAGTAAATTTATACTTGTTTGGAGCTACATAGAACTTTGGCTTAGGAGTAATTGCAGAGAGGACGTGAGTGCTTTAAGAATTGAGTCATCTATGAGAAATATTGTTTGAGCCGCGTTCAGCGAGCATGTAACGTAGAATCAAGAGATTTACGTCAATAAGTTGCAGGGATCATCCGAAAGTAGCTTGCGCGTTAGGCGAATCTAGTCGGCTAATCTTCGAAATCTACAAGATAGTATCGCCTTAGAGCATACTTGTGTTATTCGCAACAGAGCTGGGACAGAGTCTGTCTGTATCCACTGTTCGCAGAATTTGTGCCACCAGGGATAACTGTTAGAGACCCTGTGTGAGCCCATATATTATTTGATCTGCCCTTAGAGGTAAGACTAATGGTTCTTCGTATAGGAAACTTCGATTTCCTCTTGTTATATGCATGCTGCACCAGTGAGAGAACTATGATACTCACTTGAGATGCGCGCAAAAGCCACTAATGTCGACCACAGAACGGCAAAGCTATTTCGTGATCCATCCCTTGCCATGAATATTAATTAGGAGCCGAGATGAGCCCATTATACTCTAAATGTAGGTATTATATAATTAGATTGACTCAATTAGTAAGGACACGACCCACTCAGGTTACCTCCGGCATGGCCACACTAGTGAAGGAACTTGACCCAGATGGGAAGCCAGACGGGGAGCAGGTAGTCCTCTAAACCGGCGGCCATCTTGCTGAGGCAGCCGGGACTAATTCATTGTTCGCATGGAAAGGAAGTCTATAGACCTGATCCTTTTATTTTAAAATGGTAGTGGGACACTGAAGAATCTCGATATTTCGAAAAGTAATTAAGATATGCTTGATGTGATGATGTCAATTGAATTAAATGCATTATTTCCACACACAGACCATGTTGGAATGTTGTGATCGGATAATATTTGGCCCAGTTATTCTCTGAGGAGGAATACTGCACCAAATAAATAAAGGCATCTTTGTAAGGTGTATTTGCCCAGTTCACACTAATTTATTCATACGGGTAGCGTAATTTGAATGACATGATACGTTTGTAACGATAATGTTTTGACCAGACCCAGAAAATCGTTGTATGGTGAAGCTATAAAACATCTCTATCCATGTGTATTTTGGAAGGCAAAGTGTACCACTTCAGCGTTTCAAATTGATGGGAAAAAGAATACGATTCGCACGACACAACACTTATTAATCAAGGCATAAGATAATGAATTAATGTTACTGAAAGTAAATGCCCCGTGTAAATAATTTGTGTTTATTGTGTTGTGATATTCCAGTTTGTGTTAAATTGTGCCACGTGAAGAACACTATGGACACTCGCAAATGTCGAAGAGTATCAATAATAGGATGTTTTGAATAGACTTGAGTGCGGTGAAGCACTAATTTTGAGGATAAGAGATTCACAGATAATTTTGATTTTTGTTGTGGGAAGTAAATGTAAAGTATCTTTTTTTGTGTTTTATGTTGTATTGCCATGATTTTCTATCATTAAATGTTATACTTAGGAATATGTTGTTTCTTTCAAATAGAGTAGTCACCTGACAGACTCAAATCCTGAACATGTGATCGTATGGTGGGTTGAACGCCCCATACCTCGAAAGACCGTGAGTTAGCTGGGATACGAACACATGTTCCATATGATGACGATTGGGTACAGTACTAAGCATATTATGTTCCTATAATGACATATGCAGCAGAAACTTGGACAATGACTAAGAGGGATGAGAGCAGAGTACAGGCAGCTGCGATTCCTGAGAAGTGAGGTCCAGAAATTGAGGAGAGACAGAGTGAGAAATGGAGATATATGGAAAGAACTGGGAGTCCAGAAACTAAATGACAAACTGGAGCAAAACTGATCGAGATGGTATGGACATGTCAAACGGATGAATGAAGTAAGCCTACCAAGACGAACACTGGAACGACGGATGACAGGGAAGAGAGGACGGGGAAGACCAAGAATGCGTTGGATGGACTCGGTGAAGAATAGTATTAGAAAACGGAACCTGGATTGGAACACCGTGGCGGAAGAGGATGGTGGAACGACAGAACAAAGTGGAGAGGAACCATATTTGCCCCCACCCAGTGTCAGCTGGAAAAGGGAAAATGATGATGATGATGATGATGATGATGATGATGATGATGATGATGATGAAGCTTGAAAGATCCTCAGATTTAATGGTATGTTAAAGATACTCCTATGGGCAAAATTCTGGCATCTCTGCATCATTAAAGCCACAGCAGTTAAAAGGGATTTAAATTATTTCCTTTGAAGGTTAGTTATCACTAGAAAAATTGCGGTAACTATGGTTTCTTAAGATTTTTTCCCGTAAATGCGAAAAATATCCAGTTTACAAGAAAATATAAAATGTTTTCTTCTTTTACAAAATGTTTGCGCTGGACTTTGAAATGCACGTCCTCTACTTCCTAATATGAAAATATCAATATTTACAAATATTGATTGTTGCAAAACAATCAATTCGTTGGAATCAATTTGAAAATGGCTGTTCTTGCATGCAATGGTTACAGCCGATAAAACAATGGTTTTTAAGAAAATATTCTGTTGTTTAATTCGGTTGAGATCGTTCATCACTGAATCTGACCATCGTCTCCTAGGTCAACCTCTGCTTCTTCACCCTCTGCATCTCAACTCATTAACCACTTAGGTAATCTCTTCTCCCCAATTCACTGTGAGAAGTGTAGAAGCCGAGGAGCCACAGTGATAACTGCTAATAGGGCATCATAGAGGCGACCTGTTCACAAACAGAGGCTTGCAGACTAGACTGGACACTGAAAGGCAAACTGGTCTCAAATCAAAATGTATGTATGTAATATTCATTCGGTTGTGCTAAAGGAGTATTCTTATTGTTTGTATCGATTCTTTTTTAGAGCGAGAGTAGCTCAGTTATGTTAATATTGGTTTATATCGCGTCGGCCACACATTTCTAATATTTGATGATGATGATGATGATTATTTAACCCTTTTGATGCCAAGAAATTAATGAGTGGTTATTGACCCGTTAATAAATATTAACGTGCATTTCGGACGTTCCGCGGGCGTCTGTAGTTGCAAAACTTGACCTTTACGCTATCTATTGGTGGCAGAGCTCAAGCAGGTAAGACGGCAAGCTTCAGCGAGTGTCTGCCCAGTATATGGCTCACCCTAGTGGCTTATGGTAGTACCTCGGTCTTGGTGAGCACGAAGCCGAACAACCGTCCGATCGTGTCCGAACAGCGGCCATTGTCAATGTTTGTTTGGAAAAACAAAGTCCAGTAGAGGATTCTTGAAAAGGAGAGAAGATGTAGACGTTAAAGTTCTGGTGTAAATCGGGGATATCTGGCCTATGGCCAGATAAATACCCTTCCCCAGATATATATAACTACGTGATTTCAACGTATCGTCCACCGTTTGGAAAACGGTGTAACCCACAAATGTTAGAAGAGAAAGTTGAAATGGAATTTGTGAGTGTGTCTGTGAAGGAGGAGAAAGAGGAGAAGAAATCTGAAGTACGTGATGCTAGGGGGCGTAAAGAAGTGGAAAAGATAAGGTCAAGGAAGCTTGATGAGGGCAGTGAACATATGTCTGAGAAGCTTGACAAGGTCAAAGAGCAGGTGATTAGCATATGCATTGTAGATAAAGTTGAGATAGTCGAATCTGAGAGCGTGTGTGTAGAGGAAGAGGAGAAGATCTATGAAGTACTTGATGCTAGAGGGCATGAGAAAAATGATCAAGAAATGGTAAAGATCAGGCGAGGTTGTAGAGGAATATATTGGAGAGACAATAGCAAGTGAAGAAGAGAGAGCAGTTGTGGAAGTAGACACAGAGGTCGCTGCCGAAGTAAAAGGAAAGGACGTCAAATGGAGGAGGAGAATAAAACTGAAGACAAGGAGGAAGATGAGATAGAACATAACGTGAAGAAGCGTAGGAGGAGAAAGATGAGGATACGCAGGAGAGTTGGAGGAAGAAATGGACCAGAGAGAAGGCAAAGAGAAGGAGTAAGATGTCAGGTAGATCGAGATAAGAGAGTGAAGGATCAGAAGAAGAAAAGGAGAAGATAAAAGTGATAAAGGCAAAGAGAAAAGAAAAGATGCGAAGAAAAGAATTGCTGAGCAAGATAAGGCAGATGAAGAAAAAGAAGGGAAAGGAAAAGAAGGAGAGAATGAAGGCGGAAGGCAAGTGGCTGACGCCCAAGCACAAAGCAGACCGTGCGCATGCTCAGGCTCTGCTGCAGGCTCGCATGGCCCATGGCATGGAGCTGCCTGCGTCAGACGACCGCAAGCCTTCTCGACCCGGATCAGGATACGGCCCAACAAGACCAAGCAGCAGCAAGCCACTGCCGACCAAGAAGAACAGAAGGTGGAGGTGAAGATTGTGGACCAAGTTCCCCTGCCATCAGAGGGTAGCATGGAACACAAGAAGAAAAGGAAGAAGCAGAAGAAACTGGAACAGAAGAAAAGGGCAGGCAAGATTGAAGCAGGAGAAACACCTGCAGAAGGAGATGATGCAGAAGGAGACAGACCAAAAAAAGAGATAGAAGAAGGAAAAGACTCGATGATGATGAAGACAAAGATGATGATTATGATGACGGCACAGACAGGTCTGATGACGAATCTGCTATTTCTTCTGACCATGATATTGTTGTCGGATTTTTCCGATGCTGCAGGAATGTCTGATAGACTCGATCAGATAGCTTCGGCTACTCTATCAGAAGAAAATATTCATGCTGGTGTTTCTGGTGAACCTAGAATAATTGTTTCTGCGATGATAGTGCCAATGGTTTTTCTGACTATCATGTATGTTTGTTCAGTTTGAGATTTTTGTCTTGGTGTTTGCTTTTTTGTATTCCTTTTTAATTTATGTTTTTGTTTGAGGGTTGAGAGTGAATTTCTAACCTTCAGTTAGAAAGTCTCTCTCAAGGGGGCGTTTCTGTAACCTAACATTTGTGGGTTACAGAGACTCCTTGTTTCTTTCTATTAATTTATTTAGTTATTTTGTTTTTATCGGGTTGCCAGCCGTGGCCACAATGGTAGACCACCGCAGAATGTCTTATGTGGTCTGGCTATTGCTGGTAGGTGGCTGTGCAAAATAACCAGGTGACCTTGGCATGGTGAGGTTGCCATGGGAATGAGCTATTGTGAGTGGGAATTCAGACAAGATGGAGGCTAGTTGGAGATAAAAGAAAATTGTGAATGGAACCTAGTTATGTTTGATGATGGATTGAATTACTCTTAGTGTGAAGTGTTGATTTTGTGTGGGATGCCAGGCAAGGTAATGGAAGATTGCCTGTATTAATAAATTGTGTGTAAATTTTGTAAGTTAGTATCCTGTTCTTTGTGGATTCATTTTAAAGCTAGTTTTATAGCCCCTATACCCTGAGGTGGCAAGCTCAAAGTTTTATTTATATTACAACAGCGACGTCCTTTTAAACATGAAGATATAAAAGGAATATATAACTTATAAAATTTGGCCACAGAAGTACTTCACTACTAAGGTTTGTTTATGTATTATAAGTTTTGGACCTATTTATCATATGTGGAAAAGTGAATTTGTTGTTATTGCGAGTATATTGTGTTTGTGTTATTCTTAATATTTTATATGTTTACAGCCTTGAGCTGTTGAATCCACTTCTTGGCACATTTTGCATGTCTTGTTGAGGAAGGTCACGAGGTTTGTAAACCTGCGTAGGTATGAAAATATAGTTCCAATGACTTAATTATTATTTGATGTAATATATATTTTGGGGATGGTGTTTTCTTGTTTTAATCTCTGACGTACCATGCTGTGTAATGTTCAGATCTCATTTTGTTTGAGCAAGGATTTTATTAACCTTAAATAATTTTCTTAATATTTTAATTTCCTTCTTTTCCTTGTCTCATTAGTTTGTTCTCATAAAGACACTGTTTATTATATCGCTGATTATGATATGTATTATATTATTCTTTCGTCCGTTGCCTGGAAACTGCTTCTGGATTGTTAACCTTTCATGTTTTTTCTTGGAAACAATGTAATTAATTTTTCATGTCGACTTGAGGTCAGTCATATTAGATTTTCATGCTGTACGCACATATTTTACCTTTGGTCCTGAGTAACTAAAAGATTTAAAGATTTGAAAGAGATTTTCTCTCGACAGTTTAACCTTGTCATACTTCGAGGCTACACGAAGATAATTATTTTCCGGATCTAATTCTCCTGATGTGGAGTATATTTGTTCATTGCTAATTGAACTTCATGACAGCATTTAGGTAATTACATTCCTTATCTTTCTCGACTTTTGAGATTCCTTGCTTCTTGATAAATAATTTAATTATTCTGTTATTATTATTATTATTTATGTTCTAATTTATTTTAACATGCATGTACAGTTGTCCTTTTCATTAATTATATCTCAAGTTATAAATTGTGCTTCGTATTTTTCTTCAAGTTTAGATTTAGTACTCTTCTCTCGATTTAAATACATCCTGGGTATGGTAGTTTTGTCCAGTCGTTCCACACACCAATACTAGATGGGATTTGTCATCATGTTTTTATTTATTTGAAGGGTTATATTTTCTTAAAGTGTTTTGTGTTCCCACGGTAGCCTTTGAGGGGTAGCAGTTATGCTAAAATTGCCAAACCAAGTTAATTGAAATTACAAGTGTTTGATAAAAATCATCTCCTAACGATATTTTTCAAGATAGAATGTTGATATTTTGTTCTGTAGCAGGTAAACATATTGTTAACGTACCAGATGCTAAATAAATAATATTTTGCAATTTTCTGTGAAATTTAAAAAATCTTGAAAAAATATTTCTGTAAAAAAATTAAATTGGATGTTTTAATATAATTTTATGGTCGACCCTGACTATTAAATGTCAGAAAACTGTATCATAATGATGGTCATTATAACACTACTTTTCAATATGAAACAGTTTCTCCCACCAATCACAGCTCAAGAAACAGTTGTTTGACCAATTAGATAAGGATAGCATCGCACCTGCGCTGAGTTCCAAGGCCTTCTAATTTAAATTTCACTGCGTTGCCTAGTGTCATAAGGTGTAATCGAGGAGACCAAGGGCAAATACAAGGCATTCTCTGCGTCACATGCACTCTGTTCAGCACATAAAACTGGCGAAATCTCAACAGATATTTATGAATATTTATGTTTGAACATAAAATAGTTATAATAATTATCGTCGAACATAAACAGTCGTATGCAACTCTCCTACAATGGTAATTAAGACACTCGTATGGAAATTATAAAACTCGCATACGCTCATTTTATAAACATACTTGTGTCTTAATTATTGCCATTATAGGCTCGTTGCATAATGTACTATTAACAGCCTACACAATCTAAATAGTATCTTTTGAGATATGCATGTAAATATTTATTGACCTGTGTATAAATATCCTAAGTTTAGAGTAATTCTATCAAATAGGTTTCGAGCACAATCAATTTCTACAAAGATATGTGTATACAGTAATGCACATTAGGTGGATTGTCAAAAGTCGCCGTTATCAGAAGAAAATTCACTCTCACATGCCTCACTCAGCGTTAAAACCTTATTTATCTCCCCTTCATTGAAAGAGCTAGTCATACTTATCACCACGTATCTTAATTAGCTCCAAGCAAGATCATAAACAAAAGAAAACACACGTGGTAAGCCAGCTGACTGCAGCGTATTCAAAGAATACTTATTATAAATCCAGACAGAATTTAAACACATCGATATATTCTGGCCAAATGCTTTCAAAAATGGAACGAGCCTCGGACATGATGGATTTAATAGACGACGACACGGCTGTACACACAGACTAAGATTTGGAACTTTAAACCTAAGAACGCTGACGGGGAAGGTGGAGGAGATAGTGGATATGATGGAAAGAAGGAAGTTGGATTTATTGGGATTGGCAGAAACAAAGTGGAAAGGGGAAGGAAGGAGAGAACTGAGGAAAGGCAATAGACTGTACTGGAGTGGGAACGAAGAGGGAAAGAGGAATGGAGTGGGAGTAGTAGTACGAGATGGTTTAAAAGAAGAAATGAGGAGAATAAGTGATAGGATGATGAAAGTGAAAGTAGCACTGAGGGGAGAGACCGTAGAAATAGTGCAAGTGTATGCTCCACAAGTAGGCTGCACCTCTGAAGAGAAGGAGGAGTTTGAAGAGGAATTGCAGAAGCAGCTGGTAGGAAGAAATATGATTGTTATGGGGGATCTGAATGCCCATGTAGGAAGAGAAAGACAAGGTTATGAGAGTGTTCTAGGACCAGAGGGTTGGGGCGGAAGAAATGAGGAAGGAAAGAGACTGTTGGACTTCTGCCAGAGGAACAGCCTGCTAGTTGGGAACTCCTGCTTTAAGAAAAGAGAGAGCGACACAATCACATGGTACAGTGATGACTTGACCAGGAAGTCGGTGGTCGACTATATGCTGTATGAGAAAGAACTAAATAAGAACATCACGGACATCAAGGCTATACCATCGGAGAACCTGGATAGCGACCATCGATTGCTGGTAATGAACCAGAGAGGGAGTAAGGAGGAGAAAGGGACTGAGAACCAGGAAAGACGTATAAGGATATGGAAACTGAAAGAAGGGGATAGAAGGGTCGAGTACCTCAAAATGGTAAAGGAAGGAATTCCAACAGATGAAGAAAGAGGGGTGGAAGAGGAATGGGCTAGATTTAAGAAGACACTAGTAGGTGCAGCAGAAGCAGTATGTGGGAGGACAAGTAGTAAGAAGAGGTGGAAGGAAACACCATGGTGGAATGAGAAGACAAAAGATATAGTAATGGAAAAGAATGGAGTCTTTAGGAGGTGGTATCAAAATAGGACGGTAGAGACAAGGGAAGGGTACCAGGAAAGAAAGAAGGAGGCGAAGAGAGTAGTGGCTGAGGAGAGAAGAAAGTGGATGGAAGAGTGGATAAAGATGATGAAGGAGGATAGTGAAGGTACAAAAAAGGTCCTGTATGGGATGGTAAAATATAAGAGGCGGAAGGATCCTACGGATTATGTTAGAATGGTGAACAAAAGGGGACAAGAGATAGAAAATAGGGAAGAACAGAAGAAAAAGTGGAAAGAATATTTAGAAGAAATTCTGAACCCAAATGGAAAAGATGGTGATGAGGAAGAAATCGGGGAAGAGGAAGATGAACTGCAAACAGAAAAGGACTTAACATGGAAAGAAGTGGGAGATGCAGTGAACAAGATGAAAGGAGGGAAGGCACCGGGCGTGGATGAGTTGAGTGTGGAGATGGTGAGAGCAGCAGGAGAGGTGGGGATACAGTGGTTGTACCGAGTGATGAGGACAGCATGGAAGGAAAGGAAGACCCCAGAGGACTGGAAAAAAGGAATAATTGTCCCGATCTTCAAGAAAGGTAGTAGAACAGATTGCAGAAACTATCGGGGAATAACACTGATGAGTCATTGTGAAAAGATCTTCGAGAAAGTTTTGGAAAAGAGAATTAGGACAAGGATAGAAGGAGGGATGAAGGAAGAATAACATGGCTTCAGAGCAGGAAGGTCCACAGTGGATTTGATTTTTACTGTAAGGCAGTTACAAGAACAGCACTATGAGTATGGAACAGATCTACTGATGGCCTTCCTGGACATTGAGAAAGCATATGACAGTGTATGCAGAAACAAAGTATGGAAGTCCCTGGAGGATAGAGGAGTAGAGAGATGGACTATAAAGAGGATAAAGGAGATGTACAAGGGAAGCGTGAGCTGTGTGAAAGTGGGAGGAGAGAGATCAGACTGGTTGGAACAGAGAAACGGCCTGAAACAAGGAAGTGCACGTCACCATTACTTTTCATTGCGGTGATGGATGACATAATGACCCGAGTGGCACAAGTAATTGGGGAAGGAAAGATGAAAGCAATGGTGTTTGCAGATGATTTGATGATTTGGGGAAACAAGGAGGAGGAGGTACAGGAACAGTTGGACGTGTGGGAAGGAATAATACAAGGATATGGGATGAAATTTAGCATAAATAAGAGTGAGATGGTGATCACAACAAGGAAGAAGGAAAGAACCACAACGGGAATAACAATTGGTGGGGAACAGCCGAAGAAAGTGGGGAGTTTCAAGTATCTGGGAAGCCTGATACAAGAGAATGGAAGAAACGATAGAGAAATAAATGAGCGGGGGAGGCAGGCAGAAGCATTTCGGAGGAGTGTGAGAAGCATGTTATGGAGCAAGGATGTCCCTCAGAACAGCAAAAAGATCATATATCGGATGTACTATGTCCCTATCCCATACCTGCCAACCTTCGGAAGTCAAAAAAAGGAAGATTCTTTAAAATTATAGATTTTATCATGCGCAGTATACAGTGGCGTGGGCAAAAGAGGGTACACAAAAGATCTGCATGTCTTTATTGGCAAAGTATGAATTCAGCATAAAATTCACAAAAATGTAAACAATCATCAATCATCGAGTAGTATGTATGGTAAATATTTAAACCTAAGAGAACACAATTGTGTGCTTAAAGAAAATGCATACAATCATTCTGATGGATTACACTTCGCATTAGCTACCACATATTCAAGTTTTGTCAAACTAAAGTTAATTAGGCTACCATGGACAACTTACCTAATTATGATTAGGTGATGTGTATACATGTGGATGGTAATCTTGAGACTGCTTACTGATTTAATGCAGACCTTGTAGCCGACTTTGCTCTCTTCAAAAATGCCCTGTCATACTGCTGCTCGTAGCAATTTCCACTTAGGCTTGATTTAACCACTAACAGTTTGTTGAGGTTTTCGTCATTCAGAGATGATCGGAATTGTGTCCTTGTCTTCTTCACCTGACTAAACAATCTTTCACATTCAACGTTGCTGTGTGGGATTGTTAATATTGACAGCATTACTCCAGCTAGTCTGTCATATTTCAGACACCCATCTCCACCTCGTATAGTAACTTTTTACCAGCCCTTCTTGGGCGACTGATTTAAAACTTCCCAAAATCATCCTCCTATTTTTGATCGGAAGTACTTCATCATATACCACACAATTGAAATGGCAGGGTCGTGGAGTGTTGGACACACATTTGGTCAACCTAACTGGTATCATTTGGGCGTTCAACTATTAGGTGTAATTCCCTATAAAGAAAACTAATTATAACCTTCAAAATATGTGTATTAATATCAACTTTAAACATATGGCGGGGACTCTCGTCGAACAGACTATGGTTTACTATCTTCTCTCCTCGGCAATGACGAAAACATGTGACCCAAAATGAATGTTGGAATATAAAGATGTTTGTTACTCACTCATCGACGATCTAGCAGATAATCTACGAGACATGCTCGATAGATCAGTTCTCCCCAGCATTTCTAAGATTTTCCACACGTGGTTTGAGGTTAGAGATGTTTACTGGTTTACATAGCCACATCTCTGCGAGAGAAATGAATGTGCTTCCGTACCCAACTTGAATTGTGCTAACAGAGATAACATCGTTGTGATATGTAGCCGTTTCGAGTACATTCACAAGCCATGCTTTCAACAAAACTGTTTCTCCAAATAGGCCTACGCCAAATTACGAGAACGCGACCTTTCCAATCAGACGCTACAATAGAAGTGAAGCCCCGCTTGACGAAAAACCCACCGCTCATCTTGTAAACACATGTTTTCGTCTTTCTCCGCCAGGGTCATGATACCCTCCAACCCATACAAAATACACCAATAATCTCGAACCCATGTATATTTCTTACAACTCGTGGCGCGAAACTCTTCTCTGACGTCAGAACCTTACACAATTTACACAAAGCTTTCTTCAAGACAAGGGAAGTTATTCTCGGCCCAATCTAAATTTGGCCTAGAGTTTCCTGCTGTTGCAACATCTTGTAGCTTACCTACACAATCCGCTGTCTTGTATACTGACATCTCCCATACAAATTAAATGAAATATTCCTGACTGAGTCCCCGAGATACACAAGATATATATACACTAAGAAAATGAAATTCTACAACCTAAATGATGATGATGAACAAGAAAAGAAATGGTATGAACAAATTACCCTAACCTGACTTCTCTTGCAGTCAACCAAATAAGGGTTTGGGAACATTGTGACCGGAACAGTCACAATACGCCCCCATGTGATTCACACGGGTGAAACAAGTGTGGATCACAAACACTCAAACAAGCAACGCACTGAAAACACAAAGAATTACACTATTACATAAATAAACCCTGGAAGACATATATACATACACACTTGTCAAATTTTCACACATTCTCACTCTCTCGAATGTCTTATTGTGTCCATTTCCTAGCCTCACTGATTTCTCTCAAGTGTCTTAGGTCTACCACTTCATTTTCTTCGTCTCATCATGAGACCCTATCGCTTCACAAGCCATGGTATTTGCCTGCACAGGCCTTATCATACCATCTATCCATCTAACACTCGATGCCACTTTGCTGGTTAGCATTCTTCGTCACATCTCTTGAGTTTTGTCATGCCATCACGTTATGTTGACTGATTCTCTAAGAGTCCATGCCATATTATTTTACAGAGTGATATCTACGGAGATTCCTAATATTATGTGTACTGACAGACTTACCATCCTGGTCCGTTAAACTATAGGCACACTCACCAATACGTTTAACCACCTTAAAAGGCCCCTGAAATAGATGAAAAAACTTCCCTATCTCCTTATCTACAGCTGAAGACGGATATGGAACCCTCAGAAGCACCTGATCGCCTACTTCAAAAGAATCAAACTTTACCCGCTTCTGCTGGCGCCTACGCTTATTCCCTGCCTTGATTAAGTTGTCCCTAGCCAGCTGGATACAAACATCCTTCCCAATCTCCTCTCCCGTGACCAAACCTAGCATTCTAGCAAGCTCATTGGTAGGCTTCCTACCATACTGAATTTCATAGGGAGTGCATTTTACACTCTCATGGAACGTACTATTGAACCATCGTTCAATATCTCCTAACTTGGAGAACCACGCATTGTGGCGATTGCTCACATAGGTGCGAAATACTCTCCCTAATTCTCTCATAACTCGTTCGGACAAATTCCCTTGAGGATATCGAATAGATGAGAATATGTGCTTGATACCCAATTCACTCAACTTGGTTTTCCAGATCTTTGAGGTGAATTGACTACCGTGGTCTGATAGTATCCTGAGAGGCACCCCAAACTCAGGTACATACTTATCAGTGATCTGTAGGACACAACCCTTCCCGGTCGCTTTTCTCAGGGGATACAGTTTGACGAGTTTACTGAATGCGTCAACAACCACGAAGATATACTGATATCCAAACTGAGCTTTAACCAATGGACCATACAGATCGACACAGAGTAAATCCCTTGGTTTTTCTGTGATCACCATTTGCCGAGGTCCCTCAAGAAACCTCGTTGGGCATTTACACCGTTGACACGAGTCACAACTTGCCAGAACTTTCCTAATCTGCCTTCCCATGTTCTTCCAAATGAAATGCTGCTGAACAGCAAAAAGAACCTTGCTTGATCCAAAATGCCCTAAAGCCTTGTGATGATACCAAATCATCGTTACCTGCAATGAGCTTGGCACACACACTCTCCAGGCACCTTCATGGCACAGCCTAGCCAAGAAACCACACTCCAACTTGTACCAATACTTTCCAACCTTAATTCTAAATTGTCTGATGTGGACATACCCCTTAAAACAAAACAAATTACTGTGAACCCTAATACTCCTAAGGTGTCTATCGGCTGTGTGCATATGTGCCCTAATGATACCTGCTAGGTTTCCCCTACTCTTGCCCCACGTTGAGGTGCTATGTTGTAACTTTTTACCAGCCCTTCTTGGGCGACTGATTTAAAACTTCCCAAAATCATCCTCCTATTTTTGATCGGAAGTACTTCATCATATACCACACAATTGAAATGGCAGGGTCGTGGAGTGTTGGACACACATTTGGTCAACCTAACTGGTATCATTTGGGCGTTCAACTATTAGGTGTAATTCCCTATAAAGAAAACTAATTATAACCTTCAAAATATGTGTATTAATATCAACTTTAAACATATGGCGGGGACTCTCGTCGAACAGACTATGGTTTACTATCTTCTCTCCTCGGCAATGACGAAAACATGTGACCCAAAATGAATGTTGGAATATAAAGATGTTTGTTACTCACTCATCGACGATCTAGCAGATAATCTACGAGACATGCTCGATAGATCAGTTCTCCCCAGCATTTCTAAGATTTTCCACACGTGGTTTGAGGTTAGAGATGTTTACTGGTTTACATAGCCACATCTCTGCGAGAGAAATGAATGTGCTTCCGTACCCAACTTGAATTGTGCTAACAGAGATAACATCGTTGTGATATGTAGCCGTTTCGAGTACATTCACAAGCCATGCTTTCAACAAAACTGTTTCTCCAAATAGGCCTACGCCAAATTACGAGAACGCGACCTTTCCAATCAGACACTACAATAGAAGTGAAGCCCCGCTTGACGAAAAACCCACCGCTCATCTTGTAAACACATGTTTTCGTCTTTCTCCGCCAGGGTCATGATACCCTCCAACCCATACAAAATACACCAATAATCTCGAACCCATGTATATTTCTTACAACTCGTGGCGCGAAACTCTTCTCTGACGTCAGAACCTTACACAATTTACACAAAGCTTTCTTCAAGACAAGGGAAGTTATTCTCGGCCCAATCTAAATTTGGCCTAGAGTTTCCTGCTGTTGCAACATCTTGTAGCTTACCTACACAATCCGCTGTCTTGTATACTGACATCTCCCATACAAATTAAATGAAATATTCCTGACTGAGTCCCCGAGATACACAAGATATATATACACTAAGAAAATGAAATTCTACAACCTAAATGATGATGATGAACAAGAAAAGAAATGGTATGAACAAATTACCCTAACCTGACTTCTCTTGCAGTCAACCAAATAAGGGTTTGGGAACATTGTGACCGGAACAGTCACAGTATATCCCCTATAGCAGACCAAGAACAATCTGCTCTTTTTCCTTCCACAACAGAAGATGGCAAATCCTCCATTTGGAGAGCACAAAACTCGCATTGTAATGCATCCATTGCTTGGTGCTCATCTTCACCGTCTTTTTTTGGCAACATAATTGGAAACTTAGAGATATAATACTTCACGGCACTAAAGGAAGCAGTAGGCAAAGACCTTATCTGTGCCACTTGAGCATTAACAGAAAACTCACTGTCCAAATTAAATTTATGAATAATACAATCAGAGGCTGCAGTGAAGTAGTTCCTGACGTGCAAATAAAAGACCTTCTTCTCCTCAGAAGCCAGATTTTCTACACAACTAGATGTTGTTGAACCAATTACCAAATCATCATCAGCTTTCTCTCTTGTGTGATAGACCACTTCTAAAATTGTGCAATATTTCTTGATGGCCACTGGCTTAACAAACCTACAGAGAATTTCCGTCAGCAAATCAATCAGTATGGATCTTAGGACATGGATGTGAGGTGCTTGCGATTGAAGAACTTTGTTATTATTATATTTTAATTATTATATTGTCACTAGTGGAGTCTTATCTGTCTGACAATAAAGAATACATACATACATACATACATTATATTTTTCAAATGTAGGGATGGTAAATGCCAGAAACAAGCAAAATGCCTCATTTAACTTAGATGACAGAAAAAGAAATAGTCTCTCCTGTCTTGAAATACCAACAGATTGACTTGGTTCCGTCACATTTTTCCTTACAGACGGATAAGAAGAACTGCTCTCCAACTTCCTTTTGCCAAAGATAACACGTGCTTGATCTTGTACTCTGTTGTTCACACTAACACCAAATTCCACTTCTGCAGGCTTATCTTCATGTGCCTTTACTTTGGGAATTTGGAAATACTTGAGAGATGTTTTTGTGCCAGTGGATTGGTTCACCTCATCCTTAAAAAAACTCAGCAGTGGCTTCCACTGTGAAATCAGTCTTTCTAAGCATTTACCCAAGGACAACCAACGCGTGCACACATGCTTCAGTATTTTCCTAACATCAGTTTGGTAAAGAGCTTGATATAACTTCAGATGATCTTTCCTCTTGCAGCTTTTGTTTAAATAATAATAAATATCAATCATTATGTCATCAATTTTCACAGGAAGGGAATCAGCACCTTTCTCAGCAGCCAGATGAATTAAATGGCATGGGCATCCTACAACAATTATGTTTTTACACTGCTCTTTTAATTTCGCAGCAACACCATTTTTCCTCCCTATCATAACAGGGGCATTGTCTGCACTAAAATCTATACAGTTTGCCATTGGAATGGCATGTCTTTCCAGAAGACGCAGAAGCAAATTTCCAATGTTAGCACCAGTCGAGTCACCTTCCAAATTTTCCATGGATAGCAAACGATTTTCAATCATCTTCGATTCTTTGTTGAAAAATGACACGACGACAGGATACGGCTTATTATCTCTATCATTGCTACCATCAGTGGAGATCGCGAAAGGCCCACATTTTAAAATATTAATAATTTTTGAATCGGCGTCACGTGCCATTTCATGAACAATGGCGGATGTTTTTGTCCTGCCACAGGCATATTTCTTCACAATTTCCGAATCCGGGAACATTTTTCTAAACAATTGTCCCGCGTGATCGGAACATGATAACGAGAGGTTATGTTCTACGACGAACGCCGTGAACAAACATTCTGCTCGAATGGCAGCATTGTCTTCATTCCCGTGAACAAAAAACGTACCTAATTTGTTGTTCTTCTGTAAACAACTAACACTGCCCTTGTGTTTTGAAGTGTTGCTGTGAGTTACAATGTCAGTTTTTCCACCATGAGATATATTTATATCGCAACGACACACGGAACAAAGAGCAAAATGGTTTCCTCTACTAGATGGTAAAATGAATGGAAATTCAGTTTTATAGCTTTCTTTGAACACTTGGAGATAACGTTTATGAGGTTTTGTCGCCATAACGTGACGAGAAAAACTTAAAAACACACGACACGAAACCATCATCGACACAACTCGTTGAAATAATTATCTACCGACGCACACATTAATACTTCAATTAAATGCACTAAACGTGACGCTAGCAGAGTATAAACACGTGGCGTCAAACGGAGGAAGTCACAATTGCCGCGCATAGCATACAAGGTTTCACCCATTCTGCACAGTCACGTGGCCGGCCTCGACTAATCAGCATAGGCTTGACGTCTATTTGTCCGTGAAATACCACCAATCAGTATGCGGTAGGCCGATCAGCTGACTCACCATTCCGAGATCGTGGCTATAGAGCTCACTGCCAAGTGATGAACTTACAAAAACTTACACAAAAAAACAAGGTTACGCAAATCACAAAAGCAATTACGACTTACAATAGAATCTCCTTGTGAATAGAAATTATTTGCAGTTCCTTTTTCTTTTACAATATATCACTGGGGACCGAAATTCAGAAGAAATAATAGTAATTAAGAAGATCGGAAGACGAGGTGAAAAATCGGAAAGTTTCTGAATAAATCGGAAGGGTTGGCAGGTATGCTATCCTGACGTATGCCTCGGAGACCTGGGTTATGAAAAGAAGGGAGAAGAGCAAAATACAAGCCAGTGAGATGAGGTTCTTGAGATGCAGTATTGGAGCTACAAAGATGGACAGAATAAGAAATGAGAGGACCAGAGAATTAATGAAGGAGGAACCATTACAGGATGGTATAGAGAAATCTAGACTTAGATGGTATGGATATGTAAAACGAATGGAGGAGAAGAGGATACCCAGGAGAGTACACGAGACGAAGTGGGAAGGAAAGAGACCGAGAGAAAGACTGAGAGACAGGTGGCTGAAGGGGGTGGAAGAAAGCGTGAAGAAGAGAGGAGAAGACTGGACAAGGGTGGAGGCTGAGAGATGATGGGAAGACAGAAGACGTTGGAGAGGCTTGTGTTCCAAACAGACCCGGCCAGTGGCTGGAAACTGTGCAAGATGATGATATATTCTGAGAGGGAATGATTCCCACATCGTCTTGATTACAACAGTTTTAGCCGCTACGAGACTGGAAATAACACTAAAAGGAATTTTTAGCAGAATTTCCTTGGCCGATAGATTGGTCCCATGGTACTATACGGGTTAAGGGGCGGAACAGCGAGGTCATTTGCCCCTTCTTGTATTTGACCATGATAAATGAATGTACTTTTCATGATATAAATAGACAATGCTTATTATATATTCTCTACCGATTTCTCCTCATATTATAATGTTATTTAACCTTTTCGCTGCTGAATTGTTACAGTGTTAGTGCACCTTCTGTGCTGGATTCTTTTAGGCAACCACTTTCACACAGAAATTCACCAATTTGAACATAAAATACAAGTGGTAACTGAAAATAATTTAAAGTAATTTACTCACCAGTGTGTTCATAAAGTATTGGCCACGGTTAATGTTTGGAATCCAGGGTTCGATTCCACATGAGTTGGTGAAATTTTGTCCAGTAGAAAAAAAAATTAAATTGAAATTTACAACGTAGACTATGCTCACTAAATGCACGCACTATATACATCCCATACACACTTCCCAACAGAAACATTAAATTAAACTCACGATATCACTAAATAAACACCCGAATTCAATATTACCTCAAAGCAGAAATATCTAAAGTAATTCTAACACATACATTATCCTATACCTAAACTTTCGCGAAAAAAAAATAATAAAAGCCTTGCTTCAACTAAATAGGCTATACAATTTATCTATACTAATAATTGAACACTAAATATGTGCAAAGATAAAGTTTACGGGGCTAAACATTCTAATAATTTTTGCGTGAGTGGTAGTCTTCAAAGCAAGGTACGACACAGAGTGCAACACCACATGGTTGACACATGTATCGGGACTCTTTCCTCTTCCTTTCCCTCCTGACAGTATTGCTACATACATGACAGTGACGAGTTGGGTTAGATTTCTTATCAGTTGGCGGAACTAAGCAGGGAAAATGTCTTTCAGTTAGTCGAAGAACTGGATCCGTAGATGTCGCAGATGGTCTTCCAGGAGTTGATTTTCTGGGGTTGTGGTAATTCTCCAAAATCTGTCTTATAATTTGAAGCTGAAATTCTGCCAATGAAGGACGCTTACCTGATGATAGACAGTATAGGGCATATGAATTTAGAAGTGCTAAGTCCAAAATATGAAAGAATAATTTCTTGTACCACTTGATACTTTTACGCACGCTATGGAGTGAACTAAGGAGCATGTCTGCCTTATCGACAGACCCCATGTTCATGTTATATTCAATGACGGCCTGAGGCTTCAAGATAGATGCTCCAGACTTGCGATCCTTTTTCCCAGTCACTTCAAATATATTTTTGTGCATGGTTGTAAGCACGAACACATCCCTCCTATCACGCCACTTGAGTGCCATCATTTTTGTGCTAGATTTCATTTCCAATTTCCCTCTTCCCAATTTAGTTCCCAGTGCAGGCATTCCTTTCCTGTTCTTTCGCACTGTTCCACATGCATTGGTGGCTCGGTCATGAAGCAAAGAAAACAGCTGTGGGCCAGTGTACCAGTTATCTACAAATAAGCTATGGCCTTTATCTAAATAATCATGTAGAAGTGTTGTAACAACTCCACCAGAAATACCGAGTTTATAGGTGTCTGTAATTTCTGTTGATGAGCCAGTATAAGTGATAAAATCTAAAATATAACCAGTTTTACTGTCACAGAGAACAGTTTGATGCCGAAACGATGGCGCTTGGTTTTTATATACTGCTTGAAAGCATGACGTCCCTTGAACAAAACTAGGCTTTCATCAACACACAAGTTAGCAATTGGGGTGAGATAGGTTTTGAATGTTTTCCTGAAGTGGTCAATAATGAATCGAATTTTGTTCAGACTGTCAGTTTTGTTTGGGTTTTCATTGTCGGTGAAGTGGAGCATACTGAGTAAAATTAGATATCTATCACGAGACATAACTTGCTGAAAAATTGGGGCATGCAGAAGGGGATCACTGGATCAATGTTCCTGAATAGACAGATGTTTATTTCGAACCATCAGCAGCGTCACTGCTATTAGCACAAAAATCTCCTTATAATTGGTATCAACCCATTTCCTGAGCCTGGAATGTTGACTGGGTGGCTTACCGTCAACAGTCTGTTTATGAAACTTGTTTGTTTCGTCCGCTACCTTTGTCAACACCTCTTCATTGACAAATAACTCGAAATAATCTATTTCGTGGGATTCAGGGGTCAAATTAGTATTTGACATACCTGGGTTTGGCACTTGGAATGCATGCACGTTTGGCGCGAACTCGTCCTCGGACCACGTGGGTAGGCCTAGGTCAGGTTCATTTCTTCCCATCTCTATCGGAATATCTTCAACACTATCACTATCACTGTCACTTCCAAACAGTACCCTAATATCCCCATCGTCACTTCCGACACTCTCTAAATCCACATCAGACTCAATCTCCTCTAAAAGCGTAAGTATTTGCTCCGGACGCATAATGCGCGCGCTAGATGCAGCCATTACTCATACACGATGTTTATAACTGTGTGACGAAAGAAAAACATTTTTCCCGCAACGTTACAAGTGTGTATTTAAGGAACTAAGTGGTTGAAAATGTAGCTAACAGATGGCGTAAGAATACACGACATTTACAAAGCAGATCGAGTATACTCGATTGCAGCACTGATGGCACAAAGTTCTGATCGAGTATACTCGATCGCAGCACTGGCGGACCGCTTGAGGCAGATCGAGTATACTCGACCGCAGCAGTGAAGCGGTTAATATGATTCAAGCATTTTCCACAATGTGCGAGTAATAGGTTATGTTTGTCGTCCAGCAATTTCTCCTTGAATAATAATTCAGATACTGTTTTACATGTTTCCAATCAAGAGTCGAAAAGGTATATCAGTAATTTCAAGTTTCCATTGTTAACAGTAGTGTCAACACTAGTTTATGGAAGTTGCATTGATGGCAGAGAAAAAGCTTTTTATCTCCTCTTGTGTCTCTTAACTATGGGAGCCTTGGAAGTGCTGAAATCCCAAAATCAGTATTAAAGAAATAAAGAAATCTTAAACCAAACATCTTTCAGAAACACGATATCTGAAAATAAAGGCATCTGGCTACGTGGCAAGATTGAGCTGTCTGTCGGTTGCGTGACATCAGACAAGGGCACCTGAGCTATGGTGAAAAGATCTAAAGGTCTTGTTCTCATTAAGCAATCAGCATTGCTCATAGAGATGAACTGAGTTTAAGTGAAGCAGTTTGATAATTTATAAAATTTGCACTAGTTTGCACATTTTTTGACCCAAAAATACCAAAACAAACAGAACAAGAACACTCACCCTAGGTCTCTCCTTGGCTGGTTTGTACTTTCTCCCTCTCTTCGATTCCAAATACTTGAAATCTGCATACGATTCTCGAAACTGGGCAATGTCAAATGCTGCTAATTTCTCCATGTACTTCTGAAACCTTGGAAGATTCAGGGTCCCCCCCTCATTTATATAACCTGGGAAAAAGTAATATATATATCAAATTAATACAGTGAGGGTGATGATTTTCAAATTTATCTATTAAATCAAAATTGTTCATAGATTTCGCAACACTTCTTCTGCCAAGAAACTGCCAGAAAAACTTATCCTGAGAACATTAAGAAGGTTAACCCTAGAACCGGCAATGTGAAATTCTGTACCGGCAGCCAATTTGTGTGATATTTTCCTACCAATTGGATTCTTACTTTCATCCTATTGTGAACAATGTACCATGGCACTGTTGCATATCGTTGAAAAGCTAATAAACCACAGATTCAGATGGTAATGTTAACTTTTCTGAGAAAAAAAAAATTGAGAATTGAAAATGGAGGAATTATTATTTTATGAGCAATATCAATATTATAACAACCTAAAATACGAGATTAAACATGAAACACAAAATCCAAGATATACAAAATGATGCACATATATGTACATAATGTGTGAAAGTCTCAAATCCATGCAATAATATTTGTTTGATTGATAACAAAAAATATATTTTCCATGACTGAAGATGAAAGACTAGATTTGGAAATTAACAGAAGAATACAATTCGGGAGTGCTTTCTACCAACAGGTACGGGGACTAGTATGGAACAATGATATACCAATTAAGGCTAAAGAAGTTATGTACAAAGCATATTATGTTCCTATAATGACATATGCAGCAGAAACTTGGACAATGACTAAGAGGGATGAGAGCAGAGTACAGGCAGCTGAGATGAGATTCCTGATAAGCATGGTCCAGAAAACGAGGAGGGACAGAGTGAGAAATGAAGATATACGGAAAGAACTGGGAGTACAGAAACTAAATGACAAACTGGAGCAAAACAGACTGAGATGGTTTGGACATGTCAAACGGATGAATGAAATAAGGCTACCAAGATGAGCACTGGAACGACGGATGACAGGGAAGAGAGGTCGAGGAAGACCAAGAATGCGTTGGATGGACTCGGTGGAGAATAGTATTAGAAAACGGAACCTAGATTTGAACACTGTGTCGGAAGAGGAATGGTGGAACAACAGAACTAAGTGGAGAGGAACCATATTTGCCCCCACCCAGTGTCAACTGGAAAAGGGGAAATGAAGATGATGATGATGAACCAAAGTGCATGAACGAACTTAGGTTATTGTAAATGTTATTACAGCTGTTATGCTACATACAAGCCAAATGAAATGAAAACATTGTAAACAGAAAATACCGATATAACAACAAAGAAGCACTTTTAACTCCCTAATACATGTAATTACAGCCTCAAAATAAGAGCGGTAGCGGTAACATATACAGCGCCATTACATGTTATGTTTTGGTTCGCATGGCAGCGAGTCCCTCATTCGTTTCCAAGGTCAAACTTGCACAAGGAGATGAATATTAGTAAGAAGCATCTGTAAACTTCTGTGTTGTTGTTTGAGTCTTCAGTCTTCTGACTGGTTTGATGCAGCCCTCCACGCCTCCCTGTCTTGAGCTAATCGTTTCATCTCTACATAGCTACCACACCCTACATCAGAAGCAATCTGTTTAACACAAAACAAGGCATGTCACGCCATCTCTCAGCGGAACAGAGCTACTAAATGAAGAAATAAAAAGCGTCGAAAAATCGATTGTGCTGCTACAGAAATGGGAAAACAGTCGATCCATCGACGC
Organism: Meconema thalassinum; assembly: GCA_946902985.2. Classification (NCBI taxonomy): domain Eukaryota; kingdom Metazoa; phylum Arthropoda; class Insecta; order Orthoptera; family Tettigoniidae; genus Meconema; species Meconema thalassinum. The sequence goes on along the minus strand of OX336394.1, from coordinate 380,123,478 downwards.
TTGCCGGTTCTAGGGTTAAACAAAGAGAGATATACGGTATTATCTTGTTTGATACAAATAAATTGATACTACTTGAAGAATCGGTAGTGAAGATGGTTTCATAAAATGCTGACACAAGTTACCAGAGCAGCTAGTGCTCTCACTGATCAGTGGGAACAATGGCAGGTGGGAACTCTTAATGAAGAGACAGAGGCAAAGTTAGGATGGAACATGTTGGATAAGCGGATTCGGTGGCGTAGTTGGTAGCATGCTGAGCTTCTATGCCCAAGATCGTGGTTTCAATCCTGGCCAAAGTCATCGGATTTTTTAAGAGCGTTAAAAATCCCTCAGTATGCCTTCCTTCGGAGGGGAAGTAAAGCCGCCGGTCCCATGTCATAAATTTATGGCATGATAAAGAACCTTCCCCTTACTACACTTGTGGAAGCTAAAATTTGTAGGTTAGTTTGATAACGCTATATTAGTTCCAACGTTCGCCGCCAGGTGCTGACTGCAATGGCATTTAATAGCCGCGTCCGCAGCTAGGTGTCGTGGACGGCAGCATTTGGTAGCAAAAGTAGGAACTACTTGAAAAAATTAATCGTCTGCAGTCCTTCTACCTGAATCACAGATAACACACACTAATACAGCCATCGCAATTAACACCGGTTATCAGACAAATTCTACACACTCCCAAAGTACATGAGACTACATGACCGCATTGTCATAGCCCCTAAACTAAGGAATCAACCAACATATTGGATGAAGCAGTGTGCATAAACCATGAAATATTACCTACCGACGAACCGTATTTATTTATTTGAATTTAATGCGCACCCTAACTTTCAAAACCTTAAAAGAAATAAATACTTAAAACAGATTTGTTGGCAAATATACAGTAATTGCCCAGAGATCACCCCTCAAAAAAAAAAAAAAATAATAATAATAATAAGGGGAGGACTGGGAAGACGACACAAGGTTGGGGAAGTGGAATCAAGCCCTTACACAAGACCAAAGAGGATGCTACCAAGGCTTTGCACCAATAAGGAAAGCAGGGTATAAAAAACATAAATTTAATCACACGAGCACAACAAGGAGACAGGTCACACATTAAGTAGGTATAAATTCACTCGGACGCCCAGCAAGAGGGAAAACGATCAGCATCTACCAAATACAGGGATCCGTACTGACAAAAATATGCGAATTATGGACCTGGGACTTCAAGAATATGGACCTTTTATGGACCACTAAGGGCATGGATTATGAGACCGATAGATAGTTATATTATGGGTTAGGCCAGTATTTACGGGTTCTTTGGTACGGAAATTTAATTTTAGCTCCAGAAGAACTGATTTTAGAATCCAGAAATTTATTTTTAGCTTTAGACTAATAAGATATAGGATCAAGTAACTTGACTTTTATAATTCAGAAAAAAAAAGTGAGATTTATGATACAAAATTTTCATGTAAATTAATTTTTAAGCTAAAAATTAAATACTGGAGAAAAGGCAGAAGAAAAAAAATATTTTTAACAAACGCATGTCAGAGAAAAATGAACAATTTATTTATAAAATATGAAACATTCTTGAATAAATATTTGAACATTTCACATAGGTTAGAGTCAAGTTACTCCGTGATATCTTAGTAACACCATGATATAGCGTATTTCCTCTATCACGATGAAGGTTCAATTCCGAAAGTTCTAATTTTTTACCAACAGATGGCAGTAGAAACTAGGAATCCAGGAAGACCTTGCGCTCTATCTTAGGCCCACTCAAAGAAGTTAAAAAATATTAACAGAGAGTTGACATTTGAACAAGTGATGTGCATCCAGTGAAATCTGTGGAGAGGATTTTAATTTCTTATAAACTGCTGTTTCATTGTAAAAGTTTCATTTTAACACCAGTCAGAGGTAAGATACAGACCATTCGCATACAAAACTTACATGCATGTAGTGTTACGCATGCAAGGTGTGTGATCTTAGCAATGGGTTCGTTTTTCTTAGGTTGGACGCTGAAATGGCGTCAAAACAAAATAAAGAGACTCGCTCCTACACAGCTGAAACACTTAAAGAAGCATTGCGGTTGGTGAAGGATGAAGGATGGACTTTATACAAGGCCAGTAGACATTTTAATAACCCGTGGAGTACACTAAAGGTAATATGATAGAATAGATGAGCAATGAACTGTAGAACTGTAAGCATGTTTTATTTACCATGGGACGTATCTTGATTGATATATCGGTGGTCCCGGATACAGACAAAGAAAATCTAAACTGTACATAAGACTTAAAATACCAGTAAAACATTTAGTACAATAGTTGCCAACATACCGCCCACCAAAGGGCATCGGCCTTTAAAAGAAAAGAAACAAAACAATTATGTTCATCATTAAATTGCATTAGTGGAAATGCATAGATGTCACTTCTCGATTGGAAGGACACACAGTTTATGGACAGCTCTCTTCAGTACACCAGACTTACATCGTACCGAAGCTACGCGCACAATGCCATCGACGCCAGGATGAACTGCTTCGATTACTCCATATCTCCAACAGAGTGGTGGTAAATTGTCCTCCTTGATGAGAACAACATCACCTGGGCAGAGATTGGGATGTTCTTTAGTCTATTTATGGCGTTGCTGGAGTGTGTTCAGATACTCCTTTGAGCATCGTTCCCAAAGGTGCTGATTCAGTTTTTGGATGTGTTGCCATCTGGAAAGTCTGTCTGTTAGTAAAATTTGAAGTGAAATCCAACTCGGGTAAGGAAGGAAGGGGTTCACCGATTAGAAAGTGAGCAGGTGTGAGGTAAGGAGGGTCTGACAAGCTATCATTAGTTTTGATCAATGGTCGTGCGTTCAGACAGGCTTCGATTTGTGTTAATAGGGTTGTCAGCTCTTCGAAGGTGAGTAAATTAGAACCCATTACTCTTCTCAGATGGTATTTGAGAGATTTTACAGCAGCTTCCCATATTCCTCCAAAGTGGGGAGAAGAGGGGGGAAATGAAATGCCATGTGAGTCCCATTGATGTTGTAGCATTCATTAATTCTTGCATCTGATCATGATCCTTAATGATTCTTTGAATTTCTCTATTAGATCCAACGAAGTTAGTGTCATTGTCGCTATAAATGTTTGTAGGGTGGCCTCTATGTGATATGAAACAACGCAAGGCTGCTAAGAATGCACTGGTGGATAGATCAGACACTAGTTCCAGATGTAAAGCCTTTGTTGTGAACCACTTTTCATGAATTTATAGTTATTATTATTATTATTGTCATGTGTTGTGACATCTCTATATTACGCCTCGAGTGTTTAAAAGTGCGCAGATTGTCTGCATGTATCTCTCTGTCTAACGTTGTGCAAACCCCTGGCTACATACTACCTAGTTCTCTCGTATTGGCTAGTGTTGTTGCTACCTTGCATTTTGTTGTGCAATTTATTCTGCTATTGGCTCTGCCAATATTTGACGCGAATTTGGAGCCACTCCCAAACTACGCATTTTATATTTCTGAGAGGCTTCTCTCCTCTCTGGGGGACAGAAGCTGATTCAGTCTTAGACGTGCCGAGATGTAGGGCGAACGTGTGTATGCGGGCAGAGGCCCGCCCTCATGGCGCAGCGGAATGTGAGTACGGCTCAATGTATATCTAACGCAATGTAATTGTTTTTGTTAAACGTTCCTTCTTTTGCTTAATTCTCTTTCCTTTTCAAGATGTTACTGTTAGTATTATAATCCTTGAACCAGATCTCCGAGACCTTGCGTAATGTCATACGGTGGAGTTCTTTTTGTTGTTTTTGTTATGTACCCTCCTCACAGTTTTATTATTTTGGTTAATACCTGTAAGATTCGAAAGTATTGAGTTTCTGCGTCTTGGCTTATGTATATTTCCTGTCGGGCCTTGGTGCTCGTCTTTTGCGATGGTGTCTCTTTTGTACCACAAATGTTTCGTTTGATTGGTAGCAATTGGACCTTTTTTGTGGACAGTATGTGTGAGGTAACGGGACTGATGTCCAATGTCTCACTAATACATGTCCCTTTTGTTTATAGAATATATGTGACGGTGGTTAACTGGGATTTCTCCAGCTCCGATGTCATATTATTCTTTTTTTATATGTCGCGTTGGTGCGGCATTATGTTGGAGTATAAGCCTATTTTTTTTATAGCGTGCTTTCGATTTTTACCGGTCTCTTTCGTCCCAAGTCAATTGTAATGTAATGTATTTCCGTGTATTTCATTTTCCTTTTGTTTGTTTTTCTCTTTTGATTTTCGCCGTATTACATAACTTAATAATAATTCCCCTTGTCTTCTCCTTCCTCCTACCTCCGTTAGTTCTCTCTCCCCTTTGTTTTACTCCCCTCACTCCTCCCCCTCCCCCTCCGGTATGTTTACATAACATCATGAAAAGCTTCGCGTCTAGTTAATGTTCGATTTTTGAATTTTTGCAAGTTTGGCGTTTCTCTCTGGCTTTCGTAAGTTTCATTTTATTTTATTCCATGTTCGTATCTTTTCGTTAGATTAATGTTGTTGAGCTGAACTCAGGTTCTGTCGTGCTTTTCAGTTTTTTAAGTCTTTATTCTTGGTATTGGGCTTCTTTTGTATTATTGATCTTGTTTTAGCTTGCCTTTTTCTTTGTTTTAAATAATTTGTTTATTTCGTGTACATGCTCTTTCTTTTATCTTTAATACATTTTTATATTTTAAGTAATATAGCTCCCTTGTCTTTTCATTTCTTATATTTAAGTTCCCCTTCCTTATCTTTACCTCGATTTCGTCAATCTTGTCTTTGTGATGTAACAAAGGCACGATTAACACGCCTCTGGGATTTCTTTAATTAATTTTATGGGAATCTCGTTTTTGCACTTTTGATTGTTGCTTTAAGCAATTATTTGTTCCCATTTGGTTTTTGGAAATCATCTTTTGCTCGCTCCGAAAACCTTGGGCCCAGCACCGGGTCGAGCAAGACATCTTTTCCCCCATCCATTTGCGACCTTGTCGATTTTATCTTCCACTGCTACTCTGACGCGCATTATTATTATTATTACTAGACCTGTAGTGGCGCAGTTGCTACACAAACAAATAATTCTATGTATGATTTGGACTTAGTCTTGCTGCGCTTATTCCCAGTTTTTGTTAGAATAGGGCCGGCATAATCCAGACCTACATTCGTAAAGGGGCGAGCAGGTGTAACACGTTCCTTGGGTAAATTACCCATGAGCTGTTGAGCGGCTGCCGCACTCACTTTCTTGCAGCTGAGGCATGAGTGAATGCATTTCCTAACAATCTATAAGTTTCTACCTAATTTCAGTTCATTCAAAGAGGACTGTTTGAAAGAAGTTCGATAAGATACAGTACAGAAAACGGCTCCATACCTGTTAATTGCTTGAATCAGAATTTTTGAATTGAAACTAACAAAGGAATTATATAGCATCAATTTCAAATGCCTATACAGTATCTATAATTGAATGGTGGCTTGAGATTGACCCTGTCATATAAGTCCTATTGTGGGAACATGACACATTTTAATGTGCACATCAATTTTGGCTGTTCATAATGAGTGATTACACGTCAAGATGGCTGCCGCGTATGTAGACAAAGTATACCGCTCTCTTAAAGATATCGAAAATGTAGACGAGGACAGTTCCGTAATTAACGCCAGTGATAAAATATCGTGTAGGAAGACACCTAGTATGTGTGACATTGATAGTAAACCATCAGAGGTACATTTAGGTGTAAATACGAGTGATATACTGTGCACGCTGTGTGGCAAGGCATCGAGTGAGAGTGTGAAATCTCTACAGTTAATCATCGACATTTTGAATAGGGACCTTAAGCACACCCAAGAAGAACTATCTAAATTAAAAGCCGAAAACAGTGTACTCAGACATAACGTAAACGACCGCAAAAATCCCCCGTCATCGCCGGACTCGTGGAATGTGGTGGTGGCAAATCGCGGACGCCAATGTAGGCCTAAACCACGTGTGCGGGAAACAGTTAGCCAAGCTGTTCCCACAAAGAATATGTACGATGTTCTTGCTGAAACTGAATCCGTCTCAGAAGAAACACCACATACAAGGGCATCAACAAACTGTAAGCCGGAAAAAGTGCGGAAGTTAGCCACGTGCATAACCTCAAAAAGGAAAGTACTCCTCCTCAGTGACAGTCATGGGAAAGGATGTTCAGAAGAGCTCAATTTAAAAGTATCAAGGGACTTTGCGGTAAGTAGCGTCACCAAACCATGCGCTAGAGTTAAAAATGTTCTGGAAAATTGTGTTGAAATGTGCAGAAACCTTACTCATGAAGATTATGTTGTTTTGTGGGGGGGTACGAACGATGTAGCGAAAAACGAAGCGAATGGTGCAATACAAACCTACAAAGATAAGCTCCCACTACTTTCAGGTACAAACGTTATACTCTTAGGCATCCCACTCAGACATGATCTAATGGAAGAATCGTGTGTCAACAAGGAGGTAAAGAGGACGAACAAAAAGCTTAGAGCACTATCCAGACTATATCAGCATGTTCACTTTCTTGATATTGATGTACCAAGAGAACTGTTTACCCGACATGGTCTTCACTTAAACACCAAAGGAAAGCAACAGATCTGTTCACAAGTAGCGGAGGAAATCAACAAAAAGTTCCACTCCCACGGACCAGTCATCCCACTACCGCATACTGCAAGTCCGACTACTGTAGAATCAGTGAATTCACTTGGTGGCGAGAGTTTTTTAGAACAGAGGTAAGTGCTCCTGCAAGAACTATAATCCCCAAGCTTAACAACAGTACAAATGCACAGAGTTCCTCAATCAGAATATTTCACCAAAATGTACAGTCACTTAATAATAAACTAGTTCATATCGATATGCTTCTACAAACATCACTCAAAGATATCCACATCCTGTGTTTGTCTGAACACTGGATGAAACCCGAACAAATCAATCATGCTGTCATACCAGGGTTTACTTTAGCTAGCTACTAATGTAGATCAACATCAGAGCATGGAGGTGTATGTATCTATATCAAGGGAAACATAGAATTTAAGCCTATACCAATTCCCGATGACTTATGCATGGATAAAAATTTTGAGGCAACAGCTATTTCTATCCCAAAGGAAAATTTAATTCTCATCTGTATATATCGTTCACCAGGAAATAGTGCAAAGTTATTTCTGAATAAACTAGAAGTGATAATAAATAAAATAAATACATTTAATAAAAAAATAGTTCTTTGTGGAGATTTCAATATTAACTTTTTAGAGGAAAGTACGGAGAGAAGGGAATTGCTAAATTTGTTAAGCTCCCATCATCTAATTCACACAGTAACAGTACCCACAAGAATAACAAAAACTAGTGCAACCACACTTGACCAGATAATAATTAATGACAATGTGAACTGCAACTCTCTCGAAGTAATCAACACAGGTTTCAGTGACCACCGAGCTCAAATAATAACTCTAAATAATTCAAACCCAGTTTACAATGCTCAGTTTGATAAATGTCGAAGCTTTAGTCAGCACAATATAAGCTATTTCAACAACTTGTTAAAAGGAGAAACTTGGGAAGGTGTGTACAAGTCAATAGATACAAACAAAAAATTCCAGGAATTCATTAATATTTTTCTGTATTATTTTGATATTGCATTTCCTTTGAAGAGTATCAGACTGAAAGTTTCTTCTCCATCAAAACAATGGCTTACTCTTGGAATAATTACTTCATGCAAAAGAAAGCGTTTCCTCCACGATTTTCAAAGTACGCAAGAAACCTCCAATGAATTTAACATGTATTTCAAGACCTACAAGACGATACTTAACAAAGTTATAAAATTAGCAAAGAGAATGTCAAATGATAATTATATCCTGGAATCTAAAAATAAAACTAAGGCTATGTGGAATATCATAAAAAATGAAACCAGGCAAACAAAACCGGCAGTAAATAACATAACGTTATCAGAAGACTCCAAGAAGATCAATGACCCACAAAATGTCTCAAGAATTTTTAATGAGCATTTTGCTACCATAGCTGAAAAACTACTAAATGTAAACAATATACAAGCAATAAAATCAACACTCGCGAATATAACATTTAATGGAAAATCAATGTTTGTTGAAAATGTTACAGAAGCAGCAATCCTCAATATTGTAAAGAACCTACAGAATAAACATTGCTCAGGAGTTGATAACATTCCTGATATACTAATTAAAAAATGTATCCAAAATATAATTACCCCCTTAACACACCTCTGTAACCAATCTCTCATGTCAGGAATATTTCCAGATATCTTTAAAATTGCAAAAGTAATTCCATTATTTAAAGGGGGAGATAGAGAAAACGTAACCAATTATAGACCTATTTCTTTATTGTCGATATTTTCAAAAATTTTAGAGAAGATAATGTACAACCGTCTAATTAGCATCATAAACAAATATAAATTGTTAACTGACTCTCAACATGGCTTTAGAGAAGGAAAATCAACAATGTCAGCAATTTATGAATTTTTAAATCCTGCTTTTGAGTCACTTGATGAAAGGAAGAGAGTATGTGGCCTGTTTTTGGACCTGTCTAAAGCTTTTGATGTGATAAATCATCAGATACTAATTGATAAACTCCATCAATATGGTATCAGGGGTATCGCTAGTAAGTGGTTTCAGTCATATTTAAATAATCGCCAACAGATCGTCGAACAAAAAAGTTTAAAAAATACCACAAACATATTTAAATATTACCACTCAGATCCTATGTTTTTGAAGTATGGCAATCCGCAGGGGTCCGTTCTAAGGCCACTACTTTTTCTCCTTTACGTAAATGACTTGCCATCTCAGATACCTGCATTTAAAACTGTACTATTCGCAGATGATACAAGTGTTTTGATGAGGGGTGTAAATGACACTGAACTTCAAAAATCAGTAGAGGAAGTAACAGGTCAGCTGTCCTTATGGTTCAACAATAATGGATTCCTTATCAACACTAGTAAAACAGTGGCTCTTAGCTTTCACACAGCTCAGAATAAAAGTATTAATTCTCCCTCCATAATCTTAAATGACCTTAAAATTGGTAACGCCTCTTCTACTAAATTCTTAGGCCTTTGGTTGCAGGATGACCTAAAATGGAACTCTCATACCACTAAACTTGCCAAGAAACTAAGCTCAAGTTGTTATGCATTAAGAGTATTAAGACAATCGACTAGCTGGAGAACTGTTCTTAGTACTTATTTTGCTTATTGCTATTCGCTTATGAAATATGGAATCATATTTTGGGGAAATTCACCTGCTGCTCACCAAATCTTTATTATCCAGAAAAGAATAATTAGAACAATGAAAGGAACTACTAGATTGCATACATGTAAGCCTCTGTTTAAACAACTGAAAATTTTACCTTTGCCATGTATTTACATCTTTGAACTTCTATTATTTGTCAAACAAAGCTTAGGAAATGAGGATATCTTTGAGATGAATTCAAATATACATAACTACCAGACCAGACAAAAGAACAATCTTCATGTACATGCTGCAAATACAACACTATGTAAAAATGGTGTATTCCATGCAGCTATAACGCTGTATAATCATTTGCCAAATAATATTAAAAGTACATCAAATTACATAAAGTTCAAAATAAAAACTAAAGAGTTCTTGCTGGAGCACTGCTTCTACTCAGTTAAAGAGTTTTTAGAATATCAATAGTTATGCATTCATAGGACTAAATGATGTAAGGTTATCCTTGTGTAGGCCTATATTATTATTGTGATTGTAAATTAGTATTAGTATAATTTGTGAATTGACGTGTCCTATATCATTGTACAATGTACATTATATGATTGAATGGATGAATAAAAAATACAATACAATACAATACAACTTGTCTTATTGTTGGGATCCAAAAGCGTTGGCGTAGTGACGTTATTTGGAGGCGAGGACCAGCATGTAAGAGACGTCTGTGCTCACTCATCACTATGAGTTTGGTCAGGTGTTGATGAGCAGGCAATATGATTTGATGTTTAGCTCCAAAAGATAATGGAGCATTCAGAAGTCTTCCTCCTACACGAATACAATCGTCACGATCAAGTATAGGATTCAAATTCCTTATGTTACTTGAGGAACTTAATTCGTTGCGTTTCCTTAACTCTGATATTTCCTTGGCATAAGTTAGTGCCTGAGGTATCTTGATACATTTTTTCAAAGCTGTGTCAATTTCTTCAGCTGACAATGGATTATAATTGTGTTCTGACGACTTCTTACGGCAGTTTGATCGGAATCGCAGGCAGTACCCAATTACATCTTGTAGTTTGAGTAGTTTCGAAAATCTTATAATAAAATTATCTTCATGGACGATAACTGCAAGTGTTGAAAGCACTCTTTGCTCAGGTACGTTCATAACCATTGTAGCACTCGCCTCTTGCGGCCATGAAGTGGGTTCTTGTGTTAACCAGAGCGGTCCATGAAACCAGAATTTATTATTGATGAGAGATGTTGGTTCTTGCCCTCGCAAAACTAGATCAGCAGGATTCGATTGAGAGGGTACATGATGCCACAGTCTTGCAGGAGTAGCTTCCTGTATCTCTGAGACCCGGTTTGCTACGAAGGTTTTCCATTTGGTCGGGCAGGACGATAGCCAGGCTAAGACTACCATGGAGTCTGTCCACATGTAGATATTTGTGATGTTCAATGAAATGCTACCAAGAGTTTTTTTTATATAAGCCGAGTTAAGAGCACAGCTCCACAGAGTTCCAAGCGAGGTAGTGTGACTTGCTTTAGAGGTGCTACCCTTGACTTTGCACAGAAAAGCATAACAGCTGTCTCCTCCTTTTGATTGGTGGATCTGATATAGACACAAGCACCATATGCCCTTTCTGATGCATCGCAGAATCCATGAACTTGAATGTTCTTTACAGTGCTGTCAATTAGTACTAAACGAGTTATTTTTATCTCTTTGATAAGTTGAAACTGATTAGAAAGAATCTTCCATTCTTGTGCAAGTTGCATGGTCAGTGGATCATCCCAGCTTGTCCCTTCTTGCCAAAGACGCTGCATGAAAATCTTGCAAAGAATTGAAATTGGAGCTAACAGACCTAAAGGGTCAAAAATTGTTGTTATTTTGGAGAAAATGAATCTTTTGGTGACAACATTCATCAATTGACGTGGAATGGGATCGCTGTCGACTTGGAATGCATCTTTGGAAGGTTGCCACATGAGACAGAGTTTTCACCATGTCACTGCTATCATCAGTAAGAGCATGTTGAATTTCATGGAAATGATATGGGATGGAGTTCAACAGGTCTTGATTGTTTGAGCACCACTTACGAAGAATGAATCCTCCACATTTCAGGAGATTTGAAGTTCAGTTTGTATTATTTGAGCATCTTCAATTGAGTCTGCACCAGACATGCAGTCATCCACATAAAAATCTTGTCTGAGGATAGCAGATGCTCTGGGAAACCGTTCCGCTTCGTCGATGGAGAGTTGCTGAAGGCATCTCGTTGCCAGAAATGGAGCTGATGAAGTTCCATACGTAACTGTCGTGAGGGTATATGTCTTAAGTGATTCTTGTGGATTTTCTCGCCGTAGTATGCGTTGAAGATGTTGATCTTGAGAAGCGATTTTTATTTGTCTGTACATCTTTTCAATATCTGCAGCGAAGGCTATAGGTTTTGTGCGGAATCTTAAAATTATAGAACAGAGGTCATCTTGTATTGTGGGACCTACAAGGAGGAGGTCGTTTAAACTAGACCCATTGTCGGTTTTGGCTGATGCATCAAATACAACACGAATTTTTGTTGTCGTACTGGTTAACTTTAGCACAGAATGGTGAGGCATGTAGTAACTGCCTTCATCTTCTTCAACAGTCAGCTGATCATTCTTCTGCATGTGACGAAGCTTTTCGTATTCCCGCATAAAGTCGACATATCTCTCACGTAAGTCATTGTCGTTTTGAAATCGTTTTTCCAATAGGTAAAAGCGTTGAGTATCCATTTCCTTTGATTTCCCTAGTTGCTGGTGATTCTTTTTCAGAGGAAGGCTTGCTATATATCTTCCAGACTCGTCTCTTTTGATATGTTCCTGGAAATGATGTTCACACACTTTTTTTTCTTGAGAAGAGTAAACAATTTGGTTTATTTCCTCGAGTTGCCAGAACTTCTGAATTTGACCTTCCAAGGTGAGGTCATTGCGAAGAAGAAACTTTGATTTTGCCGCAATTTCCCTTGGGGCGTTGGTTGAATATAACTGCCACTGAGAATCCAGCCGAGTTGTGTGTTTTGCAACACTGGATAACGACCTGAACGATTCTTCTGTTCCATCTTCAGAAGCTGCATAAAAACAGATGCTCCAATAAGCAGATCTGTTCTTTGCGGTATGTAAAAGCTTGGATCTGCTAAGGAGATGTCTTTAGGTAAGTTCCAACCTTCATGAGGAATGTATGAGGCCGGTATGTTTCCAGTTATTTTTGAGAGTACAATGCAGTCAATGCTGAAGCTATAGGTATTTACTGTAGAATAGACTTCTAGGCTCACTGTAGAATCAGAATCTGAAGAAAGATCTCCAATGGATTGCAGTATTGTGCTGTGTTTCTGCCTTTTCAAGTGAAGTTGCTGAACAATCTTTTCCGAGACGAAGTTACTCTGAGAACCATTATCGAGGATAGCTCTAACTGTATGGAATCTTCCTTTAGAGTCTTTGACCTTGACAAGGGCCGTACTTAATAACACTTGAGTTTTGGGTTGAAGTTTCATCGAATGGTAACTAGATTGTGGAATGGATTGTTTCTTGTGCTTGGGCTGTTGATAACATATTAGCTTGTGGTTTAGGGAAACTTCTCGTATCATCATACAACAAGGTATGATGTCGCCTACTGCATTGTTTGCACGTTGTCTTGGATGGGCATGCGCTCCATTTGTGTGATAAACTAAGACAATTGCTACATATGTTATCTCTTGTAATTTTAAACCTGTCATGGATGCCTTTCCGCAGAAATTCAGGGCAAGCATAGATAGCCCAGGCATTTTAGTCTAAAAATCGTCAAAACCTAGAAAATAATCATGTAAAGCTAATTTTCTCAGAATTTGATAATTTGACCCTGGGGAACAACATACTAAAATTCTCCAAGCTTCCGATGCCGGCTTCCTTGTTTTCCAGGCCTGGAAACCTGGAATTTCAGGATATTCCTGGAGCGCCCACAAAATCCGAATCGTTTATCCAAAATTGACAAAGTATGGTATCAAATGAAAGAGGAAAACATGCAGGTTCTAAAAGACGCAAGAAAATCAACATTCGGTCACTTCCTGTCGAATAAAAAACAAACAACTCGCAAAATTCAATATTTTTAATATTTTTTTCAATCAACGCGCTTTTAAGTGACCAAAACATGAGGTTAAAGGAAAATAAGATAAATAGAACGAGAGAGCATGTTTTTAGATGTCCCGAAGTGTCTTTTGTTTGTTTATACGTCTAATAGTGTACGAGCTACAGCAAGAATAAATTGAACACCAAATTAAATTTGTAGTGCCGTCGCGTCGTGTACATTGTTGGGTCGAATGCTCGTTGCTGCTCCTGGGCTGCGGCTTACGCTGTGCAAGGGAAGGCTTGTTATTGCTATTGTGTTGTTGTTGAGTTTAACGTTTATTGTTGGTACGTTGCGCTATAGGCCTACTATAAAAGTACAGTGAAGGAGGATGTGTGAAAATGTGGAATTGCGTTTTATGTAAAGAACCTTTAAATGTTGATGAAGTAAGTTTAGTGAAAAAGAAAGGCCTCGAAAGTTTAAAAATCGCAAGCGTGAAGTGAAATGATGGCTTGGTGGATACTTTTGCCTCACCTTCTTTGCAGGTAAGGATGTGTTTTGTATTCAATATATACTATAAAATACAATGGACGTAACTTCTGCTTCAGAGTTGGTTATTTTGATCTAACTGAGGGCCCACTTTCTCGAAGTAGAACCAGGTAAATATTTATCTAATTTTACTTATTTTATTTTTAGGATCGCTTACACGCGGCCTGGTTCGATAAAAGGCCTGAAGGAGAACTATCCAATGAGGAAACGCTCTTAAAACCTACTCTTCGTTCTTCTGTTGACCCTTTCAACATAAAAGAAGATGGTCTGTTCTTTGGTAAAGAGGCCTCGTCTCAGAAGGAGACGAAAAAGGAAGTTAAATACAGACGTATTATCCACGAGATCCGAACGATTCCGGTTATTTCAGGCTTCCGACTCCGAGCAAACGAACGTGGCGATGAATGGGGACGTACTGTATGTGCTCGTGGGGACAGCATAATAGACCTTGTTGCTGCCGATTCCAAATATCATCGAGAATGTCATCTCCGATTTGTATCTGGAGGCGTTTTGGAGGGTAATGGTAGCAGCGTCAAGACTGGCCGTGGCCGTCCTGCGGACCCCGAAGAACACGACGACTTTGAAAAGGTCTGTACGTTCTTGGAGAACAATGAAGGTTGCCAGTTCGTGCTTGGTGATCTTCATGACTACCTTGAGAAAGTATGTAAAGAAATGGAATGTGGCCCATATGCGCAAAATTATCTCAAAGAAAAAAATACTTAGCCACTATGGACAGCGAATCTTCATCACCGAGCTGACAGGTCGAAACTGCATTGTAAATATGAAGGAAACGGCAGAAAACATCTTGCACGACAAATGGTACGAGGAACATGGGAAGTCCGAGGCCGATGAATGTCGGCGAATCGTAGAAAAAGCCGCTCAAATTATAAAAGAAGATATTCGGACGCGTGCATATAATCTGTTGATATATCCGTCCGCAGAGGAGCAGTCGTTAGATGCCGACGTTCTACCGAATACTCTAGCTCTGTTTCTTGATCGGATCATCACAACCAAGTAAGAGGGCCCAACCGTTAAATCTGCCAAGAAAAAAGCCATTGGGCAGGCAATTATTTCAGTTTGTCGTCCGAGGAGGCCGTGCCAGCCATAGACACCGACGCAGGACATTAGTCGATCCTACATGTACATTAGTACATTATTGCACCAAATACGTTTTTAATTTCACAAATGTTTTTTAATTTTTTATAATTGTCGCTGTTGAAAGAACAAACCAAATGTTCATTAAAACGCATGTTATCAACTGTACATGTGTGTGTTCTTTTGTCGGTCTTTGTTATTCATGTAGCATATCTTGCGTCGTTTTATGATTTTTACATGGGCGTCGCGTAACCAACTCAGCATGGCGTTCAACTTATTCCAGCTATATCTCGTTCACTATTAGACGTACGAACAAACAAAATACACTTCTGGAAAGCTAAAAACATCCTCTTTCGTTCTGTTTAGCTTATTTTTCTTTAACCTCATGTTTGGGTCACTTAAAACCGCGTTGATTGAAAAAGAAATTAAAAATTTCAATTTCGCACGTTTGTTTGTTTTTTTATCGACCGGAAGTGACCGAATGTTGTTTTTCTTACGTTTTTTAGAATTTGCATGTTCTCCTCTTTCATTTGACACCATATTTTGTCAATTTTGGATAAACGAGTCGGTTTTTACGGGCGCTCCAGGAATATCCTGGAATTCCAGGTTTCCAGGCCTGGAAAACAAGGAAGCCGGCATCGGAAGCTTGGAGAATTTTAGTATGTTGTTCCCCATGTTGGAATTGTCAAATTCTCAGAAAATTACCTTTACATGATTTTTTTCAACCTTAAATCCTAAAATGCCTGGGCTAAGAGTTTATGAGCGCCTCTACACATGAAACACTGACTACTGGTAGATACATAAGATTGATGTTGTAGAGTTAATCGTGGATTTGGCCTGGGATGATTGCTAAGATTGGTACTAGGTGCTCCAGTAATGGTGCAAAGCTGCAATGTTTGACAACGCCTTTCTAAAAAGCTGATGAGTTCGTTGAAATCCACTGAATCTGAATGAGCGTGTTCGGTTTCAAATTCTAACCTTAGTTTTTTAGCTAGTCGTGAGAGCAGTAAATCGTTAAGCAGCAGATCTAAAATGCTTGGTTGAGGATTTAGGGCTTTGAGGGCATTTACACTTCCTTGGAATGTGTTGATCAGCTGGCGTACTTCACTCTCAGTCGAGCTTGGTTTGGTTGATGAGTCAATAATTTGCCTGATATGTTCAGCAGCGATTAACTTTGGTGAATGATAGCGATTGACTAGAATTTTGTAGGCTACTGGGAAATTGGCGTCCGAAATACTAATATTTTTGATGCAATCCTTTGCATCGTCCTTCAAGGAAGAAAGCAGGTAATGGTATTTCTCTATGTTGGATAGGTCATTGATATTGACTATTATACCTTCGAATGTGTCCTTATAATGTAACCAGCTGGTTAGGATTCCGCTAAAAGTAGGGAGATTGATTTTAGGAGTTTTATATTCCTTGACATACCGTGCGATGATTGAGAGAGCATTTCTTCATTAACGTATATGGTTTGTTGACTGCATGCCTTCTTCAATTTAGCTTCCAGAAGGTGAATAAGGTCTTCGAGCTCTTCCCGGTATGAGGCGCGAGCTTCACCGTTTTCATCATCATGCAATTCTAACTCGCATTGAACTTGTTTAAAGTCTTCGCTGGAGATCAGTCCATTAAGTTTAATTTGAATGAGATTGGCATCCACAGAATTTATTTCGTTGTTCACAAAGTTTTGTATACAGGTCACGCTAGCCCTTAATATGGATCGCTTCTTAATTAATATTCGTCTGTTGGCATCCTCCATGATTATGTGTTGCAGTCGTTCCGTAAGAGAAGCTAGAATAGACTATATTTACTTCTAATGTCTCTTTCACGGATAGTGGTTATTCTGAGCTAGTACGTAACTTCTTTGATACATCAAGAAGGCTTAGGAAGTTTTAAGAGATTTTGAGATGGTTTGTTACTTCATAAACAGATGGCGTTAGTTGTAGCTTAGCCTTTGTGTAGTTTTACTAGGGTCGTGTTGATCGCTAGGTTATGTTGCTTATGTACTTACTATTTGTACGACATCGAATAGATTTATATGTAGATGACTGTAATCCAATGTGTATTTGTAACTTACGTTAGGAGCCGGTTCGTAGGAGTTTTAGGGTAACCATCCGGCCCGGAGGACCAATAATATGATAGAATAGATGAGCAATGAACTGTAGAACTGTAAGCACGTTTTATTTTCCATGGGACGTATCTTGATTGTTATATCGGTTGTCCCGGATACAACCAAAGAAAATCTAAACTATACATAAGACTTAAAATACCAGTAAAACATTTAGTACAATAGTTGCCAACAAAAGGATTATTGCACAACATATTTAGCCAATCCAAGAAGTGCAACCCTTGCAAAAACTGGAAAGCCATTCGTTATGCCACCTGAATTTGAAGTGAAGATAGTGTGTCAAGACAGACACAATAGATCGGTCTAGGCCTAATTCCAGACCCCAGGACAATGACGATGATGGTTGTGGTAAGTTCGGTGGCTCCCCTTGCGGATGGCGCTATGTGGAAGAATTGAGCTGAATGGATTGAGTGCCAGTTTTGTAATGTGTGGAACCTGCAATGTCTATCTTACGTGTGATAGGTGCGAGGGATCAGATAGCGACTAAGAAGAACCCAGTAGACTTAAAATATTTTTAATGGAATTTTTTTTCTATTTTATTATTTTTTATTTTAATATTTTGTGTAGAGAAATGTTTCAATATGGGAAAAATGGGATAACAGAAACTTATACATATGATTTGAATACTTTCATTACATTAAAATGTACACTGAATGGTGAATGCTATCACGGAGTAACTTGAACACTATCACGGAGTAACTTGAATATCACGGCGCCATCTACTTCTACTACCGAAATTTGTTAGTTAATACCTTGAAATAACTTATGGATATTTGTAAGATACTGTACATGCTAGAAATGATCCGTAGGGTATCCCTCTTCAACATGAAACCAATCGAAATAACTAAAATCTAAAATTTCTGAAATAGTAACAGGAAAAGCTTAGTATCACGGAGTTACTTAACTTTACCCTACATACGGTAAATCTTGGTTACAAGTTATGACTAGCTTGTAAGTCTTGTATACGGTAGTACTTAATTTTAAGAAAAGTCAATTACACTTAATTACATTTTGGATATACTCTTGAAAAAATATTTGAACATTTCACATACAAAAATCTTGGTTACAAGTTATGACTAGCTTGTAAGTCTTGTTACTTAATTTTAAGATTTTACTTAATTTACATTCAATAACATTATTCCAAGTAGAAAATTCACTTTTGTTAACATGACTTTAACAAAGTTATTTGGCTTGGTTGGGTTTCAATTCCGCACTCATATTATCGATCAATTTGGATTTCTGTTATCGATAGATTTCTGCATTTTGTCGCACTAAACTCTTTCCCGATCCGCTTCTTTACGGAACGTATCAGAGCCCATCGGCATCCCATGGAAGGGCTGAATTTCGTCCATGTCCTTCGCGTCTGTGGCTTCTCAGCCTTTCTTGAGCTTCTGAAACCATTTTTCTACTATCTTTCTCTTGCTCCACTCTTCTGTCTTCAGTTTTGTAAGCAAATCTTCCTCCTCAAGTTTTCTTTTTTCTGGCATTCTTTTTTCGCGTTTCCACTCTCTTTCTTTCCTCTCAAGCTCTTCTTCTGCCTTCTTCTTTGCAGCAGCTTCTATGGCCATTCTTTCTTCCTCTAAATAATTCGTCTAACTTCTGTACGCAACATGCACCATCGAAATAAGCGATCGGGTGATTGGGACTTTCGAGACGTCTGATTGGTACAGTTTGAACCCCGCTGAGAGTCATGAGAGCGTTGAGTGTCCGCTCCTTCATCGACGCTCTATTTTCTGTCAAGACATTGGCGGACTCGGAAAAGCCCCTTTCGACGTGAGCATTTCCATGTGGGAGAGAATGTGGCTTTGACAACCTTGCTCAACGGAAAAAATAAAATCACAATTAATGAAAACAAACGTGCACATTCGATGACAATAAAATAATTAACTAACCTACTGACGATGACAAACTTGTTAACCTTCCAGCCACCTCGCGACCAAACTAGCACTCCACGCCCTGCTTTGTCGACCTGCCGATCACTCGTCTTCTAGTGGCCGTGTCAGCGCGTCTTAACTTGTCGCTGCACGCAACCTCCCCGTCCCCAGCACGCCGCGCCGGCTCGTGCTACGTGGAAATGAACGTTTTCGGACTTTATCGAAAGATGCTCTAAGCGATTCTTTCCAAACAGATCCCGAACTTAACCGAAGACCTCCCGCGCGTCCCAACCGCCCCATCTACACTTATTCTTTTTCTCCTTGTGCATCTCTCTCGCTCTTGTTCGCTCGCTCTTCTAATCCCTTCTTGATAGAAAGCAAAAACAGAGCGGAATCACAAAAAAAAAAAAAAAAAAAAGACGAGTATGGTTTTGGAAAATAGAGGGCCATTGCAACAAAAATATGGACTTATGGACCAAATGGAGAAAGTATGGACTTTTTATGGACTTAGCTGAAAATATGGACCAAATACATAATTATGGACCTGCTGGGTGTCCTGCAAATATACACAGGAATCCAGCGAGAGCTGTCACATTTTAAAAAAAGAAATTGCTCCTACATCAAAGGGCTTCAAAAGGACACACACGTGCCAGCTCCGCCAATGGGCAGAATCAAACACCAGCCTTCATAAATTTAATAAGCAAACACGTTTTGCACTGGTCAACTCAAACTTCATAATAACTGGGCACCACTGCCGCAAAAGAAAAACCCTACATCAGGTCGTTCCTTAAACCACATTGCACCTTCTCAAAACACACACTTCTTCCAGTATTTCAAACCAAGCTCTTTTTCCTCAACTTCAGACAACACAACCTTGTGACAATGGCCTCTCGCCAGATCAAAAAACAGAAGACACTCTCTTTATTTAAAAATGAAAACAAAAGAAGGAATTGGGACGACGTTTCCCTCCAATGCCGACGTACAATGGAACAAGGATTACAAGGTACAAAAACATCACACCACAGACTAAAGGTGGTCCATTAACATTAACTACGGGGGTGTGCAGTTACGTGTCGGACAGTAATGGGAGGATAAAATACACATCTGCCCAAGAAACGAGTGCCGAGACAAATCAAAAGAAACAACATCCACACAGGACCAAAATAAAGGAATAAAATTTACTCCGGCAGTTTAAGAGAAGGTTACTACAAGGGCAGAGAATTGCTTCGGAGCTTCAAACAACTTGCCTGCCAGGAGGCGAAACTACGTTAAAGCCAACAACAAACAATAAAACAGAACATAGTTAAGAAAACCATCCAACATGTAACCGTCTCTAAATACAGGGTAAACTACAGAATACATCGTCAGTCCGGACAAAATCAGTCTCACAGAATGTTGTTGCACATATTTTCACGGTGTGGCGGGTCCGAAAACAAGAGTATTGTCGCTAGGGCCCACGCACTTTTTACACGTCTTCTCGCATCCTTTTCACAGAATCAAGTGATGCAAGTTCTAACCGTCGCCACCAAATCTCCATGATCAACTCCGTGGGCTGACCGGCGCTACCACCCAGACAGCAAGGTCACTAGATTGCCACAGAACACTGGCGGAAACACTGCCAACATAAATTGGTCGAAATTTAAGTTTTCATCAGGCGCATTCCAACTTAAATTTCGACCAATGTCCGTGAAGCAGAATTAGGACAAGATGTCTAAACAAATCATCTCAATGTTCTTCTCAAAAATCACATTTGATCAACAAGGTTGAGTCAGCTTCCAAGGATAATGTTTTCAGCAACATAGTCACAAGACCTCAACCGTCAGCACATTTGACAATGCCTCAACATTTCAGAGACTTAAATGCCATGTATTACCAGAACTCAGCTGTGAACATCACAAGTTTAAGAAAGTGATTTCTTTCAAGGACACGAACAGCATTTTAGATAATTTTAAAATTTCTATCCAAAATGTTCCATTTTTATTTATTCACACCTAAGGCCTTTATTCGTTATATACGAAATAGTACAATGGATATCAATATGACATTCATGTGGGAAAGGTTGTAAGAAGTCATGAAGTGTCTTATATTTAAAAATTGCATGTGTTTAAAATTTTTAACAATTTTTATGTGCTTTCGTTGTTGTGTAAATATGTGTTTTTGACATTTGAAAGGGTTTGTAACATTGTCTTTTATGGATGATTCCTAACATTAAGTGTGATGGGCTGAAGAAGGAATTGAGAGAATTCCGAAACATGTACCCTCAAGGACACTAAAATAACAATTAAAAATCTGTTGATTAGGCGGAAAATTTTGGAAATTCTTATATTTCATAATTATCGAATATCGCCGGTCACACACACACCATCTATCGGCAGTCTGCGGAAACTCGTCTTGGCACGAATTTGAAAGAGATACATTTGTGTAAAATCGTAAAATATTACAGTACATCCGTAAAACACACTGTAGATCCATAAACCCGTAAAAGTTAGCAGGTATGCTGCCCCAAGCAACAATCTATCAAATATACCTGCACCATGTGCCACAGTTTGGTCATGCCTCTTACCTCCAAGTGATGGTAGCACCTCGATGTATGCCTGGTACAAGATGGGCAATGCTCCATTTATGATGTGCATATCTGGCAGTGGAGGGATGAAGTCATTGCCAACAAGGAAGCCCATCAGCACCTGAAAACAAAACACTCCATGCATTAAATGGCACTGTCATGAACTAAATGAATACCAATTGGTATTTAATCAATTTATTTTACCGTAGTCAATAATGATTAAATTAATATTATAAACTAATCAATAAAATGTACCAGTTTCGGCCACATTATGGCCTTCTTTAGCGGTGTTGCTATAAAGAACTAAAATAATTGCGAGCAAAGGTTTGTTGCTAATATTTCAATTGAGTTTTTGAATAAAAGCATGAAAGAAATTAATTCTAATTCCCAGTAGAATATGATTAACATTATTGTGGTGTTTGAAGCCATATTTTCAGTGTTGCCTTAGTAAACAAGAGTTTAGTGCTTTTCAGTCGGTCAACACGAATGTTTTATTAATCTCATGTAATCTATTTCAGGATTAGGGGGGAGGAGAGAGATCTGACTGGTTGGAACAAAGAAACGGCCTGAAACAAGGAAGTGCACTGTCACCGTTACTTTTCATTGTGGTGATGGATGACATAATGACCCGAGTGGCACAAGTAATTGGGGACGGAAAGATGAAAGCAATGGTGTTTGCAGATGATTTGATGATTTGGGGAAACAAGGAGGAGGAGGTACAGGAACAGTTGGACGTGTGGGAAGGAGTAATACAAGGATATGGGATGAAATTTAGCATAAATAAGAGTGAGATGGTGATCACAACAAGGAAGAAGGAAAGAACCACAACGGGAATAACAATTGGTGGGGAACAGCTGAAGAAAGTGGAGAGTTTTAAGTATCTGGGAAGCCTGATACAAGATAATGGAAGAAACGATAGAGAAATAAATGAGCGGGGGAGGCAGGCAGAAGCATTTCGGAGGAGTGTGAGAAGCATGTTATGGAGCAAGGATGTCCCTCAGAACAGCAAAAAGATCATATATCGGACGTACTATGTCCCTATCCTGACGTATGCCTCGGAGACCTGGGTTATGAAAGGAAGGGAGAGGAGCAAAATACAGGCCAGTGAGATGAGGTTCTTGAGAAGCAGTATTGGAGCTACAAAGATGGACAGAATAAGAAATGAGAGGACCAGAGAATTAATGAAGGAGGAACCATTACACGATGGTATAGAGAAATCTAGACTTAGATGGTATGGACATGTAAAACGAATGGAGGAGAAGAGGATACCCAGGAGAGTACATGAGACGAAGTGGGAAGGAAAGAGACCGAGGGGAAGACCGAGAGACAGGTGGCTGAAAGGGGTGGAAGAAAGCGTGAAGAAGAGAGGAGAAGACTGGACAAGGGTGGAGGCTGAGAGATGGTGGGAAGACAGAAGACGTTGGAGAGGCTTGTGTTCCAAACAGATCCGGCCAGTGGCTGGAAACTGTGCAAGATGATGATGATGATGATTAGGGCATAACCCATCTCTTTTGGGTACATTCGTGTTGACCGACTGAAAAGCACTAAACTCTTGTCGTGATTAACATTAATAAAATTATTATGCTTAGAATATAGGATTTCCAAAGAAAAGAGGTTGGTTGGTTCCTCAGTTATAGGGGCTGCGACAACGAGGTCATGTAGCCCAGTGTACTTTGGGAGTGTGTAGAATCTGTCTGATAACCGGTGTTAATTGTGATGGCTGTATTAAGCGTGTGTATCTGTTCTTTTTTAAATTCAAGTAAGGACTGCAACTTTGAATTTTTCAACTACTGTTAGTTTCTACTTTTGCCGCCAAACACCACCGTCAATGACTACTAGGCCTATTTCAGAACTTAGCTACTAGACGTCACCGCAGTCGGCTCTTGGCAACAAACGTAGAAACCTAGGAGCGTTGTTTACATCCCTAACCTATACAATTTAGCTTCACCCAGGTGTAATTAGTGGAAGGTTCTTTAACATGCCATAAATCTATGACATGGGACCACCGGCTTTACTTCCCCTCCGAAGGAAGGCATACTGAGGGATTTTTAACGCTCTTAAAAAATCCGACGGCTTCGGCCGGGCATAGAAGCTCAGCATGCTACCAACTACACCACCGAAGCTGCCCCAAAGTAAAAAAGAAAAGAATTCAAACTTAAAAAATTAATAATCTTAAAAATTGACCTATGTAATAAATATATCGGGGTTCTAATATTAATCTAAGAAAATATCTTTAAAAACTAGTAAAACCAGATCTGTAGCAAATGTTGGCTTTGATTTGATTTTGATGAATGTTAATTAGAATCATATTAGTATCTGGGTGTTATCTAGTACATATATTGCATTGCTAAAGTATACACTGATTTTCCTTTGACCATCATTGATTCAACTGTTGCTTGTGTTACCGTCTATTGGTAGACGTCAAACTCAAGTAAGGATGTGAGGGGCTCATCATTCAGAAACTGAGCAGGTGTGAGGTAAGGAGGGCCTGACAGGTTAACATTAATTTTTATCAATGGTCACGACTTCAGGCAGGCTTCAATTTGTGTTAGCAAGGTAGTTCTTCGAAGGTGAGTGAATTAGAACACACTACTCTTTTGAGATTTGAGGGATTTTACAGCAGCCACTAATATTCCTTCTAAGCAGGGGGCAGATATGGGGGGATGAAGTGCCATATTAGTCCCATTGACACTGTAGCATTAATTCAATTTGAAGAATTTTAGGATTTTCTAATTAGATCCAAAGAAGTTCGTACTGCTGTTGCTATAAATGTTCAAAGAATATAAAACAATGCAAAACTGCTAAGAATGCTCTGGTGGTGAGATTGGAAACTTTGTTGATTAACTAACATGATTTAGGCTTTATCTTGCTGCACTTATTCTTGGTATTTCTAGAGCAGAACCAGTATAATCCAAACCCTCATTTAGATCATGGGTTATCACAGCCTGTGTCTAGTTTAATGCCCAAGCTTTCAGGATGGAACCGTGTTGTATTTCACCTGTCGTTGCAGCAGCCTTCATCATGGGTACGTCTCCATGTCTGAACTCAAACTATAAATGCAATATTCTTGATTTGGTACAAAATTGTCCAACCTTCCCTCCTAATAATTATTACTGCTGCTACCATAAGGATGGAAGGAGATAGGACCAGCTCTAGGCCGTGGATTAGAAAGGGGCCTTACCTAAAGGTGTGACAAGGTTTCCTAAAATTTCACCACTACAAGCAAGAAAATAAACCTTACAAAATAAATATATTCAGACCCCAAAAATAACATTTTTTTTTTTTGTCGTGTGACCTCCTGAGAGGCCGAGTGCAGGTCTTTCTAGTCGATGCCCGTGGGCGACCTGCGCATCGGGATGAGAGATGGAATGGATGAAGATGAATGATACTGGGCAAGGATGTGGAAGGAAGCAGCCATGGCATGTCAGTAGGTACCGTCCCAGCATTTGCCTGGTGTTGAAAATGGGGAAACCATGGAAAACCATTTCAAGGCCGGCCGACGGTGGGGCTCGAACCCACGCGTCTACCGAGTCAGCAGAGAGCTTGGTCCCATGGCCTAACGCTGCGCTTTTAAAGTGCGTAGCCACTGCTGTCGGTAAAAATAACATACGGTAACACTGTAGTACAAAATGAATGAATGCAGCAGGTACACAAGTTAACAATTTTCTTAAAAATGCATGAAATAAATCACTCTCCTTTAGTCCACATTGACCATTATTTGACTGACTTGTGAATACAAAAAGGAAACAAAGGAAGGAAGATTGTAGTTTTGAGAGACCATTAACATCGTGATCATGAACCACGTGACCTCCATTTTACATAGGATTTGAACCACAGGACTTGATATTCCACTTCCAAATTCTCAAATGCATTAGCCGGGAATCAAACCCGGTCCACCTTGGTAAGACGCAAGCAGATTGACCACAGCACGCAACATCACGCCCCTGAATTTAAAAGAATATTTATCTATGCACATTATCTAATAAAAACTACATGGAACCGAAAAGAGAAAGTACTTACTAAACACAATACAGTTGGCTGGGAACAGAAGAACAATGTGCAGTCACAGTTTCAATGCTTGCTCAGCAGATACGACTGCTTCAATGTTCATAAGAAGTGATATTACGCAGGCACAACAGGCAAACAAACTGCCCACGAAGAGTAATAAGGAGCAGATGTGTGTGTAAATTATCTCGTATTTTTTCAGATTTATTAATAACATTATCGGCTAGTAAATTCTCAGAATTTACCCAGTTGCTGTTAATTGAACTGTGAACTGTGGACAGGCATCATGACTGGACGTTGCCATGCAACCTATGAAGTTATCTGCCCCATTAATATATCAATTGTCATCGTATAAATAGAAAAATACCGTATTAGGTATTCAACATTTCGTTTGCAGTTTATATCCTCTTTGTTTAGGAATCTGAAGTAAGTTCAACCGTCAGATAACTTAACCTAACTTTCTTGATTTAGGCATGAGCACGTCACGAGTCTTTTGGACAAGAACATATCAGTAGTAACTGCATCAACATATTTGTCACGTTGCTGTAATAAAAACAGACTTTGTTTGTATTTTCTCCAAGCATTGAAATACTTCTTACGATAATAAGAAATGTTTCAACACCACATACAATGACACAACGTAGTTCCCGTTATCATTCTCAATCCTATTCTCACTTCCTGATAACCATTACTTATGAATCAAGTCAAGCAATGTCACTAACTTAAATTAGTTTTTCGGCAAATGTAACTACCGGCACTTAAAAATGTGTTTATACACTAAAACAATAAAATACAATTATTGTTGGTATAGGAATCTCGAGACTTAATGAACTCCCAAAGCGGCGGGAACACAAATTTCTGCATTGATAAGAGGAATCTAACATTTCCTCTAGTGTGATTAGTAATTTTCCATGCAATAGAGTTAGCAACATTGAACCCGAGAGATTCTGTTCCGAGATAATAGCAGTAATGTCAGTTTAGAAGGCAGCATTTACATTAAGTACTTTGCCACAGCAGAAAATTGTGATGAGCTGATGACTATTTAAAAATTTATATTTTTAACCATTAATGTGTGACAACTTCAACAAATATTATAATATGGTACATTTTGCTGTCTGACCTCCCTTGTCCACTCTCAAAATTCAAGAAATGAATGCCCCTTGAGCCGAACTGGCGACCTGAACTGAAGTCAAGATGTCACCAGTGGCAGGATAATAACTTAAGAAATATTTTGAATCAGAGTTAAAGAAATTCAGAATTTATAATATTTCACCTCGTGATACAATCAATTATGCACTAAAACTTTTGTGGCACACTGTACCACACATGTCAGGTTTTGATTGAAGCAGATCGCCTTTCCAAGGGAACATTTCAGAATACAGTGCACTCTCGTTAATACGCGGTAATTAATGCACGAACTTCCGCGAATTACTGAAAACCGCGAATTATCCGCAATTATTTTTGTTAAGCCTAGTAAAAACAAAACTATTGTTTAAAATATTGAAATAGGCTTGAACACGCAAAATAATAATTATAACACTTGATTGTACTAGGTAGTGTCTTATAAGACATGCTAGGCTAGAGGTAGGCCTATGTGGATAATGCCTACATTAATATTTAAAACAATAAAAAACAGTCATCACGTTTTGTTTCTTGGATAGTTTATTCTAATTTTGGATTACACATTCCCGAAGAAAACATTATATGAGAACGAAAATTCATCTCGTTTTTCTATGTACGAGATATGTGTGAATAGAGACACACTAGCTTGACTGTGGGAAACTTTCGGGATTTCCGTTGCATCACTCCCGCACTCGATATCACCTGTATTCCTCACCAACAGTCAAATTCCGTGCTATTTCTTCTTTGCTTTCATGTCTTAAATCATAATCGTCTTCGACGTCTAACTTGCCCGTTCAAAATATCGTCGTCACAGAAGTCGGCAAGCACTTGCTTTTGTACGAGCGTGGTAGCGGTATTTTTCTCCCATGACTTGTTGACTGCATGAAGAGCATTCAACAAGCACCATGGAAGAAGAACAGTATTCTTCTTCCATGCAAGCACGCTCTCGGTGTCGCGCACTTTTGTGCCATTACCCAATAATCGCTGTTTACAATACGCTGTCCGCGCATCCACCCTTCACAACTCACAGATCAGCGACCTTGGAGTGTGGCTGTTGGGAAAGGGAGGGTAGGTTCCGAGTGAAAGTGCATTCCTGTTGTATTGTTTGGGCTTCCAAGATAATGGAAATCTGTGCTATACCACTCGCGGCAACATGCTCGTATGTTTCGAAGATTGCGCAATTAGGCCTACTGTTACAATGCAGAGAAACGCAGTTCAGTCTTCTCGAATCTCAATGATTTCGTCTTTACGCATTGCGTTGCATCAAAAAACCGACGGAGAGATTGCTTTACTTAGCATTGCTAAGTTGCTGTGAGAATT
The DNA here is from genome assembly GCA_946902985.2 of Meconema thalassinum. Taxonomy (NCBI): domain Eukaryota; kingdom Metazoa; phylum Arthropoda; class Insecta; order Orthoptera; family Tettigoniidae; genus Meconema; species Meconema thalassinum. The sequence continues at coordinate 380,095,591 of OX336394.1, read as the reverse complement.
TCTATTTTAAAATAGATACATATATACATAAATTATATATAAACTTTTGAACTGACGGTGGTTTTGTGGTCTGGGGGATGTGAAACGCGAAGATATGTCGAAATTTTCCGGAAGTCGAAACATGGTACCCATTGCAATAGTTAGCTTTCTAATGAAATCTACCTAAAATACTCTTGGAGACCCGCGAATTATCCGCACGCGAATTATCGGGAGTGCACTGTACAGGTATCACCAACATCAAAGAGACAAACTTCTGGAAGAGGATTTCGAAAATTTAAATTCCGCACCCAGTTTTAAGGTGGCGATCTGGTTGACACATCTTGTGTCCGTAGGTATGAGTGGTTGAAATTAACTGGTGTGTCTTTGCATTGCATCTTTCATGATTATTATGTTTTCATTTTCATCCATTCTTTTTCATGTTAGATCTACCTTTGTGATGTATCCTGTGATTATACTGATGATCTGTATGTTTTTGGCTGATGAAGGGGCCATCATAATAGGCCCCGAAACATGTACCAAATGGGTTTAATATAGCCCTATATATGTAAATATTGTGTATTGATCAGGCGGATTTCCCAAATTTTATTATACCTGATTGTCAATCAATATGGAACCACGACTGAGTCTATTGGCAAACCTTGACATCTCTCTTTCTCATTGGTACTGAACATACGTGAACAGCAACTCACGAGACACACACTGCAAGTGAACTCATCCTTGTTCCCACCAGCAGACTGGTGACCTTAAAGGTCAATTAACCACAGATGTAAGCAGTTGCCATAGAAACCAAGAAATTCCCGAGTGTAGTCAGCAATTTCGGTGGAGAAGAAACCTAAATTATATGAATAAAATTCTTAATTTCAACAACCTATTGAACAGCTCTGTTTGTGACTAAAATCGTACCAATATCTGGTAAAGTAAAAATCTACATACTCTCCACCAATGAGTAAATAAATCCAGTCACCCAAACAAATAATGAGCTCACATTTGGTAACCGTATTGGCCAATCCAATGGTGGGTTTACATCAGTTTTACAGTGGTGGTAGAGATATTAAAGTTCATCATCATCATCATCATCATCATCATCAAAATCATAATCATCTTGTACATATTCCAGCCACTGGCTCGGTTGGTTTGGTGCATAAGCCTCTCCATCTTATGTCTTCCCACCAACTCTCCGTCTCCACCTTGCTCCTGTCTTCTCCTTTCTTTTGAATGCAGTTCTCCACACCTTTCAGCCAGTTGTTTCTTGGTCTTATAAGTTATGTTAAAATAATGTTATCCATAAAGCCAAACCATTTTTAGGAGTATGTAAACCATACTTGATGGACTTCCACATATGCAAATGTGCCTGTGAGAAACTTCACCTACGATTTATCAAATTTCTATGTTTTACTGAGTAATATGAATTCATCATCATCTTCTACAGTTTCCAGCCCCTGGCTGAGTCTGCTTGGAACATAACCCTCTCCATCGTTTTCTATCCTCCCACCACCTTTCACTCCTCACTGTCCCACTTATCTCCTCTTTTCTGCACTCCTTCCTTCACACCCACAATCCACCTATCTCTTGGCCTTCCTCTTGGTCTCTCGCCCTCCATTTCCATCTCATGCATCCTCCTTGGTATCCTGCCTTCCTGCACTCTCCTAACATGTCGTACCAACTCATCTTGACTTCTCTATGATCTCTTGTTAAGGATTCTCTTCCACAATCTCTCTCACTTCTCACTCTATCCCTTCTTGTTATTCCTAATCTGCTTCTCTGAAATTTCATTTCGCAAGTCTGGATCCTGCTCACCTGTCTCTTCTTCATAACCCACATTTCTGATGTGTAGGCAAGTATGGGGACATAATATGTTCGATACAATACCCGTTTGCTCTTCTCCATACCAGACCTCTCACGCTCTGCAGGAATCCATGGGCTTGCCTTCCTCTCTCACTGATTTCCTTGTAATTTCTACCACTTCTATTCCAATCCCTAAATACTTGAAACTATCCACCTTCTTAAATACTTCTCCTCCTATCATTATTTCTGTTGTTACCTTTCCTTTATTTCTCATTGTCACCATCGTTTCACACTTCTTTACATTAAATGTCAAACCATACTGCTTTACTTTCTCAACCCATACATTTAACCTTTCTTGTACCTCTGCCTCTCCATTGCCCCATATCATTAGATTGTCTGCAAACATCATTGCTCTCATGCGTTCTTCTCCTATTTGTGCTGCCACTTCTACCATTACCTCATCCATCACAGAGATGAAAAGCAGTGAAGATAATGCACTCTCTTGTTTCAAACCACTCTTCTGCTTTAACCAGTCTGACCTCTCTCCCCCAACTTTCACACAGCTCACACTTCCTTGGTACATCTCCTTTATTCTAGCCACAGTTTGATTTTTAACTCTCTTTTTCTGTAGGGTTTCCCACACCTTTCCTCTATCCAAGCTATCGTATGCCTTCTCTATGTCCAGAAAAACCATTACCAAATCCTTTCCATATTCATAGTGTTTTTCTTGGAGCTGTCTTACGCCGAAAATCAGGTCCACTGTTGATTTTTCTGGCCTAAATCCATACTGTTCCTCCCTCAACCCTTCTTCTACTACTCTCCGCACTCTCCTTTCCAGGATCTTCTCAAATATCTTCGCAGCATGGCACTTCAATGTGATTCCCTATACTTCTAAACTATTTTCCTGTTGCCTTTCTTAAAAATTGGCACAATTATCCCTTTCTTCCAGTCTTCACGTGTTCTCCTTTCCTTCCATATAAATGGGGCGTGGTGGCGCAGCGGTCAAGCTGTATGCCTCTCACCAAGGCGGACCGGGTTCGATTCCCGGTCACTGCATGTGAGATTTTCGATGTGAAATGCCATGTCCTGTGGTTCGGATTCCACGTAAAACGGAGGTCCCGTGGCTTATGATCGCGAGATTAACGGTCACGTTAAACTACAAGCTTCCTTTCCTTCCATATAATATGAATTATAAGTTAAATTTGTGAAAATTATGTCAATACAGTAGTATATAGGTATTTAAATTGTCGTAAACAGGCAGTAAAATTTTCTATTCGTAAAACCTCCATTTTAAGTATCCATTAATTAAGACTCAAAACCATAGGTTCTGGGGCAAATGTTAAAAGGGGGGTTTCACTGTACCTAATCCAAAACCATACATCAACCAACCAAACCACATACACCAAAACCTCAATAATTCAGAGTGATTGAGATAGAAAAAAGATTTCTTCGAATTGCAGATTTTTGAATCAATGAAATTTTTGAAACCAAACACAACTAATCGATCATTCTGTGGATAACACAATTGTTCAATAATTCACAAATATTGTTTATTCGTTAGTACAAAATTGATATTTTTATCACTAAAGAACTATGCATTTGAGTGCGCATCTCAAAGTATGGCACGATCAATTTTGTAAGAAAGAAAAAAAAAACTGTTTCCAAAGAAACGTTTTTACAATTTCTAGTCTAAAGTTCAAATTTCATACCAAGGTTTGGCATCGCCATTTGAATTACGATGTATGCGCATTTCATATTAAACAGATTACATAACATGAAACGAACATAAAAGAAATACCCAACAATGGATTAAACCTAACCCAGCCAATCGATCAAAGGATGGTAAGGAACCAAACAATTCGAACCTGCACACACAAACACAAAACATATCACCTTGGTGCACAAATCAGTGCTATCTTAAAGAATATAAAGACTTCAGTACTACCCACTCACTGGCCAAAACAATTAGAGCACTGAAGATAAAAGGTATAAAATCTTCAGTACTCCCAACTATCCCACAAACTGTACAGTCATTGTCTACAAACTCTATTGTCTCGTAGTTCCGCCCCTTAAAACAACAATAACTAACTAAACTCTATTGTCGCTAACCGCTAGAATTTCACTGCCCATCCCCAGGTCTCAGCAGTACACAACATACACACTTTAGGAGTGCGATCCCATATAAATAGCTCCCTTGCCTTAAAGAAAGTTAACAATCTCAAAAGCAGATATCACAGTCATTATCCTATGGTCAGTGCCCACCTTCAGGGGATTGGTATGTCCACAGTTACACCATTCTCACAAACTCACATACCAACTTCAAAGTTTTAAAGCTAACATTCTCCGTAGTCTTCTCTGTCATCCTTCACACATACCTAAACACAGAATTAAAAGCAACTCCACTACGAAAGTTTCACACAACTGATGGCATTAAATCGAGCATTTAATGCTCATCAAAATTATTTATAACAAACAACTCTGCTGAAATATGCTCATACATCCAAACATCACGCGCTCTGTCTCATCAATGGAGAGTTATTGCAGGCATCTCGTTGCCAGGAATGGTGGAGATGAATTCCATAAGTATCTCTCATTAGGGTGTATGTGTTATGTGACTTGTGGATTTTCTCTCCACGGAATAAGTTGAAGGAACAATCATGAGTACATCACCCTACCCAAAGTCAATCTAGAGCAGGAGCCTTCTACACTCACCCAGTCGTCGATAATTCTCTCCAAGTCAAATGGGAAGGTCACCATAGATTTGAGCGCACCAAACTCATGTTCTAGGTACTCCCTCATCAGCGACAAGTGGAGCAGGAAGAAAGTAGTCTCCTCGGGTGCCGAGGCTCGCGTCTGCTTTCGCTTGCGTCCAAACTTCACCTGGAACACGTAACATCAGACAAAATCAGCTTACGAGTACTGTAATTCATCATATCTCATGTTAATTCATATAAGGGGCTAATATTAACTTGGTCAGCAGCACTATGTAGTTGGTTTAGTGTTGAGTCACCAGGGTAGGTGCTGGGCTCCATGGTGCATGCTTACCTCTTACGTAAGAAGCCCTGGATTTTATAACTGACATGTGGACTGGTATTGGGTATACTTAACCTTGTGAGATCTTGTCTGATCTGAAAGGTAGCAACTCAGCTCAAGAAAGCCAAGGTTAACAGTTGAAGGGCCACATCACACTGAAACCTGTAAGCCATAAGACTGGGTAGCTGCTTTATTGATTTCCTTAATAGGTATACTGTAGGTACCCAAGATCCTGGAATGAGGTAGCATCAGAGCATTTGCCAGGAGAATCTTGGAAAAAACTGGGAAAAACCACACTCAGGATGGCCACTGCCAGCACCAGGATTTGAACCTTTGATCTCCAGACTACCAGCTTCCCCTTCCAGTTATGGGCACGTTGAAGGATCCCGTTACTTATAATAAATCAGCTTATAATTACTTAACACACCAACCTCTTCTCTGAGCAAAGAGAAATGTGGCTCATGGGTGCACATTCCCAACATGATGAGATCAGCATCCAGTCCGTACAGACAGTGTCTTGTGTTGGGGTCATGGTCAGGTCGGGACTTCAAGTACCGGATGTAGTCCATGATTTTGTGCTCTCCTTCACCAGGGGTCTGAAACAAACAAAAATACAAACTCCAGTTAGCACAATCAGGTCTTCATAAATTAAAATTGATCTTATGATTACACCACTTCTGTGCTAATAAAGCTGTGAAAATCAACATTGGTATCAAGTTTCGACAGACAAAATTCTTGAGTAGCTCTTCATCTGGCTTTGTGGCTAAATGGGTAGCACGCTAGACTTTCATCTAAAGAACCTGAAGTTCGATTCCAGACGAGGTCGTGGGGTTTTAACTTCGCATTGTTAATTTCCCTCCTCAGGAGCTGAGTGTTTGTGATGGTTTCGTCACAAAATCACTTGACCTAACCTATTTTTCCTCAACCAGAATTTTCTCCCATCCCTGCGATCTTTTCGGGGTTAATCTCCAACACTTCTTTCTTTCCAAAATAATGAAAATATGGCAAGAATCACGACCATGCTCGATTTTTGCCAGTTGGTTAGTTTCGTTGGCAGAATCATGTAGTAAATGGAACTAACTGGAAAATTTACAGTATAATCTATTGGAATGCATTGGTCTTAAATTGAGTTTAATTAATTACTATGTGCATTGTAATCTCGTAATTTCTTCAGACATAAACTTTAACCTCCAAAGTAGTCACGTGTGGAACATTATAACCTAAAAATTATTTGAAATGGTGGATCGCGAATCCAGTGAAAAACACAAGTGAAACCGCCAAGTAAGAAACTTTGGCATTGTCAACAAAAGCATTGGTAGTGAAACACTCTTATGAACCGCAACAGTGTAACAGTGCCGTAAACAGTGGAAAATCCTGCTATATCATTGGCGAACGTGTGATTGTAATTAGATAGCATAAAATTGCTACAAAAGCTAGAGTTTTAAACTAGCCCGCCCCTCATTTCATTTGATCGCTGAACTGCTAACAACTGATGATCGGATCGAGAATTTAAACAAGTAGCCGGGCCGTTGCAGCCGAGTTGGACTTAGCTTTTGGTGACGGGCTGTGTTCGCGATTTGGGAGAGATCATGCTGGATAGTGTGTTCCTTTGAGTTTTTGCATGTATAATTTGGTTTCATGACTTGTGTGCTCCTTTCGGTACCGCGTGGTGAGCATAAGGGAGTCTGAAGTGAACCTTTCCACTGCATATTTATTTCGAAGAGTTATTGATTAACTTTTGCCTAGGGTGGCTCACACATGCAGTCGAACGGTAAATTTCTGGTAAGTTTTGGTATAGTTTATGTGATGTTGTGGCGTTCGGCGTGGTATCATTTGCAATGTTGTAGATGCACGTGTGCATTTTATGTTTCTTTAAGGGTTTTCTTGGGATTTAATGGGGATTTGGCACATTTCTTACTCGTTTCCCAAGCACAGTTACTTTATATTGGAGTCTCCTTTCCATCTTTCATGTTTTCGTAATTTTCTTTTATTAAGGGGTGGGGGGTACTTGTGGTTTTAACAATGGGGCCTTGTCCCTATCACTTGTTGTAGTGAGCATCAGTCTTTGTTCTGGTTCATCGAGGAGAAGTCGTGTCCTACGATGCTCCATAGGTTTAGGTTGTTCAACCCTTATTGGATCTCTATTTGTAATTTCTGATTATTAATTTTTGATAAAGCTGTTATCTTGTTATTTTTGTTTCTTACTTGCAAATTTTGAAGGTCGCATCTGATCGCCCTTTTCTTACTTAAGACTTGCATATGGTTTTGAGAACTTAGTGTTTTTAGTTATCCCTTTTGTTAAAAACTTCCATATCGAGAAGGACTAGGACTCCTTATTTTTGAATTGTTTCATGTACTGTGATTTGTGTCGGCACAAGATCAACCCTCGCGGTCAGAATTGTTTTCTGTTCATCTTGTAAGTCAAGTTACGAAGGATCCTTTAGCCAGTAAATCTTTACTGTGTGCTAGCTTTCTAATTTGGGAACCTTTAAACTCTTACGTACCTTGTCTCTTATTTTTCATTAATTAGGTTAACTGTATTTTACCTAATTCTGTAAATTGTGTGTGGGTTATCATACACTCCTAGTTGTTACAAACCTTGGTCCATTTCATTTAAACCTTATGCAAACCTCCTTAGTGGCCGCACCTGGGCCAACTCTCATAACAGAAGCTTTCCCGCCCAAACCACCCTGGCGCAAATCCAACCACCCTTCCATCGAATACCATCTGCGTGGGTTCCGGGGTGACATCGAGGTACCTTACCGAAAGAAGCCTGCAATCCTCCATCAAGACGGCTTGGTGGCAGGGTTAGATATTACATTGGTAGCAGAGAGTGGTTTCCTACGGTTTCTCATGTGCTGCTACTAAGGTGGATATATCTAGAGTAAAATTAGTATGGTGCTTTGGTATTTCAAAATTTTGTGATCTAAAGATGGCTTAGTGGCACAGTCAGATTTTACAGTGTTCATGATGTCTTCACAATTCTTTTCATCCACAAAAAAATATGCAGGCCACCTAAATCTTGTAGGACCTGCATCAGGTCTCTCTCTAGGCTACCAATATCATCAAACATCCTCGAGTAAAATACAAGAAAATTCTTCAGAAAAGACAGAATATCTTGGAGGTAAAATATACAAGTTTTGGAGACTTAGATTTAAAAAATGAGATTGCATTGGGATTTGAACCAAAAAATTTCAAGAGCAATGTAATTACAGCAGGAACTCACTCTTATAATCTTAGCTTACTCTTCTTTCACCTATCCTCTGGCCAACCCCTCGACCAACATCCAAGAAACACACTCTTGGGGTCATCGTGTCTTTGCAGTTTCTTCCTCTATCAATGGAAATGACTTAGTCATATCTGTCCAATACCTGACTCTGGGTAAATGCTCCTCCTCTCTGTTTTACTTTTCCAGCCACACCATGCTGACTGCATTCTGCACTTTTTATTATGATTCTGCCTTGTATTTAGTTTTGCTTGTATATGTGTCTGAAGTAGACATGGCAAACAGAATACTCCAGCATGCATTAATTAGTGATATGGTGAAACCTCTGGCTTAATGGTGCACGGTACCATCAGTTACAATTCCCAATCATCTCTGGTGATTTGCATAGATGAAGATAATAACAATGATGACAATTATTAATAAATAATTCTATACAATAAAACACAAGGTGGACACACAAACAGTCTTTCTTTCATGTGGTAATCCTTTTACTCCATTCAACACCATCTACTCCAAGATAAAAGATTGTGAAGAATGCTCCTCCATTATTATTATTATTATTATTATTATTATTATTATTATTATTATTATACATACTGATTTGAACACAGTCAATCTTCCTACCAAGTGGTGATCCTTCTTTTAATACATTCTACACCATCTACGCAAAATATAAGATCGTGTTGAAGAATACTCCTCCCTGTTACATACTGTTTTGAGCAACAGAAGATTTAGTTACTACCAGGCCCCCTGACGAGATTGGGAAGTCGAAACAAGCCCATGGTGGCTATAGCACTGAAGATCTATCGACTGGATTGATGATGACTTATTGTTTTAAGGGTTGGAACAGCAAGGTCATCTGCCCCTTAGATGATAGAGTGAATCTAATTAAATTTGTTTGAATACCTGTTAATATGTTTACTTCTTAATGAAGCATGTTTTCAGCTCTTCAGTGAGGCCTTCTTCAGCTTGTTAATTAACATTACATTAAGTGTAGGTCTTTTCAAAAATTCTTCACTCAAGAATACAGGAACAACTGGACCAAGAACTTGGAGAGTACCAAGGAAGATTTTGGTCAGGCAGAAGATGTCCAGATCAAATCATCAGTCTTAAGTGGATTATGAAGCATCACAGAGCTCGAAGTAAGAACCTAGTCATCACTTTTGTTGACTTCAATAAAGCTTATGACAGTATTCATCGGAAGTCATTACTGAATACTCTTCAAGAATTTGGTGTTCACAGGAAATTGATCAACCTTATTGGAATGACTCTCAAGAATACTAAAGAAAAAGTTAAATTTAGAGGAGAATTGTCAAAACCATTTACAATCACAACCGGCCTTCGGCAGGGGGATGGTCTCTCACCTATTTTGTTTGTGTACTGGAAATAAATGCCAACCAAACATCAAGATTGGTATAAATATTAAACTAAACTGCCTGGCATTTGCAGACCATCTTGCACTACCGGCAAATGATGTGGAAGAGGCGTAAGTCCAAATTGAACAACTGGAAAACATTGCAGCAAAAGTGGGATTACAAATTTCATTTGAAAAGACAGAGATTATGCCAACCTTCGAGGTTGTAAAAAAGTTCAAGTATCTTTGGGAAACTATAACTTGGAACCTAAATGAGAAAGCCGCAATAGAGTACAGAACAACAAAACTGAGACAAGCACGAGTCACATGGTCAACTTATAAGAAGAAATCTCTCTCGAACGCCAAATTCAAACATTATGGTTCAGTAATTAAACCTGAAGCAACTTATGCAAGTGAAACCCTGTTTAAGATGAATACCAAAGCAACAACAGATAAAATCCAAAAAATAGACAGAAGGATCATCAGGACAATCATCAATAAAAAACATTAAGTAAATGGACAATGGAGACTGCTGCCTAGTGAAATAGTCTATCGGGAAAATGAATCAATTGTGGATACAATGCGAAAAAGGAAAATTGCCTTTTTCAGCCACATAGTAAGACTACCAGTCACCAGACTACTGAAACAATTATTCAATTTCTTTTGGAAAAGTAAAACCAAGAACAACTGGTTCGTTGAGGGCCAGAATGATTTAGACGAGCTAAATATTACAATGAAACAAATTGCAGAGAGAAAAGAGAAGAGGATTCTGAGAAGTAGGGATACAAGATTGAAATTAAAAACAGTCAAACGAAAACAGTACACCATTACAAATGAAGAGAGGGCGGCCAGGTCAGAGAGATTAAAGAAGCTCTGGAAGAAGAAGAGGAAGTTGAGAAGTCATTACAACTAATATTGTAAAGACTGTGGTGTATATGGATTGATTTAAGTGCTCCAATGTGGGCGTAAACTATGTAAATAAATAAATAAATAAGTGTAGGTGAACAGAATTACAATTAACATAAATTACGAAATGGACATCCTTACAATTTGATTTGGGAAATATATTCATGTACTCAAATACAAAAAGCAAAAATAGAAATATTGTTCAATATAAATTTTTTATCTTGTTTTCCAAGTAATCTTAAATGAACTGTGTCGTGTAGTGGTCCAGTTTAAAATCTGTTGGAATTGTTAATAATGAAGTCTTATAATTGATTTGAATCTGATGATTGTTACTTAATTCGTCTTTACAGTTCTTGATTCACTAATTGAAATTTAGTTGAGTCTTGTTGTGGAGTCTATAAGTGTAGTTTGTCTTTTCTAAATGTTATTTTTAAATCAAATAGTGAAGTAATTTTAATTCGTCTCCGAGTTTTAAATTGATTGGTATTGTCGCTAATAGTAATTTGCTGTAACAATAATAATAATTTAAGGCGAGAACCTACCACTGACCACACGTCACGATTGCAGCAAGACCGTTAACCAGAGTCAGATATGCCAAAACACTGTACCATATATTCCGCTGTCATTCATCAGACAAGAAAGAGATGTGTATGGTACCCAATCCTAAGTTTGTCCTAGAATTCACTTCTTCAGTTTCTTTTTTAAATTAGGATACCTCTGCATTTTTATTAAAACAATTACAGTGAAACCTCGTTAACACGTTCCTCATTAGTATGTTTTATCGCATATCACGTCATAATTTTCAAGTCCCGATTCTTATCTGATGGAAATAAGGTAAAATTACCTCATTTATGACGTTGCATATTTTGTGGCACATCGCTTAGTACGATCACATTTTAGTCAGCCCTGAAAGCATTCTTTGTTCACCCCTAGTGGAATGTGGGCCCGGCCTCTCTGGGACAACATTCCTTGCCAGCAAGCGAGCGAGTGTTGGGACATATCAGGTATAGTTGTCTCCCTTCCCCGCGGCGACTCAGACGTAATTAGCAGGCGCCGACAATAAGCATTGTTTCCTACTGACCAATAGCTGACGGTTGTTGACCAATAGAATGCTTCCTCAATCACTCCACGTAGACTCAAGTCCCGCCCTGGCACGGCTATTTTGAGTCTACCGCACATAGTGTTCCGCCCCGTCTCGCCGCTTACATTGCGTCTCGAGCTAAATGTACCGAATGTTTATGTGACCGAGTAGGCTACTTACTGCATTCACACAAATACACATTACACTATCGAAGAAGTTGTGAAAGCTAGTGATCATTTTGTTGCGTCGTATTTAAATAATGGATAGGCCTAAGAAAGTAATTAAATCATTAACTAGTGACGAAAAAATGAAAATTCTTAAGGAAGTAGACAGAAATCCTCACCTTAAGCGCGTGGAACTGGCACGAAAATTAAAACTCGCTCCTTCAACGTTAAACACTATTGTAACCAATCGAGACAAAATAGCAGTTGCGTACAAAGACAATAGAAATGGAAAGAGAAAACGTGTCCGCGAAGGGAAATTTTCTAAACTAGAAACAATGCTCCTGCAATGGTTCAACCAAGCCCGTGCAGCAAACATTCCAGTGGATGGAACCATAATTCGTGAGAAAGCGAATTACCTAGCGAACCAGATGGGAGTAACAGACTTTGCAGCGTCAAACGGATGGATCGAGCGGTTCAAGAAAAGGCATGGTCTTGTTTACAAGTGCGTGCGGGGTGAAGCAGCAGCTGTTGACAGTGGCACAGTTGAAACGTGGACCAATGAAACGCTACCGTCCTTGTTGAAAGAGTACAAGCCCCAAGACGTATTCAACGCTGACGAAATGGGTCTTTTTTTTTCAGCCTTCTGCCCAACAAGACGTTTGCGTATAAAGGAGAAATTTGCCATGGTGGAAAATTGAGCAAAGAAAGGTTAACCGTCCTTCTTTTTTGCAATGAGAGTGGAACGGAGAAGTTGCTTCCTCTCATCATCGGTAAAGCAATGAAGCCTCGTTGCTTTAAAAATGTCAAGAGCTTTCCTTGCCAATATAAAGCCAACGCAAACGCTTGGATGACTACTTCTGTTTTTGAAGATTTTTTGCGAGCCCTAGATGCAAAAATGGGGAGTAAAAATTGAAAACTTCTATTAATTATTGATCGATGTGCTGCACACCCTGTGAATGTTCCCACAAGGAATGTGAAAGTGGTTTTCCTTCCTGCCAACTGCACAAGTCGGCTTCAGCCCCTTGACCAAGGAATCATTCATTGCTTCAAGAAGAAGTACAGGAAAATGTTGGTGCAGAAAAGGTTGGCCAACATCAGTGGTACACGCAAGAAGATCACTGTTCTTGATGCTATACATTTCTTGAAAAGCTCTTGGGACTCTGGGGAGCAAACCACAATTAGCAACTGTTTCCGCAAGGCAGGATTTCGCGTTTTCCATGAAACTCCGGAGGTCGAAGAAATTGAAGAAGAAAATTTTGAAGACTCTGAAATACAAAACTTCGACAGCTATGTTCAGTGTGACGACAACATTGCCATTTGCCAAACTGCGACGATCGACGATATTTTTCAAGAGCATGGAAAGGAAAAGAATGATGATGAAGAAGAAGTAGTAGAGGGGGAGGAGGAAGACGTACCAACCATACCAACCTTAGGAAGGGCATTGGAATCGATGAACACTGTCCGAAGCTTTATTTCAAGCATTTCAGTTGACGAAACCGTCATGGACACATTGTCAAAATTAGATGTTATACTGTATTCACTTGGACAGAGAAGTCGTAAGCAAACGACAATGGATATGTTTTTTAAGCGCCAGTGATGTGTTATTTCGTTAAGTGTGTAAATATTGTGTAGATACATTAATTATTAATTTGTTACATACTGTACATACATTTGTTTGAGGTTAAAATCTATTTGTGTGTGTGGCTAAAATTCATCAGTTGACCTGGTACGGTTTGCAACTACGAAGTTACAGGATTATAAAATAGGTAGGTGTAATGCAAAATTCACAACCAATTTAAAAGGTTTTGGTAATTGATCTTCGTTTTTTTGTACACGCGCGAGCATGTCTAACCTCAAAAAAACTTTGGTTATATCCAATCGTTCACGCCAAAGAATACGGCACTTCTTTTCCACAGAATATCAAGAAAAACATGCATTTAAGCCGAAATCGATAAACAAAAAAACTTGTACTACAGTATTTGAATCGAGTACGGTACTGGTATAGTAGGCTACATTTTTCTCTTGTTTTCATTGCTTTCATTTCTCTGTGCTGTGTAAACTAGTTCTGTAATACAATAATTCTGTAGGTTGTTTAATTGTATATTTGATAGCACGTACTTCCGATTAATGCGTTTTTTTTTTACTTTTCCCTTACTGAAACAATTTAATGAGGTTTAATTATCATTTTTCAGCAGTACGTTTTCCCGCTTTTGACGTTCAAATTCTTCAGTCCTTTGAAAAACGTACTAACGAGGTTCCACTGTATCTCAAATTTGCTTGTATTGTATTAAACTAACACAATGCAGTCAATAAATGGTATCCTTCTATTTTAGTAATTAAAGAAATGGTCATCCTCGAGGCTAACTGGTTAGCAATGCTAGGTTTCGGGCCAAAAGGTCCAATTTAATTCTCGCCCCGGTTGTGGAATTTTTAACTTTGTATAGTTCATTCTCCTGGTTCAGGGGCTCATTGTTCAATGATGTCTTCGTTATTACGTGATGCGTTCAAATTTCTGAGGTACAGTTGGACCTGCTTTATACGTAACTCTGTTCTGCGTATTTCGTATTTGTACGTAATTTCTTTTAGGTCCCGGCAAAATGTAATTTAAAAGCGCGTTAATTTAACCTTATTTATACGTAATCCATTTATACGTAATTCGCTGTTATACGTATGAAGTGTCAGTGAAATACATCTGAGTTTTGCATAGCCTGATTGTAATTTAATGAGCACGTGTTGTTATAAAAGAAACTACAGTACTGTATTTATGTAGTTTCCTCTTTGTCGGCGTAGACAGAGCGGTCGGGTTTCGGCGCTGAAACAAAACACAGAGTTTCTGTCTCATGTGGGACATGCTCTAGATTGTTCACACAAAAACAATTCTCATATTCAAACAAATTTATTTTCTTGTTTCCGCGATGAAACCGCCGACTCGGCTGATAACTTAATCTTTAGCGGCATTGTGAAGGTCAAAAACGACGCAGCTAGAGGAGGAGCGAAAGGAACTCGCTCGGTTGGCCTTTGTTACGCCGCCAGTAAGTAGTGGTCAACAATGTCACTTTGCAAAACTCGGTGTTTTGATTGATATGAGAATTTCTTTCGTGGGAACAATGGCCAAGTAAAATGTCCTCGGTGCCGGTATCTGGTGTGTACTGTTGAACAGTAGTTTTATCATTCAGTTGCTTTCGGTTAGCCACGGAGAACACAAAAAGGAAAAGTTATACACTACATGAGAAAGTAAAATTCATGCGAGAAGTGGACGCTTATCCGCACAAAACAAAAACTGAAATTGCTTCAGACTTAGGGATTGCTTATACCACGCTTTGTACAGTCATCAGTAAAAAAACGCTATTTTGGATGAGTTTTTAAAACTGGGTTCGAAATCAGCAAAGCGCAGCCGCTAGCAAGAAGGGAGGTACGTAGATTTGGAGAAAGCACTTTTCACATGGTTCCAGCAAAAGCGGGCTGCAGCTCTACCAATTAGTGGCGACATGCTGAAGGCAAAGGCGATAGATTTAGCTAAAATGATTATTATCACTGCTGATTGCAAGGCTTCGTCAGGATGGTTGCAAGGATTTAAAGACTGTCATGGAATCACAGGGAGAACAATTTGCGGTGACTCAAAAGCTGTGGACGACGTCACGGTGCAACACTGGAAAGAAGAGGTTCTGCAGGGTATCATAAGCGATTACCAGCCTACAAACATCTACAATTGTGATGAGACCGGCTTATTCTAGTCTTATCCCTAATAAAACATTAGCTGAAAAAGGTGACTCCTGCCATGGAGGGAAGAAAAGTAAAATTCGCCTAACAGTTCTTCTTGCCACCAATGCAGATGGATCGGACAAACTTTCTCCACTTGTGATAGGAAAATCGAAGAATCCGAGGTGTTTTAAGGGTGCGAAAACAAAACCTACGGAATATGAATCCAGCATAAATTCTTGAATGACTATGCTTCTAATGGAACAGTGGTTGAAAAATCTGGACATTAAAATGAAAAAGAAACAGAAGAAAATCCTTCTTCTTATGGATTGATGTGCAGCACATCCACCTCAAATCGTTCTGGAGAATGTCCGAGTGGAATTGTACCAGTGTTCTACAACCACTTGATTTGGGCATCATTGCAAATTTCAAAGTGCATTATAAAAGAATGCTGGTTCAACATTTAATAACACTGAGTGATGCAGGAAATGAAACTCTCTCCTTTAATTTACTACACTCCATGGACTTTATTTTGGCTGCAGGTGTCATCCTCCACAATCAGCAACTGTTTCCGCAAAGCTGGTGTCTTACTGGAAGAGGCTGCCTCTAATGATGATTATGGGGACGAAATTACGTCTGGCATTGAGCTAACGCTACCGGAGGGTGCAGATTTCGATACTTTTGTGCATTTCGATAATAATCTGCCTGCATGTGGGGAACAACGGAATGCAGAGATTATTGCTGATGTATGCCAACAACGCGATGGTGACGGACCAGCTACAAGCGATAGTGACAGTGATGGAGATGGAGATGACGACTTGAATCTTGAAACACCTGAACTAAGTGAAGTGTTAAGTGCAATCGATGTGTGTAGGCGTTACATCAGTGCGAAAAGTTGTAGTGAAAATGCTTTGAATTCATTACTACGTTTGCAAAAGGAGGTTTATACACTTAATGCAAGAGAAGTGAAACAAGCCAAACTATCTGATTTCTTTCAGGCTGGACCAAGTTCAAAATAATACAGTACTATATTTTCTGTCTTAATGTATGTATTGTTTGCTAGGATTTACACATGTAGGTCTATTCCATTGGTTTTTCAGTAAATATGTAATGTGTTGTGCAAGTCTGATTTCTAAGTAATTCTGAGTTATGAGTAGTTTTTTTTCTTCCCCTTGATATACGTCTAAGTCAGGTTCAACTGTATCTATATTTTTCTTCTCACAAACTATGTATACCACAGAGATGAAACATCAATCGCTTCTCAACATAGTCTCCCTCTAGATGTAAACATTTTTCACAACGGCACCACCAAGATTGCATGGCCGCTGTGAATGTTCAAGATGTCTGTTAAGACCATTGAAATATTACCGGCTGGTGAATCCACAAAGCTGCTTTGGATCATTCTGACATCACGTTCTGCCTGCAGAGAATTGTCTAATCAATGAATGCTCATTTCTCACACCCATGACATCACCACCACATGACTCAGTCACTGCCGATGAATATTGATCGATTGAATCCCACACAAGATCGCATATTGCTATTTTCTCCTAATCTCAAGGGGCACAAAGAAAAGACCTTAGAACTTGAATACAGCATGTACTCTTATCATCATACGCAGGTTGCTATGGACGTCAACTTGAAAGGCCTGCATCAGGCTTCTCAAAAAACCATATGACATTGTTCGACTATAGTTGAAAAATAAAATTTTGTTGTTGTGGTTGATGGCAGAATTCTTAATAGAGCAGTAAAGTGGGTGATCATCTTAGCTTCTCTCATCAGTGCTAGTTTCCTCCTTAGATGTGGTCAAGGAATGTGACTCAACACAGGTAATCAGAGGCACGGGGTCGACGGTATCAGCGATGCAACACATTAAATCATTTAGTTTTGAGTCCACACGTGCACTTTCCAACCACAAAGGTACACAATACTTGGTTGATGCTAGTGAGACATAGACAGTCAGCAGATGCTCCCCCGGAAGCACCACCGAGCTTATGTAATATGTTGTTTCTTACAGCAACTTTATGGGAGAGCTTGGTGAGATGCTCTTTGTAGCTGTGTTCTGTCCAGAATCACTCTAAGATATTTAGGAACAGGACTGTACCTGATCTTGTCATTCGAGTAACACACTTGATTTGTAGCTCACAAAGTAATGTGCAAGATGGAAACATGATACTTCATTTTTGGTTCGGCTCGGAAACAATCTCTAGGACTTGAAAAATGCTGAAATTTTTTCAGATCTGCTGCATCTTCAAAATTCCTGCTCTGTGCGACAAGTGCAATACCATGAGCAAAGATGAATTTTCTAGTCTTCGTGCTTGGCAGGTCATGGATGTACAGATTAAAAAGTGGGACTACAACTGATCCTTATTTAGCTTTCTCTTATGACTTTTATAAGTCACCAAGTAACACTCGAACTGTCTTAGGCTGGGCAGGTTGGATATTAAGTCCACGATTTCCCGGCTAGGAACAACTTGCAGCAGATTATAGATCAAACTGCCTCCAAACATGAAATGTTACATTACCTGAATAATGGTCAGACCCATTGATCTTTTCAACATTACCATTCAGAGTAGAAAGCTTTACGTTAGGATGATACACAAATAAAAGCGATGAAATACAGGTCCATAAACCAAGTGTTCCTTGTTAATTTCTGGTGTCGCCTATTCCATCAAAAATGTGTTGATTATTATGTGAAAAATAGGGAAACATAAAACTCAATATTGCTTTAGATTACATAAATGCAGTTTCAACTTACATTGTGCCCTGACAGGATCACCTTGACTCCCTGCCACAGAGCATCGGTTGAGATCTTGTAGGTGACAAAGTACTTGAGCTGTTCTTGTAGTCTTGCCATGAACACTGTTCCCGGAGTGATACAGTTGGAATCAAACCGCTCCTCGCTCGGCAGCTTCTCACCCTTGTCACGAGCTTTCTTCTCAAGGTCTTCTGCATCCTTGGCAGACCGGAACCTGCAAACAATAAGACCGAGTTGTCTGTAGTGATACAACATTTGACATTCATGTTTTCCCTCCCCCAAATATCATTCGTTGGTTCACCATCGTATTATTAATTTGGGCAGACAATTTAGAACATAACTTCAAAACTTATTCGCCCAAAATCACAGAGATGTCACCAGTGTAGGCAGCTTGAACTATTGAATTTCATGTCTTGACCTTACGTTGTTAGTTATTGTTGCTTTAAGCGGCGGAGCAGCGAGGTCGTCTGCCTCTCTTAACAAAGATAAAATTCTACAAATTTAGAAGAGTTTAATATTTAGAGGTGGATGCCTAAATATAACTTTTTTTTTTTAAGCTTAAAATTAATAAAACAAAAATTCAGAATTTCTTAAAAGAACAAGTTCTTTGAGAAAATATACACTTGAAAATTTAGATTGTTGGCCCTATCCCACTCTCACTTACAAAGCGGGTGATGAGATAAGCATTCACCCCATCATCGGCTAATACCGTATTTGCTCGCATATAGCCCGCACTTTTCTGACCGAAAATAAGTGTGAAAATCTTCGGTGCGAGATATATACGCGGATGTGTGAGGGAAATACCTTATTCCAAAAAAAAAAAACTTAAAATTTGCATTATTGAAACAAGACTGGAATTGTCAACTGCCGTCGCTGCTGCCAATCTCCGAGCTACTCTCGCGTGCATCATCCTAACTTTCGTCCAATGCATTTGCGATGCCAGTCTCCAAAAAGCTCTTAATAACGTCTGTCAACACCATAACCTATACCCCTACATCCAATCATGCAAGAGTTCAACTGACGGCCTTCTATATCTTGTCTTCTGTCGCCAGCTTATCGTGACTAGCAATACCAGATCTCTATGTGTTCTAACCTAACAATTTCTTATTTAGCGTGTGGAGCGCCAAATCACGCAAGAGTTCAACAGACGGCCTTCTTTACTTCGTCTTCTGTCATCAGCGTATTGTGTTTAACAATACCAGATCTCGATGTGATCGAACCTAACAATCACTTATTATTAGCGTGTGGAGCGCCAACAAAACAGCTGACGATCACACCCCGTATTGCTGTGTTACTGCATCGCCACATTTGAAAACACCGGAAGCCTCCGTGGCTTAGACGGCAGCACGCCGGCCTCTCACTGCTGGGTCCGTGGTTCAAATCCCGGTCACTCCATGTGAGATCTGTGCTGGACAAAACGGAGGCAGACAGGTTTTTCTCCGGGTACTCCGGTTTTCCCTGTCAAAATTTCATTCCAGCAACACTCTCCACTATCATTTCATTTCATCTGTCATTCATTTAATCATTGCCCCAGAGGAGTGCGTCAGGCCTCGGCAGCCGGCACAGTTCATATCCTCGCCGCTAGATGGGGGCTTCATTCATTCCATTCCTGACCCGGTCGGAGACTGGAAGCAGGCTGTGGATTTTCATTGTATGTGTTTGGTTATTGGTTTCTAGCGTGTCTTTCCATTGATGCCAGTAGTGAATATCAAATTTATTCACAATGAATTCTCGACCGGCAGTTCTATTACTATCGTCGTTTGCGTATTTGATCACTTTGAGTTAAAATCCAGCTGTATAACGTCCGCGTTTTTACGTAACTAAAAGATCGATTTCCACAAGAAAACAATCACACTTAATTGAGAAACAAAAATGGAACGTGAAGACAATGCTGCTAGGCTTACTTGTCGACAATGCAACAGACGGACAACAAACACCGCCGCAAAAAAGAACAATAACATCGCGGGCAAGACGTGTTTTAAATTACTATGATCATCTTTATGACGGCATCAGAAATTAATGCGAGATATATGCAAGGAATACTTTTTCCTGCAATTACCAATTTAAAAATGGGGTGCGAGATATACGCGGGGGCGTGATATATGCAAGCAAATACGGTACAAGATCAAGTGTATTCTGCAAACCAAGGTTTCTTCGTAAATCAGCAAAATCCACACACTCGGTTAAAATGTGGGCCACAGTGAATACGCCTCTGCAGGTGCAAAGTGGGGGTCTTCCCTTCTCATTAAGTATGATTGGGTGGATCTTGCATGACCTATCCTTAGTCTACACTTACGGACTCCCTCCATCCGGAAAGAGCTCGGCCAGACGCGAGTAGTTCCCTTAATCACTCTCAGTTTACAGGGTATTGGGTCAGCTAGCTACTGACTCTCCCAGAATGGCAGTACTTATCAGCGTAACTGAGAGTGAATATCTCTAGCTGGTACCTCCATTGCCCGAGGTGGTAGTGATACCGCCTCATTTGCAGCTTGATCCGCTAACTCTTTTCGCGCAATTTCCATGTGGCTTGGAAGCCACAGAAAGGTGATTCGAGAGCAGCACTGTACAACCCAGCTAGTAGGTCGTGGATTCGCTGCACTAAGAGGTGTTGCTGGAAACATGAAGCAATTGGCTGCAACGAACTCAAAGAGTCGGTAAACAGTAACACACAAGAAATTAGATTCGTGAATCCTGTAGTGCAAACTGCAGAGCTTCATAGATACCAACGGACTCCACAGTGAAGACACTACAGGTCTGTGGCAAAGAGTTCTTGGTATTCGCACCATCAATAACGCAAGCACAACCCACCTTCTAGTCCACCTTCGAACCATCCGTGTATAGAATGCCAGCATCCGGAAATTGGTGAACTATGCTGTGGAACTGCCTCCCATAAACGGTGTCATCTGTGTTCACCTTAGGACCTCGGTGTAGGTCTAACCAAATTTCCAGATGTGGGGTTTGCCATGGAGGCACCTCGCTAGGTGTCCGGACCAAGCAGGGGACTACAGCCACTCCTATCTCATTACACGAGCTATCAAGTCTAATACCAACCAGCCAGGTAAGGGAGGTATTTGTTGGGAATGTGATTGTCCAAGTCTATGGTTTTACATATTTCTTCACCTCTTTTTGTTTTTTTTATGTCAGATTGGATTGTTGTTGGGGTTTTTTTTTTTTTGGGGGGGGGGTATAGATTAACTTTCTAAAATAGCTTCCAGTAAATATTCGCAGCTGTGACTTTGTATGTGGGTTTCTATTGACTAATACTTTGCGTGAAAAATAAATTAAAGGTGGTTATCAACAAGATAAAGTAAACATTTTGCTACGAGGGAAACGCTTATTGCACACATGCTGGCTAGTTTAACTTTCCATATGCATGAATTTAGGATCAACACAGTGATGATAAAGGACTTCAGCCAATGAGAAACGGCTTGGAATCAGCAGACGATGACATTCAAGTTTAGCTTCAAAAGCTTCAATTGTCTTGTAGAATGCTACCAAATAATGACACCAAAACTAACTCAAATGAGGATCCAGAGCATCTTCAATACTCCTATAATCATATTGCATGCCTGTCACGGTGGGTGAGTGGTTAACGTGTCGGACTACTAACCCCAAGCTTGCAGGTTCGCTCCTGGCCGTGGTAAGCGATTTATGAAAGGCGACAAAAATCACGACATGGATGTCATACATTGTTGGCATGTTCAAGAACCCATTTGAATTCAGTAGGCCGTGTTCAATGGCAAAATTAATCTCGGGATTTTCCGCCAACACAAAGTTCCTCCATTCTCTACTAGAAAGCGCTGTAGTGTCAAGGAGCTTAGATATCTAACCTCCTTGACTTTCATAGCGTTCAAAGAAACGACGAAATTCGACATGCAAGCTGCCCTCTGGGTGTCAATTAACAAAGCTTGCACCCGGCATCAGAGGCCATACGAAATTATTATTATTATTGTTATTATTAATCATATTGCATGGCTATACCTGCGTCCTCGCTGCTGGTTCATCTTGGCCCGAGGAGCAACTCCATCCACAGCCATGAAAAACAGCTTGCGGGGCTTAATTATACGAAATAAAATCTGGAAAAAGTAAAACAAAACATTAGTTCCAATATAAGACATGGGGCCCACAATGATAGTCATTAGCTGATATCGTGCCAGGAGATGGCAGTTGGGTTTAAACTGCAGATGTCTTCCCGCTCACTGCGTATCGCACATTCCAAAAACATTCAGTTGGTTACTACTTGCTTCACTCACTCAGCACATTCCTTGTTTCACTGGCTGCCTGTCGTCTGCTGCAATAATAACCATTGGCATGCGGGAAGCCGATCTATTTAAGTTTGAAATAGGCGGACCACGCATGCGTACTGCAAGACGGGCACCCCAACACAGCGTGTTCAACTGTCTTCTCCTGCCGCGATGACAGTAAGAACGTCAAGTTAATGAACGATCACTAACACAGAAATCATTGTGAATATTCCACATGAACCACAAGAAAACAATTCTTGCATTGTGCCCAGATAATTTAGCATTCTTATAATCCTCATGGTCTTAAACTATACAATCAGTATTGAACCCTTATTAATCTGCGATAAATAAGTATTCATAATTTATTATTATTATCACTGCAGCCCAGGCAGTACTTGTGGAAGTTGACGAGAATAAAGGCAAGGTAGCGTGTCGCAATGATTGCCACAGAGGAGAGCTTGTAGCTATTCTTGAAGAACGGCCTGGTAAGCTGAGTTCAAGGCCAAATTGTGTAACAACTTGCACCAGAATTGGAATCATAAAGGGATGGTCACGAGTTACTTACAACCGACCTACGATTGAATCACCCAATCAGGAGAGACCACGCCAATATCACGCGATGGATGGCGTCAGTGGTAAAAAGCGCGCGGAATTGATTATCTAAAGAACCGCCGATCGGAATTATCTCCGCACGAGTGCGATGAGACGTTTGAATTATTTGAAGATTGACACTAGTCCCATCTGTGTGAGATGAAAACTCTGGAAAAATTTCTAAATCCGTCCCACTCTTCCGTACCCTGTCAGTTTCTAATAAATTGGTCGACGAGAAGCTGTTCGATGTCTTTCTGTTCGTGAGCTCTGTGAGCTAACTTCACGCCCGTTTGTATAGCGATTTTAACGCTCTGATATAATTCGAAGTTATTTTATTTGTGAGCTCTGATGAGCTAAATTCACGCTAGATTGCGTAGCAATTTTTAACGCTCTCAATTATTTTGAAGCATAATACTTTGTGAGCTAAATTCACGCCAGAGTGCGTGGTGATTTGAAACGTGTATATTCTTAGAGACAACTATTTTCAGCTCTTAGGGGCAAGACTTGTAACGTTCTAATTAGCGCTCACCCGAGCGAAGGTCAGGCAGAGCAGTGTAGAGATTACCGAGCGTGATAGCGACTGTGGGTCGGTCAGACTTTAAAACTTGTTTTGTCGAGCCAGTGGCGATGGACTCGAAGTGTGTATTTCATGTATATTTTTAAGTGTATTTTTCATGTGTGTATTGCGCGTGTGTGAGCGATATTTAGGGAAAGTCTTCGTAATTAATCGCATAGGACTATTTGTGGGCGAATTTAGTAACCCACAAGCGATTATAGCCAGGTCAAATTATAATATCATTGAACTTTTCTTCCAAGGAGACTACATCAAGATGTCCAACATGTGGTCAGGAGCTGGGATGATGTCCGACGCTTCAACGAAGACGACTATGGAGTGCTAACTTTTCCATAGGGAAATGGGCTGAGATGGATGTCATAATGTTCTGCAAGCTGAGACGGTGATGTACAACAATTGATTATTCAATTATGTAGTTAGATTGGCGGGGGAACTTTTGTAAATAGTTCATTTTTCTTTTTCTTGTTTTAGAGTGTTTTTTCTTGTACCGGCACTGATTGTTTTAAATGGACGTTGGCGCGTGGCCAAAGTGTTTGTTGTGTATTTATTTTTTTCGTGGAGTCATATTTAATGTGCACGGCGCGTGTACGTGATGTTTATCCATGCAAATGCGAAACCCGTTACATTCGATAAGTGGTGCTTTATTAAAGTTCATATTTGTGATAGGAAAGGGAGGTAATTACTGTAAGATGTTTGCTGAACAGGTTAATATTCATATTAGGGTTGCCAAGTGCAACGATTTAAGATGTAATTGTAGAACACCTTAGTTCTAATTTGATAGATTTTTTGAGTCCTTTTCAGGTTATTTAGTCACGGCGTAGAACGGTGGCGCCAGCAAGTGGAAAATATTTATGTCTTTTTATTTCAGGGTCTGTCAAACCCATACGTGTGATCCTGTGTGTGTTATTGTGTCAGGTGTGTGTGTGTCCTACCACCCTCATATTTTTGTTGTTGTATTTTGATGGAAAGGCAGGGTGCTCTAGGGAGACCGCTGTTCCTTGTCCATAATGCTGATTCTTGGATTTCCTAGTGGAAATGCCGGGATATTTTGTTCTGACACACACACACGTATTATTGTGCTTTGGGGCACGCTTCTTCGAGATTCTATCCCGGCCTTGGAGGTCGAGATCATTGTGACACGTGGGTTGACAGATATGCAGATTTCCACAAATCGCCCATCTCGCCTGGTGACTTATTTTGATAGGCAGTCCTGTTGTCCGACTGGCCCCTTTAAGCTTTCAAGTAGCAAACCTGTTCATTGTGATGGTTATTTTTGAACCATAATTAATTGGGGAGTTCGCCATGTGTGTGACGGATTGTTGCATGTTGTATGGATAGAATATTGTGTTAATAACGTAAATGTTGGCTTTGAGCCTAGTGATGTGTTTATGACTCAATTCATGTAATTTTTTTGTATGTCACTCCTGTGTGGTGTAGTGGTAGTGTACTTGTAAATTTGACGGCGGTCATATATGTATTTCTTTTATTGGTCACGTGTTAACTTACTTGTTTTGATTTGTGTGAGAAGTCCTAAGTTTTTAGGCAGTAATGTTTTTGCTACGGCAGTTTGATTCCAATTTCATGCGGAAATTTTTATGTTGTATATTTTAAGTATAGGAAGTGTCGGTTTAGTTTTAAGTGTTGTATAGTTGTTCCCCGCGTCTGTCTAGCTCTAAGCAATGTGGATTCGTTGTCTGAATGTTTATTCTGGATGATGACGAATCATGCATTCGATTGTACACATCGTGAAGCATGCAGAACAGCACACGCGCATACATTGTCACTCTTGTTGATTTTCTTAAAGACACTTTGTCCGTGTATTTAATCTCTCCAGAGATGTGGCCTAGTTTTGGCATATACTTTTATTCAGTGGGAGTCTTTTGGGAGTTTGTTTTGTTAATTATTTTGTATAATTAGGTGATTTGTTATTAAATTCATTTGTTTTAACCCTGGCTTCACTTTTTCCTGCATGTTATTTTGTTATATGTTACCCTGCATGTTAATGAAGCGCTTTAACAACAACTTACGATATGGACTGTTACACCCCCCGAAACTGAGTCTCATAAGCTTCTTTGCAAGGGTTCATAAAACAAAAATGGCTGCCCAAGTGGGACTGTTGTTGTTGTTGCTTCGCTGATCTCATATTTATTTCGTTGAGAAATAATGCCAGGTCAAGCGGGCAAAGTAAATTCAGTAAATTGAGGCGATGTTGTACCGCCATATGCATTAGTAAAATCACTGAGTTCCTAAAGTTAGAGATATTGAACAAGGTTAGAATTTGATATTGTATTTGTTATAAACCTGTTCTGGCGCCCGGCATTAAAATTAGAAAATTTGCAAATTATTGAACTCAGTCAAAGCAGGAAGGTGTTGCCTTATATTTGACATTTAATTAACTTCGGTTAATTGGTGTTTTTCGTAAACTCTGTTGGATAGGAATTTAAAAGCAGATCACTAGGGAGTTATTTTGTTGTTTGGGAATAAGAGTAATTTTATTCAGTAAATTTTGTTACTGATATTTTATTAAATTAGAATCAGTAATATTTAAATGTTATGACATGTATGCGTGTGTATGACTGAAATCTTGGTGCATGACACTGTTTTCTCTGATTATATTTGTGTATTGTGCAATGGCGAGTGTTGAAGAAATTAAGGGATTGTTGGAACAGATGTCGATCCAAATGTCCGCGAAAACGGAAGAACAGTTAGTGCAGATGTCCGCGAAAACGGAAGAACAATTAAAAGAACAGTTAGGGCAGATGTCCGCGAAAACGGAAGAACAATTTAAAATTCAGAGCGAGAATTGTGAAAAACAGTTACACGACATGAGCGGTAATATTTCGGTCCAATTAGAGGTCCAGAAATTGGACACTGATAAACAATTTCACGAATTAAATCACAAACTATCGGAAACTGATAAACAATTAAATGAACTGAATCACAAACTATCGGAACAGGCGATAACACAAATAACACAAACAGAGCAATTAGGAAAGATCACTAATGACATCAATCAAAGTGTTAGGGAGGTAGAAAAACTGGCAGGTGAGGTCACAGAGAATAACGTCAAACAATTGGGTGAAATTAAAAAGTTGGAGGCGAAATTAGATCATAAACTCGTACAATTTGACGAAATGGTGGACGATAAACTAAAGCAAATAGAGGCAGCATGTGTCAACAACACAGCAGGAATAAAGAAAACACAAGGTAAATTGCAGCTACAAATTAATTCAGTCGACAACAACGTACTTGAATTAATCAAGGAAATGGATAAACTTGAGGTCAAGGCCGAAACAGAACGTATGCACTTGCGTGAAAACTTAGAGGACCAATTAAGTAAAACCCAGCAGGTCATAAGAAAGGAGGTCGGAGAACAATTAGTGAAAACACAACAGGTCATAAGAGAAGAGGTAGGAGAACAGCTCATTAAAAATCGGGATAATCTGGAAGAACAATTAAGTAAAACACAGCAGCAGATACAAGAGGTCGGAGAACAATTGGTTAAAACACAAGAGGTTATAAGAGAGGAGGTTGGAGAACAGATACGAGAAGAGCTAGAAAAGAATCAGGAAAGGAGCGAAGAGAAAATTAACAGTTTGAAAAGTAGGATCCGAAGAGATTGGGAACAGCAGGCAAACGCAAATAAAGAAGACAGGCTGACAATTTTAAAACGCTTGGGCGAATACAACTCAAGAATGCAGGCTTTGGAGGAAGGCGTAAAATCTAAATTACAAGAGCACTCAGATTTAATAATTAAAAACGAAATTAGGTCATTAGAGAATGCTACATTATTTTCGGCTGAAAATGTACCAGAAAAGCAGGGAAGCATTGGAAGTCCGGTAGGCTTGAAGTTGGCTGAGGATAACAGCCGGGGTCAAAGTCCCAAATTAACGAGCAACGCATTCCAAGAGTACAGGGGAGAGACTTCCACACCACAACCAAACTTGGCACCCGCCCAAGTAATCCAAGTCATCAGGGGAAATGATTTCAAGCCCGATAAATTCAAGGAGCACTCAGGAACCACTCCCAAAGCCTTTTTACGACAGTTAACTGATTATTTTAATGATCAACATATCGGCCCCGAAAAACAGTTGAGACTCGTGGAGAAATTTTTAGAGGGACCAAGCTTAACCTGGTTTTTAAGCTTTAAATATACTTTCACCGACATGGCTCAATTCCGAGAAGCGTTTTTAAAGAAGTTCTGGAGCCCTTCTTTACAGCAGGGGTTAAGAATGGACCTGTATACTCGAAAATACCACAGTACGCATCCGACCAGATTTTCGGAATTCTTTAGCCAACAGCTGGTAAAATTCCGCGATTTTGACGACCCCCCTAGCGAGCAAAATATGGTTCTAACCATCGGGAAACAACTTCCCATGCACATTCAACAGCTGTTAGTAGCCGGAAATATTCAGACCGCAGTGCAGGCCGAAGAATTACTCCGACACCTAGACGAGACGAGTATGGTCAGTCCACAGACAGGAAGGAGAAATATGGAATGTGTCAACACGGCAGAAGTGGTTCAGGGACTCCAAACTAGTCACAGCCAGGGGAACCAAACGAAAACTCAGTCCACAGGAACACAGTTCACACCGAGAAGGCAAGATTTCGATAGCCGGAACCAGTTCAACCAAAACAATCGAAATTTTCAGAATAACCGCGATAGATATAACCAAAACAACCACAATCAATGGACGTACCAGCGGGAATACACCAATTGGAGGGGAAACCAAAGGCAGGGTCGACCTTACCAAAGAAATGGAGATGGCAGGTGGAACAACGCGAGGAACCATCGCCAAGAAAATAGGGGAGACTATCGCAACAATTGGGACGAGCGGTATGTCGAGTCACAAAAATACTTAGATCAATTAAATGCCGAAGAGACGGAAAAAGAGAAGTGGGGGCGCGCGATGGCAAACAGACAGAGCCCAGACAATCATCAAGGAGAGGGGGCAGAAAGTTTATTGAGGCAACAGGAGAGGCGCGATGACAACCGGCGGAACACAACAAATGGGCCCCGGGATTTTAAAAAAAACTTCAAATGAACTAAAAAATGATAGTCTGAAAACGGAGGACGCCAGGGAGTGAGAAGAGATGATTGTGGCCAATATAGAAGAGTGGGTAGCATTCCCGGACGATTGCCTGGAGGAAGTGGTGAAAGACCGAGAAAATGTCATCAGACAATTGCCAATTATTTACGCACATATTGGAGGTATGAGGGTGAGATGTTTAATTGACACAGGTAGCCAGGTGAGCCTAGTCACTGAAGTTTTGGTAAAAGATATCGGAAGAAAACAAACTGTTCCAATTATGCCTGTACCGCTAATGAAAGTCAGAGGGGTTATTCCTGACAAGACCATCAATTGTAAACAGCAAGCATATTTAGACCTGGAAATATTGAACCACACTTTTTCGCAAACATTCATTGTCATACCGAAGATGAACTATAACATAATTTTGGGAGCCAACTTCATCTGTGATTTTCATGCTGTAATGGACTTACATAACAACACTAAGTTTCAAACAAGTTGAGGGGTTGAATCACGTGGGTTTAAACATGGAAGAGAGTCCACTAGAGAGAGAGGCGAATACTTGGGTCGTTGAAGAATGCACTAATGAGGCCAGAGATAAGAACTTGACGGAGGAGCGAGTAAGCCAGACAGCAGTGGTGGAAATTGACAGCCGAGATATTTCGCAGGAACTTTGGGTACATTTGACGGAAGAAGAAATTAGCGGAACTAAATTTGAAATTCTACTTCAGGAGCGACTTAAGGAGGCCATAGTAGGGGAACCTGATAGAAGAAGACTGGAAGAAATTTTGAGATTACATAAAGGAGCTTTTGACACCGTACCTGGAAAAGTTTTAAATTTTCAATATGCCATGCAAGTTACAGACTGGACCCCATTTAAAAGTAAATTGTACCCGATCCCAGAGAAACATTTTGCTCAGGTGAAGGACATCATTACTAATTTATTAGATTCTGGCATGATAGGAAAGCAGCAACCCCGTACCTGAACGCAATATTGGCTGTGGCCAAGCCAAATGGATCAATTAGGCTATGCCTAGACGCGCGAGTTTTGAACAGTAAACTGCTAGTTGAGCATGACCAAGCACCTAGGATCAAAGATGTTTTGAAAGGCTTCCATGGGTAGAAGATATATTCGAGTGTCAATTTGACAAATAGTTTCCACCATCTTGAACTTGAAGAAAAATCTCAACTGTTGACGGGATTTTTATTCGATAACCAAAGTTATATCTGGTCTCGAATGCCCTTTGGCGTGAAAACTGCTGGATGTGCACTGATAAGAGCACTAGATAGGAATCTGACTGAGGAGGTCAAGAGCTTCACTACAAGATATGTTGACGACATATTAATTGCATCTGAAACAATGGAGGAACACCTGATAAACTTAAATAAACTTCTGGATAACTTGAGAACCATGAACTTCAAAATTAATCTAAAGAATTCACACTTTTGCCAGAGCGAGATTCTGTATTTGGGGCATATAATTGATGTTGAGGGCGTGAGACCTAATCCAGCCAAGATTGACGCTATCAAGAAATTTCCCACACTAACTAAAGTCAAGCATGTAAGAGCGTTTTTGGGAGTGACAGGCTTCTTCAAAGAAAATTGCCCTGGATATACAGAAACAGTAGCACCTATGCAAGAGATGTTAAAGAAGGCAAACCGATGGTCGTGGAATGAGGAGTGCGACAGGTCTTTTAGAGCTACGAAAGACTTATTGGAAAACTGTGTGAAGCTTGGATATCCGGACTTTGAGAAGAGATTTATTATTCAAGCAGATGCTTCATTGATTGGAATCGGTGCTATGCTGTACCAAGAGGACGCTGAAGAACCCAAGAAGAGATCATATTTGGCATTTACGAGTCGTAAATTGAGGAAGCACGAGAGGAACTACACCGTGACGGAGCTTGAGCTGTTAGCAATTTTATATTCTCTTCAACAGTGGCGTAAGATGATCTTCGGCTATTCCATTATTGTTAGAACCGACCACCATGCACTGACATTTTTATTCAAGACGACGATGGCAAGTGAGAGAGTTACGCGCTGGTCCATCTATATACAGCAGTTTGACATTACAATAGAGCATTGCCCTGGAAGGATGAACGTCATACCAGATGCCTTGAGCAGGAATCCTGAAGACGAGAACGAAGTAACAGCGGAAGTTCACAGTATAACATTAACACCTAAGGCTCATGAGTTTTTGGAGAAATTAAAGGAAATTCGGAAGGAGCAAGAAGCAGACCCATGGATGATGATGATGATGATGATGATGATGATCAAGTTCTACAGGAAGGAATTACAACCAGATTCACCTGAATACCGAGAAGCCCGTGCTAAAGAAGCGAGATTTCACTACTTAAATAACTTGTTGCATAAGTACGTGGATGAGCATCATACCAAACTGCGAATCCTAGTTCCAGCATCACTACAGAGAGGATTGACGTGGCATGTCCACGAGAGCTTAGCACATATCGGCACGGATAAGACTGAAGCTACGATAGGGGAGACTTTCACTTGGCCTAAGATGCGATTCACCATTGTGGAAGTGATAAGAACTTGTGACGCATGCCAGCGCACTAAACCGAACAACTTCATTATGAAACAACCTCCGAGACCACTATTACCTCAAAACCCATGCGAGATGCTCGCTATTGACTGTTTTGGCCCTCTAGTCAAAGGAAAGCGTGGATGCCGACACATTTTGGTGTGTGTCGATGTATTTTCAAAGATGGTCGTGTTATGTCCAATCCAAAAGACGACATCAAAACAAGTCCTCAGTAGAACTCAGAACAAAGTTATTCCGATGCTTGGGAAGCCGGAATCCATTTTATCAGACCATGGTACTTATTTCACGAGTAATGTTTTTAGGCAAGGTCTGGAGAGCCTAGGAATAAAACATGTATTTTCAAGCATTCGTCATCCTTGTGGGAATCCGAGCGAGAGAACGATTCGCTGTGTTGCCAAATACTACAGAGTAATGATTCCTAACGATCATAATAAATGGGTTGACAAAGTAGGAGACATCGAGATGTGCATGAACACCACTAAGCACGAGTCGACGGGTCAAGTCCCACTAATTGTACACCACAACAGGTTGCCAGAGAGGTCTTGGGACAAGATTATTCCATGCCCAAGGGATCCACTATTAGCACATGAGTTGCGAATCCAGCGAACGAGAGAGCACATGAGGAACCAAGCGGACCGAAGACTCAGAAGGTACAGAGGAAAGAAGTTTCACCGGGAACTACAAGAACAAGAGTTAGTGCTGGTTCGCAGACCACCGATATCTGATCCGAAAAACAAAGTCTTTGCAAAATTCTGTCCAAAATTTATTGGCCCGTTCCGTGTCATTAAGAATCTGGGTAACAATGCTTACAGGCTTGAAGTGAGCACTGGTGCTAAATCTGTTTTTAATAGCGCCAACTTAAAACCGTATTACAGAAGGGAACCATTTGATGAATAAGAAAGATGATGTGTGCAGAATCAGTATTGCAAAATTTTATTTTGAGAGCCAACACTCAAATGTACGTGGACGTGGAGCGCCGGAGAGAGAGCGCTTTGTTTTGTAAACAACAAGCAGCTGAGACGACAGGAGTGGCAATCACGTGAGGAGAAGGGGGAGGTCTAGCGAAGAAGTATGAATGACATTCCGGCGAGGGAGCGCGCACACTAATTGGGTCAGTGGACTGTATGCTCGAGCAGCTGAGCGAGATACTAAAGAGATGTTGTTGTTACTACTGTGGATATTGTTTTTGAAATCCAAATCAATTACTTGCTTCGGATTTCAAAACCTTGCTGAGGATAAATGAACCCTTATTAATCTGCGATAAATAAGTATTCATAATTTATTATTATTATTACTGCAGCCCAGGCAGTACTTGTGGAAGTTGACGAGAATAAAGGCAAGGTAGCGTGTCGCAATGATTGCCACAGAGGAGAGCTTGTAGCTATTCTTGAAGAACGGCCTGGTAAGCTGAGTTCAAGGCCAAATTGTGTAACAACTTGCACCAGAATTGGAATCATAAAGGGACGGTCACGAGTTACTTACAACCGACCTACGATTGAATCACCCAATCAGGAGAGACCACGCCAATATCACGCGATGGATGGCGTCAGTGGTAAAAAGCGCGCGGAATTGATTATCTAAAGAACCGCCGATCGGAATTATCTCCGCACGAGTGCGATGAGACGTTTGAATTATTTGAAGATTGACACTAGTCCCATCTGTGTGAGATGAAAACTCTGGAAAAATTTTCTAAATCCGTCCCACTCTTCCGTACCCTGTCAGTTTCTAATAAATTGGTCGACGAGAAGCTGTTCGATGTCTTTCTGTTCGTGAGCTCTGTGAGCTAACTTCACGCCCGTTTGTATAGCGATTTTAACGCTCAGATATAATTCGAAGTTATTTTATTTGTGAGCTCTGATGAGCTAAATTCACGCTAGATTGCGTAGCAATTTTTAACGCTCTTAATTATTTTGAAGCATAATACTTTGTGAGCTTTGTGAGCTAAATTCACGCCAGCGTGCGTGGTGATTTGAAACGTGTATATTCTCAAAGACAACTATTTTCAGCTCTTAGGGGCAAGACTTGTAAAGTTCTAATTAGCGCTCACCCGAGCGAAGGTCAGGCAGAGCAGTGTAGAGATTACCAAGCGTGATAGCGACTGTGGGTCGGTCAGACTTTAAAACTTGTTTTGTCGAGCCAGTGGCGATGGACTCGAAGTGTGTATTTCATGTATATTTTTAAGTGTATTTTTCATGTGTGTATTGCGCGTGTGTGAGCGATATTTAGGGAAAGTCTTCGTAATTAATCGCATAGGACTATTTGTGGGCGAATTTAGTAACCCACAAGCGATTATAGCCAGGTCAAATTATAATATCATTGAACTTTTCTTCCAAGGAGACTACATCAAGATGTCCAACATGTGGTCAGGAGCTGGGATGATGTCCGACGCTTCAACGAAGACGACTATGGAGTGCTAACTTTTCCATAGGGAAATGGGCTGAGATGGATGTCATAATGTTCTGCAAGCTGAGACGGTGATATTGATTATTCAATTATGTAGTTAGATTGGCGGGGGAACTTTTGTAAATAGTTCATTTTTCTTTTTCTTGTTTTAGAGTGTTTTTTCTTGTACCGGCACTAATTGTTTTAAATGGACGTTGGCGCGTGGCCAAAGTGTTTGTTGTGTATTTTTTTTTTGTGGAGTCATATTTAATGTGCACGGCGCGTGTACGTGATGTTTATCCATGCAAATGCGAAACCCGTTACATTCGATAAGTGGTGCTTTATTAAAGTTCATATTTGTGATAGGAAAGGGAGGTAATTACTGTAAGATGTTTGCTGAACAGGTTAATATTCATATTAGGGTTGCCAAGTGCAACGATTTAAGATGTAATTGTAGAACACCTTAGTTCTAATTTGATAGATTTTTTTTGAGTCCTTTTCAGGTTATTTAGTCACGGCGTAGAACGGTGGCGCCAGCAAGTGGAAAATATTTATGTCTTTTTATTTCAGGGTCTGTCAAACCCATACGTGTGATCCTGTGTGTGTTATTGTGTCAGGTGTGTGTGTGTCCTACCGCCCTCATATTTTTGTTGTTGTATTTTGATGGAAAGGCAGGGTGCTCTAGGGAGACCGCTGTTCCTTGTCCATAATGCTGATTCTTGGATTTCCTAGTGGAAATGCCGGGATATTTTGTTCTGACACACACACACGTATTATTGTGCTTTGGGGCACGCTTCTTCGAGATTCGATCCCGGCCTTGGAGGTCGAGGTCTTTGTGACACGTGGGTTGACAGATATGCAGATTTCCACAAATCGCCCGTCTCGCCTGGTGACTTATTTTGATAGGCAGTCCTGTTGTCCGACTGGCCCCTTTAAGCTTTCAAGTAGCAAACCTGTTCATTGTGATGGTTATTTTTGAACCATAATTAATTGGGGAGTTCGCCATGTGTGTGACGGATTGTTGCATGTTGTATGGATAGAATATTGTGTTAATAACGTAAATGTTGGCTTTGAGCCTAGTGATGTGTTTATGAGTCAATTCATGTATTTTTTTTTGTATGTCACACCT
This sequence comes from Meconema thalassinum, assembly GCA_946902985.2. Classification (NCBI taxonomy): domain Eukaryota; kingdom Metazoa; phylum Arthropoda; class Insecta; order Orthoptera; family Tettigoniidae; genus Meconema; species Meconema thalassinum. The sequence continues at coordinate 380,061,072 of OX336394.1, read as the reverse complement.
GTGTGGTGTAGTGGTAGTGTACTTGTAAATTTGACGGCGGTCATATGTGTTAACTTACTTGTTTTGATTTGTGTGAGAAGTCCTAAGTTTTTAGGCAGTAATGTTTTTGCTACGGCAGTTTGATTCCAATTTCATGCGGAAATTTTTGTGTTGTATATTTTAAGTATAGGAAGTGTCTGTTTAGTTTTAAGTGTTGTATAGTTGTTCCCCGCGTCTGTCTAGCTCTAAGCAATGTGGATTCGTTGTCTGAATGTTTATTCTGGATGATGACGAATCATGCATACGATTGTACACATCGTGAAGCATGCAGAACAGCACACGCGCATACATTGTCACTCTTGTTGATTTTCTTAAGGACACTTTGTATGAAAATCCACAGCCTGCTTCCAGTCTCCTACCGGGTCAGGAATGGAATGAATGAAGCCCCCATCTAGCGGCGAGGATATTAACTGTGCCGGCTGCCGAGGCCTGACGCACTCCTCTGGGGCAATGATTAAATGAATGACAGATGAAATGAAATGATAGTGGAGAGTGGTGCTGGAATGAAATTTTGACAGGGAAAACCGGAGTACCCGGAGAAAAACCTGTCTGCCTCCGTTTTGTCCAGCACAGATCTCACATGGAGTGACCGGGATTTGAACCACGGATCCAGCGGTGAGAGGCCGGCATGCTGCCGCCTAAGCCACGGAGGCTTCTAAGGACACTTTGTCCGTGTATTTAATCTCTCCAGAGATGTGGCCTAGTTTTGGCATATACTTTTATTCAGTGGGAGTCTTTTGGGAGTTTGTTTTGTTAATTATTTTGTATAATTAGGTGATTTGTTATTAAATTCATTTGTTTTAACCCTGGCTTCACTTTTTCCTGCATGTTATTTTGTTATATGTTACCCTGCATGTTAATGAAGCGCTTTAACAACAACTTACGATATGGACTGTTACACCCCCCGAAACTGAGTCTCATAAGCTTCTTTGCAAGGGTTCAGTATGTATCAATCCAATAGTCAGTATTTACAATTTCACTGTTTATATAGCACAAATTCATTCCCACACAGTATGGCTCTGACATTTTTTACAGTCGCAACGATCCCCAGTTGCACAGAGAACACACTCACACACTTTTCAACCAACTCAGAGGTCTGTCCAATTTATAAATGCTATTTGGTACAGTGTTTCCAACCCAACCCCTCCGTAATTGTTTGCCAATCCAGATGCCATCTTATCAAACAGACAAACAGCATCTTCAACACTCCTATAATCATATTTTATGGTTATACCTGCACCCTCGCTGCTGGTTCTCCTTGGCCAGAGGAGCAACTCCAACCACAGCGATGGGACCAAGATTAAAAGTCCCTGATTCAATCATACTTTACCCTTATTGGGTATCAAGTGCTACTGTAGAGCAGATTTGCTCACTCGACTGTATTTTATGTTTATTAGAAGAAATATTCATTTTAGGTTCCTTGTTGACAGTTGATATGTAAATTTAAACTTTTCAAATTTTTCTGCCTATTCAACACCTTTTATTCCTAGCGCTTATATGGGTACATGTTTGGGAATTCAACCGACTCCTCCTTCAGCCCACACTCCTTATGATTAGGACACATCATGAATATATAAACATCATATTCCTCAAAGACAAAACACACTTGATACAATAAATTTACTTAAAAACTGTTTAAAAACTGTATTTTATGAGACAATACTAAAAAAGATGGTTTTTGCTTTGGTAAATTTTAGTTCATAAAGATTATCAACCTGTTCAGCCTTGTCAATACATTAAAATTGTGTACATGTTTCGATCCATATTGAAGTTCTTCATCAGTTCCTTTCTACAATTACCTCAAAATGTATTTTGCATTGATTCGAACAATTGTAATTGTTTTTGTAAACACCTGTTTTGGTCCAAACTGCTGATCACCTATAATCACTATTTAACCATCACCAACCCATTACAGACAACTGGTTATGTCATAATTTAACTCACCAAAACCTAACCGCCATAGACCAATGGTAGAAACGTAATACATACACACACTTAAACTCTCAGAAAAATTTATGCTTGGAAAAATTAGGGGACTCGAGAGATGCAGGTAATGGCACCAAGGTGGATCGAGTCCACCAAAAATACAATCAATATCCTACTGAAAGATCTGAGGCACTTAATGATATATAGAAATATCTGGAGGTACAACACCCATGCAGTCGCCAGGGGTCGTCGTCTACATGACCCCTTAATGATGATGATGATGATGATGATGATGATGATGATAAGCCCTCGACAATTTAAATTTCCCAACTCAAAAACCCCTACATCCTAGGAAGCTTGCAAGGGTTGATAACATCAGCGTCAAGTTGTGACGTCCATAATCAATCCTATATCTTGGGTATCATATTCTCCAGTGAACCAGAACATTTTACAATAGTTTGAGGTTCAAAAATACTACATTACTGCAACTTAAACTAGCTCCGCGTGAGGGGATGATGAGTACGTGGAGGTCAGGGGGAGAGGGGAGTAATATAGATCGTGATACATTACACTACAAAATTCCCCACAGCATCCACTACGTCATGGACAACACTAAAGCTTTAAACCAATGGTTCTGAACCCGTAGGAGTCTGCGGACCACTCAGCCTGAAATTGAATCATGTACGGACCCCCCTCCTCTCTCTCCCTCCCCCGATACATCTTATCAGTTGTAACCCTTCCTCAGCGCCTTTGCCATAAGAATATTCAAAGATGATTAAGCAAAACAGTTTTTAGAACACATTATTTATTATTACTATTAATTAGTGTACAGTACAACTAAATACCAAATTATTTAATAGAACAAAATTACTATTTGTTATAATACTGTATATAGCCTACATAATATGAAAAGTCTCAATTACAAATTTATGTTCAAGCAACAATTTTGTTTGAAAAGGACATTGCAAAATAATAATAACCATAATAATTTTAATTTTGCCCTGTGACTTTCTGGTTGTTTAATGTTGGTGAAAGTTTGTTTTCGACGAGTAAGTTAAACATAAGTTATGAAAATTATTTTGTATCATAATATAATAACACTTATTTTACAGATGTTTTGTTGTTTGAGTCTTCAGTCTTTTGACTGGTTTGATGCAGCCCTCCATGCCTCCCTGTCCTGAGCTAATCGTTTCATCTCTACATGGCTACCACACCCTACATCCGAGGCAATCTGTTTAACATACTCTAACCTTGGTCTACCCCTACGGTTCTTGTCCTCGACCCTTCCTTCCATAACTAAGCTTGCTATTCCTGGGTGTCTTAGAATGTGTCCTACCAACCTATCTCTTCTTTTCATTAGCAGTCGCCAGAAACATCTCTCCTCTCCCACTCGTCTTAATACCTCTTCGTTATTGATTTTACAGATATTTCAATTCAAAACTTGTTAGTCATCACTGCGGATTCATTCGGACGATTCTTGTTCAACACACATAGTTTTCGAAATCTCCATTTATTGGCCACTTTCTTTATGCGTGCTGGTGGACCATTTTCTCCCACGGACCACTCCCGAGGCTCTCGCGGACCACCACTTAAGAACCAGTGCTGTTAATAAGGCTTTACATACAAAAAAAAAAAAAAATCTAAGGTTTAAGTCCCAGACACCCTTGCTTGTATCACAAGCAGTAATTTACGTCATCTAACCTAGTAACGACCGTTGGTTTTGCCCAGACCATCGTCTAACCTAGAAGTGACCAATGGTTTCGCCCAGACCATCGTCTAACCTAGTAGCAATCAATGGTTTCGTCCATACCGTCATCTAACCAAGTAGCAACCAATGGCTCTGTCTCATCATAGTTTTAGAGTACAGTGCAACTTTTCGATTAAATTGAACAACTAAAAGTCATGTATGAACATTCATAACTTACCACCAAACCTCGCACTTGAACACAAGTCACTACATCAGCGTATAACGACACACTGTTTGAAACCTCACACAAATGAACATCAACGTCCTCACGTCATCCATGATGACGTCAACTACACTAAAAATTTCCCCTAGACACGATGTATCGCAGTATATACTTGTTGATTAGTGGTTGTTGTTTTAAGGGATGGAAAAGCAAGGTAATCTGTCCCGATATATACCTGAAACGGGGGAGAGTTGTAGTGAGTTCAATTGGTAACACTGGAGGAGACCAAATCCTGGGGGGAAAAATCAAAATACCTGTGGTAAAGGTTGGGAAAAATTCTGGAGATGATGTAGTAATAGATGTTTGCTCCTCCGCTGACTATTGCCCACCTACCATCCCCTTTTAAGATCATGACTTATATAGACAAAACTCCAGCTGAGTCCGCCATTATATGCGTGATACAAATACAGTATTGCCAACCCCACGCATACGGTACTACTGTATAGCCGGTATTGTCCAGACCAATAATTGCTGGTTTATGTCATGCACAGTGGGAGTACTCATGCATCAATAATCTTTCTCCAGACCAATCGTTTTGGTATCCCACATGTTGTCAACAGTAATGTGACATCAGTGTGTGCGTCTGAGTAGCCCAACAGTTGAAGAGACATCATACGCCGGAGAAACATGGCTGCCATCGTTGAATGAGCAAGAAATAAAAACATATAATTACGTAATTTTGCACATACTTCTGGTGCAGTAGTGATAATTGGCAGTAAATTCAATTGTTAATGACTCCCAGAAAGGTATGAAATTGATATATTATCTATAATTAGCCAAGTACAAGTGTAAAAGAGGGATCACTCTTATTGCTCATGTAGCTAGATCTTTGAGAGAGTATTTGAAGGCAAACTGAGGAGGAAGATAGAAGGAGAGTTGGAAGAAGAACAGTATGGTTTTAGGAAAGACAGATCAACATTTGACCTAATCTTTACATTCAGGCAAATGAAGGAGAAAAGATGGGAATTTGGAAAAGACATGGTGATGACATTTATTGATATTGAGAAAGCATATGACAGTGTGCCTAGACAGGTGGTTTGGGATGTATTAAGAAAAAGAAGAGTTATCAGAGCAGAAGTCCAAATGTTAAAAGCTATGTACAAAAATTACGTCAGTAGCATGAAGACCAGTATAGGAGAAACAGAATGGTTTAAAGTGGAAACGGGTCTCCGACAGGGAAGTGTATTGTCCCTATTATTATTCATCATAGTCATGGATGAAATCCACAAGAAGGTCAAACAGAGATTGGGACAAGAAGCAACAAAGGCCATGCTGTTTGCAGATGATATAGTTATATGGGGTGAGGATGAAAAGGATGTACAAAAACAACTAGATGTATGGAACCAAGAGATAGAGAAATTTGGGATGAAAGTAAGCACAGAGAAGAGCAAGACAATGGTAATGTCAAGAGGAAGGAAGAAAGGAAGAGGAAAGATAGAATTAAATGGCAAAATTCTAGAAGTCGTTAAAAGTTTCAAGTATTTGGGAAGTGTGATCACAGAAGATGGAAAGATAACTGAGGAAATTGGAAAGAGAATACAACAAGCGAACAGTTTTTACCAGAGTGTAAGGGGTATTGTGTGGAACAGAGATGTCCCAAAGAAATGCAAAAAAGTATTATATACAACCTACTACAGACCCATACTAACATACGCAGCTGGAGCGTGGACTACTACAAAAAGAGAGGAGAGTAGAATACAAGCCGCAGAGATGAAATTCCTAAGAGGTATAGAGGGCAAGACCAGAAGAGATAGAGTTAGAAATGAAGAGATTAGAGAAAGGACAGGAATATTGAAGCTGCAGGACAGGATAGAAACAACAAAGTTAAAGTGGTATGGACATATGATTAGAATGGGAGAGGAGAGAGTACTGTGAAAAGATGACAGGGAAGAGACCACGAGGTAGGCCCCGGAAGAGATGGGCAAATACAGTGTGGGAGTGTGTAGAAAAGAAGGGAGGAAAACCCGAAGATGTACTAAAATCAGGAGAGGAGTGGTGGAGAGACAGGCAACGATGGAGGTCCTTAATTCACAACCCGACCCAGGAAGCTGGAAACGGGAAATGAAGATGATGATGAAGTGTAAAAGCCAGGATTTGGTCCCCTCCAGATTTATTAAAAGTACTGTCAATTTATTATCACTAATGCACCAGAACCATATGCTAAATTACATAAAATACGTGATTTTATTTCTTGCTCATTCAACGTCGGCAGCCATTTTTGTCAGGTCTCATCAACTGTTGCCGCCACACACACTGATGTCACATTACTGTTGCCAACATGTGAGATACCAAAACGATTGGTCTGGAGAAAGATTATTGATGCACAAGTATTCCCACTGTGTGTGACAAAAACCAGGGGTGTATTAGCTAAGTGAGCTGTGCTACCTAGTAAATGTTGGTCTAGGCAAAAACAACTGGTCTGGATAAGGATTATTGAGACGTTGGCAATGCTGCATTTGTCCACAATTCATGCATATAATGGTGGTCTCAGCTGGAATTTTACTATATAGGTTGTGATCTAAGAAGGGGATGGCAGGTGGGTTATAGACAGCAGGGGCATAAACATCTATTACTACAGTATATCATTTACCGATTCTATTGTTCATAATCATCATCAATTTCCATTTTCCAGCTTTCTTTCTTTCATCATTATACAAAAGGTATCTTAGCTAATTTGAAGCCTCCATGGCTTAGGCGGCAGCACGCCAGCCCTCACCGCTGCGTCCGTGGTTCAAATCCTGGTCACTCCATGTGAGATTTGTGCTGGGCAAAGCGGAGGCAGACAGGTTTTTTTCCGGGTACTCCGGTTTTCCCTGTCACAATTTCATCCCAGCAACACTCTCCACTATCATTTCATTTCATCTGTCATTCATTTAATCATTGCCCCAAGGGAGTGTGACAGCTTCGGCAGCCGGCACAGTTCATATCCTCGCCGCTAGATGGGGGCTTCATTCATTCCATTCCCTGACCCGGCCGGTCGACTGGAAGCAGGCTGTGGATTTTCATTTTCATCTTAGCTAATTTCAGTAGTTAAGGAATTTATTTTTGTAGGACTCCCTCTACTCCAGTTTTAATAGACTTTTGTTTCTACTTTCTTTTTGTAGACTAACAAGATAATTTCGTCTTGCGACAGTCTTTCTTAAATAATGAGCAAAACAGTTCCGGTATATTCACAGCTATTCGCTAGTGCAACTCCACTTATAAATAACTAGCTGAAGTACCCGTGCTTCGCTACGCGTCATAAATAAATTAAAATATGAAGGTGACAGTTAAAACAGGGGATAGGCGAGGTGCTGCGCAGAGGGAGATTAAGGATGGAACATTTTGTCCAACTACACCGCTCGGCGTTGACCGTGTTTTATAGCACAAATTTAGGTTTTACTCGCTAACGGTTGGAGATACCTTTCGGATAGAAAATGTAATTTTTAACCTCGTATATACCATCAAAAGTTTGCTATTTCTTAGCGTTCTCTTTGTATTTGAAATGGAAATATGAAAGTTTTAAACCAAAGGGTGTAGTGAAGTCACTAAAATGGTCGCCATCTTTAAATAGTACAAAGTATTGAAATCAAAAGTAACCTATATGTTAACCAGGTAAATCAGCTACTTCCATGTAAAATTCATGTAAATCGGACCAGTGGTACTTGCGTGATTGAGTAATACATAGACGCACATCATCTCATTTTTAGCCTCGCTTCGCTCGCGTCATAGTCGTGTCATATTGTTATTCAATGAAATGCAGGTTTAACCCCATTAACACCCCTTTAGAACCTGAATATCCAAAAATCCCTCCTTGGTAGACATTTTCGACACACAACAAACATATCCCCAAAATATCATTCTTCTAACTTTAATCGTTTGGGTTGGTCGATGAGAGTGAACATCCAAAAATCCTTCATTAGGGGACGTTTTTCTTCCAGAATTTCACCCCTCCCCATAGGCCCCTTAAATTGGATTTATGAAAAAACGGTCGAACACATATTTATTTTATTTATTTATTTATTCATTTATTTATTTATTTATTTTTAAGCTGATTGATTTCCTCAGAGTTTCAAACTCCTCGCTTATGTCGTTTAAGAGATACACGGTCCGTTAGGAATCTTTCAACCCCCACTTTTCATCCCTTTCACCTCATAATATACACTACATCGAAAAACCATTAGACATGTGTCAGCTTATTTTTAATGATTAGTATATATGCCAAGTATCACATCCCCAAATGAAACCACTTGTGAGATATGGTTATTCAATGAAATGCACGTTTACCCCCCTTAACACCTATTTAGAACCTGAATATTCTAAACTCTTTCCTTAGTGGACGTTTTCGACATACAACGAACATATCCCCAAAATGTCATGTTTCTAACTTTAATAATTTTGGCTGGGCTATGATGAGTGAGTGAGTCAGTCAGGACATTTCCTTTCATTTATTTTTGATAATTTCACCCCTCCCCATGAACCCCTTAAATTGGATTTATGAAACAAACGGTCGAACACCTATTTACTTATTTAAAGCTGTTTTCCCCCTGAGTTTGATGAGTAAGTGAGTCAATCAGTTAGGACACTTTCTTTCCTGTTTTTTTTTTCCCCCAGAATTTCACCTCTCACCAAGGGCCGCTTAAATTGGATTTATGAAAAAAACAGTCGAACACCTATTTACTTGTATTTTAAGCTGTTATTTTCCCGCCGAATTTTAAACTTCTCGCCTATGTCCTTTAAGAGATACACGCTCCGTCAAGAATCCCTCAACCCCCAATTTTCACCCCTATCACCTCATAATATACACCACATCAATAAACCCTTAGACATATGTCTGATTATTTTTAATGATTAGTTTATATACCGAATATCACATCCCCTAAGAAACAACTCATGATATATCGTTATTCAATGAAATGCACGTTTACCCCCTTAACATCTCTTTAAAACCCGAATAAACAAAAATCATTCCTTAGTTGACGTTTTCGACATACAGCGAACATATTCCCAAAATTTCATTTTTCCAACTTTAATAGTTTTCGCTGGGCGTGATGAGTGAGTGAGTCAGACAGGACATTTTCTTTCAATTATTTTTACCAGAATTTCACCCCTCCCCATGGGCCCCTTAAATTGGATTGATGAAAAAACGCTTGAACACCTATTAACTTATTTTTAAAGCTGTCTTTTTCCCCTGAGTTTGGTGAGTGAGTTAGTCAGTTAGGACACTTTCTCTCCTTTTTTCCCCCAGAATTTCACCCCACTCCATTGGCCCCTTTAATTAATTTATGAAAAAACGGTCGAACACCGATTTACTTATCTTTTTAGCTGATGATTTTTCGCTGCGTTTCAAATTTCTCGCCTATGTCGTTTAAGAGATAGGCCTACTCGCTCCGTTAGGAATCCTTCAACCCCCACTTTTCACTCCTTTCACCTCATAATAATACACCACATCGAAAAACCCTTAGACACATGTCTGCGTATTTTTAATGATTAGTTTATATGCCGAGTATCACATCCACAAATGAAACGACTCGTGAGATATTGTTATTCAATGAAATTCAGGTTTAACCCCCTTAAGACCCCTTTAGAGCCTGAATATCCAAAAATCCTCCCTTAGTGTACGGTTTTGACATACAACGAACATATCCCCAAAATGCCATGTTTCCAACTTCAATATTTTTGGCTGGGCGATGATGAGTGAGTGAATGAGTCAGGACATTTTCTTTCATTTTTCCCCCTTCAGAATTTCACCCCTCCCGATGAACCCCTTCAATTTGATTGATAAAAAAAACTGTCGAACAGCTATTTACTTACTTTAAAGCAGTTTTTCCCCCCGAGTTTGATGAGTGAGTCAGTCAGTCAATCAGTTAGGACATTTTCTTTCCTGTCCCCCCCCCCCCTCACAGAATTTCACCCCTCCCCATGGGCCTCTTAAATTGGATTTATGAAAAAAAAAACGGTCGAACACATATTTACTTATTTTTATGCTGATTTTTTTCCGCTGAGTTTCAAACTCCTCGCCTATGTCGTTTAAGACATACACGCTCCGTTAGGAATCTTTCAATCCCTACTTTTCACCGCTTTCACCTCATAATATACTCCACATCGAAAAACCCTCAAACACGTGTCTTACTTTTTAATGATGAGTTTATATGCGTGTATCACATCCCCCAATGAAACCAATCGGGAGATATTGTTATTCAATGAAATGCAGGTTTAACCCCATTAAGACCCCTTTAGAACCTGAATATCCGAAAATCCTCCCTTAGTAGACTGTTTTGAAATACAATGAACATATCCCCAAACTGTCATGTTTCTAACTTCAATCATTTTGGCTGGGCGATGATGAGTGAGTGAGTGAGTGAGTCAGGACATTTTCTTTCAATTTTCTTTTTTCAGAATTTCACCCCTCCCCATGAACCCCTTAAATTTGATTTATGAAAAAAACTGTCGAACAGCTATTTACTTACTTTAAAGCAGTTTTTCCCCCTGAGTTTGATGAGTGAGTGAGTCAGTCAATCAGTTAGGACATTTTCTTTCCTGTTTCTCCCCCCCCCCCCCCTCCAGAATTTCACCCCACCCCATGGGCCCCTTAAATTGGATTTATGATGAAACGGTCAAACACATATTTACTTATTTTTATGCTGATTTTTTCCCGCTGAGTTTCAAACTCCTCGCCTATGTCGTTTAAGAGATACACGCTCCGTTAGGAATCTTTCAATCCCCACTTTTCACCCCTTTCATCTCATAATATACACCACATCGAAAAACCCTCCGACTCGTGTCTTCTTATTTTTAATGATGAGTTTATGTGCGGAGTATCACATCCCCCAATGAAACCAATCGGGAGATATTGCTGTTCAATGAAATGCAGGTCTACCCCCTTAACACCCCTTTAGAACCAGAATATCCAAAAATCCTCTCTTAGTGGGCATTTGCGGCCCTTGGGGAAGCTGCATACCAAATTTCATTCCAATCCGTTTGATGGTTTCTGAGATTTCGTGATGAATGAATGAGTGAGTGAGTGGTATTTGACAAATATATAGTAGAAGATAGTGTCAAGTCTTTGTTATGCTAAACTCGGTTGACAGTGCTGTGTGAGAAGTTGAGTAACTAACGTGATTTCAAGTAAAGATCCTCATTTTCTATACCGGTAGTGCAGAGCGCAAATGGCATCCGGCCGTGTCTCGACTTGAGCTATGTTGCCATGGAAACTCTCCGCCTTGCCATTCCTTCATGAGTATATTTTATGATTTGATTAGCATGTGCTGGAGTGCAAAAGGGTCGAAATCAGAAGAATGAGAAAGACTATCGTAAATTCATGTAGCCAGCGGTTCCTTCTGGGTCCTAAACTATGTGTATGCAAAATTTGGTTGAGATTGGTGGAACGGTGTAGATTTGTATACGGAACAGATCCACATACATACCCACATACATACAGACTTTCACTTTTATATATTAGATTGTGTATCAATATATTTCTTCGAATGCTGCAAAATTACCACTCCTACCTCACACCAAGCAAGTATCCCAATTAATAGAGCTAAGGAAACAAAAAACAAAAGAAATACCCAAAGACTTTTACGCTACAGACGCCATGATTGACAGGAGATGGGCTAAAGCGAACCAAGAACTGCGATCGGTGCTAACCAGACTTTCAGTGCACTGCTATCACCACAAGATATGTAGAAATGACAAATTTCACGAACCAAACAATGCATGTGTATGCGTACTATGCAACGATACCACCTAACTAAATGTCATAAGAGGATTAAGTCAATCATCGACTATAGCAAATACTAGATCTCATCATCATCATCTTGTACAGTTTCCAGCCCCTGGCTGGATCTGATTGGAACATAAGCCTCGCAAATTAGTCCTTTCTTCCCACCACCTCTCCGCTGTCACTCTGGTCCAATCCTCGCCTCTCTTCTTGACACATTCCTCCACTCCTTTCAGCCATCTATCTCTTGGTCTTCCCCTTGGTCATTTCTTCTGCATCTGCATCTCATGTATCCTCTTGGGAATCCTCTTCTCATCCATTCTCTTTAAGTGTCCATATCACCTCAGTCTTCATGTCTCAATCCTACCTTGCAAGGGCTCCTCTTTCACCATTTCCCTGACCTTTTCATTCCTCCACCTGTCTCTTCTTGTTACTCTGATCCTACTTCGCAGAAACTTCATTTCACCTGCCTGTATTCTGCTTATGTCTCTTTTCTTCATTGTCCACGTTTCTGAAGCATAGGTCAGTATCGGGATATAGTAGCTTCTGTATAACACTTCCTTGCTTTTTTGTGGGACATCTTTATTCCACACTAAGCTCCTAATGCTTCTCAGAAATGCTTCTGACTGTCTGCCACGTTCCGTAATCTCTTTGTCATTTCTCCCATTTTCCTCCACTATACTTCCCAAGTACTTGAGACTTTCCACCTTCTTCAGCTGTCCACCTCCAAGTGTTATCCCACTCATTGGTCTGTCCTTTTTCCTGGTCATTAACAGGATCTCACATTTACTGATGTTGAACTTCCATCCGTACTCTCCCACTGTTTCTTCCCAAGCCTTCAGTTGCTCCTGAATTTCCTCCTCCTTGTTTCCCCAGACCATGAGATCATCTGAAAACACCATTGCTTTCATCTTATCTTCTCCTATCTTTCCTGCTATCTGTGTCATTACCTCGTCCATAACCACAATGAAGAGAAGGGGTGACAGCGCACTACCCTGTTTCAGGTCACTCATTTGTCTGAACCAGTCTGTACTTTCCCCTCCAACTTTCACACAACTCACACTTCCACAATACATCTCCTTCACTCTGCCTACAGTCCCTTTTTCCATTCCCATGTTTTCCATTGCTTTCCAAACCTTCTCCCTACACACACTATCATAGGCCTTTTCGATGTCCAGGAAGGTCATCAACAGATCCTCTCCAAATTCGTAGTGGTGTTCCTGGAGCTGTCTCACTGAAAATATGAGATCCACTGTTGATCTCCAAGGTCTGATTCCATACTGCTCCTCTCTCAATTTTCTCTCCACTTTGGCTCGTATTCTACTTTCTAATATCTTTTCATATATCTTGGCACAGTGAGATATGAGTGTGACTCCCCTGTAATTTCTGCACTCCTTTCTGTTTCCTTTCTTAAATATTGGGACAATTAATCCTTTCTTCCAATCTTCTGGGGTCTTTTTCTCCTTCCATATCACCCTCATCACACGGTACAGCCACTGTTTCCCAACCTCCCCTGCTGCCTTCGCCATTTCAACACTCACTTCATCCACACCCGGTGCTCTTCCTCCTTTCATCTTGTCTATAGCCATCTCCAGTTCTCTCCAAGTCAGGTCCTTTTCCATTCCTGTATTGTCTTCTCCATCTTCCAATGCATTGTCTTCCTCCCTATGACCATTTGGATTCAGCAAATCCTCAAAGTACTCTTTCCACACTGTCTTGAGTGTCTCTTTGTTGTGTACCTCATTTCAGTTTTTGTCCATCATTACCACATCCTCTCGCAGGCCTCTTCTCTTACTTTTGACCATCCCATAAAGTACTTTCTTATTTCCTCTGCTGTCTTCCTCCATCATCTCTGTCCACTTTACCATCGACTTCTTCCTCTCCTCTGCGACAATCTTGTTTGCTAGATCTAAATGTATCAAACATTGTACATATGATATAAATCTTTATGTATGCACATTTGTGTGCATTTTATGTAGTAATAATAAAATTACCATTTGATTTCACCTTAAATTCATCGTTTCTTGAGCTTGGAGCAAAAAAAAAGTATGTTTAATGTTAGCATGTTTGCAATGACATAGCCTACCTATTCACTATACCTAAAATGTTTACCAAATTGGGTGTAGTGAGAATGCTGGTAACCTTGAATAGGCAACACAAGGAATTAAGTGGTGCTAACGAGGACAAAAGGATGCCATGTGGCAGTAATAAAGCCATTACTCTCTCCTTTTAAACAACCTTGTTTTTGTTTGATTCTTCAGTCTTAAGACTGGTTTGATGTAGCTCACCATGTGTCCCTGTCCTGAATCAATAATTGTTTCTCCTTTAGGATCCTTGTAAGCTATCACATCTCACATATGAAGCAATCTGTTTTAACATATTCTAACTTGGGCCTGCCCGTACACTTCTTATCCTTGACCCTATTTTCGAGTCAGATGACCTCACTGTTCCGCCCCTTTAAACAATAATACGAATACAATACAATATGACCCTTTTTCCTTACTGAAGTTTGCTATTCCTGGGTGCTTTAACTTGTGCCCTACCAACCTATCTCTTCTTTTCATTAGAAACATCTTTCCTATTCCACTCGTCTTAATACCTATTCATTTGTTACTCTATCTACCCAACTGATCTTCATCATTCTCCTGTAACACCACATTTCAAATGCTTCTATTCTCCTCTTTTCTGCTGCACCAACAGTCCAAATATTAATTCTGAATGAGACCAGAATGTGGCTTTTATATAACTTGTTCCATTGTTTCATCTTCTAGGGGACATTACCAATACAAATTAGTAACCCTGGTCACTACTGCACCTAAAACATGTGCTAAATTACGTAAATGAAATGAAAATCCACAGCCTGCTTCTCGTCTCCAACCGGGTCAGGAATAGAATGAATGAAGCCCCCAACTAGCGGCGAGGATATGGACTGTGCCGGCTGCCAAGGTCTGACGCACTCCTCTGGGGCAATGATTAAATGAATGACAGATGAAATGAAATGATAGTGGAGAGTGTTGCTGGAATGAAATTTTGACAGGGAAAACCGGAGTACCCGGAGAAAAACCTGTCTGCCTCCGTTCTGTCCAGCACAGATCCCACATGGAGTGACCAGGATTTGAACCACGGACTCAGCGGTGAGAGGCCGGCGTGCTGCCGCCTAAGCCACGGAGGCTCGCTAAATTACGTAAATATGTGTTTTTATTTATTACTCTTTTAACAAAATCAGCCATGATCCGACAGCACATGATTCTCGATCTACTGTCAACATGGTGTGCACACATTGTTGCCAACATGTAGGATACGAAATACACCACACTAATTAAAGATTATTGGTGCATGACAAAAACAGGGGCATATCTATGGGTAACGCGACCCGCAGGTTAAAATCATGGTCAAAACCCATTGGATTGGACAAAACAAAGGTTAGAATGGTCGGGTTGAGGTGCGGCCTTGTCCGCGGGAAGCCAGCAGGGCACTGTGAACGACACATTAGGCAGTTGAAATGAAAATCCACAGCCTGCTTCCAGTCTCCGACCGGGTCAGGAATGGAATGAATGAAGCCCCTATCTAGCGGCGAGGATATGAACTGTGCCGGCTGCCGAGGCCTGACGCACTCCTCTGGGGCAAACATTAGGCAGTTACCATTATCAAAAACTACTGATCTGGACGAGTAAGGCTGTAACCATTGTCCAAGAAAAAAAACATTGAATTGGTTGTGTTAAGGCTGTAACCATTGTCAAAACCACTCGTCCTCTTCATTTGAAAAACCTCATAGAACGCTACCTAGACCGCCTATACAATTAGTACCGAATGGGTAGGGTTTCGTTGGGGTTGGCAATACTGTACTTGCTCATAATTCACGCGGATAATGGCCGACACAGCTGGAATTTTACTATATAAATCGTGATCTAAAAGGGGGATGGTCAGAGGTGGAGTAAACATCTATTACTACATCATTTCCTGATTTCTGGCTAATTTCAGTGCTTTAGAAAATGTTATCATATAGCAGACGCAAGAAGAGCTTGCCGCAGGATGCTGCGCAGATTTTTGGCCATGTTCGGGTGTGCTCGGTAGCGGCAGTAGCTCGCTGGTGGCAGTTCTGAATGGATCGTCTGCCCAGGCTTGGCAGACTGAACTGTGACTGGGGTTCAAGTGAGATCTCAGCATGTGTATGTAATGTCTTACACAGTAATAGCCTAAAAATACGGTTGAAGATGCAGGAAACAACAAAGAGCACGTCTTCTGAAAGAGGTTGAAAGCCGCTCATATCTCCTTCACATTCATCTGAGCTATTGGTGCTGGCGTCACTAACACGCTCTCTGTCATTGTCACTATCGTCCCTCAGATTAATGATTATGCGGTCTGATACTTCATCCATTATGTGATCGCTGTCAATGTACTTCTTCTCAATGTCTATTACGTGCCTGCACTGAGTTAGTTAGTTATTGTTGTTTTAAGGGGTGGAACTACGAGGTCATCTGCCCCTCTTAACACAGATAAAGAATACAAAATGGAGAGCCGGAATTTAAAATGAAAATGCTCACAAAAGGAATAGATTAAAAGTTACGCACAAAATGTAGGTTAGGTTCAAAATACGTACAAAATGCAATGTAGAGTCGAAATTCTTACAAAATGCAACTGATAATCAAAATACTTACAAAATGCAATTGAAATTACAACCGGGTTCAACGGCACGATCCCAAGCAGAAGGAAGGCTTCGATGCACTGGGCAGCTCACAGTATGTCCAATGTTCAGCCTAATGGCATATAGAATTGGTACGTGAGTGGTGGAAACAATCAGGCAGCCCAGAACGACCGTTGACTGCGATCGACCACCCCTCAGTGGCACAATCATTAGCTGCCCGGCGAACCGTTGGCAGGATCCGAGTCCACCTTGGGGTCCGTTCAGCAGCCCGGAACCGTTGACTGAGATCGATCACCCCTCAGTGGCATGATCATTAGCTGCCCGGCGAATCGTTGGCAGGATCCGAGACCACCTTGGGGTCCGTTCAGCAGCCTGGAAAAATAGTTGACTGCGATCGATCACCACTCAGTGGCACGATCATTAGCAGCCCGGCGAACTGTTGGCAGGATCCGAGACCACCGTCCCAAACTAAACGCTTTACCTGGTGCAGTGCGTGATCAACTGGTCTATTTCAAAATGTACGGTAGATTCGAACTACTCATTCGGATGGACAATACTTACAAAATGCAATTTAGATTGAAAATACTTACAAAATATAATTTAGATTCAAGATACCCACAAAATGCAATTGAGAATCAAAATACTTGCAAAATGTTCCCCCTACAAAATGCAATTTAGATTGAAAATACTTGCAAAAAGCGGTTTAGGTTGAAAATACTTAGAGCAATAGCACATAGTGTAATGTTATACAGTGTTGGTATTACTACTAGTGGAGTGGGGCAGTGTGGTGCAATAGCACATAGTGTAATGATATACAGTGTTGGTATTACTACTAGTGGAGTGACACAGTGTGGTGCAATAGCACATAGTGTAATTATTAGGTACAGCATTCATTTCAGGTTCCGTATTGACCGTATTTACAATTTAACACTTGGATTTTCCGCCAAATCAATACTTTTACTTATGTAAAAAATTACAGGTACATGTTTCGGGGATCTTACTGTCCCCTTCTTCAGCCCTCCTTTGTTATTACAAACATCGTGTCACATTCAACATCCCATAATAAAACAACAGAATACACAACATAAATTACACAACCACAACATATTAAAATTACTAGCTTAAACTTACACTTAAAATTCAATAAACAATCAAGGATAAAACTTGTGATGCACTTCGTATTTTTCAGTCCATCAGTTCAATTTTGAATTTGTGTCCTGGGACACATTAAAATATACTTAAGCACAGCATATGTTTTGTCCACTTCGTTTCGAAGCATAAAATTCAATGCGATCAATCTATGGAGGAACTTGCTGATTTGACTGCATCTAAGATTAGCCTATTGTCATTTTTTACATATGTTGTTTCAGGTAGAACATCAGGTATTATTGTGTCCTATTCTATGATACTTAACAACATGTTATAGTAGAATGACTGTTGTTATGAATGACAGTCCAATAGACTAACCGCATCAATTCTATTGGACTGTCATTCATAACAACAGTCATTCTACTATAACATGTTGTTAAGTATCATAGAATAGGACACAATAATACCTGATGTTCTACCTGAAACAACATATGTAAAAAATGACAATAGGCTAATCTTAGATGCAGTCAAATCAGCAAGTTCCTCCATAGATTGATCGCATTGAATTTTATGCTTCGAAACGAAGTGGACAAAACATATGCTGTGCTTAAGTATATTTTAATGTGTCCCAGGACACAAATTCAAAATTGAACTGATGGACTGAAAAATACGAAGTGCATCACAAGTTTTATCCTTGATTGTTTATTGAATTTTAAGTGTAGTTTTAAGCTAGTAATTTTAATATGTTGTGGTTGTGTAATTTATGTTGTGTATTCTGTTGTTTTATTATGGGATGTTGAATGTGACACGATGTTTGTAATAACAAAGGAGGGCTGAAGAAGGGGACAGTAAGATCCCCGAAACATGTACCTGTAATTTTTTACATAAGTAAAAGTATTGATTTGGCGGAAAATCCAAGTGTTAAATTGTACATAGTGTAATGTTATACAGTGTTGGTATTACTACTAGAGGAGTGACACAGTGTGGTGCAATAGCACATAGTGTAATGTTATACAGTGTTGGTATTACTACTAGTGGAGTGGGGCAGTGTGGTGCCATAGCACATAGTGTAATGTTGTACAGTGTTGGTATTACCGCTAGTGGAGTGGGGCAGTGTGGTGCAATAGCACATAGTGTAATGTTGTACAGTGTTGGTATTACTACTAGTGGAGTGACACAGTGTGGTGCAATAGCACATAGTGTAATGTTATACAGTGTTGGTATTACTACTAGTGGAGTGGGGCAGTGTGGTGCAATAGCACATAGTGTAATGTTATACAGTGTTGGTATTACTACTAGCGGAGTGGGGCAGTGTGGTGCCATAGCACATAGTGTAATGTTGTACAGTGTTGGTATTACCGCTAGTGGAGTGACACAGTGTGGTGCAATAGCACATAGTATAATGTTATACAGTGTTGGTATTACTACTAGTGGAGTGGGGCAGTGTGGTGCCATAGCACATAGTGTAATGTTGTACAGTGTTGGTATTACCGCTAGTGGAGTGACACAGTGTGGTGCAATAGCACATAGTGTAATGTTATACAGTGTTGGTATCACTACTAGTGGAGTGGGGCAGTGTGGTGCCATAGCACATAGTGTAATGTTGTACAGTGTTGGTATTACCGCAAGTGGAGTGACACAATGTGGTGCAATAGCACATAGTGTAATGTTATACAGTGTTGGTATTACTACCAGAGGAGTGACACAGTGTGGTGCAATAACACATAGTGTAATGTTATACAGTGTTGGTATTACTACTAGAGGAGTGACACAGTGTGGTGCAATAGCACATAGTGTAATGTTATACAGTGTTGGTATTACTACTAGTGGAGTGGGGCAGTGTGGTGCCATAGCACATAGTGTAATGTAATACAGTGTTGGTATTACTACTAGTGGAGTGACACAGTGTGGTGCAATAGCACATAGTGTAATGTTATACATTGTTGGTATTACTACTAGAGGAGTGACACAGTGTGGTGCAATAGCACATAGTGTAATGTTATACAGTGTTGGTATTACTACTAGTGGAGTGGGGCAGTGTGGTGCCATAGCACATAGTGTAATGTTGTACAGTGTTGGTATTACCGCTAGTGGAGTGGGGCAGTGTGGTGCAATAGCACATAGTGTAATGTTGTACAGTGTTGGTATTACTACTAGTGGAGTGACACAGTGTGGTGCAATAGCACATAGTATAATGTTATACAGTGTTGGTATTACTACTAGTGGAGTGGGGCAGTGTGGTGCAATAGCACATAGTGTAATGTTATACAGTGTTGGTATTACTACTAGCGGAGTGGGGCAGTGTGGTGCCATAGCACATAGTGTAATGTTGTACAGTGTTGGTATTACCGCTAGTGGAGTGACACAGTTTGGTGCAATAGCACATAGTATAATGTTATACAGTGTTGGTATTACTACTAGTGGAGTGGGGCAGTGTGGTGCCATAGCACATAGTGTAATGTTGTACAGTGTTGGTATTACCGCTAGTGGAGTGACACAGTGTGGTGCAATAGCACATAGTGTAATGTTATACAGTGTTGGTATCACTACTAGTGGAGTGGGGCAGTGTGGTGCCATAGCACATAGTGTAATGTTGTACAGTGTTGGTATTACCGCTAGTGGAGTGACACAATGTGGTGCAATAGCACATAGTGTAATGTTATACAGTGTTGGTATTACTACTAGAGGAGTGACACAGTGTGGTGCAATAACACATAGTGTAATGTTATACAGTGTTGGTATTACTACTAGAGGAGTGACACAGTGTGGTGCAATAGCACATAGTGTAATATTATACAGTGTTGGTATTACTACTAGTGGAGTGGGGCAGTGTGGTGCCATAGCACATAGTGTAATGTTATACAGTGTTGGTATTACTACTAGTGGAGTGGGGCAGTGTGGTGCCATAGCACATAGTGTAATGTTGTACAGTGTTGGTATTACCGCTAGTGGAGTGGGGCAGTGTGGTGCAATAGCACATAGTGTAATGTTGTACAGTGTTGGTATTACTACTAGTGGAGTGACACAGTGTGGTGCAATAGCACATAGTGTAATGTTATACAGTGTTGGTATTACTACTAGTGGAGTGGGGCAGTGTGGTGCAATAGCACATAGTGTAATGTTATACAGTGTTGGTATTACTACTAGCGGAGTGGGGCAGTGTGGTGCCATAGCACATAGTGTAATGTTGTACAGTGTTGGTATTACCGCTAGTGGAGTGACACAGTGTGGTGCAATAGCACATAGTATAATGTTATACAGTGTTGGTATTACTACTAGTGGAGTGGGGCAGTGTGGTGCCATAGCACATAATGTAATGTTGTACAGTGTTGGTATTACCGCTAGTGGAGTGACACAGTGTGGTGCAATAGCACATAGTGTAATGTTATACAGTGTTGGTATCACTACTAGTGGAGTGGGGCAGTGTGGTGCCATAGCACATAGTGTAATGTTATACAGTGTTGGTAATTACTACTAGTGGAGTGACACAGTGTGGTGCAATAGCACATAGTGTAATGTTATACAGTGTTAGTATTACTACTAGTGGAGTGGAGCAGTGTGGTGCCATAGCACATAGTGTAATGTTATACAGTGTTGGTGTCACTACTAGTGGAGTGAGGCAGTGTGGTGCAATAGCACATAGTATAATGTTATACAGTGTTGGTATCACTACTAGTGGAGTGGGGCAGTGTGGTGCCATAGCACATAGTGTAATGTTGTACAGTGTTGGTATTACCGCTAGTGGAGTGACACAATGTGGTGCAATAGCACATAGTGTAATGTTATACAGTGTTGGTATTACTACTAGAGGAGTGACACAGTGTGGTGCAATAGCACATAGTGTAATGTTATACAGTGTTGGTATTACTACTAGAGGAGTGACACAGTGTGGTGCAATAGCACATAGTGTAATGTTATACAGTGTTGGTATTACTACTAGTGGAGTGGGGCAGTGTGGTGCCATAGCACATAGTGTAATTATTTATTTATCGTATGGCTTTTAGTGCCGGGAGTGTCCGAGGACTTGTTCGGCTCGCCTGAGTCTGTAGCTGCTTCCAGAGGACACCCTAAAGGGTGAGCTACCAGTTCCGTTCAATTTCAAGTAGTTCCAACTTTCGCCACCAGATATCAATGATACCTAGTTGCGAACGTTGGAACTTTGATAGAGCGTTCTGACGAAATCTAACCTAACAAATTTTGCTTTACACATGTTTAGTCTGTGAAAGGATCTTTTACATGCCATAAATCTATGACATGGGACCGCCGGCTTTACTTCCCCTCCGAAGGAAGGCATACTGAAGGATTTTTAACGCTCTTAAAAAATCCGACGACTTCGGCCGGGTTTGAACCCGCTATCTTGGGCACAGCAGTTCAGCATGCTACCGACTACGCCACCGAAGCCGCTGTAATGTTGTACAGTGTTGGTATTAGTACTAGTGGAGTGACACAGTGTGGTGCAATAGCATATAGTGTAATGTTATACAGTGTTGGTATTACTACTAGTGGATTGGGGCAGTGTGGTGCAATAGCACTTAGTGTAATGTTATACAGTGTTGGTATCACTACTAGTGGAGTGGGGCAGTGTGGTGCAATAGCACATAGTGTAATGTTATACAGTGTTGGTATTACTACTAGTGGAGTGGGGCAGTGTGGTGCAATAGCACATAGTGTAATGTTATACAGTGTTGGTATTACTACTAGTGGAGTGGGGCAGTGTGGTGCAATAGCACATAGTGTAATGTTATACAGTGTTGGTATCACTACTAGTGGAGTGGGGCAGTGTGGTGCCATAGCACATAGTGTAATGTTGTACAGTGTTGGTATTACCGCTAGTGGAGTGACACAATGTGGTGCAATAGCACATAGTGTAATGTTATACAGTGTTGGTATTACTACTAGAGGAGTGACACAGTGTGGTGCAATAGCACATAGTGTAATGTTATACAGTGTTGGTATTACTACTAGAGGAGTGACACAGTGTGGTGCAATAGCACATAGTGTAATGTTATACAGTGTTGGTATTACTACTAGTGGAGTGGGGCAGTGTGGTGCCATAGCACATAGTGTAATTATTTATTTATCGTATGGCTTTTAGTGCCGGGAGTGTCCGAGGACATGTTCGGCTCGCCTGAGTCTGTAGCTGCTTCCAGCGGACACCCTAAAGGGTGAGCTACAGTTCCGTTCAATTTCAAGTAGTTCCAACTTTCGCCACCAGATATCAATGATACCTAGTTGCGAACGTTGGAACTTTGATAGAGCGTTCTGACGAAATCTAACCTAACAAATTTTGCTTTACACATGTTTAGTCTGTGAAAGGATCTTTTACATGCCATAAATCTATGACATGGGACCGCCGGCTTTACTTCCCCTCCGAAGGAAGGCATACTGAAGGATTTTTAACGCTCTTAAAAAATCCGACGACTTCGGCCGGGTTTGAACCCGCTATCTTGGGCACAGCAGTTCAGCATGCTACCGACTACGCCACCGAAGCCGCTGTAATGTTGTACAGTGTTGGTATTAGTACTAGTGGAGTGACACAGTGTGGTGCAATAGCATATAGTGTAATGTTATACAGTGTTGGTATTACTACTAGTGGATTGGGGCAGTGTGGTGCAATAGCACTTAGTGTAATGTTATACAGTGTTGGTATCACTACTAGTGGAGTGGGGCAGTGTGGTGCAATAGCACATAGTGTAATGTTATACAGTGTTGGTATTACTACTAGTGGAGTGGGGCAGTGTGGTGCAATAGCGCATAGTGTAATGTTGTACAGAGTTGGTATTACTATTAGTGGAGTGGGTCAGTGTGGTGCAATAGCACATAGTGTAATGTTATACAGTACTACTCTAATACAGTACATGGAGCTGTGGTGATATCTTATATAGTATAGGCACTACAGTGTTACAGTATATATATAGTATGATCGAGTAGGGAGTGATAGAGGAGTAACACCTCTTTAAGAAAACCTGGTCCAGCTGGCCCGGCTGGTAGTACCTTGTTAGGGTTCCTTGCCAGGGTTACGGTGAAGTCCCCAACGGTACCTTCAGTGAATGAGGTGAACTCTGGCACAGTGTGGTTGCCGGAAGGGGCAGCCTATTGCTCAGGTTTAATAGGGCAAACTATTGTCCATAGTTATGATGGGCAGGTTTTGGCCCAACGTCAAAATGAGCGGAGGAGGAGCCAATCACTCTCATGGCTCCCAACGGTCATAGAGGCGGAAGAGGCCATGCCAGACGGACTGGCTGTAAAGGCGCACCTCAGTAGTACTTGAGTATGCGGCAGTTCGTTGCAGTCTCTGTGGTCGGTCCTGCATGTCTCATTCTTTGTGAGCCGCAGAATAAGGCTCAGAGATCATAGTGTGTGGGTCTCGTCCTGGCAAGCTGAGATCCACCCTAAACAAATTCACGCCAGTGGCACTTCTTCTGAACGTCACTTCTCAAAGTCCAACGGCGATGGGATATGGACGGTGGGGGCAGGTTATGGGTGTAACGGGAAGCCCCTAGTTCGGACCTGCACGTTGACAGCAAATGTGTGATGGTCGTCTTCCGGAGACTCTGTGACTACTCAGGAATTCGGTCCTGCATCTGTGTTTGGGCAGGCCTATTTAGGATCACCGCTGCCCACCCCACATGGGGAAGGCCCTAGAAAAGGTGGGCTAAACATCGGAAGTCACAATCTTGGTCCGGCTGGGCAACCGCACTCAGCAGGTCACCCCTCATGCGGTCGAAACTCAAAAACAGTAAAGAATCACAAATTGATTATTGGATAATGGAACATCAGAACCTTGCTTGATTTGGACAATAACGTTAGACCTGAGAGAAGGTCAGCTCTCGTAGGCCATGAGTTATCAAGACTCAACGTTGACATTGCTGCTCTCAGTGAAACTAGGCTGTCTTCTGAAGGCAAGATTACTGAATCTGGAACAGGATATACCATCTTCTGGAAAGGAAAGGAGGAGGGAGAATGTCGTATTCATGGTGTGGGCTTCGCTGTGAAGACCAAACTGGTAAATTATCACCAACTTACGCCCATTGCAATCAGCGAAAGGCTCATGACACTCCGCATACCACTCTCAGGAGGTTCCTTTATGACACTCATCTCTGCCTATGCTCCTACCTTAGATTCTGATGATGAAGTAAAGGCTCAGTTCTATAATCAGCTAAGTGAAATCATCTCCAAGGTACCATCTGCGGATAAACTCTTGCTCCTCGGTGACTTCAATGCCAGAGTTGGGAAAGATCACAGGCTATGGAATAATGTGATGGGCAAACAGGGACTTGGAAAATGTAATCCCAATGGACTGTTGCTTCTTGGTCTTTGTGCAGAACACGAACTTTTCATTACCAACACGCAGTTCCGGCTACCTGACCGCTTCAAAACCACGTGGATGCATCCTCGTTCCAAACATTGGCACAATCTTGATTATATCATTACTCGGCAATGTGATAAGAAGGACACTCTTATTACCAGAACAGCAAGGAATATAGACGATTGTTGGACAGATCATAAACTTCTTATATGTAAGCTCAGGATATCCATCAGACCTAAACCACCTAGGAACATCAAAAATTTGCCAAGAAAGGAAGTTTAATACATCCAAACTTCAGGATGAATCCATGTACAAACATTTTGGAAACAGGATCGTCACCCAGTTATCAGAAAACCCAGTAACAAAAGATATTCAGCAAGAATGGGCCACATTACAGAAGATTATCACACAGTCAGCTGAGGAAACCATTGGTTTTATAGTGCGGAGAAGACAAGACTGGTTTGATGACAACAATGAGGAAATTCTGTCTCATCAATGCCAAAAGGAATGCCTATCTTACCCATCTTCAAGACCCAACTTCCAACACAAAGAGAGATAGACTACTGGAACTCAAGGGTAAATGCCAGTCGCAGATAAGGCAGATTAAAAATACTTGGTGGCAACAGAAGGCTCAGGAACTGCAGAGACTATTGGATGCTCGAGACTTGAGGAACTTCTATGCCGTACTAGTAGGGGAGTGAGGCGGTTTCTAACCCCCCCACTAATAACTTCTCTGACGTCACAATCTCAGATATATAATACTTGATATTTCGCGACCCCATGGTCCGATTTTGACATGCAATATATCGTTGGACTCGGGCTGACGCCCTCTTTCCAATGGACCACTCATTTCAACCCCTAAATAAAACCTACCCCTACTAGGGGGTGAAATTGTATTTTTTTAGTGAAAGTCTCTTTTCAAATACGACATGTATAAGGTGCGCTGCTAAAATGAACTTAAACGTGGTTGCTCATATCGCACATGCGTTTTTCTGGCTGCCGCTATGGATGAACATTTTTGTTTTTGTTTTTTACGCATGCGCACTTGGGATTTTTGTAAGAGGGCGAGCTTTTTTGAAAAAAATGATTGATAAGAAGAGGTTTTGGTGGTGAGGAGAGAACCAGATAGTCGCCTACTTTCCTACGAAGTTTGCCGATATCTCTCGAACGCAAGGTGGGATTTGGACGTGTGACGTGTCAAATCGCTTGTCTCGATGCTCTATATATGCTATTAATAGGTTAAAATTTTGAGAATGAGGGAAACAGGCTTTTTGGGGGTAAAACCATGATTTTAGACTTTTTCCTATATTTCACGAATGCATGGTCGGATTTGGTTCTATGACGTGTCAAATGGCTTGTCTCGAAACCCTCTTTATTTTGGTAATAGGTTAAAGTTTTTGAGAATGAGGGAAACAGAATGTTTTGGGGTAAAAACGTGATTTTAAACTTTTTGCTATATCTCGCGAACCAATCATGCTAGAGGTGTGTTCGACAGGTCCAAAGACTCGGGCAGACGTTCTCTTTGCTATAGACCACTCGTTATAATTTTTAATAAAATTGGAAACGCGATTTTGGGGTAAACACGTGTTTTTTGTGATTTTTGCCGATATCTCACGAACTAATAACGCTAGAGATGTGTACGAGGTGTCCTAGGACTCGGGCTAACGCCCCCCTTTCAAATGTGGTAGATATTTTTTCCAAAAAAAAAAATTCACAAAGGGCCTAACGGCATACATGTTGAAAAAACTTTTTCTTTTTCTTTACCTGTTTATAATGTCCATGAAGCGTGGTGGTTGAGAGAGACGATACGGCTGGGGGTGTGTGTGTGTTTCAACGAACCTGTCGCTGACCAAGGTGGCTGTGTTCAATAGATCAATCGCTATTTCGACGGGCCGGTGTATGACAGAGCGAGGGTGCGTTTTTTCACACATTTTACCTTTAACGTGTAAACGGTGATGAGAACTTGGTTCTATGTTGGTCGAAGCGAGTAGAGAAAACCAACTTGCAGAGGAGCAGGAGGTGAATGTCATTTGAGCTTATTGGAAGGCGCCGATCTGACTTGACAACAGGTGACGCTTGAAGGTGAAATAATCTGACCATCGTGGTGGCAGGGAAGTGCGAAATGCATGCATACACATGTGTGAAACCACATGAGGGCTAAACCAGTGACATCCTGTCTTGCTTCGTACGTGACAAAATGCAAGTTCAGGTGAAATTTGATCTACCACAGGTGTTCACTTTGGGTGTTAGCTGTCCACGTGCGCGATAACTGTTAACAAGTGACATGCTGTTTTGCTTTGTATGTGACAAAATGCAAGTTGGCATGAAATTTGATCTGCCACAGGTGTTCACGTTGGACGTTAGCTGTCCACGTGCCTGATAAGAGAATGTTCAAAGCGTGGGAATCGCTGAATCAGTAAAAAGTATGATGCAACTTGTCGGAATGATGTCACACCCAATAGATAGGCAAGAGCTGCAAACACCAGTGGTGGGAGGTGAAGGGAGGGAAAGGGGGAGGGGTAATGTATGAGAGAACACAGGTGGAAAGAGAAAGAAATATGTGGAGCTGAGGACTGTACACATAGAGCTATAGGTGGTGTACAACATGTGTGAATAAATAAATTAAAAATTGCACAGGTTCACACAACATAGACTGTATTATTGCCATGGCCAAGCACTCACATTAAGATCATTTACAAAATCATAAAATGAAAAATAAAAAATCTTGTTTTGGAAATATCGTTTTTCAACATACACAAAATAAATATATAAAAAATTTGTAAACAACAAAATGGAAAATCCATGGTCAAGCACTCACATTAATATTATTTACAAAATCATAAAATGAAAAATAGAAAATCTTGTTTTGGAAATATCGATTTTTTTCAACTACACAAAATAAATATATAAAAATTTGTAAACAGCAAAATGGAAAATCCATGTTTCCATATAGACAAAATTTTAAAAACCTTAAACGGACATTTAAGAAAATATATGCAAATGGGAAATTGACAAATGTGTAAATATGAAAATGGAAAAATCCATGTTTCCATATCATGAAATTGAAAAACATCAAACTGTCATTTTAAAAAATGCAAATGGAAAATTGACAAATTGCAATGTGTGAAATGTGAAATGTAACAAATGGCTATCATTATTTAAAAAAAGAAAAGAACATAGTGCTCTATGGTTGAGGTGTGAATCAAACCCTCTCTACTTATTTGGACCACCCGAGACTGAGTAGACTAGTTTTAGTTATCATACCACTTTTAAAAGTTTGTGTTAAATCTAGGAATTGAACCCAAGAGCTTGTAGGGGAGATCCAAGGTTATAATATGTTAAACAGATAGCCTTGAATGTAGTGTGTGGTAGCTATATAGAAATGAGACGTTTCGCTCGGGGCAGGGAGGCATAGAGATCTGCATCAAACCAGTCAAAAGACTGACGACTCAAACAACAACATGTAGAGCTCACCAAAATAATGTTGTGTAACGGTAAATGTTAGTCAACGAACAGTAATGCATTACTAAAACCCATGACACGATACCTAAGAGCTTTTCTAAAATTATTTTAAAATGCCTTTAACCCTATATTAAACACCCAGTTCACAAGACTCATAACTGCAATGTTATGGTCAAACAAAACAAAATCTATATTTCGAAACAAACAAGTGGTTTAGTCAATGTATACTGGAAAAAGTTTTATAAACACTCAAGTCCACAAAAATAATTAAATTAGTAACAGTCAGGTTGACCGAGTGGTTATGGTGTTTGACTTAAGTTCAAATTTTCTGTACAAGAAAGCAAGGGTTCGAATCCCTTACCTGATATAACTATTGCCTCAACATGGCTTGACCACACTGTATTATTGTGTACTCGGTACACAAACCATAAATAGAGTGTATTGTTTAAGGTCACTCTCTTTGCGAACATAGTCAGAGAATGTTGATGGTTAACAATTGCATTAATAGTGGGACATAGGGATAGCAATTAAGAAAAACAGACAATACCCATACACTATTTTTATTTATTTAATGTAAGTACTTGTACAATAGTTATATACAAACTACAACTCTCTTTTGTCTATTACTATCTAGTCCTTTTCGATCCACTTGCATATCAAGGGCAGATGACATTGTAGTTCAGCCCCTTCAAACAACAACACTACTTTTTGCATAGTCTGTGATGTTGATGACTCTTGATGCGTGGAAGATGGATACAACATAACTTTTACAACAGGGGTTAAACGTTGCTCAACAAACAATGCACTATTTTGAGTAGCAACATCTTTCTCTTGTACTAACTTTTTAGCATTCTGATGATTTTTGTCAATACCATTAGTGTTTTGTCTGGAGCACTACATTGATGATCACTCACACTTAAAACCACACTATTTCTACTTTTCATATTGCCTCGACATGTTGTTGACCTCTGTTTCGAGCATTGCCAGAATATTATTCCTTTTACATTTTGTCGTCTATAGTTATAAGAGTAGCCTTTATAGAGTACACGTTGTTTACCTCGGTTAGTTGGAGTAAGTTCCATAGTAGTAACTAACCTGTTAGTATGATTTGCATGCTACAAAGGTTATCTCGGTTCTGGTAATAGAATTATTTAGCGTTGGCTTTTATATTTAATATGTACAGTTTAAAGTGATAGAAAAGTGGTAGAAACGTGGTAGCAAAGTGGTAGACAATTGGTAACATAGTGGTAGAAAAGTGGTAGCAAAGTGGTAGAAAAGTGGTAGAAAAGTGGCAGAAAAGTAGTAGAAAATTGGTAGCAAAGTGGTAGAAAAGTGGTAGAAAACTGGCAGAAAAGTAGTAGAAAAGTGGTAGCAAAGTGGTAGAAAAGTGGTAGTAAACTAGAAAAGTGGTAGCAAAGTGGTAGAAAATATTACATGTATTGTTAAGAAATAGTTTAAGCGGTTACATGGATTCATTACACTATAATTTTAGCATCACGAAGCTCATTTTCTATATCCAAAAGTTCTTCCTCATATTTAGTATGACCAGCCTGTTTACAGGTATGCAAGTACTGAAGCCGCTGGATTAGCTTACTGGGATTGTTCCAGTAAACAAATTTAACAAATGATTTTTTTGGGTGTAAACCATTATCATCATCATCATCATCATTATCATCATAATCATCATCATCATCATCATGGTTATCATCAATATAATCATCATCACTATTACTATCTAATCCTTTTTGTTCATCTTGCAATGCAAAAACCTTTGGCATAGTTTGTGTTGTCTTTGATAGTGTTAGAGGTTTCTTAGACGTTAACGACTGTCCTAACATGTCTTTTTCAGGAGATAATAAATGCTCTTTAACAAACAAAGCACTATCTTGAGCCACACTATTTTTTTCTTGGTCTTGCTTTTTTTACCTTGGTTAGAGTATTTTGTCCATTTAAATGAGTATTATTTTGAGATTTACAATGATGATCGATTGAAATAAGTATGTTGGAGCCTTTTGTCTTAATCATTCCTCGACACTTTTTAGATCGTTGTTTCGAACAGCACCAAATAACAGTTCCATTTTTATTGGTTCGTTTCACAATATATGAATATCCTTTATAGTATGCGTAAGGCTTACCATACCTAGTCACTGATACTTCCATGTCAACTGTCAAGCATAGACTAAGCTCTAGTAAAGTCAACTTGGTAATAAGAATACTAGTTTAATATGAGAGCAAATATGGATCCAAAGAGTTCAGGTAAAAGTGGAAGCAAATAAGCAAATATTAGAACCAAGAGTGGGGTTAAAAGTGGTCGCAAAGTGGTAGACCCATTACACAATAATTTCAGCATGACGAAGCTCTTGTTCAATTTCTTTGATTTCCCAATCGTGACCGATATACCCAGCTTGTCGTAAAGCATGCAATTGTCGAAGCCGTTGAATTAGCTTACTGGGTTTGTTCCAGTATACAAATTTAACAAATGGATTTTTAGGTGTAAACAAAACACTACCATTATCATGATCATTATCATCATCATCATTATCATCATCATAATCACCATTATCATCATGACCATCATCACTGTTACTATATAGTCCTTTTTGATCCTCTTGCAATACCATTTTATTTATAGTCTGAGTTGATTTTGATAGTGTTGAAGGTTTCTTGGACGTTGACAATTGTCCTAACATGACGTTTTGAGGACATGATAAGTCCTTTTGAACAAACACTGCACTATCTTTAGCCGCAATATCGTTTTCTTGAACTTGCTTTTTAGCATTTTGATAATTGTTTGTAAACAGTAAGCGTGGTTCGTTTCGAGCACTACATTGATGAACACTCACACTTAAAACCTTTCCATTTTTACTTTTCAGATTGCCTCGACATTTTGTTGACCTCTCTTTTGAGCATAGCCAGAATATTATTCTATTCACATTCTGGCGATTATAGTTATAGGAGTAGCCTTGATAGAGTGCACGTAGCCTACCTTTGTTGGTTGTAATAAGTTCCATAGTAGTAACTGACCTGTCAGTACGATGTTCACACTACAAAGATTACAATTGTTTTGCTGATGGAGTGACCTACCATAAGCTTATATATTGGCTTATGTGTTGGCTTTTTGTGTTGGCTTTTGTGTTGGCTTTTTGTGTTGGCTTTTCATGTTGGCATTTCGTGTTGGCTTTTGTGTTGGCTTTTCGTGTTGACTTTTTGTGTTGGCTTTTCATGTTGGCATTTCGTGTTGGCATTTCGTGTTGGCTTTTGTGTTGGCTTTTCGTGTTGGCTTTTTGTGTTGGCTTTTCGTGTTGGCATTTCGTGTTGGCTTTTCGTGTTGGCTTTTTTTGTATTGGCCTTTCATGTTGGCTTTTTGTATTGGCTTTTCGTGTTGGCTTTTTGTGTGGGCTTTTTGTGTTGGCTTTAGTATTGGCTTTTGTATTGGCTTATTTGACAAGTTATTTGTGTCAATGTATTTAGTGGATTTTTTTGTTGGTGTTGGAAAGTAGTTGAACGAGAGGGAATATTTAAAGACTTAACCTCAGCTCACTAACCTAACCTAACCTAACCTAACTTTACCTAACCTAACCTAACCTAACCTTTCAACTCTCAGATATTAATTAAATTCTGTGCATAGTCGAGTTGGAACTCAAGACCTCAGGGGTAAAAAAAACAATTATTTTTGACGGCTTATTTTGTTAACTTATTTTAATGGCTAACCTAACTTTACCTAACCTAACCTAACCTCAGCTCACTTTGGATATTACTAGTAAGTGTTCATATCCTCTGCTATGTAGCATGCTAGTAGTACAGGTAGTGCTCATATTTACCGCTAGGTAGCGGAAACATACTTTGCATGTTGCATGTGACACTTGTGAAGTTTAACCACATGCAAGACGTGCTTGTATAAGTTCTCTATTTAAACTCAATATACAATTAACCACTAAATGTTCAGAACTAACATGTATAGCCATGTTTAGGGTATATAGGAGACCCTTAGCAAGAAAGGCTGTCTAACCCACGAGTGTACAGCCTTGTCATACGCAGTAAGCACCTGTTGGCAGAAAACAACAACAACAACAATTTGAGAAAGCCAACAAAAAACTGTTTCCTTTAAATACCTTAATGGATATGTTGTTGGCTTTCTCAAATTGCTGTTGTTGTTGTTTTCTGCCAACAGGTGCTTACTGCGTATGACAAGGCTGTACACTCGTGGGTTAGACAGCCTTTCTTGCTAAGGGTCTCCTATATACCCTAAACATGGCTATACATGTTAGTTCTGAACATTTAGTGGTTAATTGTATATTGAGTTTAAATAGAGAACTTATACAAGCACGTCTTGCATGTGGTTAAACTTCACAAGTGTCACATGCAACATGCAAAGTATGTTTCCGCTACCTAGCGGTAAATATGAGCACTACCTGTACTACTAGCATGCTACATAGCAGAGGATATGAACACTTACTAGTAATATCCAAAGTGAGCTGAGGTTAGGTTAGGTTAGGTAAAGTTAGGTTAGCCATTAAAATAAGTTAACAAAATAAGCCGTCAAAAATAATTGTTTTTTTTACCCCTGAGGTCTTGAGTTCCAACTCGACTATGCACAGAATTTAATTAATATCTGAGAGTTGAAAGGTTAGGTTAGGTTAGGTTAGGTAAAGTTAGGTTAGGTTAGGTTAGTGAGCTGAGGTTAAGTCTTTAAATATTCCCTCTCGTTCAACTACTTTCCAACACCAACAAAAAAATCCACTAAATACATTGACACAAATAACTTGTCAAATAAGCCAATACAAAAGCCAATACTAAAGCCAACACAAAAGCCAACACAAAAAGCCAACACATAAGCCAATATATAAGCTTATGGTAGGTCACTCCATCAGCAAAACAATTGTAATCTTTGTAGTGTGAACATCGTACTGACAGGTCAGTTACTACTATGGAACTTATTACAACCAACAAAGGTAGGCTACGTGCACTCTATCAAGGCTACTCCTATAACTATAATCGCCAGAATGTGAATAGAATAATATTCTGGCTATGCTCAAAAGAGAGGTCAACAAAATGTCGAGGCAATCTGAAAAGTAAAAATGGAAAGGTTTTAAGTGTGAGTGTTCATCAATGTAGTGCTCGAAACGAACCACGCTTACTGTTTACAAACAATTATCAAAATGCTAAAAAGCAAGTTCAAGAAAACGATATTGCGGCTAAAGATAGTGCAGTGTTTGTTCAAAAGGACTTATCATGTCCTCAAAACGTCATGTTAGGACAATTGTCAACGTCCAAGAAACCTTCAACACTATCAAAATCAACTCAGACTATAAATAAAATGGTATTGCAAGAGGATCAAAAAGGACTATATAGTAACAGTGATGATGGTCATGATGATAATGGTGATTATGATGATGATAATGATGATGATGATAATGATCATGATAATGGTAGTGTTTTGTTTACACCTAAAAATCCATTTGTTAAATTTGTATACTGGAACAAACCCAGTAAGCTAATTCAACGGCTTCGACAATTGCATGCTTTACGACAAGCTGGGCATATCGGTCACGATTGGGAAATCAAAGAAATTGAACAAGAGCTTCGTCATGCTGAAATTATTGTGTAATGGGTCTACCACTTTGCGACCACTTTTAACCCCACTCTTGGTTCTAATATTTGCTTATTTGCTTCCACTTTTACCTGAACTCTTTGGATCCATATTTGCTCTCATATTAAACTAGTATTCTTATTACCAAGTTGACTTTACTAGAGCTTAGTCTATGCTTGACAGTTGACATGGAAGTATCAGTGACTAGGTATGGTAAGCCTTACGCATACTATAAAGGATATTCATATATTGTGAAACGAACCAATA
This sequence comes from Meconema thalassinum, assembly GCA_946902985.2. Classification (NCBI taxonomy): domain Eukaryota; kingdom Metazoa; phylum Arthropoda; class Insecta; order Orthoptera; family Tettigoniidae; genus Meconema; species Meconema thalassinum. The sequence goes on along the minus strand of OX336394.1, from coordinate 380,027,073 downwards.
AAAATGGAACTGTTATTTGGTGCTGTTCGAAACAACGATCTAAAAAGTGTCGAGGAATGATTAAGACAAAAGGCTCCAACATACTTATTTCAATCGATCATCATTGTAAATCTCAAAATAATACTCATTTAAATGGACAAAATACTCTAACCAAGGTAAAAAAAGCAAGACCAAGAAAAAAATAGTGTGGCTCAAGATAGTGCTTTGTTTGTTAAAGAGCATTTATTATCTCCTGAAAAAGACATGTTAGGACAGTCGTTAACGTCTAAGAAACCTCTAACACTATCAAAGACAACACAAACTATGCCAAAGGTTTTTGCATTGCAAGATGAACAAAAAGGATTAGATAGTAATAGTGATGATGATTATATTGATGATAACCATGATGATGATGATGATGATTATGATGATAATGATGATGATGATGATGATGATAATGGTTTACACCCAAAAAATCATTTGTTAAATTTGTTTACTGGAACAATCCCAGTAAGCTAATCCAGCGGCTTCAGTACTTGCATACCTGTAAACAGGCTGGTCATACTAAATATGAGGAAGAACTTTTGGATATAGAAAATGAGCTTCGTGATGCTAAAATTATAGTGTAATGAATCCATGTAACCGCTTAAACTATTTCTTAACAATACATGTAATATTTTCTACCACTTTGCTACCACTTTTCTAGTTTGCTACCACTTTTCTACCACTTTGCTACCACTTTTCTACTACTTTTCTGCCAGTTTTCTACCACTTTTCTACCACTTTGCTACCACTTTTCTACTACTTTTCTGCCACTTTTCTACCACTTTTCTACCACTTTGCTACCACTTTTCTACCACTATGTTACCAATTGTCTACCACTTTGCTACCACGTTTCTACCACTTTTCTATCACTTTAAACTGTACATATTAAATATAAAAGCCAACGCTAAATAATTCTATTACCAGAACCGAGATAACCTTTGTAGCATGCAAATCATACTAACAGGTTAGTTACTACTATGGAACTTACTCCAACTAACCGAGGTAAACAACGTGTACTCTATAAAGGCTACTCTTATAACTATAGACGACAAAATGTAAAAGGAATAATATTCTGGCAATGCTCGAAACAGAGGTCAACAACATGTCGAGGCAATATGAAAAGTAGAAATAGTGTGGTTTTAAGTGTGAGTGATCATCAATGTAGTGCTCCAGACAAAACACTAATGGTATTGACAAAAAATCATCAGAATGCTAAAAAGTTAGTACAAGAGAAAGATGTTGCTACTCAAAATAGTGCATTGTTTGTTGAGCAACGTTTAACCCCTGTTGTAAAAGTTATGTTGTATCCATCTTCCACGCATCAAGAGTCATCAACATCACAGACTATGCAAAAAGTAGTGTTGTTGTTTGAAGGGGCTGAACTACAATGTCATCTGCCCTTGATATGCAAGTGGATCGAAAAGGACTAGATAGTAATAGACAAAAGAGAGTTGTAGTTTGTATATAACTATTGTACAAGTACTTACATTAAATAAATAAAAATAGTGTATGGGTATTGTCTGTTTTTCTTAATTGCTATCCCTATGTCCCACTATTAATGCAATTGTTAACCATCAACATTCTCTGACTATGTTCGCAAAGAGAGTGACCTTAAACAATACACTCTATTTATGGTTTGTGTACCGAGTACACAATAATACAGTGTGGTCAAGCCATGTTGAGGCAATAGTTATATCAGGTAAGGGATTCGAACCCTTGCTTTCTTGTACAGAAAATTTGAACTTAAGTCAAACACCATAACCACTCGGTCAACCTGACTGTTACTAATTTAATTATTTTTGTGGACTTGAGTGTTTATAAAACTTTTTCCAGTATACATTGACTAAACCACTTGTTTGTTTCGAAATATAGATTTTGTTTTGTTTGACCATAACATTGCAGTTATGAGTCTTGTGAACTGGGTGTTTAATATAGGGTTAAAGGCATTTTAAAATAATTTTAGAAAAGCTCTTAGGTATCGTGTCATGGGTTTTAGTAATGCATTACTGTTCGTTGACTAACATTTACCGTTACACAACATTATTTTGGTGAGCTCTACATGTTGTTGTTTGAGTCGTCAGTCTTTTGACTGGTTTGATGCAGATCTCTATGCCTCCCTGCCCCGAGCGAAACGTCTCATTTCTATATAGCTACCACACAATACATTCAAGGCTATCTGTTTAACATATTATAACCTTGGATCTCCCCTACAAGCTCTTGGGTTCAATTCCTAGATTTAACACAAACTTTTAAAAGTGGTATGATAACTAAAACTAGTCTACTCAGTCTCGGGTGGTCCAAATAAGTAGAGAGGGTTTGATTCACACCTCAACCATAGAGCACTATGTTCTTTTCTTTTTTTAAATAATGATAGCCATTTGTTACATTTCACATTTCACACATTGCAATTTGTCAATTTTCCATTTGCATTTTTTAAAATGACAGTTTGATGTTTTTCAATTTCATGATATGGAAACATGGATTTTTCCATTTTCATATTTACACATTTGTCAATTTCCCATTTGCATATATTTTCTTAAATGTCCGTTTAAGGTTTTTAAAATTTTGTCTATATGGAAACATGTATTTTCCATTTTGCTGTTTACAAATTTTTATATATTTATTTTGTGTAGTTGAAAAAAATCGATATTTCCAAAACAAGATTTTCTATTTTTCATTTTATGATTTTGTAAATAATATTAATGTGAGTGCTTGACCATGGATTTTCCATTTTGTTGTTTACAAATTTTTTATATATTTATTTTGTGTATGTTGAAAAACGATATTTCCAAAACAAGATTTTTTATTTTTCATTTTATGATTTTGTAAATGATCTTAATGTGAGTGCTTGGCCATGGCAATAATACAGTCTATGTTGTGTGAACCTGTGCAATTTTTAATTTATTTATTCACACATGTTGTACACCACCTATAGCTCTATGTGTACAGTCCTCAGCTCCACATATTTCTTTCTCTTTCCACCTGTGTTCTCTCATACATTACCCCTCCCCCTTTCCCTCCCTTCACCTCCCACCACTGGTGTTTGCAGCTCTTGCCTATCTATTGGGTGTGACATCATTCCGACAAGTTGCATCATACTTTTTACTGATTCAGCGATTCCCACGCTTTGAACATTCTCTTATCAGGCACGTGGACAGCTAACGTCCAACGTGAACACCTGTGGCAGATCAAATTTCATGCCAACTTGCATTTTGTCACATACAAAGCAAAACAGCATGTCACTTGTTAACAGTTATCGCGCACGTGGACAGCTAACACCCAAAGTGAACACCTGTGGTAGATCAAATTTCACCTGAACTTGCATTTTGTCACGTACGAAGCAAGACAGGATGTCACTGGTTTAGCCCTCATGTGGTTTCACACATGTGTATGCATGCATTTCGCACTTCCCTGCCACCACGATGGTCAGATTATTTCACCTTCAAGCGTCACCTGTTGTCAAGTCAGATCGGCGCCTTCCAATAAGCTCAAATGACATTCACCTCCTGCTCCTCTGCAAGTTGGTTTTCTCTACTCGCTTCGACCAACATAGAACCAAGTTCTCATCACCGTTTACACGTTAAAGGTAAAATGTGTGAAAAAACGCACCCTCGCTCTGTCATACACCGGCCCGTCGAAATAGCGATTGATCTATTGAACACAGCCACCTTGGTCAGCGACAGGTTCGTTGAAACACACACACACCCCCAGCCGTATCGTCTCTCTCAACCACCACGCTTCATGGACATTATAAACAGGTAAAGAAAAAGAAAAAGTTTTTTCAACATGTATGCCGTTAGGCCCTTTGTGAATTTTTTTTTTTTGGAAAAAATATCTACCACATTTGAAAGGGGGGCGTTAGCCCGAGTCCTAGGACACCTCGTACACATCTCTAGCGTTATTAGTTCGTGAGATATCGGCAAAAATCACAAAAAACACGTGTTTACCCCAAAATCGCGTTTCCAATTTTATTAAAAATTATAACGAGTGGTCTATAGCAAAGAGAACGTCTGCCCGAGTCTTTGGACCTGTCGAACACACCTCTAGCATGATTGGTTCGCGAGATATAGCAAAAAGTTTAAAATCACGTTTTTACCCCAAAACATTCTGTTTCCCTCATTCTCAAAAACTTTAACCTATTACCAAAATAAAGAGGGTTTCGAGACAAGCCATTTGACACGTCATAGAACCAAATCCGACCATGCATTCGTGAAATATAGGAAAAAGTCTAAAATCATGGTTTTACCCCCAAAAAGCCTGTTTCCCTCATTCTCAAAATTTTAACCTATTAATAGCATATATAGAGCATCGAGACAAGCGATTTGACACGTCACACGTCCAAATCCCACCTTGCGTTCGAGAGATATCGGCAAACTTCGTAGGAAAGTAGGCGACTATCTGGTTCTCTCCTCACCACCAAAACCTCTTCTTATCAATCATTTTTTTCAAAAAAGCTCGCCCTCTTACAAAAATCCCAAGTGCGCATGCGTAAAAAACAAAAACAAAAATGTTCATCCATAGCGGCAGCCAGAAAAACGCATGTGCGATATGAGCAACCACGTTTAAGTTCATTTTAGCAGCGCACCTTATACATGTCGTATTTGAAAAGAGACTTTCACTAAAAAAATACAATTTCACCCCCTAGTAGGGGTAGGTTTTATTTAGGGGTTGAAATGAGTGGTCCATTGGAAAGAGGGCGTCAGCCCGAGTCCAACGATATATTGCATGTCAAAATCGGACCATGGGGTCGCGAAATATCAAGTATTATATATCTGAGATTGTGACGTCAGAGAAGTTATTAGTGGGGGGGTTAGAAACCGCCTCACTCCCCTACTCGTACTCAAGGAAATATATGGACCATCTCGCTCATCATCAGGTACACTGAAAAGCGCTGATAATTCTGCTACCTTTACTGATAGTCAAGAAATCTTGGAACGCTGGAAGGAGCACTTCTCCAATCTCCTAAATCGTCCATCAGCAGCTGCTGAAGACTTCCTTTGTGATGTGCCGCAACAGCCTGAACAACTGTGGTTGGCAGTACCTCCTACTTATCATGAATTCAGTGCAGCTCTCACCCAATTGAATCCCAGAAAAGCACCTGGCCCAGATAACATCTCTCTGGAACTAATTCAAGCTGGAGGTCATTCCCTCAAAACAAGAATTTTCATCCTTATCCTCAGAATATGGGAATCAAGAACGGTACCTGGAGACCTAAAGAATGCCACTATCGTCACTATCTATAAAAAGGGTGATCGCAGTGTTTGTGGCAACTACCGTGGTATATCACTGCTATCAATTGTGGGGAAGATTCTTGCAAGAATTCTACTTAACCGCCTCAAGGTTATCTCTGAGAGGATCCTCCCAGAGTCACAATGCGGATTTAGAGCTTCCAGAAGCACAATTGACTTGATTTTCTGTGTGAGACAGCTACAAGAAAAATGTAGAGAACAGAATAATCCACTCTTCTTAGTCATTTATGACTTGGAAAAGGCATTTGATTCGGTTCCAAGACCAGCCATGTGGGCGGTGCTGAAGCGGTTTGGTTGCCCTCAGCGTTTTGTAGATCTAATCAAGGCTCTCCATGATGGCATGACAGGTCAGGTTTGCCATCAGAATAAGATGTCCGATGAATTTCCCATTACCCATGGACTGAAACAAGGATGTGTACTGGCTCCAACGCTTTTTGCGCTGTACTTGGCTGCAATGCTTTATGATTCACCCACAAACATCCCAGGTGTGGAGGTCAAGTATCGTTTTGATGGAGGGCTTTTCAACCTAACTCGTCTCCGCTCCTTGAGGAAAACTCAGGTTACTAAGGTTACTAACATATTGTATGCGGATGATGCTGCGTCACCAACTCTCACACCAGAAGAGCTGCAAGAGTCAGTTAATTGTTACAAAAGTGCATGTGATCGCATTGGTCTTACCATAAATGTCAATAAGACTAAAGTCTTGGCACAACCTTCACCAGGCACACCTCTTCCTCAGTTCAATATCTCCATCTCAAATTTGCCATTAGAACAGGTAGACCACTTCTCGTACCTGGGCAGTACCATTTCTGTGAGCTGTACCTGTGAGCAGGATGTGGATAAGAGAATTGGCGCAGCCCATGCAGCATATGGACGATTAGCGCACCGGGTCTTCATGAATAAAGATCTGTCCACGAGTACATTGTTGTATGGCTGTGAAACGTGGACCCTTTACCGACGTGATCTTAGGAAGCTTGAGCGTTTCCACCTACAAAAACTTCGATCAATCCTGAGGATTAAATGGGAAGACCGCATTACCAATATTGCTGTTCTGGAAAAAGCTCAAATCAACAGCATAGAATCATCCATAATAGGTCACCAATTTAGATGGATTGGTCATGTCCATCGGATGGGTGATGTGAAATTACCTCGTCAAATGCTATATGGTGAGTTATGCTATGGCACCAGACCTCATGGTGGTCCTAAGAGGCGCTACAAGGACCAATTTAAGCAGACCCTGAAATTGACAGGTCTTGATTCACAAACCTGGGACATGCTGGCTGAAGACCGCTCAACTTGGCGCCGTACCATCTCGGATACTGTAAAGACGTTTGAAAGGGATCGACGCACACATGAAGAGGCCAAGCGTCAAGCTAGGAAACTTCGAGCAGCCCAACCACGTCCTCCTCCAGCAATACTATGTGACTTGTGTGGACGCTTGTTCCATGCCAGGATTGGACTCTTTAGTCACCGTAAACACATTCACAAACTGGACTGAAGGAAGAAGATTTATACTCGGATTCGAGTTAAAGCCGATGATGATGATGATGACTTACAAATTGCTACTGAAATTCAAAATAGTCACAATCGGATCTCAAGACCATCCCACCATTATTGAAAGACTTATACCCGTTGCTCACGGTAAAATTTTCCTTCAAATTTATTGCACAATAATTTAATTTTATAAAATTTCTGTTGCTCACGGTCAAATTCAAGTTTTATAAAACCTTTGATAAAACTTTCCATAAATTAGGACATGTTCTATTCCGTAAAATTAATTTTACGAAACGAACCAATCAGTGAAGCTGTCATGAAGATGATGCTGGCGCCACGTGGTGAGAAGATTGTGAAGCTCGCTCGTAAACAAACACTTCGAAAATGGCAGGCCCCGACTGGACTAATGAAGCTGTTAGTGTTTTACTGGACGAGTACCAGAAATACCAGTGTTTGTATGAGGTTAAAACGTTCATATACCACAATAGAAATGCAAGAAGGGAGACAGAAATCTCAATCGCCGAATATGTTTCACAAATTCGACCGAACACAAGCTAGGCTGAGGAGAAAGCGAAGATCAACGGGCTTCCAACTCGCTTGCAGTCTCATTTCAGGAGAAATGGCTTGCCTCATGTTAAGTGTCCTGTCGAATTGTTTTGGGACCAACGAGATCTAGGAGTTTTTTAAAACTGCTTTCCTCCATTCATAGAAAATTCCTATATGAATTCTGATCTTCTAACCTCAACTCATTTTCGACCAAGGACAGCATTCCTCTACTCTTTTTTTATCCATTCCCGAGTCCAGGACTTTATTAACATTTCCTTTCTTCCTTTTTACCACTGTACGACATATAATTGTAGCAAAGGCAGCAATTTTTGCAATGTTTTTTGGAGCCATACTCTCAAACCAATGTGTGTTGAGCAGCCGATTCTTGGTTCAGAAGTTTATCGGTAGATGGCGATACTGATACATCCACGGATTTTATAAAATAATTTTACCGTGAACAACACAGCTTGCTTTCAACAAATTTTATAAAATTAGTTGTAAAATAAATTTTAAGAAACATTTTACCGTGAGCAACGGGCATCTAAAAAGCAATTTAGATTGCCTATCCATACAAAATGCAATTGAAGTTGAAAACACTCGCAAAATGCAACTTAGATTGAAAAAATCGTACATAATGCAACGTAGATAGGAAATACCTACAAAATGGAGTGTAGTTGCAAACAAATGGCTAAAAGAAATTTAGGTACACGAGTAAAAAAAAACCTAAAGAGAAAAGGAAATATAATGAAAAGAAAACAAGAGGTCTGACCCCTCGAAGAATGAGGGACCAAGAAAGATGAGACAAGGGCCAACAAAGGCGGGAAAGTGAAAGACTCCCTAGGCCTCGGATACCCTAATACCGTCGGGGTCGGAAAAGAACAAGAGTCGACCTCTCGGGCTCGACCGTTCTTCTGCTCCAGTTGATGCAATTATTTCCACAAGCAATGTTCTTGCATCATCAAGTTTGAAAGTAACATTCTTTTCAGCTAAATAATTTTTAACATGAGCCCAAATCATTTCAATATGATTCAAGTCAGGGTGGTACGGTGGTAGATCCAAGATCGTGTGTCCATAGGTAGCAAGCAGTGTATCGATCTGATACGTTTTATAGCGTGGTTTATGGGATTTAATCAAAGCGTACAGTTGAGGTTTTATCATCTCTGTAGAAAATGGAATACCCTTATCGGTCAACCAATCCTGCATAACCATTTTTCGGGAAGATGATGTGGGTGCACGCTCACATTGGACATTATGGTACGAGGCATTGTCAAACACGACTACAGAATTGATTGGCAAATTGGGAATTAATTTCTCTGTCAAGATATTTCTATAGTTCATCTCATCGTGATAGTCCCCTGTTGTTTGGTTGGATTTGAAAACCAACAAAGCATTTGGAACGAAACCTGCATCTGAACCAGCATGTACCACTATTAATCTTTGCCCTTTTGAGATAGGTGACTTCAGTCCATGAAGAGAACCGTCACTCCAAGCATTTGGCTTAGTGTACGAACTATGCAAATATGTCTCATCAGTGTAAACAATAGGCCTACCCTGTTGTCGGTACTGCCTTATGCTCTGTAAGTACTGCATACATAGGAGCCTTATATCAGGCTTCTCCATTAGTATTCTACGCATGTCTTCCGTCTTCCTCCATCTAAAGCCTAGGCCTCGAACCATCTTGGTTAATGTTCGTACACCACCTTTAAAATTTATATCCTCAGCCAGTTTCCTACGGATCTTTTCCAGCGTTGGCCTGTTGCCTTTGGTATTGTGAAAATTATGAATCGTACGCCTGACAACGCATTTATCAAAATCGTCTAACTTACACTTATTCATAATGTTGAATTTTGGGCTTATGCCGTGTTTTATTATATTGCAATTCGACGCGTTTCGAAAGAAACCATGTCTTTCATCGTCAGGAATATTATTATGCCGTGTTTTATTATATTGCAATTCGACGCGTTTCGAAAGAAACCATGTCTTTCATCGTCAGGAATATTATTCCTGACGATGAAAGACATGGTTTCTTTCGAAACGCGTCGAATTGCAATATAATAAAACACGGCATAAGCCCAAAATTCAACATTATGAATAATAACACGGGCCGTGAAAGTCTAAATGACAATAACTTACACTTCTTAACAGATTTTGGTCTTCTCTTTCCAGGCGTTGAAAATGAATCCACCTCACCACTTTCAATTCTTTTGGCACCTTGTATTGAATGCCGCACCGACCTTTCCGACACACCTGTTGCTTCAGCCACTTTTTATTTTTAATTGTGCATATATTCCCAGCGAGATGTGTTTCGTTTTTCATGAATTTATACACATTATAAATAACTTCCCTAGTTTGACTGTGTCAAGTTTTGGCACTCCCTAATTTAGAGCGAAACAGTGGCATTGCTACGTACACTGAATATTATACACAATTTTCAAGGCTTTAGATATTCAACAACCGCACTTTCAGCTACATAATATACACAAAATAGTAATAATACACACAAACGTGTGATGCCTCCTGCACTCTACGCTCGGTTTACATTTGTAGACCGCGTCTCGGATCGAGCCGCATTGTTGAAGAATGGAGTGAGCAGTGAGCCCGGTAATCAGCATTCGGGGGACACACAGGAGCCCCGCAATGAGCATTAAAATATGCTGATTGATATTGGTCTCTGTGCATCGTCGAGTTTCGCCAAGCTCTTCTTGCGTCTGCTCTACGTTCGCATCTCATTCAGTATTGTCCTCCGAACTCATCATCATCATCATCATTTCCCAGCCCCAGTTTCCCGGGTGTGGTATATAAAGCCTCGTCCACACCGGCAGATTTGTTTCCAGGAACATTGTATGCAGACTGTTTCCCAAATGTTTCTCATTTGTATGCGGGATGTTTGCAGATTTTTTTTGAAAACATCTACATAGAATCGGGAGACTCGAGTGATGTTTGGAAACAGTCTGCATACAGTTTGCATACAATTGACATACAAATGACAAACAAATCTAGTGCTTCAAGAGACAAGATACAATCTTTTCTGTTTTCCAACGAAATGGAAAACACGCATACAAGAAACAAGTATTTTGTCTCAAGTCTTCCTGTGTGGACATGTTTTGAAACTGTAGACCGGATACAAACCACAGACGCATCCAGCTAGCCACGTTTTTCCACATCATATTGTGTTGATTTAGTTTCAATTTTCCATCCTACTTTATGGTGCACCATATAAGGTTTAATAACAAGGGACTTTTTGTTGTTACGCTATACATTTCGTGTCTTTGACATTTATTAATTCATATTGGCTGATGAAGGGACCAAAACTAATTAGGCCTTGAAACATGTCCCACCAATGACCACACAGTGATCTCATTATATTGTCACAAAATGTAGTTTAGTGGGGCTACCGGCGGGGTGTCAAATTTCACATCCTCCCCACAAAAAGAAAATAGCGGTTGTTATATGAAATATTAGTAGAATGAGTATTTTGGTTAATTATTCGACTAACACAAGAGGTACATTGAAACACAATCCCCCTCCCACCATGATCGTTTCACTTTGATCCCCCAATTTACACATTCGCAGACTTTATAAGAAATCGCCCTGTGGTAAAGGTATGAATGTGGACTAGAGGTCTAATTCTGGTGTGGACGCAAAACAAGTAACATACTTGTATCTGATACAATGTTTCAATACAGTCTGCATACTGTATGCAGTGCAGACTTGTTTGCATACAGTATGCAAACAATCTACATACAGTCTGCAAACAAATCTGCCGGTGTGTCGGAGTAGAGTTGCTGTTCTTCTACATCTTCCCATTTCACATTCCGTTTGTTGACCTCAGACTTCACTGTGTATCCATCAATTTCTTGGCCTTCCTACCGGTCTCCTCCCTCTCACATCTCTGTTGAAATAATTTCTTGGTGTTCTATTTCTGTCCATTCTCATGACGTGTCCAAACCACTGTAATCTGCGTCTTCCTAGGAGTTCAGGGACAGATATTTCGATACCAACTTCCTGCCAGTTAATTTCATTCCTAATCTTATCTTATCTTTCCTGGTCCTCTGGTTCATTGTTCTGATGAATTTCATTTCTGTTGCCTGGATTTTACTATTAGCCTTGTTGAGTAGGGTACATGTTTCAAGTCCATAAGTGAGAATTGGAATAAAGTAGGTATGTAACATGCTTAATTTTGCTTTTCGCTCCGAACTATGAATAAATAATTAGGTCAATGTCTACCCTAAAAGGACAATAGATATAGCCCACAGTGAGTGCCCTCTCTATAGAACGAAACCTCATCAGGGCTGTGTGACAGGCAGAGCGTGATTGGTCACCACCAGCTGTACTAGCATCCAATAGTGGCCGGCCTATATGGACACCCGGGTGTCCTTCCTAGAGAACGAAACGGGTTTTCATTTTCTCTCGATATTTTAAAAGTCAAAAATTAAAATCTAATAATGCTCAGAAAATTACATGTCATTGTAAAACTGTAGGCTACCTCTATCAATTAGGAAGACTGAGTTTTGTGTTATCAAGCTCAGCGCGCAGTTCACTGGTCAGGATGGAGTTACGAACTCTCAGCCTTCCGTCCAAAGATGTGCCATTGTAGGCAGTTTGAGAGGGACAAAGTGTGCGGAAAGTTGTTTTAAGCAGGGCAGAGTCCGTACAGCTCAGTAGCACCAGGAAATATTTCATCTCACCTTGCCCCTCTAGTCATCATGTTGCGAAAGGTGATACTAGCATCAGAAGACGATTAGAAGTAAATCGTTCAGTGTTGTCAGATGATTCATTATTGTCATTCCGCTGTCAGCTGTCGCACGGTGATTTTCATTAGGCAAGCACTGAGGCCTGATCACAACCCGTTGTGTCACAATAATTGAAGGTTTGGTAACCAGTGGCGTACCGACGGGGTTTAATCCCCCCCCACCCCCCGAGACATTTGTTTACTTGAATCCATATTTGTGCCATCTTATCACCTGCTTTACATCACCACCTTCTTTACTCCTGTATTATTTTAAATGTGATCACGTTCGTCATTTGGTAAATGTCCTGCACTCTACTTGCAGCGTGACTCCTTCAGCGTTGGAGTTAGCAAAGGATCAGTTTTTCTGTTTTTATTTATTTTTATTTAGCGTATGGCTTTTAGTGCCGGGAGTGTCCGAGGACATGTTCGGCTCGCCAGAGGCTGTAGCTGCTTCAAGCGGACACCCATAGGGTGAGCTACAAGTTCCGTTCAATTTCAAGTATTTCCAACTTCCGCCACCAGATATCACTAACGCCTAGTGGTGAACTTTGGAACTTTGATAGAGCGTTACAACGAAATCTAACCTAGAAATTTAGCTTCACACAAGTTTAGTTAGTGGAAGGATCTTTCACATGCCATAAATCTATGACACATGAGACCGCCGCCTTTACTTCCCCTTCGAAGGAAGGCATACTGAGGGATTTTAATCATCATCATCTTGCACAGTTTCCAGCCACTGGCCGGGTCTGTTTGGAACACAAGCCTCTCCAACGTCTTCTGTCTTCCCACCATCTCTCAGCCTCCACCCTTGACCAGTCTTCTCCTCTCTTCTTCACGCTTTCTTCCACCCCCTTCAGCCACCTGTCTATCGGTCTTCCTCTCGGTCTCTTTCCTTCCCACTCCGTCTCGTGTATCCTCCTGGGTATCCTCTCCTCCTCCATTAGTTTTACATGTCCATACCATCTAAGTCCAGATTTCTTTAGACCATCCTGTAATGGTTCCTCCTTCGTTAATTCTCTGGTCCTCTCATTCCTTATCTTAAAAATCAGACGACTTCAGCCTGGTTTGTACCCACGATCTTGGGCATAGAAGCTCAGCATGCTACCGACTACGCCACCGAAGCCACCTAGTTTTTCTGTTGAAGTGTACGATCAGTAACTTTTATCACATTGCTTTAATTGTGTGTGTCCGTTTCATTAAAGATAATTCAGTACATGAGGAGTTACTGCAATTTATTCCTATCAAGGATGCAGATAAAGCCATCAGGATAGGCACAATTTGAGAGCCGATAATAATGGCAGTAAGAACATGGAGAGCAAAACATTTATTCCTCTCACATAATACCAATATTATAAGCAATCATGTATGGACATGATGATACCACTGCATCATTTCAGGTTTTTTTATTTAGTTACAGTTTCCCATACCATATTTTTTTTAAAGTCATTTTTTTATTGTGCTGATAATATAATGAAAATGAAAATCCACAGCCTGCTGAGGCTCAAAATAGCTTTCTTCCGAAGAGTATGTTTATGATATATTTATTTTTCTTAATTTCTTTTTTTTTTTTTAATTTAAGGAATAGGCCTATTAATCGAAATATGTTAAAAATGTATTATGATGAAGGCCGTCGTTTTAGGGGCGGAACAGCAAGGTCATCTGCCCCTTTAATAGTGTAGGCCTACACAATTACCCTTCTATAGTAATGAGCCCCCCTCCAGATGGAAATCCTGCGTACGCCACTGTAGGTACCAGTGAACAACAGTAACATATCCTCACAAACCCCTCTACGAGCATCCACCCAGTATGGGAAAATACCCCCCCCCCCCCCCATTTGCAAATAAAGTAAATGAATGAAAAAATCTCCATGGTTGCATATAAAAAAAATTAAATAAATTATTTTTGAAGACAAAAAATATATAAATACGGTATATTGAATTGTAGCATTTGAGACCATGAATCTCCATTCATATAGCAAGGGTGAAGTAGCACAGGCGGCTTCGGTGGCGTAGTCGGTAGCATGCTGAGCTTCTATGCCCGACATAGCGGGTTCAAACCCGGCCGAAGCCGTCTGATTTTTAAGAGCGTTAGAAATCCCTCAGTATGCCTTCCTTCAGAGGGGAAGTAAAGCCGGCGGTCCCATGTCATAGATTTATGGCATGTTAAAGAACCTTCCACTAATTGCACCTGTGTGATGCTAAATTGGATAGGTTAAGAATGTTTCTACGTACTACGTTCCTTGCCAAGAGCCGACTGCGGTGGCGTCTAGTAGCTAAGTTCTGAACTTGGCCTAGTAGTCGTTGACGGTGGCGCATGGCGGCAAAAGTAGGAACTATTTGAAAAATTCTAAGTTGCAGTACTTAAATTAAAAATCAGATAACACACACTAATACAGTCATCACAATTAGATTCTACACACACCCAAGTACACGGGGCTACATGACCGCATTGTCGCAGCCCCTAAACTTAAGAACCAACCGAAGTAGCACAGACCTCTGGCTAGAATCCTGCGGTTAGTGAAGGTTGGCATCAGTGAGTTATTTCGCTTTTGTGCTGAAGACTTGGATGAGTGCGGTGGTAATATTGAGCAATTGTAATCTCTGGGTGGTGATGATTATTCTGGGTAAATCATTAAGCTTTGAAAGCAGTATGGTATATTGGCTTTCACGGCCAGTGAATTAAAACTCGGCAATTTTTTCTAGGTTTGTGCCGTGTCTTGTGTGAGGGTTCCCCTAGGACACCAAGCTGGCTCATCAGCGGGCTCTTGGTGACCGCCCCCGGACCCCGACAGGAGTAGCAAACTGTGCGCTACCTCCCTTTTTATGAAGCGCACTGCGAGAGCTAAAAGCTCCGGCCTAGAACACCAAGAGCCCGCTGATGAGCCAGCTTGGTGTCCTAGGCGAAACCCCACACAAGACACGGCACAAACCTAGAAAAATTGCTGAGGTTTGAAAGTAGTGTTTTCATTTTAATTTACCGGTGCGGCTGTGGTTTGGAAGTGCTTGTGGCGAAAGAGATATTCTCGTGATTTCTATATCGGTGGTTAATATAATAATAGGCTAATAATTCTTTTTAACTCTTGTTATAGCTGTGCTCCAGAGTAGAAACTCCTTAAGGCTTGAATGTCTTTTCTCGGGGTGATTAAGTATTTCTGCATTTCAAAATTAATTCTGTGGATGCTATTTTAAATAGAGAAAATCTTTCTTGGGACTACTATACATTGCGATACGGCCGCGTATGAAATTCCCCTAAAACAAAATGGCGGCTTCCGTGACGTCATCAACGACGTCACGAAATACTCCTCTGGCAAGCATACGGGAAAAGCCTGGGTAATAGGGGTTTTTTGGGTGGGGAAACACCAAAAAACGTCAATTTTTTTATGTATCGAAATCTATATTTGAGCTATATAGTTCAACTAAAGATTCTGATACATTAAAAAAATCGCAAATTCACGTATTCTATGTATCGAAATCTATATTTGAGCTATATAGTTCAATTAAAGATTCCGATACATAAAAGGAATTCGCAAATTCACGTAAGAGGAGTTTTTTGGGTGGAAAACACAAAAACCGTCAATTTCTTTCTATGTATCGAAATCTATATTTGAGCTATATAGTTCAATTAAAGATTCCGATACATAAAAAGAATTCACAAATTCACGTAAAAGGAGTTTTTGGGTGAAAAACACAAAAACCGTCAATTTCTTTCCATGTATCGAAATCTATATTTGAGCTATATAGTTCAATTAAAGATTCCGATACATAAAAAGAATTCGCAAATTCACGTAAGAGGAGTTTTTTGGGTGGAAAAACACAAAAACCGTCAATTTCTTTCTATGTATCGAAATCTATATTTGAGCTATATAGTTCAATTAAAGATTCCGATACATAAAAAGAATTCGCAAATTCACGTAAGAGGAGTTTTTGGGTGAAAAACACAAAAACCGTCAATTTCTTTCCATGTATCGAAATCTATATTTGAGCTATATAGTTCAATTAAAGATTCCGATACATAAAAAGAATTCGCAAATTCACGTAAGAGGAGTTTTTTGGGTGGAAAAACACAAAAACCGTCAATTTCTTTCTATGTATCGAAATCTATATTTGAGCTATATAGTTCAATTAAAGATTCCGATACATAAAAAGATTTCGCAAATTCACGTAAGAGGAGTTTTTTGGGTGGAAAAACACAAAAACCGTCAATTTCTTTCTATGTATCGAAATCTATATTTGAGCTATATAGTTCAATTAAAGATTCCGATACATAAAAAGAATTCGCAAATTCACATAAGAGGAGTTTTTTGGGTGGAAAAACACAAAAACCGTCAATTTCTTTCTATGTATCGAAATCTATATTTGAGCTATATAGTTCAATTAAAGATTCCGATACAGGTCAATGCCATCATAAAACATTGTGGTCAATAATGTTGTTTTTGCTGGGGGGGCTGTGCCCCCCCACCCCCCACCCCCCTACCCCTCCGATAGGTTGGTATTTTTATGTTTTCCAATATTGGCTGCAAACACAAAAACCGTCAATTTCTTTCTATGTATCGAAATCTATATTTGAGTTATATAGTTCAATTAAAGATTCCGATAGGTCTAATACAAAACATTGTCATATCTATTTTGCAGGTGTTCATGTACATGCCAATTTGTCTCAATCCATTACTATTTTAACAGGCGTATTCCCCAACACCGTTCCTGACGTAATATTATCGTTTAGACAACTTTCATATTAAATGCAACAACCAAAATATATGTATGTACAACGTAAAAACTCACCGATATATTCCAAATGCTGTATTATTCCACATGTACAAGCAGAAGCACTGATTTACCACCACAAGTAACGGATTTTAGTTTAATGCAACAACTTCAGGATTTAAACAATTTTAATACAAATCGTCAACACAATCGAGCACACGACACTGCTAATATCAAAATCTTATTTTACAGGTTATTCACGGGAATATTTATTTTAATATTACGCTTAGAAAACGTGATCGCGTGACAATACAAAAATGGCGAACCGACTCCAGCAAAATCTCGCGACGAACTGACCACGGAACTGACGTAGTAATCAGCTGACAACCAATAGCGTTACCGATAGCAATACGTCAGCCAACCAATAGAGTTACCGATAGCAATACGCCATCCGTGAGATCACGGTGACGTCACTGTTCTCCCTAAATATTCCCCAGACGCCGGTGTATCGGAAGGTATAGTTTAACCTCTTTCTTTTCAGAGTAGATTAGAACTAAAAAGGCTAGGACCTCTTTTTCATCTGCCAAGTAATAAAGGGGCATGGGGAAAAAATGCTGTGATCGCCCTCCCGACCTAAGAGCTGTCGGCCGCCACTGCTAGCTTCTACCGATTACACAATAGTGGGTCGGGAAGCACCAGATTCTGTCATAGCTTTGATTACATTCCAAGCTGGCAAGATGCCTCTGTTGAGAGAGTTAAGACTTGTGATGAAGTACTGCAGCCTATCTCGATCCCGCAAACATGGTTAGGTATAGAACAAAACATTGAATTTTCTTAATGGAAACTTTATCTTCTCAAGAAGAAGTCTTTTAGTACTTGTGTTCGTAAGTTTCAGCACCATGCGATTTTTACTTGTGGAGAAACCTCAAACAAAATGTATACAGAAACAATCCCCGTACTGTATTCTGGAGGCTCTCGAGAACGAAATATCAGTGAGAATGAATTACAGAGAGTGTACCAAAATTAACTACGTTGGTGCAATGTGTGTTTCGAAAATGAAGGACAGCGTTTCCAGCAACTAGGCCTACTCTGAAATTCACGTAAGTAATGATGATTATTAAATACGTTAAAATGTGTAAATGTGTTGAAATAGTTGGGTTCTACGTTGCTGCCAGCCACAGTGGTCCTGTCATCACACGGCGCATGCGAGATTCCGTTCTATCCCACAGTAGATTGATAAGCAGGAATAAGAAAGAATATTAAGTGAAAAGTATCAAGAATAATATCATTAATAACATAATGTTATTCGGTGACACAATTTATCAATGATTATCAACCAGAGCACCAATCCTATTCTTTCATAACCTCAAAATAAAGTTAACCATGCCATACATAACCCAACATTTCCAGACAAACTGTGATAAATCTTTCCAGTCTAAGTTCCTTAAAATACATACGAAATGCCACTCAATCCAATGGAAATTATAGCCTACTAGACTCATACTATGCTGTTCAAGATCAGCCTAGTACACAGTAGGCCTACACAAGATGCATAGAACTGACTATGATATGTTACTTACTTCAATATAATGGAAAATATCCTGAATTATCTTCTCTTCTGATATTCGAAAATGAGGATCAAAATCATTGGGGTGAGAGCAGGTGTGTATAATTCCATTCATATCTAAATAAAGATTATCAAATTCTGGGATCTGTAAGAGAGAAACAATAATGTTAAATCAACCAACTTCGTAGCAGAAAATGAATCATCCACAGGCAAAATTAACGCAAGTTATTCAGCAAAACATAATTCGTATTTAAAAGCACATTCATATCGTGGCTTGAAATCACAAATTGAATGAAATACACTATGCTTATAATAGTTATACTGTTTGCGAGTTTGCCACTTAAATCTTAGAAGTTTCACTTCACCTGATACTCCCTCACAACTTCACTCAGACAGGGATATCGTTCACTTATCCATCTGAAAAACTTCGGTACTCCCATCGTAAAACAATTTGATAAAATATGTAATAATATTATACGGAAAATAGGAGTCGAAGCAACTACCAGCACAGACCAAAATACAGCAGTATACCAATATTGTCACAAGAAATTTTCCTAGGTGTATGATCTTGTATACACAAAGATTTGTAGATAAGAAAATCAAGGTGATATAAATTTGCGTTTGATAATACGTTCCCGGCAACAAAAGAAATGTCTTATTACTCTACAGTTTCTTAAAACATTTGAAAAAAATAACAGAGTGACAGTTGTGTAAGTGATTAAATCTTTTATTAGATGTATGTATCGATATGTTTGCTGTAAAGCAGTGGTATCAATGTGACTTCAAAGATACAAAATATATTCTTAAAAGGTATTGAGTGATGTTTTCAATGTTTCGGTAAACCTTCCATCATTTTATCAGAACTATTGTATTTGTAACCTAAGGTTGGTATTGGTAGGGATAGTTGCATTTCAAGATGGACAGATTTGTAGCAGACGGAAGAAAATTTACATGTGCTTGTTTCTGGTCGACTTGCTTTCGATATCCTGATTCGAGATAATCGATAGTCGGTGTATGTCTTTTTCAGGTTCACCAATATTTGCGTCCCCACATTCTTTGCTTGTCGCAAGATCTGGTGACTTTAAAGTGTGTCTGTTATCTAAATTACAATTTATTGTCACTATAAACGCAAAGTAATGAAACACCGTAGGGTAATAAACATTTATAATAGATATTCAGTTTTTCTTACAGAGCTCGTAGTTACCTTCATAATGTAGAGTTGGTTTTACTGGTGTATGGAACAACATCAACAACCACAATAATAATAAGAATGTAATTATAGTCATTTAGGCTATATTCCAATTTTTAGTTTCAGTCCATTATTGGGCGATCTGTGACTGATATTTCATTAATTTTGACTTATAATCACCCTCTTTTACAAGCTGGTGGTCGTCACTTGGAGAGTCGTGTATTTTTGCCAGACTTCAAACATCCTAATTGTTCTCAGCTGGGAAACAAATCTGCAAATTTGAGAGGTGGACACTCTCAAACTGATCCAGCAAGAATGTTCCTTTCAACAACTTTTGCGGTTTCATTAGTATACCGGTACGCTCAGGGGCGGTTCGACCTTGTACATCTAGGTGGGGGTGAGAATTTAAAAAATGCCGACTGGCTGTTTAACATTGCCGACTATACGGTTAAAAACTGAGCAACGGGAGGGAGTGGGGGATGGTGGAGAGGGGGGGGGGGGGCAAACGATACACAAGACAAATATAATTAATGAATGGCTTTCATTTAAAATGTATTTTATTAGTTCCAGAATTTTGAATCGCGGGAAAATTTGATAAATGAACAAAATAAGTGTTTAAATATTACTAGAATTAAAGAAAATCTAGTTATTCTTTCTAAAACCGTACTCTACGATGTTTTAACAAGAACTTCTTTCCCACTATCTCCGTAATTTCAATGTCGTCGACCTTATCTTTCGTTGAAAACAACATCATGAGGGAGTCTAAGCAGTCGTCACCCATCGATGTCCGCAAATGATTGTAAATGAGCTTCAACTTGCTGAAGGACCGTTCGGAAGAAGCAGAAGACACTGGGGATGTTAAGATCAGTCGATTTACCTGTAAGCCACAGTAACATTTGCGATTTCTTTAAAAGATGAGCACTGTTGACTGGCATCGAGCAGGATTTCAAGCTCAGCCAGCACACGCTCTTCATCGTGAAGGATGATTTTCGAGTGCGATTGCTTTATAGATCGTACGCGCTCGATGGTGCAGTTTTTTCTATCAGCGGGTATCTTGATAATTATGTGGAATAGCTCTAGCAAATAAATTAGTTTTGCGAGATTGTCTTGCACGCTTGTAGTAAGTACATCCACATCCTTTCTGTAGAATGCAAGAAAATAAATTTCTGGTGTCGTTTCAGCATGCACGTCATACTTCTTTGCAAGTCGCCGGGTCCTGTGGTGCTTTAAGAAGTCTTCCTCCGCATTTACTTGCATACTTTTTGCAAATGACGATGCGTTCATCTTGCCGTCGTCGTTGATATCTTCAAAAGACTTCAAAGCGCTCTGAATCAGTTGCATCGCGTGTACCGGTACTACATTCAGCTCCTCCGCTTCTGAAAGCTCGGTTACGTTCTTAATTTTTAACATGATGTTTTTGGTAAAGTACATGCCGCAGATAAAATCAAAGTAGAAGCGTTTTGTGCAAGCCTGACGCAAAAGTTCGGGTTTTACTGTCAAATTCAGAATCGAATTAGGTTTTCATCGTTTCCAATGCTGTGACTATATCTCCATAAGACGTAGAAACAGCTCTCATCGATTCGGTGCGCGCAGTCCACCTTGTTTTTGATAAATTCTTAAGTTGAAGTGAATGTTCAATTTTATCCAGCTCTTTCTGCATGTTTAAATGTTGTTTCGTGCTACCCGTAAAAAACCTACAATGCTTCAAGAGTGTCAAAAAACTTTCGTATAAGTGCGCTAGCATTACAAGCTGTCTCTACGAAAATGTTTAACCTGTGAGCTTGGCATGGAACGTATGGAATATATATTTTGCACTTCTCTGATAGCTTTTTCTGAGTGCCGTTGTATATGCCAGACATGTTACTAGCGAAGTCGTACGATTGAAATGCTAGTTTATCGAGTGAAAGTAAAAGTTCTTTTGAATTTAAAATTAAAAATATTTTTTCAGCCAACTCCTCTCCAGTCTTTCTTGTTTGTTAAAACAGCGTCTATTTTTAAAAGACGCTCCACAGGAACGAGCTCTTCATCTTTTTCGACGACGTATCGGATATTCAACGCGAGGAGGTCTTTATGTGACATATCGGGAGTAGTATCTGCTATAACGGAGAACATACCGGCGTTCTTGATCTCTTCTGCAATTATTTCACGAGTTTTCCCTCAAAGTAGACGGATGAATTCATTTTGAGAGTCCTTGCTCATATACGTAATGTTGTGCTTCCGCGTATTCACTTCTTCCAACCACCTATTCATGACCGGACTATGACGTGAAAGTAACTTCACAATTTTCGTGAAGTTTCCATTATCTTGAGTGATTCCATCCTCGTGAACTCGGAAAGCCAAACCTTGCCGACAAAGGGTTCTTGCAGTGTCAATAAGTATCTGGATAACTTTTTAGTGGAACTCCTTTTCTTGTTCTTCCTCAATTCCGATCGTCCGTAAATGTTTATCAAGGAGAACGCCTACGTGGCCTTGTGCATTGACAAAGTGGCACAAATTTGTCATAGCTGCTTGATGAGCTTCTGAAGTGAAGTGTTTTTGTAATTTGCCCTTTATCTTCTTTCCGCGACTTTTCAATTTGAGCCACTGACGTACTCCAGCGTGCGACCATTCTTCACTTGCGGACGCCCTTCCTCGTCCGTTTGGAAATAAGCCACAGGCAAAACAAAACACCGCGTCTTTTTCAATGCCATATTTCAACATGGGAAAATCCGTATACCAGGCCGGCTTATTTTCTGGTATGTCTGGATTTGCTGGAAATACACTAAGTTTTGTCTTGAAGGCCCCAAGTGAAGTCAGGTACAGTCGTTCGTTTCCCGTGATAATTCTTTTCCGTTTTGCAGGATCGCCATTAACAGGTAAATCGCCCGCTTGAAAGGGTACTGAGTCTGCACGCATGTTATTCTCCTCCTCTCCCGCTCGTTGAAGCAACTGACCGCCTTAATCGTGGATTCTGGATAAGCAGTCTTATCATTTCTACCATAAAAAGTTTTGTGTTCGGAATAGCGTCTTCTTTTGTTGTTTTCAAAATACCTTCAACTCATTTGAAATACGTTATATACTCACTAACTTGGTCAGAAAAAACAATCCACGAAAATTCGCAACTACGCGGTGTAGGACCGTCACCACTACAACCGGCATTCGATGAAGTTCCAGCTGCTCGTAACTTGCGAACGTCAGATGTGTTGGGGGATAGTGGTGGTTCGCGATGAGCAACGGTGGTCAATGGCTCAACGGTAGACGATGGCTCAACGGTAGATGATGGCTAACGATGGGCGATGGCTCAACGGTGGTAAATGGCTCAACGATGGACGATGGCTCAACGGTAGGCGATGTCTCATCGGTAGATTTTGATTTTAATTTTACCTTAGCTACCCGATGGGCATTAAGTTCAACCCTTTGAAGACGTCGAGCGTCGCAGGGGTGCTTTTCCGAATATTCGTTCCATCGACAAAGTTACTTCGACTTGTCTCATCCACCCCGCCCCGGTTTTCTTGTCACTGGGTTTTAAAACACTCTGTAAGTTTTATTTAAATAAAAAAGATGGTTTAAAAGAGAACAACTCACCCCCCTCAAAGGTAGACCTTTATGGATTTATCGGGTATTTTTTCTTGATAACACAATTAAATATAAACATGACTGAAAATATGCATGTATTTATTGTATTATTATTACTTACGTTTCATGGGTATGCGATGCTCGTGAAAATGTTCCGTGCCGGCGAAAACTCACGTCCCACTGCCACTGTATTTGCACCTACAGGGTCTTTCACTCAAAGTGCGGCCGGCAGCGCGGCGCGTAGAGGCAGCTCACTGAGCTTAGGGTCGAGAGTCCGAAGCATCAATCCAACAGCACTTCCTTCCTTATCTTAATTATGACATGCTGTGACAGCAGCGCGCTGCTCGTCTAACCTTTATAGCTACACGTTCTACCTAGAGCGCTGGGCCGGCCGCACTTTGAGTGAAAGACCCTGTAGTTATCACTGTAAAAGTTGCTCGTTCAGAAACGACTGCTTTCGCTCATTCTCAGTGACCACTGCACTGATCATAGTGAGCACTCCACCCCTTGAGGAACCTAGGAACCATAAACCTGTCAATTTTGTCACAATAGAGCGGATATGTGAGGACGCGCCGAGACAAGCGGTAGCAGGTCATAACATTCCTCCGACAACATCGCAATGAGTTGGCTTGACCTGAAGTTATCAATGCGCTCACCAACACCTTTTGTCTAGCCACATGGCACAGATGCTGGGCTCGCTTTGCTGTGAAGTTGAGTCGCTCTGCATAATGAACGCAGGGTATTACTCCCACCTAGGAACGTGCCGATGAGTTCATCCCTTGTCCTTGGTCCCATATTGCTCATCTGTCATTCTTTCTTCAGTTTCCATACACAGAAACGAAATGGCAAGTGGCAGTAGGTGCACCGAGGACTGGAAGTGAAACTTTTAAAATGGTTATTTTGCCGACTCTTCCTCTTGCCGCACTGGGCTATTGCCTGGCTGCACGAAATTATTGCATCGTCAGTTTGTGTTGACTCTCGGTAAAAATGCCGACTGTCAGTATAATAAATATATTTTTAAGACATCGGACCAAATCTTATATGGCCATGCCCCGTTTTGCTTTTTTAAATGCTGTTTTGGGAAATGTTACGACTTCTTCAGGTTTTGCTGACTGCCGACTGATGTCGTATTTGCCGACTGAGAAAATACCTGAGGGGGGTGAGACACCCCCCCAACCCCCCCACTCGAACCGCCCCTGGGTACGCTACAGAATACAGGGTGTTTCTAAATTCCCATGACAGATTTTGAGGGCTTGTACCTTGTAGTGGGTACCAAGGCGGTTTAGTTTAGCATAGGAACTTGTGTCCGGAAACGTACCGTCTTCCCGCTATCCGCAAAAAATTCACCACACCACACGTTCAAATCTCCCGTATTTTCGGCGCCACTTACTAGAGTACGTACGTCAATAAAATTAAACGATCACCGGATGTCCCATATCCCCTACAGGGTTGTTGACATTCCATGCCATTCAGTTGAGTGTGTGCAGTGCCGGATTAAGGTAAAATGAGGCCCAAGTCCCTCAGATTTTTGGGGCCCCTTTATTTTTTTCAAATAATTTTTAGTTTTTACATTTAATAAAGTATACACAAGAGTTTTTTTTCTCAAGATGAATAATACACTTTTTATATCATATATACATATATACATACATTTCAATCGAAACGATCATCGTTATTTGAAAACATTTCAGATGATTTGATGAACAATTCAACAAATCATAGGGTACTATTTTTTACTTCTGACAAATGTAATCAAAATTTTTTGTTTTGTTTTTTCGGTCAATGAAATCTTCTACAATGTCATCAAAATCAATTTCCCGCAGAACATCTGACTCGATATACATTAAACTTAGCATGTCTAATCGTTCTTGTGACATGATACTTCTTTGCGCACTTCTGATCCATTTCAATTTTGAAAACGAGCTCTCCGCAGAACAATTGGTTATTTATGGGGGGCCCCAGATAATTGTGGGCCCTAGGCCTGGGCCTAATGGGTAATCCAGCACTGAGTGTGTGATCCGCACGATGGCGCACCACCTAATTATTCACTTGCGGTCCGAATCATCTGCACCACAGATTCGGACAACAGTGGATAGGTTGTGGTGGCCCGATTGATTGGCTTGCACGTTCACCCGACTTGACACCGCTTGACTACTTAGGCCTAACTGTGGGGTTTACGAGACCTCTCTGGAATCCGGAAGACCTACTCCCTTCTGCCGCAGGTTATGGCTGCAGCGGATTTTGGAGGACCAGGGATTGGTGATCGTGTGTACCAGTACATGGTACGGAGGTATCGTGTCTGTGTTGACGTTGGTGGTCGTCACGTCGAGCCCCACCTGCAATTGGACCCAGACGACAAGCAGCAGGAGTCGAACAGAGCGTCAAAAATGCAGGAGCTGTATGTACAGTGCTTGCAGAAAGTTTAGGGACAGATCTAAATTTCGTTTCATGCACATTTGTCCCTAAAGTAACAGCATTTCAGTCATTGTTTTACATGATATTATTAGACATCTATTTAAAATTTTGCTGCTCTAGCTCTAGTACTTTTGAAGATGGAATGTTATACCTTTTTAAACAGGGCTAAAAGAAACCTGATTTTCCTACTTTTTTTTCTCTCTCAAAAACTGCTAGTCCTACAGTTATGGATTTTTTACTGCAGTTTTACTACAACATATCAGTCATAAAAATAAAAATATAACTAGGGGAGAATACTACTCATTTGGTCACCTCTCAAACAAACTTTCTTCTCCGGAAATTTTGGCGGCAAAATTGGTCAATTTCGTTCCGCAACTTCCTATTGGCAACACTATGAGAAAGCGCCCACAGCGGATCCCTTACAAACAAGACATGGAGAAAACAACTGCACAGTCAGAATAGGTATGTACGTGTGCTGTGGTCAAGGGCGCCCATACTTGTGGAAAGGGGGGGGGGGGGAGAAAAAGAAATCAAATGCATCATATGTAGACAAACGTATTTTTGTAAAAAAAAAGAATAATTTGGACATTTCTATACTAATATAATATAGCTAAAGAGTTTGTGTGTTTAAACGCGCTATTCTCTGGAACTACCAGTCGGATTCGAAAAATTATTTTTGTATATGATAGCCAAATTCCAGAGGAATGGTTTAGGCTACCGGTATGTTAAATTTCGGACAGGCCACTCCATTCCCTGCATTTAGGTCCTTTGTCACAAATCTACACCGTTTCACCGATCTGAACCAATATTTGTATACATACCGTGCCCTTTGGAACACTGCGGGTAACACTGTCCACTTTAAATTTCGGACAGACCACTCCTTTCCCTGCATTTAGGCCCTGTGACACAAATCTACACTGTTTCACCGATCTGAACCAAAATGTGTATACTTACTCTTTGGAACCCTGCGAATAACACTGTCTGCATGAAATTTCGGTCAGACCACTCCATTCCCTGCATTTAGGCCCTTTGGCACAAATCTACACCGTTTCACCGATCTGAACCAAATTTTGTACACTTACCGGTACCCTTTGGAACCCTACGGGTGACACTGTCCACTTTAAATTTCGGACAGACCACTCCATTCCCTGCATTTATTTATTTTTATTTATTTATTTATTTATTTATTTGCATAGGTCCCAATGAGCCTGAGCTCGTGTTAGGGACAATCAAGTAACATAGTTACAGCATGGCATATATATAATTTTTGTAACATTATATTGTTTAGTTTAATAGTAACTTAAATTAGATTGCTAGTGACTAACTTTACAGAGATGATTCGGTATGATACATTGCATTGCTTAAGGCTATTGGATATGGGCTATTCATTCCTTAATAGGAAGTCTCTTGTTTTCCTCTTAAATGTTTTATAGAGAAACTTTCCCTTATGCCTAATGGTAGCGAGTTGTATTCCTTTATTATAGAGGACATAATTCCTTTAGTTCCAAATTTAATGGATTGGGAATGGCTGGTGAATATTCGATTTACTCCTCTTGTTGCATAATGATGAATGTCATTTGCATGGGTAAAATGGATGTGTGTGTGTGTATCAATTTGTTTTCTAATTTGTATACAAATACTGTTGCTGACATAGCTATTTGTTTTTGCAGTGGCATAATTTTAGTTCTTGAGTATAATTCATTTGAGGGTGTGAGCCAAGGACATCCAAAGATAGATTTTATAGCACGTTTCTGGAGTATCTCAAGTTCTTTTATCAGCTCCTTCTTACAATACCCCCATATGAAATGCATGTACATTAGATGTGAATGTATCAGAGCAAAGTATATATTTTTCAATTGTTGACTAGTAAGACAGCTATATCTTAATCTGAAAATAATACCAATTATAGGGCTGATTTTATGTTTTACATTTTCTACATGATTTTCTCAGGTTAGTGTACTATCTAGTGTGATATCTAAGTATGTTGCAGATTTAACCCTTTCTATTTCTTTGTTGGCTATGTTGACTATGTTTGTGGTCTCAATCTTGTATGATGGTTTATGGAAGAATAAATACTTTGTTTTAGTGATATTGATAACCATTTTGTGTGCCCTCAACCAATCCACCAGCTTATTGAGATCATAATTAATATTTAGCATAATTTCCTGTTCAGATGTTCCCAGATAGAGTATAAAAATATAATCTGCAAATAGTTTAAGCTTGCCTTTCAATTCTAATAATACTATATCATTAATATAGGCCAAGAAAAGAATTGGTCCTAAGACAGAACCTTGAGGTACTCCTGTGTCAATTCTCATTTGAGATCCTTTTACATTATCGATTGCAACATATTGCTTTCCGTTTGTGAGGTAGTTCTTGAACCAACCCTGTGTCACTCCTCTGATGCCTGCAAATTCTAGTTTATTAAGGAGAATCTTATGGTTAACCACATCGAAGGCTTTTTGAAGGTCAATTAGTACACCAGCAGCTAGTTTGTTTTCATCTAATGCCTTTTATACATCAGTTACTACTTCAAATATAGCACTATCAGCTCCTCTATTTGGAATAAACCCATATTGGCAGTTTGCAAAGTAATCATTTTTCATAAAGAAATTCGCAAGTCTTCGTTTAACAACGCTTTCTAGAACCTTGCTGATGGCAGATATAATATTAATGGGTCTGTAATTTGATGGGTGGGTTTTGTCTCCTTTTTTATAGATCGGGACCACCCTAGAGACTTTGAAGGCATCGGGGAATATACCAGTCATCAGTGAAAGATTTATTATTTTGACAAGATATGGTGTAAGGCCCTCAAGACACAATTGTAGCATGATATTAGTAGTGTTGTCCTCACTTATATTGTTTTTGTGTTTTAGGGAGTTTATAATTGATTGTATTTCATTAGCATCAGTAGGTAAAATAAATATTGTCTTAGTGCTAGTAGTATTTTTATTAGAGGTTTTACAGCGGAAATGAAATGTAACGCTCGTTTAAATGTAACTCAACTGATTTATTTAACACAAAATACATGAACTGTTTAAATGCGTTGTGCCGTGAACAGATCATAAAACGAACTGTTTAAAAGTTAGTTGAGGGCGCTAGTTGCGCCTATCGATCAGGATGGAGGTCGATACCGGCAGGTGCCAACACCAACACTTCCCCTCGACCAACAGCCGGAGTCATCCTGGTGCATGTGGCCTCAAGCCAAGGCTTTGAGCACATTTCTCGTGCTTGGGCCTTGACAATCCTTTTGTCAATATGTCGGCAGGCATCTCATCCGTTGGAGTGTACTCCACCGAAACCACCTTTTTGGCCACGGCAACTCGGACGAAATGGTGCCTGTGGTGTATTCTTTGGAATACACGGTAAGATAGAGTATACTTTTACTGCTCTTTGCTTGTTCATTCCTTCCTTTTTCTCAAACACCAACAGTGATCTTCCAATTTCTCCTTGCTGTTTAGGATTCTCATGTTACTTGTGAGTCTGTTCTAGATATATATCTTCCATGACCCACCTAGCGTCATCTAGCAGCGAATTTGAAGTTCCTCAATTCTTCCCTTTGCAAGAGGACTTTCTTATCAATCTGGCCACCAGATCTCGTCGCCATCGCCAGCTATCATCTCCGTGATCAAGAGCACTTCGTCTACTTTTTCACCCACCAGGCTGCGATAGTGTCGCCTACTATCAACACTTTGAAGACCATCTCATCAAGAGAAATTAACTTTTCAATGTTGGTTATGCTTATATGTTTTCCTTTTGTCTCCTACCCCCCACTCTTTTCCCTTCCCTGTTCCCTCTGTGCTTCGCTGAGCGTGTCTCACTTGTACGTCGGCAGTCGACTTAGTCAGTTGAAGCTAAACTAGAGCTAGCCTCCTCAACTAAAGAGGCATTCTTTTAATTCCACACCATGTTGGAACTTTAATCTCAACCGTCAAAGGGAACTTCACCTTCGCCATGAAGCAAAGATAAGTACCGACTTCAGGTTTCAACCTCATTCTCATCGTCTTTTAATAACTACGTGCTTTTAACGATTATTTTATAGGCAGTGTGAAATTACTATATTTGGGGCAATAATCATCCTTCGCGGGATTTTCCATGTTGAGCTTTTGTCTGTCTAAGCCAATCTTAATAGAAAGCAGCATTTCTTATGAGAAATCTTCTCACAACGTGGGATACCATTGAATTACCCACTGTCTATAAAATACTTAGCTCGTTCCACCGCTGGAATAACTTTGGCCCTATTCTTTAGTTAGGATTGCTCTGGAACCTTCCAGAATCTGCACTCTACCAGTCGTAGCGTCATGTATTTTCCACTCACATGTGGGAATACTATTTCAAACTAAGGAATCTTCATTATGAATTACTGCTCAACAGCTAATTTTTCTTCCTCCGTTGGGATTTTCTCTGGCGTATTTAATGATAATCTACAACCTTCTCAAGCAATAGACTCTCGCCTATCTAGTGCAACTAGTTATTTTCCATAATTGCAATAACTTTCTTTGCCATAATCTTTTGTGCTACTACAGTGAACTTTTCATCCATTTTAACACACTATAGTAAAAACCAGTGTTTGTTCAACATTTCTTCCGCGTCGCGTTCGTCCAAATACCATAAATACGGCCATGAACACTTATCCTCAATTCCATTTGATCTTTCCCAAACCCCTTACTAACAACCCAAAATAATAAAATTGTTACTTTAGGTCTTTTTCAATGAGGTGTCACTCTCAACTAGTGCCCTCCCTTTGTTTTTGCTCCATATACAATGAATTAATGTCTGCATAACTACGTGTCTGGTACACGTTTCAAATTATCTTGTTTCTCCCTTCTAATTAGGGAATACAATTCTTTCAACTCATAAGTGAGTTATTTCTAGGTTTCACGAAAGGGAAACTTGCCCCCATTTGTCTCGTGATTCCTACTTAAACATAGGAGGTCTAGGAACTTCCTTTCGATTTTTCTCTTCAGGTTTCACAATAAGTGACCTGCCCTATTTGCATAATACAACCAAGTAATTCAGCTTTAATATAAGAAGTTATAGGAACTTCTCTTTTATTCTTCCTACTTTTTGTTGTTGTTACTTTCGAAGTTGTTACTCTTTCTAAGATATTTATCTAGAATTCCTTAAAGTACCCACCTTGTACTTGATTTATTGTCTAACTTCAATCACTTTAATTGTCTTTAATTTTTTTATTTTTTTTATCTTCGCCATTTCAAAATCTTGCGAGGATTTTAAAACATACACAGGTTTGAAACCAAAAGAATTGTTAATTGCCTGGAGCAAACTTTAGATGTTTTTCGGAGGTCTGTGACCCCATTTGTTACAAAGTCTAAATTATATATTTGTCAAAAAACTACTACCCAACATTGTTAAATTCATTACACTCTTTTGCATTGTTAAATAAATTAAAGAGTTCTTTTTCGCTTTATCATTTCTCTAGCATAACGGTTAGGCAGGATCCTGTCTTCCTTGACTCTTCCCACTTAATGCAAATAAATCTCTTAATAGGGTTTTCACCGCTTGTTGCATTTGAGCAAGAACTCTTAGTTGGTAACTTGGTAAAGTCTCTCTTAGATTTAATAGCTAATTCTAACTGGCCAGTAAGGCAAGCATAGCTCGCTACGCCAGCTTCCTGCTTGTGGAGATTCTCTCCAAAACTTATAGTTGGTTTTTCAAATTATAAGTGTTTCTCCTTGCCTAAACTTTTAGTCGGCTCCTTGCTGGGTAAAAGCTTAGCAATTCCCAAATGCAACTATTGGTTTAATTACCAAAATTAC
Organism: Meconema thalassinum; assembly: GCA_946902985.2. Classification (NCBI taxonomy): domain Eukaryota; kingdom Metazoa; phylum Arthropoda; class Insecta; order Orthoptera; family Tettigoniidae; genus Meconema; species Meconema thalassinum. The sequence goes on along the minus strand of OX336394.1, from coordinate 379,995,822 downwards.
TCCCAAAGGTATAATTGTTTTATCCCTATCCTTCTTGGAAGCATTTGGTCGCTCTTTAGGAATTCTACAATTTCGAAAACAAAAAATATCGAAACCGATTCAAATTATAGGCATTCTTCAAATTACTTGTTTAAAAACAAATTCCTTTGAACAGATATACAATAAATCTGTTACTCTTTGTCTTGCCAGACCATCACCCTTCCCCATAATAGGCATATGTATGCTTGAGAGGGAGTACTCTAAAGCCACTCTCTTGCAAACCGCCCAAGTTCTAGCTGCGTTACCCGTTAGCTTTGCCCAGGTCCCTACCCACTTTAGGTATCGGAGAGCGGATTTGCAGTGGCAGTCACCTTTTAGGACATTTAAAGTTAAACTTATAACTTTTGTTGGACTCTCCTCCTATTTCTCCATCCTTTTTCTCCAGTCCGAAACCCACTTCCTTTTCTTTATCATCTTCCCTTGGTGGTTAGGTTATTCCTAAGCCAATAATCTACCAAAAATTTGGTCCCAGAAACCCGGGAGAGTTCATTTGTCATTTTCTATTTTTTTTCTCAAGGGTTATTTGACAATACTTTGCAAATTATTAATATCTGGTTTGAATCTTTCAGCTATAACTACATCGTGCAAAGCCTGTGAAGTGGAAAGAGGCCGCTCCTGTCTCCTTTTGTGTGTCCCTTTATTTCAACTTATTTGTTGCTGCCAGCCTGACAGCATTTCCAAGGTTCCACAGTTTCGGAAGTTATACTTTAATTTACCTACTTTGTCATGGCTCCTACTGAAAAGGATAAGGATGAAAAACTTACTTCTAAACGAACATCCTATAAAGGGCAAATTACCCGATTTAGAAAATACATTAAAGAGCTAGATCCCTCAGAAGCTCAATTAGACTTGTTAAAACATCGTGTAAGGGATTTTGAACGTTCATATGAAATTTATTGCAACATCCAAACTGAAATAGAAACTTGTATGCTCAATCAAACCGAAGATCGAGTCGAAGTAGAAAACCAATATTACGAAGGTATAGGTTCTGCTTTCAAAATAATACGCCAACTCGAAGAAGAACAGAAAAAAAGACGCTTCTGTTCTTGGTTCCCCTCACGAACAACAAACTTCTTCTCGCGATGGTACTCACAAGCCCAAACCAATTCTACCTATGATTGATTTACCCCACTTCTCTGGAGACGAATCTACTTGGGACTCTTTCTATGAATTATTTTGCTCTCTTGTTCATGACAATGAAGACATTCAAGTCATCTACAAGTTTCATTACTTGAGATCTATCCTCCGAGGTCAAGTTCTGCAGTTAGTTGAAGCACTCCCTTTAAGTGCCGAAAATTACCCCATTGCCTTTAACTTATTGAAAGAAAGATACGGAAATTTACGGTTACGTATTCAACGCCATATGAAGGCTCTATTTAACCTACATGCGTCACAGCACAATGACGTCACTAGTTTGAGTACTCTCATTGATACTACACAACTTAACGTTAAAGCTCTGTCCCAATTAGATCAACCCACTGAACACTGGGACACTTTCCTAATACATTTAGTGGTTTCTAAAGTTGATGTTGCTACCCTCAAAGCTTGGGAGATTGAACTTTCTAGAGAAGACGTTTACTCTTACGAGCATTTGGTCACTTTCATAAATGCTAGATGCCAATTCTTAACCGCTTTAGCTAATCAAAGTGAACCCTCATCCCCGAGTTCTAAATTTGAATTAATGTCTCTTAAACCCAAAAGCGAACGCTTAGCGTCTAGTACTCAAAAACCTGGGTCCAGCTCATCTAAACTTAAGTCAAACACTACTGGTTACCCAACTAGGTCTAGTGAACGCCGTATTGCTAGCTCTCTTGTTTTAAACACTCAAAGTGAACCCCGCAAGAGTTTAAATGAACCTTTAACGTGCACACTTTGTAAAGATTCCCATGCCTTATATCTATGTAAATCCTTTAAAGAACTGTCAGTCGTCGACAGAAGAAAATTAGTTTCCCAGAACAAACATTGCTTCAACTGCCTAGCGCCCACGCATTCTGCTTCAAATTGCAAGTCCACAAGACTTTGCTTCCATTGTGAAAAAGCTCATCACAGTTTACTATATCGTCATGATCAGGCAAGGTCATCGACAGCATCTACTTCTCAGAAAAGTGATAATGCTATCAGTTCCAATGCTTCATCGTACTTTCAAAATGCCAAGTCCATTCGTAGTGCCCAAGTATTATTGTCTACTGTCCAAATCGAAGTTTAGGATAACTTTGGCAACTGGGTCCGTGCACGTGGTCTTCTTGATTCAGCGGCAACTCATGATTTTGTGTCTAATTCTTTGATTAGAAAACTAGGCCTACCAGTAAACCCCACTTCTATTAACGTATCGGGCATTAACAGCTCAAAATCGCATGCTTTACAGTTCTCAAAGCTAACCATAAGAGACATTTTTCACAGAAACAACTTTCTCAAACTGAATTGTCTCATTCTCAATAGCATTGGAGAAGACACTCCAAGTCACTCTGTGGATATTTCAGGGTTAAACATTCCCTCGCATTTAAGGCTAGCCGATCCTTTGTTCAACATACAAAACCCCATTGACATACTCTTTAGTGCCAATGTTTTCTGGAATTGCCTTCGTAAACAGGTTCGCAAGTTATCCTCAAACGTGGTCGCCAGAGGCACTAATTTTGGATGGATCGTCACCGGTCAACTTTCCCATTATTCTCCCCAACCCGCATCGCAATCTTACTTCGCCAATACTGACCTGGAACAGTTCTGGAGGCTAGAAAGCGTTGATCCTCCTAACGTGACCTCTTCAGAAAATGAATTCTGTGAGCAACTTTTTCTGAACACCACCACTCGTTCTTCTGATGGCCGGTTCATTGTTCAAATGCCAAGATTACATAATCCCCCTAAACTTATTAACTCTCAACCCAAAGCTCGAAAAGCTCTCTTTGCTATCGAGAGCAAATTCAAGAAAAAACCTCTCGTTAAACAGCAGTACACTGATTTCATGGATGAGTATGAAAGCTTAGATCATATGGAAGTTGTTAACAAATCTGATGATGAATTGCACCCCCCAATTGAAACGGTTTTCTTAAATCATCATCCCGTGTGGAAAAACCCTCTTGTAAATGATAAAATCCTAGTTGTTTTCAATGGTTCATCACCTGACGTTAATGGCAACAGCCTTAACGATACTCTTTACTCTGGTCCTGCTATTCAGTCAGATCTATCTGCTATACTCTTAAACTTTCGATTATTTCCCATAGCTGTTATAGCGGATATAAAACAGATGTACCGTCAAGTTTTAATTCAGCCTGATCAGTAAGCCCATTAAGGTATTTCGTTTAAAAACGGTTACTTATGCTTAAAACCTTCCGCTTTCCTTGCTATCCGATCCCTACACTTGCTAGCCTCTCAAGATGGTCATTTATTTGATTCTAAAGCTTCTGAAGCACTAACTACGTCATTCTATGTTGACGATTATTTGCAGTCCTTCCCCACTCTGGAGGAAGCTTCTTTCGTGTCCTTAGAACTTCAGGCATTGCTAAGCAATGGAGGTTTCCCACTTCATGAGTGGAATTCCAACGCCCCTGAGTTTCTCGCCCAGTTTCCTATTGAAGACGTAGATCCCTCCTCTGTCGAAATTTGTGGAAACTCCGAATCCATAAAAACTCTTGGAGTTCATTGGTGCACTAGCACTGACACTCTCATCTATAAAGTTTCGCTCGCAGAAGAACTCCCTAACACAAAAAGACAAATTCTCTCTGAAATTGCAAAAATTTTTGACCCGCTTCAATTCCTTGCCCCAGTTATCGTCATAGCCAAACTTTTCATGCAAGAGATATGGTCGCTCAAATGTGAATGGGACGACACTGTTCCCCTTTCTTTTCTTAACAGATGGCTCTCTTTTCGCAGCAATTTGCTTGATCTTTCCCTCATTGAAATTCCTAGGAATGTAATTAATGCTCATTCTAATGCAACCTTTTTCCTTCATGTGTTCGCGGACAGTTCCGAAAAAGCTTACGGTTGCTGTGCATATTTGGTTTATCGCGGTTCATTAAATGGATCTTCAGTTTCCAACCTTGTTTGTGCCAAATCGAAGGTGGCTCCTCTTAAAACTATCACTTTGCCTAGGCTTGAATTGTGTTCTGCACTCATGGCTGCAGAACTTGTTAAGAAGTTACGGGAAGTATTAAAAGTCGAATTCTCGCAAATCTATCTCTGGAGCGATTCCATGATCACCCTTTCTTGGATCGCCAAGAACCCCGCTCACTGGCAAACTTTTGTTGCAAACAGGGTTTCCAAAATTCAAACTCTTTCTTCGGGATGTCAATGGAGGCATGTGCCCAGTGCTGACAACCCTGCCGACATCATTTCTCGTGGATGTTTACCCTCTCAATTAGCAGCTTCCCAGTTGTACTGGCATGGGCCCTCGTGGTTAATCGGAGAGTCTTCTTGTTGGCCTTCTAAACCTACAGCTACAAACTTCAATTTGCCTGACGCTTAAGTATCTAAATCTACTGCTTCGTATCTTGTTTCCAACGTTTATCATCCCTTGTTGTCCCGCTATTCTCCCTTTCACAAATTAATTCGAATTGTCGCCTATCTTCTTAGATGGAAATATCTTGTGGTTGACCAACCTCTTCTCCCCAAACCACACCTTACCAATCACGAATTGAATCTCGCTACCATTAAGGTTTTACAACTGACACAGCAAGAAGCCTTTTCTTCTGAATTGTCTTTACTTTCTTCTAAAAGGGATCTTCCCAAATCCAGTCGTCTTCGTTCTTTGACCCGTTCCTTGATGACAATGGGTTACTCAGGGTAGGTGGTAGGCTTTCGCAATCTTTGCTCTCTGAGGACAAAAGCATCCCGTTATTTTGCCTTCTAAACATCACGTAACTTCCTTAATTATACGTGACTTTCATTATCGCAATCTGCATGTTGGTACACGCACTCTGCTTTGCCTCTTAAGGGAAAAGTACTGAATTATAAATGGAATTCACGAAGTTTCCTCTGTAATTCACAAGTGCATTCCTTGCTTCAAAGCGAAACCTAAAGTCAATACTCAATTAATGAGCGATCGGCCCTCTTTTCGCTCTTCTCCTATACGTCCATTTGCTCTAACTGGTGTGGACTATATGGGTCCGTTCCAATATCAGCGCAATTCCCCTGAAGCTAAACGCAAATTGTTTGGTAAGCTCTATGTTTCTCTCTTTGTTTGCATGGTTACTGGCGCAATCCATTTGGAACTAGTAACGAATGCCTCTACTTCTTACTTTTTATCAGCTGTCTCTCGCTTCGCTGCTAGGCGTGGTGTTCCTTCAGAGATGTTCTCTGATAACGCTTCCACTTTTCAGGGCGCACCTTCCTTGTGGAAGAAAGCTCTCACATCTTCCCCTGCCATGGAACAGATTTCTAATTTTTCCTACTCAAAGGGTTTCAAATGGCGTTTTATACCTCCCTACGCTCCTCATCACGGTGGTAGTTGGGAATCCTGCGTAAAGCTCACTAAACGTCATTTAAGAAAGGTTTTAGGTAATCGCATTCTGACTTATGAAGAATTTAATTCTCTGTCCGTTCTGATTGAAGGTGTTGTTAATTCTCGCCCTTTAACTCCTCTTTCCAATGACCCTGATGACCTGCTTCCACTCACACCTGGTCACTTCCTTATAGGCACTACTCTTTCTGCCCCTCCTCCCCTTTCCAGCTCTTACAGGGATTCTAATCTACCTATTGTTTGGCGTAAACATGAAGCCCTCCGCAATTCTTTTTGGAAGAGGTGGAACTTGGAATACTTAACTTCCTTGCAACGGACACAGAAGGGGTTTCTTTCCAATCCCGACATCAAAGTGGGGGACTTGGTCCTGGTTAGGGATGTTTCTCCTCCCCTGGTCTGGATTTCTGGTAGAGTGACCGAGTGTCATCTTGGAAGGGATGGGAGAGTTAGGGTAGCCAGAATCTTGACCACTAACGGTCACATCATAAGACCGCTGTCTTTAATTGCTCCATTACCTTTAAATGTTTAATTGTTTATCTTGCTCTCTGTTGGTGTTTCCCCTCCCAGCTTGGTGTATTCTTTGGAATACACGGTAAGATAGAGTATACTTTTACTGCTCTTTGCTTGTTCATTCCTTCCTTTTTCTCAAACACCAACAGTGATCTTCTAATTTCTCCTTGATGTTTAGGGTTCTCATGTTACTTGTGAGTCTGTTCTAGATATATATCTTCCATGGCCCACCTAGCGTCATCTAGCAGCGAATCTCTGAAGTTCATCAATTCTTCCCTGTGCAAGAGGACTTCCTTATCAATCTGGCCACCAGATCTCGTCGCCATCGCCAGCTATCATCTCCGTGATCAAGAGAACTTCGTCTACTTTTTCACCCACCAGGCTGCGATAGTGTCGCCTACTATCAACTCTTTGAAGACCATCTCATCAAGAGAAATTAACTTTTCAATGTTGGTTATGCTTATATGTTTTCCTTTTGTCTCCTACCCCCACTCTTTTCCCTTCCCTGTTCCCTCTGTGCTTCGCTGAGCGTGTCTCACTTGTACGTCGGCAGTCGACTTAGTCAGTTGAAGCTCAACTAGAGGTAGCCTCCTCAACTAAAGAGGCATTCTTTTAATTCCACGCCATGTTGGAACTTTAATCTCAACCGTCAAAGGGAACTTCACCTTCGCCATGAAGCAAAGATAAGTACCGACTTCAGGTTTTAACCTCATTCTCATAGTCATTTAATAACTACATGCTTTTAACGATTATTTTATAGGCAGTGTGAAATTTACTATATTTGGGGCAATAATTATCCTTCGCGGGATTTTCCATGTTGAGCTTTTGTCTGTCTAAGCCAATCTTAATAGAAAGCCGCATTTCTTATGAGAAATCTTCTCACAACGTGGGATACCATTGAATTAACCACTGTCCATAAAATACTTAGCTCGTTCCACCGCTGGAATAACTTTGGCCCTATTCTTCAGTTAGGATTGCTCTGGAACCTTCCAGAATCTGCACTCTATCTACCAGTCGTACCGTCATGTATTTTCCACTCACATGTGGGAATACTATTTCTAACTGAGGAATCTTCCTTATGAATTACTACTCAACAGCTAATTTTTCTTCCTCCGTTGGGATTTTCTCTGGCGTATTTAATGATAATCTACAACCTTCTCAAGCAATAGACTCTCGCCTATCTAGTGCAACTAGTTATTTTCCATAATTGCAATAACTTTCTTTGCCATAAACTTTTGTGCTACTACAGTGAACTTTTCATCCATTTTAACACACTATAGTAAAAACCAGTGTTTGTTCAACATTTCTTCCGCGTCGCGTTCGTCCAAATACCATAAATACGGCCATGAACACTTATCCTCAATTCCATTTGATCTTTCCCAAACCCCTTACTAACAACCCAAAATAATAAAATTGTTACTTTAGGTCTTTTTCAATGAGGTGTCACTCTCAACTAGTGCCCTCCCTTTGTTTTTGCTCCATATACAATGAATTAATGTCTGCATAACTACGTCTCTGGTACACGTTTCAAATTATCTTGTTTCTCCCTTCTAATTAGGGAATACAATTCTTTCAACTCATAAGTGAGTTATTTCTAGGTTTCACGAAAGGGAAACTTGCCCCATTTGTCTCGTGATTCCTACTTAAACATAGGAGGTCCAGAAACTTTTTTTCGATTTTTCTCTTCAGGTTTCACAATAAGTGACCTGCCCTATTTGCATAATACAACCAAGTAATTCAGCTTTAATATAAGAAGTTATAGGAACTTCTCTTTTATTCTTCCTACTTTTTGTTGTTGTTACTTTCGAAGTTGTTCCTCTTTCTAAGATATTTATCTAGAATTCCTTAAAGTACCCACCTTGTACTTGATTTATTGTCTAACTTCAATCACTTTAATTGTCTTTAAATTTTTTATTTTTTTTATCTTCGCCATTTCAAAATCTTGCGAGGATTTTAAAACATACAAAGGTTTGAAACCAAAAGAATTGTTAATTGCCTGGAGCAAACTTCAGATGTTTTTCGGAGGTCTGTGACCCCATTTGTTACAAAGTCTAAATTATATATTTGTCAAAAAACTACTACCCAACATTGTTAAATTCATTACACTCTTTTGCATTGTTAAATAAATTAAAGAGTTCTTTTTCGCTTTATCATTTCTCTAGCATAACGGTTAGGCAGGATCCTGTCTTCCTTGACTCTTCCCACTTAATGCAAATAAATGTCTTAATAGGGTTTTCACCGCTTGTTGCATTTGAGCAAGAACTCTTAGTTGGTAACTTGGTAAAGTCTCTCTTAGCTTTAATAGCTAATTCTAACTGGCCAGTAAGGCAAGCATAGCTCGCTACGCCAGCTTCCTGCTTGTGGAGATTCTCTCCAAAACTTATGGTTGGTTTTTCAAATTATAAGTCTTTCTCCTTGCCTTAACTTTTAGTCGGCTCCTTGCTGGTTAAAAGCTTAGCAATTCCCAAATGTATCTTTTGGTTTAATTACCAAAATTACTCCCAAAGGTATAATTGTTTTATCCCTATCCTTCTTGGAAGCATTTGGTCGCTCTTTAGGAATTCTACAATTTCGAAAACAAAAAATATCGAAACCGATTCAAATTATCGGCATTCTTCAAATTACTTGTTTAAAAACAAATTCCTTTGAACAGATATACAATAAATCTGTTACGCTTTGTCTTGCCAGACAATCACCCTTCCCCATGGTAGGCATATGTATGCTTGAGAGGGAGTACTCTAAAGCCACTCTCTTGCAAATCGCCCAAGTTCTAGCTGCGTTTCCCGTTAGCTTTGCCCAGGTCCCTACCCACTTTAGATATCGGAGAGTGGATTTGCTGTGGCAGTCACCTTTCAGGACATTTAAAGTTAAACTTATAACTTTTGTTGGACTCTCCTCCTATTTCTCCATCCTTTTTCTCCAGTCCGAAACCCACTTCCTTTTCTTTATCATCTTCCCTTGGTGGTTAGGTTATTCCTAAGCCAATAATCTACCCAGCCTGATGTCGATGTGCTTCGTCCGTGAATGAAACATAGGATTCGACGTCAGCTTCTGTGCACCTACATTGTCGTTCTTCACTGGGACAACATCTATCGGTTTTCCGAAGTCTTTCTGGAGTTTCCTCATGTGTTGAGCTTCCTTGGTTGCTTCTGTCAAGGCCATGTATTCGGCCTCCGTCGACGACAGGGCCACAGTAGGCTGCTTCTTGGACTCCCAACTCACTGCAGCACCGCCTAGTGTGAACGCGTATCCGGTGTATGATTTTCGATCCACCAGGCAGTTTCCCCAGTCAGCGTCCACGTACATCACCGCTGGACCGCTGGATTTGGAGTACATGAGGCCGAGATCACGTGGGTTAGCGAGGTATCGCAAGACACGTTTTGCAGCCTTCCAGTGCTGCTGTCCGTGACAATCGTTGAACTGAGAGAGAGAACTGACTGCATGGAATATGTCCGGCCTCGTTCCCACTGACAGGTACATTTGAGCTCCTATCAACTGTCGGTAGGGGACCCTCTCCGCCTGTTCGCCAGGGTTCACGTTTTCCTTCTGCAGCTTCGTACCTGGATCAATGGGAGTACTGACAGGCCTGCACTCTGCCATTCCGAATCTCTCCAGGACCTCGTCTATGTATCCTTCTTGAGGCTTCGACTGTGGTTTCCTTGAAGGACCTTTCTTCTTCACGTACATGGCGCCTTGATTTTCCATCGGTGTTGACGAGGCAACTCTGGCATCGTGTTCTTCGATTATCTTCGTACATAGATTCTCAGGCATAGGTAGATCGTCCCGGCTCTCGATGGCAATTCTGAAATTTTCAAAACTTGCCGGCAAACTGTACAGCAGCATGATGGTAAGTTGGTCTGGGTTAATAACTACGTCCATGTCAGCCAACTTGTCGACACAGTCAAAGTAGTTGTTGAGGTGCTCACGGATGCTCCACTTTCAGTCATCTTTTGCAAGGTTAGACTCTTCAACAACGTAGCCTTGCGAGCCGGCCCCTTCGACTGAAACGTATCCTCAAGTTTCTGCCATATCTCGCTTGATGACCTGCAGTTTTTCACCAACTTGAGCTGGCTTGGTCCGATGGATAGGATTAGGTCTGACATGGCCTTTTCATCCCTAGTCGTCCACTCGGTCACTTGGGCTGCATTGTCCTCACCCGGCTCGGGTTTGACGATCTGGCAGTTGACATAACCCCACGCGTCATTCTTTATCAGAATGGCACGCAGTTGTATTTTCCAGGTGTCGTAATTATCGCGCCCTAAGGCCTCGATGCGCACTACACCGTTTGAATTCATTGCCTCACTTCAATCGTGCCGCGTGTTAATGTACGGAACACTCACGATTGTTCACAATAAATTTGCTGAGCCGCGTGTTATTGTTTGAAACACTCACAACCGGCCATATACTTTGCGTCGCGTGCTATTGTCCGGAACACTCGCAAATAGGCCTACGGAATTTCGTGTCGTGCGCGTTTGTACACAACTCGCACGTTAAGCACGTTTTCTTGCGTCACGTGTTATAATCCAAACCACTCGCAATAAGCCAAAATTCGCGTCGCGTGTTATTGTCCAAACACTCGCGATTGGCTTTTTCACTGTTCTCTCACGATCAAGCACACAATATTCGAGAAGACGGCGTTTGTTCCTTCTCGCTTTGTCGATGTCCAGAAGTTTCTCGAGAGACCAAGATGTCTGCCAATTCGACGCGTTCTTCTCTTTGTGTCTCCGCTTGATCCCGCTGTTTCCAGTTTTCAGTTAATTTAAATCTGAGCCAATCGTTCTGGGTCCATAACCTATTACAGGTTTTAAAGCGGCAATGAAATTTAACGCTCGTTTAAATGTAACTCAACTGATTTATGTAACACAAAATACATGAACTGTTTAAATGCGTTGTGCCGTGAGCAGATCTTAAAACGAACTGTTTAAAAGTTAGTTGAGGGCGCTAGTTGCGCCTATCGATCAGGATGGAGGTCGATACCGGCAGGTGCCGATCTTCACCAACAATTTTTATAGCTTGTAATGTCCGAGGTAGAACCGTTTCCTTGATTTTCCCATATACTGTTAGCAATATTGACATAATATTTATTAATTTCATCGCATATATTTTCCTTTTTTTTTTTTTTTTTTTTTTTATATTTGTGCCGTCGACTATAAGTTTGACAATTTCATTTTTCCCCTTCTTTGGCCTATTTAACATCTCATTAACAACACTCCACACTTCCCTCTGATTATTTGCATTTTGAATTTTTTGGTCAAAGTAGTTTCTTTGTAGGTTTCTTTTAAGTTTTGTAACTTGGTTGCTAATAATTTTATATTCTTCTAAAATTTCTGCAGATGGTATTTTAACTTTGGTTTTTGTATATATATTATCTTTCCTGTGTATTAATGCTAAAAGATCTTGTGTGATCCAGGGTTTTATTGGTGGGGCACTTGGCTCCTTATTCGTATATTTCATAGTACAGGCTTCTATTCCTTTATTAATAAAATCACAGAATTTATTGTAGTAGTCATTGATGTCAGTTTCATTGCATACAAGTTCTTGAATTATTAAATATTTATTAAGTTTTTTGTAGTTTATTTTATCCTTTTCTATTGGTCTATCATCACATTTTGAGTTCCTGTTTATCTTTTTGTTTCTCATTTCACAGATTAGTAAATGGTGATCGCTCAAATCATTATCAATATTATAGACATTACATATTTTGTCACAGTCGTTCACCAATACATGATCAATTAGAGTAGAGCTAGTTTGTATTACACGAGTTGGATATTTTGTATTACATAAGACTAGACCGTATGATTTGACTAGGTTAATATAACTACTAGTATATCTGTCCCCAAATAATAGATCGATATTCATATCACCTAGTATAATAACAGGATTCGTTGAGTAAGAACTAATAATTACTTCGAGATCAGTTAGAAAGTGTGGAATGTTGCTTTTATGAGGGTTATAAGCAGTGATTATATTGTATTCTTGATGGCCTTTTCTCACAGTAATATGCAGTATGCTCTGGGTGGAATTTATTTCCTTTACAAGGGTACTGCTACATTTGTTTGAAATATACAAAGATACTCCCCCTCCAGTTTGCTTTCTAACTATGTGATATGCAACATATTTCTTAATATTGAAAATCATTTTTGTTTGTTCTGTTAACCAATTTTCTGAGATTGCTAGGACAGCTACCCCTTTGATTCTGTCTAAAATTATTTGGATATCATCGAACTTGTTTTTTATGCTTTGTGCATTTATGTGTACGCATTTTAGTGTAGCCTACTTGTATCGGTTATTATCTGTTTACTGTCCTTAATTTTATAATAATCGCTAAGTGTATTACAGTTACTCTCGGTTAACTCTAGTGTATTATTATTTGCATTACCTAAAAAATTAATTTCTGTAATTCTAGTTCCATATGGGATAATTAGTAGATATCTTACTATTACATGGATTTTAGTTTGAGAGGGCGAGTTCATCCAATATTTCAGCACTTGATATAAGCTTTGAGGGACCATTTTGATTTTTCCTAATGTATATTTTGCAGTCTCTGACCCAAGTTGCAAAGATTTTTCCCTGTTGTCTCAAATCACGGCACATTTTGGCGATGGTTTCATTTCTTGGGGTCAGGTGTTCATATATATATATATATATTACCACCATCACTGTAATCAATTTCACTCGTCTTCTTTTGTCTTCTGAAACTCAGAATCTCTTCCTTCTTCCACCTATTATTTAATTTCACAATTATCGGTTGAAGCCCAGGCTTCGTTGACGGGAGGCGGTGAGCTGCGTCTATGTTTGCCCTTGTGATTTCAACTCCTAACGCCTTGCCAATGTCCAAGATTTTGTGAAATACATCCTCCTCTCTTTCAGTGGGTATTCCATATGCTATTAAGTTGTTCTTGCGCTGGTACTGTTTTAGTTCCTCCAATTCGTTGATAGCTCTAGATGCTGCCATTTCTGCGTCCTTGACGGTTTTTCTCTCTTTCTTCAGAGTTTCAATTTCCCGGTGGAGTTCATCATACAGGACTTCTCTGATAAGAAAGTTGCTAGTTATTTTACATCGTGATTTTCTTCTCTCAACGCCGAAAGGGATTCCTCAAGTTTCTGGGAAAAAGATGCCATAACCTTTTTGAGGTTAGGTTGCGGGAGGTAGTCTTCACGATTGCATGACCATTTGAAAGTATCATCTTTTCGGAATTGTTGGTACGTGTCTTCGCTCATTTTCATGCATGTTACATGGAACCAGTGTCCACACTCACCATCACATCCTACAGCCTGCTGATTGTTCTTGATCTTTTTGCCTCATGGAGCACAGTTGACCGTCATGTTATTAATAAATGTTATATGTCTTCTGTTTTAACAAGTTATGCAGGGGCGTCACATATATTATATATTATTTGTTTATGAATTAAAACATTAAAAACCAATATAATCAAGTACTATTGTTACTGAGTGACGTATGGCAACGTTGCAAAGCAAAGCGAAGGTAGAGCGATGTAAACAATGTGACAATCAGTTTGCTCTGATCTATTGTGTAACAACATAACCTCTTATTACTCTCCAGTGCAGGCGGCTTCGATGGCGCAGTTGGTAGCATGCTGAGCCTCTATGCCCAAGAGCGTTAAAAATCCCTCAGTATGCCTTCCTTCGGCGGTCCCATGTCATAGATTTATGGCATGTTAAAGAACCTCCCACTAATAACACATGTGTGAAGCTAAATTGTATAGGTTGGGAATGTAAACAACGCTCTTAGGTTGCTACTTTCGTTGCCAAGAGCCGAATGCGGTGGCGTCTAGTAGCTAAGTTCTGAACTAGGCCTAGTAGTCGTTGACGGTGGCGTTTGGCGGCAAAAGTAGGTACTATTTGAAAAATTCAAAAGTTGCAGTCCTTACTTGAATTAAAAATCAGATGCACACACTAATACAGCCATCACAATTAACACCGGTTATCAGACAGATTCTACACACAACCAAAGTACACGGGGCTACATGACCACGTTGTCGCAGCCCCTAAACTGAGGAACCAACCAACCAACCAACTCTCCAGTGCCTTTGCTCTAATGAACACACTTGGAACAGCAACAAGTGCCCTTGAAGCGTGTAACAAAAGTTTTTTCCCTAACTTTTATACCCTTATCAAACTTTTGGCAAATTTGTCTCTCTCTGTACGGTAGCTCTGGTACTACCGAACGGAGTTTGAGTTGGTTGAAAACATACTTAAGAAATTCTACTTCTGAAAACAGACTCAACGATCTAGTATTGTCATCTATTCACAGAGACATACATCTCACTGACGATGAAGTCATGAACCGATTTGGCAATGCTTCAAGAAACCTTGACTTTATATTATAGTGTGAGTTGTAAATCAAAACAGTATCATTAACTTAATTCTTTCCAAGTAAATCCTATCAAGTGAGCAAGATGATTGCATTAACAAAAAGTATCATAAAATGGCCTTTGTTGTGTATGACATTAGCCAAACATAAAACATCACAACAAATTGGTTGAAAAAGTGATGCCACTTAGCCTTAAAACTCATCATTTTGCACCAAATTATACAAAAGCTTCCCGGGGAGAACCCCGGACCCCCTATTCTTTAGGCATATACCATGCCCCCTAACCCCCGGTTGGGCACCCCCCGAAATAAATTTCTATATACGCCCCTGAAGTTATGTATTGTATTTCTCTTGCGTATTTTATCTACACTGTTCACACAATATTTAACACTTTAGTCGCTCACGTAATCTTCGGTAAACCTGCGTAATTTCTTATTTTTGCTTACGTTTGAATATAAACCTTTTGCATATCCGCCATCTTGTCTTTAGGCCCTTTATCACAAATCTATACCATTCCTCTTAATTGAACCAAATTTTACATACACTTTGAAACCTTGCTGGTAACATTGTTCACTTGGTATTTTGGACAACGCTCTCCATTCCCTACATTTAGAATAACCAAAAAACTGAACTTGTAAACCACGTATTAAGGCCTTAGATAGATAGATAGATAGTTTTATTCATTCCATTTGATCAAATACATGTATACAATACATTTTTGATATAGGACACGTCAGAATTTACATCTATAAAATAAAAGTACTAATAGATATATACAGTAATACTAATACTATAACTATTTATAACTTATTATAATAACAGATCTTAAGAGATACAATCTTATTGGACAACTATTTACACCTTATTCTATTATCATGAAAACTTAATTCTATAAATACAACAACTTACAGCTAGGTATTACAATTAAAATAGAAAAGTAAAATATAATAATAGATTTCATCATTTCTATACACTAAGATATTCAACTACAGAGTAAAAACAATGGCACTGCAGATAAGCTTTCAACATTCTATCAAAGGTTTTTATTTTTGGGGCAAGTTTTATATACTGGGGTAGTTTATTGTATAATTTAACTCCTGTGTGATAAGTTCCTTTTTGATATAAGCTTGTGTGTGTGTGTGTGTGTGTGTGTGTGTGTGTGTGTGTGTGTGTGTGTGTGTGTGTGTGTGAAATATGAATGTTATGATTTTGTCTTGTGTTATGCCTATGAACATCATTGTTTGTTTTAAGATAAACATCATTATTCATTAAATTCTTTTTACAAAACATAATACTTTCAAAGATATATATATATATATATATATATATATATATATATATATATACAGGGCAGAGAGAGAATGTTTAAATCTTTAAACAGAGCTCTACATGATTCTCTAGTGTTTACATTTGCCATAATTCTAATCGCCCTCTTTTGTATCCTAAACGTGCTTAGTACATCTGGCGACATACCCCAAAATATGACCCCATATCTTAAGTATGAATGGAAATAAGCAAAATAAGTATTTCTTAATGTGTGCATGCTAGTGCAGGTTTTCAAAATACGTAACGCAAAGCACATCGAGTTCAGTTTAGTATTCAGATATTGCATATGTTTATTCCATTTCAAGTCATGTTATATCCATAGTCCTAAAAACTTTGTTTCTGATTTATTTTCTATTTGATGACCATTTAATGTTATATTGGGCTTCGCAGGATTCCTATTCTGTATAGTGTGGAAATTTAGACATACAGGTTTTTTTTATAGTTTTTTTGGTGATTATCTTGTGACCATTTGGTTAACTCTCCTGTAACGGAGTCAGCAGACTGCTGTATGACCTGTTTAGGTTCACCTTTTATTACGAGTGTTTTATCGTCCGCAAACAAAATTTCCTTATGTGAATGAACGTTCTGTGTTATATCATTGATATATAGAAGGAAGAGTAGTGGGCCCAAAACCGATCCCTGGGGTACTCCAAATTTAATAATTCCCTCATTGGACAATGTTTCATTAAGTAATTTGGTTCCATCATCCTTCTGTCTCAAGCTTACTATTTGTTTACGCCTTGTTAAGTAAGACTCTATCCATTTATTAGCTAGACCTCTAATACCATATTGATTTAGTTTTGTAAGGAGGATTTTATGGTAAACAACATCAAATGCTTTCGATAAATCCAAGAATAGTCCAGTTACATGTTCCTTATTGTCAATTAATTTCAGTATACTATTAATACATTCATAAATTGCTGTTTGTGTAGATTTTTCCGTTCTGAATCCATGTTGTGAGTTTGATAATATTTTATTTTTTTCTATAAAACTTATCAGTCTCCTATACATGAATTTTCCACAATTTTTGCGATACCAGTTGGTAAGGTAATAGGACGATAGTTATCTAATTCAACTTTTAAACCGTTTTTGTGCACTGGAATTACTTTTGATAACTTCAAAATATGCGGGTAAGTTCCTGAGAGAATTGAACTGTTTATTAAGTGTGTAAGTGGATTTATTATATTTTCTGCACATTTCTTTAAAATTGTACCTGGGATGCCATCAATGCCAGCACAAAATTTATTTTTTAGCTCTTTTATAACTATTCTTACCTCTTCACTTGTGACATGATTTATAATTAAAGAATCACTACATATATTTATTTTATTATTAGAATTTAGTGTATTTACCAGTGATTTATTTAATAATTTTTGTGGAATTTCCAGAAAATAGTCATTGAAAGTGTTTGCTATTTCCTCTGGATTATTTATCACTTTATTATTTCTGGTCAGTGTAATGTTCCTTTGTATTTTAGCAGATTTTCCAGTTTCTTTCTTTATCACGGACCACATAGCCCTCTTTTTATTAGATGATTGGGAAATAAAATTATCATTATGCATTTTATTTGCTAGTCTTATTTCCTTATTTAAAATGCTAGTGTATTTTTTGTATTATAAATTGAATTCAGGTGTTTTGTGGTATTGTTTATATAATTTGTGTAGACATTTCTTTCTTTGACATGAATTTATAATCCCTGTTGTTATCCAATTGCTAGTTTTGTTATTTTGAACAGTTCTTTGTCTAAAGGGGAATGCTGTTTCAAAATAGTGTTTTAGGGTACTGCTAAATGCATTAAATTTATCATTTACATTTTCTAATTTATACATTTCTGACCATGTTTCCTTATTTAATAAGTCATTGAAATATGTAACATTTGTTTCAGGGAATGACCTACACTTTGATTTTATTCCATTATCATTATTATTGATTGTTTCGGGTACTTCAAAACTCAGTATTTGTCCATGGTGGTCACTAAAACCCGGACAATAGACTTCTATTGAATGGTGATGTTTATCTGTATTTAAAAAAAATTGATCAGGAGTGGTTTTACTAAATGTTGTTATTCTTGTTGGGGTATTTACTGTAGGTTTCAGTCCATAGGAAATTAGTATCTGTGTTAATAATTCACAATTTCTATCAATTTTAAGAAATCCACATTTACATCCCCACAAATTATTATATCGAAATTTACTTTGCTCATGTTATTGAGTAACAATTCTAATTTATCTATAAATGAAGGAAACTTTCCTGACGGAGAACGGTATACGCATACAATTATTAACTTAAACTGTTGTATTTTTACGGCAGAGAATTCAAAATCCTGTTCCATAATTAGATAATCATAAGCTGTTAACTGTTCATGATCTAAATTATTGCTTAGGTGGATACAAGTACCACCATGGCTAATATTAGTTCTAGAGTATTTACTAGCTTGTATAAACCCTGGGAATTGAATTAATTCGAGTTGTTCCTCTTTCAGCCAATGTTCTGAAATACATAGTGCTGAGATGTCTTTAAGTTTATTTTTAAGCATTAGATTTATGTAATCATTTTTTTTATAGAGAGACTGAACATTCTGGTGGTAAAGTTTAAATGTGTTACTTTTGCAAGCTTGTGTTGGTGATTTATTTACATTATTATTATTATCATAATTGTTATTATTACTGTTGCTAGACAAATCCGAAATACCATTGTTCCACTCAGTTAAATTTGACATCGAAAGATCTGAATGCCAAATATCACGTTTGGCTTCTTTTACAAGTTTCCCTGCTTCCACTCTAAAGATATTACTATTACTATTACTAGAACCATCCATGTCCGTAGTAGTGTAACTGTAAGAGTATTTTAATAAGTCTATTGTTGACTGCCAATTCGGGCTGCATCACGTCGCCCCTACCAGTGTTCTGGTGCAGAATTGCGAAAATAGTTAAATCTTGCACTGCTTATAAATTGCAGTCACGGGGAGTAATTAGTGCAAAAAGATTTCTTAGACCCCTTAAAACAGTTATCATCATGAACACATTATGCCTCTGTATAAGTGCAATGGTGTTGGTGCCAGTGGCGTAGCCAGGGGGGTGTTACTGGGGGGTTAGAACCCCCTTTGGAAATTTTACAAAACAACTTTAAAAAAGTGAAACTGATAATACTGTAATTAATAAGGAAAATAAATATTTCTTAAATTAAATAATGATACTTGCTGATGAATCTATAACTCATGCTTTGTAGGAAATCGGTATGGATGTGATTTGTGTCTGCATCACCACCTGCGCTGGCTGCTTGGTGATGTATTGTTGTCTCCTCTCGGCCCGGCTACACATTGATGCTATACAAACGTCTTCATGACAACGCATAACCCCGTCCTACTAGCGCTGCCAATCTAGCCTTTCCTCCGTTAAATATAGCTTTTCTTCAAACTGAGTCTAACCCCAGATAATGTTAAATCCTACCTAGCGAGGCAATTGGATTTCACTCTTTTATTAGTTAATTAATAACAATAGCCTAATAATCATAATAATAATAATAATAATAATAATAATAATAATAATAATGAGGTCCTAGAAAATTAACGCTAATTTGGAGATCGTTGTTAACTTCTTGGTGTGAGATAGCAGAGTTGCCTCATATTACTATGTCCTGCAATTCACCGAATTACGGTGGATGACCTCGCTGGTCTGCCCCTTAAAACCTCAATAACTAACTATTTAACCCCTCCCATTGTTCGATCTTGGCTACGCTACTAGTTGGTGCAATACATTGAGGTTATCAGCTGCAATAAGCGTTGGTGCTTTCAAATTTACCCTAATTTATTCCGAAACCAGGGGCGTAGATACAGGGGGCAGGGGGGGTTCCGAACCCCCCCCCCAAAGCCCCAGTACTACTAGCAAGTAGCTGTTTTGATTTGTGAACTATGCCAAAATATTATGAAATTTTTCAGTACTGTCAGAACGCAACAAGAACATCGTGTATTTAGCGGATATTATTTGAATTGACGAGCCCTTCTACCATTAATCAGAGTCTTCTCTTATCTAGCAGGTAGTGATAAATTTGAGGTGAGCTGTTCACATACACTCGCCTCATTCTAGAACCAAGTGGACCGTTTTCTCACACCAGAAATAGCGAGTATTTCAAGACCTTGTGAAACATAAGTTAGTAAGCATGGACTAAGTTCGCT
Organism: Meconema thalassinum; assembly: GCA_946902985.2. Classification (NCBI taxonomy): domain Eukaryota; kingdom Metazoa; phylum Arthropoda; class Insecta; order Orthoptera; family Tettigoniidae; genus Meconema; species Meconema thalassinum. The sequence goes on along the minus strand of OX336394.1, from coordinate 379,975,986 downwards.
TTATTATAGATCAATATATTCTTTTTTATATTGGTAACACCGAAATGTTATGTAGTCTAAAGCGATAATATTGATATCGATGTATGAGTATCGTTTGTGCATTTTGAGGTTTTGTTTATATGTTCATTCTGTTCGGGCAAATAAAAATTTATATTGTGTTGCGATTTTTTTAGTTTTTATAACCTCTACATTCATTATTTCATTCTCCAATGAAGTCTGTGTCCAATAAAAGACCATCGCAAACTTCAATCGCATCATTTTTCAGCAGTAAAGCATCAAAACACGACAACGAAAATCAACACCAGGAAATTGAAAATTCAGTTGTGAATGTGCTAGTGCTACCATCCAGTCCTAACTGTAGCTATGGGCCTAAAGTCGATCTAACTAATTCACAGGACATTCGTAGCTCCATAGGTCTTCAACCTCGCCTGCAAATGATGTATCTTGTTTTGTGAACAAAAGTGACATAAGTGATGACGAATGATTGCAAATTATAAATGATCTTTGGGTGCCACATGAAAGTTACACGTTTCCAGTTTCAAGAGTTTTTCAAGGAAAGGGGCGAAATCTCAGATTTCATATTTCAGCGTAAGTGGCTGTCGAGATGGAAGTGGTTAGCTTATTCTGCTGTCGAAGATGGGGCTTACTGTAAGTACTGTGTGGCTTTTTCTAAGTCAGGAGCTGGAATAAACTCACAACCTCTTGGAGCTTTATGTAAAAAGAAATTTAGCAACTGGAAGAAAGCAGTGAAATTATTTGATAAACATTCCTCTCATCAGTACCATCAAAACCGTGTTCAAGATGCAGATTGGCTTTTGTCTGTGAGAGAAAATCCTGAAAAATTTGTCGAAATCCAGCTGGATTCTGAGAAACTCAAACAAGTGGTTGAGAACAGAAAGAAGTTAATGCCTATAATTGAAACTATTCTGTTGTGTGGAAGGCAAGAGCTTGCTTTAAGAGGCAGTAAAGATTATGTGAAGCTCAACTGTCCACAAGAACTCGATTACAATGATGGAAACTTTCGTGCTATATTAAGGCACTGCACCCGAATTCCACATAATCATAGCCTATAGCCGCTGAGATGGAAAAGGATTGCAGGGAGGTCGATACCAAACCAGGTAAACCAACACTACCCTACTAGGATAATGACTAGGAAACTCTCGTTACATACCGGCCATGCAACAACACTACTGATTAGTTACACATTTACTAGAAATAATATATCCATAACAAGATGGTAGGACGAGAATCTCGGATCTCGAGGGTGAACGGTGAAAGTTGAGACTGCGTGAATTCTAGTAACTAATTCGCAGTTTTATCGCATGTCGATTGCAAAATGAAAAGGAGATCATATTTATAAAAAATACGAACAGGCAAACACAAGATAGTGCCTGGGATTTATTATCTAAAAATTACAAAATGAAAATCTCCCTATCACCACTAAAAATGAATGCAATATAAAAATTAAATAAATCACACGTCAGATAGTCCTTCTATCTGTTCTATAAATATGCATTAACGTTGTCATTACAAAGATGTAATTATTAAGAAAATAATTGAATGTTGACGCATTTTAATAGTCACCCTGTGACTCTACCACTGAAGCAGTCTGACCAGCATCAGCAGTTCAAACATCAAAATAAAATTAACAATACAAACACCCTGAATTATAAATCTCCTTGCGTAAAAACGTGAATATAGAATACTAATAATAGCATTAATTAAATATGGCTAAAATATATACATTATATACACTATTCCATGTCTCGCACGGTATAAAAAAATACTACTGACACTATCAGTCGCGATCTGATAGTCCTATAGTGTCTCTGTTTCACTAAACAGTTCTTTGAACAATGTTTCACACAACAATTAATTTTTCAGGTATCTCTGGTAACTTGTCATAGTAGGTAAAGCTTTCATATCGAACACTGAAGTTAAATATAGCTTAAAAATCGTTATATAAATGAATAAAATACAATAAGATAAAGACCGAGACGAAACTACTTAAAAACCTCATAATACACTTTGTGGATCTTGTACTAATACTCTCTGACATGTACAACATAAATATAAATCCTTATGTCAGTGCTTTTTACACATACTGTAGCGATTCGTTGCTCCTCATAGCAATACATTTCTTTCATATCATAATACGGTGAACAATACTCATCAATAGCGTCTGCTACTCTCCAAACATAACATACTTCTTTCTTTCATTACTACCAACAATCTCCTCAACTCCGCACGGCATAACTTCAATAAAAAATCCCATCTTGCTACAAACTTGTGGAAGAATCAGTAACTTCACTAGGCAAATACGCAAATGTATATTACCGTTCAGAGTACACTCCTAACCAACTCTCTTCTCTAAATTATTTAACCTCGTGCATTTCTAATAACAATAACATATTTGTTCACTTCAATTCACCTTATACAGTATTTCTTATTCCTTTCAATAGCGCTTTTCGTTCACATAGTTCCATAATAGATTGTTTTTCCACGTTACAAATTATAAACAATACTAACTCGTAGTTTGCTCGTCTTTACTAGTTAATAAATATAAATACATGTTCTCTCGCATCTGGTGTACATTTAAATAAATGAAATATTCATATATAAGCTTGTTTTAAAACATACACGACCTCAGGTAGACTAACAAATCTCCTGGTCTGTCATTCCAGTTTAATAATATTTCCAATGAAATTGTTAATAACAATAGGCATCATTTGACCTCAATTGTCAATAATATGATCCTGTTTTATAGTGTAATAGTCCATGACTATATCATTGTCAAATAAAGTGTATTCCGCAATTGGAATTTTATAACTTCCATATCGTTATATATAAATGTTTCAATAATGTTCAGACATAATAATGTTTGTTAAACAATTTTCACAGCATTTTACAATAATGCTTTCCGTGATAGCAATACAATCTTAACGATCGAAATATTCTTATCAAAGAAATGTTCCTACTCTCAAATATTTTTCTATTTAAATGTTACTATTGATGTGTTCCTATCGAAGTGTTTCGTTCGAAAGTGAGCATGTTAAAACGATTCCTACAAAAGGTAAAAGAAACGCAATATCTAAAGTCAAAAATGAATTAATTACGTCTCAAACGACACTCGGTGACGTATCAAAATTTACAGTAAAATCTCTAAAATTTAGCTACAATAAACATGGGATAAAGGTAAAGAAATATATACTATGAAATTGGTCATTCCTCCATAACAACAAATACTACTGCAAAACTACAGATCTCAGAGCATTCAATTCCTCTACCTTTCTGATGGCTTCTGATGTCGTGAATATCTTCATTAGATGGGTTCGATGTTCCGCCGGAACTGCGTGTGTGAGTGTTCGAAACGGGTTTCAGCTAAGCGCGTGCCAGCCAGCTGATCGCTCCCCTGCCTGGATCGTGATGTGAACACCTGCGAAGCTGCTAGTCTCTCACGACTAACGGTAAATATTCTCGCTTCACGGCTACTGGCCTGGTTTCTCGATCTCTTGGTCCAAACGACTGCATGCGTCCGTCTTCTTCTTCTTCTTCTCGTGTAGCAGAACATCATCAATGTAGATTTGAATGTCCTGGGTTGACACCTCTTCCTGGTGGTAACGGACATCTCGCTTGTAGTATTTGAAGTAATTTCAGAATACTGCATGTTGTTAAGCAGTTATGGATTCATCGATTTCCGATCTTCAAGATCACTCTGAATCTCCAATCCATAGTGTAGACTAACCTACTTCCATTAGTTTAGTTGCTCATAATAATTGAATAAGTTTGTCCTCCCTGACTCAGGTTTGTTACTGTCATCTTGACTGTGATATAATACTATGAACTGTTAATTGTTGCAATAACGTAGCTGTCGTAAGCAATGCTGCTGTAAATCGTTTCGCTGAAGTATAGTGCTGTAGTAGCGAAGACTTCTTCTTATAATTGTAATACTGTAGAATGCTTTTCTCTTCTGCAACTAGTGCGATTATATTTCACCGGCCTCTCCAATGTCTTCCTCGGCTAATGGTTCATCTCCAGACGGTCTTGCTTCATCTCCCGTCCGTACTTCTTTATCATGGAGCGCAATGTTGGGAAGCGTGGCTGTATACGTCCGCTCGGTTCAAGCTGCTGTGTAGGAGTCTCGGCTTCCCTCTCTGCATTCGCGCGCGTGCCGAAACCAGCCAGGGCTTCTAGCCTCGCACGGATACTTTTTAAAAGAAATATACTCATCGTTTCTATCCTAGCCAATAATTTAAACTTTTCTTTAACCAAATAAATTCCATTTTCTCTTCTGCCCCAGTAGAAGTGTTCTTATAGCTTTATATAAGCCAAATGTATATAAAAGCGATTCCCAAATATTGTATGCGCTCTAATCTGATTGGCTGTTCAGTTATCATGATGGAAGCTCCTGGATCTAGCCTCTTATCAACGAGTCGTGTGCAAGGGTGGAATTCAGAGATATTTCTTGAGGACACCTTGAGGAGACCTTGACTAAGGAGGCCTTGAGGCTTCCTCCAAACTGAAGGTCTCCTTGATATTGATTTTACCGTCAGAGTCATTTCCTTAAGGTCTTCTTACTCAAGGGATCCTCAAGGTGTCCTCAAGAAATGTCTCTGAATTCCACCCTTTATTTTGTTGTTGTCCCCTTGACCAACCAAAAGTGGTTTTCTGCTTGCAAACTTGAAGCTATGGTCATATTCCAGCATCGAATGATCTGACTCTTCCTTAGTTAAAATCTCATTCACTGAAATATTTCCAAATAATAATTCCTTAAAATGCTCCAAAATTTTCCAAAATAGTTTCATTATGCTTTATACACTTCCCAATATGCATATATAAATGTTAAATTATTTTACTTTCAAATTTCCAATTCTTTCTCTTTCTTGGTTCTCAAGTCGGTTCGATCCTCAGCTCAGTCAAAGTCTAAAGCTGGGCTGAATTCGAATTCAGTACCGTGTTAATGTGGACATTGAATTAAGAGAAGCTTTAGAAGGTCCTGGAATAAGAGATACGTTTACTAGTCCAACAATACAAAATGAGATAATTGAATCATGTGGTACAGTACTTCTAAACAAAATGGTTACAAAACTGAACAAAGCCAAATTTTTCTCTGTATTGCTTGATGAAACAGCAGATATCAGTGGCAAAGAGCAAGCTTCTCTCTGTGTTCGGTATTTTGACTTGGATGAATCGCTTCCCACCCTCAGAGAGAACTTTCTGCAATTCATACCAGTTACTGATTTAAGTGGGAGAGGTTTAGCCTCCTTAATGTTAGATAATTTGTCCAAATTCGGTATAGAAACTCAACATTTAAAGGGACAAGGCTATGATGGCGCTGCTGCCATGTCAGGAAGACAAAGGGACACAAGCTGTAGTCAGAGAGAAACACCCTACTGCGCTGTATGTTCACGGCTCAGCTCACTCTTTCAATTTGGCTGTATCTACATCTTGTGAAATACAGGCTATTAGGAACTGCTTAGGAATTATAGGGGCAGCTTATACATTTTTCGTCTATCCGAAAAGAAAAACAGTGTTTCTGGAGTGTGTTGAAAGGTGCGTTGCTTCCCCTAGTTCAAAAACTTTAAAAAGACATTGTGCCACTCGATGGATTGTGAGATTTGATGCAGTCACTGATTTCTTACAACTTATTGAGCCATTGATAGAAGCACTGACAACAGTATCAGGATGGCCAAAAGACTCAGCAGTTACACCAAGCGAGGCAAGCTCTCTAATGTGTCGAATTCTACAGTGTGAATTTATTATTTCCCTCTTGGTGACAGCGTATTTGGTCTCGGCAGAATATTGAGTAAAACTCTCCAGAACCCGACTCTGTGCTTGAGGGAGGCAATGACCCTAGCAGATTACACAAGAGAAGAATTTGAAAGTCTGTGAGCTGATGCTACAAACACCTTCAGAACCCTTTTTGAAGAAGCCAAAGATATTTGTCAAAAAGTAGATATCACAGTCTCAGTTCCATGAATAGCAGGGATAAAAAAAACAGACAGAATTATATGACCCACAGCCCTAAAGATATTTCAGAGTGGCAGTCTATATTCCATTTTTGGACTGTTTTATAAGTGAATTAAAGTCGAAGTTTTCCGAACATAGGAAAGTGCTTTCTGTATTTTCCTGACTCTTCCCAGCTACTGTCAGCGATGCACTTGTTGAGGGTGAAGAACAGGAAGAGTTTAAAACGTGGGTTAAATTTTATGTGAGAGATATGGAAGGCAGTGTTGAGGATGTTACTGTCGAACTTCAGTTATGGAGAAGGAAATGCATCAAACAAGGTATAAGGCCCTCAAGGCCATGAATGGTCTTACTGTGTGCAACAAACATTTTTACCCAAATATTCACACTCTTCTGCAGATACTAGCAACGCTTCCAGTGTCAACCGCAACAGCAGAGAGGTCATTCTCCACTCTCAAAAGGATTAAGACGTATTTGCGGAATTCAACAGAGCAGGTAAATAAATTAAACAGTCTTAATATTTCATATACCGGTAATATTAATTATTATTGAACGTTACGAAAATAAATTTAAATCTTTGATTATACTATAGGCCTATCTATTTCACTTGTAAGTCATTCCTGGTGTCTTTACAGACAACACTGAACGGATTAGCCCTTCTGTCAATTCATCGTTCGCAACCTGTGACGCCAATGGAGGTTTTGGATAACCTTACCAGAAAAAAGAAGAAGTTTTAAAATTCCAGCCGCACAAGAATTCGATGGTGGAAGGACCGATGCCCCCCCTGTCACAAATATTATCTACGGCCCTGTCCGAAACTTATCGTTGAGCTCTATGTGGCGATAAATGATACTATTGCTACCTCGGGAGCTCGGGACAGCCGAAGTTTTCCAAAGTGTTCTGATTATTTTCCTACGGCGCTATGCGACAAAAGACGACACTATTGGTCTCTACATTTCTAACGGCCAATGAGATATAGGCCCTATGCAGTGTCTTTTATTTCACGTACTCCTCTTTCTAATCAGTTTTAGAAATGTGTTTGTAAATTACATGTGTCAGTGCTGTAGTTAGTAAATAGCCGTTTCCCTATTCATTATTATCATTAGGGGAAAATGATCTAAATGTTACGTCCATTATACTGTACTGCTTATCACCCTCACTACAACCACCCCACAAAAAGTTTTTTTTTCTGGTAGTTAAAGTATCATGTGCCAGTTCTGCAGTAGTATTCATTATCATCCATAAAACAAATAAATCCACCGGGCGAAGCTGGGCAACACTGCTAGTAATGTATAATTACATAGGCCTATATAGTCTATTATCACTCCCACATGAAAACCAATGTTTCCTTCTGACGTCTCACCGAGGAGAGGGAGAGCAGCCAGAGGTCGCCAATCGCCCCCTCGCCTGGGGATTTAAAGGGGGAAACTCCATCAACGCGTTGTAACGGTGCTTATCAACGCGTTGTAACGATGCTTATCAATCATCACAACGTAAGGTAGGCTTCTTGAAATAATTTTAGTAGGATTATTATTATTAGGCCTATTATTACCGTATTATTAATGTATTATTTTTCGACGTTATGTCCAACTAAGGAGCGCGATTGAACCTATTTAACAGATGAATTTGAGTCAGCTTCCTTCTCTTACCAAACCCTCTTAATTCTCTCACTAGGATTTCTCTTTCTTTCTTTCTTTCTTTCTTTCTTTCTTTCTTCTGTCGATACAGTGGTGATATTACCGTACGCGGTACGGTATTATTATTATTATTACGTGGATCGTCCAGAGAAAGCAGCCATGTAGACAGGCCCGACGCGGTAAATGGACAGAGTGGACAACATTATTTAATGTAAGCCTAATGTCAAAACTATAACTATTATGAAATGCCCTCTTCGATGTAAATACAGCCAATCAGGGGCGGTTCGAGTTGGGGGGGGGGGGGGCGGGGGAGGGTTGGGGGGGGGGGGGGGGTGTCTCACCCCTCTTCAGGTATTTTCTCAGTCGGCAAATACGACATCAGTCGGCAGTCGGCAAATCCTGAAGAAGTCGTAACATTTCCCAAAACAGCATTTGAAATAGCAAAACGGGACATGACCATAAACGATTTGGTCCGATTTAAAATTAAAATAAAATATTATACTGACGGTCGGCATTTTTACCGACAGTCGGTACAAACGGACGCTGCAATAATTTCATACAGTCAGGCAATAGCCCAGTGCGGCAAGAGGAAGAGTCGGCAAACTCAAGCCAACTCATTGAGATATTGTCTGAGGAATGCTATGACCTTATGAGCCATAGCTTATGACCTGCTACCGATTGTCTCGGCGCGTCCTCAGATATCCGCGCTATTGTGACAAAATTGACAGGTTTATGGTTCCAAGGTTCCTCAAGGGGTGGGGTGCTCATAATGGTCAATGCAGTGGTCACCGAGAATGAGCGAAAGCAGTCGTTCCTGAACCAGTAACACTTAATGTGATAACTAGATGCAAATAGAGTGGCAGTGGGACGCGAGTTTTCGCCGGCATGGAACAATTTCACGGAGCATCGCGTACCCATCAAACGTAAGTAATAAAAATTCAATAAATATATGCGTATTTTCAGCCATGTTTATGTTTAATGGTGTTAACAAGAAAAAAATGCCCGATAAATCCATAATAGTCGACCTTTGTAGGGGGGAAAATGTTATCTTTTAAACCATCTTTTTTATTTAAATAAAACTTACAGAGTGTTTTAAAACTCAGTGAAAAGAAAACCGGGGCAGGGTGGAGGAGATAACTCTAAGTAACTTTGTCGGAGGAAAGAATATCTGGAAAAGCACCCCTGCGACGCTCGACGTCTTCAAAGGGTTGAACTTAATGCCCATCGAGTAGCTAAGGTACAATTAAAATCAAATTAAATCTTAGCGGAATGGATTGAGTATCGTGGGTACATTTCCTTATGACGACTTTTCCTGTAGCTAGTTATGTTTAGGTGCTTAATATCTCTAAAGAAAATGCCTTTACATGTATAAGTAGGCAATAATTCACACACATAATTTTTGGTGACTAGCGCATAAACCTTACACGTTATCAGAAAATCTCTCCATATGAACTTGACTCATATTTATGTTCGACGAAGTCGAAATGTAAATATTATATGTCAGAAAACTTTATCATAATAACGGTCATTATAACACTATTTTTCATTATGAAATAGTTTATCCCACCAACCAGAGCTCAAGAAACAGCTGTGTGACCAATTAGGTAAGGATAGCATCGCACCTGCGCTGAGTTCCACGGCCTCCTAATTTAAATTTCACTGCGTGACTAGTGTCATAGTGGAGTAATCGAGGAGGCCATGGTCGAATACAAGGTATTCTCTGCGTCCCATGCGCTCTGTTCAGTACATAAAACTGGCGAAATCTAGACAGATCTTTATGAATATTTATGTTCGAACATAAAATAATTATAATTATTAACGAAAGCCTAACGCCATTCTAGAGAGAACTAACCTACTATGGAAAACGAAAAATCAGACCAGAGAATATAACTGAAAATTCATTTGGGTTAAAAACGGCAAAATCCTTGCGCGTTAAAATGAGGAATCTCATGAGGAAGACATAAACAAAATTAGGTACGGTAGTCCCCCAAAAATGTACACATTTAATTATTATGTTATTTGATATTAAGAACCTTTGGGATGGCAATATTAATGACTCTGGAGTACAAAAGGAACACACATTTCTCAATATAGGCCTACCAGATTTCAACAAAAATGGTATTAAGATTAGAAATAATGTTGAAATCAATATCCTTTCTCTAAATATTCAATCTATATACAGCATTTTAAAAAAAATGGGAATATTTAACCATAACCTTAGGTAAGAAAATTAATGATCTGGATATTTGCTAAACGGAAATTAACATACTTGAAGCTAATAATTATCTATTTAATTTGGATAATTTCAATTCTGTATTTTGTAATAGAACTAATCGTAAAGGAAGAGGTGTATTTCAAACACAGAACTTAGAAATGTTATTACCAACTTTATTTCATCATTATTCTAGATACCGGTAGGTCTATATAGATTGGCATGAATCTTAAATTTTAAGAAAAGTAGGCTCTTTAGTTCATCATGGAACTACTTGTTCTGATTATAAGTTAAATCAATGCAAGAGTGAATTGTTTGTGTAATCTTCGAACTATTGTAATATTCTTGTCTAGAATAAAGAATGGTGGTATACGGTACATTAACTTATTTTAATAATGTTTAGCTTATGTGCCTCCGGACGAGAGACAGCCGCGCTACCCCAACACCACCTACAGTTTAAGTAGGGCTGCAACTAGGGTTAGGGGGCCACGTGCCCCAGGATCTGGGTCTTGGGGGTGCCGCAAGATGGTGAGGAATGCTGGTAAGACAGTGCGGGCAGAAATGATAGACCGGGATGTTTAACTCGAAACGGGTACAGGGAGAAAATAAAAGCTGTTGTTATTGTATAAGCAATAATTGAAGCAAGGCGGCATCATTGTTGTCAGCATCGGCAACATTCTAATGTGGCCATGTCTCTCGGGGGCGTGGTAAGACGAAGTTGAAGGAACATGTGTCTCAATTGCGATGTTACGAAGTATTTTAGGGTTCATTTTTAGCTTAGGACAAAAATCTTCAGTCTGTTCATGACTGTCTGAATTCTGCCCTTCATTGCTTTGTTTTGAGGCAGCTCACATCTGTGTCAGTGTTTATGTTTGTCTCTGTCACTGCATATTCACACATTTCAGTTCAGAATGTTCTTCACATTAATACCGTACACTATCTTGGTGTTTTTCAAATACCGGTAGTTTATTTACGGTACCAGAAATGATTTTAGTCAATTGAATGAATATGTCCAAAATAAGAACCATCAGTAGTAAATACCAGGAAGAAGGTGCGAGAAAGAATCATGCCATCATAGTTGCAGAACAGAGAAGACACCCATAAAGGCATCAAACAAAGAAGGTACTGCCCCCGAAAATTGAATTATTTTGGGACAAAATGAAAGTATTTTCCGTCCCCATGATAACATTCAACCAGCTAATATAAATCCTGGAAGTGTGGTTAGGAATTAAGCACATCTTTTCAAGCGTGCGTTATCCAGAGTCAAATTCTAGCGAACGTTATATGGCAGAATTTACAGAAGTTCCTATGATTCTTCATTTAGGAAGGAATCCAGAAAGGCCATGGGACAATGTATTTGACTTCATTCGCAGAGATCCTGATTTAGGTAGACAAGCGAGGATCGACAAGGCAAAAGGAAGACTTCAGAAAGCAGCGGAGAAACGCTTGAAACGAGTTTCAGGAAAACGTTTCGGTACGCCGTTAGAAATTAGAGATATGGTTTTATTGCGCAGACCAGTCAAAGCGGACGTGAGCAAAAAGATATACCCCAAATTCGGAGTTGTCTTTATTGGCCCGTTCCACATAAACAATGCTTATGGGAATAACTTTTATGAGTTATTTGACGAAGAATATAACGTTATTCTAGGAAATTTCAACGCTAAGAATTTAAAAAAGTATCATAATAAAATAGGCTAAAAATAATTCAATATTCGAGTTCAAGTGACACATCAAAAGTGTTGAATTAGAATGATTAAAACAATTTAGCAACTGTTTTTAACTTGAGATGAAGGGAGAATGACCCCGAAAATTGAATTATTTTGGGACAAAATGAGAGTATTTTCCGTCCCCATGATAAAATTTAACCATCAAATATAAATCCTGGAAGTGTGACACAAGGGAGTCTTGTTACAAGCTCGAGGCAGTGGGAAAGTCCGATCACGTGATATGATGCGCAACGGAAATTTCTAGAAGGTTGAAATCGGCATAGCAACAGTGAATTAGCTATAAAATATAATAAATATTGTTATAAGTTATGCTATTGGATCCCAGCCCAGAGCCAATGAGAAGAGGTCTTATTGAAGACGGGATTAACTTCAACTATATAATTTGATGAAATTATGAATTTAGGCCCTTAGAAGGAGATTTTCTTAATTGGTAATAAAGAGAAAATTAAATGAAAATATGTCTGATACCTTAAAAACCTCAGAACGGTTAATCTACGCAGTAATAAGCATTAGTAATCTACGCGCTAAAATTATGGTGGGAGATTGATATGGCCGCCAAAATTTCGACTTGGAGAGGGAGATACAAGGATCGAGGTTCTTATTCCAGCAATCTTCGAAGAGAGATGAAGTGTTTTCTTGGGTTAACGGAGATCCCAAAGCTTTAGTCCGAGTGCGGTGATTGACGACTCGAGGATACGCTACGTTAGCAGGGTGGAACAGTGGAGATTCCCGCGCTAGCATTATAGGCGAAGTTGAGAGGAGTATTGAAACTAGGATATCTCATTTATATTTGAGAATAGACTTCAGCCAAGTGAATAAATAGAAAGTACAGGTCGAATACTATATTCTATTGAAAGTCGAGTGTTTTAAGTCAAAACATTTCGACGAAACAAGCCTGTAAAGACAATTTTTCAAATGTGTCGAAATAGAAGCTGAATAATACTTTAGTTGCAAAGTGAAGTTAGCGAACATAGTTCAAGTGAACAGCAGTGGAGAACATTAATATTGACGCAGCAAACAAACATTAATATAATGGCTATTAATATTCTTCGATTAGTTTCATTCAACTTTATTAACATTGTTGAGATGATGGACTAAGTAGTCATGCGCCAGAGACATATTTAATGCAGAGTTAATATACAACAATGGAGCTTCGATAGACAAGGTATTGCAGAATACAGACGCAGTGTACGTTACATCTCGTACATTTTCGTCAGTCTACGAACACCAATGTAACAACGATTAGCAATAGAAATAATTCATTCACCACCTGCATGAATATTTCTATAAATTATTACTCAACGATGATCCTGATATATTTGTGACGGAGAATGAAGATTCTACAGAAGATGATTGTCAAGATGCTAGGGTATCACAGCAATAACAGAAGAATATGCCAGAAGGATGTCGTTCGATCCCAGACGGAGGTTGGTGATTTCCGGAGAGGGAATGGTTTCTCATCTCCGAGGTTCGAATGGAGGTCCATCTCAGTATATTGGACTGAGGAAACACCCAAAGTATTGTGTAAATACCATGATCTTCAAGTTATCGTCCAAATAAGGTAGCCGTGTCATTTACTTGTAGTATAGAGCTTGATTAGTGACATTCTGAGCCGACGTTCCTTACTCCATATTTTATGTATTTCAGTGTTCTCGTGTAATTTACACTTCAGATGTGTGTTAAGATTTTTATGCATCAAGATTATTAGAGATGATTGTCTTTCATCTATCTTTTAAATTTTATTCTACGGATCAATTGTTGAACTGACTTTAAAATTTCATTTGAGGAATCAGATGTCCTTACAGAAGACTAGTCATTTTGACTATCGAATTTAAATTTTTATTTTGAACCAAGGATTCAGACATTGTGTCATTGTTGCAAATTAAATTTCTATTAAATTTAATTTGGGCACTTAAATGTATCAGCTTCAACTTCAAGAGCAGAAGAAAAATCGAATGATATTGTCATATCATTATTGTATATAAATTTTCGGCGATCTAGCAAATACTAGTCGTTTGATAAGACTGAAGTCTTAAACCCATAGACATTCTTCGTGTAGAGTGGAAAGACATTACGAAATTGACAAACCTTTTCATTATTTGTAAAGCTGAAAGCTTTATTCAATTAATTGTTGGAGGAAATATCTCTTGATAGAAGATTATTTAAATCTTTGGCTAGGAATTCAAAGCTAGTTTATCTCGGCCAAGAATGAATTCTATTTGACACTATAAATAACTTGTGGTTATTTATACTCTATTTGTGTAATATCACGTCATAATGTAGACCTGATATTGCAACGACGTGAAATTTAATGCTTGATAATTGAGGTGAAACAGAGTTATAGTGCAGGACAAACCATTGGAAGCCTGAAGGTCAACCGGCTATCCGCTCCGCTCTCCACCCCGCGCCCGGCGGTGTTGCCATGCTATTGCATCGCACCTTCAGTCGCGTGCTAGATGCGAGAACGTACAGGACAACAGCGCACAGACTACGCGTGACCTTCAGGCTTCCAATGGTTTGTCCCGCACTATAATGTTTTTATTACATGTATTTGTGACAGACAAGTTAACAATTAATTATCTTTTTGTGTAGTAAACTCCAAGAAGGTCAATCACGACAGTCTAAAGTCGTTCGTTATTGTTGGAAGTTTCATTTGAAGAACTAAAGGATGTATAATAGTAGATCAGTAGTCGAGTGTGACGACACTGATGGTCATGCCGTTAATTTAAGGAAGTTCCTAAAGAAGAAATGTTAATAACAATTAATCTGTTTTTGGTTATTGTTTAACATTGTGGATGATAATTGTTTATGCCGTATATAGTGTTATATAAGGAGTTGTAGAGCTATGGTGAGCTCGTGCGAAGGAGTTTCCGCATTTTAAGGGAAGTCAACGAAATGTAATTATTTGATAAGAACAAGGCATTGATCATGATAAGAGTCGTTGTATACAAGAATTCCAGTTCAAGTGAATTAACGTTTTAGCTGTGATGACAGGAGGGTTTGAGCGGAAAGCAACTAGAGAACGATTGTCTACTTATGTCATTTATACTATTATTACATCTTATTAAACCCGGAGTTGTATAGTAACGTACAGTTGACCTTTGCCAGTTGATTGTATTTGAACGATAATGTAAAGAAACCTATCTAAGACGATGTGTGTGCAGTATATGAACGCTAATTAGTGTTAGCAAACTTTTATGTTGAGAAACATTGTATATAATTTAATTTCAAGTGGTATAGTAAGAGAGATCTAAGCCTCCGTGGCTTAGGCGGCAGCATGCCGGCCTCTCACCGCTGGGTCCGTGGTTCAAATCCCGGTCACTCCATGTGAGATCTGTGCTGGACAAAACGGAGGCAGACAGGTTTTTCTCCGGGTACTCCGGTTTTCCCTGTCAAAATTTCATTCCAGCAACACTCTCCACTATCATTTCATATCATCTGTCATTCATTTAATCATAGCCCCAGAGGAGTGCGTCAGGCCTCGGCAGCCGGCACAGTTCATATCCTCGCCGCTAGATAGGGGCTTCATTCATTCCATTCCTGACCCGGTCGGAGACTGGAAGCAGGCTGTGGATTATCATAGTAAGAGAGAACTAAGATTCACTAAGACAACGTGTAGATAACGTTAAATATCGTTTATAATTACGACCAGATTACTTGTAAATATTTTTCCATAATGATTTAATTACTTAAATAATTTTTATTAGGGTTAATTAGTAGAATGTTTTTGAAATAGTGTGTTTTTATGAGCGAATGTTTTTAGTATGGATGATTGCCAGCTGTTAAGAGTGAGTGATCAACCTAATCGGTATAGAACGATTATGGAGTGTGAATGAAAGATTGTATTAAAATTTCAGTATGATTGATAGAGAATTGCTTGAGTTATGAGCATTTTTATAATGTCAGAATGTAACTTTTATACAAGGATTTTAGACGCACGCCAGGCAGCGTTTATACAAGCAAAATGTGAACAGAAAGATAACCGTTAGGAATCGAGGCCACTTTATTATATAATGCGTAGCCAGATGGCAAGTCACGGCCTTGTAAATGAAAACAGTTTCATAGCGCAACACGTTGTTGGCATTTATAAATGACTCAGACCATGCAGGTGTATTTCTAGACGCGTGGCAGCGGAAGTAACCTGTTGTAAGGAATATTGAGCCTCTGTTCAACGTTTTTCATCACGTACAGTAGGCCTAGGCATTTCATCATTTTTGTGCTTGTAATTTAGAACCCAGGAAATGCAGTAGGTTGTGTAGTGGAGGAGAAGCGTGTATGAGTGTATGGTTATTTTTTATTAGTATAGTTTATTGTTATTTATTGTTATTTATTGTTTATGTTAGATATTAGTTTACACATGTTAAATTAATTTACAGTTCGTTGTTCTTGGTCGTTGACGAGTGATTCATTATATATATAAGGCTTAGGGTATTGTGGATACTTTTCAGGCGAAGCTGAGTTCCCATTCCCTGAGACAAGTAAGTAAAGATAAGTGAGCCCCGTGTAGTTTGTTGTTATCCAAAATATTCTTGCAACTGCTGTATGTAAATCCCTAAAGACCTTGTTGGAGCGATTGCTAATGATGTAATTTAGCCAGTGCAGTTAGAAATAGGCAATCCAGCTGGAGCTATGGATATTCCGACAGGCTACTTTCCGGATTTACGGGTACAGTACGTTGCAAAACATTTACAGTAGGCTCTATTATTGTTAGTCTAATTTATACAACGCTGCTTTAAGTTAAGACTAACGGTCGCCGTGGACCTCATTCTTGATTATTATTATTATTATTATTCAGAGGAAACTGTATTACACTTTAACAAATAAATAAATACTGACCTTTAAAAAAAGGTTAATATCATTACATTCTATCAGTCTTTCTAGTGCGAAGAAAATTATTTGTAAAAGCTGTGCCTACAATATATAATGAAATGGGGCCTCAATTTGCTACACCTACAATAAAGACTTTCATAACCTACCGAAGATGTATCCAGTTTTGGCTTCTTTATGACAAAGAGGTCCATCTTCTAAGCTCTCGCTAATGTGACAATAAGAAGAAGGTAAACAGCAACTATCAAACAACTTGCGACTCTTCCCCAATACTACCACTTACAAACTGTATCTCTCCTCTGGCACAGACTTAAAACCGCCGTAAATCACGACAGTGGCCACAATCAACCACGCTGCACCAGTATTTTAGCCTGGGACATTTTAATACTGCTATTTCCAGGAAATGGAAATTAAAAGCTGACAAGAGAGTGTACGCTGACAAGCTATAACTGGCCTCCTGCAGAGAGGTCTCTTGCTAATTGGCAATCTCCTAATTTCTTGGTAGACATTTGTCATCATCACTTGGTTGAACCCCCAGTACTCAGGCACCTACTGTGCTTGGAAAATCCCCACACGGCACAATCTTAATTGCTACCCTGTTATTTCAGCTCCTTCAGCAGTGCACACATGGGAAATGATGACTGGCCGTGCTGTATTTAACATTTCATTGTAGATTCTAAATGTATTCGAACCGTAAGAAAATATAAAGGCTCACTCCAATATCTGTTTTTTTTGGTGTGTGTGTGTGAGTGGGGGGGGGGCATCCCTATTTCCCCCCTCGCTGTCTATGCCACTGATGTATTATATTTAAATAATGTTACTCTCTTTGTAAGGATATCCATTTTAGTACATTTTTTACATTTAATTGTAATATTCAATATAGATTTTGATACTTATCCAACATTAGTTAGTAGACTTAGGGCCAGTTGTTCCATCTCCTTTTATACGTCCTGCAAACTCCTGTTGTGTAACAGCCTGTTGGTTACTAACCGTCTGTTGGTATTTTACGTGTTGCACCAGCTATTTAAAACTAGTTTTGTCTAACAAAACACTGCACCTTATAGTAGGCCATGTTCGAGAATGTTTTCAGCTGTTGGCAATATAAAACTTGGTAAGAAGCAAGGAGTAAAGAATAATATCATGATCGTTTCTTTATTCTATGACGTAAATGTATAAACAAAGAAGATACACGGAACAATTACTTAGATAATTTTGTCATTAATTGCTTCTCTTTGACGAACTTCGGGCTGGAATTTCAAAAAGGACAATTTGTATATGCGATTCTAGTGCCGATACCATCACCATGACCACTAAAAAAATCGTGGAACAAATTACAGTGTGGCTGAAATTCAAACGCTCCTCTCATGCATCGAAAGGAATCTCGATATTATTGAGAACAAGAGGACCGATGCAGTCAGCATAAGGGACAAGGTAAGTAGGGTTATTTTAAAAATCGCTCAACTTATTTAATGCACATTGTGTCACCCGTTATGTTTCACTTATGTTTATTTAACCGGCCGCGGTGGCCGAGAGTGCTAAAGCGCTACCTCGTGCCTCGCTGGCATCGGGAGAGCGTGGTTTCCAATCCCACCTCGGCTGCCCTGAAAATGGTTTTCGTGGTTTCCCATTTTCACCACCAGGCAAATGCCGGGACGGTTCCTTTCAATAGGTCCACGGCCCATTTCCTTCCAATATCCCTTCCCTGACCCGTCCTGAAAAGAAAAGTACATGGCCATTGGCTGCATTAAAAAAAAGTTTATGTTTGCATTTGTAATTTAGATGAGAATTGAGAAGGTAGCGACCGTGGGCATAAGTTAGGACCATCCCGGCATTTGTCAGGAGTAGAATTTGGAAGCCACAGAAAACCACTTCCAGGATGGCTAAGAAGGGAATCAATCTCATCTCTTCTCAGTTTTATGTTTAGGTTCCTATCCACTGATTATTTCCATTAACAAAACTTCTTGTATTTCAGGAGAGAGCATGGCTTGGAGTCGCATCCAATTTTGCAGCTCAGACTGCTACGCCTCGAAGTGTAGAATCTCTCCGACAGAAATGGGACACGTTGCGGAGTCAGGGGAGGAAATATTACCATAAGAAAATAATTACTGTGAGATATCCACCCACAGGTTAGATAGGCTTAATTACAGTAGGCCTACTTTATTTGTAATAATGTTTGTTTATTGATTAGCAGAACCTATGGAAATCATAAAAATACGGTGACTCAATTCATCACATTTTAAAGATGTATTCTGCAATGAAACCTAATATTTTATCATAGCACAGTGGCTATGTAGGCTTAAAAAAATGGTTTGGTGTGAATATCAGTACAGTAAAACTGTACACCAGGAATGTTATGAAAGATAGATATTTAAAATTCCCACTTGGTTGGGAAATATGTGTGAAAACATGCTTCTTTGGCTTTCATTTCAGTTCTGCTTCAGTTACATTGATACCGGCTCTCGTTGTTATTCAATTTGATTATTTGTAAAGTATCGTGATGTATACTGCCCAGTGATGAGAGAAACATCCATCCATGCTACAGGATAGATTTGAACTGGCTTTCTTTTACGGCACCAGACACTTCCAAATCAGTATGTACCTCAGCACATACTCCAGTTGTAACACACTCACCAATATTGCTATTGACACTTTTCAGTTCATCAACACAATAGCCTATGATCCCAACTACTGGGACATGCAAAAAAAAATAACCTGGAAGAAATTACATGTCATTGAAATGTATATTTTTTTTGCCTGCCCCAGTAGTTGCCATTAATGCTACCCGAGTAGGAAGAGCCATAATTAATTAAATACACAGCATTAGGAATTGCACCTGAGGCAAACATAGTTTTAAAGCGTGTTATTTCAAAAGCAAATCTTTTCGGCTTTAATTTTCTTGCAGAACACATCCTTACAAGGTGGCAAATTACTTTAGTTACATCTTGTATATTTTTAAGCTCATGGTACATTGGTTTTACAACACTTCGAACATTGATGTATGGTTTGTCACTCTATATATAGGTGGTGGTGGTCATTCCCCTCATCGCGTGAATGAAATCTTCGAGAAGGTGCTGGTCATGATAGGCACCACAGATGCTCAAGTTGGAGCTCCCCTGAACTTTGATTCTGACAGTAGGTATCGTACATGTCTTGGTATGTCAAGTTATTTTCATTGAAATACAGTGGGGCCTACAGTGATGAATGTAATTTCATTATTTCAGGCCCATTGTGTCCCGACACAATATATATACCAGCCTCGTTGGAATCGCCTTCTTCTTCGGCACCAGGCACTTATACATCTGTATGTCTCTCGGCACCTACTCCAGTGTTAACACCCTCACCAACTCCCAGTTGCAGTAACGCAACACTAGTGTGTCCGACAGAGATCCGTGCTGGAAATTCCGGAAGTGATGGGGAAGATTGGCTACAGAACACTCCCCAAGTTATTCGGAGACCCATGCACGCCGCTCTGCGATCCAGAAGGAAAAGTATGTAACCATATTCATATTAAGGACTATGAATCTGAATCGTCCTTAAGTGCCCCTACAAGGATGTTCTATTACTTTTTATTTCTTCCAGGACCTATTCAAGAAACGTGGGATGTAAAACTCCAACGAGAGAACTACGAATATGCAGCAAAAGAGCGGGAGCTTAATGCTGCCTCTTCAGCAAAAATCAGAGACTTTGAAGAGGAAGCCGCTCGTTTAAAAGTGGAATGCCACGCTGTGAAACTGAAAATACTTGCCACGAAGCTAGAGCAGCTGCAGAACCAACAGCCAACTGCACCATGAATGTGTGTCATTCTCACTTGCTGTAGTTGTTTGAATCTTCAGTCTTTCGGCTTATTAGATACAGCACTCCATGCTTCCCTGTCCTGAGCTAATCGTTTCATCTCTACATACTTATCACACCCTACATCAGAGGCAATCTGTTTAACATACGCCAAGCTTGGTCTACCACTACAGTTCCTATCCTCGACCCTTCCTTCCATAACTTAGTTTTTCCTGGGTTTCTTAGTATGTGTCCTACCAATCTATCTCTTCCCTTCATTAGCAGTCGCCAGATACGTATCTCCTCTCCCACTCGTCTTGATACCTATTCATTCGTAATCCTATCTACCCATATGATTTTCATCATTCTCCTATAGTTTTTTCTCACGTAAAAGAATTTTGACATACAACATTGTTTGGCAATATATTTTTCGGTAATTTTATCTTTCCTTTCTTGACACAGATTTCGACCTATTAAGACTCAATGATATTTCAACAAGAATGGTGTTTTTATTAATAATAACTCGACGACCTGAAGAATACAAGTGACAGAATAATGATTCAGGTTCAATGACGGAACAGTAATGTTCTTGTATGTTGGCCTAGTAATTCGTTGTGCTTCTTTTAATAAATGTTCTACTTTCTATTGATGCTTTTTCATTGCAGTTCCAAGTGAGAATTTCAACAAGATTGAAATGTATTTGTAATTTTAATTTATTTGTTATTGTTTAATAAAATAGTTGGAGCTGTAGCTTTGAAAGTTGGCATTATTTCTGTTCTCTCATACGAGTTTTGAAATCCGACTTCTTTTACTATCACTGTCGTAACATTCTTCGAAATACTAAGCAATTCGTGCAGGTTCCATTGTCATACTGAGAACCTCTTTAATTGAAGGGACGTAACCTTGTTTGTAAATACCTACGGTAAGTGATACGATAGGCTAAATTGCTGTTTCAAGATGCGTTACATGTTGTGAAGACGCCAATAACTACTCCCTTAAATAAAAAGAAACTGACAAATAATATTTGCTTACCTTGCAGAGCAGTGTGGAAGGAACAACAATAGGCTATACCTTCTCAAGAACAAAACTTTATATGCTCATTTCACCATAACCACGCAAATCGGAACACAGGGTGACCCGAAGCTATAGGAATAGAAGAACACGCGGTTACACAACCGGAGCATGACGTACGAAAGGAATACTTCATTATAAAAAAAGAATTGTCAAATTTTCTGAGAAATCTGTACCTTAACTCGAACGTAGATATTTATTCCGCAATTTCGTAAAGTTGGCAAAAACTGTGCCGACGGATAAGAATAACATGCAACGGATGAAATAAACAGCGCATGAAACGTGTTAAGTTATGAACCTAGGTTATGTTGGTAGTCGGCGGTCGTGTTCATGGCGGCCGTATTGTAAATGCTTCATTCTTGCATTTGCTGGTGTATGAGTCCGGGAAGTCATCATACACTACAGACGATGTTCGCTCCTAATTGAAATTCGAGAGCATGAGGCTAAATGCACCCAGTTCCAACTTTCATAAGATTAAAATTTACCGTGAAAAATCGAACCCAGGCCGAGTGGAACACTACCATTCTTACTGCTAGACCATGACAGTTATTTATTAGCCTCGAATACAAATGCTCAAACAACAATTAGGTTATAAAATATGTATGTACCAGAAAATAAGTTTTGGAAGCATTCATTTGGAGTACGGCACTTCCTGCAGTAAACTCAGTCGAAGCTTGACACAGGCCTTTGAAAGCAATACCCATAAGCGACCTGTGTTGTAAAATCGTTGAGCCCACCGGCTTGGTTCAAGTCTCCAAATTTAACATAACTTGGGAGACTTCCATTTCTACAATACTGTTCCTGTACCTATCTTGACAGGTGTGAGAATATTTCTCCACCCTCCATTAACACAGGGCCTCAGTACTAAAAGGATATGGTATCTATCCGCCTTACGTGGAAGATGTTGTGAGTATTCGTGCAGACACGACACAAGAAACAGTAAGAGCACTCTTTAGATCATTTGCACCACCATAAAAATATGGAATGAACTTGATGGCTAATGATGACTTAAATACAAAACTTATTATTTCACTATTTAAGTTCCAAACGTTTTTGACCCCACCCTACTGTACATAGAGAAATATCCTCAAAACCAAAAGTGATTAACAAATCCATTACAAGTTCAATAGTATGACTTACCTCATCATTACTCAGATTCTTGTACCGGTACTTGTTCTATGAGAGGACTTAAATTTAAAAAGTTCACAAGGAAATAAAAATGTCACAAGGCCGCCATCAATAATACCTCATTTTTGGATATGGAGATCAGGTAGAAATAAAGGCACACTCCTGTGGAAATAGATTTGTTTTACCCTTGTTAGTACAAAAAAACAAACAATATTTCTGGGAAACAATAATTTTATTCATTTCTATAGTAAATTTACAACACTATTAAAATTCCTTTTCCTCATCATAATAAATTCAGTTGCACATTTGCTGTTCAATGAAGAAACATGAAAAAATGTTCATTCTCTTATTAGCCAATGACGATATGGCTGCTGACCTTATTATCAGCTTTATAAGGGAAAGTGGACTAGGTTTATAACTGACAAGTGATTATTTTACTTTAAAAACAAAATATCTTACAATTTGAATCCAAACTAGTGTGTAAGTTAATATTTCGGTTAATTTTTATGTTTAAGTTATATTTGGTTCCTATCCAGTAAGTATAAACTCTGTGTTAAATGAATGTATGTCCTTGACGTCCACCCCTCAAAGCAGCAAACACCAGCGAAAGAAATTTATTTCTTCAGTTTCTCTAGGTCTTGTGAAAGAAACACGAGGTGTCAAGCTTCAACAGGAGATATTTGGGTTTACCACAAGAGAGCAATAATCCAATGGTGGTTCTGTAACAAAATACAAATTATTAGGCAGGAGAAAGAGAAGCTAGGGGCAGCTAACACTTACTTATAGTTAAACGGTTCACTCTAATAACAAGAAGGCAATAAAATACGATGTCATGAATAAGGAAAATCAGCTCCAAATTAATTCTGAAACAGTAGTGTACATAGTGATACAGAATTCACTTAGGGGCTGCAGCAGTCGGAGTGGTTGTGCTAGCAACAGGGTGAGCCAAACAACCTGGCAAGATATCTTGGCAAACTATTACAACCACATGTAGGACAAACGTATTGCCACATAAATATAGGAATTCAGCTCACTTCAAGCAAAAATGAATTAAAAAAATAAAAATAACATCCAATCAGAAGACATTCTCAATAGATTAGACGTGGTGTAACTTTTAACTAAGATTCGGCTTAAAGAAACCACATGTCACATCGACACCATCAATCGCCTGATATTGCCACACGATTCCCCCACTGTGTAACTACAACATTTTCAATGAAATAACTGTTTCTGTGTGCAAATAGACGGATAAGATATGGGTAGTCCTGTAAGTCCGCTCTACAGAACGCTACCAAAAATAGAGGGCCACAACTTGGTTCCGTTTCGTTGACGATAAATCCCTGATAGAGAAACACGGAAAAGTAGCTCTGGCAGAATTCCTCAGTCTTCTAACCATAATCCACCACAATATTCAATAGGGGATAACCTGAACTAGCACCAACAAATAGTGCACAGGTACTATGTGGGATCATTTTGCTCTTTAGTTCAAATAACATTTGCAAATAACATACAATAGGCTGTTACACACGCTTCAGAATGAAAATTTATTGTATTATCAACTTTTTATTCTTCAAATTCGATGCGTTTAGAATGCCAAGGGAAGGCAAATAAATGGAGTCCCACATAGAACAGCCATGACATTTGTCAGAAAAGTTTCGCATAAGATATCCCTATTCACCATGAAACTAGCATCGAACCATTGCTTTCCATGTCATAACGTGTTGGAAGTCAGGACCAAGATTGAAGCCTGTCACGCAAGGTCTATGGGAAGCCTACCCTCATAGACTTATTTACACAACGATCCAACCACCACCCCAGTCACAACAGAGGAGTTATCAAAATGCTGATATGCAAAGCTAAACGCCTATCGCAAGAATACAACCTATGACTGGCTATGTGGCCTAGCAGTACCGTTCTTGCCTGCTGTGCTCAAGGTTGCGTGATTGAATCCAGACGCAGGTGCGGTAGTTTGCATTTGTGAGTGCGGAAATGCGAGGGAGACTTGTCAGAATATTTACTGGCACATTATAGATCCCCTTCAGGGTAAAATTCCAGCACCCCCGCATCTCTAAAAGATGCAGTGGTTAAAAGGAACGTAAAACCAAAATCATTATTATTAAAATAACCTACAGGGGGAAATAGAAGTTGTTTATTTTAGGGGCTGCGACATCGCGGTCATATACCCCCATGTATTTGTGTGTGTGGAATTTGTATGATAACCTGTGCTATTGTGAATGCTGCATTACTGTGTGTATTTATAAATTGGGGATAAGAATGGAACGGAGGTGGCCGTAGCCATAAGTCAGGAACCATACCAGCATTTGCGTGAGTGTACACCGTTGCAGCTCTCACACAAACACTAACCTAACCTAGGGTTTACGCCCTACACCCCCTTGCATGTAGCACAAGCAGTAATTTCATCCAGACAGTGATGTGACCTGGCAGTGGTCAATGGTTTCGACCAGACAGTGATCTAACCTGGCAGTGGGCAATGGTTTCGACCAAACAGTGATCTAACCTGGCAGTGGGCAATGGTTTCGACCAAACAGTGATCTAACCTGGCAGTGGGCAATGTGTTATAGACATTGGAGGAGTAAACTATAGCAATTCCAGATCTATTTTGAATGATTGCAGAAGGTATTTGTGGCTAATTTCAGTACTTAAGAAAATGTTATCGTGGGTTCTTGTCTCCTTCACTGTTACTTATAAATCAGTCACTTACTGCAAGAATAATACCCTCCTTCATACAGAAATGCACTGTATTTTTTAAACAATTATTAAGTTACAGTATGCATATCTCAATACTATACAGAGACCTAGATGTTGTGCCTATGTCCTTGATTCCCATGGCCTTACGCCTAATATTCCCAGCAGGTCAGAATTCATTTCCCCTCAAGAGACAGAGGTTCTCCGAGTTCTATTATGCTTCATCTCATTTCCTATGTGAATGTTGTATCTGTCAATAGGAAAACAGAAGTTGAGAAATTATACGTAAACTGAACCCACATTAGGCCTAGGTATTAAAAATATCTGAAATGAAGGCATTGCTCAAGATTTTTTTTTATGTGCACCTTATAATGCAACGTTATAACAATTGGTTCCCTGTAAATGAACATATCCTTCATAAAATGAATGCTACCTGGGAATTTTTTAATCATGAAGCAGACTATTCGTACATAATAGGGGCAGATGTCTTCGTAGTTCCACCCCTTAAAACAACAATAACTACTACTACTACTACTACTTCCTACATTACAGTACCTCTCAACGATATAATTGTCTTTACATAACAACTCAATGGTTTGTTAATTGTTTTCATGCCCTGCATATATGTATATATATGTAATTTATTTCTGAGGAGGGTATATGTGTTAAGTATTCCATTGGTAAAATTAAATTAAACTCGTGTAGCCCATTGAACTGGTGCTAGTCTTTGAAACTGACATTAATTGGGTGACTTAAATTCAGTAGAGCTACGACAAACATTCACCTCCCTTTACATACCGTAACGGGGCAACACTTGACTGAATAATGAAAGTTATTTTCAACAACATCAGGACATGTCTCTAGTAAACTCTCAAAGCTCATGTGATCCTATGATACAACATAGCCTACATTACCAACACAACTTTGGGCCTAGGCCAACATCATTATAAGCATTAACTTACTGATTAATTTCACATACTCATTAGACACTGTTTCACCCAGTACAGACAAGACAAACTTACCTAGGCCTAATAGCACAGAATTATCTTCGTCATCCGAGGCACAGTACCGTATCATCACAATCACGAAACTGGAAATAAAATGGGTTGGACAACATCAATCGTACTGTATTACTTACGGTGTTAACACCAGTAGTCAAGCCTAATATTTACTGTATCGGGAATGAAGCTTACCTGTTATATACGAATACCGTATCTATCATTGGAATTAGAGCTGATTTATTATTATCCAGTCCCTTGACACATCGCTTCAACAGACATCAATCCTTCACTCGTACGTGAACCATAACAAACAAGGCGGCAATGGAACGAGTCATTCTAACCTCAATTTGTCATTCAATTAATATCAGCACATTCAGTCAACATATATTCCACTCACATGTTGTTGCCATTATGCTTTACCAGAAAACAATAGTTTACATGTACTACTCTCGTCAATTCTTTTAAAAGGCGTGTAATTGTAAGGGAGTAGACCGAAGCTTCTGTTCGCGTGACGACATGTTGGATTATGAAAATCTCCTGTTATCGGCTAACAGAAGTCGCTCGGGGTGTTAGTTTACCAGACGGTTAGAAGCACAACAACAAGAGTTTGCCAGGCCATGACAACAACAAGAGATGGTGCAACGGTTTTTAGGGGATAACAGGAGATTTGCCCAACCGGAGTTTGCATGACGTATAAAAGGAGATGGAACAACTGGCCCTTAGATATAACAATAATATTTAATTTATATATTCTTGATGTTGGCTGAAAAAACCCTCATTGCTAATTTTCTAGGTTGAAACATTTACCTTTGATATATAATAGATATGATTTAGTTATGTATTGATTGGTGTATATTTAACAATTCTTGAGAATACTGGTATACTGTTTTGTAGCTCTTCAGTTGGTGAAACAACTATAGATCCTTCGCTTCCAAAGCCCTCATGGCGACTGACGAGTTCGCTGAACCGCCATGTGGAGCGCCAGTGGTAGCGCTGTTGTCCAACTCGGCTGCTATTGGTTGAAATCCGACTAGATTCCTATTGGTTAATATTTCAAATTTTTCTTTACAGGTGTGTTGTGTATTTCGATTTCTGTACAGCTGAGTATTTTGGTGTCTGTTCTTATATTTCTGTGTGGTCGTGTGTTTTTGCATTTATTATCAGTTTTGTGAGCATTATTTGATACTACCAACAAGATCGCCCGTCACAGGATTATGCCCTAATACGGTAGGTGTTTATTTACTTTAATAGTCTCGTGTAGTGTAGTTACCAGGATATGATTTTAATACATTTTGATGTTATGACTTTTGAATTGTGTGCTTTATTGTTTAATAATAACTCCGTTTGCAGTATTTTCAATTAATTATATTCTTAGCTACCGTAGCTTATGAAGTAGGCTACTGTGGGTTCTCAACTATATGAAATATATTTCTCTTCTGCCTTTATATAACCCTACTTTATAGAAACGGGGAGCTATACGTAGAAAGGCAGTAAACTGATTATCTCATTGTATTTCTTTTCATTTTTCAGGGCATGAGGCACTCCAAGGAAGGCATCAGATTAGGTCTTTATACTACAGTTGTCCAGTAATGGGACCAGACAGCCTACTAGTTGGAATAACCTGAACTGTTGTCCAAACAGTGGAAGAATAGTCCTATTTCGGCAAAAGTAAGTTATTGATGAGACTTTGATCTATTAATTGTACACCAGTTTTCATGTAGGCCTATGTGGGTTGGTCAAGACGTTGATAGGGCATGCTGTTATAGCAATACACTAAGTTCATGCCTTCGTGTAATGAATTCACATATTACACTGTCATATGGTGGACATCAGCCCCATATACTGCTTGATCGTAAACTGTCTGATCGTATGTGTAATTATCATGACTGTACTAATGTGTGATGGTGCAGTGGTCAAGCCGCTTGCCTCTCACCAAGGTTGATATGGATCCCCGTTAATGCATGTGAGATTTCCAAAGTGAAATGTTATGTCCTATGCTTTGGATTCCACATTAAAAAAAAGTGGTGATGGTCATGATAATAACTGTCACATAACGCTATAAGGTTATTTTCCTTTTGTGTGTTATTGAGGCAAGAATTGACAAAGTGGCAGATGTGATCATAAGTTGGGTTTGGAAGGTAGGATAGTTAATAATTACCATACAGCTGGCTAAGATGTAAGGAGAGAGACTGTTGGGGATGTCGCCATATTTGAAAATCTCAGTCCTCCAGACATAATAATGACAATAGGCATTTAAATGTTTTTTTATATTTTTATTACATGCTTTTGTGGGGAGTTTGAGCTATGTGGGGAAGAAGAAATGCCATCCCAAGTGGTCTAGGAAGCTGGAAATTATCTGTTAGGTGCCCAAAGATCTTTTTCTTGCTTCGTCAATTTTTTTTGATCTCTGATAAGAAATGCCCGTGTAAACGGTACACACACTTTACAGTAGACTACTAACCTACTGAAAGGCTCAATGAGTAGTATTGAGACATTTGAAGTTGTACAATCCTCACTGTAATTGATTTGTAAACATATAACTTAATATTTTTGCCATTAGGCTAACAACAGTTATTATGACTACATAACACGATCACAAAAATAAATTCAAAACTTGTTGCATCAAGATTAGTTTTCAGTACTAATTGGTTATGTAACAAATGCCAGCGTTAGCTTTCATCTGGTTGCATGAATTATTATGATCATTTGCTGCATTTTTTCCTTCTTCCGTGGATGTCTTTAGTTATTATTTTAAGGTGGGCTGTCTAACATCAAATACAGACCTTTCTTCCTTAGTTTACCTTGGGGTAAATTGTTAACTTCTGAGATGATGTATTTGTTCTGATGTAATTTAATGGCTAGAGGCATTCTCCACTTCAAGTAACTTAGTATTCATTAGGGCAGCATTATCCTAACATGAAGGCTACAGTGGCATTCAGCCAGCTATAATGAGGCCTATTACACTCTTCCTGGACAATGAAGAATGTAATTTTATTGTATTATAATTATTAATATTAATAATATTGTAGAATGAAAATTATAGGATATACTAGTTTTCCCACAGAGCACTTGTCCTCTCTTTGCATGAGCAACAAAAATTCTGTTTGTGCATGCTTGACATTTAAATCCAAGGAGTAGCCTAGCTGTTTACTGAAGTTACAAGTTTTCACCCAGATATCAATATTTCTTGTCCAGTCATTGTCCAACATCTTTACAATTACAATGTTATAGTTACGTATGACGATTATTCACTAACAGAATGCCACTTGTTATTAGGACGGACTCCTGTAGTCTCGAGGTACATATTGAGACTTCAGATCTAGAAGGGCTGGCTTCAATTCCTAGCTCTGCCAAGACATTTAAGTTTGGTCTGAGGGTTGAAATGGGGTACACTCACCCTCATGAGGCAGACCTGAGATGAGATGGGTTTGATTTGCAACTCAGCCATCACAGAAATGGTTTTCCACCTCTATGCCACGGTGGTTCCTAAATTGAGACCACGACCACCTCCTTCCGAATCCCAGCCTCCATTACAAATACACATACACTTGCAGCCATCACAATGGCACATTTTATCATTAGAGATTCCTCACACACATGCCCTGAGTAAACAGGGTTACATGATCATGATGTTGTAAAGCCTCTTAATGACTCAACAACATTGACTGGCATGCTAACGTGAACAATATTTTTCTATTA
Organism: Meconema thalassinum; assembly: GCA_946902985.2. Lineage (NCBI taxonomy): Eukaryota > Metazoa > Arthropoda > Insecta > Orthoptera > Tettigoniidae > Meconema > Meconema thalassinum. The sequence continues at coordinate 379,946,240 of OX336394.1, read as the reverse complement.
CAGGTTTGCTATTTGTGTGGCCCTACCGTGTGATAACAGTTCTCTACTGGGACAATGGCTTGGCGAAATTAAATGGTGCTCTTTTTTTATGAAAATGTTCTGTTGAATTATTATCTGTAAAAACTAGAAAAGAATATACAGTATATCGCAGCATAATAACTTATTTTAGTCTCATGTTAACCTTCAGAATTCCTTATCTGCATCCTGATTCCTTTCAGTATCATAATTCATTCGACAGTGGTTAATTACTTAATATGTTTTATTGGATGTGTGTAATTTGTATTGGTGATGGCCTTGTATTCATGTTAGTGTGCTGCATTCCTTTCTTGATAAGCTTGTAGGCCTAATAGGGTGTATTAATGTGTAAATTTGGTCAGCACCTGAGGTGAACTAAACAGTTCTTCACAATGTTATTTATATTATTGTGCCACTGGATAACCCTACCTAAGGACTGGAGAGAACCCACAACTGTTAACACTGGTGGCAACTAAACCACTCTTCTACCTGTTTGGTATTATATTGTAACATATTACTGTAGAGTGGATGATTGCTACGCAGCTAGTTTCACAAGGCATGGGTGAAAATCCAACCACCATGTTATTAAAAAAAAAAACTAAAAAGCAATGTCATTGATGGAAAATATAATAAAAACAGCATAATACTACTAGAAAAGTAAAGGGATACGAAGGGGGGGGGGGGGGGGAGGAGGAGGAGGAGGGCTGCCGCGGTACAGGTTTCAAATCGCCCGCTTTTGAAATTTAGTACGCTGAGCCGCCGACAGGTAGCAGGCTGAGCCGGCGGATGACGTCATCCTGGCAGTTGTAAACGAAATCGAATTTTAAGCCTCAGTTACCGTTCTCCTATATTGTTCTGTGCTGGCAACTGGCTATCCTACTCATGATCGTGTGTGTTTGTGCTTTTGAGGCTTCCAACATGACATTCCTTCGTAGGATATTGCATTAATACGGTAGGTATTTATTTCAATAGTTACTTCGCAGTTTTGCTGCCAGGATATGATTTTAATATCTACCCATTATGATAGTGTTTCTGTTTACGAATTGTGGGCTTTATTGTGATTACTTCGTTCAGTGTAGTATTCTCAATTCAAAATGATTTTAGCTAGATGGCATATTAGAATGATTTTGTGAAGTATTGTGAACTATATGAATGGCTTTACATAGCCTAACCCTACTTTATTGAAACAGAGCTAGGCCTACAGTATGTGCAGAATGGTTGTGAACTGGTTACCTTATTGTGTTTCTTTTCTCTTCTCAGGTAATGAGGCACTTCAAGGAAAGCAGATTATATACTACATTTGTCCAATAGCCTATAGACAGGAGTTGCCTGATTCTGTTGTCCGAACAGTTGTATACTAATCCTATTTCAGCAAAGGTAAGTTACCATATTGATGAAACTTTGATCTATTAAGTTTACACCAGTACCGGTATAGGGTAGGCCCAGGTGTTATGTAGGTTTTGATTAGCAATACACTTAGTTCAAACCCCCTCCTAAGATAAATTCATATAGCCTATTGCACCCTGGCATACTGTTAGATGTGTGAGAAAGTCACTTGAGGAACTGGAATGTGCCCTACTTCTTTTGATAGTGCATGCCACGTGTCCTTATCTGTGAATGGCACACAGTAAACCTAATTGGAATCATGACACTATTGCAGGGAGATAATCAAAATATACAGGTGACGTTATTAGGAATAGTTGCAGTCTTTGCTTCATTTAGGGCTTTTAGACATAGTGAACATCAGCCTCGTATACTGCTTGATTGTGTGTAATCTGCCTGATAATATGTGTAATTATGATGAGATAAAGACTAGGTTGGAAATGAAATGCTATATGAAGCTGTTCGTATGAGCAGACTCGGATGGGTCATGCAAAGAGAATGGGGGAGAGAGATTACCTAAGAGGTTAATGAGCTCGGAGGTAGAGGATACGAGAAGCAGAGATAGACGTAGGAGGCTATAGTTAGTTAGTTTCAGTGTTTAACGATTTATTAAAGTGAGAGGTGTAGAAGCAGGGGATCATAGAGGTGACTTGTTTGCAAACAGAGGCTTGCAGACTGGACTATAAAAGGCTACATGTACAGTATATAGCCTATATAACATTGCAGTGAATATAATGACTAGGCCTATTGGTTCCCCTTAAGTCAATCACAAAATTGAATTCAATGCATATTGCATCAAGAAATGCTTCAATCGGTTTACTGATTGGTAGGCTATTTGTGTAACAAATGAATTAATCCACAAATTAATATTGTTCATTTGAGATATTTTCTTTTTTTTTCTTTCTTCTATGGATGTTTTTGGATGGGCTATATAATATCACAGTAAGAGGGGGGCATACACATAGATCATACTGCTTACTGTGCTTGGGGTAAATTGAGAACTTCCGAGATGGTGGATTTGTTCTGATGTAAGTTACTGGCTAGTGGCATTCTCCACTTCAAATAACATCTAATATTAGTTCCAGTTTATATATTTATTCTAAATGCACTTTTGTGCATTCATTAAAGCAGCATTATCCTAATATCACCGGGTGAGTTAGCCGTGGTGGTTACGGCATGACTGATGGCAGTCGCTCACATCCGGGAGGCGAGGAGGTTCGAATCCCCCCGCCGGCAACCTTGAAGATGGTCTTCTGTGGTTTCCCATCTTCCTTCCATACTGTCCTTGTCACAAGTTGTTGCTTCAACATCTTTATTATGAGATGTATGTGTAACGACTATTTAGGTACACAATGTAATTTGTTGTAAGGAATTCACCTTCTGTGGTCTCGGGGTATAGATGTGCCGTGCGAGCCATAGAGTAGCTGCGCTGCACAGTCAATTGGCTACACCTGTTCATATTGAAACTTCATATCCCGAGGTCCTGGCTCCATTACAAATACACACACCTACTGCCATCACAATGTCATGGGTAATCAGACATATCCCATATACACTTTCCAATGACCATAAAGCCACATGACCACGATATCGCAAAGCCCCTACAACATTATTAGGATTTTAATTATATTTTTCTCTTACAGATTTGCAATATGCGTGGCTCTACCATGTGATGACAATTATCTACTGGGACAATGACCTGATGAAATTAAATATTACTCTTTTCATGAAAATGTTCTGTGGATTTTATTATCTGTAAAAACTAAGAAAGAAGAATATAATATGAACATATAAACACTTATTTTTGTCCTCATTTTTTCCTTCAGAATTCTGTTTCCTTCCAGTATCGTATCTCATTCAACAGCGGTTAATAAGTTCATATTTTATAGGGTGTGCATGGTTTGTATTGGTTTATTACATTCTTCTTAGATTACTGTGATCCCACAACATTGGTGGCAACTAAACCTCTCTTCTACCTGTCTGATATTATAACTTATAGTACTGTGTAGTAGGTGAATGACTTTCTAGTGTTACAAGGCCATGGGTTCAATGGCCGAACTCAGCTGAGACTTATGGAAGGAAATCCCAAGGTCACCAGTTCATCTCGCATGACATCCTCTGCAAAAGTAACCTTTAAGCACTGCCATTAAAAAAATATAAACTATAAAAGAAATGTTAATGATAGAAAAACTATCATGAATAAAACATATAATACTAGAAAAATTAAGAGAGGGGACATGGGGAGAAAAGTGGGGGGAGTACTACGCAACTGCCGTGGTACAGGTTTCAAACAATAATAATAATAAAGGATATCCTGCGTCCTATCCTTCCCCCTAACCCTGTATCCCTCTCTTGTAACTACACGTAGTAATATGATTTATGTCAATAAAATGTATTTATTCACTGTTCCTATTGTTCTGTTTTACGCAAGGTCAGATATCAAAACTAAAGATTTCAGGCTGGTATTTCTACTATATTAATAGTAATAATCCATTATTATGAGCCTTTGTTTTGATATCTGCTCTTAAATAAAATAGAACAAAAGGATCAGGAATAAATAAAATACGCCGACATAAATCATATTACTACGTGTAAATACAAAGGGAGCGGTACAGGGTCGGGGGGGGGGGGGGGGTAAGCGGTGGTACAGTACGCGATTAAATAAAATTCAAATCGCCCGCGCTTAAATTTTAGTACACTGCCTCACCGCTACCGCTAAGTAGCAGGCTAGGCTGGTTGATGACGTAATCCTGACGGTTGTAGTTGGAATCAAATTTTAAGCCTGAGTAACCTTTCTCCCCTATATTCTTTGCTTACAACATTCAACTGTTACACCACATTAAACCGGCAGACAAGATTAAGAGAATGGACTTTTCTGTTCCTATGCTAAACGAAATCGATGAAAATAACGATTTTTAAATGTTTTTTTAGTGATGAAGCGACTTTTCATGTGAATGGGTCTGTAAACAGACATAATTGCAGAATTTGGGGATCAGAGTTCATAGAGCATGAACGTGACACGCGAAAAGTGAATGTTTGGTGTGGTCTTATGCATGATAGAGTAATAGGTCCCTTCATTTTTGTTGAAAGAAATATCAATGCTGATGTCTATTGTGACATGTTAGAGGAATATGTTTTTCCTCAGTTAGATGGCATTGAGGCGGAGAAGGGTTTAGTCCACATCCAACAAGATAGGGCACCGCCACACTTCAGTTTGGGTGTGCGTGAGGCACTCGACTCGTCAACAGATGGATTGGAAGGGAAGGACCTATTCCATGGCCTCCAAGGAGCCCTGATATGACTCCGTTTGACTTTTTCTTCTGGGGGCATATCAACAATCATGTGTATGCGGAGAAAATTCATGATGTTGGCCATCTCAGGGAACGAATAATCAATTGTGTGGCAACCGTCCCCCCAGACATGCTGGCCAGGACATGGGAAGAGGTGGAATACCGTTACGATGTGTGCCGTGCCACTAACGGGGCTCATATTGAACTTTATTAAATTGTTAAAAAAACTTGAAAATGCAACCTTTCCAATCGTGAATTAAACATTAATACAACTTTTTTACTTCATTACATTATTTTGCCTCAAAACCCCGGAGTTCTTTTATAGACACCTGTTATATTGTAGGCACAGCTTTTACAAATAATTTTCTCCACACTAGAAAAACTGATAGTATGTAATGATATTAAACTTTTTTTTTAGACTCGTACTGTGTCCACAATGACGCTGCAAATGTAAGAAAAATTCTGGAAAATGGTAATCATGATCCCGACAAATTAACAGTAAAAATAATACCAGCCAACACAGCCTATGAACTTCAGCCCCTAGATCGATATTTCTTTAGAATGTATAAATACCTGATACACGAGATCTCACACAACGCTGACTTCGACGAGTCATCTGCTACCTTGCAGCAGCGGGATAACATCCTGAAACTACAGTCGCTAGCATTCCAGCAGTTCCTTTCTCCGCGCTTTTAGCACGCTCACCAGTATGGATGGGTGTTAACTGGATTAACTGCAAGAAACCAATACCACTTTCGTAATACTACAGATTTTTGTTTCAATAATTTGAGAGGACAGTGTAATAAATGTGATGCAGTAGCAATAATTAGATGTGGTTGGTGTACAGAAAGGTTATGTTTTAGGCACTTTTTTTGTAGACTACCATTACTGCAATCTGTTTGTTCCAGACTAATCCTATTTTTAAAATTGTTCTTTCCCATACAAACGACTCACAAGCCTACAAGAACTCATAACTTCCCCCTTATTTATTCCCATATATCTCCCACACTAATTGCCCTCCTGTTGCTAAAATTTGTGAGAGCACATATTTTGACATCCCAAACATGACTAAAGAAGAAAAAATGCAATTCTTGTCTACCCCAAAAGAAGGTTTGCTTGTTAGTTTATGCGCGACATCTGTTAGAAGCCGGACGTTTGTTTTAGACGATTGCCCTTGACCTTGGAGCTTGCGGGTGAGCCTGTACACAATCACTCTCTCGCCCTCTCGTTTCACAGTTGTCACCACTGGTCTGATGTAATGGAATTCCAGACTTGAGCACGTGACGACACCCCCGTGCCGAACAGTACAGTCCATGCCGAAGTATTGTGTGACTCGGAAGTACACGTTACATAGTTACGAATAGTTTAATCAGTTGAAACTTTCCGTCAAATCAATACAAAAAATATTTTGCGCTATTATTGCGCTAAGTTAGGTACATGTTTCGAACCTTGTATACCGGTCCTTCATCAGCCTTTCACAACAAATGGCCACACATCAAATCAACACTGAACAATCCAAAAATGCATGCACACTAATAATACATATTAAAAACATTACATTAAAAATTCTGTACGAAACATATTAAAAACACATGTTAAAAGTTCTAATAGTCCACTTCACTTGTTCATAAGCACATGTCTTTCTGATAGGAATCTTATCCTATTCTGTTGTCTGCTTCCTGTCATGTGGGGAACGGAAATAGAATATTAATCCTATTTGAATGGTCCAAATGCAAAGACTTTTAGGTACTCCCTTTTGATAGGAGACTTGTCCTGTTCTGCCTCTTGTCATGTGTGGAACGGAAATAGAATAGTATTCCCATTTGAATGGTCCAAATGCTAAAGACTTTTAGGTGCTCCCAGACTAAACAAGTAGTCTTCTCCCAGTGTGTGCAGTGAACCTGTGCGCTTGAAACAGCTGTTGCAACAGCTGTTGTGAAAGGCTGATGAAGGACCGGTATACAAGGTTCGAAACATGTACCTAACTTAGCGCAATAATAGCGCAAAATATTTTTTGTATTGATTTGACGGAAAGTTTCAACTGATTAAACTATTTATATACGTCAATACGGACCAGAAATGGCAACTAGTATTCCCATCACATAGTTACGAACAGAACGCCATTATATTTGCCAATGACTTTACTTCAACAGTAGCGTGAGAGTTTTGTCCATCATCTGACTGCATGGGGCAGGTGACAACAACACAGGTACTGTAGTAACTCGCCTCCATGCTTCCATTATGATTTTTCACTCCTCTAAAACAAACGTCCGTCCTGTATCAGAAGTTGTAACTGAGGTTGGAATGACTTATGGTTGTAACTGAACTGACTGAGGTTGGAATGACTTATTATTAACAGAAAAGCGTACGAATGTGCATAACATAGATTTACACTAGTTTATTCCTTGCCATAATCGCACAGTGATTTCTGGTTATTTTTACATCGTGTGATGTGATATACAGTATGTCACAGAACTGGTCACATAATGAGCAGACGCAAAGTTCATTTGGGGCGTGGTAGGACATGCTTTTACATATTTTATGGTGGTACCCATGCACTGCTAACTTTATCACCACATGTCTTAGTTTCTGATTGGCGTTGGTCCAGTTCCAGTTGATCTTGGCATCCTTGCTGTAAAATTCTAACGGGTTGTCTTCTCTTACAGAATAGTGTAAGTTATAGATTCTGAAACTGTTTTTATTACTATTGCAGGCCATTTAAGCCATCTCCCAATGCATGTGAGATTTTTGAAGTGAAATGCCATGTCCTAGGGTTTGGATTCCACGTAAAAAAGGAGGTCCCGTGGCTCATAATCACATGATTCACAGTCAAATTAAACTACAATCTTCCTTTCCATCTCCCACAGCATAGACACTAGGCACCTGCCCATTTAGCTGCTGACCAGTCTATTAGACGGTTATCGGACCCTGCAATACTACCTAGATTCAGGTCTTGATTTCTTGAAAATAAGACACATGATGCATTCTCCTCCTATAACATATTTCCCAATTATCCCTTCCAGTATGCATTCATTGCCTCCACGGGTGTGGATTTATTTTATTTAGCAGCACAAAAAGTGGTGACCTTTCTAAAAACATGTGTCAAGAACTTGCTTCCCTTTGCTTAGTAGTGTAGAATTTTATGGTCTGTTTCTATGTTAGTGAAACCAACCGTATAACCAGATTCAAATTGCGAACCGTATTATAAACACCAAAATCACACTACAATCATAGTTAAAATATATTAGTGCATTATTTAAAACTCAGCAATTCTTCTACTGCTCGGGTATCAGCTGTGTGGACCTGTGAGGAATGTGCATCGCAGATTATGAGTAGTGGTGGTGAAGAGTGATGAGGTTTCTCGGTCCTTGCATAGTAACAGAAGCAAATACATTCGTCGGTGACTCACTCACTCATTCCCAACGCCACACTGGTTTCAGAAAAGACCCTATGTTAGCAGTATTGGAATAGACAAGAATGTCAGGTAACACGGCGGGCTGTCGACAGGCTTGTCAATTCTCGCCTGCTCCTACCCTGCCTCTGCCCTTCATCCCGCAAGTTCACAGAGCTCAGACACGAGCAGTAGGTTTGTGCCGTGTCTTGTGTGGGGTTTCGCCTAGGACACCATGCTGGCTCATCGGCGGGCTCTTGGCCTTTGCTTTTCCATGTTACTGGAATATGCCAGGAACTAAGGAACATTGTAGTTACTTGGGCTGTGTATTCTCTCAGGATGGTAGTAGGCTATGGGGAGGAAAATAGGGTCGAGGTGTGGAAAAGCCAATGCAGCGAGTTTTCAGTTGCAATCTACAGCATTCTGCAAGAAAGAAGTTAGTGTAGCGACGAAACTCTCCATTTAGACCGACCTTGCTGTATGGAAGTGAGAGCTGGATATATTCAGGATATCTGATACATAAGCTAGAGCTAACTGATGTGAGGATAGCAAGAATGATTGCTGGGACAAATAGATGGGAGCAATGGCAGGAAGGTACTCGTAATGAAAAGATAAAGGCTAAGTTAGAAATGAACATGCTAGATGAGGCTGTTCATATGAGCTGAAACAGATGGTGGGGTCATGTATGAGAATAGGGGAGGAGAGATTACCTAAGAGCTTAATGAGTTCTGCTGTAGAGGGTAAGAGAAGCAGAGGTAGACCTGGAGGTGATGGTTCGATTCAATGTTGAATGATTTCAAAGTGAGAGGTGTAGAAGCAGAAGAGGCTGAAGTGCTAACTGCTAATAGGGCATCATAGAGGAGACTTGTTCGTAAACAGAGGATTGCAGACTAGACTAGATGGTGAAAGGCAAAACAGTCTCAAATGAAAATGTATGCATGTACTGAAATACACTATTTTCCATTCAAATTGAGCAATTTATATTAGCAGGGAAAATGTTATGAAGAACTATATTTTTAATAGAAAAGTAATGAGAATGTAACGATTCATTACTTTTACAATTGTAACGGTAACTTTGTTACTGTTCATGACAAGTAAAGGAGGTACTTTTGTAAAGTAACATACCCAACCTTGCTTCTCACTTTCTCAAGAAATGACTTATCCATGAATCTTGTGTGCCACACTCGGCATTGCGTACATAGTCAGGATCTCGGGATTTGTACGTATTTCCATTCTTTATCCGTTAGGATAGAACTAAAAGTTTGCTGGAGTATTCTGTTCTCAAAGACAGTGTTTGTCCAGTTTCATCAAGGACCATGTTTCTCTACCATAGAGAAAGACATTTTATACAATGGTCTAATTTTGGCGGTTCTGGCAGGAACTTGGATTTGAAGCGGGTGCTAAGGTTGAAGCATGATGTGTTGACTGCTTGAACCCTATTCTTTAAATCCTCCTGCATTATATTGTTGCAATTGATTGTGGCCCCATGATATTTCTGAAACTTCTATTCTCCTGAATACATCCCTCCATCATCATCATCATCGCCACCAGGATATCCTACCAGCAAGCCAGGTAGGAACATTGTGAACAATATGCCTCCATTTAGCTCTGTCCTGGTATAGCTTTTGGAGCCTTTGGTTGTTGCATCATACACAACCATTAACTCTGCTCAAGGGAGATTGGGTCACCTTCCCTACCTCCATTTCAGTATTTTCCTGTCTTGCACAGCCAAGCTGCGGGGGTAGGCATCCTCCACGTCAGTAGGCCGGTGTGAAAGGATCGCCAAGTTCAGTCAAGGACCCAGTCCCACGGGGTATAACGTAGAACCTATGCCCAGGGTTACGGGTGAAGACCTTAATGGCATCTTTGGCAGAGAAGGAGTCCTCCAGTATGAGTGAGATGGCGGATGAGGCAACCCATATTTCCTGGGGAAAATTCTAATAGGAAACCACTGCCTTGTGGAGAAGAGACATCTTCAAAGGCTAAGGGAGCAAACCCTGAAAGAAAATCCACAGATGCATTAGGCTTAGCAGGCCAGCATAAGAGTAAAGATGTTATTGCTTTCAACGAAATAACGAGTCTCTGATCGGAAATACTTAATGTAGACAGTTCCCTCCATCATGCTTAATATTATTTTAATCACAAGGACCATTCCATCCTGGCTAGACCACTGGATCCATGTCCCCTGCTAGGCATGTCCGTGTTGCTGGTTAGTTTCATTTTCAGGGTTGGTAAAGCCTAATTTTGGTGGTTAAGACAGGATTTGCAGAGTTACTGGAGTAGAAGAAAGGTAAGGACACTGACGACAACAATCAACACAGTATCATTTATTATTTTTTTTATTTAAAAAATAAATAATTAACAATGCAAGTTCTAAATCAAACAGGAAACTTCATAACAGAAGGCGAAATATCTAACTATGCATACAAAATATGTTTAGACCTTTGTTTCCTTACAGGTGCAACAACAAGAGTTATACAAGTTCCATTCTCTCTTTACTCACCGTATTCACTCAAAGACATAGTCTCCTTTATGAACTTCTAGGGTAAGTTTCGATGTGGATGATAATTGTGGTACTAAATACCAATACACCTTTTCAATGTGAGCTTGATGCAGCATAAGAAGTCCTACAATAACCAGTATGTGCATATACACGAAAAAGGTCCAGTTGTAGAGTTCTGTACACCTGTATTGTCCAGCTTTGTGGCGATGTGGATAGGTTCACTAGCCCAGGCTTGTTTTCCAGCCGGGTTGTGGAGTTCTAAATTCAGATAGTTAATTCCCCTGTCTTAGCGACCGGGTATTTGTGATGTTTTCATAATTCATTTCATTCTCATCATGATGCGGGCATTTATTTATTTATTTATTTATTTACATAGGTCCCAATGAGCCTGAGCTCGTGTTAGGGACAATCAAGTAACATAGTTACAGCATGGCATATATATAATTTTTGTAACATTATTGTTTAGTTTAATAGTAACTTAGATTGCTAGTGACTAACTTTACAGAGATAATACGGTATGATACATTGCATTGCTCAAGGCTATTGTACATTGGCTATTCATTCCTTAATAGGAAGTCTTTTGTTTTCCTCTTAAATGTTTTTATAGAGAAACTTTCCCTTATGCCTAATGGTAGCGAGTTGTATTCTTTTATTATAGAGGACATAATTCCTTTAGTTCCAAATTTAATGGATTGGGAATGGCTGGTGAATATTTGATTTACTCCTCTTGTTGCATAGTGATGAATGTCATTTGCATGGGTAAAATGGATGTGCGTGTGTATCAATTTGTTTTCTAATTTGTATACAAATACTGTTGCTGACATAGCTATTTGTTTTTGCAGTGGCATAATTTTAGTTCCCGAGTACAATTCATTTGAGGGTGTGAGCCAAGGTAATCCAAAGATAGATTTTATAGCACGTTTCTGGAGTATCTCAAGTTCTTTTATCAGCTCCTTCTTACAATATCCCCATATGAAATTCATGTACATTAGATGTGAATGTATCAGAGCAAAGTATATATTTTTCAACTGTTGGCTAGTAAGACAGCTATATCTTAATCTGAAAATAATACCAATTAAAGGGCTGATTTTATGTTTTACATTTTCTACATGATTTTCCCAGGTTAGTGTACTATCTAGTGTGATACCTAAGTATGTTGCCGATTTAACCCTTTCTATTTCTTTGTTGGCTATGTTGACTATGTTTGTGGTCTCAATCTTGTATGATGGTTTATGGAAGAACAAATATTTTGTTTTAGTGATATTGATAACCATTTTGTGTGCTCTCAACCAATCCACCAGTTTATTGAGATCATAATTAATATTTAGCATAATTTCCTGTTCAGATGTTCCCAGATAGAGTATAAAAATATCATCTGCAAATAGTTTAAGCTTGCCTTTCAATTCTAATAATACTATATCATTAATATAGGCCAAGAAAAGAATTGGTCCTAAGACAGAACCTTGAGGTACTCCTGTGTCAATTCTCATTTGAGATCCTTTTACATTATCGATTGCAACATATTGTTTTCTGTTAGTGAGGTAGTTCTTGAACCAATCATGTGCCACTCCTCTGATGCCTGCAAATTCTAGTTTATTAAGGAGAATCTTATGGTTAACCAGATCGAAGGCTTTTTGAAGGTCAATTAGTACACCAGCAGCTAGTTTGTTTTCATCTAATGCCTTTTCTACATCAGTTACTACTTCAAATATAGCACTATCAGCTCCTCTATTTGGAATAAACCCATATTGGCAGTTTGCAAAGTAATCATTTTTCATGAAGAAATTCATAAGTCTTCGTTTAACAACGCTTTCTAGAACCTTGCTGATGGCAGATATAATATTAATGGGTCTGTAATTTGATGGGTGGGTTTTGTCCCCTTTTTTGTAGATCGGGACCACCCTAGAGACTTTACAGGCATCGGGGAATATACCAGTCATCAGTGAAAGATTTATTATTTTGACAAGATATGGTGTAAGGCCCTCAAGACACAATTGTAGCATGACATTAGTAGTGTTGTCCTCACTTATATTGTTTTTGTGTTTTAGGGAGTTTATAATTGATTGTATTTCATTAGCATCAGTAGGTAACATAAAGATTGTCTTAGTGCTAGTAGTATTTTTATAGCTTGTAATGCCCGAGGTAGAACCGTTTCCTTGATTTTCCCATATACTGTTAGCAATATTGACATAATATTTATTAATTTCATCACATATATTTTCCTTTTTTTCGACATTTGTGCCGTCGACTATAAGTTTGACAATTTCATTTTTCCCCTTCTTTGGTCTATTTAACATCTCATTAACAACACTCCACACTTCCCTCTGATTATTTGCATTTAAATTTTTTGGTCAAAATAGTTTCTTTGTAGGTTTCTCTTAAGTTTTGTAACTTGGTTGCTAATAATTTTTTATGTTCGACCCTGACAATTATATGTCTGAAAACTGTATCATAATGATGGTCATTATAACACTATTTTTCATTATGAAACAGTTTCTCCCACCAATCAGAGCTCAAGAAACAGTTGTTTGACCAATTAGATAAGGATACCTTCGCGCATGCGCTCAAAATCCAACATGTCTATATAAATTACCGAAAGTGCACCGTCCATAATGTTCTCGTAAAAAAACTGGTGAATATGAGACACTGTACCTTAATATCCTTAAATCCAATTTCTACACAGCGGGTTGTTTTCAAACGATTTCGGTGACATTTTTACTGAATACTGATGCTCAATCTGCACATATGGCATTGAAGCTCACAGAGCGCATGCGTCCCGTCGGTCGGTCAGTGAGCTTGGACATCAGAGATATCCTACCCTGCGCAACACCCGATCACAAAATTCTAATGACTATCTCAACAGATATTTATGAATATTTATGTTAAAACATATAATAAAGTTGTAATTATCGTCGAACATAAACAGTCGTATGCAACTCGCCTATAATGGTAATTAAGACACTCGTATGGAAATTATAAAACTCGCATACGCTCGTTTTATAAAAATACTCGTGTCTTAATTATAGCCATTATAGGCTCGTTGCATAATGTACTAATATTCTTCTAAAATTTCTGCAGATGGATTTTTAACTTTGGTTTTTGTATATATCTTATCTTTCCTGTGTATTAGTGCTAAAAGATCTTGTGTGATCCAGGGTTTTATTGGTGGGGCACTTGGCTCCTTATTCGTATATTTCATAGTACAGGCTTCTATTCCTTTATTAATAAAATCACAGAATTTATTGTAGTAGTCATTGATGTTAGTTTCATTGCATACAAATTCTTGAGTTATTAAATATTTATTAAGTTTTTTGTAGTTTATTTTATCCTTTTCTATTGGCCTATCATCACATATTGAGTTCCTGTTTATCTTTTTGTTTCTCATTTCACAGATGAGTAAATGGTGATCACTCAAATCATTATCAATATTATAGACATTACATATTTTGTCACAGTCGTTCGCCAATACATGATCAATTAGAGTAGAGCTAGTTTGTGTTACACGAGTTGGATATTTTGTATTACATAAGACTAGACCGTATGATTTGACTAGGTTAATATAACTACTAGTATATCTGTCCCCAATTAATAGATCGATATTCATATCACCTAGTATTATAACAGGATTCGTTGAGTAAGAACTAATAATTACTTCGAGATCAGTTAGAAAGTGTGGAATGTTGCTTTTATGAGGGTTATAAGCAGTGATTATATTGTATTCTTGATGGCCTTTTCTTACAGTAATGTGCAGTATGCTGTGGGTGGAATTTATTTCCTTTACAAGGGTACTGCTACATTTGTTTGAAATATACAAAGATACTCCCCCGCCAGTTTGCTTTCTAACTATGTGATATGCAACATATTTCTTAATATTGAAAAACATTTTTGTTTGTTCTGTTAACCAATTTTCTGAGATTGCTAGGACATCTACACCTTTGATTCTGTCTAACATTATTTGGATATCATCGAACTTGTTTTTTATGCTATGTGCATTTATGAGTACGCATTTTAGTGTACTGGTATCGGTTATTATCTGTTTACTGTCCTTAATCTTATAATAATCGCTAAGTGTATTACAGTTACACTCGGTTAATTCTAGTGTATTATTATTAGCATTACCTAAAAAATTTAATTTCTCTAATTCTAGTTCCATATGGGATAATACTTAGTAGATATCTTACTATTACATTGATTTTAGTTTGAGAGGGCGAGTTCATCCAGTATTTCAGCACTTGATATAAGCTTTGAGGGTCCATTTTGATTTTTCCGAATGTATATTTTGCAGTCTCTGACCCAAGTTGCAAAGATTTTTCCCTGTTGTCTCAATTCACGGCACTTTTTGGCGATGGTTTCATTTCTTGGGGTCAGGTGTTCATTGATATATATATTACCACCATCACTGTAACCAATTTCACTCGTCTTCAGGGTCTTCTTTTGTCTTCTGCTACTGAGAATCTCTTCCTTCTTCCACCTATTATTTAATTTCACAATTATCGGTTGAGGCCCAGGCTTTGTTGACGGGAGGCGGTGAGCTGCGTCTATGTTTGCCCTGGTGATTTCAACTCCTAACGTCTTGCCAATGTCCGAGATTTTGTGAAATACATCCTCCTCTCTTTCCGTGGGTATTCCATACACTATCAAGTTGTTCTTGCGCTGGTACTGTTTTAGTTCCTCCAATTCGTTGATAGCTCTAGATGCTGCCATTTCTGCGTCCTTGACGGTTTTTCTCTCTTTCTTCAGAGTTTCAATTTCCCGGTGGAGTTCATCATACTTTTCTGATAAGAAAGTTGCTAGTTTTCTTACCTCATGGTTTTCTTCTCTCATCGCCGAAAGGGATTCCTCAAGTTTCTGGGAGAAAGATGCCATAACCTCTTTGAGGTTAGGTTGCGGGAGGCAGTCTTCCCGATTGCATGACCATTTGAAAGTATCATCTTTCCGGAATTGTTGGTACGTGTCTTTACTCATTTTCATGCATGTTACATGAAACCAGCGTCCACACTCACCATCACATCCTACAGCCTGCTGATTGTTCTTGATCTTTTTGCCGCATGGAGCACAGTTGACCGTCATGATATTAAATGTTATATGACTTCTCTTTTAGCAAGTTATGTATTGTATTTCTCTTACGTATTTTACCTACACTGTTCACACAATATTTAACACTTTAGTCACTCGCGTAATCCTCGGTAAACCTGCGTAATTTCTTAATTTTGCTTACGTTTAGAATATAAACCTTTTACATATCCGCCATTTTGAGATACGGTATACATCAATTTGAAAGATCTGTAACAGGTCTCTTCAATGGCCACACACTTCTATTATTATATTATTATAATCATCATCATTGCCACCTGTATGCAAGTAGTAAGCAGCTGTTTCTATTGCGGTATTTAAGTTACAACTTAGGAAATATGCTAAAAGAAATCAGCTTAAATACCTGAATTTTGTATGTTGGGCCTCACTTTTAACCTTCTTACCCAGTCTGTGTTTAGTTCTGAGACAGAAGAATGTAAATACAGTATGTTATGATAAATACATTTAAAGATTTGCCAGTTTCCAGTTTAATCTGTAATACAGTATTTCACCTAGGGGTTAGGAACTGGGACCTTTTCACATCCACATTCTGATTGATACATTATTGAATATTTGGCTTGTATACATTTAACACATGAAATAACAAATATCTGAACATTCACACTTAAGCCGCAATTATTATTTTGTAGAATGAAGTTTCTCTAATGGAATACACAGTCAAACATCATATGTTATTCACAATCAATCATTGGACAGGAAAAGGATAGGAAGATTGTTTTATTTTGAAATCATCCTATAACAGTTATAGGCTATTACAAGGACAAAGAGCACCAGAGCACACAATATATTTTACTGTGTATTATAAAATATTTACCCAAAGTGAAAGAAAAATAATTTTAAATGTAAAAGGTAGTTTGTTTGGTGCTTTAACAACCATACGCATGGCCCCTTCAGCACAGCAATGGCAGTTGTTTCAATGGTGGTTACAGGAAGACCGAACTGTTCGCAGAAGTAAAAAATAATATTTTGGATGTTTCCTCTCGCTCGTATTATTAAGCCAATTTGTTATTGTAATCGACTTAAAATAGTAGGGGAGAGTGTTGTACCTTGGAACAGTTTTGACATTTTATTTTATTTTTGTTTGAATTTCGTGAATCCTACATATTATTCCTCATTAATATAGGCCTTTCCACTTATTTTACTGCAGTTTGCATTGTGTTCAGTGTCACATTTTAGTTTTTTTTAAACATTTTGTTGAACTCTGCAACTTGTTCCAAGGTACAACAGTGTCATGTACCTTGGAACAAGGTTAACAATTATGACAGAATTGCTGAATATGACAAAAATATTATATTCTTTGCAAGGAATGACATGGGTATTCATCTGTACATGTATACATAATATTAAACATGTTCTGACACTGGACACAAAATTATTCTCTCATTACAGTCCCTAAAAATGACTTAACGATTTGATGCGAATGACTATTAATATGACAATAAAAAGAATCCGATTAAACTAGTTCTGTTATCAGTTTTCCTTCATAATATAGCAACAGCACAATCAAACACAGATTTGTTTCAGTTAACGTTGTACCTGGAAGTTATGACGTCTATATCAAAGTGCATCTGTTTCTTTTGTCGCTGGGTGCCACCAGAGACATTTGGCTGAGGAAATTTCATTATGACGTCTTCCTTGGGAACATCATATAGTGTATCCTTGTCAAAGATGAAGTTTTTAGTGTCACCCTGTCTCTTTAAAAACAGAATTCAATACTCAGAACAACATTTTTCATATTCATGTATTTTACCTTATGAATGGCCCATACTATGTGGTCTACTTCAAATTATTGGGTCCATATCTATTAATACTGAGTCAGATTCAGGGCAATACAGAATAAGAACAAGATAATGTTTCAAAATAGCATTTAGGAGAACATAGTGTACCTTGTAATGTACCTTGGAACACATATTGTACCTTGGAACATGTTCCAAGGTACAATAGGTATGTGTGTTCCAAGGTACATGATGTAGCCATTTCAGAGAAAAACATGCATTTCTTTTTACAAGTTAGGTAGAATAAAAATGTAACCTGTGTATAAGTTAGCCCATATACATACTAACCTAGTGTAAAAATGAATGAATCTCTTTTACCTGCGAGAACTACGTATATGCCGATTTGAAATCACTTTAAAAATACTTTCAAGTACCAAAATGCTTTATACTTAAATAACTTGGAACTGAAGCCACAATGGATGCCACCAGACAAACAGTACTGCCTAGGGTGGCAAAGTAATGAACTCAACACAGCTATTCCAAAGAATGTTTTCTAAGATCAAAGATAATGCAACTGTTCCAAGGTACAACACTCTCCCCTACTTCTTTTTAAAGTACAGTAGAACGTCGTTTATCCGGACGTCAAACAACCGTAACGTCAATTATCCGGACGAGCAAAAAAAAAAGACCGAAGTGCGCGCTGCCTACAGTAGTGAGTCGGTTCTCGTTTTCAATTGTTGTCTCTGTTGTCTCCTACAGTTTGTGTACTCTATAATGTTTCAACGTGATACAGTATGTGAGTGTGCGTAAAACTGTACTGAATTACATTGTGAAAATGGCTTCTACGAGTGGCTAAAAGGAAAAACAAATCGCAATGTTTTATCGATTGAGAATAAGGTGGAGATCATTAATGAACTTAATAAAGGTGACAGTGTGCAGTGTCGAATGAAAACTTACAGTGTTGGAAAATCCACAATTTATAATTTGAAGAACCGAAAAGGTGAAATTCTGAATTATGCATCGAAGTTAGGTAGTGAAGGTCTAAAAAGAGAAAAATCATGAGATCAGCTACGGATGAAAAATTGGATGAAGTGGCGTACTTTTGGTTCATTCAGACAATACGTAAGGGATATCCCATATCTGGACCTTTGTTATGAGAGAAAGCGTTGCAACTAAATGAGAAGCTTCGTGGTTCTCCCTGTGAAATGAACGCATGTTCGATTATCCGGAACACTTTCGGTCCCAATTAGTCTGGATAAACGACGGTAAACTGTACTCTTCGACATTGGCATGTAAATTTGTCTCTTATCAACACTCCTCAAGCTTGACTTCACAAGTCTCAAATTTGATAGGAGGTTCTATAATGTATCCTTCCGATGAGTTAGGCATGAATATAATGATGCCTTCCACCTACTGCTACCATCACTGGAAACACCATGAACTTTCAAGTAAATGATGAAACTCTTCTGTTTCAAAGCATTTGCGATGAATGATTCGGTGGCATAGCCTAGGACTTTAGTGTGAAGACAAAATCCCAGGACACTTCCAAGACAGAAGATCTTGTTAACCCTAGAATACTAACATTGATGCTTAATACTAATAATACGTTAAATTTACGTACATTACGAACTTTGTGCTAAAGCACCAATTAGTTAAATTGTTGAAATTAATATATATTTCGTATGTCACACTATTTATATACACTGAATCCTCTGTGGTCTTGGAAGTTTAATACGCGAAGTTCCATCTTAAATACAAAAAATACAGAAGTCGTTTACATTGACATAAATAGCAGTTACTTACGTAATCTCTCCAGTCTCTTATACTGTCTCGGATTTCATGAAGTGGCTTTTATAATCCCTCTGATGTGATGTGACATATCTATGTCAAATTACCCACCTCCTTGTTATTGCCATTGAGAAACCAAATTCTTGTTAAATTCAAGGATAGTTTCCAGGCAATTCTTTGCCTCATGATTGTGCCTCTAGAACTGATTGGCATTAATAACAAAAGCATTGATATCACTACCATAGACCAGTAGAAGCACTGCTGGAAGATGGTAGGTTGGGGACAGATATAGAGGGAATTCTAAGCAGTTAAATTATTCATACACGTAAATTTCACGTATGTTAGTACTGTAGGGTTAAAGAATGCATAGTTTTGAGCGACAGAACAAATGGTTGCTGCCCACCCTCCTGACGAGACAGAGATCCTTGGGAGCTGTAGCTATTGATGGATTGGTGGCATGTGTCCGGCTGTGGAGATTATTTCTGTCCAGTTTGTATTCTTTCCCTTTTCTCTCTCCCTCTGCCTACATTTACCTTTTTATGTGTTTCTATCCTTTTACTGTCCAATGAGTAACTGTATGTCCATACCTTGCTTTTCCTATGCTAGCCTGTTTTTAACACTTATAGAACATATTTTCCACCTGACTTGCTATCTCCATTAAAATTACTTTAGTTCAACTTTTTCATGAATCCGATTTCAAATTTATAAGCTACTGTTTTAGAGTCCAAACATTTGAAGTCTTCTTATTTATATCTTCCTGAATGCAAATAATGTTCTTAGCTTCGAACAAAAGACTTCAGACAACTATGTGAAAATGCACCTGCCTCTCACCCAGAGGCTCCGGGTTCGATTCTCGGTTCTGCCAGGGATTTTAGAAACTGATGCGAGGGCTAGAACGGGGTGCAGTCAGCCTCGTGAGGACAATTGAGTAGCTGTCTGACAGTGAGACAGTGCCCCAGTCACGATACTAGGAATGAACACCTCCATTATGGTCCGTATTGACTTATGTACAGATTAAGCAAATTAATTGTCTGCCTTTTCATTACTTTTATGTTATCACAATCATAGGTACATGTTTCGGTCACAATAACCAAGATTAACGGGCGAGGGGACCCGATGCACTGACCACGCGTCACCCTAATATCTGCAGGCCAAATGGCTGGGCAGTGGTCGCTTGGTAGGCCGAGGCTCTTCATGGGCTGTAGTGCCACGCGGTTTGGGGTTTTGGGTAAATAAAGAACATTAAAGACGTCCAGTGGTTTCGAACCCATGAGTTGGTACTTCTTGACTTGAGCTACCACTTGCAGAACTTGATGTAGAGACATGTAAGTGTGTCACCAACTTAACACACTTGCAGTTAGGACCCTAATTGCCATTGTAACAGTATATAAAAATCGTATTTCTTATTATTGTAAGAAGAGCCAAAGAGTCTCTGATACCAAAGGGGATGACTTGTTTTAACAAGTGTTCATATAATTAAATAATCACTGTTACTTTTGGTTGGTTCCTCAGTTTAGGGGCTGCGACAACACGGTCATGTAGCCCCGAGTACTTTGGTTGTGTGTAGAATCTGTCTGATAACCAGTGTTAATTGTGATAGCTGTGTTAGTGTGTGTTATCTGTAATTCACGTAAGGACTGCAGACGATCAGTTTCAAGTAGTTCCTACTTTTGCTACTAAATACTACCGTCAACGACACCTAGCTGTGAATGTGGCTACTAGATGCCACCACAACCGGCGAACGTTGGAACTTTAATAGAGCCTTAATCAAATCTAACCTACAAAGTTTGCTTCACATAATTGTAGTTAGTGGAAGGTTCTCTTACATGCCATAAATCTATGACATGAGTCGGCTTTACTTCCCCCTCCAAAGGAGGGCATACTGGGGGATTTTTAACGCTCTTAAACAATCCGACGACTTCAGTCGGGTTTGAACTCCCGATCTTGATCATAGAAGCTCAGCATGCTACTAAGCCACCGAAGCCGCCATACTGTTGCTTTTAAATGCCCCTCGAGTTGGTTATGACACAAATGCCTTATTAGGGTTGCAAGCAGGAAATATTTTATTACAGTAGAAGTCCGATAATCCAGCACGTTCGGGACCGGCTCGGTGCCGGACTACCAATAATTCCGGTCTATCGGGCGGTGCCCCTTCTTTTTAGTATAGGCTTTGCCGTAAAACAAATGTACTTTGTTTTTTTAACTACATACATAAATCGTAATTATAAGAACAATTAGGTTAATACATAATTAAACTACAAATACAGTATGCAAATACAGTACAACAAAGTTTATTTTACATTTCATATAATGTATGTACACGTACTGTAAAACATATTTCACTTAGATTTAAAAAAGTCACGAATGTCTTTTTGTTTTCTTGACTTTTGGCGTTTAGTATAACATTTATTTCTAATGATATGGAAATCAATAATTTCTGAAGCACTGTAGCTAGTACTAGCCTCAGCAAAAGAGATAAACTTATTTAGTGATTCTGCAGCTTCTGCCCAGCTGATTTTTTCCTTTTCCTCCGTTTCGGCATCTGAGTCACTTTCTTCAAGATTTTGAGTAGGCTGAGGGTTTACTACACCGTTGATAATGTCCTCATCGGTTAGTTCTTGTTCAACAGGCTCATTCTCGTCTATTAGAAGCCACTCCTGTACCTCATCTTCAGGCAGGTTTTTCAAGGGATTGTCAGCACTTCTAACGACATCCAAGACTTTGGTCAGAGCGTCTTGATGGTTTTCTTCCTCGTCAGTCTGTAGAGTTAGGTCAGATGCAGGGTTTGCAGCTGGCCAAAGTTTTCTCCAGCATTTTTGGAGTGTTGTATGTTTTACCTGGTTCCAAGACAGTGCAATAGCATAGACGGCATCTATTACTGAAAACTTTTTTTGAAAATCAGTCACGTCAGTCGGCATTTAACAGGCCTTGAATAAAAGACCTTCTATAAAAGCATTTAAAATTTTGAATAACCCCTTGGTCCATGGGTTGAATCAAAGATGTTACGTTAGGTGGGAGCAGAGTAGCAACAATATTTCCAGAAACTAACTCATCTACTGGCGGGTGGGCTTTGCAATTGTCAAAAAGAAGGATGGCTTTAGTATCTTCTGGTAGACCAAGGCTTTTGAAAGATTCCTTGACCTGAGGCACAAAGTGGTGAAAAAACCAGTCTTTAAAGAGGGCGGCAGTCATCCACGCATTTGATTGAGCATCGTATTGGACAGGCAAGTGTGTAACATTCTTAAAAGTCCTGGGTTTTTTAGATTTACCTATCACAAAAGGGGTCACTCGGTGGTTTCCAGACGCATTAGCACATAGCAAAACGGTTAATCTGTCTTTGTTTTTTTTTAAACCCTTGGCTGCTTTTTCTCCTCCCCCAGCTAGTGTAGATGTTGGTAAACATCGCCACAATAGCTCTGTTTCATCAGCATTGTAAATCTGTTCAGGTTTAAATCATTATCAGCCATGATTTTCTCAAACTCATCTTTGTATTTTTCTGCAGAGTTTTGGTTTGCTGAAAGTGTTTCTCCAGTTACATCAAGTCTTCGAATTCCATGCCGAAACACAAAGTTTCTGAGCCAACCAACAGAATAATTACATTCACTTTCAGCAACTCCTAAATCTTGGCCAAATTTCTTTGCCTTTTCAACAATCATTGGCCCTGTTACCGGCTTTCCTTCAGAACGTACTGCACTAAACCATTTGAACAATACACTATCTAGCTGTTCCAGTTTTTTTTTTTAATGTTTGTCTAGAAGCCAATATTTCAGTTGTTACCGATTGAGAAGCAAACTTCATTAGTTCATCTTTTTGTTTTTTAATGTCATAAATAGTTGATGAGCCAATATTAAACTCATTCATTAAAACATTTCTATTCTCATCTTTTTCTAGCCGTTTGATGATTTCTAGTTTCTGATTGAGAGTCAGTGTTACGTGTTTCCCTTTCTCTCCTTTTGAACTCGAAGGCTTAGGTTTTGAAAACATGGTCACTGTACAGTTAGAACGAAACTCACTTTGTTTATAAACAGTTTCAAAAGTTACGTATGTCACTACAGATCCTCCCGCGAAGAAGCGGAAGCTAGGTGCATCTGGAGCGAAATCCGTTTCCAAGAGTGTTCTAGAAATGGCTCAGAATGGTGCATCTGGCGCTGGAAATCAGAACATCACTTTAACGTTAAATGTCAGGGATAATACCATCATAGCCTAGTTTCATACACATTGTTTTGCTTTAATTAAATTTCTCATTGTAATTGCTTAGGGCCGAACTTACGTATTATTCCCTTAGTTTGCTGTTTTTTTTGTTTTGTTGTATAATAGGACTTCAAGAGGGTAACTTAACGTCATTTAGGGATTATTCATCATTTGCTGGTGCAGCAGAGAGTGCTTGTGGTAGGACGTCAACAAGAGTGAAAGAGAAGGAGACACCATGGTGGAATGAGGAAGTGAGGAAAGCAGTGAAAGAAAAGAAGTCTGCATGGAAAGAATGGAACCGAGATCAAACAGAAGAAAGCAAAAGGAAGTATCACGACAGCAAACGGAGGTGTAAGAAAGTGGTAGGAGAAGAAAAGAAGAAAAGTTGGGAAGAATTTACACGAAGAATGGAAACAGATGTAAGTGGCAGTAAAAGGATGCTGTATGGGCTTCTAAGAAGTAAGAGGAAAGAAAGAGTTACTATAAAGCTGGTGAAAAAGGAAGATGGAGAGTTGTTAACACACCCAGAAGAGATAAAGGGACGATGGAAGGAGTATTTCGATAAGCTATTGAATGTGAGCAATTGTACTGGTGAGATCGAATTGACACAGCCTGACGACTCTATAACAGAAGATGATATAACAATGCTGGAGGTGGAATTAGCAGTACAGAAAATGAAGATGGGAAAAGCAACAGGGGTGGATGAAACCAGTGTAGAAATGATAAAGGCTGCTGGACCTGTTGGTATGCAGTGGCTGTATCGACTGCTAAAGTGTGTGTGGAAATGGAAATGTGTACCAGAAGACTGGGAGAAAGGGCTAATAATACCAGTGTTTAAGAAAGGGGACAAGAAAGTGTGTGATAACTATAGAGGGATCACCCTTATATCACAGATAGTAAAAATACTGGAAAGGATATTAGAAAGAAGAATGAGAAGAAAGGTGGAAGGAGAGTTGCAAGAGGAACAGTATGGCTTCAGGAGTGGAAGATCCACAGGCCTCTTTAGCTTGAGGCAGGTGATGGAAAAGAACTGGGAATATGGAGAGGATTTGATCATGACTTTCATAGATCTAGAAAAGGCATATGATAGTGTCGCCAGAGAGAAGGTGTGGGAAACCATGGTTAAGAAGAGACTGGGAAGAGAAATGTTGGAAATGGTGCAAGCAATGTACAACAACTGTGTTAGCAGGGTACTGACCCCAGTTGGAAAGACAGATTGGTTTAGGAACAAGACTGGACTAAGACAGGGGAGTGTGCTGTCACCTCTTTTATTCATAATGGTAATGGATGAAATTGTAAAGGAAACAAAGGAAGCATATGGACATAAAGAAATGAAGTTACTATTATTTGCAGACGATATTGTGGTCTGGGGAAGGAACACCGAAGAAGTGCAAAAACAACTAGATGCACTGAACGGAAATATTCAGAAGTATGGCCTGAAAATCAGTATAGAGAAAAGCAAGACCATGGTGATGACAAGAGGGGAAAGGCAAGGTAAGGGCACTGTGAAAATTGGAAGTTAGAGTTTGGAAATTGTGGACATGTTCAAATACCTAGGAAGTGAATTGATGCAAACTGGTAGGTTGGACATGGAGATTGGCAGGAGGGTACAGCAGAGCAATGCATTCTATCAAAGTGTAAGAAAACTCGTTTGGGATAAGGAAGTACCAAGGAAAAGCAAGGAGGTAATGTATAAAATGTACTATGTACCCATATTAACGTATGCAGCTGAGACTTGGACCCTGACGAGCAGGTAAGAGAGTAGAATCCAAGCCAGGGAAATGAAATTCCTAAGAAGTATGATAGGTAAGACAAGGAAAGACAGAGTGAGGAATGAAGATGTTAGGAAGGAAGTTGGGATGGGAAAACTAAATGAGAGAATTGAGAAGAATAAACTAAGGTGGTTTGGACATGTAAAGAGGATGGAGGAAAATAGAATACCAAGACAGATGCTGGAAGCCAAGTGCAAGGGCAAGAGAGCAAGGGGAAGACCTAGAACAAGGTGGATCGATTCAGTGAAGAACAGCTTGAGAAAAAGAAATCTGGACTGGGATAAGATCGTGGAAGAAGAATTGTGGAAGGAAAGAGGAAAGTGGAGAAGTGCCATAAATACCCCGACCCGGCAGGAGCTGGATAAGGGGAAATGATGATGATCATCATCATCATGTATCCAGGTTAGCGGCTTATCCGATTCTTACCCTCAGAAGTAGGTTAGGGTGCTGTTTCTAAATAAACAAAGAAGGTAACTTAAGACTGGACTTCTTCTTTTTCTTGTTGTTTTTGATGTGCTTTCTTGGGTCAGTTCATAACATTTCCACATCTCACTAACACCGATCGACCCTGAGGTAACTAGTCCCGTGCGGGCTGATTTGAGAATGCACATCTGATCCTTTTAGGGTTGTGGGTTCGGTGGATGGGGGTGTCGAGGGGCCGTTGCTGTCAAGCGGTCTTCCGACATCCTTGTCTGGCGGGCACATATACCTTATTTTACTGAGACATTTTACTGCGATGTGAAAGGACACAAAACAACAACGCACAAAATAATGGCGAAGACGCTTCGTGATTGATTAACTGTGCTGCACTACACCTGTATTTGTTGTGACAGCTGAGACTAGCCGGCTGCTAATTGTTTTCGAACAATACCGAGTGCTTCCGGATGATCCCGAACTACCCCGAAAACTTCCGAATAGCTCTCGAGCGTTTTTATTTGCTTTAAAGACACACTTTTAGAGAAAACCAAAATTTTTACAATTTTCCGGAGCGATGCCGGACTATTGGGCATTCCAGACTGTTGGATGCCGGACTAATGGACTTCTACTGTAGTTATAAAACAGACCATGCATCTTCAAGGTGCAGGCAGTGTTTCAGGTTTGAGTGAGTGCATGTTAATTACTCTTTTGAACTAGGTTTGTAGCCACATCACAACAAGATGACATTTAAAACAAGAAGTTCCGTGACGAACTAAAGAGCCTACTTTTCTTAAAATGTAAGATTCATGCCAATGATTAATCTATATGGATCTATCTAGAATGACAAAATTAAGTTGGTAATATCAAAATTTCTAATTAGTTCGAAATACTGTATACCTGGCAAAATGTAGCCTAATAAGAGCACTACAGTTGGCAGCCCTGGTGACTCAATATATTCTTAGTTCCATCTCTTAAGGTACCAGAATACAAAATTTGGTTAAAGTCCAATGGATAGCATGGACGTAACATGCAGTTAAACATTGGATCTAACAGCACGCGTAAAATCATGTTGGACACAATGTCATGCATGTATTGGTCAGAAATAATCTGAAATAATATGATCCAGTGTTGTGCCAATTTTGAATGAAATCCATTAGTTAATATAGAAGTTACATGCATTTTATAATTGGACCTATCAGCAGGCTTAGTATCATGTTGACAGCACTTTCGTGTATTAATTACTCCAAATTAATCTAGAATGCTAGGTACTATACGTGTGCAAAGTTTAGAGCTATTGGCTTGCATACTTTCTGATATATTGATGTTAGGGTAACAACAATAGAGACAGCATTTATTAACAGTTGGCAGCCCTGGTTGCTCTTATGAATACGCATAGTCTTATCTGTTATGGTATACATAGCACATACGAAATTTGGTTGAAATCCATATGATAGTATAGAAGTTATATGTATTTAAAGTTGGACCTCTCAGCAGGCTTAGAATCATTTTGGTAGCACTGACGTATATAAGTTACTCCAAATTAATATAGAATGTCAGGTACTATACGTGTGCATAGTTTAAAGCTGTCGGCTTGCATACTTGATATATTGGTATTTGGATAAAATAAATTGAGAGCATTTATTAACAGTTGGCAGCCCTGTTGGCTCTTAAGAATACACTCAGTCATATCTGTTTATGTACACATAGCACATACGAAATTTGGTCGAATTCCAATTGATAGTGTAAAAGTTATATGCATTTGAAAATTGGACCTATCAGCAGGCTTATAATCATTTTGGCAACACTGCCATGTATGGCCTCCTGGAAATTAAACTGAATTATTATTATCTATACGTGTGCCAATTTTGAAATAGCTCCCATTCATACCTTCGAAGATATCCAACATGGAGCTCAAATTTCAATTGCGATTTTTCAGCAGTTGGTAGCACTGACATCATTTTCAAATACGGCATTGAGATATTCAGGTATAGATCTTTACCCCTACCAAATTTTGTTTTGATTGCTGCAGCTGTTTAGGAGTTGATAGAGGGAGACACACACACAGACAGACAAACAGACACACATTTGCCCGGATCGATCTCATAAGTCTACTTTTTCCTTATTTTTGCAAAATGTGAAAAGTAGACTAAATATATTTTATACTGTATATGGAGTTGTCTTACTTTTAGCACTTAAAAGCAACTAATTTATTCTTTGAAGAACATTTGTCCACCGTTAGGCTGCCATAAGTATATTATCATTGGTGGAAGTATTTTTCAGTGTTGCCTTAGTAAATGAGATTTAAATGCTTTTCAGTCAGTCAACACGATTGTACCCAAATGGGAGTTATTCCTCACACCTGAAAAATATGACATGAGAATTAATCTGGGTACAGTTGTGTTGACCAACTGAAAAGCATTCAACCCTTCCCGAGCGGATGCTTTTATGGCTCTGAACGGATTTTTTTTCTTCAAATATTCAAAATATGTACATTATATCTTTTATTAGTTAAATTTAATTAGAACTCGCATATATTTCGTATACCTGTTGATACTTAAAGTTTGAATAGCATGTGAAGGTTGTCAAGTTAATTAATTAATAATTATTAATTAATTAATATTTAAGTATGGAACACTTCAAACCATTACTCAAATCCAAAGCAAACACTATATCTTCATCATTCCTATAGCCTTTTCCATCAAATTATGCTCACATCACAAAATAAACACTACAAAAATGCACGCACTTCACCAACTACGCAATGAGACACGTGCGTTCATCTGAAGCAACACCTACCTGCAGGTATTTGTGAAATCAAAGAGTCTCTAGGGGTGATGTAATTGACTGTCAAATATGTCTGTTCAGGACCCATTGTGATTCCACTTGGATGTCTTCAATGGAGTCAAAATGTGGCCCTATCAACGCGATTTTCATATTTGGGAACCGGTAGAAGTCGCACGGGCCTAGGTCTGGCGAGTCGAGTCCCATGACCTTGTGCCTTAGAGCACATGGCTGCCATGATCAGTTCTCGTACTTATGCCTTCAGCCGTACTTGGGTTATAACATCTGGGACTTTCTCCACTTTGTAGAGAAATTATTGAATGTCACCCTGGAAGCCAATGCTATTTCGATGTAGAATCTCGCATCCCCCATTCCGCAACTGTTGCAAGATTCTTCTAACACGGCATGTGTTCCAGCTACATCTGATGGTGTGGCTACAAGAGATCTACTTTCACCCATAATGGAGGATTATGAAACGTTTCAACAAGGCTCTATCTTTGGCACCTGTCAAACCAGTGATTTAGTGGAAGTACACTCAGATCGGAAAAAACAACTCCAATATGTGAATTGTTACAATTGTTAAATATTGTAGAGCGACTTCGGTGGTGTAGTTGGTAGCATGCTGAACTGCTGTGCCCAAGATAGCGGGTTCAAACCCGGCTGAAGTCGTCGGATTTTTTAAGAGCGTTAAAAATCCTTCAGTAAGCCTTCCTTCAGAGGGGAAGTAAAGCCGGCGGTCCCATGTCATAGATTTATGGCATGTAAAAGATCCTTCCACAGACTAAACTTGTGTGAAGCTAAATTGCTAGGTTAGATTTCGTCGGAACGCTCTATCAAAGTTCCAACGTTCACCACTAGGTATCATTGATATCTGGTAGCGAAAGTTGGAACTAGTTGAAATTGAACGGAACTTGTAGCTCAACCTAAGGGTGTCCGCTGGAAGTAGCTACAGACTCAGGCGAGCCGAACATGTCCTCGGACACTCCCGGCACTAAAAGTCATACGATAAATATAAATATTGTAGAGTTTGTTCACTCTAAATTGGCACTTGACAGTTCTTTTGGGGAAGTAGCCAGTGAGCTATGACCCACATGACAGCCATTAAGGACCACATGTATTCCATTGAGCTGTTTTGATTAATATTTCTCTTTGACATTTATCATATTATAAATGTGGTAAAGTTGAATATAACAATGGCTGCTGTGTTCCGAATAGCATTGGATGACGCATTTTCTACAGCCATGTAATTAGATAAGAATACAATTCTACATCCTTTCTTTTTCATGGGGTTTAAAAATTCTGAATATCTGCTTTCGAACACTGCTCAAACAAAAACTTCACCGTTTAATGTACGATATACACAGCAAAAACTTTGGGAATAACTTTAGGCCTACTTTCATGCACAAGATCTGCATTCTCCCTTCACCAGTGGGGCTTCAGGGACTCTCCAGCATGTGATTGTGGGGCATTGGTCCAGACCATGCATCACATAATGGACGAATGCCCTCTGCGTGCTTATGGTGGAGACCAGAAAGACCTTGCTGATGTCTTAGTATCCCTAGTGCAATGGATAAATAATTTAGATATTCATGTGTAATTGTTCACAACTTAGTACCATGTATTCTTTGCAGGTTTTTGTATAATTTTGTATAATATTGTATATACTTGTCCATTATGTAAAATTCCATACGCTTAATAATAATACCATGCCACATGAAAATAATTTATCTGTCCTCTGTTCTTGAGGATAAGTTCTCAGTTCTACCGACAGAAAACTTCACAAGATCACCTACGAATACTCAAAATCTTAGCCCCTACAACAGTAATCATTTATGTTTGATTATGACGATTCGTGAGAGGGCTTGTTGATGATCCATCAAGCTCCATAAATATCGAAATTCATGACCACATAAATACGAGTATAACAAAAGAGGAATAACACCCTACATAGTTATCAGCCACCCCTCAAAAAAGAAAAATACCAATAAAAATAAATAAAAACCCTGTGTGGAGAAGAGAATTAATTTCTTCCTTCATCTTCTGCTTTCAGCTCACACGTAGGCCAAAATCAAAATGTCGGACCTGCCTGCTGCATGTTCAGATATTTAAGCAACATTTATGTTCGACCCTGACTATTATGTGTTGGAAAACTGTATCATAATGATGGTCATTATACCGGGTGAGTTAGCCGTGGTCGTTACGGCATGACTGCTGGCAGTCGTTCACATCCGGGAGGCGAGGAGGTTCGAATCCCCCGCCGGCAACCTTGAAGATGGTCTTCTGTGGTTTCCCATCTTCCTTCCAGGCAAATGCCGGGGTTGGTCCCTAACTATAGGCCACAGCCGCTACCTTCTAACTCCTCGTCCTTAACATTCCAACTTCCCTCTCCACGGTACTTGTAGCTCACCCATTGGGTGTCCGTCTCGAAGCAGCTACAAAAAAACTGGCGAGCCGAACATGTCCTCGGACACTCCCGGCACTAAAAGCCATACGCTAAAAAAAAGTCATTATAACACTATTTTTCATTATGAAACAGTTTCTTCCACTAATCACAGCTCAAGAAACGGTTGTTTGACCAATTAGATAAGGTTAGCATCGCACCTGCGTGGAGTTCCAAGGCCTTCTGAACTGCGTTGCCTAGTGTCATAGTGGGGTAATCGAGAAGGCCATGGTCAAATACAAGGCATTCTCTGCGTCTCATGCGCTCTGTTCAGTAAATAAAACTGGCGAAATCTCGACAGATATTTATGAATATTTATCTTCGAACATAAAATAGTTATAATAATCATCGAACATTAACAGTCGTATGCAACTCACCTATAATGGTAATTAAGACACTCGTATGGAATTATATAACTCGCATACGCTCGTTTTATAAATATACTCGTGTCTTAATTATAGCCATTATAGGCTCATTGCATAATGTACTATTATGTTAGTTATTGTTGTTTTAAGGGCGGAACTACGAGGTCATCTGCCCCTAAGCAACATTTATGATGAACACACTAGGCCAAGCTGAAAAGTATACACTGATGTTGGAATATTGATAAATGTTCTCAGACTCTTAGTGGAACTATAATTATATTTTTATTTTATTTTTTTATTTGCGAATTGACCACTTCGGATCACGCCACAATTTCATTTTTTCTTTGCCTGAAGTTTCCTCTTCCTCCAGTATTCCTTCATATGGGCGCTATGCTGTTTCTTCTGCTCATCCATCCAGGCTCTTCCCTTCTTTGTGGTTCTTGTGACGTGAAACCCTTCCAAATTTTGAATTATGTACCGAAATGTTTCCCTGTTTGACATCTGAACTTCCTGGATGTTGGAATTTTCGAGATCTTTTCGAACTTCCTTAATCCATTTCGTTGTTGTCTTCTTGTTCCACAGTTAGTCGAATAACTGTTTGGTTAGTCTAGTTTTGTCCATTCTGTACAAGTGTCCGAGAAACGATAACCTCCTCTTCTTCATGGTCTCTGAGATTCTCTCCACATTTTTATAGACTTCATTGTTGCTCCGAAGTTTCCAGCCGGTTTCAGTCTGGACTGGGCCCATGATTTTCCGTAGTATTCTTCTTTCTAGGATCTCTAGCTTCTCCAACTTGTAATTCATCGAGAGGCATTCGCTGGCATACAGGCATTCTTTTTTTACTACCGTGTTGTAATGTTTTAGTTTGGCATTCCATGAGATGCATTTCTTGTTGTAGATGTTTTTAGTTAGCCCATAAGCTCTTTCCATTTTAGAGATACAATCTTCTACAGCAGCTTTCTCTAGGCCGTTCTCTTGTATGGTTTCACCGAGGTATTTGAACTTTATCACCCTCTGAATCCGTCCAATCTCTGTTTCAAGGAATTGTGGTCCATGTTTGTCATTCATCATGAACTTGGTCTTCTCTTTCGAGATCCTAAGTCCTGTCTTGCTAGCGATCTTTTCTAAGAGGTTGATCTGTATGGCCGCTTTCTGAAAGTATCGCAAAATCATCAGCGAAAGCCAAGCAATTGACTTTGATTCCTCCCGTTTTTCGTCCTAGGCAGATCAGGGCTATCTCTTGATTTTCAAGTTCGGAATTCCAAATTCTCACAATCCTCTCGAGGACACAGTTGAATAGTAATGGTGATAATCCATCACCCTGTCGCACACCTGTCTTGATTTCAAATGACTGAGACAATTCTCCCATGAACTTCACCTTAGAAGTTGTGGCTGTTAAGGTTTCTCTGATAATATTGGCCAGTTTGGTTTTGACTCCAAATTCTCTAATGATCTTATCTAGGGCTCCTCTGTCCACAGAGTCGAAGGCTTTTTTGAAGTCAATGAATGAAACCACTATACTTTTGCCGTTCAGCGCTCTGTGGCGAATTATTGATTTCAAATTTAGGATTTGTTCGGCACAGGAGCGGCCTTTCCGGAACCCACCTTGATATTCTCCAAGTTGCTTATCTAGGATTCCTTCTATTCTATTCAGAAGTATCCTTGAGAGGATTTTGTAAGTGACTGGGAGTAGCGACACGCCTCTGTAGTTGTTAACATCTTGTTTGTTCCCTTTCTTATGGAGTGGGTGGATCAGCGCTGTTTTCCATTCGTCTGGTAGCTTTTCCGTCTCCCATATTTCTTGGAAGATATGGTGCAGGTCGTCTAGGATTTCCGGTTCTGCCCACTTCAACATTTATGCTGATATGGAGTCTTCCCCGCTTGCCTTGTTGTTCTTGAGACTTTTCAGGGCTTCCTTTATATCTTCTTTTGTTGGTGGCATATCATCTTCCGAGTTTATAGGATGAGTCTGAAATTCTTGTTTGTTGGTTGGAGGCGGGCAGTTGAGGAGTTTCTCAAAGTATCTGGCTAATATATTGCAGTTTTCTTGATTGTTCAGTCCAATTTTTCCTTCTTCGTTTTTGAAACTTATACTTGGAATTTGGTATCCTCTAAGCTTGTCCTTGAAGGTTTGGAAAAAATCTCTGGTGTTATTCTTAGTGAAGTCGTCCTGGAGGTTTTGTAACTTTGCATTCTCAAACGATCGTTTGGTCCTGCGGAATACCCCTGATGTTTCTTTCCTTTGGGTTCTGAATTGTTCCAAATGTTCCGTATCTCTTGAACATTTCCATTTTCTCCATTTGTCGGATCTCTTTTCAAGTGCTTTCTCACATTCTTCATTCCACCAGATTGTACGTTTCCTCTTTGCCAGTCCGAATGTTTTCTTAGCGGCTTCATTGATCTTTGTACAAAGATGTTGCCAGGTCTTTGTTCTAGAAGAGCGGATTTCTTCTCTGAAGTTATTTATAATATCTCCATTGATGTTCATTCGATTGGTGTTGTATTTTTTCAACTTAGGTGGATCCTTCTTTTGTTTTGGTGGAAGAAAACGTATTTTAACTTTGGAGAGATAGTGATCAGAGTCAAATTTACCATTTCTAATCACTTTAACATTCATCACCTCCCTAGTATTTGTCCTTGATATTGCTACATGGTCTAATTGGAATTCTCCTAGGTTGGGATTTGGAGATACCCATCCATGTCTTTGCTTTTCTTGGGAGTTTCCGAAAATGAGTCGACATGAGATTCAACTGGAAGATTTTGCAGAGTCCAAGGAGCCGTTCGCCATTCTTGTTTGTCCTCCTGTGTGCTGGATAGTCTCCTACTATATCTCTGTATTTTCTTTCTGTCCCTATTAGTGCGTTGAAGTCTCCCAGAAGGATTTTTACATGGTTCACAGGTATCCGAGCGATTTCTGTTTCTAAGAGGTCCCAGAAGTCATCGACTTTCTGTGGGTTCTTCTTGTTGCCTTCGTTGATAGGAGCATGGCAATTTATGAGAGTATAATTCCTGTTTTTGCACTTGATTGTCAATAGGGATAATCTCTCAGAATTAGATGAGAAGCCTGTGACACTATCCACTATGGTTTTGTTTATGTAGAAGGCAGTCCCAAGGAGAGGGGTGTTAGCCATTATCTTTATTGCTGACTTTCCTTTGAATACTCTGTAGTGCTTTGTATCCATGATGTAGTCATCTAGGAATCTGGTCTCTTGTACAGCCAAAATCTGGATTTGTTGGTCGTCCAGGAGCTTTTCCAATTCTTTCTGTTTTCCGACTCGCAGGAGTGAGTTGACGTTAATGGTCCCGATGAAGTATTTTCTCTTGAATTTCAATTTGGAAGGTGTTTCAAGACGCTCCGACTCATCTTGTATGCAGGTGGTGGGACTCCCCAGAATCCTACGTCCCGATGCATTGCCTACTGCAATGGTGGATTTCTCTTTCAAGTTACCACCTGGGGTAGTGCTCTCATTTAGCGACATTTCCATTCTGCATATGAAATTGTGTTGTGTAGGTGTAGGAAATAAAATTCCGAAATAAGATCGGATTGTTAGTCCGAAATGATTGTTTTTTCGTGGTTTACTCCACTAGGTTCTTCCGCTCTCTCTGCCGTTGGGAACTGAAATTCTTCATCCGCCTTTGAGACCGTTGACCATGTTTCACCCTCCTCCTTTCTCAACCAGGCTTGGGACCGGCTATGGCTATATTTTATTATATAATGGCACTACTTGCATTCGCGGACTAACACAGTAATGAGACCGCTACCAACCATACAGACATGCCACGAGCACATGGTTCTTCGGTGTGTAAATGGAGTCTTAGAACACTGGTTGTGAGGAAAGTTGGCAACAGTAGCTATCAAATAAGTGGCAAGTGACAGTAAATTAACTACAAGGAGTCTTTTTAAGACTTTGCTTTTCAGGTCACAAACCGTGGGAACCCTATTTGTGATCTGCGGGATTCCCCATGTGACAACATATGGCATGTGTCAATTGCAGGCCGCTAATGGGTGACAGCTGCAGACGGAAGCGATTACGAAATAACGTCCGCTCACCTTTGCTGGCCTTTGCAGCCACTGTGCTCACCGTCTCCGCTTGCATGCCCTCCTGATCCTCGGTACTCCGCACCAAAGTTTTTAAAATGACTCCCTGTATAATCAGGGTTTCATTCATACTTGCATTAGTGACGTACTTATTACTAGCGGTTCAATATTTAGGAGTACACACTTTCGAAATAACTTTTGGCAACCTCAGTTCATTTTTGAATGACTTGTTGAAGAAATACAAATAGGAAAACAGGCTCATGTATTCCTTAGCTGTGACTCCTCTCGTTATACCAAATTATGAAATGTATTCATGCAGAATCCTGAAGCAGATTCATGTAACAGATAGTGAAATATTGGTCACATAACAATCATACTTCATGAGAAGAAATTAATTATAATTCCTAAACTAATGAGAGTCTAATTGTTGTCTAGAAACAGCCCTGCACAGTTGATCATCTTGTGGCTCTAGCACAATTCAACATACCATCTCAGATTTGTCACAAAATATATTTGTATCTAAAACATATGGGTGTCAATATTTATCTGGACTGGAGTGTACAATGAATGATACTCAAATGGTGTGGTCAGAAGGTCCTAGGAAACTTACAGACTCCCTGAACCATCTAAGCCAGCAGCATCCTTCAATCCTCTTCCAGCTCCAGTTCAATGCAGATGTAGAGAAGTGGAAGCTTACTTTTCTTGGATGTTCGCCCGGAAGGAAAAACAAATTATGGTTCCCTATGACACAGCAAACCTACCCACATCATAATCATCATGCTCGCCACTGTGGGTGAGTGGTTATTGTGTTGGGCTACCAATCCCAAGCTTGCAGGTTCGCTCCTGGCTATGGTAAGTGATTTTAGAAAGGCGACAAAAATCACGACACGCATGTCGCACGTTGTTGGCATGTTAAAGAACCCATTTGAATTCAGTATGCAGTGTTCATAATGGCAAAATTAATCTCGGGATTTTCCGCCAACACAAAAAGTTCCTCCATTCTCTACTAGAAAGCGCTATAGTGTCAAGGAGCTTAGATATCTAATCTCCTTGACTTTCCTAGTGCTCCAAGGAACAACAAAATTCGACATGCAAGCTGCCCTTTGGGCGCCAAATAACAAAGCTTGCACCTGGCACCCGAGACCGTACAATATTATTATTACTATTATCATCATCATCATCATCAAGTAACTGCTCCAGTTCAATGCAGATGTAGAGAAGTGGAAGCTTACTTTTCTAGGATGTTCGCCTGGAAGGAAAAACCAATGATGGTTCCTTATGACACAGCAAACATACCCACATTTATGAACAGCTATTAAATGTTTATTTTCACCATCATCCAGCACAGAAATAAGATACAGTATCCCAACAACTTTTACCAGAAGAACAAAGAGAAATTGCAAGAGCTTTGAAACTCACCTTTCAGCATAACAGATACAAACATATGGTAATATCTAATGTCCTGGATCCCCCAGAACATGAAAAGGCAACCATTCTGCAGAGAAGAACTGTGTATCCACATCTCAGCCACGTGATTCTCAAGCACAATATATAAGACTATTTCTGGAACCATCTAAAAAGAAGTGTACGTCTGTATTCCTTGAAGAATAGACTATCCCCATTTTTATATCCAGGTATATATGAAATTTCATGAACTTGTGAGAAAGTGTACATCGGGTAAACAAGCTGAGTGATACAAACTTGCATCAAATAACGAGCACAATCTCTCTCTGAACCATCCAGACAAATCAGCAATAGCTAAACGTTTCCTGTTGCAAATATTACATTGTGTTTGAGTCCTCAGTCATTTGACTGGTTTGATGCAGCCGTCCTTATCTCCCTGTCCTGAGCCAATCATTTCAGTTCTACATAGCTACCACACCTTACATCTGAGACAATCTGTTTAATAAATTCCAACCTTGGCCTATCCCTACAGTTCTTGTCATCGACCCTTCCTTCCATAACTAACAAGGGGACCCTGCGGCAATTGGATGTTTGTAATTTTTCCCGTTTCGGGTACGTAAAGTTCAGACAATAATTTCCCAAAGCAGTTCGATGCCATATTCATAAATTCTCGAGAAAATCGACTTCGAAGTTTTCCGAGCGCTTCATATCCACTAAAGATGTTACCGAGTTCGTGGAGGACGCGTGGCTCACCCAGTAAGGTTCGGGCCCAGTAATTGCTGGGATGCTAGTTAAAATCTCACTTCAGGTGCTAAATATGTTTCTTCTTTCAATTCATATACTGTACTACTAATGTGATTGAAATATAAAAGTCATCAGGTGGATTGTCGTCCTCCACACTATCTGCTTTGGAAACCAACGGTCAAATGCTACTTAGAAAAGGCATCCCTTGCGAATGATGTGGTATGTATCCCTTCCACCCGTCCTGGAATACCCACAAATTCTTTGTGCTAGAGCAGCTGTGCCCACATCGCAGGTAGGAAAACGTGACAAACGATACACGCAGAACTGTTAGCCTATTCGAAATAATGACCGATCTCGAAGAAACCGCCATTCAAATATTTCATCACATTAAATTTTACTCATTCATATTCAAATATTTCATTGCATTCAATTTTACACATTCCATTGTTTACATTAATTTATTCTTCTATTTATATTATTATTAATCTACAAGGTGTGAATATTATTGCTGGATATTATTTTTGTCGCTTATTCGCAATTTAAAATAGGAGATAATCAGAAATGAGACGTGCGCTTTTTCATTGGAAATTATAATTACATATCTTTGAATTATTACAGACTTGATGATTTTTGTATTTCAATCACATTAGTAATATATGAATTGAAAGAAAGAAAAAAATATAGCACCCGAAATGAGACTCGAACTAGTGTCCTAGCGATTACTGGGCCCGAACTGTACCGGGTGAGCCACGCGTCCTGCTCATACTTGGTAACATCTTTACTGGATATGAAGCGCTCGGAAAACTTCAAAGTCGATTTTCTCGAGAATTTATGAATATGGCATCGACCGGCTATGGA
The DNA here is from genome assembly GCA_946902985.2 of Meconema thalassinum. Lineage (NCBI taxonomy): Eukaryota > Metazoa > Arthropoda > Insecta > Orthoptera > Tettigoniidae > Meconema > Meconema thalassinum. The sequence continues at coordinate 379,908,050 of OX336394.1, read as the reverse complement.
AAATTATTCTTCGAGGTCTGAACCTTCCATAGCCGAAGCGGGAAAAATTACAGAAATCCGATTGCTGTAGGGTCCCCTTGTAAGTTTGCTATTCCTGGGTGTCTTAATATGTGTCGTACCAACCTATCTCTTCTCTTCATAGCAGTCACCAGAAACATCTCTCCTCTCTCACTCATCTTAATACCTCTTCATTTGTTACTCCATCTACCCATCTGAGCTTCATAATTCTCCTGTAACACCACATTTCAAATGCTTCTATTCTCCTCTTCCTGCTGCTTCAACAGTCCAAGCTTCACTTTCATAGAGCGCCACACTCCAAATAAAGGCTCTCTACAATTACTTCCTAATACTCAAATCCACATTCGATGTCAACAGATTCCTTTTCTGCAGAAATGCTTTCCTTGCCTGAGCCAACCTGCTTTTTATATCCTCTTTGCTTCGTCCATCACTGGTTATTTTGTTTCCTATGTAACAAAAATCTCCTACTTCCTTTAGCATTTCACCTGCCAATTTGACTTCAATAGGGGTTTTTCCATTTATTTTGGCTGCATTCTATACATCATGAACAAAAATTGAGATTGATATAGGCTGACAAAGGTTTCAGGAGAGCCAAAACATGTACCAAGGAGAACTTAGTGCTCAACAAAGTAAGTAGTATTGAAAAGTGGAGAAGTAGCAATTAAAGTACTATTATAGGTCTGCTCTTGTTATCAGCAGTTTTATGCAAAGTTAAATTGAACCATGAGACTTGCATAAGGAAAGGATAGGACAGGGCAGCATAAAGCAGGAACAAACAGGCCATAGAGTCAACTAACAAACTTTATTTTTCATTTTTGAATATCTATTTAAATCCAAAATAACATCAACCGTTAATCGGCTTCATGGAGGATCATAACAGTTGAAAAATAAAAATTAATCATGAACATGCCAATTTTTGAACAAAGCCCACTTCTAAAGTCATCATTTAAAACAGTCTAGTAAATAAAAACCCAAGTTCACGTGATATTTCCATGAGAACATTTCATCTTTTGTTAGGACTAGCTTCAGACTTATCTAAATAGTGAGGAATTATTTTTGGAGTTAAAATTACAATATCACTGAAATAGTTCTGTCCTTGCATTCAGTTCTCCGTCACAATGCAGTGGAGTAGAAAACACATGATTTCCATTTCGCTAAAATATCTTCTCGTTATTAAGTAAAAAACTACAGATATTTTTTTTATTATTATTAAAGGTTCCTTTGCACAATAACAATAATAATTTGCATAATATTTGCATAATTATTGTTATTATTGTGACTTGGCAGTCTAATGCTAGTAAAATTGTCAACTGTGGGTTAGTGTACTTCTTCCCTGATACACGGCAGACCGCCTCACGGTCCATACAGCTAGCAAACTCACAAGTATTACTTAATAATATGCTTTCTATTATTACCATTTCTTAAAATGTTTTATAGAAAAGCCTTACTGTCTTTCTAGCTCTATTGCATAGCATTATTATTATACAAGTAATTTACACCATCAACCACCAGCCAGCCTTTCCGCCTGCAGTGCTTTTGTACAAGGAACTGAGGAGGTCACGATCATCATAACGGCTTTTATCTATGTCGCGCAAGCTAATCCACTGACCAACAATGCAATGAGAAAATATTACAAATGGCAAAGTAGTGAAAATCTGCGGATATCACATTTCCGAAAGATACGGGAGATTAATAATAATTAGATTCATGTCGTTCTAATATGCGAGTCGAAAGAAAACTTGTACCTCCATCGTGATACCACGCTGATGAACATAAAACTACCCTAATTATTTTGCAATCTGTTTTTGAGAATTTAAGTTTAAAACAGAAAATAGAAGTTAAGTTCCGTATGAAATAAGGTTATAAAAATAATTGTTTGACTTCCCACAAACATTATAAGCAAGTTGCAACATAATCTCATCACAAGAGTGTGGTGTAAACCAGATGATCATGATGGCTGCATTGAGTTTCACACCTCTCTGCTCGGAAAAGCATCTCTTTTCGTCAACTCGAGAGTGACCCGTCTCGACCGACAGGAGATATCTGCCAAAGCTTGAGAAAGGGGAATATTCATTTCACACATATTTACAAAACAACTTCCCTTCCTCGATAACAGGCAACAACGATGATTCAATAGACATGTCCGAAAAAGCTCAGTCGCCACCAGACACTGTCACCTCGCGCCACGTAGTGGTGGTGGTGGTTGGCGTGTCTGGAGCCAAAGGTGCGTCTAGGCTGTCGGAGCGGGCGGGCGACGGAGGAGGGGAAGACGATGCCACCGTCACAGAACTTTCCCCCTCCCCCTCGCTCGCCTCCTCCTCGGGGATGGTTGAGGTGGTCGTGTCCGAGGACTGGTGGTGTAGCGCCGCGTCCTGCTGCCGCAAAGAGCTGCTCCCACCTTCTGGACTGGCATCCTCTCCTGGAAGACATAAGTAAATTGATTCAGATTTATTATAAAAGCAAGGTTATACAGTAACTTCAAGAGACATCAAATCTAAGGATCACATATAGACCTTCAAAGTTCATGCAATTACATGCTTTTTTACAATGAAAACATGGAAGTGTATGTTGTGTGTTCTGCATACTTTAAAGATTGTTTTCTATAATGCGTATAAATTATAACATGATTTTATACTACTTATAATTATTCGATTTAAAACTCTGATTATTTTACTTAACTACTGGTAAACTAAAACATTTTTTATTTTTTTAAATATATTTTTGTTATGTGACCTCCTGAGAGGTCGAGTGCAGATCTTTCTAGTCGACACCCGTGGGCAACATGCGTGCCGGGATGAGAGATGGAATGGATGAAGATGAATGAAACTGGACAAGGATGTGGAAGGAAGCGGCCATGGACTGTCAGAAGGTACCGTCCCAGTATTTGCCTGGTAATGAAAATGGGAAACCACGGAAAACCATTTCAAGTAAGGCCGACGTTGGCGCTCGAATCCACGCGTCTACCGAGTTAGCAGAGAGCTTGACACCATGGCCTAACGCTGTGCTGTCGGTATTATTAATAATATTACTGTATTATTATTATCTTCAGTTATCAGGTTACAAATATGACAATAGTATTGTACCGAACTAAGTATACAGAACTAGTTAATCTAACTACGTTCATTTAGTCATTTTGCATTTCTGTTGTTGTTGTTGATTCAGTTAGAGGCTTTGCGACACCATAGTCATGCAGTCACGTGTAATTGTGTGTGTGTGTGAAATCCCTCTGATAACCTGTGTCATTGTGATGGCTGTGGTAGTGTATGTGCTTGTAATTCAAGCTAGGATCTGGAAGGAGATGACTGTGGCTTTAATTTAAGACCATCCCAGCATATGGCTAGAGTAGAAGTGGAATGCCACAGAAAACAATTTCTAGGACAGCTGAGGTGGGAATCGTACCCATCTCTTCATAGTTCATCCCTCACGAGGCTGAGTGTACCCGTTCTAACCCTCAGATTAAAATACATTTGTTGGTAGAGCAGGGAATTGGAACCCAGGACCTTTAGATCTGGAGTCTCAATACGTACCCTGAGATGACAGAATGCGGCAGCATGCATTTTTCTTGTTGGTTAAAGCATGGAGACACGTGCAAGATAATGATTAGACTCTGTATTTAATGTTATTGCAGTACGACACAGAATATATTGTACTACTAGATACCAATAGGGGATCTTGGAGGCGATCACTCCCTAGGTTTTAGAACTCGATCATTCATCCCACATTCAGTTAGAGAGCCCCTAAATGACTCAATGTTAGTCTCTATGCACAGATTACATTTGCTACTACCACCTTGTAGTGTAGCGGCAAGCAAACTTGTCTTTCTTTACTAATACCAAATTTGGGTTCGATTGCTATAGCCGTTTAGGAGTTGATAGGGGGGGGACACAGACAGACAGACACACATTTTCCCGGATCGATCTTATAAGTCTACTTTTTCCTTATTTTTACAAAATGCAAAAAGTAGGCTAAAAATTAACAGTGCTACGAAGACTGGACAAAGAGGAATCGCTCCAAAAAGTTGCCAAGGAACTCAATGTAGGCGTAACGACAATATAAGATTGGAAAAGAAATCGGAAAGACATTGAATCATGTACAGTGACTATAGATGGTGAAAACGCTCTTAAGAATCCAAAACATTGAAAAAGCGTAAACTTGAAATGCTTGACAACGCATTGTGGATGTGGTTTTACCAAGAAAGAAGGAAAGGAACCCCAATATCTTGAGTTCAGAGATACTTTATTTTAATGTAAATCCGTATTTTTCTGTACTTTCTGATAGTCCGACCTTTTTTGCGTTCCGACCATACCCTCAATCCCAAAGGTGACAGATTACAGGGGTTGTACTGTAACGTAATTCAAGATTTACTTGAGCTGTAATTCTGGTGTGTTATGTAGGGTAATTCCAGAAACTATTTCAGCACAGTGATAAATAGGTCACAAATTCCTTATACATTGATGTGCCAGGTCGGGGAATGATGCACATTGATGCTTATAATTAATCGGGATGATTGATATTGTAACTTTCAGTTGGTCAACACAATACAATCCCAATTGCTGGGACATGTAAAAAATAACCTGAAAAAAAAAAGTATACACGCAAATACTACCCACATATTTTATTTAAAAAAAAGGAACTGAATACTTGGGATGCGGGCATTATTCGAAGCAAGGTGATACCCATGGCGTCATTTGCCCGCCACGTACAATATACGATGAAAAGACACATCCCGCAGATGATGAAACTAGTAATGACCGGTGGAACGTCGTATATCTTACTTTGAACTCGCTAAGTTTGCGGCCGTGAGAATTGCAATCGACTTGCGAGTGACTCGAACCTTATTCCGGGTGTGCTTGCACTGTAACATCTCGATATCTACCCCCGCTGCCGATGAAACTGCGTCCAAATAATGGCCGGTGAACGCATGTTTTACCGTGAATATGCGAAATCCGCGATGGTGAGAACAGCAATAGACTCGTTCGTGACGCTGTTCTTTATTTCCGACCGTCCTTGCGCCGCAATACCGTATCTTGATATAGATTCTAGCAGTTGTCGAAAAATGTGCCCTAGCGATTGCCGGCGGAACTCTTGTTGTACCGTGAACTCCAAATTCAGCAGTACAGAGAATCACAATCAGTTTGTGAGTGACATTAACCTCATTTCTCGGCGTGCTTGCTCTGTAATATCGTGATACCGACTCCCACGGCCACCGAAAAATGTAAAATTATAAAATATGAATGTTTGAGAAATTAATTCCTTAAAATTAGGGTGCGGGGATTATTTGATGGCGGGTTGTATTTGGGTACCGGTATATACTGTACTTGAGATTAAGATACACATTTATATGTTATGGACTATAGACAGGGTGGAAACTAAGGGATGACATGTTTCGCTCGTCAAGCAAGCAACTTCAGACCCAAATACAGTATAATAATAATAATAATAATAATAACTATATTGATCTAGATGTTCCATCCCTTAAAACAAAGATCACCACCACCTGCTCCGCTCCATTTCTCTGGAGGTAAGAGAAATGAAGGATTAAGGTTTATGCAGGATTAATGGAGAGAACATAACAGGTCCTAGGGATTTTGCGTTATGCACATTTTTATCCAGTACAAATTCCACATGCCCTGACCAAATGAATGTCACTCAGCAGTAGGTCTTAAAATTCATATTCTATAGTTTTACATATTCTGAGCTTGGTCTCTCCAGTTCTCAGATAGTAATAGCTGAGATGCTGGATTGTGACATCGTTTGTACTCACCACATGGCCTCAAAACCAGGTACAACAGCAAGTCGGACAGCGAGATGATGCCAATCACTTTATCATCCTCATCCACCACCACCAGCCTATGGACCTGCAAGCAAATAATATAACTGTAGACTTCAAGGGGCAATAAACATGTGCAGTTATTGGGCATTAAGCTAACACCATTTCTGGACTGTGTACAGTGTGAGTGGGGTATGACTAGCCCACCTTTGAAGATGGCAGTTGAGATTCTTCCTTTCCTTTTTATGGTTTTCACTTTTATCTCTCTCCCTGCCTGCACCTCGCACCTCCGGTGGAAGACTGCCACAGGTCAAAAACCATGAATTTTGAGTTATGTGGTTATAAATATCAATTCTACGACACTGAATAGAAAACTGCCATAACTCAAAATTGTTAATATTTTTTATTAAAACACATAATTATAATCCATGAAAGAACTCTGTATGTTATTGTATAGTACTAGACAATGCTAGTAGTTAGTAATACGTTACTTTCACTTGAGTTATGCAAGTATTTATACTTTTCCTATTAGCTCAAAATCTTTAAATGCTTCTCCTGAAAGTGTGTCCTTTTTGACTTGTGGCAGTCTTCCACCGGGGGTGCGACCTGTCTGTCACTGTGTTTGTCCTCTGCCTGTGTTTATATCATCCTTTTCCTCTCCAGTTTACCAGTATGTAACTCAGTGGCAGCTGGCGGATAATTGTTTTGAGTGTTGCACTACTTTCATTAAGGGATAAGTCAATTGCGTGGTAAATCGGATGTACGACATTTATCAGGAATGTTGCAGTTCAGAGAACACCACATTGTCATCGGATTAAATGGATTATAAGTTAGTGTACATGAAAACCTTCACGAGAAGAAAACAACTCAAGTCATATACGGGGGCGAGAAGGAACTGTGAGTGTCACAAGTAAGTGCAAGGCTGTTGACGAAGCATCTCGGATGTCTCTGTTCGCGCCTCGGCTCCCTTGTTACAATCAGCGGGCAACGGCCAGCCGAGTTAACTGTTGGGATAGGACTTATTCGGTCTAGCATCTCTGCCATACCCTTCACTACTGAGATCTGGTCAGTGCTTGGGCCTGGCAACGACCAAACTGACAAGCCCTCCTAGACAATTGGCGCGCTTTGCTTTCTCAGACATTTCACAGTAACTTACTATAGGAATACCGACAGCAGTGGCTCCGCTCGCTAAAGCGCAGCCTTAGGTCATAGGGCCAAGCTCCCTGCTGACTCGGTCGACACGTGGGTTCGAGCCCCACCACCGGCCATCCTTGAAATGGTTTTCCGAGGTTTCCCATTTTCAACACCAGGCAAATGCTGGGACGGTACCTTCTGACAGGCCACGGCCATTTTCTTCCACTTCCTTGCCCAGTTTCATTCACCTTCATCCATTCCATCCCTCATCCCGATACGCAGGTCGCCCACGGGCGTCGACTAGAAAGACCTGCACTCGGCCTCTCAGGAGGCCACACGAGAAAAAAAACTACTTATAAGAATTCCTGAATTATTAAAGAACAAAATTATGAATTCCTTTACATATAAAAGGAAACATACAGCTTTTATTACTAAAAATATTATTACTGTGTTAATTGCTTTTCTTGAATTAATCTGGTTGTTGTGCAACACTGCAACCTTATTACCGGCCGCCGCTGATGTAACTGAAGAGGTAATGCTATGATGGTCGATATCACTAGTTTTGCATTTGGGCCATCCACAGTGAAAAGAATCACATAGGGATAGGTGTAGGAGATGCTGGGGCAGTTGGTGAGAAACGTCCCTTGTGTTAGGGACAGATGGATCCACTGGCAGAGGAGATGGTTGATTTTGTGCAAGCCTGGTTTGTATTAGGGGACACATGGTACATGGTGGGTGGCCCCCAGGTGAGTTTGATGAGCTGTTCTATGTACATCTTTACTCTTGTCCTGAAAATTACATTTTGTGGTCCGGGCGGGGACACCAAGAGCCCGCTGATGAGGCAGCTTGGTGTCCTAGGCGAAACCCTCACACAAGACACTGCACAAATCTAGAAAAATTGCTGAGTTTAAATCCACTGGCTGTGAAAGCCAATATACCATCTTTTTGGAAGCCTTCATAGGGAGGTTATGACTGCCTGAGCTTTTAGTTCTCGCAGTAAAGAGGCGCAGGTACGCTTCATAAAAAGGGAGGTAACGCATAGTTGGGGTCCTGGTGGGGACACCAAGAGTCCACTGATGAGCCAGCTTGGTGCCCTAGGCTAAAGCCCACACAGGACACGGCACAAATTAAGAAAAATTGCTGAGTTTTAATTCACTGGCTGTGAAGGCCAATACACCAAATTTAAAGCAAGTTGTTCATCCAGGTGAGAATTCATGAAAAGACTGGATTGCTGTGTTTTAGGAATATAGCACCTAAATCTAGATAAATAAAACTTGTAATATCCTCCTCCTCCTCAGATAATTGATCAATATAGTGAGAACCTCCAATTTTATACAAAAACCAAGGAGAATGATAAATGAAGGTTTTCAGCTATTGGGTCATGTATTGTATAAGTAGTTAGATGAAAAGAATGATAATTACCAAACCATTATAATCCAATTCTTGGAATCTTAAACTCACAGTGGGCTACTATCACACTGAGATTATGTCGGCATTGGCTAGCTTCACATGTGAACCCTTCACCAAGGATAATTAAGATGTGTTCCCCATTACATTAGAGGCAGAGCAACAGCATACACAGCTTCAGGTTGTGGCTTTGTGTTCCACATGCTTGGACAATTCAATTCTCTTCTTTCCATCTAAATGGCTAGTACTATTTGCCATCAATGTGGTCGTGAATTGTATTCTTGGAATGAAACAGAATGTTGCACCCCACCAATTGAGTGAACTCACCTCTGCTCGAACTATCTTCTCCATGACGGTCTGCAGAGTCTCGTCTAGCTTACATTTGTGGACACCCTCGAACCACTCGTTACGATGTTCGTTGGCCTTCTTTAGTGATACGTCCAGATTGTTGTATGTCTTCTCTGCGGCCAAGTTCTGTCAACACAATTTAAACAGCTGCTTTACGAGACATTATGCTATGGAGTGAATTACAATTTACCCCCTCCCCAGCTAGACTAGGGATTTTTTTTTAAATTATATTTTTATTTTATTTTTATATTATTTTAACATATGGCCTCGGGTGCCTGGTGCAAGCTTTGTTAATTGACACCCAGAGGGTAGCTTGCATGTCGAATTTCGTCGTTCCTTTGAACGCTATGAAAGTCAAGGAGGTTAGATATAGTTTCGTGATGGGTCGCGCACGGTCTTTATGGCCGGGGTGTATAAAATACAATTTTTTGTTGCAAAACACATATTATTATTATGGAAAAATATATCCATGAAACTAAATACCAGGTTTTGTACCGAAACACACTGTACTGTATTACTGAAAAAAAAAAAATCAATGAAACCCACTTAATATCTATTGATTTATTCATCCTCGGAATTATCAGGATTAGTGCATTCCACCCAGGTAACACATGTATGTTCCTTACGAAACATCTTCCAGATCCACCAATCGGTTGAACTAGCCTTGAAAATACAGCGAGTCCAGAATTATCAAAGGAAAATGGTCCCTGAGGCTGCATACCAGCGTACATGTACATCGTGTGAAACAAAGCTCTCCACTAACTGACTGGGAATGAAAGTGGGAACAGCAAACGCAGAAACGTGCAGTGGATGAGTCCATTGAAAGATTTTTTACACCTTTCACTTTTAAGACAAAATCTCGTTGATGAATGCCCCATTCCCATTATGCACTGCTTCAAGTGACAGAGAGGAAATGGTTGCTGCCCATCCTTCTGTTGAGACTGGGAGCCAAATCAAGATCATTGAAGAAGAGCTAATGATTGGATCGAGACATGCAAGACACTTCTGGAGATTATCCAGATTCTGTGTTTTCATCTTTTATCTCTCCCTCCATGTGCTGTCATTAGGTTTGTCCTTTTTGTGTTTTCCTATCCTTTTCCTGTTCATTGATTGATTGTATGATTAATCTTCACAAAACTCAATTATATAAATTAAAAGGAAAATAGTAAAATGGTTGTAGTAAAGAAAGAAAAATACCAGAAAGATATTCTCTGCCAATATTTTATTTTAGACTGAAAGAAAATTTGCAAACTAATAATGATGATGATGATAATAATAATAATAATAATAATAATAATGGTACTTGCTTTACGTCCCTTTTTACAACTGTGGCTTTTAGAGACACCGGGGTACCGGAATTTTGCTCCGAAGAGGATCTTTAATGTGCCAGTAAATCTACTGACACGGCTCCCTCACATTTGCGCACCCTCAAATGCCAGCTGACTGCGCCAGGATTCGATCCTGCAAGCTTGGACACAGTAAGCGAGAACGTTACCGCTGAGCACACAGCTAGCTAATTTACAAACTAGAAAGACAACATTTAAGTTTCATATTTAAACTCTTACTTTGGTTGGTTGGTTCCTCAGTTTAGGGGCTGCGACAACGTGGCCATGTAGCCCCGTGCACTTTGGGTGTGTGTAGAATCTGTCAGATAACCGGTATTAATTGTAATGGCTGTATTAGTGTGTGTTATCTGTAATTCAGGTAAGGACTGCAGACGATCAATTTCATGTAGTTCCTACTTTTGCTACCAATTGCTACCATCAATGACACCTAGCTGCAAACTTGGCTACTAGATGCAACCTCAACCGGCACCTGGCGGCGAACGTTGGAACTTATAGAGCGCTAATCTAATCTAACCTAAAATTTAGCTTCACACAATTGTAGTTAGTGGAAGGTTCTTTAACATGCCATAAATCTATGACATGGGCCTGCCGGTATTATTTCCCCTCCAAAGGAAGGCATTCTGGGGGATTTTTAACACTCTTAAAAAATCCGACGACTTTGGCCGGGTTTGAACCCGCGATCTTGGGCATAGAAGCTCAGCATGGTACCAACTATGCCACCGAAGCCGCCCAAAACTCTTACTTTAAACGTTCATTTGTAACACAAGGTACTGCGAATATGGTTAGATAAATTGATAGGTAGACAGACAGACAGCATTTATTTTATGAAACTACTAAACAAAGTTATACTGTACTATATTTCATGATTTCCCATTCTGATGCTTGGTCATACAATCATGAGTTTCCTTAAATTCATTTGGAGATATCTTGGAAGGATTTAGCTTATTACATATCGTAGTACATCCAGCCGTGGCTCTGAACCACTTTCACGGTTTTCTATTCACCTTGTGGGCTGATTTCTAGAAAAACCATCCCATCCTTCAGGCATTCTACTTTGTTTCAGTTCTATACCAGATGTCACCTTAGGGAGATGATTTGGTCAATTCCTACCATTTTTATAAATTACTCCGCACAAATTATATTGTCTAGTGTAAAGGTCAACAATATGTAGTAGAAGTGCAGGATTCTGAGAGCATGTGTGTGGAATCTACTGATAAGGCAGTAGAGGAAAGCTTGAGCCTGCGCATGTCTACTTGAAGGTGAGAGATGCAGTGAATGTGGATCTATTACTCACAATAACGTCGAACTTGGCGTAGATGTCGACCAGTCTGCCCTCAGGGTCCACGATGGGCAGGGCAGACACCCGCCTCTCCACAAACTTCTTGAGGGCCAGGATGATGGGCGTCTCCTCGCTCGCCGTCTCGATGTCGTCGAACGTGCCGATACGCAGCTCTCTTAGCGTCTTGCTCATGTAGCTGGGCTTAGGCAGGTCGTTGATCTGCAACGTCAAGACTATAATTTAGTCATTCACAAGATTTATACACTTTTAAAGTACTGTATGGCTTCAAGCTCATGATCATGATTACAAAGGCAACACTGAAAATGGTTTCAAACATTCCATAAAACTGAATTCCCTGACTATTACCAATTAGTTCTAACCAGCAACAACACCGAGTTGAGCGGCTTCAAGTAAATACCGTACAATTTCATTCTAAAGTGGCCTACAACTGGTCTACTAGAACTCAATGTGTTTGGTAGAGAACAACAATCCACACTTAGTAAGTACAATAATCACACAAAATTTTGATTTTGTCTCAATTAAGTTACAATGAGATGCATTAATTTTAAAGTAAACAATTAACTAGCGTCTTAAATTTCCTTTCGTGTCCAACAGATTGTTGGAAAGAATAGTGGAACGGAATTTAATCACATGACCTTACACGCATTTATAAGCGGCTCATGATGTCAAAAGTAGAAATTATGGCCCACTTACATCAAGTTTTAATGGTGTATGTTTTCACAATAGTCTAATAGATCCATCCTTTACAGAATACAAAACTTTTTCTTTCTAATGGTAAATTTATATTTTACAGATACGATAAATGCTCTCAAGAATTAGGTGGAAGTAAAGAAAGAGTTCTTCCAAGTTTCATTCAAGAGGTTTATGAAACAAAACGTTGACAAAGGATGGTTGTCCTGATTTCATCCAGTGCTTCGTTCACTTTAAGAAATTTTATTTCTAAAGAGATTCATTTGACACACTGGCTCACACAGTTTTATCCAGCAAAAATCTATGTTTTTGGAAAAAGTTTTTTTTTTTAGGAAAACATTTTTATAAGATTTATGTTATATATTAGGACATTTCATCAAGCCTGAAGAAGGCAAATATATGCCGAAACATGCATCTATAATGTAAAGTAGTAGAAATTCGAAATACTGTATTGAAAAGTGAAAACAGTAGAATTAAAGAGTTGAGATCATCCACACATGACAAAAAGCTTGTAGTTTAACGTGACCGTTAATCTAGAGATCATGAGCCACGGGACCTCCTTTTTTAACGTGGAATCCGAACCACAGGACATGGCATTTCACTTCGAAAATCTCACATGCACTGACTGGGAATCGAACCCGGACCGCCTTGGTGAGAGGCATACAGCTAGACCGCTGAGCCACCACGCCCCTCACATGACAAAGAGAAACAGCTCCAACATCAAGACAGGTGCTTTTGCTACAAAAAGGAATTCAACATATTTACAAAAAGGATACCATCAGTTAGTACTCACGTAAAGGAAGAGAAACCTGAGGATGCGCTTGTGAGTGAGGATGTAGAGCACGTTCCCCGTCTCAGGGTCAATGACCGGCAGCCTATGGATACGGTTGTGTATCAGCGTCCGGATGGCGTCATACAGGGAGGCATCGGGCGCGATGCTGACTAGAGGGATCACCTGCTTCTTGAGAACATCTGTGGCAAGGAACAAATAAACCCTGTTTTCATCTTGTTGCAGAGCAATACAATGTCCACACAACAAACATGTACACACCGGTGACAACCTTCTGCAGTGAATTTGTTCGAGTATGTGGTGAGGCTTCAAGATCAAGGTGACCGCTCTGGGCAGACAGATTTCAGTGGTGGGGTACAGCGACAGCAGTCACTTGTCACCCACAGAGCTGTCGACATCGCGTGTCAGTGCTTAAAATCTGTGCATGAAATAGTCTTGAGCCCGACGCAGTTAAGTGAGGGGTCTCTCCTCTGGCTCCCCACCACTCATACTGTACAGGGCTCTTGAAGCCTCACCACCTACTGGTCATACTCGAAACATTTCAAAGGGACTTTCAGTCATTTTACAATTATCCGGAAGCCAACTGAGACACTATAACTCAGTCGTCAAGCCATCTGTTCTGTATACTTCTGAGTGCCTTGTAATGCCAGAATGGGCCCACTCAGAAAACTGGAGTTAAAAGAGAGGAAGATCCTGAGGAGGATATTAGGTCCAATTAGACAGGAAGGAGGCATTTACATAATCCGTCATAATGATGAATTGTATGAACACCAGAAGGACATCATCACGTCTATAAGGAAAAGACGCCTGACCTTTTATGGACACTTGGCACGTCTGGATTCTGAAAGACTCACCAACAGGTTATTCACAATAACAGGAAGAGGCAAGGCTTCAAAGAACAAATGGATTGCATCAGTTAAGTCAGATATGGAACGACTAGATATCCCACTGGAACAAACTCGTGACCATCGGATGTTCCATCAGGTCATCCGACAGGGTGTTTTCCCAACGCCCCATACAAGTAAGAAGACTACAGGAGGGAGCTAAGTGGACAGAAGAAAGAAGACTGACTCATAGTCAGAAAATGAGGGACTATTGGAAGAAGAAGAAGAAGAAAGCAACAACTTTACCGAAGAGTAGATACGAGCCCCGTGGTCCTAAGTAGGCCTAAACGATAAAGAAAGAAAGCTTCATAAATAGGAGAGCTTGGAGGGCAGCAAGAAGAGCCTCATGTCAAGAATCCTTCCTCCCCGAATAAGAAACTTCCTATAGATTTATTCATTATCAATTGAACCTCAGGTAAATTAGGAAAATTGCATATACACAAAAGCCTACAATTCTAGCTTTAGAATTTAAAAATATAGCATTCTCTAGGAAAACTGAAACAATCGAACTGTCCTAGTAAGCCAACTAGAATTTGTGCATCTTTTCCCTTGCCCCTGAAAAGATGTTTCTTCCCATTGCAAAATTATCAACTGGCACCAATAATAATGAAGTGCATCAGTATGCTGAAACAGTTAAGAAACTGATCAAATTCTACAGGTGCATGTGCATGTTCGGCATCTCCGAGTGAAAGCAGGCATATACCGGTACCACATAAATGTAAATACTATTCGCATATTCTTTCCCAAAACTGGAGGTAAAAATTTGAGTGAAGATTGTCCTCTCTCCCACCAATATCTTGTGTAAGAACAACTCAGTAGGATGCAAATGAGGCTGAAATGATCCAAAAGTGAGACATGTTTGATGGATATATTCAAGCTGTTTCTTGTGAAATTCTTTCTTGCCTTCAGAACATCATCAATCATGTCCCCTCAAGATTGATGCACTTCATTGTTCACAACTTGTTTGGAGTGAGGAGCACTTCCATTATAAAAATCTGTCAGCAGCTCTGCACTGGATACAGAGCTTCAAAAACTATCGCATAGACCAAGGATGAAAGATTTTAAAGTGACTTGATGAAGAAGGGACCGACACAGTTTGAAATATGTACAAGTTATATTTGTAATATTTTAATTTGTAGCCTATTGACACAGTGAACTTAAGAGTTTGTACTTAATGGCATCTGCCATAGATGCAGTATTTGTCTAAAACACATCAGGCAATATATCTTAACTAGCGGACCCGTGCTAGAACTGTATAATGGGTTGTGTGCGTCCCATGTGTACAGACTACCTGTCCGATTCTAGTGCTATGCGAGCAGTACGCGACACAGTTCTGCAGAGGCTATCGTCTTGTTTATTTGTTTAAAAGCACTTTATAAACAATAAATATATTTCCGTTGACTTTTCAAGAACTGCAACATTTTTTCTGTACTATCGAGACAATTTTGAAGATTTTGGAACAAACCACACCTTAGGAGCTTGAGTTTTGTGAAGCATACACTTTAGCGTATTATATAATAAGACATTCTACGACCACTACGATTGGATTTAAGTGGTAAATAACTTACGATAATATATAAAATTGCTTCTAAATGCAAAATTAATTGTTCTCTGCAAAATAAATAAGACATTGTTTATTTTCCACAAAACAAATTTTAAATATAACAGTCAAAACAACTTGAAATATTTATTTGTGTGTCAAAATTAACTTTAGTTTGGGTGGACTGTGTTAAAAAGTTTTCAACAATAGGGATTTTGTCAATGAACATTTTTTTAAAATAAAATGAATGTTTTATGTACAAATATACTGTATATTTACACACTTTTTATATATATGTCTGCATGCTAAGTACTTCTGAACATTGAAAGCAAGCTGTAGATAAACGCCAGAGGCATTAACTAAGCCAAGCTCAACCACGACCTCCACCCTCTCTAAGGTGCAACCAATGTGGTCGTTTGTTTCATGCCCAGATTGGCTTGATAAGCCACCAAAGACATCTCCATGCTTGAATGGATATTGAAGGAGAATTACACGAGAGAACTGAATACTCGGACACGAGTATCAGCAGCCGCCGCCGCCACCGACTTCTGTCTTAGTTTTCTATAGTATTTTCTAAATAATATGACCAAAAAAAATATATGGTTGAGCTATATTATTTTAGTTCTATTTGCTACACTTACAATTGCACAAAATAGATATTTTTAACAAATTTGCTAAAAAAATACTAAATTTGAAAGTTCATAGATGCTACAAAACCCTAAATTTTCCATTTAGGATTTTTAAATGTTAAAACCATAAACTCTGATAATACTGTTGATCAAATATAAGTCAGAATTCATTGGAAAACAAAGTAAGACACAGCTGACCTACCACGACTGTTACTAGAATGACTAATAATTAACAGGATCTAAAGTGTTCTAATGCAATTAATACTTTGTAAAAATTTGTAACAAATACAGTATTACTACTGTATAATATCTATGTAGGAAAACACAACAAAGTAAACATGCGATCAATCAATGGACAAACACAATGGCTGCAGGTTCAGGTGGAGGGAAAGATAAAAGTGAAGAACATTTTAGAAAAGAGAAACCCAGACATATTGGCATCTTTTAAATTTGGGCAAATCAATACCATAGCATCAGAAGGGCTTGTTTCGACCTCCCAGTCTCGATCAGGAGGGCAGGCATACACCTTTCCCTGCTGCACATCGTGACGAGTGACAGTAGACCTGCCCTGGGAGGTTGAAACATCCTCATTGGCGGTTATAGCATCGAAGAGGTATTGATTGGATTGATGGCGTGAATATCCATCTTTGAAGACTGCGATGGGTCCAGCTGTCCTCTCCCGAGTGTTTTTCCCTTTAAATCTCCCTCCGCCTGCACCTGCCTGTCATTGTGTTTGTCCTTGATCTGTGTCCTTTACCTGCCTATTGATGGACTGTATTTAGCACTTGCAATAATTTGGGTTTACATCACACATATTAAAAACCCAAAATATTACAAGATGTGCAGTATTTTGGGCCTTGGAAGCCTCTATCCAACAGTTAACTGCTCCCCTCGAATTGAAAGCAAGTCAGCATCTTGGAAGGTGGGCAGAATGTAAAATTAAGGCAGGCCGTGAGATACAGGGGATGAGTCGATACTCACTTCTCCACGTGTCCAGTTTGTGCTCCTCCAGCTCGTCCATGGTGACGGAGGGCGACGTGTAGTACATCTGCAGGATCTTGATGAAGTCTGTGATGGTCAACATCCCCACAAACTGCTGCCGTCCGCTGTCCCACAGGGGTGCTGCCCTCACTCCTGAGAACAGCACAAGCATGGGCTATGGTATTTCTAGTCTGCACTCAAGGGACAGTCTAAACGAAAGGTACCAAACTTATTTCACTTACCGTACACCCTCACTACTTTTATTGACTAAACAAACTTTGTTGACAGCTTAATAAAGCTACTTAATAAAATTTTGAACAATTAATTGCCATAGACATAAGGTAAAGTTTCTGCCCAGATTTGGCATCCAAATGGCTACTCCGATCATCGTGAAAATTTGGGAACAAGTATACGGTATTACTTTTCTGGGTACTGGATAGGCTACATATATCATTTCAGGATATTATTGGGGGATCGAGGGGACATTTTGGATCTTTCATTTTGGAAGGTCTAAACATGTTTTTAAATTTTGTTCTTTACTTTGAGGGGCACATGGGGGAAATGCACAATTTTTCCCCGAATTATTTACTCCATAAATTTAGGCTGCACTAAATGCCGTTTCAATATTTTTTTATTTTTTTTATGGGAACTCAACATGCATTCAAAGCACAAAATAACCTTTACATTATTCACAGAAATTGAAATGAAGACTAGGAGGTTTGGGGGAGGGGCAAGACTGTCTGACCAAGTTTCCTCTACACATCACTGTTCTTATCAGGATGAGCATTTCTGGCCCCTGAATGGATGGGTTATATGTCATTTCCAAAATTATAGGGACACAGGGGGCCATCAATCCTGAACACTAAACCAATGATATGTCATGTTAAAGGTCATTTCTAATTTTAAACAGCATTTTCAAATATTCATGTATTGCTTTATTTTTTTATTTTTATTGATGTATAACATCTTTCCGCTCGGTTGCTGGATATTTTTAATGTGTGACATCCTTCCACTCGGTTGCTGTATATTTTTGTGTGGGGGTGATTTTGTAAAAAGGGACGGAAATGCAACAAAAACAATGAGTGCGCGCGGTGGCGCGGTACAACAACATACTGTCGGCCATGTGGCTATGTGGAATGTAAATCGCATACGGTTTACGTCAAGATTTGGAGACTCTATTAAAGATATTCCTACAATAAATCATCTTCAAACTATCGTTCTTTGATGTGAAAATATTCATTATATCATATTTGCTGAAAACAATTATGATTTATTAAATCTTACTACTTTTACTGTATTCTTATTTAATGTAAGCACTCGAGGTACTGTCGGCCAAAACACAGCACTATTATATCATCTTTGCGGAAAGGATTTGTAACTGGAGTTATACAAGTAGTTATTGCAGAAATAATAGTAATGAGAACTTACCGATGGTAATAACACGAAGAAATCCTGCATGTTTGCTGGCACAAGGTAGCACTATGAGTTCATTCTTTAAAAAATGCGAGTAAGTAATATGGAATTATTCGAATAACATGTCAGATGTTACACATCATATTTAATTATGCGACTTCTATAAGGCTCATTTTTGCACCTCAGAGTTGTTTGAGAGTTTATGAAAACCTCTTCCTCCAGGTGGGGACAATGCTCAATGGTGGGAGTTACTCCGAATACGGTTGTATTGGTTGAACAGATAAGGTACTGGAAGAATGTTTGTTTAGGTAGTGTTTTATTGTAATTAATAATTTTTCAATTAAATTAGAGGACGAAAATGAGGTTAATTAAATTTTTGAGATAATACTGTGATGGTCCCAATTTGTGACCAGAATGAAATAATTATATATATTTTATTTTTATTTATTTATTTATTTATTTATTTATTTACATTGTTTAGACCCGAAGGACCACATTAAGCAAATTATGTTCTGGTGCTGTTCTTCTTGTTCTTCCAGAACTCCTTCATCATCTCACTGTGTCGGACTCGACGTTCCTCCGTCCATCCTTTCCCTGGTCTCCTTGGTCGATCTTCATGTGTGACTTCCCAACTGTGGATCTTATGTCGGAATGTCATTGGTATGATGTTGGCACTTTCGAGATCAATTTGGACTTGGGTAACCCAGACTGTTGTCACTTTAAGTTTTCGTAAGTAAGTCAATATTCTCTTTGTTAGCCGGTCGTCATTCAGTCTCATAATGTGGCCGTAGAATCTCAGTCGTCGCTTGCGGAAATCTGACTCGATGTTAGAGTATCTCTCTGTGATTGTGTGTGATTGCAGACGATATCCATCATCTGTGAGTTTAGGGCCCAATATTTTACGGATGATTTTATTATTATTATTATTATTATCAATATTTTTTAAGTTTACATTTTACCTTTTATTAGTTATTATGTTAACTAATATGTTTATATCTATTATTATGCGGTAATGTAGAATATTATGGCAATTAAAAGGATTTGGAGCGATACACATTATATTTGAAATAAGTTAGACGCTTGACTGAATATTATTTCTGAAGAAAATACGAACAAGAGAAGAAGAGGGTGTTCACGGAAGCCCGGCTTATCCACGGCTTCTTGGAAATGACATAAATAGACACTTATGTCTTTCACATCAAGTATTCTACCAGTATACAGATCATACTAAGAAGGGATTCTATGAAGACTTGCCACTAACAATGCTAGGCCGATGAATGAGTCCTTTGCAACTTTATACAAAAGGTGGGCTGGACCTCCCGAGAAATGCTACAAAGAAGTATTATCATTATTGATATGTGAAAGGCGGGCTAATATTGCCTAGCGACTTCAGAAGAGGGGATAGACACGTGCCTTACCTGGGAACGTTATATATATGACGGCCGCCCAAATAGATTATTATTATTGAATTGCTGGAGGAGAGGGAATGGTGCTGTTCGGAGCAGAAGAGTGGAACTTGTAGCGAGATGGAGTCTGTAACGCAGTGTTAAACTAGACAGTTGACTATTTAAGTATGTGAATTTGATAAGACATTCTGTCTTATCAAACTGTGACATGGTTGTGTACGAGGCTATTTTCACAGGGATGATTTATGGAATTTATTCCGTCATCCACATATAAGTTCATTACTTTGAGGAACTCTCTACGCAACAATCCAACTACAATGATCTTCAATGCGGTGAGCGATTTAAAACAGTTTTACTCCAGTCAAATCAGAAGGCTCTCATTCTTATTAAATTCAATCTATATTTTATTCAATTGACTCAGTATACTCCAATTTCCAATCGAGACCCATTATACAAGTAAATTCAGTAGATTCTTTAATTTAATTTATTATTATTATTATCTTTAGTATTTTATTCTTTTTGCACTTGCTGTTTTTATATATTAAATTCATTTTTTAAATTCAAACGTTTGACTGGTTTCCTTTAGTAGCTAGAAATTACTATAAGGCAACACCACACTCCTGAACTAATTATCGAAAGGTTAGATTACGTAAGTTTCACTACGGCTGGAGATAGGAATTTCGATGCTCTACCTCTGTTTAACCGAGGTTTAATATATTATTTTGATCATGATATATAAATGGTCTGGCGCCCTTGGCTACATATAATACTACACATTATGTACTTCTTTTTAGTGAAGCTGACAACAATACAGATACACTATTAGATTAATACACAATTAAATGTTTCATTTTGATCACCCAAAAGTGGGCGATTATTTAATTAATAAACTTTGCATTTTAACAGTAAAGAAGTTCATAAACCATTACTAATAACGCCCAACTACTGGGACAAGAAACAGCTCCCTAAACCATTACAAATGGCTGCCTCAACGAGGGACATTAAGTTCTCAAAACCATTACAAATGGCGCCCAACGTGGGGAAAGATACAGTTCTCACAAACACATTACAAATGGCGCCCAACGTGGGGAATTAAGTTCTCAAAACCATTACAAATCATTACAAATGGCCCCCAACTATGCGGCACGAAAACCTAACAATATTTACGGAAGGAGTGAGTGTAAATTCAGTGCAAATTGTCAGTGATTTTGGGGGAAAGTGAAGTGAATTAGTGTATTATTAGTGATTGATTTGGCGGAAAGTGAGGTGAATTTTGGAACGGTAAACTTTATACGGTGTACTTCGAGATGGCGGATGAGGAACAAAGGAAATTGAAGAGTAGGGGTAAAGGCGAGAAAGCTAATTATACGAAAGTTGATAGTGGTACTGAGGCTGAGAGTGTAGAGGATTATACCAAGATGTCGGAGGTAAATCTTGAGAGTAATCCTGAGAATAATCCCGAGGTTAACCCTGAGACTAATATAGAGGTACATCCTGAAATAAATCCTGAGACTAGTGGAGGGAAGGAGAAACAAAAGCCTTTGGATATTTCGGAAAATAAATTAGATGAGATCATGGGAATGTTTCTGGAGATGAATAGGCAAAATCAGGAGATAAGCAAGGCAATAGACAAGAAGCTAGAAGATAGCAATAAAAATAATCAGGAGATAAGTAAGCAAAATCAGGAGATGAATAGGCAAAATCAGGAGATGAGTAGGGAGATGAGAGAGGAAATAAGTAGGCAAAATCAAGAGATGAGTAGGGAGATGAGAGAGGAAATAAGTAGGCAAAATCAGGAGATGAGTAGGGAGATGAGAGAGGAAATAAGTAGGCAAAATCAGGAGATGAGTAGGGAGATAAAAGAGACGATATGTAAAGATAATAAAGAAATTAATCAGAAGCTAGATAAGGTGGAAAAGGTGAATGATGAGTTAAATAAAAAGTATGAGAGGATTAAGGAGAATATGTCAGAATTCAAAGAAATAATAAGAAAGGAATTGCAAAGTGAGTTAAAGAAAACCATAGCTGAAGTTAGGATAGAAGTGGGGGAAAAGTTTGAAGTTATAGGCAAGAAAGTAGAAGAGATTAATCAAGAGGTAAGGGAAAGAGTAGAAGACGTGAAGGTAGAGATTATGGAACGTAGCAAGAAAGAAGAGATGAAGATTAAAGACAAGATAGGAATAGAAGTAGGTAAAATAAAGAAAGTGATAAGCACTCAAGAAATAAAAATGCAGAAAATTATAGAGGAACAAAATAGGCAGACAAGGGAAGAAGTCAGAGCCTATATAAAGGAAGTCAATATGAAGTTAACAGAGATAGAGAAGCGTGCGTTTAGGCACAGTCAGAAAGACGAAAGAAGGACGGATATAGAAGAAAGCAGAAGCAAAAAGCAACAGTTAAAAAGGTCGTTAAGCTATAGTAGTGGAGACATGAAGGAAAGGCATGAAATTAGTAAGTCCAGAAGTAAAATTAAAGGGGAGAAAATGAAGTTGTTAGAGGAAATAAAGAATATAATGAGAGAGAGCGAGAAACATTATGAAGTGCAGTGGCGTGCCATAGAAGATAGAATAGGGGAAGTAATAGGGGCAAAGGCGAAATACAGTGTTACTATTGATAAATATAATACGGAGGAGGAAGAAACTATTGTTATGAGGAGAGAAGAGAGTGTAACTATAAATAAATATAGAAGCGAAGAAGAAGGTTATAAGAACTTAAAGAATGCCAGATAGAGTTGTTATGTAAGTCGGTATTACTATTTTGAGCGAACCGTATGACCTAAATATCCGTAATGATTTATTAAGTGAATTTATGGAGGTATCTAAAGAACCTACCGTTATTAATTTTAACTCAGTCTTAAAATTACAAGTGTTAGGGGCGTGTATCGATACACTTTTTGACAGTGGCTGTCAGGTTTCTTGCATCAGTGCAGCATTTTATAATAATAGGAAGGAAAATTGTATTAAAATTGAGGAAATTCCAATTAGAACTACTTTCGTGTTAACTGCGGTGGGCAAGAAATCTCACATAATTTCTAAACAAGTGGTAGGAGAAATTTTAAAAGAAAGTAAGATTGGAACACAAGTATGTTTTTTGATTCCAAATCTGATATATTCACTAATTATGGGTTCGGACAGGATGTCGCAACATTCTGCACAACTATGTTATAAGGAGGGTAATGTTAAATTCAGATGGATGGATAAAGATGTGATCATGTCATTTAATAATTCAAGTGAGTTGTATGGTGGTTCTAAGAAGATATGTATGATTGAGGAAGTATTAACGACTAAAGGAGTCGATATTTGTAGTGAGGTTATTGGTGAGATTGTTGGGGTATCTCTTGAGAGGGAACCTTGTTTTTTTTTACATTTTTAGGCAGTATGATGACGAAGGATTATCTAGAGGATTCCTTGCGTGAGGCTGCATTACAAAATGCGTTAGAGAGTGATCGTGTGGATCGATTGTTGGAGGTGTTGTAAGAGAATTAGTATATATTTGAGAACCGTATTGGATTAGCTAATTGCTACGAACATT
Organism: Meconema thalassinum; assembly: GCA_946902985.2. Lineage (NCBI taxonomy): Eukaryota > Metazoa > Arthropoda > Insecta > Orthoptera > Tettigoniidae > Meconema > Meconema thalassinum. The sequence continues at coordinate 379,884,863 of OX336394.1, read as the reverse complement.
CATTATTTGTACATGATCGCAGTATTTTTGTAGGTCATCGCTACCCCGTGCCTTACAAATTTCAGGAAGATGTAAGTAGGCAGATTGAAAGCATGTTGCAGGGTACAATTATAGAACCCTATATTAGCCCATATATTAATTCGTTAAGGGTAGTTCCCAAGTCAGAGAGGAAAGTAAAGCTATATTTTGATGCCCGTAATTTAATTAGGCAGACTTTTGTGAACAGTTACTATTTCAGTAGCTAGGATGGTAATGCAAGGATTTAAAGGTAAGTCATTTTTTGTAATGGAGAAATAAAATTTTATTGGCCATACGAATTTCGCGAAAGAAAGGTAATCTAGAACAGAAAGAAAGGTAATTTTGAGAGAGAAAGGTGAGTAAATACGGACTCCGCGAAAGAAAGGTAATTTTGAGAGAGAAAGGTGAGTAAATATGGACTCCGCGAAAGAAAGGTAATATGAAGAAGAAAGAAGTGTAATTTTGAGAAATAAGGTGAATAACTACGGGTGATAAAGAAAGGTAATCTGAAGTAGAAAGAAGTGTAGTTTTGAGAAATAAGGTGAGTAACTACGGGCGATAAAGAGGTGTAATCTTGAATAGAAAGAAGTATAATTTTGAGAAATAAGGTGAGTAACTACGGGTGATAAAGAGGTGTAATCTTAGGTAGAATTGAGTGTAATCATGAGAAATAAGGGGATCTTGAGTAGAATGGACTGTAATTGTGAGACATAAGGTGAGTAACTACGGTTAAAAAAGTGAGTAACTCAGGTCAAAAAGGTGAGTAATTAGACGATGCAGTAAAACGATTATACGGCACTTACAATGTGAGATCCTTAAGGAAATATGTATCATGAGTAATAGGAGTATAACTGATGGTAAGTAAGGAAAGTCGCTTAATATTAAGTGAATGATTGTGGTCTGAACGAGCAAGTAATGGCGAAGTGTTGCGCCGATCTATGATATTGTGTGTCTTGAAGAGCACAGAGGAAATATAAAGCGTATTTTGTCGGCTATATGCTTGTGTATTTGAGTGTGATATATATATACATATGTGGGGTAAATTAGCGCACTACATTTGCACTGAAAGATGTTGCCTTAGGTAATATAAGCTAATCAAGTTTCATTTTTTCTATAATATGCCTGTGTTACTAGATACATATAATTCCTGAGAGACTGGAGTAGATCTGGTTATTCGCATCACATACCAAGTGTTGTGAAGTGATTAAGTGAATTAATCAGTTGGCAGTCCCACCAACTAGCCATAGTGTATTCAGTTCGACACCAGGCTGAAAATTGAATTCTACATCTTCAAGATATAAGGCAAAGGTGTATGCCACCCAAATATACATAAGTGCAACGATGACTTATGTCCAAAACAAGAATATAAAAGTGAAGGGTATTTTGATGTACATTGTTTACAGGTCGCTTTAATTATGTAAAGAAGAAAGAAAATACATTATGAACAGTGAAAGACTGACATGATGAGTTTTTTTTAATATATTAAACTTGAAGGGTATAATATTTTTATGTTGGTAATTGCTTTGAAGAGTATAATATTGTCGATGTTTGTATTTTCTTTGAAGGGTATAATATTTCATATTTGTACAAGTGTTGAAGAGAAGTATGGCGATATGATTGTTGACAAATACCGTAATTCTCTGGGGCGAATTGTGATGGTCCCAATTTGTGACCAGAATGAAATAATTATATATATTTTATTATTATTATTATTATTATCAATATTTTTAAGTTTACATTTTACCTTTTATTAGTTATTATGTTAACTAATATGTTTATATCTATTATTATGCGGTAATGTAGAATATTATGGCAATTGAAAGGATTTGGAGCGATACACATTATATTTGAAATAAGTTAGACGCTTGACTGAATATTATTTCTGAAGAAAATACGAACAAGAGAAGAAGAGGGTGTTCACGGAAGGCCGGCTTATCCACGGCTTCTTGGAAATGACATAAATAGACACTTGTGTCTTTCACATCAAGTATTCTACCAGTATACAAATCATACTAAGAAGAGATTCTATGAAGACTTGCCACTAACAATGCTGGGCCGATGAATGAGTCCTTTGCAACTTTATACAAAAGGTGGGCTGGACCTCCCGAGAAATGCTACAAAGAAGTATTATCATTATTGATATGTGAAAGGCGGGCTAATATTGCCTAGCGACTTCAGAAGAGGGGATAGACACGTGCCTTACCTGGGAACGTTATATATATGACGGCCGCCCAAATAGATTATTATTATTATTGAATTGCTGGAGGAGAGGGAATGGTGCTGTTCGGAGCAGAAGAGTGGAACTTGTAGCGAGATGGAGTCTGTAACGCAGTGTTAAACTAGACAGTTGACTATTTAAGTATGTGAATTTGATAAGACATTCTGTCTTATCAAACTGTGACATGGTTGTGTACGAGGCTATTGTCACAGGGATGATTTATGGAATTTATTCCGTCATCCACATATAAATTCATTACTTTGAAGAACTCTCTACGCAACAATCCAACTACAATGATCTTCAATGCGGTGAGCGATTTAAAACAGTTTTACTCCAGTCAAATCAGAAGGCTCTCATGCTTATTAAATTCAATCTATATTTTATTCAATTAACTCAGTATACTCCAATTTCCAATAGAGACCCATTATACAAGTAAATTCAGTAGATTCTTTAATTTAATTTATTATTATTATTATTATTATTATTATTATCTTTAGTATTTTATTCTTTTTGCACTTGCTGTTTTTATATATTAAATTCAAACGTTTGACTGGTTTCCTTTAGTAGCTAGAAATTACTATAAGGCAACACCACACTCCTGAACTAATTATCGAAAGGTTAGATTACGTAAGTTTCACTACGGCTGGAGATAGGAATTTCGATGCTCTACCTCTGTTTAACCGAGGTTTAATATATTATTTTGATCATGATATATAAATGGTCTGGCGCCCTTGGCTACATATAATACTACACATTATGTACTTCTTTTTAGTGAAGCTGACAACAATACAGATACATTATTAGATTAATACACAATTAAATGTTTCATTTTGATCACCCAAAAGTGGGCGATTATTTAATTAATAAACTTTGCATTTTAACAGTAAAGAAGTTCATAAACCATTACTAATAACGCCCAACTACTGGGGCAAGAAACAGCTCCCTAAACCATTACAAATGGCTGCCTCAACGAGGGACATTAAGTTCTCAAAACCATTACAATACGAGTGTTTTGGATCATGTATATTACATCCTTTGACTATTTAAGTTAACCTGACTAGTTGCCACAGATATCAATAGCTTCATTCCCTTGTTGGGGATGTAGGCAGGCCCCGGGCTATAAACGGGCATACTGGGCATTTGCCCAGGGCGCCAAATATTAGGTGACGCTGGACGCAGAAAAAGGTTGACCCAACAATCCCAACATTAACAAGTAGTTCCGTGAAGAACTATACAGCCTATTTTCATATATCCTACTTATGTTAATTGCCTGTATCAACATACACAATTTCTGTTTGATTGCTGTAATAGATTCGTAGATATTGAGAACAGACTAAATATTTCGGATGGTCGCCATGTTGGATTTTATATATGTAGGTCCTAGAGTTATGTACTGTTACATGCAGATTATTGTGAACGTGTAGTATTCAAACTTCAATCGCATAATTAGGACACAAGAAAAAACAAGGAGATTTTAAAATTTTGCAGAGCTGCCATTTTGAGGTTATGGAAACAATTGAAATAAATTAGATGCCAGTGGATTAACATTCGTATAAGGATTTACTATACCAAGTTTCACTGCACGCGGATGGTTAAATTGCGAGAAACGTCCATGTGAATATAATTCGCGTCACCGCCATGTTGGATTTGTGATCACCAGGTTATTTAAAGTCCTATAGGTGAACTTAAGTTCATAGCCCCTATGAACATTAAAAAATGCAGTTTGATTGCTAAAATAGATTCGTAGATATTCAGTATCGTCTAAATAATTCGGATGGTCGCCATGTTGGATTGTTAAATGTATAGGCCATAGAGTCATGTACCATTAAAGGAAACTTATTGCGTAGGTTCATTATTCAAACTTTCACTTCGATCGCATGACTACATCACAAGAAATACAAACTTAATTTTAAAATTCGCACTGCCGCCATCTTGAGGTTATGTAAACAATTGAACTAAATTAGATACCAGTGGATTACAATGTGTATAAATATTTCCTGTACCAGGTTTCAGTGCTCTTGGAACATTAAATCGCGAGAAAGGTCTATTTAAAATTTTCAAATTCGCTTGGCCGCCATGTTCGTTTTGTAGTTAACCGGATTTTGAAAGTCTTATAGATGGACTTCCAGTAGTGCCCTTTATCTCCGTACAAAATTTTAGGGAGATACCGCTAATAGTTTCAGAGATATAGAATGCCGGTGAAATATTTCGCACATCCACCATCTTGTGATTATGTGAACAATTGAACGAAGTTAGATGTCGGTGCATAACAATGTATATAAACATATACTGTACCAAGTTTCATTGCGTTTGGTTGGTCAAATCGCGAGAAACGTCTATTTAAAAGTCGCAAATTCGCTTGGCCTCCATGTTGGTTTTGTAGTTACCAGGTTTTCAAAAGTCACATAAGTGAACTTATAGTAGTTCCCTCTATCACATTAGAAAATGTCAGGGTAATATCGGTAATAGTTTCGGAGATATTGAATGCTGGCGAAATATTTCGCACAGCCGCCATGTTGGATTGGTGAGTCGTAACAAAATTTGAAGGGCACGGTCGAGGTCGCCGGGAATAGTGCTATGAACTATCCGAGTTTCATTGAAATCACTCTTGCCGTTTAGATTTTATTAGGGGGGGGGGGACACACACACGAATCACACACACACACACGCAAGCACACACACACGGACAAAAGGTGATCTCATAAGCCTATTTTTTTCAAAATTGAAAATAGGCTAAAAATAAGTATGACATGGAACTCTTTAAAAAGTAGGATAAAATAACTGATATATATCACATACATTCGTATTATATATATGTTTAATCATGATTATATTATAATACAGTATTATAACTCTTTCAGACAGCAAATTAATTCTCTATTGTTGTTGTGTTGCGAAAAAGAAGTAACCCTTAGCACATACTTTTCTGACATCATAAATAAATTTGCAAAGTTAAAATCCAGAAGAAAAAAAATTTGATTTGAAATGTTTCTGTATATTGTACTTTTAAAATTTAACTTTTGAACTTTCAATCCTGGGTTTTATTGTGATTAATGTATCAATAAATGGCTACAAAATTGTATGAACGACTTACTTTTCTTATTATTTGATGTAATACAATATTAGTAACGTAGTTGTTTGAAAAAGAATCTATTATGCTATTTTTATAACACACAAGCTGTACCCGGCATGCGTTGCAATGCCAACCAAAGAAAGTGTTGGCGTTGAAATTCTGTTTCTTGAAGTGCTTTTGGATACACAACATGTTAACTGCCTCTAAGCTATCGTAAAATGGATTATCTAATTTAGAACCATTCGTGGAAGCGTGCACAACAACTTTCAAAAGTTTCATCGCTGTCACTCATTTGTTGAATCTACTCGTACGCTACCTGTTGTGAAATGGATTTACTAAGTCGAAACCCTTCCCTGGCGTGTACACAATAACTCATCAATGATTCATCGCAATCGGATGAATTGTATATGCACGTATACGGTGTTTTGTTTAAACGATTCGTGCGCTGTCACTCATTTGTTGAATCTACTCGTGCGCTACCTATTGAGAAATGTATTACTAAGTCGAAGCCCTTCCCTGGCGTGTACACAATAACTCATCAAGGTTTCATCGCAATCGAAGAATGTTATATGAACGCAATAGGGGATTTTGTTGAAACGCTTCGCGCGTCGTCACCCATTTGTTGCACCTACTCTTGCGCTACTTATTGTGAAATGAATTTACTAAGTCCCCTTCCCTGGCGGGTACACAATAACTGATCAATGGTTCATCGCAATCGGATGAATAGTATATGAACGCATACCTGATTTTGTTTAAACGATTCGCGCTCCGTCACTCATTTGTTGAATCTACTCGTGCGCTACCTACTGTAAAATGTATTTACTAAGTTAGAAGCCGCCACGTAAGTGTCCACAACATCTCACCCAAGTTTCATCGCTATCGGACTAATGGGATATGAAGACATAGGGGTCTGTATTGAAACGCTCCGCTTGTCGTCGTTCATTTGCTGAATCTACTCGTGTGCTACCTACTGTGAAATGTATTTACTAAGCCAGAAACCTTCCTTGGAGTGTCCACCATATATCACCCAAGTTTCACCGCTAACGGCAGAATGGTATATGACCTTATACGGGACTTTGTTGAAACTCTTCGCGCGTCGTCCCTCATTTGTTGAATCAACTTGTGCGCTGCATATTGTATAGGGGATTTACTAAGCCTAAAATTTTCCATGACGTGTACACAACATCTCACCCAAGTTTCATAGCTATGGACGAATGGTACATGTATGCATATGGGACTTGGTTGAAACGCTTCGCGTGTCGTCGCTCATTTGTTGATTCTACTCTTGCGCTACATATTGTAATATGGATGTACTCAGCCAGAAACCTTCCCTGGAGTGTACACAACATCTCACCCAAGTTTCATCGCAATCGGATGAATGGTATGTGAACGTATACGGGACGTTGTCGAAACGCTTCGCGCGTAGTCACTGATTTGTTGAACATAAACGTGCGCTTCGTATTGTAAAATGGATTTACTTAGCCAGAAACCTTTCCTGGAGTGTACACAACAATTCACCAAACATTTATCACTATCAGACGAATGGTATATGACTTTATACGGGACTTTGTTGAAACGCTTCGCGTGTCATCGCTCATTTGTTGAATCTACTGGTGCGCTACCTATTGTAAAATGTATGTACTAAGCCAGAAACCTTCCCTGGAGTGTACACAACATCTCACCCAAGTTTCATCGCTATCGGATGAATGGTATATGAAATTATATGGGACTTTGTTGAAACGCTTCGCGCGTCGTCGCTCATTTGTTGATTCTACTCGTGCTCTACCTATTTTTAAAGGGATTTATTAAGCTAGAAACCTTCCCTGGAGTGCACACAAAATCTCAGCCTAGTTTCATCGCTATCGGACGAATGGTATATGAACGCAAACGTGACTTTGTTGAAATGCTTCGCGCGTCGTAGCTCATTTGTTGAATCTACTCGTCCGCTGCCTATTGTAAAGTGGATGTACTAAGCCAGAAAATTTCCCTGCAGTGTACACAACATTTTACGCAAGTTTCATAGCTATCGGACGAATGGTATTTGAATGCATACGGGACTTCGTTGAAACGCATTGCGTGTCGTCGCTCATTTGTTGAATCTACTTGTGTGCTATCTACTGTGAAATGTATTCACTAATTTTGAAACCTTCACGTAAGTGTACACAACATCTCACCCAAGTTTCATCGCTATCGGACGAATGGTATATGAACACATACGGGACTTTGTTGAAATGCTTCGTGCATCGTCGCTCATTTGTTGAATCTACGCGTGCGCTACCTATTGTAAAATGGATTTACTAAGTCAGAAACCTTCCTTGGAGTGTACTCAACATCTCACCCAAGTTTCATCGCAATCGGACGAATGGTATTTGAACGCATAGGAGACATACACACCCACAGACAAACTATCACGTTACATTGATTTTATATATATAGATAAATAGATAAATGAGAGAAAGGGCACCAGTAGCCCATTTGCCCAGGGCGTCTATCACCTTAGCCAGGGGCCTGGATGTAGGCCTATGAGTAAACTGCATTTTGTCATGCATTTCCTTATCCAACATGTGGACGGCAACTCATTTACTTTTTGTTTCAGTGAATCTAATATCAGCAACACAGCAGACACATTTCTACTATCTGACCTATTGGCCTCTTGCCCATATTTTAGTAATACATCATCATACATTTACTGTTATAAACCAACTTGGTGCTAGTGGGGGATGTGATCTAGAATTTACTGTTATAAACCAGCTTGGTGCCAGTGGGGGATATGATCTAGAATTTAATGTTATAAACCAACTTGGTGCTAGTGGGGGATATGATCAAGAACTTACTGAGATAAACCAGCTTGGTGCTAGTGGGGGATATGATCTAGAATTTAATGTTATAAACCAGCTTGGTGCCAGTGGGGGATATGATCTAGAATTTAATGTTATAAACCAACTTGGTGCTAGTGGGGGATATGATCAAGAACTTACTGAGATAAACCAGCTTGGTGCTAGTGGGGGATATGATCTAGAATTTAATGTTATAAACCAGCTTGGTGCTAGTGGGGGATATGATCTAGAATTTAATGTCATAAACCAACTTGGTGCTAGTGGGGGATATGATCTAGAACTTACTGAGATAAACCAGCTTGGTGCCAGTGGGGGATATGATCTAGAATTTAATGTTATAAACCAACTTGGTGCTAGTGGGGGATATGATCAAGAACTTACTGAGATAAACCAGCTTGGTGCTAGTGGGGGATATGATCTAGAATTTTATGTTATAAACCAGCTTGGTGCCAGTGGGGGATATGATCTAGAATTTAATGTTATAAACCAGCTTGGTGCTAGTGGGGGATATGATCAAGAACTTACTGAGATAAACCAGCTTGGTGCTAGTGGGGGATATGATCTAGAATTTAATGTTATAAACCAGCTTGGTGCTAGTGGGGGATATGATCTAGAATTTAATGTTATAAACCAACTTGGTGCTAGTGGGGGATATGATCAAGAACTTACTGAGATAAACCAGCTTGGTGCTAGTGGGGGATATGATCTAGAATTTAATGTTATAAACCAGCTTGGTGCTAGTGGGGGATATGATCTAGAATTTAATGTTATAAACCAACTTGGTGCTAGTGGGGGATATGATCTAGAACTTACTGAGATAAACCAGCTTGGTGCTAGTGGGGGATGTGATCTAGAATTTACTGTTATAAACCAACTTGGTGCTAGTGGGGGATATGATCAAGAACTTACTGAGATAAACCAGCTTGGTGCTAGTGGGGGATATGATCTAGAATTTAATGTTATAAACCAGCTTGGTGCTAGTGGGGGATATGATCTAGAATTTAATGTTATAAACCAACTTGGTGCTAGTGGGGGATATGATCTAGAATTTACCGTTTTAAACCAGCTTGGTGCTAGTGGGGGATATGATCTAGAATTTACTGTTATAAACCAGCTTGGTGCTAGTGGGGGATATGATCTAGAATTTACTGTCATAAACCAGCTTGGTGCTCGTGGGGGATATGAACTAGAATTTACTGAGATGAACCAACTAGATGCTAGTGGGGATATGATCTAGAATTTGCTGTTATAAACCAGCTTGGTGCTAGTGGGGGATATAATCTAGAATTTACTGTTATAAACCAGCTTGGTGCTAGTGGGGGATATAATCTAGAATTTAATGTTATAAACCAACTTGGTGCTAGTGGGGGATATGATCTAGAATTTACTGTTTTAAACCAGCTTGGTGCTAGTGGGGGATATGATCTAGAATTTACTGTTATAAACCAGCTTGGTGCTAGTGGGGGATATGATCTAGAATTTACTGTCATAAACCAGCTTGGTGCTCGTGGGGGATATGATCTAGAATTTAATGTTATAAACCAACTTGGTGCTAGTGGGGGATATGATCAAGAACTTACTGAGATAAACCAGCTTGGTGCTAGTGGGGGATATGATCTAGAATTTAATGTTATAAACCAGCTTGGTGCTAGTGGGGGATATGATCTAGAATTTAATGTTATAAACCAACTTGGTGCTAGTGGGGGATATGATCTAGAACTTACTGAGATAAACCAGCTTGGTGCTAGTGGGGGATGTGATCTAGAATTTACTGTTATAAACCAACTTGGTGCTAGTGGGGGATATGATCAAGAACTTACTGAGATAAACCAGCTTGGTGATAGTGGGGGATATGATCTAGAATTTAATGTTATAAACCAGCTTGGTGCTAGTGGGGGATATGATCTAGAATTTAATGTTATAAACCAACTTGGTGCTAGTGGGGGATATGATCTAGAATTTACTGTTTTAAACCAGCTTGGTGCTAGTGGGGGATATGATCTAGAATTTACTGTTATAAACCAGCTTGGTGCTAGTGGGGGATATGATCTAGAATTTACTGTCATAAACCAGCTTGGTGCTCGTGGGGGATATGAACTAGAATTTACTGAGATGAACCAACTAGATGCTAGTGGGGATATGATCTAGAATTTGCTGTTATAAACCAGCTTGGTGCTAGTGGGGGATATAATCTAGAATTTACTGTTATAAACCAGCTTGGTGCTAGTGGGGGATATGATCTAGAATTTAATGTTATAAACCAACTTGGTGCTAGTGGGGGATATGATCTAGAATTTACTGTTTTAAACCAGCTTGGTGCTAGTGGGGGATATGATCTAGAATTTACTGTTATAAACCAGCTTGGTGCTAGTGGGGGATATGATCTAGAATTTACTGTCATAAACCAGCTTGGTGCTCGTGGGGGATATGAACTAGAATTTACTGAGAGGAACCAACTAGATGCTAGTGGGGATATGATCTAGATTTTACTGTTATAAACCAGCTTGGTGCTAGTGGGGGATAAGATCTAGAATTTGCTGTTATAAACCAGATTGGTGCTAGTGGGGGATATGATCTAGAATTTACTGTTATAAACCAACTTGGTGCTAGTGGGGGATATGATCTAGAATTTGCTGTTATAAACCAGCTTTGTGCTAGTGGGGGATATGATCTAGAATTTACTGTTATAAATCAGCTTGGTGCTAGTGGGGGATATGATCTAGAATTTGCTGTTATAAACCAGCTTGGTGCTAGTGGGGGATATGATCTAGAATTTGCTGTTATAAACCTGATTGGTGCTAGTGGGGGATATGATATAGAATTTACTGTTATAAACCAGCTTGATGCTAGTGGGGGATATGATCTAGAATTTGCTGTTATAAACCAGCTTTGTGCTAGTGGGGGATATGATCTAGAATTTACTGTTATAAACCAGCTTGATGCTAGTGGGGGATATGATCTAGAATTTGCTGTTATAAACCAGCTTTGTGCTAGTGGGGGGGATATGATCTAGAATTTACTGTTATAAACCAGCTTTGTGCTAGTGGGGGATATGATCTAGAATTTGCTGTTATAAACCAGCTTGGGGCTAGTGGGGGATATGATCTAGAATTTGCTGTTATAAACCAACTTGATGCTAGTGTGGGATATGAGCTAGAACTTACCGAGATGAACTATCTAGATTCTAGTAGGGGATATGATCTAGAATTTACTGTTATAAACCAGCTTGGTACTAGTCGGAGATGTGATCTCGAACTTACTGAGATAAACCATCTAGATAATAATAATAATGATCGTGTGGCCTCCGGAGAGGCCTAGTGCAGGTCTTTCTAGTTGACGCCCGTAGGCGACCTGCGCGTCGTAATGAGGATGAAGTGACGATTCAGACGGCACATACACCCTGTCCCCGAGCCACGGGAATTAACCTCAGGAGATTAAAATCCCTGATGGCTCGGCCGGGAATCGAACCCGGGGCACTTTGGGCCAAAGCCTAGCGCGCTAACCATTTAGCCACAGAGCCGGATACTATCTAGATGCTAGTGGGGGATATGATCTGGAATTTACTCTTATAAACCAGCTTGGTGCTAGTGAGGGATGTGAACTAGAACTTACTGTTATAAACTAGTTTGGTGCTAGTGGGGGATGAGATCTAGAACTTACTCTTATAAACCAGCTTGGTGCTAGTGGGGGATATGATCTAGACATTACTCTTATAAACTAGCTTGGTGCTAGTGGGAGATATGATCTAGAATTTACTGTCATAAACCAGCTTGGTGCTAGTGGGGGATGTGATCTAGAACTTGCTGTTATGAATCAGCTTGGCGCTAGTGAGGGATGTGATCTAGAAATTACCGTTATAAACCAGCTTTGTGCTAGTGGGAATGAGATCTAGAACTTCAATTTATAAACCACCTTTGTGTTAGGGATGAGATCTAGATAGCACTTACCATTATAAACCAGGGCGAAAAAGGCCTTCTTGACCAGTAACTGCGTGTCAAATACGACCAGCTTGGCGCTAGTGGGGATGAGATCGTAACACTTGTGGAACTTGAAGAACTTCACAAAGATCTGACTCTCATCCTCCTCTGAAACACAAGATAGATGATATTCGTCAGAATAGGCAACACAGCATTTAACAAAAACTTAAGTAAAGAATAGCAAAGATCTGACTCTCATCCTTCTCTGAAATACAAGAGTAGGCCTACCGGTACTTATAACAACGATGGTTAGCAGGATAAGTAATTTGACATTGCTTAATATAAATAGAAGCTAAACAAAATCAAATTGAATGTTCATAACAGTAAAGGGAATGTGGAATTGTTCCAGATTTTTCGAATAGAACAACTGAAATTGGCAAATTGGTGATACATTGGATACAACCTCCGACGATGCCTGCAGTGGTTTAGTCGCTGCAGAATGGGCCACGTGTATTGACGATAACTTTATGAATGATGGCATAGAGCTAGAATGGAGGAGGATATTTAAAGATGGTCAAATAGACGTTCACGATGGCCAGTTGCGTAGGTTGAACGCAAGAATGAATGAAGTGGTTCGCGAGAGACGTTGGTTCACGATTTCTGAACTGTCCAAAAAACCTTCCCAGAATTCCAAATTCAGCCCCCCTACACCATTGTCACGTAACCCAAGGATTTCTCAAACAATTCCGATGGGAAGTGTTTGATTACCCACTGTACAGTCCTGATCTGGCTCAACAGACGGCAACTTACTGTAATGGAAAGCTGGTGCACTGGTGTGGCGAATGTTTCAAACTTTATGGCAATTATGTGGAAAAGTTCAGGTAGCTTAAATGTATAGTTAATTTTGTCAATAAAATAATTATTTTGTTATTCATTCGTGTACTGTGACGAAGAATTACCTCATTAATTAGATTTTTTTCCTTTCTCAGACTGTGGACAGAAGAAAGGAAGTTCCAAATCCAGGGAGGGAGTGGGATGTTAGAAGTGACTTCTCCTAACCCTCACAGCTCATGTTCATAAAACTATTTTACATGTTTACCCCCGCTAAAACCACCTCAGATAATAATGACAAAGTGGCCATTGTAAAATTTAATTGAGTTGAAAGCAGTTGGACAGCATTATCTTACACTATTAGATATAGGATATGAGCGATAGGTAATCTTCGTTCATGACAGAATATCGCAGCCCTTTGATTGTTTTATTAACACCGTCCAGCTTAACCTTTCATTTAGCTTGCTCTCCAGTCTGGAATGTTGTTTGTTGTTCATGCTTTTGGCAAATGTCCAGATCGTCAGCGAAACTCTAGTCTGCTGGTCAGGTCCTGCTGTAAACACGAGAGAGTTAGATTCTACGCAACCTCTCGTCTCACAATATGATGATGATGATGATGATTGTTTTAAGGGGCCTAACATCTAGGATATCGGCCCCTAATGTTCTGGGTGATAGCGAAAATGTCAATGAAGTGGAAACCAGAACGAAAATTAAGTGAGAAGGAACTCAGATTGAAACTACTCACAAAATGGCCTTAGAACAAACGTACTCACAAAAGGAATATATTGCAAAAAAAAATGTACGTAAAGTTTAAAATACGTACAAAATGCAACGTAGAGTCGAAATACTAACAAAATGCAAGTGAAATTCAAAATACTTACAAAATGCAATTGACATTCAAAATACACAATGCAATTTAGATTGAAAAATGCGCATTTCAGATTCCAAATAATCACAAAGTGCAATTGACATTCAAAATACTTACAAAATGCAATTGAAATTGAAAACGCTTACAAAATGTATGGTTGATTCAAACTACTCAATTGGATGGACAATAAATACTTACAAAATGCAATTTAGATTGAAAATACTTACAAATATAATTCGAAATACACACAAAATGCAATTGAGAATCAAAATACTTGCAAAATGCGCACCCTACTAAATGCAATTTAAATTGAAAATACTTGCAAAAAGCGGTTTAGGTTGAAAATACAAAATGCAATTGAAATTCAAAATACTCACAAAAGTCCCAGCCCCTATACTGAAAGACTTACTAAACAGCAATTTAGATTGGCAATCCTTACAAAAAGCAATTGAGGTTGAAAACACTCACAAAATGCAACGGAGATTGAAAACACCTACAAAATGGAGTGTAGATGAAAAAAAAAAGCTAAATGGAATGTAGATACACGGGGAGCTAATTAACAAAAACAGTGCGGGAATCTTAAAGAGAAAAGGAAATATAATGAAAAGAAAAGAAGAGTTCTGACCCCTCGAAGAAGGAGGAATCAGGAAAGATGAGACAAGGGCTAATTAAGGCGGGAAAGTGAAAGACTCCCTAGGCCTCGGATACCCTAATACCGTTGGGGTCGGAAAAGAACAAGAGTTGACCAAGGGAGGTCGACAGGAAAGAAGACTGAGAGGAGCCCGGCACAAGTAAGTGAAAGCAATGCCGGACTCAGCTGGGGTCCCGTGGTCGCCAACCCACGACCCACTAGATGTGAGCCCCTGGGGGACGTCTCACAACATCTTACACGGGGACGTCATCAAATGATGAATAAGAAAAAATACTCGGGTTAGTCCAAAAACGTTCTAATGGGATCCCCCCCAATCAAACATGAAGGGGTAAAGGAAATTGTGCACTACTGTACAGTAGTTTGGGGACCGTATTGATCATGAAGATTTGTTACCTACCATAGAATGATTAAATAATGCTGATCAAAGCAAATTTGAGAAAGGTTTACATTCCAAGTGGGGGAAAAAATCTTGCCTTTGCAGCAAAAGAAGCCATTTCAAATGCTGTGCATATCTATCTATCTATCTATATATAAAGCTCAATGTTTGTCTGTCTGTCTGTCTGTTATGTATACAAATCCACACCGTTTCACCGATCTGAACCAAAATTTGTATACTTATCCTTCGGAACCCTGCGGGTAACCCTGTCCACTTGAAATTTCCGACAGACCACCCCATTCTCTGCATTTAGGCCCTTTGACCCAAATCCACACCGTTTCACCGATCGGAACCAAAATTTGTATACTTACCCTTTGGTACCCTGCGAGTAACACTGTTTGCTTGAAACTGCGGACAGACCACTCCATTCCCTGCATTTAGGCCCCTTGGCTCAAATCTACACCGTTTCACCGATCTGAACCAAAATTTGTATACTTACCCTATGTAACCCTGTGAATAACACTGTCCACTTAAAATTTCGGACAGACCACCCCATTTCCTGCATTTAGGCCCTTTGGCAAACATCTACACCGTTTGACCGATCCGAACCAAAATTTGTATACTTACCCTTTGCAACCCTGAGGGTAATCCTGTCCACTTGAAATTTCGGACAGACCACCCCATTCTCTGCATTTAGGCCCTTTGACCCAAATCCACACCGTTTCACCGATCCGAACCAAAATTTGTATACTTACCCTTTGGTACCCGGCGAGTAACACTGTTTGCTTGAAACTGCGGACAGACCACTCCATTCCCTGCATTTAGGCCCCTTGGCTCAAATCTACACCGTTTCACCGATCTGAACCAAAATGTGTATACTTACCCTTTGTAACTCTGTGAATATCACTGTCCACCTAAAATTTCGGACAGACCACCCCATTTGCTGCAGTTAGGTCCTTTGGCAAAAATCTATATCGTTTCACCGATCCGGACCAAAATTTGTATACTTACCCTTTCGAACCCTGCGGGTAACCCTGTCCACTTGAAATTGCGGACAGATCACCCCATTCCCTGCATTTAGGCCCTTTGGCACAAATCTACACCGTTTCACCGTTCAGAACCAAAATGTGTATACTTACCCTTCGGTACCCTGCGAGTAACATTGTCTGCTTGAAATTGCGGACAGACCACTCCATTCCCGGAAAGAGGACAGGGTCCGTCCCAAAGGCAATGGAAAAAAGGGGTAAAACCGGACCCGCTCAGGAAACCCTCAGGGTTGCCAGCTCCCGAACTCACCAGCCATGAGCCCTTGAGGATGTAGCACTATCCAGGGTGCACCAGAAGTGGTGGGGCTACACACACCCTGCCTCCTTGAGGGTCTTGAGCAGAAGACATGAGATATTAAGAAAAGAAAAAGAAGGCTGACACCTCGAAGAATGAGGCTATCAGGAATGATTAGACAAGGGCCAATTAAGGCGGGATAGTGAAAGAGTCGCTAGGCCTCGGATACCCTGATACCATAGGGGTCGGAAGAGAACAAGAGTTTGACCAAGGGAGGCTGACAGGAAAGAGAACTGAAAGGAGCCCGGCACCAGTAAGTAGAAGCAATGCCGGACTCAGCTGGGGTCCCGTGGTCGCAAACCCACGATCCACAAGTTGAGAGACCCTGGTGGGTGGAGGGGGGAGGAGGGGGCCAGGTGTGAGAATAGCTTGCTGATTCATCGCGAGTTGACATGAGAGGAATGTCCAGACCCCGCCGTGTTACCTGGTATTGCTGACTATGCTGATGTTCATACAGGGTCTTTGCTCAAACCACTGTAGGGTTATGAAAGACTGAGTGATTCACCGGTCAATGTGAACAGGACCGGGAACCCCCCCGAACGTCTGTCATCATATATCGTCATCATCTGCGATTCGAGCAGCTTGGACCCGAGCAGTACTCGATAAGCTCTTTCACTACACGCATCGAGTATAGGCCTAAGCCAGAAAATAACGTTCAGACTTTGGAAGACATCGAAGGTAGAAATCTGAATTGCCTATATCAGATTTAAAATTACACCATGTTCGTTTAGTAGTCATTTTTCATTACCTTATTATTATCATAAGGGCAAATGACCTAGATGTTACGCCCATTATACCACTAATCACCACACACAATAAGTCTTCATCGCCTGTGAATTTTGAAATATTTCTTTCTATCACGGTAGTTTGTAAGTTTGTCGTGTCAATTCAACAGTAGTTTTCATTATCATCCTCATCAAAAGGGCAAATGGCCTAAATGTTACGTCCATTATACTACTAAGTAACACCACAGTCTTCATCGCCTGTGATTTTAAAATGTGTATTTCCATTAGTTTGTAAGTTTGATACGTATACCCGTTCAGTAGTAGTCGTCTTCATTATCATCCTCATCAAAAGGGCAAATGATCTAGATGTTACGTCCATTATACTACTAAGCAACACCAGAGTCTACCTAGCCTGTGATTTTAAAAACATGTATTTGCATTAGTTTGTAAGGTTGATATACCCGTTCAGTAGTAGTCGTCTTCATTATCATCCTCATCAAAAGGGCAAATTACCTAGATGTTACGTCCATTATACAGTACTACTAAGCAACACCACAGTCTTCATTGCCCGTGATTTATAAAATGTGTATTTCCATTAGTTTGTAAGTTTAATATACCCGTTCAGTAGTAGTAGTCTTCATTGTCATCCTCATCAAAAGGGAAAATGACCTAGATGTTACGCCCATTATACTACTAGGCAACACCACAGTCTTCCTCGCCGGTAATTTAAAAATATGTATTTCTATTAGAGTGTAAGTTTATTATACCCGTTCAATAGCAGTCGTCGTCAGTATCGTCTTCATCAATGACGTTGAGTGTTAAGGAGACTGAAATATTATCATCATTCCACCGGGCGAAGCCGGGTACTACTGCTAGTAATGAATATTCTTTGAAGTGGATATGTTTGGACACTTATATTCAGTTATTTCAAATTTCAATGCACCGTGTAGTTGGATGTGTGTTGAACTTGTCTGATAACCTGTATATATGTGATGACTGTAGTAGTGTAACTGTATCAGAGACAGGGATGAGGTAGATGCCCTGGGATTTAAGTCAGGTACAGTACTATCCCGGCATTTTCCTGGAGGGAGTATGCAGAAAGAAATCACACTCATGATAGCCGCTGTTAGCGCTAGGATTCGAACCTACGATCTCCGAACTTGCTGCCCTCGTGACCATGTTGCACGAAACGTTCACGGCTGATCACTTTTGTGATACTTTCAATGTTTAGCTTGGCCCATTTGTCGGTCAAATTTTATTTATTGTTACTGAGATCCCCGAATGGTAATTATTTCTTTACAAATGTTAATTGCTTAAACCATATGCATAATCTTGTTATCAATCACTTATTCATAGATATTATAGTTCTCACCTCGAGTGTTACAGTCGCTCGCTACCTCAGGCGTCCTCACTCACGACATACCGGACATCTACTGGTTGATCCACTGTCCGCTGAGTAGTGTCGACTGACGTCACCCTGACTTTCGTTCGACCAATGGCAGGTCTTTGTCTGGTCGGGCGATCTCCAAACTTCGAGAGAGTTCCATGGTCCCTATTTAAGACGCCGCTTGCTGGCGTTCTTCACCACTTCTGATCAACCGTCACTTCTGATCCACCACTTCTGATCAATCATCACTTTGGATCACTTCAACCTGCTGGTCACCGCTACTGCATCTTATAACACCATCGCTGATATCTACGCTACCGAGCAGTTACGTCACAAGATCTGCACCATGACGTATTGCTCAAGATGGCAAGAATAATTGCCAGCCGCTGTACTCTTCACCTTCACCTTAGAGAGGATACTTGGAATCTTCTTTCGAAATATTGCTGGATCAGCTCTTGGAAACTATAAATGTCATTCCTGCGCAAGAAAAGAAGAGAGAGTTGACATTTTAACGATGGTGCACATAACTCTAGGCCATGTACGCCTCCTTCCGAGAAAACCGTGAAGACTTTTGAATCAACGTGTGCTAGCTGGAACTTTTTAAGGAGCTGGCTCTTCAACCCTCTTCAAAGATAAGTTTACTTTTATGAAGAACTTATATCATACCACTTATTACACTCTTAATCATTTTTTATGGTTCTCTCTTTTTATAAAGTGTATTTTTATATGTTAAGCTCAATTTTTCTCCAATCAAGCAAGCTTGTTTCATGGACCTTTCTATAATCTGGGTTTCTGTCATCAGGCCCTCACACTTTGCTATATTTATAATTGTTCATTTCTGTGATAAGCACTTAAGTGCAATTTGTTTGTTCATTATAAATTTATTATTAGGAATAAAAATTGTTAATGTATTGCTCCCTATATTGGTTTTCTAGTCACGTATTTCATGCCCAATACCCCGCACCGCTTCAGTCTAATTTTCTTGACCACAGTAGTTATTTTGTCCAGGCTTTCGCCTGATGCGTTTCGTTCTCCCGTATGGGGAAGTTTTAGGGCAGAATTTATACTTCTCCAACGGCTAAGCCGCGGGACAAATTTCAATGCTATACTGCTTTGAGTATTTTTTTTTTTAAATATGTGAAGTGTAGTCTATGTAGCAAGCACAATGTGCTAAGTGTTTTGTTATAAACAAGCCTTAACTGACGTTGTGAACATTTTTTGAGCATATAAGGACAGAAGTTATTAACACTGTGCAGTAAATAATACTTTCCTCCGATTGGTAATAAGATTAATACGGTACACAATTTAATCTCAGTTGCTTTTGCGTATGTTGTCCATCTTTATAATCCTCTTTTCTTGCAAACTCGTTGTTTTACTCACAAGGGAACGGATCGCGGTGTAAAATTCTGATCTGGTTGAAATTTAGTACACAATAATCCTACAATATTGTACAATGACGTCGTGAAAACCGCATGGGCCGATTTCAATTTCGAACGCCAATATTGAACGCCGAAAATCTGCCGTACGACAGCATGAGCGAGGAGGTGAGAAGAAGTAAAGCTGACCTTCATCCTAGCAGTACGCGTTGGCTCCCGGCCACTAGGCAGCAACCTGCCGTGCTGCGATGCATTCCCCACCTTAAACGTTCCCCTCACTCTTTTACCATCTCGATTAGAGTATAAAATGCAGCATAATGTGATGTTTTGCACTTGGCCATACTGTAAATAAATAAAACAACCTTTTATTTGTTTCTGTTTTACTCTTTGTAATCCTTGCAATAGTGAATGCTTACAAAAAATGTGATCAATGCAAAGATATTGCTTGCACCACGCGCACCTTGCAACACTTTCTTTTATACACATTTCGCAAGCTTTTTGAATAGCACATTCCTTGAAACAAAATTGAACGGGTTTCGCAAAGCAAGCGGCTACTTTGCAGTACAATGTTGTACAAGTTGTACAATGACGTAGTGAAAACAGCACGGGCCACTTTCAGTTATGAACGCCAAAAACCTGCCGGGCGGTGGCATGAGCGAGGAGGTGGGGAGAGGTATAGCTGACCTTCAATCCAAGCAGCACGCGATGGCTCCCGGCCACTAGGCAGTGACCTACCATTTTGCGTTGCATTCCCCACCTTCCACCTTCCCCTCATCCCGTCACTTCCTTATCAGTTCAGTGGGGCTATGCAAAACAAGAGTTATGTTTCGGATGAACAGGTCCCAAATCGTTCAGTCATCAAGCCATGTAAGTACAGTATGACAATTTTATTGTGTCTGTGTTTAATTTTATTAGCACAGACAGCAATTAATGTTAAATCCTTTACTTTACAGTCAGAATATTTACAAATGTCAGAAAGTGACGACGTCGATGTTCAATTGGAAAACCTTCCAAATTTTAATCCTTGGAATGTGGTAGTTTGTCTACAAAGCTGCTTTGCTGTAAGTAATCGCTGTGAAAGCCAAATAACACCTGGTGAAAGAGAATTGGGTTTTGAACTGTACCGTAAGTGAAAACTTTGTTTACATTTTCTCATGGCAAAGGCAGACATGCACCAGGACTGAATCATGATCCTTGTTTAAAGGCCTTATTGCAGAAAGGGTTGGTGATGTGCAGGTCGCCATTGAATATCAGGATACGTGCCTGACAATAACAATGATATTCTAGACTATGAATTTGCAATATCCGACACTGACAGTGAAAAAGATGCTACCACAACACCTGCAATAAGTGTCATATACAAAAAAAGGTGGTTGATTATTGGCTGAACAAAGGAGGAAAAAAGGTCATTTAAAGTCATTCAGCACAAATTTAAAAAGCTACGGCACCAGTCGGACCTTTCTAGATGGAAGCGACAAGTAGAATCAGGCGGTACAAAGGATGAATAACTGATATTTATCACCAAAGAAACATTTGAAGAATTTAAAAAGGCGAGGCTGACAATGAATAACAACAAAAATCGTCCATGACGTACACATTAGGAAATGGGCTCTGAAGAATGCTCGGCGTGTTCATGACGATACCTTCCGCGCCTCAACTTTCTGGGTTCGCAAGTTTTAAAATAAATTCAATATTGGTTCCCGAAATGTTGCGAAATGTGTAACCAAAAGTTACACAGCCGATCCGCTTGACCTTGCGTCCAACGCAACAATTTTTGTAGGAGAGGTATCCGAATTAAAAAACACTCACTCTCCAAAGTGTGTTTTTAACACAGATCAAAGCGGGTTTAACGAAGAGTTCCATGCAGGACATACGCTACATGTAAAGGGAGACAAAAGAATTTGCGAGAAGCGCAATCGTTGAACTCATTAACACACAGCTATACAATTCAGCCTGTAATATCAGCCGATGGAGAACTGTTACCTAAACTGTTAGTTGTGTTGAAAGAAAAGGGCGGTGAATTTGGCCCTATTTTTAAAAGAACTTTGTTTACAACAGATAATTTATTTGTATTGCCGTCCCCGTCTGGAAAGTTAACTAAAAAGTTACTTCAAAAGTGGTTACAAGATGTGTATATTCAAACTGTACCAGACGACAGTGTTTTACTCTTGAATCCGTGGACAGCACAAAGTGAAGCAAATATATTAGCGTCAAAACCCGCCAACAAAACTATCATTGTTAAAACTATTCCCCAGAAAACTACTGGAGTGATTCAGCCGTTAGATGTGCTTGGTTTCCGGAAATGGAAACAATTTGTTCGTTATTTTTATGACCTAATTGTATTATACAATTTCGACATTAACATTCATTTGCGCCACAATATTTTAAAAACCCAATCATTGACCCACAACCAACTATCTTCTCCGCTGTTTCGTAACATGTGGAAGTATAGTTGGTACAAATCCGGTTATGTTGAAACACGGCCCGCTTGCTTTGCGAACCCGTTCAATTTTGTTTCAAGGACGATGCTATCCAAAATGCTTGCGATATGTGTATAAACGAAAGTGTTGCAAGGTGCGCATGGTCCAAGCAATCTCTTTGCATTGACCACTTTTTGTAAGCATTTACTATTGCAAGGATTACAAAGAGTAAAACAGAAAAAAAAGGTTGTTTTATTTATTTATTTACAGTATGGCCAAGTGCAAAACATCACATTATGTTGCATTTTATACTCTAATCGAGAGGGTTAAAGAGGGAGGGGAACGTTTAAGGTGGGGAATGCATCGCAGCACGGCAGGTTGCTGCCTAGTGGCCGGGAGCCAACGCGTGCTGCTAGGATTGAAGGTCAGCTTTACTTCTTCTCACCTCCTCGCTCATGCCGTCGTCCGGCAGATTTTCGGCGTTCAATATTGGCGTTCGAAATTGAAATCGGCCCATGCGATTTTCACTACGTCATTGTACAACTTTGTAGGATTATTGTGTACTAAATTTAAACCAGATCAGAATTTTACACCGCGATCCGTTCCCTTGTCAGTTAAGTGTTTATTCCAGTTTAGGATCCACCTTTTCAGTCCATTCAAACCGTTAAGTAGGCTGTTACACTGAAAATAGGACCCCTAAATATGATGTATATTTAAGTGGGCGTTAATTAGAATCATGGTGATTAACTGGGTGTAGCTAGAGAGGCGCAAACTCGTTGAGTTTGTTATATTATAGGTCTACTGTTATGTTCTGAATTCAGTGTTTAACCCATGCCACGCCAACTCGAGCACTTGGTGCTTGCGTGCCCCGGTGCCGCACCGAGCGGCGCCGGTGCTTTTCCTCTCTCTCCCCCCTTTTACTCCCCGTGTAGTGGCGGTAGAGGATGCCCCGTCAAATCTCCAAGTTGAGCTGAAAAAACTACAGTGCGATTCAATTTTGACAGACCGCTATTACCATTACAGTGGTGATTTGATTTCATTTTATAAAGGCGTTCGGGAAAAGAATCTCCGAGGATTCATGCCCTTGCCCTGACATTTTTTGCTATGTTCGGAACAACGTTCGTTTGTGAACAAATGTTTTCAATTATGAATATTCAAAACAAGGTCAAGTTTGTCTGATGCTTCCTTGGCAGCTATAGGCTACTTTGGATTGCAACTGCCAAAACGATTGTTCCAAATATCGGAAAATTTGTGGCGTCAAAGCGATGCCAAAGATAAACAAAGAATGTTGAAAATTAATGCAAAATCAGGAGCGCAATCATCATCATCATCATCATCATCGGAGTCCCACTCCAGTCACCCGGGTGAGGTGAGCGCAATAAAACTATTATTTCTGTCAGTACACAAAATTGGCATTATTATTATTCGTTTTCATACCGGTACGCCACCTGACGCCCGCTGATTTGCCCAGCCCCATCCACCAAACAACACGACTGCCGCCTCGCTAAGCGCTGCAACTACACGTTCCTCTCCTAATCCTACCTCTGCCACAACAGTGCTGTGTCTGCCTCCCTCACCTTCCCCCAACCCACCGGTGCTATAGCAGCGCACCGGCGCTTTTGCCGGTGCAGGCCGGTGCTCGCGAAGCACCTGAGTTGGCGTGGCCTGGTTTAACCTGCTGTACACGCTAGAGAAAAATGTGGTTTTTCACCAATGCCTCTATCTCATTCATGGTTGTAATTATATGGAAGCTACTGAAGTTTGGGTGGTGCTGAGTAGTGGCATTCGGATGCTATGAAACATGCATTCATAGGGTCGGTGCTGCTACAATGGCTCAATGAGGTAAACAATGGTGAGCTGCCTCACTCCAGGGGCGTATATAGTTTTATTTGGGTGTGGGGGCATCCGGGGTTTTGAGGGCATGGAATAGCCTCTAGAGAAAAAGGGGCCGGGGAAACTTTTGTATAATTTGGTGGGAAATGATGAGTTTTAAATCCATCTGGCAAACACAACTAAGAAAACTTTAAGTTACTTTTTATTAATACAGTCATCTTGTACACGTTATAGTATTTAGATAGAAAGAAAGAATGAACATTACTGTTTTGATTCGGGACATGTGACCTCGCTGTTCCGCTCCTTAAAACCTCAATAACTATGATATAAAGTCAAGGTTTCTTGAAGCATTACCAAATTGGTTTATAACTTCGTCAGTGTTTAGTATGTCTCTATGAATAGATAACAATGCTACAGTAGACCGTTCAGTCTGTTTTCAGAAGTAGAATTTCTTAAGTATGTTTTCAACCTACTCCAACTCGGAAAACTAGGTTCGGTGGTAGCTCGAGAGACAGGCAAAACTGCCAAAAGTTTGATAAGGTGTAAAAGTTAGGGATTTTTTGGTCACATGATTCTAGGGCACTCGTTGCTGTTCTTGGTAGGTTCTTAAGCGCGAAGGCTAATTAAAGGTTATGTTATTACACATACAATCAGA
The DNA here is from genome assembly GCA_946902985.2 of Meconema thalassinum. Taxonomy (NCBI): domain Eukaryota; kingdom Metazoa; phylum Arthropoda; class Insecta; order Orthoptera; family Tettigoniidae; genus Meconema; species Meconema thalassinum. The sequence goes on along the minus strand of OX336394.1, from coordinate 379,860,336 downwards.
GCAAACTGTCACACTGTTTATGAGGCTATCGCGCAATCGTCGCCTAACTTTGCAAAGTTGCCATTATGTCGCTCAGTAATAATAGTACATGAAAAGTATATTGATTTTTAATATTTTAATTCATAAACAAATATTATATGTAACAACATTCCGGGGAGGGGGGCTGGGTGTAGAATTTGTCTGATAACCTGTGTTATTGTAGTATCTGCCGCCTCCTTCCTAAGCCTCGCCTGAATTACACCCACTACGGTATTTACTACAGACACCACAGTAACATATGTTATCAGACAGATTCTACACGCACCCAAGTACACGGGGGTAATAATATCGTATGGCCTCGGGTGCCTGGTGCAAGCTTTGTTAATTGACACCCAGAGGGTAGCTTGCATGTCGAATTTCGTCGTTCCTTTGAACGCTGTGAAAGTCAAGGAGGTTAGATATCTAAACTCCTTGGGAGGTTAGATATCCAAACTCCTTGACACTACAGCGCTTTCAAGTAGAGAATGGAGGAACTTTGTGTTGGCGGAAAATCCCGAGATTAATTTTGCCATTGAACACGGCCTACTGAATTCAAATGGGTTCTTTAACATGCCAACAACGTATGACATGAGTAAGACCACGATGTCCAAGCCCTTAAAATGAAACAACAACAACAACTTTAGAGAGTTCATCCACAGTAGAAACGTGCAAGATAATAACTGACGGTAACCAGACACTAGGGCACTTTAAAATTCGGAGTGCATCTCTTTATAGCAGCGACCAAGCCGAGTGGTGCACCAGATGATGCGCCAGGAATAGCAAAGACTGCCAAAGTCAAGACAATAACACATCAAAACTGTCGAGAGGCATCTCATTGGCTGATTACCAGGCATATCTTTGCGAGTGCTATAAAGAGACAAAGGAAATGGTTTCCATGTGGAAATAGCAATCAACTGTAGAAACATGGCATGGATTGGTAAACATATTTACAAATAAATAATAACATCATGCGATATTTCAATCTAATAATCAACACTGAATGATTGGTTAAAAACACGACTAATGCCACATGTTTAGACTGCAAAACGTAGTCTTGGTCAACCAAAACATATCGCACCCTCGCTCATATCAAATAAACAAACAAACAAATGTTTAAGTAAATATATAAATAAATACATTTTTAAATAAATATATATCTCTACACAGTACAAAAAGCCGGCCCCGTGGTGTTGGGGTAGCATGCCTGCCTCTCACCCGGAGCCCCGGGTTCGATTCCCGGCTCAGTCAGGGATTTTAAAACTGACGTGAGGGTTGGAACGTGGTGCCCTCAGCCTCGTGAGGACAACTGAGTAGCTGTCTGACAGTGACACAGCGCCCCGATCACGAAAACCAAGATTAACGGCCGAGGGAACCCGATGCGCTGATCACGCGTCACCCCAATATCTGCAGGCCAAATGGCTGGGCAGCGGTCGCTTGGTCGGCCTAGGCCCTTCATGGGCTGTATAGTGCCAGGGGTTGACTTTTTTTTTTTGGGCATAGTACAAAACAAAGTTCCCGATTCTTGGATGTAACGGGTAATCTTGAGAATCACTGGATGGATTTTGACGCGGTTTGCACCATTCTGTAAAGGATTTCTCTAGGCAGATTTCTGTAGAAAAAAAAACATTCATTTATGACGAAAGGAAGCCGAGCAGTAACGATTGCAGTGAGTCGAGTCGAAGAAACACCTGCCGTCCGTGCGCCTATTAAGCTTACGCTGGGTAAACCAATAAAATATCTGCAGTATAAACTATGAGTGTAAGAAATGTTCAGCATGAAAAGTTCTACAAAGAAGTCCGCGACAGTATTTCTATCTTTAATACATCACCCACTCACTGTAAGTGTTTTTACGTTTTCATTTCTTCCAACAATCTCCATTCAGTGGAAATTTAAATTAGTAGCTTCGGAGAAAGTCTACGAGGTAGCAAGCGAGCCTATCACCCCAGCTTCGGCCAGCATCAAACTGTCCAGTCGTGTCGAGTTAAGACTTCAGAGAAGAGTATATGTCTTTGGAGTTTCGCTGTTCACCTCGGCTTTTCTGAATTGAGTCTGGGACCTGCCGACCGTGCGCCTTTTAAGGTTACGCTGGGTAAACCGATATCGATACCGGGCGAAGCTGGGACGGATTGCAAGTAAATAAATAAATAAATACATAAATAAATATATAAATAAATGTTTAAATAAATGAATACATAAATAAATAAATTACATTAAATTCAAAATGCATTTTAGTTATTTGGCGTATATAACTCCCTTTAATCAAGTCTGTGTCCTGGAAAACTGTCACAACTCAAATCATAAAGACAGCGATTGTTCAAGTTTCTTCTCACATCATCTGTAGAGTAGAGTAGAGTAGAGAACTGCCACATCTTAGTTGTGGTAGTTTTCTTCTCTCTCTCTCTTTTTAGTGTAGGTGATGCGAGATTACTTGTTCAAAAGAATGCATAAACAAGAAAATAAATAAATGTCACCAAAATAGTGAACAATTGTGTTAATATCGACATATTTCAACGTCAAAGGACACATTTACATACATTATGGACAACATAAACAGAAACCACCAAAATACAACATGGAATTTACAGTAGAAGACAACAAGACGAGATAAATGTTAACCGTAACATGAGCCACGAGCAATACAGGTCATTATTGTATAATTGACGACAATCAACAACTCCAACTTTAATTATAGACTCCATAAATAACAGATTCGATTGACTTGAGAGCAAGACCACTTCACGACCTAATATACCAGTTGACATTACATGGAAATTCAAGATACAGGCCTAATACCCTTTTAGTTCAGTACATCTGATATTTTCTACAAATTGCCTTTTTTAGTTCAATACTTTTAATAACCACTTTCATAAATGATTTTCTAAGGATGACCGTTTTAATTAGATATGTACATTCAAAATTGTATTCGTTAAGGATGACCATTTTTATTAGATTTGTACATTCAAAATTGTATTATTAGAGTTAGTTTTATTCACTACTAGCTGAAGTACCCGTTAAATAAATAAATAAATCAATAAATAACTTAAATAAATAAATAAAATGTGAAGTGACAGTTAAAACAGGGGATAGGCGAGGGGCTGCGCGGAGGGAGAGTAAGGATGGAACATTTTGTCCAATTACACCGCTCGGCGTTGACCGTGTTTTATAGCACAAATTTGGGATTTACTCACTAACCGTTGGAGATACACGAAAAGTGTTAAGGACCTCTCGGATAGAAAATTAAATTTTAAACCTCGTAAATGCCATCAAAAGTTTGCTATTTCTTAGCGTTCTCTTTTTATTTGAAATGGAAATATGAAAGTTTGAAACAAAAGGGTGTAGTGACGTCCTAAAATGGTCGCCATCTTTAAATAGTGCAACGTATCGAAATCAAAAGTAGCCTATATGTTAACCAGATAAATCAGCTACTTCCATGTAAAATTTCATGTAAATCGGACCAGTGGTTCTAGCGTGATTGAGTAATACTCATACCTTCTCATTTTTATATACAGTATTAGTATAGATTATGTTTTTTCGTTTAAAAAATGTCTTATTAAGTGTACAATAAGTGAGAGCAAAGCGAGCCATGCTGATGAAAATCCCATTGAAGGGTTGAAAACATGCTACAACAAACACTACAGTATTAACAGATGTCCTAATAACTTAAATTTAATTAATACGAAGTTGATACCTAAAATACTGTACATTAAACAGATTATCCATTGATTATGGTTGATGTTTTTGCTTCATATTAACCGTAACTGCCATAACTGGTAACAATTTAAGGTGGTGATGATGATGATTTTGATGATGATGATGATAATTGTTGTTTTAACATCTGGATTACCGGCCCACTAATGGTTCGGCTGACGGTGAAAATGATGAAATGAATAACTACAGCTAATTTACATACTAGGAGAAGTAAAGGAGAAAATGAATAAGGAAACGACAGGGAAAAGAAATGCCCTCAACCCTCGAGGAATAAGGATTGTGGGACTTGGAGGGAAAATAGAGCAATGGAAGGCAGATAGGAAAGGAAAAGTGGAGAGGGTCCACCCCAAAGTCAACGGAAGAAAGAAGAAACGGACCCAGCTCAGGAAGCCCTCGGGGTCGCCAACTTCCAAACTCACCAGCCGTGAGCCCTTGAGGGTGTAGCCCTATCCAGCTGTTTGCCTCTCACCAAGGCGGAACGGGAGATTTTCAAAGTGAAATGCCATGTCCTGTCGTTCGGATTCCACGTAATAAGGTCCCGTGGCTCATGATCGCGAGATTGGTTGGTTCCTCAGTTTAGGGGCTGCGACAACGCGGCCATGTAGCCCCATGTACTTTGGGTGTGTGTAGAATCTGTCTGATAACCGGCGTTAATTGTGATGACTGTTTGTATTAGTGTGTGTATCTGTTTTTTAATTCAAGTCCTGCAACTTTGAATTTTTTAAATAGTTCCTACTTTTGCCACCAAACGCCACCGTCAACGACTACTAGGCCTAGTTCAGAACTTAGCTACTAGACGCCACCACAGTCGGCTCTTGGCAACGAACGTAGAAACCTAAGAGCGTTGTTTACATTCCTAACCTATACAATTTAGCTTCACACAGGTGTAATTAATGGAAGGTTCTTTAACATGCCATAAATCTATGACATGGGACCGCCGGCTTTACTTCCCCTCCGAAGGAAGGCATACTGAGGGATTTTTAACGTTCTTAATTAATCCGACGGCTTCGGCCGGGTTTGAACCCGCTATCTTGGGCATAGAAGCTCAGCATGCTACCAACTACGCCATCGAAGCCGCCGATCGCGAGATTAACGGTCACTTTAAACTACAAGCTTCCTTCCTTTTTTCCTCTGCTGCAGTGCACCAGACGATAGGATTCTTTTCTCGTTTTATTATATCGTAGTCTCGCTATGACGACTCTATCGGCCGCGCCCCAGTGCTTTTACGCGCTAACGACATGACGGTAGCTCGTATCGTGGGGAAGCCAGTGAGCTGGGTTCGTATACCAATGCGAGCTATCCAAGTTGGTTCTTATTTCATGACCAGGCAAAGGCAACGGTCAATTGTTTCTTATTTTGTGTGTGTGTGTTCAGTCTTTAGACAGTTCTCCCTGCCTTGAGCTAATGTGCCCTACCTCTTAATTTCATTAACAACCGTCATAAATTTCCCTTCTCCCCCACTCGTCTTAATACCTCTTCATGTCTTATTCTATATAGGCTACCATTCAACCTGCATTATTGGCGGCTTCGGTGGCGTAGTTGGTAGAATGCTGAGCTTTTATGCCCAAGGTCGCGGGTTCAAACCGAAGTCGTCGGATTTCTTAAGAGCGTTAAAAATACCTCAGTATGTCTTCCTTCGGAGGGGAAGTGAAGCCGACGGTCCCATGTCATAGATTTATGGCATGTTAAAGAACCGTCCACTAATTACACCTGTGTGAAGCTAAATTATAGTTAAACATTTCGCTCTTAGGTTCCTACTTTCGTCGTCAGGCGCCGACTGCGGTGGCGTCTGGTAACCAAGTTCTGACATAGTAGTCGCGGCAAACGTAGAAACTACTTGAAAAAATTCAATGTCTGCAGTCCTTACTTGAATTGAAAACAGAAACACACACTAATACAGCCACCACAATTAACACTGGTTATCAAACAGATTCTACACACACCCAAAGTACACGGGGCTACATGACCGCGTTGTAGCAGCCCCTAAATTAAGGAACCAAACAACCATCGTATTATAAGTGTTAATTGTCATGACTGTATTAGTGTTTGTTATATGTTTTCAATTCAAGTGAGGACTGCAGACATTGAATTTTTTCAAGCAGTTCCTACTTTTGCCACCAAACACCACCGTCAACGACTACTACCGACGGCTTCGGCCGGGTTTGAACCCGCGATCTTGGGCATAGAAGCTCAGCATGCTACCAACTACGCCACCGAAGCCACTCTTATAAACGGTTGGACAAATAAAACATATCCATATGAACACCATAACTTGATCTTATTTTCATGAAATACACACATCAAAAAAAGTTTTGCATCACCTCGGTTCCCAGATCTCCGGCATATAGACGTTGACTGTGTATATTGTATCCAAGATACAGTCCCTTTGACTGTTCATAGATGTCACTAAAACTGCTCAAAGATGTAAACAACCATGCATGAGCAGGGCCTATTAGAAGGAGGGGGTACGACAGCCGATCAGTTCCAGTCATTTCACCAGGACGAAGGTACGCTGCTCATGTTGTCTGTAGTTCTACCATGCCTAGAAGGTCAATACCGCAGTTCGATCGCGTCCGCATTGTTACTTTGTGTCAAGAAGGGCTCTCAACAAGGGAAGTTTCCAGGCGTCTCAGAGTGAACCAAAGCGATGTTGTTCGGACATGGAGGAGGTACAGAGATACAGGAACTGTCGATGACAGGCCTCGCTCAGGCCGCCCAAGGGCTACTACTGTAGTGGATGACCGCTACTTACGGATTGCCGCTCGGAGGAACCCTGACAGCAATGCCACCATGTTGAATAATGTGTTTCGTTCAGCCACAGGACGTCGTGTTTCAACTCAAACTGTGCGCAATAGGCTGCATGATGCGCAACTTCACTCCCGACGTCCATGGCGAGGTCCAGCTTTGCAACCCCGACACCATGCAGCGCGGTACAGATTGGCCCAACAACATGCTGAATGGACCCCACGGAATTGGCATCACGTTCTCTTCACCGATGAGTGTCGCATATGCCTTCAACCAGACAATCGTCGGAGACGTGTTTGGAGGCACCCTGGTCAGGCTGAACGTCTTAGACACACTGTCCAGCGAGTGCAGCAAGGTGGTGGTTCCCTGATGTTTTGGGGTGGCATTATGTGGGGCCGACGTACGCCACTGGTGGTCATGGAAGGCTCCGAAACGGCTTTACGATACCTGAATGACATCCTCCGACCCATAGTGCAACCATATCGGCAGAATATTGGAGAGGCATTTGTCTTCATGGACGACAATTCTCGACCTCATCGTGCACATCTTGTGAATGCGTTCCTTCAAGATAACGACATCGCTCGACTACAGTGGCCAGCATGTTCGCCAGATATGAACCCTATCGAACATGCCTGGGATATGTTGAAAAGGGCTGTTTATGGACGTCTTGACCCACCAACCACTCTGAGAGATTTACGCCGAATTGTCGTTGAGGAGTGGGACAATTTGGACCAACAGTGTCTTGATGAACTTGTGGATAGTATGCCACGGCGAATACAGGCATGCATCAATGCAAGAGGACGTGCTACTGGGTATTAGAGGTAGTGGTGTGTACTGCAATCTGGACCACAAATGCTGAAAGTCTAGCTGTATGATGGTACAACATGCAATGTGTGGGTCTCATGAGCAATAAAACGAGCTGAAATGTTGTTTGTGTTGATCTCTATTCCCTTTGTATTTAACGGTTCCGGAACTCTTGGAACCGAGGTGATGCAAAACTTTTTTTGATGTGTGTATATGTACGAAAACCATCATCAATTATTATTATTATTATTATTATTGCATTGCACTTTATCGTTGTCCCGCGGCGTACAATAACTTTCAATTATATAGCGAGGTCCTTCTCAACAGAACGGAACCTAGCAGGTGCCGCGTGGCGTGTTTGCCACTGTGTGTGGCAGCGTGTGGAGCAAGGTATCAGTGCAGTTATTTCGTTCTCAAGAGCATCCAGAGTACGCGGATTGTTTCTGTACAGGCCTACCTTTTGTTTGAGGCTCCGTACAGCGCTGCAATTTACGAACTTATTTACTGTAAGACTTCTTCTTGAGAAGATAAGTTTCCACTAGGAAAATTCATTGTATTGTTCTATACCTAACCATGTTCACTGGAGAACAGATAGGCTACAGCACTTCACCACAACTCTTAAATTATCTCAACTAAGGTAATGTCATCAGTCATCTCGCCAGGAGATGGCAGTTCAACACGCTGCGACGGGGTAAGGAGCTCTTGCTGTACGCATGCGCGGCCCACCTATTCCAAACCTAAATATATCGGCTGGCAATCAGTTGTTGCTACTTCCTGCATGATAATTTGTTATCCGGTTTCACGTGTGTGTGTATTGTTACCTTCCATCCTACTGTCGATATTCTTACAAGCCTTTGTGTTTACTTTTAACTGTGTGGCAGTATCAGGTACAGTAATGGAAACGGTGACCAACTTAATGTTTTTGGAATGCGTCATACGCAGTGAGCGGGAAGACAACTGCAGTTCAAACCGGACTGTCATATCCTGGCGACATATCAGTAGGCTACCTTGCCAGCTGCGTATGAAATCAAAGCCATGGCAGCATCCGGTGCTTCCCGGCGCTGTTTAGTAATCGGTGCATGCTAGTCATCTGGCCGTAACTATTCGCGATTCTCCCGCCACGGCCCCGGCGAGGTTCCGTTCTATGAAGGAAGGAAGGAAGCTTGTATAAGGTGCGTTCAAAAAGTAACGAGCCGGAGGCTGGAATGCGTAAACCGGTGACGACATCGGCTAATCGTGGCGTGTGTAACGAGGAGTGGTTCCGACCAGAGTGTGGAAGGTCACAGCCCGTCGCTAGAGGGCACGCGTGCACGTCACGTGACGATACAAAACGAGCAGCAGCATGCCCCAATCGTCGAACGCTACCAATCGCATTGCCAACAGTGACATGGAGGCGTCAACCGAAAGAGGTGTTGTTCGGTTTCTGACAGCGGAAGGAGTAGGGGGAACGGACATTCATCGCCGAATGTCACAAGTGTACGGCGAACACTGCATGTCCCTCGCAAGGGTCAAGGCGTGGCACAAGCGCTTCAGGGAAGGACGGGTGTCCTTAGCCGATGATGTCCGGTCTGGGGGCACCCCCCTGCATTACCGATAACGTCCAGCTGGTTGATGCACTAATTAGCCAGGACCGCCGAGTGACAGTGAACGCCATAGCCGCCGTGGTCGCTCCACGACAATGCACAACCTCATACGGCCAACACAGTCGCGGCGCTCCTGCAGAAATTCAAATGGGAGGTTCTCGGCCACCCTCCATACAGTCCCGACTTCTCTCCCCAAGGTACTTAGAATACTCAATAGGTAAGCCATTCCGGAGTATGCGCTGTCATTGGTCAGCGCTCCGTGACGCAGTCAGGCAGGCAGAACGCTCTCTATCGTTAGATTACCCACAGAAATGTGAATACTGTTTCGCTCTTCCTTTCCTTATGTCCGCATTAAAGGACAACACCGATGGACTCTATTGTATTTTAAATCTTTTTACTTTCGATAGAAAGACATTGAATAACAATCAGGCAGGTAAACTGGCAATAAACTACGTTATATTTGCTGCCAGCCTTGCAGTAAACTTTGATTAGGCATGTTCAATATGTAACGGACTGGCTGCCTACGGCTGTCAGCTTGGGAGTCCTACTCCAGGGCTCTACGGAAACCACACATAATTATAATTATTATTTTAACTAAACAATATTATAATAATAATATAAATGCGCTTCTTTTACCCTTTCAATACGTACACCACAACAAAAGATTATCAGAGATATTCCGTACCCTGGTGTTTCGTAATTATTTTAATTCATAGAGACCTCCGTGTGAAGCAGCTAGCATTCTTAGCTGTCGCTCTGGAGGTCCGGGTTCGATTCCCAGCTATGACAAGAAATTTAATTCTGGTATGTGGGCTGCAACGGGATCCACTGAGCCTCGTGAGGCAAAACTGTGAAGAGGAGGGATCGGTTCCCACCTCAGCCATCCTGGAAATGGTTTTCCATGGTTTCTCACGTCTACTTCAGGCCGCGGCCGCCTCCTTCCCAATCCTCACCTGAATTACAAATCCATGGACTATATCAGACACCACAATAAAACAGATTATCAGACAAATTTTGCAAACACCTTAGTACACGGGGCTAAATGACCACGATGCCAAAGTCTTTCAAATGAATAAATTGTAGGCCTAATTGTCTATGTAACTGTACCAATTTTAGTGTATTGACAAGTCTGGCCTAAATCATTTCTATTATCATGTACTGTTTTACCGTATGTCATGTAATTATCTGTTTAATTGTTGGACTGTGAATAATGTTTACATTTTTCCATGCTTCTCGTACAAACAGTACTGGGCTAATATTTATGCAAGCAATCCGTTTCATTCCAAACTTTTACTAAACAGACGTTAATCAAAAAAGACTGACAACTTACGTTATAACGTGGCTGAACGTCTAAACCTTCAGTCCTGAAGATGATGCCATCCAGAGCTGGTTCCTCCTTGCTGAATTTTCCTTCATTATTTCCAACTTCGACGCTTTATTCAAGTGCCTTATGCGAATAAAAGTCTTTGTTCGCACATACAAGGCAATAATTTTCCTGTTAACTTCAGGGAATTTAGTCTGTATGATAGATGTTAGGGTTTTCATCACCTTGTTGGACTTAGAATATTGTTGCCCGTGGAAGGAAGCGAAAATTACTTCAAACTGCGTTGTTGCAATCATCCATTCTGGTGTTGGAGAAGTGAGCCCTCCTTTAGAAATGATAGTGATCCAGTCGTGTTCAGCAGTTAGTTTTTCAACAATAAGACATTTTTCAGCAACATTTCCTAAAGAGCTGTCAATATTTTTGCATTTGAAAGCAATAAAACCTACGATGTATCTTAAGGCATCGTGAGTCACATCCTCATTGCGGCATGTTGAATTGCCATGGTCGAGGTTGATATCTTGAAGCAACTGTTCTTCACTTCCATCGCCTGAATACTCACGAAGTACATGGGATGAGGTGCCTATCACTGAGATGCACAGTTCACTTGAGAGGAACTTCTTGAATTCTTCTGCTGTTTCTTCTACTCTGCAGTCAGAAGAGGAACCAGGTTGACTTGCATCCTCAGCAACAGAGACATCACCGGACAAGGCATCTCGTTCGCATTCCCTGTTAATATTAGGTCTAGGAGGCGCATTCGGTTCTTTACTTCGAAAGGTGTAGGGTTGTTAATTGTTACAGAATACACCAAGGCCACGAAGACGAGACAAGACATTTTCGAGGCAAACTTGGTTTAGTCTTGAGGTCAAAATATAGGGCACACCAATGCTTTTGAGATCTAGAAAAAGTCCAAAAAGAGAGTTTATTGACATTAATAACCCTTTCTGAAATGGGAGAAGGTCGCTTCTCGTCCCTACACGCATGCCTGAACAAATGTCTAGGAACCTTCTTAAGGTGGCTTATGTGATTCAGTCCATAACCACTTCTAAGGGGAGCCTTCTCATCCTTGGGGAATCTAGAATTTAGTACACCAAATACATCGTTAATTAATTCAATAATAATTCCTTCGTGATCTTGGTTTAGAATGTACTTCACAGCTTGGGCAGTGCGGCGGGAAAAGAGCTGTGCAGCCATTCTTATATTTTGGCGAGCACGCCCACTAACAGTCAGGAGGGCTTGAGAAATGTGGTGTGTGATCGTTAGATCACTTCTCTGATGTTCCAGGAGATCTTATATCAATTTTTTCGTGACAGTTGTTCCATCGGGTAGAGTAATTCCTTTATCTAGGAAGTGATTTCGGAGAAGTTTTAACAAGCGAGGGACGTCACAAAAAACAACACTTTCTTATTACTGCCTACAGGGTTGTAGAAATACGTCTTGCCAGAGGATACCCCCAGTTCTTTCCACACCTTCGCATTTTTACCCCTCATATCACAAGTGACAGCCACAACACGCACTCCAGCTCCTTCTACCTCCCGGATTATGGATTGTAACAGTATGCTTGTCATCGTGACATGAAAGTCATAGTACACAGGTTGTTTCCATGGCGAAAATAAGCTGCGAATCATCGCCACCTGAACGTTCTTATGAGGCTCAAGTATCACATCATCAGATGAATCGTAACTCACGCGACCGTCGATGTTCATTTCATCGAAACTTAGAACAGGCAGTGCTTCGAAAGGTTTGAAAGTTTCCGACTTAGCTTTAATTAAACTAAGAACTTCGGTTAAAATGCCCAGTCTACACTTGAACTGTCTTGCCCATTTTTGGAGAGTTGAGCGGCAAGGCAAGGGGTACTTCCTTTTCCTCAAGTATGCATACGCCTCGGGAAAAAGAGCTCTTAAAGTGAGGGCATTCGCGATGTTTCTAGGACCCCATCTAACGCGTTTTTCCATTTTTAGTAAGCAGCGAATTTGGCCAGATGTAAAGCATTGTAACAAAATATATTTTACCTCTTTGTCTATCACTTGCTTTATGTTCCAATGTGATCTTCTGTTGGATATCACATGTCCTTTAGGTTTAACTTTCTTGAAAGCAGCATTTTTCTGCACCAAGATAGCATTCTTTTTCACCAGGGCAGCATTTTTCCTCTTTAAGAACTCTATTTCTTTCCGTAATTCTTTAATTTCTTGCTCTTTCATTAATATGACAGAGTCGGTGATTACGTCTGTGTTGGTTTCCTTATCAAGTTTTATTTTATTTTGGGATGACTAATACAATGTTGTTAAAACCCTCTTCCGTACTGACCTTGTGTCACAGCGGAGTTTCCGGTCTGTTACAACCTATAGAGGGAAAGAACTTTAGAACAACACTTCATGCAAGATATATACTCATGAATTGACAGCTTAATCAATGACGCTCTTATTTAAAGGTGATTTTCTTCAATGCACTAACGCTAATGCTGCTCACATCTGAAAGTTCGTTACAACAGAGCCGCACCTAATATATTGTATTTCCCCGTCTCTAGAGAACAATAGGGTAAAGGAATGTCAAGACCCTACTCCTACTGCACAAACGTGAAGTTGCACTACCACTGTGTCTGTAACTTCAATTCGCAGGTTAATTATAAAAAGTAATGCCATTTTAAAACTCTCAAACATGCTCAACGATGTAGGCCTAATAAAAATGCATAATATAGAAGTAACGAACAATGCAACTGTAATACAGACGGTGTTTAACATCAATAATAAATTATATCGAACCTTATCTCCTATATTGCTGGCCCCTGCTACAGGACATTCAATTTTATTTCCATACCAGTTGGGTATTTTTTGAGATGGAACAGCGTCTGATATCAGTATGTTCCTTAAAGGGAGACCCAATAGTTCATTTTTCAATTCCCGCTCGTAGTCCTCGGGAAGGAAATGAACTGAACATATTCGTGCATTGAGCACTTCATAAAGAAGTCCGCTCGCTTGCACCGCGGTACCCACTTACGTTGAAATTCCAGGTTTTGGGGGAAACGATGGTAAACTACGTTTTGAGAGTCTTGTAAGCAATATTATTGCATTGTGCAACGGCACAATTAGATTTATTTTTACTCATTTCACCATAAACGCAAGAAAAATAATGCGGAAATTAAATAAAGTATGACCAGGTACTGTAACTTTTCCACTAAATACGTTTTGTACACTATAAACAATACCAATACCGCTCATAAACAGACAATGATTACACAGGGACTGCCGCGCGTGGAGACTAGATGCCTGCCCAGTGACGTAGATGCTCCCTGGCTGGCTGTATGGCGGGAAGCCGGAATACACCTACCTGGTTCTCTCCCTGTGATTACGCCATGTTTGGTTCTCTGAAAAGGGCTCAGCGGGGCCAACGATTCAGCTCGGAGGCCGACGTCCAGCTGTATGTGCGGAAGTGGTTCACATCGCAGCCCAGGGAATTTTATGAGACAGCCATTCACCGCCTCGTGTCACAGTGGGACAAGTTCCTCAACAGCCAGGGCCAATACTTCTAACATACAGGTACTGGTTTCAGTAATTATGCCTCCCGCTCGTTACTTTTTGAACGTACCTTATAGTTCTATGTGACCGTTAATCTCGCGATCATTAGCCACGGGACCTCCTTTTTACGTGGAACCCGAACCACAGAACATGGCTTTTCACTTCGAAAATCGCACATACCTTGACCGGGAATCGAACCCGGTCCGCCTTGGTGAGGGGCAAACAGCTTGACCGCTGCGCCACCACGCCCCCATTCCAAAGGCGTATATACAATGTTTTCGGGGGGGTGGCTATCCTGGAAAATTGAGAGTATTCTCAGGGGATTGTCACCGTAAAATACCCAGAAATATCAACCAATATCTTAGAGCATATAACTTTGTGTAATTATTTTAGATACGATTCAAAGTTTATATAGCCTACAATTACTGGCAATACAAAATCATCTCATCATCATCTTCCTTCGGCTTTTCCCAATTAATTGGGGTCACCGGAGCCAACCAGGCTCATTTAGGTTTTGGCCGGGAATTTAAGGTCGGATGCCCTTCCTGACACCACGTGATTTTTCAGGTGAAAATTCCACCCCGCTGTCACCGGGATTCGAACCCCGGTCGTCCGGGTGAAAGACGAGCAGCTAAGCCACTGCGCCATCACGCTCCCCACTGGCAATACAAAATAAGTTGTAAAATAAAACACAACACACAAATAACATTTTATACTTAGTGAATTTTCTATTATGATCTTTCGAGTATGAATGACAAATATCTAAATATTTGTCAATTTACTAAGCAGAACGGTAAACAGGTATTTTTTCTTTTACAAGTTGATCATTTATTTATCAAAAGTACCGTACTGTGGAATTCACAGTTTTGCCTCACAAGGCTGAGTGTACCCCGTTCCTGCCCTCAGACTAGAATTAAAATTTCTTGGCAGAGCCGGGAATCGAATTCGGACCTCCAGGGCGGCAGCGAAGAATGCTAGCCACTACACCACGAGTTAGTCTAATTTCAATCTTAATATTGTTTATAACTTAGCCAATACGTTAAGATTAGGGTACAACCAAATGTACAATTATTTTATGATCTTACCAAAGCAACACTTTCTTAATTTATATTAGCTTTTTCGGGGGGGGGGGCTGGAGCCCCCTCAGCACCCCTCTTATATACGCCCCTGCCCCGTTCTATATAGAAGGATGCCACTGTAGTATTGATAAGGTGGATCACCATTAATCTTCTTTCTCTATACATCATTCCCACTCCTATTATGGGGTCGATGTTTCTGACAGCTCTCCTCCATGTTAGTACAGTACAGCTGGAATGGTTTTGTTCCAAAAACCGTGCTATGGTTGGCTTTTTGTAAATCGTTAGAAAAGCACAAAAAAGCTTAACTCTAAATTTTAGAATAATTTGCACGGATCATTTTGTCGGAAAATTAAAAATAAAATAAAATTGAAAAGCGTTTTTCTCTGAATCGACGTATTTTAAAGAAAAGTTTAAAAAAATGTAGAGGACATTGTCACCTCGTCTCATTGAGGTCATGTCATACGTTTTGAAATGCAGAAGCTAGGTGGCGTCAAAGTTTTCAATTAAGTGTTTTTTCACTTTTTGTCATAGAAAAAATAGTTTTTTCACAAAAGAGTGAATCAGAAGTTTGTTCCTCTCAAAATTGTCTGCAACATTTATTTAAACGTTTGTTTCCTCCGACTTACCGTTCCAAAGTTATAGCGCAGCATCTCACAGAAGGTACCTAGCTTTGAACAACCTCGGAAAGTATGGTCCAAGCTAAACCGGATCCGAACTAACCATGGTGGGTGTGCAGATCTGCTATACAAATGTAGGAAAAAGTCATCATCTTGTTGCGACTGTGGTGCTGAGAGGCAAACTGTGAAGCACATCACCCAAGAATGCCCACTGAGCCGTTTCGACGGAGATAGAAGAGAATTTTTCCTGGGGACGCCACAAGCGATTAACTATGTAAATAGTGTAAATATAGATCTGTAGCTCATGTATACGCCATACGATAGATAAATAAATAAATAAGCGCAGCAAATGTAACGCTGCGTAGTCAAGGCTACTATTGTTACTGCGGAGAGAGCGGTGGGCATAATTTAGACAGGGACCGGTGTCGGACAGCTGCCTAAGGCTCGGTCAAACAGGACGCGGGCTGTGTTTGTTAATTAGCTCAAACAATCAAATCTATTTCAATCGCAACGTATCAATCATAACTGTACACTTATTAACCTTTGTGCCATCTGAATAGTACAATTTTCACACTTCGGCAGACTATAACTTTGGAACGGTAAGGCGGAGGAAAAAAATGTTTCAATAAATGTTGCAGACAATTTTGAGAGGAACAAATTTCTGATTCGCTCTTTTGTGAACTAAAAAACTTTTCTTTAAAATACGTCGATTCAGAGAAAAACGCTTTTCAATGTTTTTTTAGTTTTCCGACAAAATGATCGTGCAAATTATTCTAAAATTCAGAGTTAAGCTTTTTTTGTGCTTTTCTAACGATTTACAAAAAGCCAACCATAGCACAGTTTTCGGAACAAAAGGTTCTTTTTTTCTGTGCAGCTGTCCTGTACTATGTAGCCCGGCCATGCACATCTTCCGACAACTGTTTTTCCCTGAGGTCCACCTACACAAAATCCAAACTTCGTCGTTACGGACTGCCTCTTGTTCTCACTCCCTGTATTTGCATGGCTTGTATCCTCTGTTCTTCTCACATGCCCCTACTACTGAATTCGTTTTTCCTTGTACAGTACCTTCTTAGATATTTCCACAACCTTCAATGCTTTTCTTATTTTGCTATTTTTTTATTCTATCACGTTAAGTTACTCCACTCATCCACCTAAGCATTTTCATTTCTGTTACGTCAAGCCTGTTAATGTGTTTTCCGTATTGGCCATGTTTCAGAGCCATACAGCAATGCTGGTCTTACTACAGTTTTATATACCTTTCCCTTAAGCTTTATCCTGCAGTCGCAGAGTACTACTGACATCTTTCTCCAGTTCATCCATTCTACCTGAATCCTGTGTGACATTTCCACACAGTGGCGTGCATTGGGATGAAGCTCTGCTTCAGTGCCCAAAATTCCTCTTAAATTCGTCTATTTCTATTTCCTCTTGTTTGAGCGCTCAGTTTTAGTCTTGTCCAAGGTAAGAAGCAGTGCTTCAGCTTGCACTAGGGCTTACACAGAGAACGTAGAGCGTGGACTCCACAAGTCCTACACCCGCAAAGCAGGTCGAAGTGAAGCATGCATCCATCATCTCACGTTTCCAAGGCGTCCTAGCTCCTTTCGTCCTGAGGTCGAGAACAACACCGAGCTGTTAAAAATAAAATAACATAGCTTTATCGCTCCCCTGTATTTTTATGGTAGTTTATGTTTTAACTTAAACTTCCATCATATTTTTAATCAGATAATCTTAAATTTGTAGCATTGCACTGCATGGACGTGTCTTCAAAAATATTCATTTATTGTTATTAATAGCAACCAGGCCCGGCTTCGCCCGGGAACAGCTGTGAATGCATTACGTGATAAGCGCTTCTTTACGATGTCAATGAACTACGATCTATATCCGTTTTACGTCTCGGCATGATGGGCTAAAATCACTGACTGGACTATTAACTATATTATCATGGAGATGCATGTGCAACAAATTCTTGTCAGACGTAATTTAAGAATGGCGAGGTGCATGAAACACAAATACCCCTTCCGTCCAATCTAAAAACACTTATACTGGATGATATATTGAATATAGAGATGTGCTCTCGCGTACGATTTTGTAGAACTTTTCATGCTGAACAATTCTTACACTCATTGAAATTGATATTTTTAACGGTTGTCCAGCGTAAGCTTAAAAAGCGCACGGACGCCAGGATTTTTTGACTTTTTCTTTGAAATCGTTACTGTTTGGCTTCCTTTGATCAAAAATAAATTATTTTCTACAGAAACCTTCCTCGAGGTATCCTTTACAGATTGGTAAAAACCGCATCAAAATCCATGCACTGGATCTCGAGATTACCCGTGACATCCAAGAATCGGGGACTTTGTTTTATACTAAGTAGAGATTATACGCCAATCAGTATAATTTAATATAATATAATCGCCCTTCCGTCCAATCTTAAATTGACTGTGTTTCACAGGAGAAATGAAGAAAGCCAGAATTGCACTTCCAGGGAAACTCCAAACACAACCACCCTTCTCAGAAGTCTTAACTCAACACGACTCGGACGGTTTGCTGCTGGATGTATCTGGAGCAATAGGTTCGCCCGCTAGCTAGGCTGTAACAGGGATGATGGACTCGCCCTTAGCTATCTCGTAAACTGTCTCCTCTGTA
This sequence comes from Meconema thalassinum, assembly GCA_946902985.2. Lineage (NCBI taxonomy): Eukaryota > Metazoa > Arthropoda > Insecta > Orthoptera > Tettigoniidae > Meconema > Meconema thalassinum. The sequence goes on along the minus strand of OX336394.1, from coordinate 379,842,306 downwards.
TTTGAATGGACATGGTCGGAAGAAATTAAAACGTAAAATCACTTATAGTGGGCGATGTATTTAAGATAGACATAGGCTTTCACGGAGTTTTTTTTTGTGTGTGTAGTACTTCTCATGCTGAACAATTCTTACACTCATAGTGTTTAGATATTTTTAACGGTTTGCCCAGCGTAAGCTTACAAAGCGCTCGGACGCCAAGTTTTTTTTTTCGACTTTTCCACTGAAATCGTTACTGCTCGGCTTCCTTTGATCATAAATAAATTATTTTCTACACAAATCATCTTCGAGATATCCTTGACGGAATGCTGAAAACCGCATCAAAATCCATCCAGTGGTTCTCGAGTTTACCCGTAACATCCAAGAATCGGGGACTTTGTTTTATACTAAGTAGAGATAACAATACTTGTACTGTACGAATTTATATAAATTTTGTAATGATAATTATATTATTAGTATTATTATTATTATTATTAAAATTATTATTATTATAGTGGGTATCCAACTGGTTACTCTTCACAGTGCTTCACTAGTCTCGAGGACCACCGCAAGCCACTGCTTCCACATCCACTCTATTTAACTTTTCCCCTTGCATTCTGATCTTACAGTCTTGATCTGTATTGATCTGTATATGTGATATAAATTTAGATAACGTGGCTCTCTTGGCTTAGAACCTAACACGCCATGTCCTACTCAAGTTCTCACATCACACGACGCGTAGAATTGAGACGATGACAGCCTCGCTCTGAAGCTGAGCCAAGAAAAACAAGGCACCTCGTCGTAATAGATATTAGAAAAATAACTCATAATTATGATGATTATTGTTGTTTAAAATGGCAGAACATTGAGGTCATCTACTCCATCGCTCTAAAAATAACTTAAAACCGTCCTTTCTCAACCGGCGTATCATGGTTCGATGCTGAATGAAACATTGCAGTTGTTGATTCACTTAGGGACTTTGGCAACATCGTGATCATTGAACCCCTTGTACTTCAATGTGTGCGAGTATGTGTTATTCTGGTGTCTGCAGGCTATGTAGAGACTGGGATTTGAAAGGAGACGTCTGGGGTCTTAAGTTAGGAATCATCCCGGTATTCGCTTCTAGGATGACTGAGGTTGGAATCAAACCCACGTCTTCTCAGTTCTTCCTCAAAGAGGCTGAATGAACCTTATTCCAACCCTCAAACCAGAATAAAATTTCGTTGCAGAGCCGGGAATCGAACCCGGATCTCTGGGGGGGATGACAGCCAAGAATGCTAGCTACTGCGTCAAGACGTGGTCTAATTTAATACAGTTTTACATTCCTATTAAATAATAAAATAGCTTTGGAGCTAATTATTCATTATGCATTAAGAATCATCTTCAGATGCTTGTCTTAAATAATAATAATAATAATAAAAAGAATAAGCCGTAATCCTTTCATTACCAATTATATCCATAAAATCATGAAATTAGTACGGTAATCAATTCAGAAAAATCCAAATGAAATCATAAATTATTATTAACAATAATAACAATAATAATAGTAATAATAATAATAATAATGCTATTTGTTTTACGTCCCTTTGAACTGCAGTACTGTGGCTTTTAGAGACCCCAGGGTGTAGGAATTTTACCCCGAAGGGAATCTCTATCGTGCCAGTTAATCTACTGACACGGCTCCCTCGCATTTGAGCATCCTCAAATGGCAGCTGACTGCGCCAGGATTCGATCCTGCAACCTTGAGAAGAGTAGGTGAGAGCGTTGCCGTTGATCCACGCAGTCAGCCAAAATAATACATTAATCATTGTTTAAAAAAAAGCAACATCATGAAACGTAACATTTTTAATTGCAAGGCATCGCGGTAGTGTGGGGGTTGGGGGAGAATTTCTTTAATAGATGCCCTTTATACATAATGTTGTTGATGGCACATCGGTCGGCTGAGAACTGGAACATATAAATGGAGCGACACATTATTGTGTTTACGAAATTTGATACGGTCTGCTAACTGTGTCGGTCAGATGATACATTCATATAAAAGCAGAAAAAGGAAGACAGACAGCAGTGCATATGAGCGAGGCTGACGATGAAAACAGAAGCGGGAATAATGGGGTTCTTAGGCCCCCCGTGTTAGTACCCTGGACATCATAGCGTGAACTCGACCAGCTTGACTGAGGGGTTGAGGTTGAGCCAAAAGCAGTATCGACCTTCACGAACAGGCGTTTAGGATATGATATAGGTAAGCCACGAAAAGCAGGCTAGCCCTAATATCACGGTAGGACCCACAGAAGAGTCAACATGCTAGACTCAGCCTGGGACCCCACGGATACTAATCATATCACTCAAGTTACGAGCACCAGAGTTTGGCAGAGTTTCGTTAGTATACTTCCCTCTAGCAACGGGCCCCCACATCTAAATTCCCCGTATATCCGTTGTTCATGTGGGAGAGAGCTCCGTTCATTAGCGATGTCATCATCGGACTGAATGAGCACGAAGGTCCATTTTTTATTCAGCTCGCGGTCTAGGAAGACAGTCATATTAAAAGTGGCAATTTAATGCTAACTAGATGCTAATGTTGTTGTTGATTCTTTTAGGGGCTTTGCGACATTGTGGTCATTTATCTCCGGCACAGGCAAGGAAAGCATTTCTACAGAAAATGTATCTGTTGACATCGAATATAGATTTAGGTATTAGGAAGTCATTTTTGAAGGCCATTGTCTGGAGCGTGGCACTCTATGGAAGTGAAACTTGGACTGTTGGAGCAGTAGAAAAGAGGAGAATTGAAGCGTTAGAAATGTGGTGTTACAGGAGAATGATGAAGATCAGATGGTTACGAATGAAGAGGTATTAAGAAGAGTGGGAGAGGAGAGATGTTTCTGGCGACTGCTAATGAAGAGAAGAGATAGGTTGGTAGGACACATACTAAGACACCCAGGAATAGCAAACTTAGTTATACAAGGAAGGGTTGAGGATGAGAACTGTAGGGGTAGACCAAGGTTAGAATATGTTATAGTGCGGGACAAACCATTGGAAGCCTGAAGGTCACGCGTAGTCGGTGCGCTGTTGTCCTGTACGTTCTCGCATCCAGCACGCGACTGAAGGTACGATGCAATAGCATGGCAACACCCAAGGCTTGTAGAGAACCTTGGGCAACACCGCCGTGCGCGGGGTGGAGAGCGGAGCGGAGAGCCGGTTAACCTTCAGGCTTCCAATGGTTTGTCCCGCACTATAAACAGATTGCCTCTGATGTAGGGTGTGGTAGCTATGTAGAGATGAAACGTTTAGCTCAGGACAGGGAAGCATTGAGTGCTGCATCAAACCAGTCGAAAGACTGAAGACTCAAACAACAACAGTCCCGTGTACTTGCGTATGTGTGTGCGTCACTGTGATGTCTGTACTAGTGTATGCATTTGTAATTGAGGTAGGACTGGGGTAGGAAGCCGGACGATGCCTTAAGTTAGGTACCATCCCGGCATTTTCCTGGAGTGGAAGTGGGAAACCACGGAAAACCAGTTCCAGGATGGCTGATGGCTAAGATGGGAATCGAACCCGCCTCTTCTTAGTTTAAACTGGACAATAGTCCTCTAAAAATGATCTAAAACTTTTGTCTGATTTCTTTTGATATGAATCACCCTTACGCCAAGAGATGAGCGGAATATTTTCGGAATTATAAAGATGGGGCTTCTCGTGAGCTTAACATGTAGAACTTTTGTAGGGATACAGGAATTGGAACATTTAGTGAATTCAAAATATTTTTCTTTGCCCGGTGAAATGTACATGCGCCTTCCGGCGTGCCGAGAGGGATTTCTTTTAAAAGTTTATAATTACACGCCGAATCAGTACTACATAAATATATCTATACTAATATAATAAAGCTGAAGAGTGTGTTTGTGTGTTTAAACGCGCTAATCTCTGGAACTACCAGTCGGATTCGAAAAATTATTTTTGTATATGATAGCCAGATTCAAGAGGAATAATTTAGGCTATGTAGCATTACGCTACACCTCTCAGGTAACCTTAAAGATTGATTTTTGTTCAGTAAGTCAGAAGAACAAGCGCTCATGAACAGCTTTAATAATAGGCTACCTAAGTATATTGTTGCCAGGCAATGCGGGCTGCATCACGTCGCCCCTACCAGTGTTCTGGTGCAGAATTGCGAGCTGCTTACAAATTGCAGTCACGGGGAGTAATTAGTGCAAAAAGATTTCTTAGGCCCCTTAAAATAGTTATCATGACAATAGCATGCCTCTGTATTAGGGCAATGGTGTTGGTGCAGTATACTGAGGTTATCAGCTGCAATAAGCGTTGGTGCTTTCCGATCCTTATCCTTGAGCACTCCAGTTCTGTAGTGGTTAACATTATCATCCATAAAACAAATAAATCCACCGGGCGAGACCGGGCACTACTGCTAGTATTTTATATATTGGACATGTTTCAACCTTACAATGAGGTCATCTTCAGCTTAGAATAAATGAAAATCAATTAAGAATAAAAATAAAAATAATATAATCTATATAAGAAGTGAAGTTGTTAAAGAAAAACTGTAATAAAATGAAATATAGTACTAAAATGGATATCCTTACAATGTAGTCTTAAATTAAATACAATTCAATATTGGTCTTTTCAATAATTTTCAAAAATGCAGTTAGAAAATAAGAAATATTGATGGTAAGTGTAAATAAATATTAAGCTTTATAATAATAGTTTAAAATGTACACAAAATAGATAATTTAAAAATCAAGTGTCAAAAATCAATAAATAATTCAGCCTAACGCTTGAACGAGTAAGCTAAATCTTCTTCAAATACGGAGTTTAAATTTGGAAATAGGTGCCAACCTGTTGTTACGTTGACATGGAATAACAGTTTCGTATAGGATGGAGAATTCAGTATTATTCTTATAAGAATTTGAGAGAATGCCCAATGTGGATGTGGGTCAATTCTACATTTATCAAACGTTTAGAAAACAAAACGGGTCCCTTGTAGTGGAATTATGGTATCAATAGCTCCTCTTAACTTGTCAAATAGTGTACGGTTATGTGTTTATCTTCTATTACGTAACTCTCATATATGAAGTTTTCCCGTAGTATGTAATGCAATTTTATAACCTATATTATGTCATTTGTGTTCAGGCCCGTGCGAGAACTCTCACATGTGTATAAACCACCCGCCTGGCTTTACTGTTAAGCGGGCTTCTATAAATATGTTTATTTGTTTTTAAACAATGAGCCATGTTTAACATCTCTCTTTTCTTTATTTTCTTTCGCGGCCGTCCCGGTAGACTCAGACGCCATGTGAGATACTTTCTGTCCGGACGTGCCTTGAGGCTCTCCGCCTTATTATTTAAAATGTAATGTTTTTCCTTTTTATTTAACATTGTTATTATGCCGAAGCCTTCCATTTACTCATGTAAGTAATACATCTAACCTTGTGTCCACTATGCTCATTTCCTAAATTTAACCTTTCTTTTTGATCTTCGTCGTGTGCTTGGATTTGCTGTGGAACCAATCGTAATGGCGGTCTCCTGTTTTATTTTGTTTGAGTCTTCGTTTAACCTTTTATTTGTGCCGTGAAATATATCTGCGAGTGATTTTGTGAGTGTATGTTTTTCTTGCTGCCAGGTGCATTGATGCTGTTTTGATTGGGCATATCTTCGAATGGGTCTCCCGTGGTTTGTGGACGTTGGCGTTTCGACCATTCTCCCAACACGAGGCATGACACCATATATTTTAGCCCTTATGTTTTCCCTTCATTCCATGCTTCGGGCAACTGGAACACGGAGGTAACTTTAAGTAGGCCTTACCGTATTCAGCTCGAACTCGGAACGTAAGTTGGGGACCATATAGGTTTAGCATGTTTTGCTAGACTACCTACAAGCACGAGTTGCTTTGTGTTTTATTACTGCATCGTCGGCTAGCATTTTGTGTGTTTGATTGCGTGTATGTATCATGATATATTTCACGGACACTTGACGTCATTTGTTTCTCCTTGTAGTATCTTTGGTTTTTGCATTTCTTTTCTCTGGAGACTGCCAGCTCGATCGCATCCCCATTGCTCGCCACAGCCATCGCGACACGCACACAGCCTCTTGTTTTATCTTTGCTATGCTTGTTATTTGTGGTCGTCATGACAACCATCCATCTCTAGGCTGAGAAGTGATTGTTGTTGACCAGCGACCAGCTCGATTGCCTTTTGGTCAATTACCTCCTCCCGTTTTACATCATTTTTATTGGAAGTGGCACAGGTATTTATTTTATTTGTTTCCGTTATTTATTATTGTAAGTTATTTATTGTTTATAATCATCCTTCCCGTTTGAAAGTGACTGTATTTGACCCCTAGGGTACTCTATTCTTTTTGTGTGTGTTATTCTGGCCGGGTTTCTTTTTGTGTTCGGTTTCAATTCATTAAATTTCCATTTCTTTATCCATGTGTCTTATTTAGTAGCGTTTGGCGATCGGGCTGCTCTCTCTCTCTCTCTCTTCAAACCTAGGCCTAACTTATTCTAGCTTTCTAGCACCAGGAGGGTATTCCTACCACTCGTCGTGGGACCACCTTCACGGAGTCTGGAGTCGCTCGGCACATCTGGCCTGCAAGTACGGGCCCAGCACAGGTCAGAAATTAACATCCATTTCCACTGCGTACTCCTTCCTTTTCTAGTTGGTTCCAGTGATGCAGCTAGGAGGCACGCCAAGAATATGTTTATTTTAATAGGGCGGTGCAACAAATTCTCGATATTTATGAAATCAGAGAGCAATTCATCACTGCTGCTGGTTGCACAATGGGTTGTGTGCACTCCATGTACTGTATACAGACTACCCGCCCGGTCCTAGTGCTATGCAGCTGTACGCTGTACTATTGAGACGGTTTGGAAGATTTGGTACAAACCACACCTTCCAACTGCCTCTGGTTAAGAGCTTGAGTTTTGTGAAACATACACCTTAGCGTATTATATCTATAGATACTTACACAGTAAAGAAAAACTGTTTGAGTTGGTATATTGTCCTTGTGGCAGCCTACTTCTGTAGAAAGAATCTCCACATAGTTCTGTAGAAAGAATCTCCACATTGTATATAACTACTGTCGGGGAAATAAGTATAGATACTCGAGTTTAGAGGTCAATAAAACCTTTACCCTTAGTCTTACATAAGAACAACCTACACCAAAATTTTCCTGATTTTATTTGTCGTTCAACGATATAGAGTAAATATTTGCATTGTATCTCGTTAAAATTTTATAGCAGATTGAACAAAAAAAGTACCGGTTTTTCTTACCAAGTTCACGGAGCGCTCACTTAGAAGGATCATTACGTTAAAAGTATTGATCTGATCGTAACGAAACTTTAATACGTCTTAAAGGAACTTATTGTTAACGCGTATATGAAGTTTTAATCTGATCTGAATTTTCTTTAAGTAGTTGTTGTGAATATTGTAAAACAACTTTTTCTTGGGCCTGGGTGGTCATAGCAGTATGAAATATGGCTTGTTATGAGGCTCATAGCAATGCAAGGCTTAACGTAAAACTACATTTTATCTACTTTTCATAATTGCTTTTATATCGATTGATATTTAATCATGTGGTTATGTCAGAAGAATGTATCGTAGCAAGCGACGGGAACAATGCGCTCGTTCGAGGTAACTCGTGCGACGTTGCCCTGTGAAACATAATACGCGCTCGTTCCAAGCCGTAAGGTCTGTGAATTTCTGTGTTTGTTGTTTTGTAATGTGTGTTAGGCCAGTATCACACTACCAAAGAAATGTGCCAAATAAATTTTATCAAATATTTTATAAAACTGTACAAAGTAATCATCACACCATTAAACTACATCAAATATTTTATCATAGTTCAGCAAAATGGATGAAGGACAGTTCCGTGTTCACTTAACTACAGTATATTTTGGTAGTTGAAATTCTGTGGTGGCAATACCGGTATATAAAAGAAACGGAAAGATAAAGTGAATGTATATGGGTTAAACCATGGGTCGCTCACGTGACAAGGAAGATGATATTTTATACGAGTAAAATCTTGGTGAAGGAGCTGCAGTACGAGGACTTGAAAAATGACATTAATTAAAATAAATTAAAAACCATACGTGAAATTAACGAATTACAAATATTATGATATATATTCGCCTCTGTGGTGTAGTGGTCAGCGTGCTTAGCTGCCACCCCGGAGGTCCGTGGTTCGATTCCCGGCTCTGCCACGAAATTTGAAAAGTGGTATGAGGACTGGAACGGGGTCTACTCAGCCTCGGGTGCTCCAAATGAGTAGAGGGGGTTCGATTCCCACTTCAGCCATCCTTGAAGTGGGTTTCGTGGTTTCCCACTTCGTATCCAGGCAAATGCCGGGATGATACCTAACGTAAGGCCACGGCCGCCTCATTCCCTCTTCCTGGCCTATCCCTCCCAATCTTCCCATCCCTCATAAGGTCCCTGTTCGCTTTGCAGGTGAGGCCGCCTGGGAGAGGTGCTGGTCGCACACCCCAGTTGTATCCCCGACCTGAAGTTTCAAAATGGAGGCGGTAAATGTGGGATCCATCGCTGAGTCCGAGGGAATAGCCAACCCTGAAGGGTAATACGATTAAGAAAAAAAAAACACTATCATTCACGTCTATTTAACTTAACTATTTAATTCTTCTTTATATCCTGAAATATGCGTCCCTTATGTACAGCGCTAATATCCTCTGCTAATTTTACCTACAAGTTAGAGAAACGTGTCTTATTTCATTTCCGCAAGAAGTTTAACATTTCCCAACACCTTTTTTAATGAGGGCTTTGGACCTCCATTGGCAGGTTTAAAAATGATGTGTCCGCTGAAAAGCTATTATTATAAGATTAATTGTTTGAAGTAATTTACACTTTGAGATTATAAGATTATAAAGATTATAAATCACATCCCGATGAATCAGATGAACTGTCATTTAAGTTTTTAACAAGTGGCTCAACAACGGGGACATCTTCTGTTAGACAATCCTTTTCCCAGTAATGTTTCTCTATTTTTTGTGTGTGTTCGATGCATTTTTTTTCCCATAGCTCCGGTGTTACGGACCTCAAGGCTTCTTTACAGAGATCTCGCATCACCTCCATTGATCTTCCTCTCTCCGCCTGGTTACTCATATTCACTTTAGCTATTTTATTTTTCACGTAGGACCAAACCAGCTCTATGGGGTTGAGCTCACAATGAGCAGCTGGCAACCAGACGAGGTCGACGTCAAGACAAACATTCTTGATTATCTGTTCCAGCTTCTTTTTAGGTGCCCTGAAGTGAGGGTTGGCATGAACAATTAGCTCTGCTTTCGTCATACTTTCATACTTTTGGATTCTGGGAGCAGCGGCACATCTCTTCACCGTGGCTATCGACCTTCCAATACACTTGGATACTTTTTGCTAAACCCTCTTATCATTATTACTTTCTCTCTCGCTTCTAAAAAAAAACATATTGCACTTATAATCATGGCAAATTCTCCCTCCGTTAACTGCGGTTTAGCTGGCATCTTGATCGATGTAGGTAATACGGACAGTGATAGTTGCTGCTTGTTGCTAATGACTCAACGAAGAACAAAGGTCAGAGTTTGGTGTGCGTAGGAACAAGCGCGCAGCGAGTTCGAAATACGGTAGTCAACTGGCAACATTGCCAGGCTGCTAAGGTACTATCGCCGCCCTCAATGGTCCGATTAAATATCAATCCATATAAAATCGATAATCACAAGTAGATAAAATGTAGTTTTACGTTAAGCCTTGCATTGCTAGGAGCCTCATAACAAGCCATATTTCATACTGCTATGACCACCCAGGCCCGAGAAAAAGTTGTTTTACAAAATTCACAACAACTATTTTAAGAAACGTCAGATCAGATTAAAACTTCATATACGCGTTAACAATAAATTCCTTTAATACGTATTAAAGTTTCGTTACGATCAGATCAATACTTTTAACGTAATGATTTTTCTAAGTGAGCGCTCCGTTAACTTTGTAAGAAAAACCGGTACTTTTTTTGTTCAATCTGCTATAAAATTTTAACGAGATACAATGCAAATATTTACTCTATATCGTTAAACGACAAAAACAAGGAAAATTTTGGTGTAGGTTGTTCTTATGTAAGACTAAGGGTAAAGGTTTTATTGACCTCTAAACTCGTGTATCTATACTTATTTCCCCGACTGGAAGTCCCCGATTTCACCATTCTGTAAAGAATTTCTCGAGGGAGGTTTCTGTAGAAAAACATTCATTTATGACCAAAGGAAGCCGAGCAGTAACGATTTCAGTGAATCGAGTCTAAGAATATCCTGCCGTCCATTCGACTTTTAAGCTTATGTTGGGTAAACCGTTAAAAATATCTATATAGGTACTATGAGTGTAAAAATTGTTCAGCATGAAAAGTTCCAAAAATACAAGTCCACGACAGCATATCTCTATCTTTAATAAATCTCCCACTATACGTGTTTTTAAGTTTTCATTTCTCCCAACAATCTCCATCAGTGGAAATTTAAATTCCTAGCTTCGGACAGAGTTTACGATGTAGGGAGCGAGCTATCACCCCAGCTTCGGCCAGCATCAAACCGTCGAGTTGCGTCGAGTTGTGTCGAGTTAAGACTTCAGAGTATACGTGTTGGAGTTTCGCTGTTCACCTCGGCTTTTCTGAATTGCATCTGGGACCTGCCGTCCGTGCGCCTTTTAAGCTTACGCTGGGTGAACCGGGCGAAGCCGGAGCGGGTTGCTAGTTCAAAATTAAAATACACGGTGAAGTACACTCAAAGTTAAACTGGTTATTTTTATGAACTCAGTGTGGTCTGTTAAGAATGCGAAACACATTTGTTTGCGGAACGTTGAGCATTTTATTATTTATAGTTGTTTGTGTGATTTACTTGCGAAAGGCCCTCCTGTCCCGCCGCTATGTAATTTACGAAGGCACGCTGTTTTATCCGACGAAGTGGAGCTTTAAAATGCGTTTTAAGTGACAGCTGAGATTTAAAAAAGCCGTCAGTTTTAACGAGATGCCGCGCATCTTTGACAGCAGTAAATAAACCACTCGCTGGCGACCAGCCCAAGGTCTCACAGCATGCTTGGCGATCGCTCCATTCACAAGTTGGTTGTCAAGGCAGCTATAGCAGCTTGGTGACTACGAGATTAGACTATTGTAATTAGAAGGGAATAGTCAAGGAATACTTTCAGCACATTGCACGTTTTAACTGGTCAATGTTACTGCAATTTATAAGCGTCGCATAGAAGTACAGCGGTAAAATGTATTTCAATCTCCGTAATCCTCTTTGGCTACGCTGCGCCCCCTCCCTCCCCCCAGCTTGTTGATTATTATTTATTTATCGTATGGCTTTTAGTGCCGGGAGTGTCCGAGGACATGGTTGGATTGCCTGAGTCTGTAGCTGCTTCCAGCGGACACCCTTAGGGTGAGCTACAAGTTCCGTTCAATTTCCAGTAGTTCCAACTTTCGCATCAGATATCAATGATACCTAGTGGTGAACGTTGATAGAGCGTTCCGACGAAATCTAACCTAACAATTTAGCTTCACACAAGTTTCGTCTGTGGAAGGATCTTTTACATGCCATAAATCTTTGACATGGGACCGCCGGCTTTACTTCCCCTCCGAAGGAAGGCATACTGAAGGATTTTTAACACTCTTTGCTAAGCAACAGCAACCAATCTATGTCTACCTCTTATTATAAATCACGTTTCCAACGTGGTCGGGGATGAGATGCGATGAAATTCCACGTGTCTGATGGTTTCTACCGCCGGATGCCCTTCCCGACGACAACCTCTGATGGTTGGTTGGTTCCTCAGTTTAGGGGCTGCGACAAGGCGGTCATGTAGCCCCGTGTACTTTGGGTGTGTGCAGAATCTGTCTGATAACTGGTGTTAATTGTGATGGGTGTGTTATCTGATTTTAATTCAAGTAAGGACTGCAGACATTCAATTTTCAAGTAGTTCCTTCTTTTACTACTAAACGCCACCGTTAACGACAACTAGTTGTGAACTTGGTTACTAGATGCCACCGCAGTTTGCTCCTGGCGACGAACGTTGGAACCTAAGAGCCTAACCTATAATTTAACTTCGCACAAGTGCAATTAGTGGAAGGTTCTTTTACATGCCATATATCTATGACATGGATCCGCCGGCTTTACTTCCCCTCCGAGAGGATTTAATGAGAGAGGAACTGAATGAAAATGAATGAATGTTAAATTTCAAATAGTTCCAACTTTGGCTACCAGACGCCACTTTCATCCAGCGGCGAACGTTGGAACTTTATAGAGCGTTTCTAAACCAAATAACCTACAAATTAAGCTACATACTACCTGAAGTAGGCGAAGCCTCCGTGGCTTAGGCGGCAGCACGCCGGCCTCTCACCACTGGGTCCGTGGTTCAAATCCCGGTCACTCCATGTGAGATTTGTGCTGGACAAAACGGAGGCAGACAGGTTTTTCTCCGGGTACTCCGGTTTTCCCTGTCAAAATTTAATTCCAGCAACACTCTCCACTATCATTTCATTTGTCATTCATTTAATCATTGCCCCAGAGGAGTGCGTCAGGCCTCGGCAGCCGGCACAGTTCATATCCTCGCCGCTAGATGGGGGCTTCATTCATTCCATTCCTGACCCGGTCGGAGACTGGAAGCAGGCTGTGGATTTTTTTCACTACCAGAAGTAGGCAACCGATAAAGCCCCCCCCCGGGGACTCGCGCTTATTTTTAAGTCTGGAAAAATGAGAATTACTCCTGGAAAATTCCCGAAAAATCGTTGACCGATTTGAGTGGCCACCATGAATAGTGAATCTCTTGCATGCTATTCAAATTAGTCATTTTTATTTTAATTTACCGATAATAACACTGAATTTTTAGAGAAGCAGATATTATTTCATTAGTTTTGAACTTCAAGATTTTTATTAGCAATATTTTGTAATACATCTCTTATTTCTTTCAGGTTAGAGCATGTAAATACTTGTTTTCCCGCCTAATGTAATTTGGCACAATTTGTGTTGACCGACTAAAAAGCTTTCTTTAATAGAGTTAAACACTGAAAAATGGCTTCCAAAGTAACATTTTTAAACAAATTTACAATATATTTTTACCATGATTATAACCATTCTACAGTATCAATATAGGCAATATTTTTTGCCTATTTTCATTTATGAAAAAAAAAAAAAAGGCTTATGAGATCACCTTTTGTCCGTGTGTGTGTGTGTGTGTGTGTGTGTGTGTGTCCTAATAACTTAACGGCTGGAACGATTTCAATGAAACTCGGTAAAGTCATAGTACTATTTTGACCGACCCCAACCGTGCCCTTCAAATTGTTTTACGTCTCACCAACTCAACATGGCGGTTGTGCGAAATATTTTACCGGCATTCTACATCTCCGAAACTATTACTCATATCACCCTGAAATTTTGTACGGTGATCAAGGGCTCTACTAGTCGTTCACATATGTGACTTTCAAACTCCTGTTAACTACAAAACAAACATGGCGGGCAGGCGAAATTGAAACATTTAAATAGAATTTTGTCGCGATTTAACCATCCAAGCGCAGTGAAACGTGGAACAGCAAATGACTATACAAATTTCAATGCACTGACATCTAAATTAGTTCAAATGTTTACATAACCTCAAGATGGCGACTGTGCGAAATTTTAAAATTAAGTTATTTCTTGTGTTCTATCATGCGATTGAATTCAACGTTTGAATAATGACCCTACACAATAATCCTCATCTAATAGTACATAACTCTATGGCCTACACATATTAAAACCCACCATGGCGACCATCCGAAATATTTAGACGGTTCTCTATATCTACTAATCTATGAAAGCAATCAAACTGACATTTTGTATGTTGATACAGGCTATACACATAAGTTCACCTATGGGACATTCAATAACCCGGTGAGCACAAATCCAACATGGCGTCGACGTGAAATGTAAATATTCAAATGGACGTTTCTCGCGTTTTAACCATCCGAGCGCTGTGAAACTTGGTACGGTATATGCTTATATACATTTTAATCCACTGGCATCTAATTCATTTCATTTATTTTCAGAACCACACGATGGCGGCTGAGCGAAATTTAAAAATCTTGTTTTTATATCTTGGGTCTTAATCATGCTATTGACGCAGTCAGCTGGCATTTGAGGGTGCGCAAATGCGAGGGAGCCGTGTCAGTACATTTACTGGCACGTTAAAGATCCCCTTCGGGGCAAAATTCCGGCACCCCGGCGTCTCTAAAAGCCAGGGTAGTTAAAAGGGACGTAAAACCAATAACATTATTATTATTATAACATGCTATTGATGTTTGAATAATACACCAACACAATAATCTTCATGTAATAGTACATAACCCTAAGGCCTATATATAAAAATCCAACATGGTGACCATCCAAAATATTTAGACGGTTCTCAATATCGACGAATCTATTACAGCAATCAAACTGAAAATGTGTATGTTGATAGAAGCGATTAATGTAAGTATGATATATGAAAATAGGCTATATAGTTCTTCACGGAACTACTCGTTTGTTTTTGTTTCTGATCTAACATTATTTTAAGCAAATTTCAATTAACTTAATATTTGGAAGGTTATTCAACGGAAAGTATAGTTTTTTATAGTGAGTATTTTATGTTATTGCTTAATTTTATTTATAGATTGTTAATGTTTACATTATATTGATGCTCGTAGTTTTAATATTTGTAATTTTAATAGAATCAACTAGTACTATATATGTTATTCGGTTTCAATATAAATTGACTTAGGTGGAATAAATCTATTTTACCTATTCATAGGTATTTTAATTTTAATTAATTAAATTACGCAACTGAGCCTCCGTGGCTTAGGCAGCAGCACGCCGGCCTCTCACCGCTGGATCCGTGGTTCAAATCCCGGTCACTCCATGCGAGATCTGTGCTGGAAAAAACGGAGGCAGACAGGTTTTTCTCCGGGTACTCCGGTTTTCCCTGTCAAAAATTTAATTCCAGCAACACTCTCCACTAACATTTCATTTCAACTGTCATTCATATAAGCATTGTCCCAGAGGAGTGCGACAGGCTTCGGCAGCCGGCACAGTTCATATCCTCGCCGCTAGATGGGGGCTTCATTCAATCCATACCTGACCCGGTCGGAGACTGGAAGCAGGCTGTGGATTTTCATTTCAAATTACGCAACTACTTGTCAAATCCAGTGAGTGTCTGGTATTATCCCTGCTGTAGCGACTCGTGAAGAGGGCGAGGGTTACAAATTCTAAAACTACAAATGTATTGTTGCATTTCTCTTCAATGTATACCAAGCATTCGGTTAATTGTCAGACAAAAGTTCGGTGCTTTTCAGTCTGTACCCAAATGTTTGGGGTTTACCCTGATCCTGAAAACACTGAAAAATGGCTTCAAACCCCATAATGTTAATTGTCATAGTTATTATTTCGAGGTGGAACTAAAACAGCCACACTCAGTCTGCATGTTCTAGTTCCACCTCGAAACAATAACTCGGGGCAATCTTTTCTTGTCTATGGTCTCAAGCTTATGTGATCTTAGTGAAGAGTTCGAAAAGAATGCTGGCACGGATGATACCGTATAATGGAAAAGAACATCCTGATTCTCGAAATGATTGATGACTCCATGATGAAATTCAGTTTAATTGATTGACATTATATGCGATATGCGAAAGGATAGTGTTGACTTTAGGTTTGAACTGCCCGCACCAGGCCTCCATCAAAGCTCTGTGCAATCAACGTCTCGTGAGAATAGCTTATCAGGGGATTATTTGCAGTTTTCAGTAACACAACACCCACTTTTGTCTGATGGGGTGAAAAGTTCTCAGAAAAACATCAGTGTAACAAAACGCCAGCTGACAATGATTCTAAATGTTTGTTGCTAACAAAAAAAAAAAAAAATCATCTATTTCTTCCCTATGCCAAGGAATGCCCATTTGTATAGTCTTCGATGTTCCTTTCAAAAAAGTAGCCGATTTCAAATTTTGCTTCACAAAACACTAGTTCAGCAGAGAAATTAATTAAACCCTTCTACAACACCGAATTTTAAGGGTGTTTCTTCTTCATTGTGACTCCTTAGGGGCAATTCAACTCAGCACAAAAATGTACGAAACTAATCAGTCTTTGAATGACTGTTTTATTCGACTTCCATGTTATGTTTACGAGCAGTATCGCTGTACTGGTCACGACCACGGCTACACCACGGGGCCTATAGCACGACTAACTCAATATAAGGTATTAAATTAGCGTAATTATTTGATGCTTTATTCATGTTCCTCTGCAGTGTGACGTATGCAGTTCTTAAATGAATATGAACACAGTAGAGGCAATAAAATTAAAGCATGCTAATTATTTAATCTATGTGTTTTTCAGTTTCTTCTTCGTCCCGCGGCATTGAATCCTGCACCACGGTCGTGAGAGCAGCTGCAGCAAGTACAGAGATTACAGGTTCGAATCCTGGCGCTTACAGGGCATATCCTGAATATGGTTTTCACCGCTTTATTAAACACTCCCTCCTGGAAAATGCCGGCATAGTATCTTACTGCAAGTCCTTAGGCACTTACCTTACTACTTATTATTATTATTATTATTATTATTATTATTATTATTATTATTATTATTATATTACTCCTATTATTAAGGTGGTGTCTGCAAGCACATTAAAATTGTTCCTATTCCAGATTGTTTAATGTGAAGTATAGGGGCAGATTGCATCGATATTCTGCCCTGTAAAACAGAAAATTGCGTCTACGAAGAAGTAGGCCTATTCAATGCAAGAGACAAAACTAAGGTTCTAAGAAGACGCCAATCTGTGCCCACGCGGGTATGGTCAGTAACTTAGTCCAGGGTAATTCCAGTCGCCCACTCACAGCCGCACTGTTCAACAATTGCATGCCTCACAGTCTGTTATTATTATTATTATTATTATTATTATTATTATTATGTGAAGCTAAATTTCTAGGTTAGATTTCGTTGAAACGCTCTATCAAAGTTCCAACGTTCTGGTAGCGAAGGTTGGAACTATTTGAAATTGAACGGAACTTGTAGCTCACCCCAATGTGTGTCCGCATTGAAGCAGCTACAGCCTCTGACGAGCCGAACATGTCCTCGGACACTCCCGGCACTAAAAGCCATACGCTAAATAATAAATAAGTTACTGATTACAAAGAACAATAATTTCTTTTGACCAACCCTCAGAAATTGTTATTAAAAGAAATGGATCCTTACAAAAAATGGAATTCTAGATTTGACACGACGATATCTTAATATTCTTAATTGAACTTTTAGCTGAAGAAGGCTTCATTGTCAAGCCGAAACATGTTCAACAATTGAACAATTGAATAGATGTTTCATGTATTCTATTGTATTGAATGGCGTAGTATTATTAAGAGTTATATATTAATCAATACGGTAAATATCATACAGTACATTCTACTAGCATGGTAAATGTTATTGCTTTTGATGATTGAAATCCAAAACCAGATATACACACAACAAAAAAAGTTTTGTATCACCTGTTTATCCAATGAACACATTCCTCCTGCACCTACAGTACGTTTACATGATGCGCAAAACTTGGGTCCTTTGAACTGACAAAAACTTTAAACAACCCTGCCTATAGCCCTGACTAACGAAATCATACACATTTCGTTTAATATAGGGGAGGCAGTAACATTCGTACCGTCATTCAAAACACAGTGTAGGAATTGTATAAGGCGATTATAGACATTGTATGGACGTTCTCTGATGGCAAGAAGACGAATATCAACGTTTGATCGCTCACCGATTGTTGCTTTATGACAACAAGGACTTTCATCAAGAGAAATTGCAGGACAAATAGTCGTGAGCCAGAGTGATGTGGCAAGGACCTGGAATTGTTTTCAAACTACAGGTAGTTATCATGCATGACTTTGTGAGGGCCCAGGGAGGCAAGTGTCAAACCAGACTGTATAGTACAGTACAGCTGGAATGGTTTTGTTCCAAAAACTGTGCTATGGTTGGCTTTTTGTAAATCGTTAGAAAAGCACAAAAAAGCTTAACTCTAAATTTTAGAATAATTTGCACGATCATTTTGTCGGAAAACTAAAAAAAAAAAAAAAACATTGAAAAGCGTTTTTCACTGAATCGACGTATTTTAAAGAAAATATTTTTAAACAAAAAATATAGAGGACATTGTCACCTACAATTCGTCTCATTGAGGTCATGTCATACGTTTTGAAATGCAGAAGCTAGGTGGCACCAAAGTTTCCAAAAAAGTGTTTTTTCGCTTTTTGTCCTAGAAAAAATAGTTTTTTTTTCCACAAAAGAGTGAATCAGAAATTTGTTCCTCTCAAAATTGTCTGCAACATTTATTTAAACGTTGGTTTCCTCCGACTTACCGTTCCAAAGTTATAGCGCAGCAAATAGAACGCTGCGTAGTCAAGGCTACTATTGTTACTGCGGAGAGAGCGGTGGGCATAATTTAGACAGGGTCCAGTGTCGGACAGCTGCCTAAGGCTCGGTCAAACAGGACGCGGGCTGTGTTTGTTAATTAGCTCAAACAATCATATCTATTTCAATCGCAACGTATCAATCATAACTGTACACATATTAACCTTTGTGCCATCTGAATAGTACAATTTTCACACTTCGGCAGACTATAACTTTGGAACGGTAAGGCGGAGGAAAAAAAATGTTTGAATAAATGTTGTAGACAATTTTGAGAGGAACAAATTTCTGATTCGCTCTTTTGTGAACAAAACATTTTTTCTAGGACAAAAAGTCAAAAAACACTTTTTTGGAAACTTTGGCGCCACCTAGCTTCTGCATTTCAAAACGTATGACATGACCTCAATGAGACGAATTGTAGGTGACAATGTCCTCTATATTTTTTGTTTAAAATACGTAGATTCAGAGAAATACGCTTTTCAATGTTGTTTTTTTGAGTTTTCCGACAAAATGATCGTGCAAATTATTCTAAAATTCAGAGTTAAGCTTTTTTTGTGCTTTTCTAACAATTTACAAGAAGCCAACTATAGCACAGGTTTTGGAACAAAAGTTTTTTTTTCTTTCTGTGCAGCTGTCCTGTAGCCTACTAGTACGCAACTGAATCCACAACAACTCTCTGTATACTAGACGGCTATGGAGAGGTCCAGCCGTTAAACCCAGACACCATACAAGTGGGCTCAAAATCACGAAAAATGCACTGGAAAAATGCCGCAAAGTTCTCTTCACAGATGAATGCCGCATATGTCTGCTACCAGATGGCCGTCGACAACGTGTGTGGAGGGAATCTGGTAATGATGCACGCCAGAGGCATTCCATCAATCGAGCACAGCAAGGTGGCACATGAATGATGTTCTGGGGGTTTCGGACGCTATTGTTACCCATCTAGGGCATGCTCAAGGCCCCACAAAACAGGGATAACATCCTCCAACCGTTTCATCAGCATTTCGGGGAAGAATTCAAGTTTATGGACAACTCCCGAGTCCATCGTGCCGGCATCGTCAACCATTTTATCAATCGTGCCGGTATTGCACGATTGGATCGGCCAGCATGTTGCTCCGATATGAATCTAATTGAAAAGAGCTATGTGAGCACGTCCTGACCAACCACGAAATCTACAAGAGTTAAGCAGGATTGCCATTGAAGAATGGGATAAATTAGACCTTGTGGGCAGAGTGCCTCGTAGGGTGCAGGTTTGCATTGATGCAAGGGGTCATGCAACCCTTGATTGAATGAGGTTGCTACACCATGGGCTTACCTCAAGAAATGTGTTTTGGGTTATGTTGGACTACAAGAGAAGTGATTTGTAGGGTTTTGTTTGTCAATACTTTGGGAGCGGGGTGAGGCAGGTAGCACACCCCTCACGACCAGTGGAAATAACGGGACTCGCTACAAAGGCAAGGCGAACAGTTTCACACTTGTTCCTAAACAATGTCTAAATGTAAACATTGTGTCAGAAAACTGTATCATAATGAGGCTCATAACACTATTTTTCATTATGAGAGTTTCTCCCACCAATCAGAGCTCAAGAAACAGTTGTGTGACCAATTAGGTAAGGATACCTTCGTGCATGCGCTCGTTTTATAAAAATACTCGTGTCTTAATTATAGCCATTATAGGCTCGTTGCATAATGTACTATTATTAAATTAAAATTGATATTCCCATAACACAAAAATAACCTGAATAATTTCTTCACAACATAGATGACTAATAGCCTATAGTGTGTTTGTTTAGTTCTCTTCTGTTAATGATGTTTTAACAGTCTCCTGAAAGGTAATGAAAACTGACAATACTTTTCAGCTCCGGCCGATTCAATTGTAGTTTTATGGGGCAGAAAAGCGAGGTCATCTGCTCGTTCAAATGAACTCCCAAAGATCATTTACTAGCTCTTCACTTATATATGAACCAATATTTAACTCCTAATAATTTATCAACTGAGAAAACAGTCACCGTTCTCTTTTGACTTTTTCAACTAAAAATTAACATTCCTTCATTAAATTCCAATTCAATTCCCTTTAATTAAAAGATACGTGTCTTTACTGCTGCAAAGAGAGTCGTATCAGAAAGAGGTTGTAACGATATACTGATAATTTTTCCAATTTTTGGTCCAATCACCACCTGAGATGAGTAAGAAAATATCTCCAACCTCAAACAAACTGCTTTTAGGTGTTAAGATATTAGTAAAGCACTAGCAACTATTGTTAATAAGGGAAGTTCTTCGTACACATGACTCAAGTAGATTCATAAATGCGAGCGCTCTTAATAACACAGATTTTCTTGCATATTTCGACCTTATTTGCTTCATATTTAAGGACAGTTTTGGAATATATATAAGTACGATGTCTAGTGATCACAACAAAGCACAGTACCTTGCAGCAACTCTGCGAGTTCTCCGTTCAGCACCGGGTTTGCAGTCTCGAATTCCTTGATCTGATCGATGCGGTAAACTTCATCTTCCTCCTCAATGGAAGGGAGGCGAACATTGACCACGTTGGAGTAATAGTGCAGCCGGATCATGGCCCACGACCCCCACACATGGCGTCCACCTCGATACCCGCGTCTTAGCTCGTCATTGGTTCACAAACACACGCCACTACAGTCCCAACTGTTCACTCTTAGTACGAACTAAGTTAACTCGGTTTTCACAATGAGTCAACAATCTTCTGTCAGATCAAATACTTGTTCTCAGATAGAGTCAAGTCCACACAGCTGAGGTCAAAGCCTTGCAATACAGTTAACCATTTACCTGTAAAGACGCAATCTATTCACACGGTCTATTAGTTCCAACGTTCGCCGCCAGGTGCTGACTGCGATGGCATTTAGCAGCCACGCCCGCAGCTAGGTGTCGTGGAATGTAGCATTTGCTAGCAAAAGTAGGAACTACATGAAAACATTAATCGTCTGCAATCATTCTACCTGAATCACAGATAACATACACTAATACAGCCATCACAATTAACACCGGTTACACGAAGATACATGACCGCGTTGTCGCAGCCCCCAATAAGGAACCAACCAACCATTCACACGGTCTGAACTTCAAGCCCTATCCTCTATAAACAACGAACAGTCACTGGTTTTCAGTTTTGAAGACTATGAACAAAATCTGCAGCCAGATCGCCGAGCAAATCTAATCAAACAATACTGACGAAAAGTCAAGAACGCAGCTTCATTAGTCTACCAAATGGTAGTGAAGTCCACAACGCTCTTAAGACAATGATACTACACTACTGACTACTGTATGTCACATCCGCCATCCAACCCGCTTCACGCCAACATGAAGAGCGCACGCAATCTCCATTCCCTCGCCAAACATTTTGAACACACCAACTCACTAATGACACATGAAACAAACAATATAAACTGAGATTTCAAATTAAATTCAAACACTCAACTTGTTTTAATCTCGTACAAAGGTTAGAAAGAGGAATCTCGTAAAACCTTTTGGAATATTCAGATTCAAGTGACTCGAACACATAAACTAATACGGTACTGCCTTGGTTAATTAATTTTAGAGGCTTAATACGTCTTGGCAATCAGCCCCGTATATTTGTGTGTGTGTCGAATCTAAACTTAGGCTCGGAATGGACCCTATTAAAAGTTATTGATATAATAATATATATATTGTTTTGTCGTGTGGCCTCCTTAGAGGCCGAGTACAGGTGTTTCTATTCGACGCCCGTGGGCGACCTGCGCGTCGGGATGAGAGATGGAATGGATGAAGATGAATGAAACTGGGCAAGGATGTGGAAGGAAGCGGCCGTGACCTCTCAGAAGGAACCGTCCCAACATTTGCCTGGTGTTAAAAATGGGAAACCACGGAAAACCATCTCAAGGACAGCTGACGGTGGGGCTCGAACCCACGCGTCTACCGAGTTAGCAGAGAGCTGGGCCCCATGACCTAACGCTGCGCTTTAGCCAGCGTAGCCACTGCTGTCGGTAAAATAATAATAATAATAACACCGGGTGAGTTAACCGTGGTCGTTACGGCATGACTGCTGGCAGTCGCTCACATCCGGGAGGCGAGGAGGTTCGAATCCCCCCACCGGCAACCTTGAAGATGGTCTTCTGTGGTTTCCCATCTTCCTTCCAGGCAAATGCCGGGGTTGGTCCCTAACTGTAGGCCACAGCCGCTACCTTCCAACTCCTCAACCTTCCCTTCCAACTTTCCTCCCCAACGGTACTTGTAGCTCACCCATTGGGTGTCCGACTCGAAGCAGCTACAAAACTGGCGAGCCGAACATGTCCTCAGACACTCCCGGCACTAAAAGCCATACGCTAAAAAAAAATGTTATTGGTTTTACATCCATTTTAATTACTGCGGCTTTTAGAGACGCCGGGGTGCCGGAATTCTGCCCAAAGGGGATTAGTAACGTGCCAGTAAATCTACTGACACGGCTCCCTCGCATTTGCGCACCCACAAATGCCAATTGACTGCGCCAGGATTCTATCCTGCAACCATGGGCACAGCAGGCGAGAACGTTACCGCTGAGCTACGCATCCAGTCAAAGTTATTGATATGTAGAAATGCAGAGGAAATGTAGGTCCTAACACTGTTACAGGAGATGGACAAACATAATCGCATCTACACCAATGGCATCTGGATCAGGCCCTCTGATGGATAAATCATCGCCACTACACCAAAGCCATCTGGACCACGTCCACTGCTCATTTCTACCGACTAACAGGCTCCTTCACACGCTACGCGCAGCTCTGGAATAGTGGCGAAAGATTGTCAATTTATGTGCAATTGATGGGTTAATCTATGCTAAGCCTTGCATGGATTCCCACGCTTGTTGTTCGAATTACTCTTATAAATGGCTGCAACAAATGAAATTCAGTGCAAGGAGACCCCTGAAACAAAATACGGCATTGGATTGGAAACTATGCTAGAAGGTTAAACAGGGAGACATTAACAAGGATAGGATGGACCATGTAAGCACCGAACTGGATGAAACATAGCGATGCTCTATTTCAGAGCCATTGTATCTCAATTTTAGACACGGATATTCACATGAATTGAGGAGTGCTGCGTGGTATTGAAGTCCAACGTCCCTCCCATAATCACAGCTGCCCGTGTACATGAGTTCAAATCCCGCCTGTCAACGTTTACAATAGTCTACTGTTGTTATTCATTTGGACGATTATTGTGGTTCTGTTTTCTATATATTCATTATTTTATTTCGATAGTCAGTAATTAAATTTCTCTAATTTATTCTCATTATCTTAGAACACTCAGAGAATTAGTGATGTCGGGTTGAGCGACATAGTTTGTTTCAAAACTCAAGTTGGACTCAGTCCAATGCAAAATGGTGTTTAAATGCGACGGCCTCGTGTCAGAAGACATACCGGCATGTTAAATGCATAGGCCTATTTATTATTATTAGTCTATAATTATTATTATTATATTTGAAATTTACATAAAAGAGCGAAAGCACCAACAGCGGACTCCTTTCGAGCCATAGACACCGCTGACAGCACTGGATCTCAAGATGTTCGGAGGATGCCACTGAAGAGAGAAAATCTTACGTACTCTACTTGCAGTACCAAGGAACCGACAGGGCTGGCTACGCTCGCTAAAGCGCAGCGTTAGGCCATGGTGCCAAGCTCTCTGCTAACTCGAGCACCACCGTCGCGTCGGGCGTCCTTGAAATGGTTTTCCGTAGTATCCCCGTTTTCAACTCCAGGAAAATGCTGGGACGGTACCTTCTGACGGGCCGCTTCCTTCCACATCTTTGCCCAGTTCTTGTGTCTTGGTTTGCAGCAAATCTCCACTCTTCGCGTTTTTCCGCTTTCCAGTTCTCAGTGTGTGTTCATTTCATCTCTCATTCTGGCGCGCAGGTCGCCCACCGGCGTCGACTAGAAAGACCTGTATTCGGCCTCTCAGCAGGTCACACATAGAAAAAAAAAGTACCAAGGAGGGCAGTCTCATATGGTGTTTCTTCAAGTCAAGTTTCTCCTTCGTATGTAACTACACCATTCACAGAAACAATGACTGGGATTACGGAAACTTATTTTTAGTCGTATATGTGACTGAACTCACAAGGGAAGTCTCTGAACCGGGGAATCGCGGATCCTGCTGGAACTTAGCAGATGCGTTGCGTGAGCCCAACTAGGCAGAACTGTGACGAAAAATCTTTCGGAAATTAACTCCTACCCACCGTAGACGGCAGTAAGAACAACAATTTTGAACTGTGCGCGCTGGTCAAACGGGAGTGTGCCTCACTCCTGATTGGTGGCTCAGAAGATCACGTTCCATACGACTGACCTCCCGTACTCGCGCTCATAAGCTTCGCTGCGGCAAGGGACATTAATGTTGCATCTTTACAAAATATTGCACGTCGTGCTTTATTCCTAATCATGCAATGTATAGTATCACAAATACATATAATTACAACACAACACAGAGTAAACTGAACCAATGGTCACACGAGTAAGAGACCAAGCTATTTCACATAGTTCTGACAACAGTGATGTTCGTGGTAATAATGTTGGAAACACATACTGCTTTTACACCATCCTCACCGTAAAGACACGGACGAGTTCAAGTACTACATTGTATTGCACTGATATCGAAACAATATGGCACAGGGTGTTAAAACCGTTCGGGATTGTCGGACGGATACTGATTTCGGTACCATGCGTATTGTCACATTGAAGTAAAACGAGAGGACGACAATTGGTGGTCAGAGACTGCATTTTCAAGATTGTATTTCTCTGGGCCAAATTGATGTCAAAATTCAATAACCGAACGGTGTTCGAAAATCTACGGACAAAGCTTTTCCAGTTCCTAAAGCCGTATACATCCAATGGTTGACAATAGGCTGTGGACCCAGGAGGGATGATCATCAGTCGTATGCGCTCTTCACTTTCTAACGATTATGTCCAGAAAAGGAATCCAGAAGGAAAGCCACATTGCCAGACGGTACATGCTGTTTGAAAACATTATGAAACCAATTCTTCAATTGTGCGGATCCCATTTTGCCAGATTTTGTGGGAACAACGTAAATATTGTCATGTGCAAACATAGTTTCTTTCACCCTTTTACCAAACACACCTTTTGGTACTTTCAAAGTTATGAAGAGAGGTCCAAGCAGCTTGCCCGCTGCTGTTACTGTTGGCATTATTGTATAACTGTGCGTTGTGGCCTCCACTGATTGCACTTGGTAGAAAACCGTTTTCGACCCTTTTATAGCCAGTGTCCTAACCGAACACATCTCCAAATTGAACCCACTTTGATCACTATTACAGTACATACTGTACGTTTCCAGGGCCGAGAGAATCTAGAACCGATGTAACCTCTTCTACGAATATTTCTGCTGCTGACATAATATCCATTTTTCGATGGGCATTCTTTGATATCACCACAGTTGCTATTTTTCGCGAAATGATATTATAGCGATCCTTAAAGTGCTGCATCCAGGAATGGCTGGCTTTAAACCCCGTATATTTTACGTCCTGCGCAGCTAGCATAGCCCATTGCTGAATTGTCACGTCATATATTACGTCATTATTCTGATGGGCAATGTCAAATTGGTCTTTTAAGGCACATGTTATTCTCCTCAATTTGTTGCGGTGGGTGCCGCCCCTTTTCACTTGCTCTGCTCACAAATATAAATCTATCTTACTTCTTAAACACTAAAACTTACATTTTACCGACGAAAAGGAAAGCGGACGCCTCTTACCGCTTTTCCAATACTCAACAGCGTTTTGTTTGTATTTCATACCTAACACACTTGTTACAAGAGACGAACGCCAGAAAGCCAGATAGGCACACAACCATCCAAACTGTCCAACAGGTCCTGTTCTTGAATGCTGAGAAGCCTTTCCATACATTTTCCATATTTTCCCTCGAGACAACAGATAACTTTTCCAATGTTAACATACATTATGCAACGCATGGGACACTCTCCGTATACGGACATAAGCGTATGCCGGGTCTGTCGCCTCTCATTCGGTGACTGTACACCGTAGGCCGGGAAGCAACCTCTGACGCAGCCAATGAAGCTCAGGCCACTGGCGTGCCAATTTAAACGTGTAAATCTTAATGTTTCATCTAGTAGAAGGGGAAGTTAATTTCCGAAAGATTTTTCTTCACGGTTCTGCCTAGTTGGGCTCAAGCAACGTATCTGCAAAGTTCCAGCAAGATCCGATATTCCCCGGTTCAGAGACTTCCCTTGTCAGTGGCAAATGGCTGGTAGTTGCGGCTTTTTTCTACCTCTGTGTCGTGTAGGTTTTCATCGAGTGGAATATCAACAATGACAATGGTTGCCTTGTGTGTTTACTTATCGATTATCACAAGGCCTGTTGGCTTCTACAAAACGATCAGTTACCGTTTTATAGAAGAATCCCATAAGATCTCGGCTTTGCCAGTGCTCATAACCTGATCTGGTCTGCATTTCTAATATGGAACTTCCTCTCAACAAAACCGCATCTCTGTGCAAAGGTTTGGTGGACTACTTTCGCTATGTTGTTATATCGCTCCAAGTATTCTTTTGGAGCAAGCGTTAGACATCCTCCCGGGATGTGCTGGATGGATTCAATATAGCCTCTCTGTTGCACAGATGGCATTGTCAGATGTATCCTTCCCGAGAATGTGGCGCTCATAATTCTTAGTGTATGTTATTATTATTATTATTATTTACAGCTAACGAAACAGTTGCGGCTAATCGAAAGAAAGTCAATATACCAAGATTTGGTCTGCCAGGGGCACTCTACATTTTGGAATAAAAGTTCTAGGTAATAAAACGCTAATAAGGCTTATATACAGTATAGGCTACATACAGTATATGTGTGTGTATACATTCAATGTGGTTTAAAAACTCGTGACGATTAGGTGTTCATAAAAGTAATTCCTGAACACCGGGGCATTTGTTACAAATCTGGTAGTGCCCCAGTAAGACCAAGACGTTTGGTTATCCTCTATATTAAGGACCTCGATGTGACATGGGGCAATGTTGCTAATGAAATGGTGAGATTCAAGACTCTAGAAGTAAAATACGATTTGTGGTCCAATTAAGCTTCTGAAAGGAGTTACGAAATCCATTTCATCAACATTCATGTCTTGGCAGGAGTATTCTTGTTACGTGTTTGTCAACTTAATTCTTGGCACGGTATAGGCATTTTGTTGGTCAAAAATCCATTAATAAGGTGGTATTTCAGTTCCACAGGTGCGAAAGTAATTTTTATAAGCTACATGTTGGCATATTATGTTGGAGTGTACAGGTAAATTATCGGGGAAAATGAGGTAAATTGATTAGGTAAAGCAATCGTATACTGAAGTGTTCAGAAGTAATGTTTGCTGTTTGCTGTTGTTAGTTCATGTTATGGGCTTGGGACATCTTTGATCATCAGCCCCATGTACTTGGGAGAGAGTTCAATTTGTCTGATAACCTGAGTTTTTGTGGCAGTGTAAGTAATTATTATGCTCGGGAATGGGGGTAGGTGCCCCGGGACTCGATAAATGGTATTACCCCGACATTTGCCTGAAGGGAGTGTTGTAAAACACGGAAAAACACACTCAGGATAGCCACTTAACGCGCACGGCTACGCCACGGGGTGATGTTAAACTGCACCAAACTATAGGTTTCTAGCTATTGGAAATTAGGGCAACCGGTGGAAATAGAGAGCTTTTGATCTCTTATTTCCGGCGATTCGTAGATTACATATCCGTCCACCGCATGTTGGCAAACAACTACAAATTGAACTACCGTACTTTAATGAGAAACTGTATGACTAGAGGAATTAAAGCCAAGGGCAACACCAGTCCACCAGGACGCAACAAAGCGAATACAGTTCAAGCCTCGGGTAGCGGCCGTAATGTGACTGCGAATGACGGAAAGAAACTGGAGACCGTCTTGACGGCAAACAGTGATGTGACAGTTAGTAAGGTGGCTTCGGTGGCGTAGTTGGTAGCAGGGTGAGCTTCTATGCCCAAGATCGCTGGTTCAAACCCGGCCGAATTCATTGGATTTTTAAGAGCGTTAAAATCCTTCAGTATGCCTTCCTTCGTAAGGGAAGTAAAGCCAGCGGGCCCATGTCAGGGATTTATGGCATGTAAAAGAACCTTCCACTAACTAAAATTGTGTGAAGAAACTATTTTTAGTTAGGTTTGAATAATTCGTTCCAACGCTTGTCACCAGGCGCTGGTTGCAATGGCATCCAGTAGTAGCCAAGTTCGCAGCTAGATGTCGTGGACGGTAGCATTTGGTAACAAAAGTAGGAACTACTTGAAATTATCGTCTGCAGTCCTTACTTGAATTAAGAACAGATAGCCTAACACACACTAATACAGTCATCACAATTAACACCGGTTATCAGACGGATTCTACACACACCTAAAGTAGACGGGACTACATGACCGCGTTGTCGCAGCCCCTAAACTAAGGAACCAACCAACCAACCTAAAAGTTAATGATCACTGTTTCTCGTGACGGCATTTCGTTATAATATTACAGTAAATGAGAATTGGACGATCTTGACATGGGGTGCTAGTAATATCTTTGGAAGATCAACAGTCATCCGCAGACGATAGGGAATTTTTGGAGAGAACTGACATTCCCAATGAACACAAATTGTGGCCAATTACATTAGGCGGGAAGACTAGTATTCATATATCCTAACGTGGAAGAAATATTACATATTCATCACAAAATAACTCGCGGGGGAGGGGGTAATTAATAGGATGACACGTTTCGATCGTCAAGCGATCATCCTGCGACTTAAACATTTATTATTGAATAATAATAATTTTGAGCGGCTTCGGTGCCGTAGTCGGTAGCATGCTGAACTGCTATTCCCAAGGTCGCGGGTTCAAACCCGGCCGAAGTCGTCGTTTCTTTTAAGAGCGTTAAAATCCTTCAGTATGCCTTCCTTCGGAGGGGAAGTAAAGCCAGCGGTCCCATGTCATGGATTTATCGCAAGCAAAGGAACCTAACACAATATTGGTAGTGTGTAGCTAAATTTGTAGGTTATTTGGTTAGAAACGCTCTATCAAGTTCCAACGTTCGCCGCTGGGTGACAGTGGCGTCTGCTAGTCAAAGTTGGAACTATTTGAAATTGAACTTGTCCAGTTTCATTCTTCTTCATTCATTTAATCTCTCATCTCCTCTCATGGGATTGGCGTCAGGAAGGGCATCCGGCCGTAAAAATATCCGCTACATAGAACTTCATCGCATCTCATCCCCGACCCCGTTGGGAACGGGATTAATATGGGGTAGACATACACACAGTTGATGGTTAATTTTATGCACTTAATTTAAGAGTAACTATAGTTTAGTAAAATACAAGAAAGTTTTTAGGGTTACAAAGTCGAACGAATTTTTGATCTGGGACCAAGTCGTCAAGAACAACATCATTTGCCGAGGTAGGCTAAACATGATACGATACTAGTACGTACCGTATATTTGTTGTATGCAAAAACTGTGTTTGTTTATAGCAGAGAACAGCTGCTAAGGTAGTCTATTAGATAACATCTCACGGTTTGATCACGAGAAAGGTGTGGTATGCATTCAGCAGAAAAGCCTCTCAAATCACTTAAGGGGGCTCATACACCGCCGGTTGTCAAAATTTAAGTTTTTTTTCCTTTTACGTTTAAATGAAAGACAATCAATATATCTGTTAAGTTTTATAAGTAAATTCAGCGTTTTGGCAGAGATATAGCGTTTTACGTGAGACCATGCGCCTTTCTGTCAATGGAGTGTTTAATATTCAAAGCTGTTTACCCGAAAGGTTGCTTTTTTGGTAGGAAAATCACAATATCTTGTGAACTATGTGATGAAACTGGATGAAACTTGGCAGATACATTCCAACATATGATCCCTAGAGGATGAACCTCATTTATGAAATTATCTTAAAAAATAATTGAGATATACTTGGAAAATTAAACAAAAAAACTGTTCATTTTTTTAAAGACATTTTTTTTTAATATACTATTTACAATATAACATTCATGGTGGTTCATCCTCGCTATTTATGCGTTTACTTTACATGAAAAAAAATTCATTCTATTCAGACTGGTATTTCTTGATAAATGGTTTTTTTGTGATTCACAGAGTTTAAAATATCACGAATATTATCTTTTCAATATATCACGAAATACTTTATATACTGCTCCTCTCTCTAAATTAGATGAAATCTCTGTGAATTTACTATACACATGTCAGTTTTCGTAACTCTATATTAGTGAAGCTAAGATATGATTCGCAACTGTATGCGAAAATTCCCATTGACTGTGTATGAGCCCCCTTAAAGCGTAAAATATAATCTCCTCTGTGTTGTTATTGAATTCGTTGGCAAACACGGGCATCAAACCGACCCTCGCTGTGATCATTTAATTCCGGTAGAGCGGCAGGCGAACAGTTCAATGGCAATGATAAGCAAACAGCGAGTCACACACTAAATGTGTTCATTCATTTTATGGAACAGGGGGATAGGTCATTAACCCCGATTAGCTGAGCCATGACCGCGCATGCTGTGGGCTGAGATTTCTATCCCAAGGGTTCTGGGTTTGATTCCCACCGCCCTAACTTGATTTATTTGAGGCAAATGCCAGGATGGTTCCTAACTTAGGATCACGGTCGCTTCCTTCCCAAGTCTTGGGTGGCGAGCACCAACATCGAGAAACTTACCAAGGAAGAAGCAGTTACTACAGGAGTCCGTTCTACAGAAGTAAGAGATGATGACAATGATGATAATTGCTGTTTTAAGGGGTCTAACATCTAGGTTATCGGTCCCTAATGGTTTGACAGATTGTTATAAACTATAGCTTTGAAGCCATTTTTCAGTGTTGCCTTATTGACAATTGATATTGTAACTTTCAGTCGGTCAACACAAAATACCGTAATTCCAACTACTGGAACATGTGAGAAAATAACGTTAATTAAATTGCATGTGCTTAAGATATATAATACTAGCAGAAGTACCCGTTCTTCGAACGATGTTCGGTGTTAACACCAGACATTATCAATTGAGCTACTGTTGCAATGGTTAGCGGTTTGTCATTCCTTCATAAGTTTATCAGAACGAAGTTAGTTTTCTGGGAATATCACACAAACTGTTAATTTAAGGGCCTTAAAATGTGGTTTTCGGAGACCCTTTATAGACTCCCGAATTGTGTGTCTCATATTGAGAAGCGCAACATACAGTATGCTTTGGTCGTCCTTCTAGGATATTTTTTTATATTTCGCCTATTTTAGCATGCATTTTGAGAAGTTTTTCCCTATATCCACCCTTCTAATGTATGAAAAGTACGGTGAAGAGTTTTATAAATGATTGGTGTATTGACTCTCATGGTTACCATACCTAATTTTACGATGCACCAAGCATCCGAACATGAGTTATAGGCGTACATAAAAATACACAGAAAGACAGACAGACAATTCTATTGTCTACAACATATCACCCAGATATCCAAATATGGGTATATCTACCACACAGTATCAAACAAAATCATCCTTATGATGAACCCGTATGTCGGAAAAAAACAAGAATAGTTAAAATGTGCTCTCAAACTAAATTCACCTAACGTGTACTTCCTGACGTGAAATAGAATTGAAAGCCTTGTAGACGAAACGCAATACAAGTCACATCAAAATTGACCCTTACCGTTGTGTTAGGTCCCTATCCACAGGAAGACCCCTTTCATAAATTATGAAGGCTTGTGGTGCATGAAAATGCAGGTTTTTTAGACTCAAATGGCCCAAATTCCCAAAAGCCGCAAGAAATGCTGATTCAATTCAGGAATTTTTAAAAATAATGTTGCTGTTTGGAGATATAATAGACCTGTACTATATGTCGCATGTGAAAATTGCATGAAAAAATTCTAGGTACCCCGTGACCCCCTTATTTGCATTGAAGAATTATACAGTCTACGTTGGTTCCGTGATAACCTTATAACTATTTGCAAACTTTCACAGAAATGTAATAAATGGAGTGGCATTGCTTCTTACAGAAATGGATGGAAAGTTGGATGACACCTCTTGAGATAATGTCATGGTTACCGATTTATTTTGTTAAATTAAATTAGTTTTCTGGGAATATTTCAGAAACTGTTGGATTTAGAGCCTTATAATGTAGTTTTCGAGGACCCTTTAGGGCCCCCGAGTTTTGTTTCTCGCACCGAGGGGCTTTGTTTCGTCGTTGTACACCATAATATAATAATAATAATAATAATATATAGGGATAGGAATATAATAAGACCTGTCTTACCACACCCGCAGGTGTAAATTGCGTGAAAAAATTCTAGAGTACCCCTTGACCCATTTAAGCGCATTATACGTATTGATGAATTTTACAGCTTAATTTGGTTCCGTGTTAACCTTCTAGCCGTTTGCAAACTTTCACACTAATGTAATTAATGGAATTGCATTGCGTCTAATAGCAATAGATGTACCTCTGAGAATCTGTTGCCATGGTTACCGGCTTGCATTCATTCATTCATTAGTTTATAAAATGAAATTAGTTTTCTGGGAATATCTCAAAAACGGTTGGTTTTCGGGCCTTAAAATGTGGTTAGGGTCCCCGAGTTTTGTCTCTCACATTGAGGGGCTGAAAATGAGCTATGTCTCGTCCTTCTACGCCTATTTCAGCATGTATTTTAAGGGGGTAGGCCCCCTTTTATGAGAGGTACGGAGAAGAGATTACATCAATGATTAGTGTCGTGCCTCTGATTGATATCTGTGCCAAATTTTACGTTGATACACCCAGCAATTCTCGAGTTATAAGGGAACAAAGTTGTCCACAGACTAACAAACAGACAGACAGACAGACAGACAGACAGACAGACAGATAGACAGACAGTAAATTATTTTCGCGCGCATCCATCATAAAACAGTCTGAAACGCGTTAATAACTCAAATTTCCGTACAAATTCAGAAAAAAAAAACAGAAAAACTTTCATTTTTATATATAGAGAGATATACTGCACCGCTCGGTGTTGACCGTGTTTTATTGCACAAATTTAGGTTTTACTCGCTAACCGTTGGAGATACACGATAGGAAATTAAATGTTAAAAGCTCGTGTATGCCATCAAAAGTTTGCTATTTCTTAGCGTTCTCTTTTTATTTGATATGGAAATATGAAAGTTTGAAACCAAAGGTTGTAGTGACGTCACTAAAATGGTCGCCATATTTTAATAGTGCAAAATATCGAAAGCAAAAGTATCCTATATGTAAACCTGGTAAATCAGCTACATCCATGCAAAATTTAATTTAGATCGGACCAGTGGTCCTTGGGTTATTGAGTAACACACAGACAGACAGACACACACCATCTCATTTTTATATATTAGTATGATATACCCTGCCAGACAATTGTTAAGGAACAAGTGACTATTGCCCAGGAACGACGGACAAATGCGAAGGAACAACCGACCAATGAAAGTAAAAGACACTGGAGAGGGCGAGACGTGTTATCTGCAGTGAAAAGGAACAGACATCTCACTCTTCGTCAGATAGCTGCAGACCTTGCAACCGCTACACGTGTATCTGCCAGAACCATTTTGCGGCAATTACATCAGGCTGGTATGTATGCTCGGAAGCCTGTTAAATGCCTCCCAATTCAACCAAGCCATCGTCGCGTAAGAGTTACTTATTGGTATAAGGAACAAGTTGGTTGGGGTCAGCAACAGTGGTCGAGAGTGATGTTCTCCGACGAATTCCGCTTCACCGTGACAAGTGATTCAGGCCATCAGTTAGTGTGGAGAGAGAGGGGAACACGTTACGCACCATAGAATGTTCATGAGCGTCATCGGTATGGCCTCGATGTTATAGCGTGGGCAGACATTATTCAAAATGGCCGAACACCGCTGCATATCTTCGAACGAGGTACCGTTACAGCACAGCTGTATTGCAGTGAGATTATTCTGGACCACATTCTTCTTTTTAGGGGTGCGGTAGGTCCCGACTTTCTGTTTATGGACGACAATGCCCACCCACACAGGACCACTGCAGTAGCGGACACACTGAAAAGTGAAAATTTTGAACGTATGGAATGGCCTGCTTACTCCCCGGACTTGAATCTCATCGAGCATGCCTGGGATGCTCTTGGCAGACGTGTTTCTCAATGACAACCTCCTCCCCGAACCGTGCAAGAACTTAAAATCTCCTTGAGAGAGGAGTGGGGAAATATCCCCCAAGGACTCCTCAACAGTTTAGTAGACAGCATGAATAACAGGTGCACAATGTGCATTCGTGTCCGAGGAGGACATCTTTCAGTGCTGGTATCGTAACGTTGGCACAGTGCGGTCGTGAATGACTTTCACTCTTTTCGAGAATTGGGCGGCAACGCCTCGCCAAAAAGGAAAAACTTCAGGAGACTCTCCAGACGTACCCACCTCAGTGGGGGCAGAATATTTTGTCGAGGGCATTGGAAAGCTGGTGTAATGATATGACACATGTTTCGATACATAAGAATAAAACATGCAAACATTTAGTAGTAAAATCAGTTTGGTATGTCAATTTGTTATTTTTATACAGTCCATCAGAACTTGAAAAAAAAAACAGCCGTCGTATGTATAAAACGCTAAGGTGTATGTTCCATGAAACTCAAGCTCCTAAACCAGAGGGAGTTAGAAGGTGTGGTTTGTGGCAAAATCTTCCAAATAGTCTCAATAGTACAGGAAAAATCTTGCATTTCTTGAAATGGCAACGGAAATATACTTATTTGTTTATAAAGTGCGTTTAAACAAATAAACAAGACGATGGGCCCTGCCAGAACTGGGTCGCGTCGAGCCCGCTTAACTATAAATCCGGGTGTGTTGTTCAACACGTGGGATTTCTCGCACTGGCCCTCTAGTTATATTTAATTTTATTCAACCCACGGTTTATGCTCCATATTGTGTAGTATTCAGGATCGATGCGCTTTGGCGGGAACTCTTCAACTACACTGGACATGCTCCCACACCCTGTCAATGGTACAAGGACCAAGGATGAAATTATGTAGCAAACATTTTTCTTCCTTTAACTGACGTACTGTTAACAGTATTGGATGTTAGTAATGGAAATGCCTTTCAATTCGTCAACACAAATGTGTCCAATGTGATTGGGCGAGGATTAAGAATTATTTTATCAGCCAACTATCTGGAAAAAAATGTTAAATTAATTATTTATAAACTCATTAACACACTTCTCTAACAAATGAGGGGGTTTAATTGGATGACATCCACGAACGGTTGCGGCCCTCAAACAACGACGACGACGACAACAACACGCTGAAGGCACGGTAAAATCTTAAACAGCTTAGCAAAAAACGCAAATCTTATAGAAATGCAAGAGTAACGGAATAACAAAATAATAGGCTAAAAATAATAATAATGCTATTGGTTTAACGTCCCTGTTAACTACTGTGGCCTTTAAAGACACTGGGGTGCCGGATTTTTCCCTATAGGGGATCTTTAACGTGACAGTAAATCTACTGACACGGCTCCCTCTTATTTGCACACCCTCAAATGTAAACTGACTGCGCCAGGATTCAATCCAGCAATCTTGGGCACAACAAGCGAAGACGTTAACGCTGAACCACACAGACAGTTCGGACACCTAAGAACATGGGGCTGATGACCAAGATATTCCAAGCTCTTGAAATTAATTAACAAGGATAGGGGTGAATGTTGCTGGATTAACGACCGGATGCTCGATCTCACACTAATGCCCTGAAGAATGTGTGTAAAAGTGTAATGTGCTGTGCATAAAGACGTACGCTATTGGTTTTGGAATGGTTAGTTGACTCCAAGCTCCAGCCATTTCACTCTAGCCAGTGTGGAATACCAGAGTTGAGATCACTCAACTTGAGTTTCCGATACCACTCGTACTTGAAAACCGCAGACATAAGCAGCATATTAACCCCTCAATTTCATTTTGCTTCTATATTCTATTGAAATTACCGAGCGTGTATTCAATTCCCCAAATACATAGCAGGCCTACATACTTGAGAACATTTTAACTATACAACTGGCATCAGAATGCTTCAAAATGTTTATACTATCTTCATTAATACTTGCCGTCATCAATAAACTGATTTTGGCAGCCCTACTAGCCTACTTCGACCAATGCGAAAGCTGCATTTTTTATCACATCCGAAATTCAAAACATACCAATGGCTCCATCTATATGTCACACGCTAAATACACATAGGTCGCCACCTTTTTCATGAAATCTTGTTAGTTACTCAACTGCTCACACAGCGCTGTTCACCAAGCATTGCACGACTGTGACTTATCTCTACTTAGTGTAAAACAAAGTCCCCGATTCTTGGATATCACGGGTAATCTCGAGAACCACTGGATGGATTTTGATGCAGCTTTCACCATTCTGTACAGGTAATATCGAGGAAGATTTCTGAAGAAAATATTTATTTATGATCAAAGGGAGCCAAGCAGTAACGATTTTAGATTTCAGTGAATAGGTCGAAGAAAGAACTTGTCGTCCGTGCGCTTTTTAAGCTTACGCTGGACAAACCGTTAAAAATATCAATATACTATGAGTGTAAGAATTGTTCAGCATGAAAAATTGTACCAAAAAGTCCGCGTGAGCATATCTCTATCTTCGATACATCGCCCACTATAAGTGTTTTTAGTTTGGACGGGAGGGGGATTTGGCTTGCACCTCGCCATTCTTAAATTACGGTACGTCTGACAGGAATTCCTTGCACATTCATAACTGTTCCCGGGCGAAGCCGGGGCGGGTTGCTAGTGACACTATTATATTATCATTATAATTCCCACAATATCAAAATGCAAATTATATCACAAAATAAAATAGCCTGCTAATAAATCTAAGAGAGACATACCTTGCACCTCGTTACAGTTGAATTCGATCAGAATCACTCGGTTTTCATTAAAGTTTATGCATTTTTCTGCTGAATGGTTTGGAAGTTCGGCAACAGGAAACTAGGACTGTTATTTACTTAAAATATTCATTTTTGTATTTTTGTACTATTTGTGTTCATGATTTCATTACATTGTCAGAATTACCGACAGTAGTGGCTACGCTGGCTAAAGCGCAGCGTTAGGCCATGGGGCCAAGCTCTCTGCTGACTCGGTAGACGCGTGTGTTCGAGCCCCACCGTCGGCCGTCCTTGAAATGATTTTCCGTGGTTTCCCATTTTTCAACACCAGGCAAATGCTGGGGCGGTACCTTCTAACAGGCCACGGCCGCTTCCTTCCACATCCTTGCCCAGTTTCATTCATCTTCATCCATTCCATCTCTCATCCTGACGCGCAGGTCGCCCACGGGCGTCGAGTAGAAAGACCTGCACTCGGCCTCTCAGGA
Organism: Meconema thalassinum; assembly: GCA_946902985.2. Taxonomy (NCBI): domain Eukaryota; kingdom Metazoa; phylum Arthropoda; class Insecta; order Orthoptera; family Tettigoniidae; genus Meconema; species Meconema thalassinum. The sequence goes on along the minus strand of OX336394.1, from coordinate 379,804,598 downwards.
GGCCACACGAAAAAAAATGTCAGAATTAATGCTTTAATTAGTAGGGTATACTATTCAGTGTACCTATTATAAATAAAAACCGTGAGGTTTCTCACCTCCCCATATTACGAAACCCGGTTGCCTAATACGGGGAAAGTGCACTTTTAAAGTTAACAATAATATCAGAGGGTATTACAACATCAAACGTGCCCATATTTGTAATATACATAGTATATCGCCTGAGGTTTACATTGGTGAGAAAACCAAAATTATTCCGTTCCTTCTTATGTCTAATGTGAGCCCTATAAAAAAAAACCTCCCCATATTTGGCGACTTTCCTCTACCCATTTTTAGAAGATACCTTATGCACTGGACAGCTGAATGCGTGATTAATTGTATAGGTAGCTTCGTAAGTCTCAGAACTCAGGAAGTCCTTTCTAGCAGCGTTACTAGCAGCTTTCAAAGTTTCAAGGTAAGAAAGAAAATATTCCTCTAGCCAGTTTAGGCGACTGACATTTAATGAGAAAAAATGCCCTTTATCTGGATTTCTAGACTGAATATGATGATATGTGATGCTTACGTCATGCATAGCGAACCATTTATTAACGTTTAAAAAAATGGTTGCTTTTGCGTCCATGAATGTGTACGCTTCCGGGTGCATGCCTATATTTTCTTTCAGTGTACTAATGGCACCAATAACTTCTGACGAGAACACTTCCTTGGCACGCCGAACATTCATTTTTTCAAATTTAGTGGGTTCGATGTGTTTTTAGTGAGGTGTCTGACCGGTTTGACGATCTCACCCTTTTGCATTGTGTATAGTAATGACAAGTATTTCCCTGAAATTATTCCAGTACCATCAGTCATCTCTCGTTACGGAAACTGCGTTCTAATGTTTTTTTTTTTTTTTTAATGTGACAATGATCAAAACTAGGGAATACATTCCTAGACTCGTCGTATGGGTGATTGACCATTGGTTGAAAATTCCCTCCCCCTAAATGCCTCATCATTGTAGTGTTAGTTTTGTGATTATCAGATACAGTTATTATAATTATGAAACCGCATTGTTCAACCTCGAGAATAACGTCCAGCAGGAGTTTATGTAAGTCCCGTCCTGACAGCTGCTTCGTGAAAAAGAAGGCACGCGGTATCTGATAATTTGTCGAAAGATATCTTAGCACAAAACACAACACACGATTAGCTGCTACTTGTTCCCGGCTGTAATTTTGATCCTCTCTTTCCTTTTAATGAGACGGTGTCCTTGTACCCGAAGAAGGTGCAAGGTATGTCTAATTTCTCTTAGATTTATTAGCACGCTATTTTATTTTTGATATAATTTTAATTTTGATAATGCGGAAATTATAATGATAATAACCATATAGTGTCACTAGCAACCCGCCCCGACTTCGCCCGGGAACAATTATGAATGTGCAAGGAATTCCTGTCAGACGTAATTTAAGAATGGCGAGGTGCAAGCCAAATGCCCCTCCCGTCCAAACTAAAAACACTTATAGTGGGCGATGTATCGAAGATAGAGATATGCTCTCGCGGACTTTTTTGTAGAATTTCTCACGCTGAACAATTCTTACACTCATAATATAATGATATTTTTAACGGTTCGCTCAGCGTAAGCTTAAAAAGCGCACGGACGCCAGGCTATTTTTTCGACCTTTTCACTGAAATCGTTACTGCTTGGCTCCCTTTGGTCATAAATAAATTATTTTCTACACAAATCTTCCTCGAGATCACCTTTACAGAATGGTGAAAGCAGCATCAAAATCCATCCAGTGGTTCTTGAGATTACACATTTAATATACGTACTGTACAGCTGATTCCTTATCGCGCCTATAATGGGAGGGGAGTGTGCTCTACCGGCAACGAGTAGAAACTTTCCAATTACATGTTATACATGGGTTCTGACTGGGAATGTCAAGGCCGGTATAGAGCGCAGCTCGTATTCAGTTGGCCGTGAGGTCGCTTACATTTACTCGTTTATATAATGAATTAAGTTTATAAAGAGACTCCTGTTTATACTTTAATGCTTAATGAAACACGTTTTCAACCCTTCATTGAATCTTTATCAGCATGGGTTGGATTAAGATAACATACTGATATACTAAATTGGTTATTTATATGAAAAATAATACAATAAAATTAAACTTTAAAATATCCAATTTAGAATACGAAGTCTAGGAAAAATGGACGTCCTTACGAAGTTATTTAAGAAAATAGATGAACATGTATATGAGATTTACTGTAATAAAGGAAAATGTTAGCAAAATACGTAAATGTGTATTATTTGCTTAAGGGGGAACATACAGCCAAAACAATAATGATTTTAAAATGATGACTGTGTCTGTCTCAGATCTTGTAAAGAATTATAAAAATTTCCTAGGAATCGCATACATCATGGTAATAGAAGCAGAGTTTTAAATTAAAACTCTGCAATTTTACTAGGTTTGTGCCGTGTCTTGTGTGGGGGTTTCACCTAGGACACCAAGCTGGCTCATCAGCGGGCCCTTGGTGTCCCCGCCCGGACCCCCACAGGAGTAACAAACTGCGTGCTACCTCCCTTATTATGAAGCGTACCTGCGCCTCTTTACTGAGAGAACTAAAAGCTCAAGCAGTCATAACCTCCCCTTTTAGTTCTCGCAGTAAAGAAGCGCAGCTGCGCTTCAAAAGGGAGGTAGCGCGCAGTTCGTTACTCCTGAGGGGGTAGGGGCGGGAACACCAGAGCCCGCTGATGAGCCAGCTTGGTGTCCTAGGCGAAACCCCACACAAGACACGGCACAAACCTAGAAAAATTGCTGAGTTTAAATTCACTGACCGTGAAAGCCAATAGCCTATACCAAAGTTTTAAATGTTCAAACTTCAAATCGTAACTATTTTTATCCATTTTTCAAAATGTGGTTCTTGCTTTATTCTGATCTTCATGGTTTTCCCTCACTTCTCCCACGTTTATAGCAATGTTTGTTTATTCCGTTTTTCAAAATGGGTGCTACACCTTCAGCTACAAAATGAGTCCGGCTCATTTCTACATTATTAATTAATTACACATTTTTAAATTTTGATTCTGAGCACACTCAAAAAATATTTTTAACATTTCATAAAAATACTAATTATAGCTACTAAAAGTGCGAGTTAAGATTCATTTTGTAGCTGAAGCTTTAACACTCACTTAAAAAAATGAAAAGTCCGATAATTCCTACAAAGTTGTGAAATATGAGGGAAACTGTGAAGATAAGCACAAGGCAAGAACCAAAGTTTGAAAAATGAATAAAAAATAGTTACTGTACGATACTAGTTATGAAAACTTGAAACGTAGTTTTTAATAGCACGATGTATGTTTCCTTGGAAACATATATATTATATTTGTACAAGATTTATGATAGACACAGTTATAATATTAAAATCGTTATTGTTTTGGCTCCTTATGATGTATGTTCCCCCTTCTAGTCTGTGGAAGAATTATCAAAGTTTAATATTACTTGAGTAAGAAGTACTAGGTTAACTTCTATTCTATTGTGGATAAATTTTGAGTCTTACGTACCTATTTATTCAAATTAGAGGAGTTGATTATAATGTAGTTTTGTAGTTGAACTAATTTTGGGGTTACCTTGTGTATCTATAATGCTCGTAGCTCATATTACAGTTCAAAATTTTATCTAGTATTGTTGTCTTCAAATAATTTTGTAATATTATTTTTCATAGAAAATTCTCATTTTAGTATATAACGGTAAGTAGGTTATTATGTAAAGATATGAAGCAAATTGGTCCTTATTGACAACATTTAATTCAAATCTAAATCGTATTAAATAAAACCACCAATAGCCAATACATATTAAACAACAAACAATAATATATTTATTGACTATTGGTGATTTAATATAATAAGTTACCATTTAGATTTCAATTAAGTATGTTATATTAATATGACCCATGCTGATGATGATCCCAATGAAGGATTGAAAATATGTTTTTTTACATTAAATTATTAACAGGTGTCGCTTTATAAACTTAATACACACGTTAATACGTCTATTACACACATTGTAGGCTATGTCATGGTAAATGTTTTTAATTCGTTTATATAACCTAGTTGTTAAGATTCTTTTCACTGAAACAAATCTTAAAATTATATCACACAAATTAAATCGGCAAATAATTTAAAATAAATATGTAAATTTCGCTCTGATATCACAAGATGGACCAACCAAATCAACCCACATTAACTGTCTGATAACTACAGAAATTAAACTACAAAAGAATGAAAAACAAATGCCTGATAAATCGTATTGAAACAAAGAAGATAACCTCTCACACGTCACGTTTCCAAGTAACAAAATAAGAACGACACTGCGCGAGCAAGGCTTGACAGTGACGTCTATCGCAGCACACGAAACGCACGAAACTTTCAGTACGACAAACACAAGACGCTAGTGAACACAAACTAATGAGAAATAGCGATATAAAATGCTCTGCCGCCAGATGTCATCATGGTGTTTGACTGGCCAGTCAAGACCTCCAGAAGCCGCTCACGCTATATTTAAACCGATGGACGGTTTGTTGGGAGATCCGTGCCAATTTTGAGACGTCATGGAACAGCAGCATAGAGGTTAAATATATCCGTACAGAGCATGCCATACACATGTCGGCTAAGGTCTTCTCGATGAAGACAATGGGGCTATATGAAAGGCATCAATCTCTCCGACAATGTCTTTCAGCCGACACTACCAAAATAGTTGAGCCAAAATAGAAGCAGGCAATAGTTTGCCAAAACTTGTAGTAACTATGTAAAAAGAGTTTAATTTGATTAATGTGCTAGGGCGGAAATAAAGAGGCAGAATGTTGTTAGTTGGCTCGTAGCATTGCCAAAGGACAGTGCTCAGTTGTGCAGAAACACGTGTCAAGAACAATGTTAAGCTCATTTTTTAAACAATAGAAGTGTGCCATCTGGTGTAGAAAATGGGCGTTACATGAACTCTAATAGGCCAAGACAAGACACACCACAAAACAAAGATGCCAGCAGAATCATGATGAATTGTGGATTCATTGAGGAGCTTTACGACTTCGTGGTCATGTAACCCCGTGTTCGTGTGGAATATGGCTGATAACCTGTGTCACTGGGGTGGCTGTTAGTAGTGGGTCTTTGTAAGTGATGCAAGAATTTTGGAAGGAGGTGGCCGTGGCCTTAAGTGAGGAACCATACTGAGGAATTGTTGTTGGCGGCTTCGGTGGCGTAGTTGGTAGCATGCTGAGCTTCAATGGTATGCCAAAGATCGCGAGTTCGAACCCGGCCGAAGTCGTCGATTTTTTAAGAGCGTTAAAAACCCCTCAGTATGCCTTCCTTCAGAGCGGAAGTAAAGCCGGCGGGCCCATGTTATAGATCCATGGTATGTAAAAGAACCTTCCATTAACTACAATTGTGTGAATCTTATTTTGTAGGTTAGATTTGATTAACGCTCTATTAAGTTCCAACGTTCGCCGTCAGGTGCCGGTTGCAGTGGCATCCAGTAGCCAAGTTCACAGCTAGGTGTCTTTGACGGTAGCAATTTGTAGCAAACGTAGGAACTACTTGAAATTGATCGTCTGCAATCCTTACCTGAATTACAGATAGCACACACTAATACAGCCATCACAAAATTAACACCGGTTATCAGACAGATTCTACACACACCCAAAGTACACGGGGCTACATGACCGCGTTGTTGCAGCCCCTAAACCGAGGAATCAACCAGAGAGTTGTTAATTCATTTTACGGGCTTGGGACATCTTCATCAGCCCCATGTAGTTGGGTGTGTGTTGTATGATGACCTGTATCTGTGTGATGACTGTAGTAGTGTGAGTAGCTGTATTCGATAGAGACAGGGATGGGGTAGTTGCCACGGGACTTGAAGTAAGGTACTATTCCGGCATTCGCCTGGATGGAGTGTAGAAAATCCGGGGGAAACACACTAAGGATAGCCACTGTCAGCGCCGGGGATCGAACCTACGATCTCCGGGCTTGCTGCAGCTACCCTCGATTCCGTGGTGAACGATTTAACGAGCACGGCTACGCCAAGGTACCCATCTTCAAGAAGTGGGAAACCCACGGAAAACCACTTCTCGGACAGCTGAGTTTTGCCTCAAGAGACTGAGTGTACCCCGTTCCAACCCTCAGACCGTAAAATTCTTGGCAGAGCCGCGAATCGAACCCGATACTTTTCAATCCGGAGTCTCAATTCCATAGAAGGCGGCACGAATAATGACGACTCATTCTCGACTACAGAGGGAATCATGTGATTTTTGCAGTCCATCTGCTAACAATAAATTAACAACGCGCTCGCAAGAAGATGTTACATCAGTTAGGGACTTGGGGCATATTAGTCATCAGTCCCGTGTACTTGGGTGAGTACTGTGCTTCAAATGAACGTGCGGTGACCTGCCAGCTTAGGATAGCAGTAGGCAATGAATGTAAGGGGACTTCAAACAGTTGAACCAATAACATACAGTAGATGCGGTCAATGTAATGTTAATTAAGAAAAGAATCTATTTTCAGCCAACACATTAATGTATCCAATTAAATTGAGTGGGGAACAACGATTATATCACACTTACTAACCTGGAAACAATAACATGGATTAATTATACATACTGGGTTTAATTGGATGACATGTTTCAGGCGTCAGGCGAACGTCATCAGATCGAGTTCGCTTAGGTTGTTTTGCTAGAAAATAGCTTATCCTCCCAGCTCGGCTTCATCCACAGACTCTGCGAGGGATCATTCGTAAGGACGGTGTCTGGGAGATGAACACACCTTGCCAGCAGATACAACTGGGGATGGTAACAGGCTGATCGTCCAGGCGACCACTAACTTGGGTCTAATTAAGGAAGGGTCAAGGAAGAGATTTTGGAAGGAAGTCGGGACATGGATCTGTTGAAAGATACCATCCCGGTATTTGATGATGATGATGATAATTGTTGTTCTGAAGGTCCTAACATCTAGGTTATCGACCCCTAATGGTCTGGATGACAGCGAAAATGGCAATGAAGTAGAAACCTGAACGAAAAGTAAGTGAGAAGGAAAATACTTACAAAAAGGAATTCAGATTGAAACTACTCACAAAATGGAGAGCGGTAATAGGCCCACTTACAAAAGGGAATTTAGAACGAAAATACTCACAAAAGGAATAGATTAAAAAAAACACACCAAATGCAGGCTAAGTTCAAAATACGTACAAAATGCAATGTACAGACGAAAGACTTACAAAATGCAAGTGAAATTCAATATACTTACAAAATGCAAATGAGATTGAAAATACGTACAAAATGCAATTGAGGTTCAAAATACTTACAAATGCAATTGAAATTGAAAATGCACAATGCAATTTAGATTGAAAAATGCGCATTTCAGATTCCAAATAATCAAAAAGTGCAATTAATATTCCAAATACTTACAAAACGCAATTGGAATTGCAAATGCTTACAAAATGTGTGGTAGAACAAACTACTCAATTGGATGGACAATACTTAAGAAATGCAATTTAGATTGAAAATACTTACAAAATGTAATTCAAAATACCCACAAAATGCAATTGAGAATCAAAATACTTGCAAAATGAGCACCCACAAAATGCAATTAAAATTGAAAATACTTGCAAAAAACGGTTTAGGTTGAAAATACAAAATGCAATTGAAATTCAAAATACTCACACAAGTCCCATCCCCTATATTGAAAGACTTACTGAAAAGCAATTTAGATTGGCAATCCTTACAAGAAGCAATTGAGGTTGAAAACACTCACAAAATGCAATTTAGATAGAAAAGACTTACAAAATGCAACGGAGATTAAAAACACATACAAAATGGAGTGTAGATGAAAAAAAAAAAAAAAAAAAAAAACGCTAAATGGAATTAAGATACACGGGGAGCCAATTAACAAAAACAGTGCGGGAATATTAAAGAGAAAAGGAAATATAATGAAAAGAAAACAAGAGGTCTGACCCCTCGAAGAAGGAGGGATCAGGAGAGATGAGACAAGGGCCAATTAAGGCGGGAAAGTGAAAGACTTCCTAGGCCTCGGATACCCTAATACCGTAGGGGTCGGAAAAGAACAAGAGTTGACCAAGGGAGGTCGACAGGAAAGAAGACGGATAGGAGCCCGGCACAAGTAAGTGGAAGCAATGCCGGACTCAGCTGGGGTCCCGTGGTCGCCAACCCACGTCCCACTGGATGTGAGCCCCTGGGGGAACCGGTATTTTACTGGTGGCTATTATTATTTTTATTATTATTATTATTACTATTTATTTATTTATTTATTTATTTATTTATTTATTTAGCGTATGGCTTTTAGTGCCGGGAGTGTCCGTCCGAGGACAGGTTCGGCTCGCCAGAGGCTGTAGCTGCTTCAAGCGGACACCCATGGGGTGAGCTACAAGTTCCGTTCAATTTCAAGTAGTTCCAACTATCACTACCAGATGTCACTGACACCTAGTGGTGAACGTTGGAACCTTGATAGAGAGTTTCAACGAATTCTAACCTAGAAATCTAGCTTCACACAAGTTTAGTTAGTGGAAGGATCTTTTACATGCCATAAATCTATGACATTGGACCGCCGGCTTTACTTCCCCTCCGAAGGAAGGCATACTGAGGGATTTTAACGCTCTTAAAAATCCGACGACTTTGGCCGGGTTTGAACCCGAGATCTTGGGAAGAGCAGTTCAGTATGCTACCAACTACGCCATTGAAGCCGCTTGACTGGTGGTGAAAATGGAAACCATGAAAACCATTTTCAGGACGGCCAAGAGGTGGGATTCTCCCGATGCCAGCGAGGCTCGAGGTAGCGTGTTAGCGTTCTCGGCCACCGTTGTCGGTTAAAACGTACATACAACAATATGTATCATTTTCTGGTATTGCTTCAATTATTATTAATTAATTATTTATTTCGATTAAAAAATGTAATAATGTTGAAAATAAGTTTGATAAAATCTAACAAAATTTGTATTTTTTGCAACGAGCCTTAGGTTTTGTTTACCAGAAGTTTCATTGCATAGTGACTCCGCGGTGGTGAAGCCATGTGCGTTAATCACTCACCACGAATGCGACGGAGAGGTGCAGCAATTCCGGAGATCAGAGGTTGAATCCCGGCGCACACAGCGACTATCCTGAGTGTTATTTGTCCTCACTCTCTATGCAAATGCCGAGATAGTACCATTTACTAAGTCCAGGGGCACCTACCCTATACCTGTCCCTACACACTAATACATTAATCAGATAAATACATATTATCAGGCAAATTCAACATTCAGCCAGGTAGGCCTACACGGGGCTGATGATCAAGATGTCCCAAACGCCTCTTGTTTTGGTTGATTTCTTTACAAATGTATACTCACGAAATAGTTACTACTTTCTGTCGACCAAAATATTATGTGCACTCGAGTTTGAAGGTTGTTTGTGAAGTAGCCAATAGACCCACATAAAATCCAGTAACATCATCATTTTCATCGTTCTATTTTACGTTAGTCCGTGTAGGTTTGGAATTTTTAATTTATATTTTAATATTTTTTTTATCGCAGTTGGAACACAAAAAGTGCCCGTTTTAAAGCGTGTTTCAACCATGCGTCACATTTAAGAATTATTATCTCACAAACCCGTCATCAGATCGAATCCAAATTTTAACACAATATACATAGGAATGTTGTATAACTGGTTTATTAATTTCAAAATTTTGTGTGCCAAAGAAAGAAAGAAAGAAAGAAAGAAAGAAAGAAAGAAAGAAAGAAAGTTGTTATTTTTGTAAGGTAACTTTTTCTCGGCTCGGGGTCGTTGGAAAATGTAGTTCTAGGTCGCGTTGTAATCCTTATACATAAAAACGTTATGCTGTATGACTGTGAAATACGTAAATTAATTCAATTATTTTATATCGGTTTGTATTTGTATGGGGAAATAAGACAGGGTTCACCAGCTAGCCGCTCCGGGAAAAGCTGTACAGCGTTGCCAAGATGGAGCCCAACACTCGTCATGGCGCGCCTCGTTCGGAAGTGATGGGCCTCATCTCAGCAACGCTGTACAGTATTCCCCGGAGCGGCTAGCTGGTGAACCATGTCTTATTTCCCCGTACAAATACAAACCGATATAAATTAAGTGAATTAATTTACGTATTTCACAGTCATACAGCATACCTTTTTGATATATAAGGATTATAACGCGACCAAGAACTTTATTTTCCAACGACACCGAGCCGAGAAAAAGTTACTTTACATAAATGATAACAACTTTGTTTTTTGGACACAAAAATAAATTAATAAACCAGTTATACAACATTCCAATGTATATTGTGTTAAAATTTGGATTCGATCTGATGACGGGTTTGCGAGATAATAATTCTTAAATGTGACGCATGGTTAAAGCACGCTCAAAAACGGGCACTTTTTGCGTTCCAACTGCGATAAAAAATATTAAAATATAAATTAAAAATTCCAAACCAACATGAACTAACGTAAAATAGAACGACGAAAATTATGATGTTACTGGATTTTATGTAGGGCTATTGGTTACTTCACAAACAACCTTCAAACGCGAGTGCACATAATATTTTGGTCGACAGTAGATGCCAGTTACAGCACCGCTATGGACCACTGTTTTCACCATAAAATAGGGCTCCTACTTTACAGTCGGTGATTCGAATGAGAAAAAACATTGACTAAACACTAGTAATAGTAAAAAAGAAAACAATGTGTTCTAAAAAACTTAATCACCTTGCGGCTTCGGTGGCGTAGTTGGTAGCATGCTGAGCTTCTATGCCCAAGATCGCGGGTTCAAACCGGGCCGAAGTCATCGGATTTAAGAACGTTAAAAATCCCTCAGTATGCCTTCCTTCGGAAGGGGAAGTAAAGCCGGCGGTGCCATGCCATAGATTTATGGCACGAAAAAGAACCTTCCACTAACTACACTTGTGTGAATCCAAAATTTGGCACGAAAAAGAACCTTCCACTAACTACACTTGTGTGAATCCAAAATTTGTAGGTTAGAATTGATAACGCTCTATTAGTTCCAACGTTTGCCGCCAGGTGCTGACTGCGTTGTCATCTAGTAGCCACGTCCACAAGCTAGGTGTCGTGGACGGTAGCATTTGGCAGCAAAAGTAGGCACTTCTTGAAATTAGTGTCTGCAGTCCTTACTTGAATTAAATCAGATAACAGACACTAATACAGCCATTACAATTAACACCGGTTATCCGACAGATTCTACACACACCCAAGGTACACGGGGGCTACATGACCGCGTTGTCGCAGCTCCTAATCTAAGGAACCAACCAACCAACTTAATCAACTTTGAATTATGTTATGGGAAAGATGCTGAGGTCGGGTTACAGCTGGTAGGAGATGGAGGTGGTTCGTACATGATTCTATTTCAGGCTGAGTGGTCCGCAGACTTCTTCGGGGTGGCAACCACTTAGCCTCTATCCACATTTTTCAAGTGATCAAAACGTTATTGTAGGTTATGGAGGGCAGTTAACCTCGGTGTTCCGCCCCTTAAATAATCACCACTTTCCCTGTGGCGCGCTCTATTGGATGATTTAAGAGGAGCACCTGTTTACCAAACAGTACCTTCTTGGCGACCTCTGTCGTTTCCGCGCAAATTGGCACAACTCGATGCGTGCCGAAAACATTTCCTCGGCGCGCACGCGCATAAATTTGCTTCAAGGAACGTCGATTGGCAAATGGAGGTGTTGAAACAGTCGTCAACAGGTGCAGCGTTCACCTGGCTTCCCGCCATACACTGCGGCCTTGCTGGTGACCTAACCCGCAGTGCGCAGGGGAGCAAGAGATGGGCTTTAGGTCAATATTTCAACACTATTTGGGTTTAATGAACCCTTCAACGGAGCCCATCGCCACGCCACTCGCGTCACAAAGCCGATATTTTCTCCTTCTATAATAATATCAGCACACGCTGACCACAGCGGAACGCCAATCAACTTGTACTAATTTATATATTAAAAAATAACCTCTTTGCAGGGAGTGCGTGTGGAGAGTTAAAACTATTAGAAATATTGAAGATGATAATAATTTTCAGAACAGATTGAAAAAGGATGTCGTTTAAGAGAGGAAGAGAAGACTAGAGGACACATACAAACTGCTATCCCATGGCTAAATTAAAGCACTTAGCCACAGTGATCGAGCCTCAATTCTTGCACGCAGCAGAAACGCTAGACATGGTTGAGAAAGGTTAGCGCGAAGTTAGCAAAAGGAGAAAAGAGAGAATAGTTAGAGAAAAAAAAAAAAAACTAGGCCCAAATATGAAAGATGGGGAAAGGAGGCTGAAACCCAACAAAATACTGTCTGGGAACACAGAAGGTTTTTATTGATCTGATGATAAAGAGAAGGTTACAGCTCTATGACCAGTAACAGACTGACGATGAGAATAATCTGATTTCTTCAGGAAGAGCCGGAATGGTTTCGGGAAGTGGGAACGGACCAATATAGGATTTACAGAAGAAGACGTAGTGGTCAGAGATTGATTTACATAACAAGTCAGAGAGTTTAGAGGTTCCCAGGAGACAGGGGACGTAACAAGTCAGAGAGTTTAGAGGTTCCCAGGAGACAGGGGACAAACATTTGCGGAAAATAAGATCCTACACAAAATAAGATAAGAAGGGAGCAGGAGAAAGGATGAAGAGATATTGGCAGAGGGTGACAGCAAGAGTTGTGAAAAAGAATGTGGTCGAGCTTGGTCCGTATATGCCCAAAACGAAAATGACAATAATAATAATAATAATATCAGTAGTCTTATCAATATTGAATATCTATCCGCAGAACTACAGAAGGCAGTTCTGTTAAACACCTGCCATATTGTCAGGAAGTTCCTTGGTGACAATACCCTGGTCGAACACTCAGCAAGGCTCGATGATTCAGACGGAAATTTAGCTCATCCTATAAATTAAGGAGACTCGTGAAGAGTGCGGGCACGACATGGATGTACAGTAATGTGAAGTCTCTGAACAGTGTAATCTACAAACGTACCTCAGTACAGATGGTTCCTTGCTAAAGCCGAACCAGGTTGTAACATAAATGTAGCCGGTATTTGCCATGATAATGATGCCAAAGGATAATAATAAATAATAATAATAATAATAATAATAATAAGAAGAAGAAGAAGAAGAAGAAGAAGAAGGCTGTTCTTGGGCAATCAGGCCTAAAGGAGTGAGGGAAAAGTGTTAATATACTACGGTATGTAGTCACTGAGAATCTGCTCCTTATGATGCACTGTATATCTGGGATTGTAAATGCTATCTGAGTAAAGGCAAAGAAATGTTGTGTGGACGGAAGGAAAAATATATTAGAGAGGGAGAGAACAAGCAAAATTATGAAGTTATCTCAAGGCTGGACATGAACGAAGAATGAATTGTGTTGCATATATTCGCGATAAATTCTAAGTATTAGTCAAAAATTCTAAATGTAGAGACCGAGAAACTATTCTATAAACCGGGTGTAATAGTCGACAGCGACTTTCTCTCCTGTATTTATGAACGTATTTTCAATTGAGTTTTCTTTGCAAGGTTCGTTTATTAAAGTCATCCAGTTTGAACGCAAATCGTATTTTTCTGTATAATTTAAAACAAATACTTGACGTATAATTTTATGCGTCCACTCGATGGAGTGGCATCAGATTAGTGTACTGCGATATTCTATCATTTCAAGGATGTTCATGCAACGGAGCAAATGTTAGCATTGTGAACAGTGGCTGAGTGAGGTTGGTCTCCAGAGTTCCTTAGTCTCACTGCACTATACCGTCTTTAAAATATACTTTAATTGATATTACTAATACTGTAATTATCCCGCTTTATAAACTTTAAACAAAATTAAGTTTACCAAGGCAATCAGAAAGGCGTTTATGTTCGACGATGTCAAAATGTGAATATTATACGTCAGAAAACTGTATCATAATGATTGCCATTACCGTATAGTACTGTTTCCCATTATGATACAGTTTTTACAGCCAATCAGAGCTCATTCATTGACCAATTAGGTAAGGATACCTTCACGCATGCGCTCAAAATCCAACATGTCGGACATGAACACAGAATCTTGCTATAGCCTATAAATTACCGACATGGAAAGTGCACCGTCCGTATGTTCGCGTAAATAAGCTGGCGAATATGAGACAAGAAATAGCACTGTACCTTAATATCCCCAACACAATTTCTACACAGTATATTGCTTTCAAACGACTTCGGTGACAGTTTGACTGAATGCTGCTGCTCATCGGTGTTCGGCAGCCTGTAATCATATGACATTGCCAAGCAGACAGAGCACATGCGTCGGTAGGTCAGAGAACTTGGAAAACAGAGATATCAAACCCAGCGCTTGCACTCCGATCACAAAATTCAAGTGACTGAATCTCAACAGATATTTATGAATATTTATGTTAAAACATATAATAAAGTTATAATTATCGTCGAACATAAACAGTCGTATGCAACTCGCCTATAATGGTAATTAAGGCACTAGCTTACGCTCGTTTAATTATTGCCATTATAGGCTCGTTGCATAATGTAGGCCTACTATTTGTATTTAACTGAACGCCGCAAGGCGTAGTCGATTGACAATGTTAATTGGAGGCTAGTCTTCCTACGCATAAAATAAAACACGATTGCCATAGAGATTAGACATAGCATCATTATTTAAATCGTATCTTCTTTGCTTAATTCTAAGAGAATTAGTGAATAACAATAATTTACTAGGCATCTCCAAATAGCTCAAATTTGCGTTGCCCATCCGCTCACTCCTGTTTTTCAGATAGGCCTACTGTTGGAGATATTCGTCGGTTGCATTTTGTACGTTCAACTCTACCCCACCTACGTTTATCCTGCATGGGATATCAGCTTAAAACATTCTCCAGCCAAATTATCATGCTGAATATCTACTTGTAACTTCATAGAAGTGCAAGTTTGCATTAGGCTACACCCATCTGTAAAGGATCGTATAACAACGAGACATACCATGGTATTCTAAATTACAGCATTACTTATACATTATTGGTTCGGTGGGCACTGCCCCGTCTATCAATTTATTTAGACACACAACTAAAGGACGTCCCTCAAAGTTAGTAAAGAGATCGTTTCCGATGGAGGTTTGTGATATAAAAGTATATTAGCTCGCCCATAATTACTGTTGATACAGCTTAAGTTATGCATCCTTATCTCGGAATATAGGTAAAGCCAACACATCACCTATTTTTATTGAAAATGATGTGTGAAAGGTGAGGAAACAAGAGACAATGCAAAAAGAAAGTTGTCGGGACGAAAGAAAGAAAGAAAGAAAGAAAGAAAGAAAGAAAGAAAGAAAGATAGAAAGAAAAAGAGAAAGAACATAGTGGAAGAATGAAGATATATTACAAAGAGAGATATCCACCATAAAAATTCAAATCTCCGCAGCTCATGGTGTGTAAATTCAAATGATGGTTATGTCGTGTTTGAATTGTCTCTAAATACGCTGAAAGGAACTATGCTGTAATGCACCAACTTAAAAGAGAGATATCCACCATAAAAAAATCAAATCTCCGCAGCTCATGGTGTATAAATTCAAATGATGGATATGTTGTGTTTGATTTTTGTCTAAATACGCTGAAAGGAACTATGTTGTATTGCACCAACTTAACTATCCTATTCCACATCACGTGGACTTGGGGTGGCTAGTATTTCTTTTAACAGACTGCTGGCAAGCTTTTAAATGATGACTAACTAATCTCAAGTTTCCAGTGAGCAGTTGCGATGGAATGGGATATCCCTCCTCTGTGTCTCGCGGTCATCAATCATCTCTCTAGTGGCGCCGAGTGCTGTGCGATGTAAGCGACCAGGACTCCCGTGGCTGTGCGTCTAACTCTCGCTACACGCGACCACGAGTCTATTCTGACCATGCATTATAAGTTGTTATATCTCTTTGCCATCAACGTCTATCACGTTTAATATGTACTAAATTCCAAGAATTGGATTTTCACACCGGTATTGATAACCAAAATTTTAGTGATTAAGCTACAATCGATACTGTATCTTTTCAGCGAGGAAGAAAATACAGGTTTCCAAGGAGAGGGAGAAACTACAGGATTCCAAAGAGAAGGAGAAACAATCGATACTGTATCTATTCAGTGAGGAAGAAAATACACGTTTCCAAGGGGAGGGAGAAAATACAGGATTCCAAAGAGAAGGACAAAGTACAGCAATTCCTGTTTCCAGGTGCCACCTTCCAATGTTTCCCAAGCTAAAATCGTAGTCTGGGCTACGGAGATTGTGAGATGTTATCAACACAGTTTACAGTGCACATTCCATTCCGATTGTCCATAAAACTCACTCCTTTGACTGGTTTGATGCAGCAATCCATGCCTCCCTGTCCTGAGCTAATCGTTTCATCTCTACATAGTTACCACACTTTACATTCAAGTCAGTCTGTTTAACATATTCTAACCTTGATATACCCCTACAGTTCTTGTCCTCAACCCTTTCTTCCATAACTAAGTTTGCTATTTTTGGGTGACTTAGTATGTGTCCGACCAACCTATCTCTTCTCTTCATTAGCAGTCGCCAGAAGCATCTCTCCTCTCACACTCGTCTTACTTCTTCATCTACACATATGATTATCATCTTCCTATAACACCACATTACAAATACTTCTATTTTCCTCTTTTCTGCTGCGCCAATAGTCCAAATTTCACTTCCATAGAGTGCTACGCTCCAGACAAAGGCCTTTAAAATGACTTTGTAATACCTAAATCTATAATGTCAACAAATGTATTTTCTGTAGAAATGCTTTCCTTCACTAAGCCAACCTACTTTTTATATCCTCTTCCCGGCTAATCGAATTGGTCACAATTCGTGTTGTTGACCAACTAAAAAGTATTTCTGTTAATAGATTACTTATGCGACACTCCTAGCTGTTCAATATTCGTCAGACACATTTCTCATCAGTCCTGACTGGCTGCGTGGCTCAGAGGCAACGTTCACGGCTGCTGATAGCGGCATCGAATCCCAGCACAGTCAGTTGGCATTTGAGGGTGCAGAATGCGAGGAAGCCGTGTCAGCCCTTCAGGGCAAATTTCTGGCACCCCGGTGTCTCTTAAAAGTCGCAGTAGTTATAAGGGACGAAAAACCCATGCATTATTATTATTGATAAAGAATACAGGAGGGATAAATAGATTATATTCGTGGTCTGAACATTAATTTGTAATTTTGCAATCTTTTTATATATTTTAGTGATGTTCGTAGCCATACGCTAAATAAATAAATAAATACAGGAGAATGGGTCAGAAAAAGAAGCTATTAAAGAGCGGATAAGAAAAATGGGAATGGCTTACCAATTGACGAAGGACACTTCAACAGAAAAGTGTTATCCTACTGGGCTAAACTAAGACACCTACTGTCGACCAAAATATTATGTGCACTCGAGTTTGAAGGTTACTTGTGAAGTAACCAATTGACCTACATAAAATCCAATAACATCATTTTCGTCGTTCTATTTTAAGTTAGATCATGTAGGTTTGTAATTTTTAATTTATATTTTAATATTTTTTTATCGCAGTTGAAACACAAAAAGTGCCCGTTTTTAAGCGTGTTTCGACCATGCGTCACATTTAAGAATTATTATCTCACAAACCCGTCATCAGATCGAATCCAAATTTTAACACAATATACATTGGAGTGTTGTATACCTGGTTTATTAATTTCAAAATTTTGTGTGCTCAAGAACGAAAGTTGTTATCATTTTTGTAAGGTAACTTTTTCTCGGCTCGGGGTCGTTGGAAAATGTAGTTCTTGGTTGCGTTGTAATCCTTATAGATCAAAAAGTTATGCCGTATGACTGTGAAAAACGTAAATTAATTCCCTTATTTTATATCGGTTTGTATTTGTACGAGGAATTAAGCCATGGTTCACCAGTTAGCCGCTCCAGAAAATGCTGTACAGCGTTGCTGATATGGAGCCCATCACTACCGAGCGAGGCGTGCCATGAAGCGTGAAGGAGCCCACTTTGGCAACGCTGTACAGCTTTCACCGAAGCGGCTAACTGGTGAACCATGTCTTAATTCCCCATACAAATACAAACCGATATAAAATAAGTGAATTAATTTACGTATTTCACAGTCATACAGCTTAACGTTTTGATCTATAAGGATTACAACGCAACCAAGAACTACATTTTCCAACGACTCCGAGCCGAGAAAAAGGTACCTTACAAAAATGATAACTTTCGTTCTTGAACGCACAAAATGTTGAAATTAATAAACCAGTTATAAAACATTCCAATGTATAGTGTGTTAAAATTTGGATTCGATCTGATGACGGGTTTGTGAGATAATAATTCTTAAATGTGACGCATGGTTGAAACACGCTTAAAAACGGGCACATTTTGTGTTCCAACTGCGATAAACAATATTAAAATATAAATTAAAAACTCCACCCTACATGAACTAACGTAAAATATAACGACGAAAATGATGATGATATTGGATTTCATGTAGGTCTACTGGTTACTTCACAAACAACCTTCAAACTCGAGTACACATTATATTTTGGTCGACAGTAGACATTGTCGTCAAACCCGAATGTCTGTATGCAGCAGATACGTTGGATATGATTGGGAAAGGTGGGCTTGAAAATGTCAGAAAATAGAGAGAAAAAAATGCTCAGGAAAATCCTGGGTCAAAGATAAAAGATGAGAGAGAGAAGACTACGACCAAACAAAGAATTGTACCAGAAAACTGAAGGTGTGGTTGAACTGGTAAAGAAGAGGAGATTACAGTTGTATGGACACCACCTGAGAATTCAAACCCGGCCGAAGCCGTCGGATTTTTAAGAGCGTTAAAATCCCTCAGTATGCCTTCCTTCGGAGGGGAAGTAAAGCCGGCGGTCCCATGTCATAGATTTATGGCATGTTAAAGAACCTTCCACTAATTACACCTGTGTGAAGCTAAATTAGACAGGTTAAGAATGTAAACAACGCTCTTAGGTTTCTACGTTCATTGCCAAGAGCCGACTGCGGTGGCGTCTAGTAGCTAAGTTCTGCACTAGTAGTCGTCGACGGTGGCGTTTGGTGGCAAAAGTAGGAACTATTTTAAAAATTCTAAGTTGTAGTCTGTATTTAAATCAAAAACAGATACACACACTAATACAGCCATCACAATTAACACCGGTTATCAGACAGATTCTACACACACCCTAAGTACACGGGGCTACATGACCACGTTGTCGCAGCCCCTAAACTGAGGAACCAACCAACCAACCTCCTGAGAATGGATGGCAACAGATCGACAAAAAAAAAATTTTCTCCAATTTTTCAGGAAGAGAAAGACAGAGCTCAAATGGTTTCGAGAAATGAGAACTGACCTACCCAAGATAGGGGTACAAGAAGACGACATAGCGGATAGGGAGAAATTTAGACTAATATTAAGGAGTACAGAGATTTCCAGGAGACGAGGGGGGGGGGGGGGGAGGAGGAGGAGGAGGAACCAGTGACAAAGAAAAGAACCTACACAGAAGAACAGAAAAGGGAAGTAGGAGAAAGGATGAGAAGATACTGGCAGAGAGTCAACACAGAGAAGGCAAAACATAACGTCAAGACTGTCTGTCAATCGTAGTCTCTAGAAGGCCAAGACAAAAAATAATATAATAATAATAATAATTATTATTATTATTATTATTTCAGCCTCCGTGGCTTAGGCGGCAGCACGCCGGCCTCTCACCGCTGAGTCCGTGGTTCAAAACCCGGTCACTCCATGTGAGATCTGTGCTGGACAAAACGGAGGCAGAAAGGTTTTTCTCCGGGTACTCCGGTTTTCCCTGTCAAAATTTCATTCCAGCAACACTCTCCACTATCATTTCATTTCATCTGTCATTCATTTAATCATCGCCCCGAAGGAGTGCGTCAGGCCTCGGCAGCCGGCACAGTTCATATCCTCGCCGCTAAATAGGGGCTTCATTCATTCCATTCCTGACCTGGTCGGAGACTGGAAGCAGGCTGTGGATTTTCATTATTATTATTATTATTATTATTATATCATCAAGCCTTCGTGGCTTAGGTGGCAGCACGCCGGCCTCTCACCGCTGGGTCCGTGGTTCAAAACCCGGTCACTCCATGTGAGATCTGTGCCGGACAAAACGGAGGCAGAAAGGTTTTTCTCCGGGTACTCCGGTTTTCCCTGTCAAAATTTCATTCCAGCAACACTCTCCACTATCATTTCATTTCATATGTCTTTCATTTAATCATTGCCCCAGAGGAGTGCGTCAGGCCTCGGCAGCCGGCACAGTCCATATCCTCGCCGCTAGATCGGGGCTTCATTCATTCCATTCCTGACCCGGTCGGAGACTGGAAGCAGGCTGTGGATTTTCATTTTCAGGAAGAGAAAGACAGAGCTCGAATGGTTTCGAGAAGTGAGAACGGTCCTAGCCAAGATAGTGGTACTAGCAGATAGGGAGAAATTTAGACTAATATTAAGGAGTACAGAGATTTCCAGGAGAAGGGGGAGGAGCCAGGGACAGAGAAAAGAACCTACACAGAAGAACAGAAGAGGGAAGTAGGAGAAGGATGAGAAGATACTGGCAGAGAAGGCAAAACATAATGTAAAGACTGCCAAGCGTGGTCCATAGAAGGCAAAAAAAAAAAAAAAAATACCAGTGGCTACGCTGGCTAAAGCGCTGCATTAGGTCATGGGGCCAAGCTCTCTGCTGACTCGGTAGACGCGTGGGTTCGAGCTCCACCGTCGGCCGTCCTTGAAATGGTTTTCCGTGGTTTCCCATTTTCAACTCCAGGCAAATGCTGGGACGGTACCTTCTGACAGGCCACGGCCGCTTCCTTCCACATCCTTGCCCAGTTTCATTCACCATCATTAATTTCATCTCTCATTAACTCCTCTCATGAGGTTGGTGTCAGGAAGGGCATCCGGCCGTAAAAATCATCCGCCACAAAGACTTCCATCGCATCTCATCCCAGACCCCGTTGGAAAACAGGAATAATAAGGGGTAGAAATACATACAATTATTATTATTATTATTATTATTATTATTATTATTATATCATCAGCCCAGTGTGTTACGTACGAAGTGCACACGGCGCGTCCCTTAGCTGTGACATTGCGCCAGTCTTACAAGTTCCGTCGATATACTGTATCTTGCTTTGTAAAGCTTTCTCTTAAAAATGGATGTTCCTTTGTCATTCACTTTTATCTCTATTATTCGCCGGATTATTTCTTCCTTACCTTGGTAAAGCTCTCCTATATCCGTTCCTCTCCCCCTCACACCTTTCACCGTTTAGATAATGCATTTTCCCATTTCCTTGTGTTTAAATCACAGTGGGCTGCGTGTGCCTTGTGGCTGCCCTACTTGTGCCTGGTCGATCGGCACACTGCGCGGATATTGCCCTCTCACAGCCCCATCGTCTGCTTTAACAGGATCAGGGTTTCTTCATTTGTCCATTTAGAAGAATAATTCCACGAAAATAAAATGCCATACAGAGGCGCAAAGTGCCGAATCGATATTATATTTTTGTTTTGTTCACGTATTATGTTTCTAATAGTCTCAAAACTTTTATTACTGAACGAAGCATCGGAAAGTATTGTGTGTTCCACCCACATGCACAAATATTGAAGAAGGTCATGACATAACTTACAAACTACAAATAAAACGCAACATTATGATCGTCTGACTGTCTATTAAAAATATTATTTTATGTTATTCATTCATGACATTTGCGTTTATGTTGCTTAAAGTGAGAAAACTGCAGTTATGTTATTGACAGTGTTTTGATCATGTTTGTTTTTTCCTAATAAATCGACAACAAGAAAGAAAGAAAGAAAGAAAGAAAGAAAGAGAAAATGGCATCAAGAAAGAAAATGGAAGAGAGACGGAGTGAAAAAGAGAACAAAAAGTACGACAGAAAGGCAACAAGAAAGAGAGGTAGAGAGAGAAAGACAACAAGGAAAAAGAGAAAAATCAATAAGAAAGAAAGAAAGAAAGAAAGAAAACTAAAGGAAGATAAAAAGTCAACCAGAGACAACAAGAAAGAGGGATTAAAGACAACAAAAAAGAAAAAGATGGATTGATTGGAAAATGTTTACATCAATATCAGCTGCATGGTCCAAATCCATTCTTACATATAGGCTATATGTATACAGATGGTCAGTCCCAGGTAATGGCTGGAGCAGACACGGGTAACATGCCACTAGAGCACAACCGGTGGACCGACGAGGATTGGCGGGGACGATCTAAAATTACAGTTTGACAGAAGACGCGAATGATGTTTTTTTAGGGGGAAAACATGTAGGTCAACAGTCCCAAATGTGGACTTATGTTGGAGTAACGATACTAGTTAATCCTAGTTAATTATTCCACAATGCCTAGTAAAATTTAACCCAATTAAATTGCCGATTTTATTATGCAAAGGGAAGCCTCCGTGGCTTAGGCGGCAGCACGCCGGCCTCTCACCGCTGGTTCCGTGGTTCAAATCCCGGTCACTCCATGTGAGATCTGTGCTGGACAAAACGGAGGCAGACAGGTTTTTCTCCGGGTACTCCGGTTTTCCCTGTCAACATTTCATTCCAGCAACACTCTCCACTATCATTTCATCTGTCATTCATTTGATCATTGCCCCAGAGGAGTGCGTCAGGCCTCGGCAGCCGGCACAGTTCATATCCTCGCCGCTAGATGGGGGCTTCATTCATTCCATTCCTGACCCGGTCGGAGACTGGAAGCAGGCTGTGGATTTTCATTCATTATGCAAAGGGAGTTAAAAATCTATCTTGGTGCACATATCCATTTTCATCATGTGAAATAAGTACTTCCGTCAAGAACTAAATAGCCTATTTTCATTTACCCCACTGGTCTTCGCCATTAATATTCACCTGCCTATTAGCAGCATAAAAAAATTCAGTTTGATTGCTGTAATAGATTCTCAGATATTGAGAACCGTGTAAGGATTTCGGATGATCGCCATGTTGGATTGTTTTGTGTGTAGACCATATAGTTATGTACCGTTAGATGAAAATTATTGCTTGATTAGGACACAAACAATGAAAACTTAATTTTAATATTTTGCACAGCCGCCATCTTGCTTTTATGAGATAAAATTGGATTTAATTAGATGTCGGTATATTAAATCATGTATAAACATTTATCGTACCAAGTTTCACTCCGCTCGGTTGATTAAAACTCGAGAAAATGACATTTAAATATTTAAACTTCGCTTGATCGCCATGTTGGTTCTGTACTTGACATGTTTTTCAGCCGTTTAGATTTTAAGGAGGGGAGGGGCACACACAGATACAGATCACACAAACGGACAAAATGTGATTTAATACCCCTATTTTATCATAAGATGAAAATTAACCCTCAGACCACCCAAATAATACAACCAGCAGAATCTAGACGGAAGAGCTCAGAAAGTGTCATAGTGAGAATATGAAGAGATTTTTGGACAATAAAGTAAGATCAGCAAGATAGATTCCATCGCGCTCTAATTAGACGGGCTTATGGATGAAAAAGAAAATAGAGTGGTTTTATGTCCCTTTCAACTACAGTCGTCTTTAGAGACCGTAAGGGCCGGTATTTCACCCCGAAGGGATCCCTTAACGTTGCATTGAATCTACTGACACGGCTCTCTGCATTTAAGCCCCCTGAAATGCTAACTGGCTGCGCCGGTATTCGAACTCGCTATCTTGGACTCAGCAGGCGAGAACCTAACCACTGCGCTGCCGGTTGCACGAAATTCGCGCCCATTGAGAAATGTGCGTAAATCGCGCCCAGTCTAGAAATTGTCCTCGTGACATACAAAGCAAATATAATCTGGGGCTTACGCCCCAGACCCCTTGCTTGTGGTGCAATCAGTAATTTTCGTCCAGACAGTCATCTAACCTATGATTTTGCCCCGACCAATGGTTTTGTCCATATTAGTCACAAATACTCCAGGTAGATGCCGCTGCCAGCCACTCTATGTATTTTCTTCGAGACTTAGAGAAAGTATGTTGTTCATAAATAGTGTATTCCCACCGACAGTTGGACGGGTGTAAACACCGCAATTTCTACCTTCACAGTAGCAATGAAGACAGTAAAGTTTGACATACGAGTGCCGGTGGCCAAGTTGGAGACTATAAGTGTTACGCTGTCAGCTTGTAGTGTTGACCTAGGAATACTACGGAGACGCACCGTCAGCTCTCTAGCGTGCTGCGAGTTGAAGCATTGACAACGCCCGCGGTGAAGTACTGGTAGAACAAGGTTTCGTTCAAGCAATACAAGGACAGCGACTTCGGTGGCGTAGTTGGTAGCATGTAGCATACTGAGCTTCTATGCCCAAGATCGCGGGTTCAAACCCGGCCGAAGTCGTCGGATTTTTAAGAGCGTTAAAAAGTAAAGCCGGAAGATTTATGGCATGTAAAAGAACCTTTCACTAACTACAATTGTCTGAAGCTAAATTTGTAGGTTATATTTGATTAACGCTCTATTAAGTTACAAAGTTCGTCGCCAGGTGCCGGTTGCGGTGGCATCTAGTAACCAAGTTGACGGTAGCATTTGGTGACAAAAGCAGGAACTACTTGAAATTGATCGTCTGCAGTCCTTCCCTGAATTACAGATAACACACACCCAAAGTACACGGGGCTACATGAGCGCGTTGTCGCAGCCCCAAAACTGAGCAACCAACAACCAATACATGGACACCAAGCGTTAGACCACATCCTTTGTCGTATCTTGTGCACTAAATCTAATCACTCCGAGCACTAGCGTTGACCCATTCATGGTCAGCGTAAGCTTAAAAGGCGCACTGACGCTAGGTCCCAGATGGAATTTAGAAAAGTCTTAACTCGACATGACTCCACAGTTTGATGTTGGCCGAAGCAGGGGTGATAGGTTCGCTCGCTCCGCAGCTAGTAATTTCAAGTTCCACTGAATGGAGACTGTGAGAAGAAATAAAAATATAAACACACTTATAGTGGTCGATGTGTGTAGAATCTGTCTGATAACCGGATTTTTTGTAGAACGTTTCATGCTGAACAATTATTACACTCATAATATATAGATATTTTAACGGTTTACCCAGCTTAAGCTTAAAAGGGGCACGGACGGCAGTTTTTTCTTCGACCTGATTCACTAAAATCGTCACTGCTCGGCTTCCTTTAGTCATAAATGAATGTTTTTCAACAGCAACCTTCCTCGAGAAACCCTTTACAGAATGGTGAGAACTGCATCAAAAACCATCCAGTGGTTCTCGAGATTACATCCAAGAATCACGAGACTTTGTTTTATACTATGTATAGGTTAATACATTTTCCATGGCTTAGGCGGCAGCACGCCGGCCTCTCACCGCTGGGTCCGTGGATCAAATCCCGGTCACTCCATGTGAGATCTGTGCTGGACAAAACGGAGGTAGACAGGTTTTTCTCCGGGCACTCCGGTTTTCCCCTGTCAAAATTGCATTCCAGCAACACTCTCCACTATCATTTCATTTCACATGTCATTCATTTAATCATTGCCCCAGAGGAGTGCGTCAGGCCTCGGCAGCCGGCACAGTTCATATCCTCGCCGCTAGATGGGGGCTTCATTCATTCCATTCCTGACCCGGTCGGAGACTGGAAGCAGGCTGTGGATTTTCATAGGTTAATATATTTAAGCTGATGACGTAATTCACTGTATATTCATGTAGGGAAAGTTGTTCCATATAGAGTTCGTCGATTAGAAATGGAAAAACAACTAAAATTAAAAACATGATATTTGTATCCTGTGTCTTATTTCGTTATTATGTCTTGAAAATACAATATCAAACAATTATTACGCAATCATTTTTTAATTCATCCAGAATTCGATGGCAGTGCACGAGTGGATGTGAGCTTTTTAATAGGGAAGTAACCGAGGAATGAAAGTCACTGTGCCTCATATGTAAAGCCCTGTGCGGATACGGATATCCGCAAAATGTTTCGCCATGCGGATATAGTTTGCATGGCTGTGCGGATAGCGAAGAAGTTGCGGATAATGTTTGGAGTAAATTTGCGGATAGTTTTTGGAATACAATCCGAACTTGTTGAATATCATTATTACGACACGGATGTTTATGACATATCATATTTTCCATGACAAATGTAAGATAATGATTTAAATTATGTCATTAAACACAATTAACACTCCGAACTGGAAAGGTTGCAATTCTGGCTGTAGGCTATAACATTCATTTTAAACATAGCACATGACATACATAGCCTAGGGTAACGACTTTCTCCTCCAATGTCTATAAGTGTTGCTTTAATACTTTATGCTTTATATCTAATTAAAAATACTAGCGGACCCGTGCGAGAACTCTCACATGTGTATAAACCACCCGCCTTGATTTACTGTTATGCGGGCTTCTATAAATATGTTTATTTGCTTAAATGCACTTTTTTATGTGGGTTGTATGCGCCCTATGTGTACAGACTATCCGCATGGCTATAGTGCTATGCGGGCAGAGCGAGATACATTTCAGGCAGGGGCTACCATCTTGTGTATTTGTTTAAAAGCACTTTATAAACAAATAAATATATTTCCATTCACTTTTCAAGAAATGCAAGATTTTTCTGTACTATTGAGACGATTTGGAAGATTTTGGTACAAACCGCAACTTTTGAAAGATTTTGGTACAAACCGCAACTTCTAACTCCCTCTGATTTAGGAGCTTGAGTTTTGTGAAACACACACCTTAGCGTATTATATAATTAAAAATATTATTATAATGCCAGTAGATTCGGATAACAAATGTGCGGATGAGGATATAAGTCGTGCGGATGCGAGGCGGATATCGTTTTGTGTATCCTCGCAGGGCTCTAGCTTTATATATACAGTATATATATGTGACCGTACATCGACCTTGGATCTACTCCTTCGAATTCGTCACCTCATTCTGTTCATTAAATTATCTCAGCAGCAAAGTGCTGTCAGTACCCTGAAATTGCGCAAACTATGCGCGGACCAATCAGTGTTGATAAAAAAAAAAAAGTAAGAGGAGATGTGGGCGGACTGATCGAGCCGGCGGGTTCAACTCGGGAAGGGTTTCTAAATACGCTTTCACATAGTGGCCACTCAAGTCGGTCAACGATTTTCAGGAGTTTTCCAGGAATTTTCCAGGAGTAATTCTCATTTTTCCAGACTTAAAAATAAGCGTGAGCCCGGGGGGGCCTTTATCGGTTGCCTACTTCAAGACCAAAATAAAGCAGTCGTGTTTGGTTTACTTGACAGATGTTGACAAAAATTAGTGGTGATTGAGTTATTGATACGCAAGCCTACACACAAATGATTTAGATGTTGTTTTAAAAAAGCCTTTGAGAGTGGCCAGATCTGCCTAGCAAACATACCAACGAAGACACCTCAACAAACATGAACACAAGAAAACTAGACGACACGATAAGAAAACCCCCACAACATGGCACGGGAGGCTCCGAAATCGGCAGGCTGAGAGCAGCTCCACGAACCGCCTGGATATTCATTGGGAGACTTGACATCGACGTAACCGAAGATGACATAAAAGGACACCTTACTCAAAACGGCATCTCTAAGGTAATCAGCTGCGAACAGCTCCCATTCCGTGGCACCAGCAAAGCCTTTAAAATAGGGGTGCCCATGGAAGAAAGGGACTCCGTTATGCAAACAAGTCTCTGGCCGGATAGGGTAATATATCGTACCTTTCGATTTCGAAGGCAATAACACCAACGGAAGCCCCAAACTGAAAAACGCCGAAAGAAATCTGGAAATACTTTTGTGGAATGTAGAGGGTCTGAGAGGCAAAATCTACACAGCGCCTGAAGATATCTGGATAAAGAGCGACATAATGGTGGCCACTGAAACCTTCCTGACAGAACCTCTGAACTTCACGAGCCACTACGCAATTCACTCTCTCGCCAAGTCAAACCCAAGAGGCAGACCAGAGGGAGGAGTCTCCATAATTTTCAAACCTTCCATAGGAAAAATTGAAGGCTCGATAAAAGAAGAGAACCTAGTAATAATGAAAACCCCAAACCTAACAATAATAGGTATATACATCACATACGGATCTTCCCTAGAAGACACAATAGAAATAATAGCAGGGGCGATTGCCCGAACAAAGACAGACAAAAACGTCATCCTGGCAGGAGATTTTAACTGCAGAATAGACAAGCCCAACAACAAAACAAGAGCTATGTTGGATATGTTACAAGAAGAAGGCTACTCTCTTATAAACAAAGCAAATGAAATAACGTACATAGCCCACAATGACACAAGTACCATCGACCTAGTTTTTTACAGAGGAAGCAACATCTCCATCCAAAACCAAGAGGGACTCTGGAAGTCATCCTGCACCCCACTGACAAAACATATACCTATCAGGACCAATATTATAGTCGGAAATACTAAAGAGGAAATACCGAACCTACTAACCCACAAGAGCTCCAGAAAGATTGACGCAAATGCCCTAAGCAACAACGCACAAGCAATGGAGGCAACAAAACAATGCCTTAACGAAAACAATCTCAACCAAGCCCTGACAACAATTCAGGAGGCCATACGAGCATCAACAATCCCAATCAACCAAAGAAGAGCTAAACCATGGTTTGATACGGAATGCTACACACTTAGAAATGAAGTCCTCCTAAAACTACACATGGCCAAACTACACAACACAAAAGGTCTTCTAGAAGAATATGCAGCACAAAGAAAGGAATATAAAACTCTCCTGAAAAAGAAAAAGGCTCAATACATAGAAAAACAAGCCTTAATGGAGGCAGAAGAAGCACTAAAAGACCCCTTCATAGCCATCAGAAAAAAGACTACGAGGAAATCTGGCCAAATTCATATGGATATATGGGAAAATCACTTCTCACAAGTACTGAACATAACTCAGTCACAAGCGGCGTATAACGCAACATATCACACAAGCGTAGAATTGGACACACCCATCACATCGGAAGAAGTAATTGCGACAATCAGCAAGACAAAAAACAAGAAAGCGACAGGCCCAGACGGCATCTCCAATGAGATCCTGAAAGACTCGGCTGAAATTCTAAGTGAACTATGGTCAGATCTGTTTAACAGATGCCTAGCCACAGGGGAAATACCCGACGAATGGAGAAAATCCATAATTAAGGTTCTACACAAGGGCAAAGGAGAAGACAACGACCCAAACTCATACCGAGGAATCGCTCTAGAGAACAATATATTCAAAGTATTTTCAAACATTCTGCTCAAAAGGCTCACCCCGACAGTCGATCAACTGATTCCCGATCAACAATTCGGGTTCAGGAAAGGAAGGTCCACCCTTCAAGCTGTCAACAATCTACTGAATGACATAGAACAAGCGCTTAGATACCCTAAAGGAATTTTTCATGCCATATTTGTCGACTTCTCGAAGGCCTTCGACCTACTAAACAGATCGAAGCTCATTATAAAACTGGAGCAAATGATGGATGAAAAATCCGAAATCACGTATATGATAAAAAACATCCTGGCTTTCAACAAAGTAGAGATACATGATGGGATATCAACCTCAAGAGAGATCACCCAAACCAACGGAGTACTACAAGGCGACCCACTGAGTCCCACTCTGTTCAACGTCGCGACAGCGGATGTTATACGGACTATTGAAAACACAAAATCAGTATCTCTTTACCTGTACGCAGATGACATGGTTCTGGGGTCTACAAACAGACAGGAGCTACAGGAAGTGCTCAACAACTTGCAAGACTGGGCGGAGGAAAACGAGCTCAGTATAAATGAAAAGAAGACAGTGCATATGGCCTTCCGAAAAGGAGGAAAACTAGCCGCCGAAAACAAAATGATCCTGGGAGAGACTGAACTTGAGACAGTCAATTCCTACAAATACCTCGGCCTCACCCTACAAACAACGTGCCAATCCTTTAGACTACATATAAAGGAACGAGCAGCAGCAGCCATTAGAGGAATGTACGATTTGAACAATATTACCAAACTATCTCTACAAACAGCAATGATTCTCTTCCACGCGAAAATAACCCCCGTCATTACATATGGTCTAGAACTGATATGGGAAAGGCTATCCATGGCAGACCTAATCACAATTGAAAAAGTAAAGGCTTCTTTCCTGAAAAGGGTGCTAGGAATTGCAAGAACGTCCCAGTCCAGGCTGGCATATGTCCTAACAAAAGAAACATACTACATTGAAGATCTCAGATTAAGACTACAACTGCCATCTACTAAGCATATGAAGAAACTCCTCGAGATAAGACATCAGAAGCAGAACGAAATCCCGCTTGAATTCTACGCAACAGAAGCAATGGTGGACAGAAGATGGACAAACGAGAACCAGGAGATGAGACATGTGGTAACAAGACTCGCCATCCACGGTTTCCACCACAAGATCTGTAAAAATGTAAAATACCATGAACCGAATGAAGAATGCATATGTTCTCTGTGCAATAACACCTGCAACAAATACCACATCACATCATGCAGCAAACGGACAAAGAGCATAGTTGAATACAGTAAAGATTAATCTAGCTGTAATAATTATTTGTAAGCACACCTTATAACTGTCCATTATGGCCACTTGGCTGCAATAAATATTTATTATTATTAAAAAAGCCTTTGTGACTCAAATATCCGCTATAAAAAAGAGAGAGAAAAGAATGCCGCTTGAAATTTTATTGCGGTGAAGTTTTCTATACTCAATATGTTTTACAAAAATACTATCGCGTGTTTTCCCACACAGAAACAGGTAGCCTGAGGAAACTATAGAGTGCTCACCCAAAACCACAGCGGGAGTAAGATTTAAGATGGAAAGATTTTTATAATGAATTAACAGTGGCTGTTTTCCAGGAGTTTTCATTTTTTTTCTCATTTTCCAGACCTAATAAAATCCAGGAGTTTTCCAGGTTTTCCAGGAGTAGTGGCCACCAGGCTTCCAGGTTATCCGATGGCCCATTCAACCCGACGTGACGATATTATGCAGCAAATTAAATGCGCTCGTAACTTATTTGCCATGCTGTCTTCAAATCAGTTGGTTTAATTTACAAAGTGTATAGAAAATCCAGTGAAATTTAATTATGGACATTTCCAGCCAATAGTAATTATGATGGAACGAACCCTTGCGGAGATAAAGCTGTTCAGGGAAACATAAAGTTAGTACAAGAGTAATCTGAGGCCATTGTCTCCAGGATGACGTAACTGAACCACACAATGAGCTCGACACCGTGGCTATTGATTTTGTCTTGAGCCACAGATAGGCCCCACGCAACATCCGACATGTGGTGATATGCAAGCGCATCCTCCAAACCATCTCTTTTCATCTGGCGTAGACTGACAGGTGGAACACGCCTACTCGTCATCACAGACTTTGTCCAAATTTATGGTGTATGCAGGGTTTGGCCAGAAATGAAAGTGACAAGTGGGAGCCACAGATGGTCCAAGCGTTTAAGAGATAATAGCTTTTTTGGTGCGGGCCACGAGCCACGTATTTTTAGCCCACTTTCATTTATGAAAAATAAAAATAACAATAGGCTTATGAGATCACCTTCTGTCCGTGTGTGTGTGTGTGTGTGTGTGTGTGTGTGTGTGTGTCCTCCTAATACTTGCTAAACGGCCAGAACGATTTCAATGAAACTCGGTAAGGTCATAGTACTAATTCGGCCGACCCCGACCGTGACTCTTCAAATTGTATTACGTCTCACCTATCAAGCATGGCAGCTGTGCAAAATAATTCACCGGCATTCTATATCTCCGAAACTATTACTTATATCACCCTGATATTCTGATAAAGGGCACTTCTACAAGTTCACCTAAGTAACTTTCATAAATCTGTAAAGTAAAGAACAAACATGCTGCCAAGCGAAGTTGAAACATTCTAATAGACTTTCCTCGTGATTTAACCATCTGAGCGCAGTGAAATATGGTGCGGTAAATGTTTATACACATCTAATTTAGTTCAATTGTTTACATTACCTAAAGATAGCGGCTGTGCGACATTTTCAAATTAAGTTTTTATTTCTGTGTATTAACCATGCGATCGAAGTGAAGTTTGAATAATAAACCTACGCAATAATTTTCATTTAATAGTACATAACCCGATGGCCTATACATATAACTAGGGCTCGGATCGATATGCTCGATAAAATATCCAGATATGCTCGAAAACCCTGTGTTTTATGCTCGATAGATATGCTCGAAAAAACCATTATAAACCCATTATATGCTCGATAGATATGCTCGAAACTCCCATTATATGCGGTTATATATGCAGAATATGCTCGAAAAACATCGTTAAAAACTATAGAAAGGAAAGTGAAACGAAAAAAACAATAACATACCTTTATATACGAACTTTATTTTCTTATTGTATGTATGATACACTGCAATATACTCACATTCAAGTTTTACAAGTATATATAAGAGAAGTGCTCTTATAAAAGATACAGTTTAAAAGTTCATTTACAAAATGTTCAGAATTAGGCGTGTCTTAAATCAGTCAATAAAAGTTTCAATGACGAGAACGACCTCACAAAAGGTTCTATTATTCGCACCAGATAGGCTTTTCAATAATTATTTCTGTTTTCGAACCTTAAAGATTGTCAGGGCCCGAATTCGGGGGAGAATTCGAAGAAAAACAAACTATTTAGACGAAAACCACAAGAATATGCATTTATATGCTTCTATTCTGAAAACCGCGGTTTTATGCATTTATATGCTCGATAAATTTCAATTCTGTTGGTCCCAGAGAGGTGAAAATACCACCGAAAGTCTTCTTTCAATGTGTACTATTCAGGAAAAAAATATGCAAATATGCTCGAATCCGAGCCCTACATATAACAATCAAACATGTCGACCATTCGAAATATTTAGACGGTTCTCAATATCTACGAATCTACAGTATTACAGCAATCAAACTGAAATGTTTTATGCTCAAAGAGGCAATGAACATAAGTTCACAGTATGGGACTTTCAATAAACTGGTGAGCAAATATCCAACATGGCGGCGACGCGAAATATAAATATTTAAATGGACGTTTCTCGAGATTTAACCATCCGAGTGCAGTAAAACTTGTTACGGTAAATGCTTATACAAATTGTAATCCAGTGACATATAATTTATTTAAATTGTTTTCATAACCACAAGATGGCAGCTGCGCGAAATTTTAAAATCTCGTTTTTATTTCTTGTGCCCTAATCATGCGATTGAAGTTTGAATACTACACCTACACAACAATCTTTATGTAATAGTACATAACTCAATGACCTACATACATACAAATCCAACATGGTGACCATCCGAAATATTTAGACGGTTCTCAATATCTACGAATCTATTACAGCAATCAAACTGAAATTTTGTATGTTGATAGAGGCAATCAACATAAGTAGGATATATGAAAATAGGCTGTATAGTTCTTCACGAAACTACTTGTTCTTTTTGTTTTTCTATAGCAACTTCAACGATGTAATCTCTACTTAGTATAAAACTAAGTACCCGATTCTTGGATGTGACGGGTAATCCCGAGAACCACTGGATGGATTTTGATGCGGTTTTCACCATTCTGTAAAGGATATCTCGAGGAAGGTTTCTGTAGAAAATAATTTATTTATGATCAAAGGAAGCCCAGCAGTAACGACTTCAGTGAAAAAGTTGAAAAAAATCTGGCGTCCGTGGGCTTTTTAAGCTTACGCTGGGCAAACCGTTAAAAATATCTATATACTATGAGTGTAAGAATTGTTCAGCATGAAATGTTCTACAAGAAAGTCCGCGAGAGCATATCTCTATCTTCAATACATCGCCCACTATAAGTGTTTTTACGTTTTCATTTCTTCCAACAATCACCATTCAATTACTGAGGTGACAGTTTACTAGCTATCTAGGGACGAGTCCATCACCCCAGTTACAGCCTAGCTAGCGGGCGAGCCTATTACCCCAGATACAGCCAGCAGCAAACTGTTGAGCCGTTTTTGAGTCAAGACTTCAGAGAAGTGAAACTCGGCTTTTTTTTTCATTTCGCCTGTGAACTTTTCGTTCCGCAAACAGTCAGGTTAAGATTGGATGGAAGGGAGATTTGTGTTTCATGCACCTCGCCATTCTTAAATTACGTCTGACAAGAATTCGTTGCACATGAATCTCCAGTCAGTGATTTTAACCCATCGTGCCGAAACGTAAAACGTATATAGGTCAAATGTTCGTAATCTGTAATGCACTCAGAGCCAAATAATACAAATATCGAATTTGTGTAAGATTTTAATTTTGAGAAAAAACAATCTTTGAATTGATGACAAATGATTGGATTATGTAACTTTCTACTTAATAAGCATTTATTTTCACTCGTGGAAATTGTTTAGCGTTATCCTAACTTACCACTTATTGAATGGGCATAATGATCGGCTGTTCAGTTAACCAGAGCGGTGGCAGCGAAATGGGTGTAGCACTGTCTTTCCTGATCCCATTTCAAAAAGTCACCACTTGTTAGTTACCATTCTGTTGATATCCGAGTGTGAATGTTATTTTGATAAGTTTTGTTTCAATTTTAAGTTAAACTTTGGTTGGAAACTGTAGTTTATCAATATCTAAACAATGTCAGGGAATAGATGATTATGATGATAATTGTTGTTTTAAGGGGCCTAACATCTAGGTTATCGGCCCCTAATGGTTTGGGTGATCGTGAAGATGATAATGAAAATGTAAACTATATCTAAAAATTAACTACCAACTTATATACTAGAAGAAGAAATGGAAAACAAAAGGAGAATAAGGCAAATAAAGGAGAGGAGGAAAAGAAATGCCCTCAACCCTCGAAGAAAGCGGACTGAGGGACTTGGAAGGAAGGAGAGCCATCAAAGGCAGATAGGAACGTGAAAGAGGAGAGGGTCCGCCCCACAGGTAAGGGATAAAAGGGGGAAAACCGGACCCAGCTCAGGAATCCCTCAGGGTCGCGAACTCCCGAACTCACCAGCCGTGAGCCCCTGAGGGTGTAGCACTATCCAGGGTGCACCAGAAGTGGTGGGGCTACATACACCTTGCCTCCTTGAAGGCCTTGAGCGGAAAGCAGGAGATAACATGAAAATAAAAAGGTGACCCAACACAGGAGGAGGGTATCTGGAAAGATGAGACAAGGGCCAATTAAGGCGGGAAAGTGAAAGACTCCCTAGGCCTCGGATACCCTAATACCGTCGGGGTCGGAAGAGAACAGGAGTTGCCCAAGAGAAGTCGACAGGAAAGACGACGGAGAGGAGCCGGCACAAGTAAGTGGAAGCAATGCCGGACTCACCTGGGGCCCCGTGGTCGCCAACCCACGTCTCACAAGATGTGAGCCCCTGGGGACAGTGAATAGAAAGGGTCACATGATTTCGGGAAGAAAACTGGTTATAATCTTAATTGTTAATTTTCGAGCCTTTGCACGTACAAATTGCAAATACAACGTGTCAAATCCTAATGAAAAATACGGGGGGGGGGGAAAGTAGATAGGAGGTTTTGAAACCTTTCATTGATAATGTCTCATTAAATCCAACTCCTCACCCCCCAATGCAATTTTGCCTCTACTCATCCCCCTCCAGAAGAAATTCCTAGTTACGCCACTGCTCAGATCGCATCCAACACAACATTATATTCCAAGATGTAATATCACTATCAACTCTTTAAAGATTACAGAGCCCTGTTTAAACACGCTCCACTACATAGAAAGTTTGTAATTCCAATCAAGACGAGAGTCTCTCCATCTCCAGCAATCTCCTTCATCCCTCCCCATCCCGAGGGCGTGCTCGCAGGAGTGATTGCTTAGAGGGGAGAGGATTACAAATGAACTCTTCGGGGTCATTAGATTCAAGGATGATAAGGGAGTGGTCACTAATGAAGCTCAGTAAGTTAAAACATCTTTGATACATTCGCGATATAGTACAGGGTCAATATCTATGTGCGCCCCGAAAAACACGGCAAGCTAAGCCGGCTGTGACAGGCGCAGATCGCGGGCACGCGTACGTGGCCGCTGACTCATACAGTTATTTTACACGTGTTTTGTCATTCATATGGACAAAGCTTAGACGTTAGTGTTGCACGTTTAGTGAGTATTGTGATTACTGTGATTGTTGGTCATTTCTAGACACCAATGCACATTGCGCGAACGTGTGGATATCCATAATTCGTATATGAAAAGCAGAACATCTTGTTCTGAAACAAGACGAAAATTTCGAATCAAGTTTCCAGGAAGACCTGTGTCTAATGCCAGTACAATTAGGAGGCTCTCTAAACGATTCAAGGAAACACGCTGGTGTATTCTTTGAATACACGGTACCTGAGATATATTTTTTATTGCTCATTGCATGTTCATTTCTTCCTTCCTCTTTGTCAAACACCAACAGTGATCTTCTGTTTTCTCCTTGATGGGCAAATCTCTTATGTCTTCATAAGTCTGTTCTAGATATATAACTTCTGTGACCCACCTAGCGTCATCTCGCAGCGAATCTCTGAAGCTCCTCAATTCTTCCTGGTGCTAGAGGACTTACTTATCCATTTGGCCACCAGATCCTGTTACCATCGCCAGCTATTTTCTCCTTGAGCAAGAGGACTACGTCTACTTCTTTATTCACCATGCTGCGCTAGTATCATCTGTTATCAACTCTTTGAAGACCGGCTCAGCAAGAGAAGATCAATTTTTTGTTTTAAAGTTGGTTATGTTTATATGTTCTCCTTTTGTTTCCTACCCCCCACTCTTTTTCCCTTCCTTGGACCCTCCGTGTTCCGTTGAGCAGGTCTCACTTCTCAGTCGGCAGTTGACTCGATCAGTTAAGGCTCCTCTCGAGCCAGCCTCCTCAAACCAAGAGGCATACTCTCTTCTACGCCATGTTGGCAAAGTAGTTATCGTCATACGGAACTTCGCCTTCAACATGAAATCAAGATAAGTACCATCTTAAAGTTTTAACCTCATCTTCATGGTTTTAACTTTCACGTGCTTTTAACGATACTTTTATAGACAGTGTGAGATTATTTATTTTGGGGCAAAAATCATTCTTCGTGGGATTTGCCATGTTGAGCTTTTGTTCGTACAAGCCAACCTTACT
This sequence comes from Meconema thalassinum, assembly GCA_946902985.2. Taxonomy (NCBI): domain Eukaryota; kingdom Metazoa; phylum Arthropoda; class Insecta; order Orthoptera; family Tettigoniidae; genus Meconema; species Meconema thalassinum. The sequence goes on along the minus strand of OX336394.1, from coordinate 379,767,601 downwards.
AGAAAAGAGCTTTTCTTAAGCTATTTAAATGAGAAATCCTCTCGCTACGTGGGATATTATCTAATACCCGCTGTCTATAATTCACCAAGCTAGTTCCTCCGTTGGATTTACATTAGCCCATTTTTCTACTAAGATCGTTCTGGAACCTTCCAGATCTTTTACTTTTCTGCAAGTCCTGCCGTCATGTATTTCTCACTTATTTGTGAGAATGCTATTTAAAATTGAAGAATCTTACTTCTAAATTACTACAATAGTGAATTTTCGTCCACCGCTGGAATTTTCTATGGCGCATTTAATTGTAATTTACAACTTTCTCAAGAAATAGACTCTCGCCTACCTAGTGAAACCAGTTATCATTGCAATAACTTTCTTTCCCATAAACTTTGTGTTTCCACAGTGAACTTTTCATATATTTCAACCAACTATAGTGAAAACCAGTGCTTGCTCAACTTTTCTACCGCGTCGCGATCGTCCGTTTATATTTAAATAAGGCCATGAACATTTTTCCTCAATCCCCTATTTCTCTTTCCTAACCTCTTACTAACAATTCGTAATAAACTTTTAAATTTAGGTCTGTTTCAATAAGGTGTCACTCTATGAAGTGCCCTTCCATTTTGCTTGTTTATCATTAAGTAATTGCTGTATAATTACGTGGTTTATACACGTTTCAAACTTACATTGTTTCTCCCTTCAAATAAGGGAAAACAATTCTTTCAACTCTTGTGTGAGTTATTTTTAGGTCTCACTAAATGGAAACTGCCCTATTTGGCTCGTGATTCCTATCTAAAATATAGGAGGTCGAGAACCTTCCTTTTGATTATCTCTTCAGGTTTCACAGTAAGTGACCTGCCCTCTTTTGTATAATTCTCATATAGTAATTCTGTTTAAATATAAGAAGTTGTAGGAACTTCTATTTTATTTTTTATGTTTTCCTTATTGTTATTTTCGAAGTTGTTATATTCTCTAGAATATTCTTTCAGAAATTCCTTATAGTACACTCCTTGTACTCAATTTAATGTTTAAACTTTAATCATTTCATTGCCTTTTTAAAATCTTACAAAGATTTTAGTACCAGGTTTAAAACCTTAAGAATTATTATTTGCCGGGAGCAATTTCTAAATGTTGTCGGAGGTCTGCGACCCCAAATTGTTAATAAGATTGAAACATATTTAATTGTTAAAGATATCAACTTCCTCTAATTTGTTAAATACATGAAGCGTTTCTTTTCGCTTTTTCATTTTCTAATACAAAGTTTAGGCAAAATCCTGTCTTCCTTGGCTCTCCCTACTCAATGCCATTAAAATCATTAATAGGGCTTTCACCATTTGTTGCATTTGAGCAAGAACTCTTAATTTTCATCTTACTAAAGTTTCTATTAGCTTTAATAGCTAATTCTAATTGGCCAGTAAGGCAAGTAAGGCTCGCTAAGCCAGCTACCTGCTTGTGGAGAACCTCTCCGAAAACTTATGGTCAGTTTTCTAAAAGACAAGTGTTTCTTTTTGTCTAAACTTTTAGCCGGCTCCTCGCTGAGTAAAAGCTTAGCCATTTTCCAATGCAACCATTGGTTCATTTACCAAAATTACTCTATAAGGCATAATCTTTTATCATTTTCCTTCTTAGAAACACTTGGTCGCTTTTGCCGGAACTCCATAATTTTGGAAATTGAAAATACCAAACCCGAGTTAAATCATTGGCATTCTTCGAATTATTTTGCAAAAACGAATTTCTTTGAGCAGACATACAGTAAATTTGTTACTCTCAGTCTTGCCAGACCAGCACTCTTCCCCATAGTAGTTTTATATATGCTTGAGAGGGATTATACGAAAGCCAATCTCTTGCAAACCGCCCAAGTTCTATCTGTGTTTCTCGTCAGCTTAGACCAAGTCCTTACTCATTTTAGGTATCCGAGAGCGGATTTTCGGTGGCAACCACCTTTAAGTGTGTTTAAAGTTAAACTTATTAATTTTGTGGGACTCTCCTCCTATTTTTCTATCCTTTTTCTCCAATCCAAAATCTACTTCCTTTTCTTAATCATCTTCCCTTGGTGGGTGGGTTATTCCTCAGCCAATAAACTACCCACACGCTCCGTAAATAATAAGAGTTGACAGACATTCTTTCATCAGAAGATGTCAGGTGTGTGTTACAAGAGGGGGAGGACATTTTCAGCATCGGCTATGAGCACTGTAAATACACATTATTGAACATGTTTGGTAAACATGTGAAAGTGCGCGCCGACCACCGGCTGAATCGGATACGTGCGACAGTCACAGTCGGCTTAGCTTGCCGTGTTTATCGGGGCGCACATACATAATGACCCTGTACAAGTGATTCGTACGGATTGCACAGAAGAAGTGGCTTCATGGACAACCGGGAAAGATACTTGCATAATGCGCGTGTGTTAGGTAGACAGCCCAGAGGCTGGTTGGGTCCTAAAAAAGAACCGTCGTAGGTTAGGTCGGTAGATACCCAAAAACCCTCAAAGCAGCAATATAATGAGACATACAAGGTAAGATAAACAGTGAGGTAGTTTGCTATTGCTTTTCCCACTAAGAACGATAGCACTGACCCTATGAGTAGAACCTGTGCCCTGAGGTCATTACTCAGCACCACCCATACCTCAATAGCTTCCATGTAATCACAGCCATGAGTGAGAGAGCGAGACATCGGTGGAAGGCCACATTACATAGAAACCAAAGTTCAAGCGGCTTCGGCGGCGTAGTCGGTAGCATGCTGAACTGCTATGCCAAAGATCGCGGGTTCAAACCCGGCCGAAGAGCGTCAAAATCCTTCAGTATGCCTTCGGAGGGGAAGTAAAGCCGGCGGGCCCATGCTATAGATTTAAGGCATGTAAAAGAACCTACCACTACAATTGGTAGTGTGTAGCTAAATTTGTATGTTATTTGGTAACAAATGCTCTATCAAGTACCAACGTTCGCCACAGTGGCATGTCTGGTAGCCAAAGTTGGAACATGAAATTGAACTTGATGGGAGCCTTCGTGCGTTCAATTATAATACCCTGCTATGGCCATTGGCTGCAATTCAAATATAATAAGAATCAAAGTTTGTCTGTAATTTTCGTCAATTTCCACGCAGATTTGGGTTTTGAACGTGTTTCGGACAGTTTAGTTAATTTGTTAGTTATGATGATGATGATGATGATGATGATGATGATTATAATTGTTGTTTTAAGGGGCCTAACATCTAGGTTATCGGCCCCTAATGGTCTGGGTGATAGTGAAAATGACAATGAAATGGAAACCAGACGAAAATTAAGTGAGACTGAATATACTTACAAAAAGGAACTCAAATTGAAACTACTCACAAAATGGAGAGCGGTAATACTTACAAACGGGAATTTAGAACGAAAATACTCACAAAAGGAATAGATTGAAAAATACGCACAAAATGTAGGTTAGGTTCAAAATACGTTCAAAATGCAATGCACAGAGTCGAAATACTTTACTTACAGAATGCAAGTGAAATTCAAAATACTTACAAAATGCAAATGAGATTGAAAATACGTATAAAATGCACTTGAGGTTCAAAATACTTACAAAATGCAATTGAAATTGAAAATACACAATGCAATTCAGTTTGAAAAACGCACATTTCAGATCCAAAATACTCACAAAGTGCAATTGAAATTCAAGATACTTACAAAATGAAATTGAAAATGCTTACAAAATGTACGGTAGATTCAAACTACTCATTTGGATTGATAATACTTACAAAATGCAGTTTAGAATGCAAAATACTTACAATATGTAATTTAGATTCAAAATACCCACAAAATGCAATAGAGAATCAAAAAACTTGCAAAATGCCCACCATACAAAATGCAATTTAGATTGAAAATACTTGCAACAAGCGGATTAGGTTGAAAATACTCAAATTGCAATTGAAATTCAAAATACTCACGAAAGTCCCAGACCCTATATTGAAAGACTTACTAAAAAGCAGTTTAGATTGTCAATCTTTACAAAATGCAATTGAGGTTGAAAACACTCGCAAAATGCAATTCAGATAGAAAAAACTCACAAAATGCAACTTAGATTGAAAATACCTACAAAATGGAGTGTAGAAGCAAAAAAATTAGCTACAAGGAATTTAGATACACGGGGAGCCAATTCACAAAAACAGTGCGGGAATCTTAAAGAGAAAAGGATATATAATGGCAAGAAAACAAGAGGTCTGACCCCTCGAAGATGGAGGATCAGGAAAGATGAGACAAGGGCCAATTAGGGCGGGAAAGTGAAAGACTCCCTAGGCCTCGGATACCCTAATACCGTCGGGGTCGGAAGAGAACAAAAGTTGGCCAAGTGAGGCCGATAGGAAAGAAGACTGAGAGGGGCCCGGCTTAAAGTAACTGCATAGCGTATAGAAGAGAAAGTGACGCGACTTGTGGAGTTTGTATGGTCCAGCCGCTAGGTGGCTCTAGCGTCGGCTAGCGCTGAGTGAGGACGGTATCAATACAAGCAGTTGAATGTTACTTTTCAGTAACTGAATGTTATCAGCTTACACTACGTTGTATTAGACAAGATGATTCAAATATAAAATTCTCCGCACTGAGTATATACAACGCTAACGTCCGTTGTGTTAATTATGAAACATCAGATTGCGTCATAGGTTCATATAATAAGGAAATAAAACATTCTGACGGGGGTCAAAATGTAACTGAATGTGTGAAAATCGTAAAGCTACAGACCATTCACTACTGCCCAAATAAAATAAATATAATATAATACAGTATAATGACAAACTCACCCATATAACTTATAGCTCTCAGTTGTCCGAAGCTTTGGACAGCTTACGCGATGATTTTCCAGACTTAGAAGTTGACTGCTCTTTCCTAATTTCTTTCGTACGAAAGAAAAAGCGCACTTCATGAAATGAAAAACGAGTTTTCCAATAAGGTCCAGTTTATGTTCCATACACCATCAAAAAATCACGGCCCTAAAACAATCTCATCAATGCTGTCCTAACACTCATAAAATATATCAACCCACAAATTTGAAAGGGAAGATAATTCCATTTCAACGACTACTTCGACCTGTAAAAGAATGTTGAAGACACTGTCAGACGGTTGAGTTAGGTAAGTAAGGGCATTTATTGTGCCAAAGTCCTTTATATTAGTGAAAGTTGCAGCTGTTGTGTCCGACGGCCTTTTCACTTTGAAGGGTTATTGCACACTTCACACAGCTGATCCCTTTCCTTAGTTGCTTGACAATATACCCGGCTAGATAGTGTGGGAGTGCACCAGGCTTCAAACTCCATCTCATTCTCGCCATTTCGACTGTCTTTCCTTCTATAATGAAAGTGACCGTGTTTATAAGGAAATTATCGGAGCTATGTTTGTCACATAGCCTGCATATGACTTACTTGACAATTTAATGTCTTTCCTCGGAATGGCCTTAGCCCATTTAAATAAGTCATCTTCGGCTTTTGGAGGTCTAAAAAAGTGCCTACCTGTTGCAGATGACTTGTCGTATCCAGATCGGCACCCGGGAACAAAACAACACGGCATATTCACTTACACAGTTTTGTTTGACGAATCTTACCAGGTTATAATTCACTCGAGAGCACAAACGTAAAGAAATAAGTGTAAAGGCTTACAAATACTAAACACACCAGTGTCATAACGTATGTATTATTTCACTATCGCTTCTTGATCGCATACACTTTTCAACACCAAGAAATAAGGACTAAACACGGCAACATTTCCATGTTTTCAAACTCGCGAGCGCTTAGAAAGTGTCTCCAGCCAGCCACAACCAACCGCTGCGCAGTCTACCGGCGGGCGCAGCAACTACCCATACTAAAGATACGACAAACTCGGGAGTCGGCACACTTTCTCTTCTAAACGCTATGGTAACTGGAAGCAATGCCGGACTAAGCTGGGGTCCCGTGGTCGCCAATCTACGTCCCGCTAGATGTGAGCCCCTGGGGGTAGTTTGTTAGTTATTTAGTTAATGCTGAATTAAGGGGAGGAACAGCGAGGTCATCTGCCCCACTATTCAAATGTAGATTACAGGTTGATAACGAAGGTGTGCATTTTTAAGATCCGTCTGTTTTAACTCGAGAACAGCTGGGTGATTAACTTAAAATTTGGTTGTATCGGCCAGCCATGTGGTGTTGGATGGGGTAGCACCTGTCTCTCATCCGGAGGCTCACTGTTCGATTCCCGACACCGTCAAGATTTTAGAAATTAACGTGAGGGCTTAACTCATCCTCGTGAGGACAATTGAGTAGCTGTGTGATACTGAGACAGCGCTCACTTAAAACAAAAACAAAATAATAAGCAAGATTAATGGCAGAGGACCCGACGCGGTGACCACAATCTGCAGGCCAAATGGCTCGGCAGCGGTCGCTTCTAGGTCCTCCATGGGCTGTAGTGCCACAGGGGAGATATATCCATACCTGCCAACTTTTGAAAAGGGCTATCAGTAAAACTCACGCGCGACAAAAAAAATCTAACGATTTTCGACATACCCCGGCTTGACGAAAATAATAATACTTCTGGGCTACAAAATACAATAATTCATGCTTTAAACAGGATACTTCAATGAAATCATATCTACTTACATGATTTGTAGATGAACATAACAATCAAGAAGAAATCCATATTAATCAGCAGCAGGCGTGGTGAATATCGGTTTGGAGCAGACATAACAGGACTTCCTTGATAGATTAAGCTGATATACGATAATTGAAAAAGGCTTTAAACAATAAAACTTGTTTAACGTAACACAGGCAAGAAATAATATAATACACACTGCAAATCACATGCTAGTTCGACTTTTAAGTCATGGTTGTGGCCTTTTTAGCTTCCTGCAAACAGTCTTGAGAAAATGTTTTGTCATAACAGGGACCAGAACTCCTGGTCTTCAAAATAGAAATAGACTCCAGAGATTCATTGGACATGGATGACCTGAACTGTGTTCTATTTTTCTTCACAAAGCTAAAAAAAAAACATTCACATTCTGCATAGCTATGGGGTATGGTGAGAATAGAGAGCAATACTCTAAAAATTCGGTTATACTTAAGAAGTCCATCGGCTCCACGAATTCTTGATATTTGTGCCCAACTGGAATCACTTGCAGCATCTTGATGTGCAGCCAAAGAGTCATCTACCTGAAGAGCTGTGAACTGCCTCTGAAGCACATTCACCACCTCATCTGTAGTTTCATTCTCTTCCTTGCATAACATGATAGGAAACTTTTCCAAGAAAAAACGAATGGAAGATAAGTGTGAATCTTCAATTTTGTCTAACCTAGCAACTTGAGCATTCTTTAACACGTCATCCTTGAGTGGAAACTTGTTGATGATGTAGTCACAGGCAGTATAAAAGTAGTTTCTCACTGATGAAAAGAAAAGGAATTTATCTGTATCCGGTCCGTTCTGAAGGCACTTAACAACTTCAGATGATGCATTTTTTGCCATTTTATTTACAATACATGTCGTTTTCGTGCGACCACAACTATATTTCTTTGCAACTTCTGATGTGGGAAACATCTTCTTAAATAAAGCTCCAGCATGATCAGCCGCACTTAAGGGCACATTGTGTTCCACCAAAAAGGAAGTAAACAGACACTCGGCCCTAATTACGTCACTGTAAACGTTTCCAGACTTAGCAAAAAAGGTGTTGATTTTCTTGCTATCTTCTTCGATTTAACATAACTAATGTGTTTACCGCACTTCACATGATTACTTAAATCGTTTTTTCCACCATATGCAATATTAATATCACACCCACATACCGTGCAAAAGGCAAATTTTTATCTCTTTCTTGATTTTAGTATGCACGGAAAATCAACCGAGTATGATTCTTTAAATGTCTGGAAGTACTGTTTCTTGTTGGATTTGTTCATTCTCGATATCTACTAAAACATCGAAAGGAACCTGGATCACTGAACGTCACATAAAATTATAACATAAAACAATTAAGACAGCCAACACTTCATTAAAACATGTCAAAACACACCAACCATTAAATGAACACGACGCCAACCTCGTGAAGATAGAATATGCACATGGTAGAAAAAAATAAACACACACACACGTGGAACGAATGTAATTAGTCCAAGGAATACAGGAAACTGCGAAGCACGAAGTTATAGCCAAAAACTCGAACGCTTCATTAAAATATGCCATAACCTTAAAAGACGAAAACATTCAAGGAACGCCAACTTCGCGAACAACGAACAACTAACGTGGTCAAAGAATATGGTTTAAATCGCAACGAGCGAACGGAGCGGAACAAAGAATATGCGAAGCAGAGCCTGTCAACACCTAAGATTCACATGCAAGAACGGTTATCCCGGCTTCAAATTCAATTACGATGACGACACAGCCATCACACGGTTAAAAGTACGAATCATATCAAAGAACGAGTTATCGACTATCGTGGACTTGCCTTCGACCCACGCAAACAATCGATTGTACGGAAGTGGGCGGTATTATCGAATGTAAATTATCGTTTCAAATTTTTGTCCGCGAAATCGTAAAATGACACCGTTCGTCCGTAAAACCGTAAAATGCTGCAATTTCCGTAAATTTTACGGATAAACCGTAAAAATATCCAATTATTTCTATTTTTTTTGTGTGCCTTTGATCACACCGCCGCGTCGAAGCATTGGAAAACATCACATTATTGAAACACGTCACCATCTCGTGGTATAGCGGCTAGCATTCTTTGACGCCCCGGAGGTCCGGGCTCGATTCCCGGCGCTGACAAGATTTATAATTTTGAGAACCTCGTGAGGCAAAATTGAGAAGAGGTGGGTTCGATTCCCACCTGTCATCTTGAAAGTGGTTTTCCGTGGTTTCACACTTCTCTACGCAAATGCCGCGATGCGATGGTGCGTAACTTGAGGCCACGGCGGCCTCCTTCCATCTTCACCTGAATTACAAATACACACACTACTACAGCCTTTACAACAAAAAAGGGAGTTTGTAGTTTTACGTGACCATAATCCACGAGAACACCTTTGTTCACGTGGGACCCAAGCCACAGGACATAGCATTTCACTTCGAAAACATCACATGTATGACCAGGATTCCAACCAGGTCTTGGTGAGAGACAAGCAGCTCCGTGTCGTCTCAAAACTCACGAATTTCAAGATGAGGGTTAGTTAAAGTAGGTTCTAACCGGTTTATGTACCTGGGCCAGTCTCAAAAGTCACGAACCAAGCCATAGCCACCTATAAGGCTACAGGTAGCCATGGCCAAGCCAGTTCATTGGGAAAAGGTCCATTGTTAGAGACAGCCAGAACTGCTTGCCCTCTTGTAATTGGCACCTCTCTCATGAAGATGTTTATTCTTTTCTTTTTTTTTTTTTTGTGGGGGGGGGGGTGTTCGACATCGTGGTCATGTACTTGGGTGGGCATAGAATTTGTCTGATAACCTGCGTCACTGTGACGTCTGTACAATACAAACGAACTGCTTGCCCTCTTGTAATTGGCACCTCTCTCATGAAGATGTTGATTCTTTTGGGGGGTTTGCGACATCGTGGTCATGTACTTGGGTGGGCATAGAATTTGTCTGATAACCTGCGTCACTGTGACGTCTGTACAATACAAACGAAATCCCATTCTAAAACTGGGTGGACAAACATGGGTTGAAGGGCAGTGTGCTCTCCGGACTCGTGAGTTTTGAGACTATTATTATAATGTTCGTTCAGCTACTAGTATATTGTCATGAGTTTTGATACTATTTGTTACTATTTTTAGCTCTTGAGTTTTGAGACTCGTGAGTTTTGAGACGTAACCAGCAGCTCGACCACTGCACCACCACGCCCTCTACTGTAGCAGTGTGTGGCTGTAATTATTAGGGTCGGGAATGGGTAGGTGCTCTAGGACTTGAAATAAGGTTCAATCTTGCCATTTGTCTGGAGGGAGTGTGGAAAATGACGGAAAAATACAAACCGTCAGCGCCTGTGGTCACTAAAACTTCTGCAGCTGCCCAACGTGGTCATGGTGTGCGACCACCGCTATGCCATGGGGTCCATATTTACAAAAACTTTATTGGTGGTTTCGGTGGCATAGTTGGTAGCATGCTGAGCTTCTATGCCCAAGTTCGCGAGTTGAAACTTGGCCAAAGTCGTCGATTTTTCAGAGCGTTAAAAATCCCTCCGTATGGCTTCCTGCGGAGGGGAAGTAAAGCCGGCGGGCCCATGTCATAGATTATGACATGTAAACAGTGCTGGATTACCCATTAGGCCCGACTAGGCCCAGGCCTAGGGCCCCCGATTATTGGGGCCCCCAAGCAATTTCTAATTTAGTTCAATTTTATTCCGAAGATTTAGAAAAAAATTATCCGGAACTGAGACAGTTCCACCATTATATTAAATTACAATGCCCTTTAAAAACTGAGTTCACTCATTCTGAACTTGACGAAATCCTTATACGAGACAAACTTGAGTCTGTTTTTCCGAACGTTGAAATTGCTTTTCGCATTTTCCTGACCCTCATGATAACGAATTGTTCTGCGGAACGCTCGTTTTCAAAATTGAAACGGATCAAAAGTGCGCTAAGAAGTATCATGTCACAGGAACGATTACACATGCTAAGTTTAATATGTATATCGAGTCAGATGTTATGTGGGAAATTTATTTTGATGACATTGTAGAAGATTTCATTGACCGAAAAAACAGAAAAAAAATTGATTACATTTTACAGAAGTAAAAAATAGTATGGTTTGTTAAATTGTTCATTAAATAATTGAAATGTTTTCAAATAACGATGATCGTTTCAATTGAAATGTATGTATATATGAGTAGTATAGTTCCAAAACCTGCCTTCTACACAAAAATCGAAAATTGAGTTAGTGAAGTCATATTGTTGTACATTCTAAACTGCATCGCTTAAAACCAGGAGTATGTTCCAAAAAAATATTCTCCTATTGAAAATCCAATAAGAAAATCAATGTTTTTTCCCAGAAGCATTCTTCTCCACCAAAAATTAGTTCCAAAAAATGCCTTCTCCATTTAATTCCGAAAGCAGTCTACTCCCATTGCCTTCCATTGTACCATTTAATAGTTTGTTCCAAATGAAGCCTTATCCAGTTTGCTGATGTTACATTTTGAACGTATAGTTTGGCCAATATTTTTGTTTTAGGAGTTTGCCAGCCTGTTGGAGGTAAACAGTTGTTAGTTGTTTGTTAACCAGCAGTAATTCATTTCCCTATTTTATACTGTTCCGTTACGTTTGTTGTTTTCTGTTGTTATCGTTTTGAGGTGCTAATCGTTTCCCGTTGCAATGGATAATAATAATTCCAGCTTTGTTGTTCTGCAAGAAAGAGGAAGAAAACGAGTGAGATGTTGAAAATTGGAGAAAAATAAAGAGAAGAGAGAGGGGTAAGGTCCATTAGTCATAAACAGGTTGTGTTGTGCAAACCTAGCGTAGGCCTATCCTCAAACTTGGTACAGTACATTGTACTCATTTAGTGATAACCACAACTACAGTATTGAAGTGCCGGTTTTGTTGTAGGTACTCATCTCAAGGTCTTCCAGCTAATCCTGATTGTGGTCACAACAGCAATAACATGAAATGCAAGTCACTTACTAAAAGGGATGTACAACACTTCCACAGGACATTTTACTCCTAAGAAGAGTTTTCAAGACCAATTTATTGTGAAATACTGCCAAATAGCACTACCAAAGCGATGTAGGAAAACGTTAGAACACAGCTCAAAGAAAGGTATGAGTATTGCTTCTGTTGTCAAAAAATCAACCCTGAAGCCTGGAGCTCCAGCCAATGTACAAGTTTGTCAAAAGACATTCATGAACATTCTGAACATTAAAAAGACAAGGATTCAAAATGTTTGCAGGAAGCACATACAAGGTCGCTTCATGAAAGACAATCGAGGTGGGGACACCAGGTCTAAAAAGTATACCACTAAAAGAGAAGCAATTGATAAATTCATGAGCCAAACACCAGCAATAGAAAAGCACTATTGCAGGGGTAAATCACAAAGACAATACTTGGTTAGTGATTTAAATATAAATAAGTTGTGGAGACATTACAACTCACGGTGTGAAAAAGATGGAGATGTAACCTTAAAAGTCAAAAAAATCTTTCTTCAGATATCATTTAAATAGGAATTATAATATATGGTTCGGAGCTCCAGCAGTGGATGTATGCTCACGCTGCTTAAGATTGAAGGAACAATTGAAACGTGCAACAACTGCAATTGATAAACAAAACCTTATGGCTCAAAAGGACTTCATAGCCTTCAAGGAAAAAGCATTTTTTCAAATGCTTGGGTAAAACGCAACTGAAGACACTTTAGTCCTCTCGTATGATTGCCAGAAAAATCATGTACTACCCAAGGTACCTGATCAGAGAGCGTACTACTCCCGACAACTTTACATGTACAATTTCACAGTTGTCGAAGGTTCGTCACGAGACAAGTTTGGCAGAGAAAACGTCTTTCCTACACCTGGTGTGAACATGAACACCCAAAAGGCTCTAACGAAATCGCAAGTGCTGTTTTCCAAGCCCTCAATACTAGAGCTATAAGTCCTAGTATTAAGACAGTGCGCCTCTTCGCCGATGTTGTGGGGGCCAAAATAAAGCAATATTATCATCGGAATGGTATCAAAATGGTTACTTGATCTTGCACCTGCAAATATCTTTAAAGTTGAGCTTATCTTTCTTGTTCCTGGCCACTCCTTTATGCCCTCTGTTCGCGTGTTCCCTTTTTTTGAAAAAGAAATCCGCAAGAAGAACACAATTATTTCACCCCAGGAGTATAGGGACATTTACTCTAATTACTGTACACAGTTTAAACTTGGATCTGACTGCCCAAACTTTAATATTAGAAAGAAGCTGTCAGTGAGGTCCATAAGCCACCGGGAAAATGGCATTTTCAGTTTAATGCTTCAAAAAGGTGCATCGTTAGTCGAAACAAAAGGAGGACAAATACTTTGGTAAGGAGAGAAGTTTTTTATCGGAGTGATCTTAACAAACCACAATCTGTAACTCAGAAGAACGGAGTAATTAGTGACATCCATCCAGTTCCTATACATAAACGGAATTCCGTCAAACCTGCAAAACTTACAGATGTTGACAATTTGTTTAAAAGTCATTACGGTGAAGATTGAAAAAACTTGAATGATCTGTCATGGTATGTAGACGTTTTGAATAACACCCCCGCAGATGATATTGGAGCTGACGAGCAATGTGAACATCCAGAAGACTGTTTTGAATACAATGATCTGAGAGTCTAGGTTTATGCAATCTATACTGCATTGTCAGTACCTGTTAATACTGTTTTTCATTTAAAGTTGTACATTTCTAGTTGTTATATAATAAAGGGTAATCTTTTTAATGTGTACCAAATAAATTAACCTTGACAATTTAATCTTTTAACTCACTGTACCCTTCACTGTATTCGTTCCAAACCAGTCTACACCACCAAAGTTTATTCCAGAAAATGCTTATTCCTTTGTTAGTTCCACAACATGCCTTCTGCATATTTCACTATTTTGTTCCATAAAGTGCCTTATCCAACCATGTTTGTTCCAAAAACAGTCTTCCGCCATGTGCAATTCCAAAACGTGCCTTATCCATACTTAATCGTTACATATTGAATAACAGGGCTCCCTAAAGCAAATCGATTTAACATTTCCTGATTCTACAATTCATAGCGGTTTCAGTGGTGTAAGACATGTATCATTAATTCATCAGCATCATATAGCAACAGTTTTTCCTCTCTCCTGAAAAATTTGTGAAAGTTGACAAGGCAGGTTTTGGAACTATACTACTCATATGTAGGCCTAGGTATGATTTAATAAAAAGTGTATTATTCATCTTGAGAAAAAGAACTCTTTTATATACTTCATTAAATGTACAGGTGCTAAAAAATAAAATTATTTGAAAAAATAAAGGGGCCCCAAAATCTGAGGGACTTGGGCCTCATTTTACCTTAGTCCGGCACTGCATGTAAAATAACCTTCCACTAACTACCATATTGTGTGAACCAAAATTTGTAGGTTAGATTTGATTAACACTCTGTAAGTTTCAACGTTCGTCGCAAGGTGCCGGTTGCGGTGGCATCTAGTAACCAAGCTCACAGCTAGGTTTAGTTGACGGTAGCATTTGGTAGCAAAAGTAGAAACTACTTGAAATTGATGGTCTGCAGTCCTTACCTGAATTAAAGATAACATCACAAAACACTGGTTATCAGACAGATTCTACACACACCCAAAGTACACGGGGCTACATGACCACGTTGTCGCAGCCCCTAAACTGAGGAACCAACCAACCAAACAGTTAATAATAATAATAATAATATCGTATAGCCTTGGGTGCCGGGTGCAAGCTCTGTTAATTGACACCCAGAGGGCAGTTTGCGTGTAAAATTTAATGCTCCTTGGAGCGCTATGAATGTCAAGGAGGTTAGATATCTAAGCTCCTTGACGCTATACCGCTTTCTAGTAGAGAAATGAGGAACTTTGTGTTGGCGGAAAAATCCCCAAGATTGCAGGTTCGCTCCTGGCCATGGTAGTTTTTTTTGAAAGGCGACAAAAATCACGATACTCATGTCATACGTTGTTGGCATGTTAAAGAATCCATTTGAATGCAGTAGGCCGTGTTCATAATGGCAAAATTAAGCAAACAGTTTAATACCTGAGATATGAAACAACAGAGATATTTACATGGACAATAGCTCAGGTAGTTGACGCACTCTGCTGTTCAAAGAGCAACCCTCTGGTAGGTGCGGGAGTCGCTTTAAGTAGACTGGGACCTAATTACGCCCTTGTGATCGGTCATTATCCCGACTAAAAGGTGAAGAAAGATGAGAGCCCTCGTGGTACGGGGTGCTTCACATAACAGCTTCCCCGGGCTCAGCAATTCGCTATTGATCTGCAGGCCTGCACTAGGGTCCACCTGAAAACATCCGCCCTATGCCCACATGGTGTCATCGTCATTCCCTGGCACGTGAAAATATTCATTAAAAAAAACACAACACTGAAGTATTTTAAAACTGATTTTTTAAAGAAATGATTTGATGATAATAATAATGATAATAATAGACTAATAACTAAGGATCAGATGTTCAGGAAATGTTATTTTTTAAATAATAATAATAATAATAATAATAATAATAATAATAATAATAACAACTAAGGTTCAGGAAATGTCATATTTTTTCCTTGACTATATTTTCATTAAAAACTGTAATTAAGCAGGGGTTCAATGCTCCCGATTCTTTTTATGTAGATTTTATGTTGTTTAAGTCTTCAGTCTTTTGACTGGTTTGATGCAGTACTCCATACCTCCCTCTCCTGAGCTAATCGTTTCATCTCTACATAGCTACCACACCCTACGTCCGAGGCAATCTGTGTAACATATTCTAACCTTGGTCTACCCCTAAAATTCTTGTCCTCCACCCTTCCTTCCATAACTACGCTTGCTATTCCTGGGTGTCTTAGTATGTGTCCTAACAACCTATCTCTTCTCTTCATTAGCAGTCGCCAGAAACATCTCTCCTCTCCCACTAGTCTTAATACCTCTTCGTTTGTAACCCTATCTACCCATCGGATCATCATTCTCCTGTAACACCACATTTCAAACACATCAATTCTCCTCTTTTCTGCTGCACCAAGTTTCACTTCCATAGAGCGCCACGCTCCAGACAAAGGCCTTCATAAATGACTTCCTAACACCTAAATCTATATTCGGTGTCAACAGATTCCCTTTCTGTAGAAATGCTTAGCTTGCTTGAGTTAACCTACTTTTTATATTCTCTTTGCTTCGTCCATCACTGGTTATTTTGCTTCCCAAATAACATAAATCTCCTACTTCCTTTAATTCTTCACCTGTCAATTTGATGTCCATAGAGGATTCTGATGTATTTCGGCTGCATTCCAATATTTTTGTTTTACATTTATTAATTTTCATCATGAATTTTATTCTTTCCTCAAGACGGAGTCCATACCATTCAAAAACTCATTAAAATCCTCAAGCGTGTCGGCCAAGATGACGATGTCATTAGCAAATCTCAGATTTGAAATTATTTCTCCTTGAATCTTCACTCCCACTTTACATTTTTCTACTATTTCCTTCATTGCTTGTTCAATGTAAAGATTGAAAAGTATGGGTGATAAGTTGCAGCCTTGCCTTACACCTTTCTAAATACCAGCTTCTCTCTCATGTCCTTCATGTGGATTTTACAGAGCATATAAATACATATTTGGGTAATTTTCATAGTTATTGTCATATTTCATCCATATTACTGTTTTAAGGTTTTAGTAATATTTTAGTGGTAGGTGGTGGTATCCGCTGGGCGCTGTAAGGTTTCTGTGCGTCAGCGGCGCTAAACATTTCATATCTTGCAAATTGTTGCAGACTATCAGAAAATATTTAACTGTAACCAAACTTGCGTTTTTAACTTAGGGCATTTTCCTTCTCTTTTACAGAAATGTGATTTGTGTCGCAGTTTTTATCGCGTGAAAAGGTGAAGAATATGCTGCTTTCAGCGAGCCTCTTGAAACATTATGCAATAAAAATTTGAGGAAACCTTTTTTATCGTAGGCCTATTCATGAAATTGGCGTACATTTTAACAATGTTTTAGGGTTGGATGTAGAATTCACAATAAAAATAACATTTCACTGAATTATTAACAGTTGTTTTTAGAAAGCATGTAAATATATTAGGTCATATTGTACCTTTCTTGGATCATATTTCAGTATTTTTAGAGCATTTTGCTTGCATATTTCTAGTTTATTTAGGTCCTAAACATCCAAACCTTAATAATAACAATAATAATACTAATAACCACATGGCTTCAGCTACCTGGAGTAGATATTTTGTATTAGTCACCAAGGCGATGTACTTCGGCCTACAGTTTGCGGGTTGACCCGTGTTCAGCACGTCGGAATCCCTCGAGTGTTAAATCTTAGTTTCTGTGACCGGATGTAAGATAATAGTTATTAATTCCTTTGACTCGGGACATCTTGGCCATCAACCCTGAGCAGATTAGGGATTAAGGATTTAAAATTTGAACAAAATTAATCGATACAAATTTGGAAAACGTTTCAATTCAGTGCCGTAATTATTAAATTAGAATAACGGTCAAAAAGGATATACGAGCGAAAATAAATGGTTTCAACACGATTAGTTTTATTCAAAAATTCATCAAATTTCATATTTTCATTATTTGCTTCTGGAGGGGGAAATTTATCTCCTTGATCCCCCCACTGTAGTTACGCCAATGGGGTGGTCTAAAACAAAATTGAATGAAAATTCCTCTAGGAAATTCTAGAACTGGCCTACAACTAAGATGGCTTTGAAACAAAACGCTAAACTACCAACAGGCTGGCGGCGTGGCTCAGCGGTATTCTCGCTTGGTGAGCCCAAGGTTGCAGGATCGAATCCTGGCGCAACCAGTTGGCATTTGAGTATACGCAAATGCGAGGGAGCCGTGTCAGCAGATTTACTGGCACATTAAAGATCTCCTTCGGGGCAACATTCCGGCACCCCGGCGTCTCTAAAAGCCACTGTAGTTAACAGGGACGTAAAACCAATAATATTACTATTATTTAACTACCAACAAAGTTAATCACTCCCTTACAAAATTTACCTAAAAAAAACTGGTCCATTTTTCTCCTTATCATTAAGTAAATCATTCGTATCATCTTGCGTTTACATTCACTCAGTGGTAACCTGAGCCAATCACTGTAAGTTATAACTTAACCTGTTATTTAATTGTCAATTTATACTTAACTATCATAAATAGTCGTCCTTGGAACGGCCTTTGGATTCTATCAGCAAAGTACTATCGCATATTCGTAATATAGTAAAGTTTGTGCCTATTTATTGATTAAATGCATAACTAACTAATACTAAAATATAATTAAGATAGATAGCTATTTGTGACAAAGAATCAGAGGAGAAAGAGACAGATTCATATTCGAACAACTACGATCTTATAAACAAAATGACAAGGAAATACTTTACTTTAAGAATTCAATGCCCTCTTCAAACAACAACATAACCATACTCATGATTTTCCTGTAAACATACGAGGGCGAGTCAAATGAAAACTTAAAAAACGTAATATAAATTCGATTTCTCGCTCCATTGTTCCGCCATACTCACCAGACCTCGCCTCGAGTGATTATCACAACATGCTTGGACCACTCAAAGAGGCGATGGAAGGAAATAAACTTCGTTCCGATGAACAGGTACACCAGGTGTTTTTTCCAGAGAAATCCAGGAGTTTCCTACGCGTTGGAGGACGTGTGTTCAACGTCATAGAGACTAGGTTGTAAAATGACACTTGTGTTCCACTTTTGTTCAATAAATTAAAACAAAAAAATATTTAAGGCTTTCATTTGACTCTCTTTAGTAATACTAGTTAAATAAAACTCTTTATGTTCGACGATGTCGAAATGTAAACATTATGCGTCAGAAAACTATCATAATGAGGCTCATAACACTAATTTTCATTATGAAACAGGTTCTCCCACCAATCAGAGCTCAAGAAACAGTTGTGTGACCAATTAGGTAAGGATACCATCACGCATGCGCTCAAAATTCAACATGTCTATATAAATTACCGACAATGGAAAGTGCACCATCCATATATTCGCGTAAATAAACTGGCGAATATGAGACAAGAAATAGCACTGTACCTTAATATCTCCAAATCCAATTTCTACACAGCGCATTGCTTTCAAACGACTTCGGTCAATATTAGTGAATGCTATAGAGCTGGACGGCAGGCTGTAAACAATAGGTGTTCTGTGTTGGCAAGCAAAGTGAATGATCTCTGCTTTTGGAGTGCCTTGGCCCACGCATGCGCTCTGTTCAGTCAGCAAAGCCAGCGCGCCCTGTTCACTAACTGATGTAACTGAATCCCACAGACGTCTATGAATTTTATGTTAAAACATATAATAAAATT
This sequence comes from Meconema thalassinum, assembly GCA_946902985.2. Lineage (NCBI taxonomy): Eukaryota > Metazoa > Arthropoda > Insecta > Orthoptera > Tettigoniidae > Meconema > Meconema thalassinum. The sequence continues at coordinate 379,748,691 of OX336394.1, read as the reverse complement.
ATAATTATCGTCGAACATTAACAGTCGTATGCAACTCGCCTATAATGGTAATTAAGACACTCGTATGGAAATCATAAAACTAGCTAATGCTCGTTTTATAAACATACTCGTGTCTTAATTATTGCCATTATAGGCTCGTTGCATAATGTACTATTAAAATACCATAATGGGACGGATATAAGCATTATATCAACATCCAGTGATGCGTACGTACAATGTTCAGTGCCTAGGACTGCCTTATAAACAATGCTGCGGCTTTCGGTGTTAATATTCCTAAATTTTTCGACCAACTGATCCTCCAGCACGTGATAGGAAGATGTCTACGAAAAAAACAGTTTTGGGTATATTATATGATATCAACCACCAGAAATCACCCTTATGACCTGTTGATGGTCTGATGCCCAACTTTGCTAAGAAATTAAATTGTTGTTTGAGGGCTGGGATGGGGTACGCTCAGTCTCGGGAGGCAGATTTGGGTAGATATGGGTTCGATTCCCGACTCAGCCATCTTAGAAGTGATTCTCCGTGATCTTCTAATTTCTTAGCAAAGTTGGGCATCAGATACGGATCTCAAGTATTCTAGCCAGAAGCCACTAAACGCAAGAGCAAACAGGAGGACTAAGACTTAACAGGTGAATACAGTTCGACACGTGTTCTCTAGAAAAAGACAGAAAATAAATTTTACTCACCGAGATCGGAGATGTTAACCTTCTCCAAGAACGGGTCGGCCACTGGAAGCTGAAACAAGAAACAGATGGACTGTAAATACTGTGCATATTCACTGATACAAACATTTTACAAATCACATTAACCGGTTATAAAATTACTCAGGAAACCATAAATTTTAAATGACCATCTCGTGGTGTAGTGACTAGCATTCTTGTCCATCCCAGAGGTCCGGGTTCGATTCCCGACTCTGTCAAGATATTTGATTCTGGTCTGAGGGCTGAAACGTGGTATACTCAGCCTCGTAAGGCAAAACTAAGAAGAGGTGGGTTCAATTGCCACCTCAGCGATCCTAGAAATGATTTTCCGTGGTTACCCAACTCTACTCCAGCCAAATGGTTCCTGGCTTAAATGATTGTAATTGATATGAGGATTGAGGAAGGTGGGGATAGTGGCTTTAATTTAGCTACCCTCCCGCATTTGCTTGGAGTAGAAGTGGGAAAACCACGGAAAACCACTTCTAGGATGGCTGAGGTGGGAATCGAATCAACCTCTCCTCAGGTTTGCCTTACGAAACTGAGTGTACCTCATTCCAACCCTCAAACCAGAATTACATTTCTTGACACGGCCGGGAATCGAACCCAGGGCCTTTTGGACTGGAAGTCTCAATGCGTGCACTGACACCACAGAAGGCGGTTGAAACAAATTCTACACACATTAAAGTACACTGGGGTTGATGACCATGATGTTCAAGATCCTAATGAAAAACAAAATCTGTTTCAGAGTGGATAGGAAAAAAGCCGGCTACGTGACTAAATGGTTAGCGTGCTAGGCTTTGGCCCAATGTGCCCCGGGTTCGATTCCCGGCCGAGCCATCAGGGATTTTAATCTCCTGGGATTAATTCCCGAGGCTCGGGGACTGGGTGTATGTGCCGTCTTCAGCATCACTTCATCCTCATTACGACGCGCAGATCGCCCACGGGCGTCAACTAGAAAGACCTGCACTAGGCCTCTCCGGAGGCCACGCGATCATTCATTCACCGGACACGTAAACCTCCTCGGATGAGGGACGTCAACATTTAATTTGAATGTCCACACGAGAGTTGAGGCTGGAGGAGAATCACAGATGAGGGTACCTCAAGGTTAGGTGAGAGAATGCGCACTAGCACACAGCGAGACGGAATAAACATTACATTCCCGAGCTTCTAGTGCACGACAATCCAGTGCTGGATTACCCATTAGGCCCGACTAGGCCCAGGCCTAGGGCCCCCAATTATCAGGGGCCCCCTAAGCAATTTCTAATTTAGTTCAATTTTATTCCGAAGATTTAGACATTTTTTAATCCAGAACTGAGACAGTTTCAGCATTATATTAAATTACAATGCCCTTTAAAAACTGAGTTCACTCATTCTGAACTTTACGAAATTCTTATTCGAGACAAACTTGAGTCTGTTTTTCCGAACGTTGGAATTGTTTTTCGCATTTTCCTGACCCTCATGATAATGAATTGTTCTGCGGAGCACACGTTTTCAAAATTGAAACGGATCAAAAGTGCGCAAAAAAGTATCATGTCACAAGAACGATTAGACATGCTAAGTTTAATGTATATCGAGTCAGATGTTCTGCGGGAAATTGATTTTGATGGCATTGTAGAAGATTTCATTGACAGAAGAAAAAGAAACAGGGTACAAAATTTTGTTTACAGAAGTAAAAATAGTATGATTTGTTAAATTGTTCATCAAATCATCTGAAATGTTTTCAAATAACGATGATCATTTCAATTGAAATGTATGTATGTATGTATGTAGGCCTATGTATGATTTAATAAAAAGTGTATTATTCATCTTGAGAAAAAGAACTCTTGTATATACAGGGTGAAACAAAAAGAATACCACAACTTTAGGAATTTAAAACTCTGCAACGAAAAAAGGCAGAGCTGTCGGCGAATTAAGGGAGCTATAAATTTCATTTAGTTGTACATTTGTTCGCTTGAGGCGCTGTTGACTAGGCGTCAGCGTCAGTTGATGCTAAGATGGCGACCGCTCAACAGAAAGCTTTTTGTGTTATTGAGTACGGCAGAAGTGAATCGACGACAGTTGTTCAGCGTGCATTTCGAACGAAGTATGGTGTTCAACCTCCTGATAGGTGGTGTATTAAACGTTGGTATTTACAGAGAATGGGTGTTTGTACAAAGGGAAAAGTTCTGGACGGCCGAGAACGAGTGATGAAAATGTAGCACGCATCCAGCAAGCATTTGTTCGCAGCCCAGGAAAATCGACTCGCAGAGCTAGCAGAGAGCTGCAAATTCCACAATCAACTGTATGGAGAGTCCTACGAAAAAGGTTAGTTATGAAACCTTATCGTCTGAAATTGGTTCAAGCACTGTCTGCAGCTGATAAGATTAAAAGAATCGATTTCTGTGATTTTATCCTTGCTCAAATGGAAACAGATGAATCTTTCGTTTCAAAGATTGTGTTTAGTGATGAAGCAACTTTCCACACTAACGGGAAAGTCAACCGTCACAATGTCTATATATGGGGCACTGAGAATCCGCGGGAAACAATTCAGCATGAACGTGACTTACCTAAGGTGAACGTTTTCTGTGCCATTTCAGCCAATAAAGTTTTTGGTCCCTTTTTCTTCGAAGGTGCTACTGTAACTGGACTACAGTATCTGGAGATGTTAGAGAATTGGCTGTTCCCTCAGCTCGAACAAGAAGCACAAAAATTCATATTTCAGCAGGATGGAGCGCCACCACATTGGCACTTATCTGTCCGTAACTACCCGAGGCGATGGATCGGCCGCCAGGCAGCCCGTGACAGAGCACTTCATCACTGGCCTCCAAGAAGCCCTGATCTTACCCCGTGCGATTTTTTCTTATGGGGGTATGTTAAGGATATGGTGTTTCGGCCACCTCTCCCAGCCACCATTGATGATTTGAAACAAGAAATAACAGCAGCTATCCAAACTGTTACGCCTGATATGCTACAGAGAGTGTGGAACGAGTTGGAGTATCGGGTTGATATTGCTCGAGTGTCTGAAGGGGGCCATATTGAATATCTCTGAACTTTTTTTGAGTGAAAAAAAAAAACCTTTTTAAATACTCTTTGTAATGATGTATAACAGAAGGTTATATTATGTTTCTTTCATTAAATACACATTTTTAAAGTTGTGGTATTCTTTTTGAATCACCCTGTACTTTATTAAAAGAACAGGTGCTAAAAATAAAAATTATTTGAAACAATAAAGGGGCCCCAAAAATCTGAGGGACTTGGGCCTCATTTTACCTTAATCCGGCACTGCGGCAATCCACATATGTTTTAGCATTTCTCACTCCCGTTCCTACGGACTCCCCGAGTTGACGTGAGGTGTATTCTATATGACAATGGATTTTACGGATGGATGTCCTTCTGAAACCGTCCCCATCAGAGGAGTAAGAGACGAGATGAGATGAATGAAAGAGAGTAAGGATTTGGAAGGAACCAACATCACCAAAATATCTTTACAAACAGCAAGCAATGATTCTCTTCCACGCGAAACTAACCCCCGTCATTACATATGGTCTAGAACTGATATGGGAAAGGGTAACCATGGCAGACCTAATCACAATTGAAAAAGTAAAGGCTTCTTTCCTGAAAAGAGTGCTAGGAATTGCAAGAACGTCCCCGTCCAGGCTGGCATATGTCCTAACAAAAGAAACACACTACATCGAAGATCTCAGATTAAGACTACAACTGCCATCTACCAAGCATATGAAGAAACTCCTCGAGATAAGACATCAGAAGAACGAAATCCCGCTCGAATTCAACGCAACAGAAGCAATGGTGGACAGAAGATGGACAAACGAGAACCAGGATATGAGACATGTGATAACAAGACTCGCCATCCACGGTTTCCACCACAAGATTTGTAGAAATGTTAAATACCATGAACCGAATGAAGAATGCATGTTCTCTGTGCAATAACCCCTGCGACAAATACCACATAACATCATGCAGCAAACGGACAAAGAGCATAGTTGAATACAATAAAGATTAATCTACCTGTAATAATTATTTGTAAGCACACCTTGTAACCGTCCATTATGGCCACTTGGCTGCAATAAATATTTATTAAAAGAGGACAACGTCTCGACACTTTACCTGAAGCTGAAAATGGGATACTGCAGAAAACCTTTCAAGTACGGCCGACGGTGGAGTTCGAACCCACTCGCATTTCCAATACGGAGATGGCTTGCACATTACTGCGTATAGCTACTCCAGTCGTTAAATTCAGTAAAACCCCGTTATTACACTCTTTAAGCGACTGGGGTTTAAATGCGTAATAAGCGGGGCAACGCTAAAGCCGGGAAATGGTTTGTGAGGCGGGAAAACAATTTGGAAGCAATATTTCAGTACTGTACAATATTTTATTATTACTGTATTTTATTCTAATATATTATTATTATTATTATTATTATTATTCTTTTTGTGTTTTGCCCATTATAGAGCGCGCTTGAACTTGTTTTTCGGCTTGATGATATTCGCCTTCCTATCTTCCCAAAATCTCTTCATGAAGTCACTGTGCTGCTTCTTCCGTTCTTCTGTCCACTTGGTTCCAGTCCTGCCACTAGTTTTCACCCTAAACTTGTGCTTTGTTACTCCGGTCCTGAAGACTTTGCGGTTTCTCAGAATATTTTCTCCGATGTTCAACTCTTGCAGGCCCTCTCTTGATTCATCCAACCAGGCTATCCTTGACTTTTGAGAATTTATTACATTGAATAACCTTTTTGTGAGTCTATAATCGTCCATCCTGAAGAGGTGTCCATAAAATGTTAAACGTCTTCTTCGTACAGTGTTGCTGAAACTATCTGTGTGACGGTATAGATCTGAATTTCGTCTTTTAATCCAAATTCCGTTTTCTTGTGTGGGGCCGAATATTTTTCTAAGAATTTTACGTTCTTGTTTTTCTATATTTGCAATTTTAGAATGACCTCCTAAAGCTATGGTTTCTGAAGCATATAGAGCTTCCGGTAGTACAACTGTTTTGTAGTGTTTCAGTTTTGTATTATGTGGCATTACTCTTTTATTATAGTGATCCCATGTTAATCTGAATGCGCTATGAAGTGTTGAGGCTCTTTCTGTGTTAGCCAAACTGTCAAATCCTGAAGGAAGAATTATTTATCCAAGGTATTTAAAAAATTCTACTTGTGATATTGCTCCATACGCTGTTTCTATTTTTTCTTTCTTGTTCTTTACTATTATTATTATTATTATTATTATTATCATCATCATTGCTGTTCCATCTCAAATACAGTGCTTCTTTACACTTTATACGGAATTTTCCCTCTTTTTTTTACATGAAAACAAAAGTGTTATAATAGGGTAAAATTATGCAGTAGTACAGTGTATACCGACCGTCCAGGTTCCTTACAAATAGAGCGTAATAAACGGAATAGGGTAACAACGGGGTTTTACTGTATATATACCTAGCATACAATAATTGATGTGTTTTGTAACGACTGTTCTTAAGAATTAATGATTAGAACGTGTTATATTCGTTTAACATCATATCTCACAGTCTGTTTCTCAGTCCAGATGTTCGGTCACGCATCTTTGTCTCCTCCCATGGGGGAAAAAAAAAAGTTTAACACCAACTGCTGAAAAATCGCAATTGAAATTTGAGCTCTATGTTGGATATCTCTGAAAATATGCATAGGAATAATTCCAAAATTGACACACACATAGATACATAGATCTATTCAAAATCTTGGTTCGTAGCAAGTTAGAATATGCTTCAGTTATTTGGCATCCGTATTATATAAATCACTGGAAGGGAGCCTCGAAAAAGTTCAAAAATGTTTTTTAAGGTACTTATATTACAAAGACAACAATATATCTGCATTTAAAGCAAATAAATCATACACTCAACTACTGAATGATTTCAACTACATTAGCTTGGCAGCAAGGCGCGAACACTTACAGCAGGTGTTTTTGTATAAAACAGTTAATGGAATGTTGGAAAACAGTGGCTTCTTGCAGCAGATTCATTTCAATGCCAGGGCAGGAAACTTCGGAAATCGGGATATCTTAGTTTTCAACATACCAAAAACAGTATATTATAAAAATTCACCATTAGTAAGAATGTGTCTAATGTACAATAAACTTGCCAAAATCAACAATAGTTTAGACTTCAGCTCTGCATTACCAGCATATATTAAGGTTTTAAGAGCTACAATTATTACATTGTTAATGAATAAATTGTAAATGTTAGCAACTACCTGTATGGAATGTAATCAGTAATGTTGTCTGTATGTGTGAATATGCAGAGTACTTATGTTATATCTGAGCTATAGTGTGACTTATGTATCATTGTCAAATATTTTCTAAAACTTCTTTCCTTTTTTGTTTTTAATATAGACCTAGTATGTGTTTTTTTTGTTTGTTTGTTAAATCTGTAACATTTCAATACAGTGCAATTTACGCCTTCTGTAATTGGAGCCTAAGCTCTGTTGAAGGTATAAATAAATAAATAAATAAATAATGTTACATCAGATTAATTTACAGGAGCCCATACATGACCGTGTTGCCAACAATATTCTATGCCTGCTGATAGGTCCAATCTTTAAATACATGTAACTTCCATACTATAATTTGGATTTCAACCAAATTGGTATGTGATTTGTGCACCGGAACAGATATGAATATTCTCGGATGCAGCTGCTGTGATTACCTATTATTGATTGGCTGCGTGGTGCAGCGGCAACGTTCTCGCCTACTGTGCCGAAGGTTGAGGGATCAAATCTCGGTACAGCCAGTTGCCATTTGAGGGTACTTAGAGGCGAAAGACCCATGTCAGTAGATTTATTGGCACGTTGAAGGCACCGTAGCGTTTCTAAAAGCTGCAGTAGTAAAAAGGAACGGAAATTGCCTATCATTACTATTTGATTACCTATTATCTGATTCTCGCGTTCTTACTTTTATTTACTAGACTCATGAAAACTATTTTAAATGATTGCGTTATTGTAGTGCCAAAATTTGAGACACAAACGAATTCAAAAATTCAGTCTCGATGACGAGTTTCTTTAAATATTTTCTGACACTCTTTTTAGGAATGTGAAATTTGGAAGCAATTATTCAGTGTTGTCTGTACAAACTATCAATCTATACTTTTCAGTCAGTCAAAACTCTATTTGCCCAATGTGATTGGGTGGGGGTACAATGTATACAATGCATACATTAAGAAAACCACCTTGAACATTGAGGATGTCAGCGAAAACCTCCAACTGAGTTGCTGAAAGATGGAAAATTATATTATCTCCGGTAATGGATGATCGCAAATAATACACTGAAGAAAATGGAAATTGCAACACCATGAAGGCATTGGTAGTTTGTGTTGATTTTCAAGATATGGAACGATGCCATGTAGGTATGTAAACGATCAAAGTTTCAGACCCATTGGATTGTTGCTACAGGTCTCCCCACGTGATTGGTCGCGAAGGAATCAACTCCAGTATACGGACTCTGGTGTAGCACAGTTGACTTGCAGTCTGTGCAGTGAAGTGTTCCCCGTCAAACATGCCTCGACGACAGAAAAGAGCACGCTATCAACAACTGTCGCAGTATGAGAGGGCTCGGATAATTGGGCTGTGTGAGGCTGGATTATCGCTAAGGACTGTCGCTGCACGTATTGGCCGACAGGCATCTACGGTACAACGTGTATGGCAGCAGTGGTCAAATGAAGGTACCCACACTCGTAGACCTGGCACAGGCCTAGCGCGACAGACAACTGTGAGAGAGGATCGCCGCATCATTCGGATGGCCCGGATGGAGCCCCATGCAACAGCAGCGCAAATTCGAGCAGCTATTGCACCCCACGTTACACAACAAACAGTTGGTCATCGCCTGCGTGCAGCTGGCTTACGATCCCGTGTCCCTGCAGAAGGTGTTCCATTGACCCCACAACAGCGACGTGTAAGGCTGGCCTGGTGTCGAGAACGATCGACGTGGGTCGACGAATGGCATAGGGTCGTCTTTAGTGATGAATCGCGCTTCTGTCTTGCCCGCAGTGATCGCCGGAATCATGTGCGCCGACGTACGGGGGAGAGGGGCCGCCCAGACCTTATTGTCGAGAGGCACACAGGGCCAACACCAAGCATTATGGTCTGGCAGCTCTTAGCTTTAATGTGAAATCACAATTAGTGCTTGTTGAGGGCACTATGACTGCTCGACTGTACGTTGATAGGGTACCCAATCCAGTGGTTGTCCCTATGATGGCGAACATTGCTAATGGGATGTTTCAGCAGGACAATGCCCGGGTTCACACTGCACGCATCTCCAGAGAAGCTCTCCACGACATCACAACCTTAGAATGGCCCGCCAGATCCCCGGACCTCAGTCCTATTGAGCATGTGTGGGACATGATGGGTCGACAACTGGCCAACCGCCCTCAACCATTGAGCATGTGTGGGACATGATGGGTCGACAACTGGCCAACCGTCCTCAGCCACCCACAACTCTGGAACAACTGACCCATGCAGTGCAGCAAGCATGGGCCACAGTTCCTCAGGAAGCGATCAGGGCCTTATTGACTCCATACCTCGCCGAATTCATCAATGTATTGCAGCTCGTGGTGGGCACATCCTGTATTGATTGTTGTCCAAACTTGCGGTCAGAAGGACCTGAAAGTGTAATCATCGAATCACAACCGAACACTCGTCCTGCATGTTCAATTGCAGCAATGTAGCACCACACCTTCTGGGTGTTGCAATGACCATTTTCTTCAGTGTATATTCCAAAGAATACGAACGGCATTTTAAGTTTTAAATGAAGGTCGTATAAGATTAGAGACTAAGTTTCATTATTTAAAAGTATGCACAGGATATAAAATAGAAGTGGTTCATCATTAAGTAGATTTCATTAGAAAGCTAACTATTGCAATAGGTACCATGTTTCGACTTCCGGAAAATTTCGACATATCTTCGCGTTTCACATCCCCCAGACCCCAAAACCACCGTCAGTTCAAAAGTTTATATATAATTTATGTATGTATATATATATGTATATCAGTTTCTTGTGGACACGATAACTGCCGTAATTTTGCACCAATCACTTTGAATCTTTTTACCGAATATGTATACCTATAAAATCTCGGTCGAGATCGTTACTGGGCTAAATCGGTCGAAGGGGGTGAAAATGGGGGCTTTTTTTTCTTTCGAAAAAGTGAAATATTGCTATAACTCTCTTAATATGTGAAATATCGAATCCGTTCAAAGTTCATACTATGTGTCGGATAAAGCCCAAAAATTGACCAAAGGGGTGGGAAAAAGTGGGTTTTTCGGGAAACATTAATCATATCTCTCTTAATAGGCACAATATCAAAACCGTACAAAATGGACAATATTCCCCTAATAAGTACCTAAAACTTTTGTCTGAAAGAATTTTTGATATGACCCACCATTACGCCAAGGGATGAGAAAAATTATTTCGGAATTATAAGAAAATGCCAAGAGCTATCAGAGGTTGCCATGGCAACACTACTAAATTGATGACGGATGAGCCATCAGACGTTGCCATGACAACGTACTTGCTCGATATCAGATTCAGATTTCCATCAGACTAAGTGGGAAGCGGCTTCGGTGACGTAACTGGTAGCATGCTGAATGTCTATGCCCAAGGTCGCGGTTTCAAAGCCGGCCGAAGTCGTCGGATTTTCTAAGAGCGCTAAAAATCCCTCAGTATGCTTTCCTTTGGAGGGGAAGTTCCAACGTTCGTTGCGAGTTGCTGGTTGCGATGGCATCTAGTGGCCAAGTTCACAGCTAGGTGTCGTTGATGGTAGTATCTGGTAGCAACATTAGGAACTTCAGTACTGCTTGAAATTGACCGTCTGCAGTCCTTACCTGAATTACAGACTAATACAGCCATCACAATTCACACCGTTTATCAGACAGATTCTACACTCACCCAAAGTCCACGGGGTTACATGGCCGCGTTGTCACAGCCCCTAAACTGAGGAACCAACCAAAATCTCTGCGGGAAATATAATTTTGCGTGAAGAAGTAACAGACCGTTACATAGTTACACATCAGTGTCGAAACCTTGCATAAGGACAGTGTGACCACAAGTATAAAAATGGACCCCAAATGACACGAAGATTACCGTCCCCATAAGACGATAAAATGTTTAAAATAGGCATAAAATGACGAAAAACAAAGTTAATTAAGCTCCAATTATAAAATACTTTCTCGCAATAAATGAGGTCTGATCCTTCTACGAAAACCTGCATATTCTGCCTATTTTCGCCTATCCCCAAGTTTGTCCGGTGAAATCTACCTCCGCCTTCCGGCGTGCCGAGAAGACTTTTTATATTTTTAAACGTAAAGGCCAGTGACGTAACAAGTGTTACAATTAGAGGTATCAAACCATTTGGCTTAAAAAATAGCTCCAGATTTCAAATCAATGCAACCTTAACTTATAAAAGGGGAGCACTACTTGCATATGTCCGTGCACGTTAAAATATATTTCAGTAAATGTTTCCAGTTTTACAATGATACACAAAGTAGGCTATTTATGTCCACTGAGGCCTACAATAAGACAGGTTTAATACTTGCTTCTTTAAATTTATATTTTATTTGCACAACCCGCTGGAATTAATGGCTGAGGGGATGCAAATCGCACATTCCGACCTGACCAAGCGGTGTTAATAATAAATTGTGGACAGGCCTCGGGCCAGATGGCAGGCTTCCAGCTGCTGTGGGGGCACGCCAGTCACGTGACCTCAGCAGCCAATGACGACCCGAGCTGAGCAAGACAGAGTCTTGGGCACGTCGACTAATAAGTAACCCAACACAGCTGGCCGTGGAATTCAACAGGCCTTCGCACCAAGCAGTGCAATAACAAAACTTAACCATTAGAACATTCGCCGAGTTTCAACGAGTCCATGAGAGTATCGATGGATTGCTACGGTACAGTACCGCTGATATAAGTTGACGGAGGTTCGATTCCGTGCTCGGAAATGGATTATTTAAATCCAGGGATGTAGGGTGGACCGCAGATACACAAAGCCTTGAGAGGACAATTGAGGAGAGGTGGATACGAACCCCACTTTGTCCATTCCAGAAATGGTTTTCCATGGAGTCCCACGTCAACTTCAGACATATTCGATTTATATAATTTCGTCAACATTGCAAGCACTGCAGCTCTCAAAAGTCATCACTCAACCTGCTTCTTGGAGCAGTATACCTCTATCATCTGATTACTACATTATGTTAAAATGCTACTTTTTAGTTCAATTAACTTCAGGACAATAGCTGACAACCTACCCTACGTTGATTTATTTCTTGTATATGGTGTTCGTTTTTCAGGCTGATACTGTGCCTGTATGCACTCTTTTGTATTTTTCCATTATTATTATTATTATTATTATTATTACTGTATTATTGTTGCTATCATTGTTAGACTGTTATTATTTTTGTATTGTGAATGTTAGCGAAAAGTTTTACTTTTATAAGTCCTAATCATGTATGTAGGACGCTACTTTAAAGGAGCTCTTCGGCTCTAAGTGTAGCCGTGGAAATATATTTAAACAAATCAAATGGTACGTAAGGTAAGGTCAAGGCTTAGCCGCTCATGACCACAATGTTGGAAGCCCGAACTTAAGACACCATCGATAGAATGACAACTGTTCCTTCCCAAGACCACTTAAAGTATTACACTGACCAGTACCTGGGTATCTAAGTATAGTTCATCTACTGTAAGTTTGCACTTTTTTGACATTTCTCGCGGGAACGATACTCCTGCAGAACATATCAATCCGCCTCTACCACGTGCATTCCAGCCAATGAGCTATCACCCACATGGAAGCCAGCAATTGCCGCTGTATTCCGTCAAGGTGTCAACAGCTGTTATGAGTTGCCTAAACCTACATTCATCTCGCATAATATCAATTCATTGCCCTTTTTTAAAAGTAAACTTTTATTTCTTTGTAACATTTATCAAATAATCGTTCTATGACAGAATGTTACATCATTGGACGCACTATGAGCAAGGACCTTGGCTATGACACAGCAGCTGATAACTTAAATGTGAGAGTGGAATTATTTTAGGCCCATCATTTCACAGCTCGAGGAAAATGCTTACTAAGGTATGGTGTAAGATGTCCTTAAGACGATACGATCATTACTTGACCTGTTGGATTGATATTAAAATAAAACGTTCGAAACATTTCACCATGTAAATTAACTTTTAGGCCTAGGTCCTACACAACAACTCATATTTTAGGCCTACTTTTTTTTTTTGCACAAATCAAGCCATATGAAAATTATTCACCAGGCCAATGTTCTTGGGGAAATCAATAGTTCTGATGCCTTCGAAAAGGGAGAAATAAAATAAATATCTTGAACAAGAAATTCCGTATCTGCTTCCGACTCGATAATCAAAACAAAGATGTCCGACCTGGAGACATCTCAGGCTACATATTTACTCAACATTTAAGATAATCACTATATATTTAACTGAACAGTGAACACGCGTTCAAATGGAAATAATACTTTCAGACGACTTTGCGCAATATTATCAATTATAATAATAATTATTATTTAAGCGGCTTCGGTGGCGTAGTCGGTAGCATGCTGAACTGCTATGCCCAAGATAGCGGGTTCAAACCCGGCCGAAGTCGTCGGATTTTTAAGAGCGTTAAAATCCTTCAGTATGCCTTCCTTCGGAGGGGAAGTAAAGCCGGCGGTCCCATGTCATAGATTTATGGCATGTAAAAGATCCTTTCACAGACTAAACTCGTGTAAAGCAAAATTTGTTAGGTTAGATTTCGTCAGAACGCTCTATCAAAGTTCCAACGTTCACCACTAGGTATCATTGATATCTGGTGGCGAAAGTTGGAACTACTTGAAATTGAACGGAACTTTTAGCTCACCCTTTAGGGTATCCGCTGGAAGCAGCTACAGACCCAGGCGAGCCGAACATGTCCTCGGACACTCCCGGCACTAAAAGCCATACGATAGATAGATAGATTATTATTTAATATAATTAACCGTTATTTTCTCAGGCGGATGAATACAGTGAAGCGTCCATTACCAACCGCACGAGCACGTGGTAGTTCAGTTTGATAATGCAACTTTTCAGTCTGGTCGACAGAATATGTAGCCAATATATTCACGATTACTGGGACAAGGAAAAAAATAACCTGAAATAACTTACATGTGATTAAAACGTGTATATATTTGTTATGGGCGAGCCTCCGTGGCTTAGGCGGCAGCACGCCGGCCTCTCACCGCTGGGTCCGTGGTTCAAATCCCGGTCACTCCATGTGAGACCTGTGCTGGACAAAACGGAGGCAGACAGGTTTTTCTCCGGGTACTCCGGTTTTCCCTGTCACAATTTCATTCCAGCAACACTCTCCACTATCATTTCATTTCATCTGTCATGCATTTAATCATTGCCCCAGAGGAGTGCGACAGGCTTCGGCAGCCGGCACACTTCGTATCCTCGCCGCTAGACGGGGGCTTCATTCATTCCATTCCTGACCCGGTCGGAGACTGGAAGCAGGCAGTGGATTTTCATTCATATATTTGTTATGGACTACAGGTTATAAATTGAGTCTTTCCTAATGAAGGTTGGTAACCCTAGCTGTCAAAAAAGTGCAAACTTACAGTAGATGGACTATAACCTATTTGCTCCAGACATCATCTTTAACTTAATTTGATAATAGTGCATTATGCAACGAGCCTATAATGGCAATAATTAAGACACGAGTATGTTTATAAAACGAGCGTAGCGAGTTTTAAAATTTACATACGAGTGTCTTAATTACCATTATAGACGAGTTGCATACGACTGTTTATGTTCGACGATAATTATAACTATTTTATGTTCGAACATAAATATTCATAAATATCTGTCGAGATTTCACCAGTTGTATGTACTGAACAGAGCGCATGGGACGCAGAAAATACCTTGTATTTGACCATGGCCTCCTGGAATACCTCACTATGACACTGGCCACGCAGTGAAATTTAAATAGGGGCCATGGAAGTGAGCGCAGGTGGGACTGGTGGGAGAAACTGCATCATAATGAAATTTGTACTATAATGAGCCACATTATAGCCAGTTTTCTGACATATAAGTTAATATTTACATTTCGCCAGGGTCAAACATAAATATATATTGTGCAATATTCTTGTTCATTTTCGACTTTTTGAAAACATTTTCAAAATGCTTTACGTACTAGGATACTCAATCGTTTCACCATTGTGATACCATCAGGAGCAGAGTTCCCCGCGGATATCGGCAGATATTGCGACTGTTTGTATGAAATATCGTTACTCAATTCACAAGGTTAATTCAACAATGCGTTCAATTTACCTGCATAATTAAAGACGATAACATTGCATTTTTTAAACTAGTTGTTGCTCATTCTAGGGGCTGCGACATCACGGTCATATAGCTCCGTGTATTTTGGGTGTGTATAAGTAATTTGTGTGATAACCTGTGTTAGTGTGTGTATTTGTAATTCAGGTGAGGATTGGGAAGGAGGCGGCTATGGCCTTAAGTTAGGAATCATCCCAGCATTTGCCTGGAGTTGAGGTGGGAGATCACACTTCCAGGATGGCTAAGGTGGGAATCGAACCCTCCTCCATTCAGGTTTGCCTCGCGAGGCTGAGTGGACCCCGCTCCAGCCCACACACCAGAATTAAAATTTCTTGGCAGAGCTGGGAATTGACCCAGACTTGTGGGACGACAGCCAAGAACGATAGCCACTACACCAAGAAGTGGTCTACAAAATATTATAGTTTATATTCAGTTTACCACTGTATCCGCCTGTTAAAATATGGCCTACAGAGAATGGATCGAATATTTACTCTAATATTTTTCAATAAATAACGTTAGTTTTTGTTGCTTCAATTAGGAGCTTTGGACAACTGTAATCATCATCCCACTGTGAGTGTATATGGTTTTTGTCTGATAACCTGTGATATTGTGGCCGTACACGTGACTATAATTATATGATATACACACATCAAAAAAAGTTTTGCATCACCTCGGTTCCAAGAGTTCCGGAACCTTTAAATACAAAGGGAATAGATATCAACACAAACAACATTTCAGCTCGTTTTATTGCTCATGAGACCCACACATTGCATGTTGTACCAGCATACAGCTAGACTTGCAGCATTTGTGGTCCCGATTGCAGTACACACCACTACCTCTAATACCCAGTAGCACGTCCTCTTGCATTGATGCATGCCTGTATTCGTCGTGGCATACTATCCACAAGTTCATCAAGACACTGTTGGTCCAAATTGTCCCACTCCTCAACGACAATTCGGCGTAAATCTCTCAGAGTGGTTGGTGGGTCAAGACGTCCATAAACAGCCCTTTTCAACATATCCCAGGCATGTTCGATAGGGTTCATGTCTGGCGAACATGCTGGCCACTATAGTCGAGCGATGTCGGTATCTTGAAGGAACGCATTCACAAGATGTGCACGATGAGGTCGAGAATTGTCGTCCATGAAGACAAATGCCTCTCCAATATTCTGCCGATATGGTTGCACTATGGGTCGGAGGATGTCATTCAGGTATCGTAAAGCCGTTTCGGAGCCTTCCATGACCACCAGTGGCGTACGTCGGCCCCACATAATGCCACCCCAAAACATCAGGGAACCACCACCTTGCTGCACTCGCTGGACAGTGTGTCTAAGACGTTCAGCCTGACCAGGGTGCCTCCAAACACGTCTCCGACGATTGTCTGGTTGAAGGCATATGCGACACTCATCGGTGAAGAGAACGTGATGCCAATTCTGTGGGGTCCATTCAGCATGTTGTTGGGCCCATCTGTACCGCGCTGCATGGTGTCGGGGTTGCAAAGCTGGACCTCGCCATGGACGTCGGGAGTGAAGTTGCGCATCATGCAGCCTATTGCGCACAGTTTGAGTTGAAACACGACGTCCTGTGGCTGAACGAAACGCATTATTCAACATGGTGGCATTGCTGTCAGGGTTCCTCCGAGCGGCAATCCGTAAGTAGCGGTCATCCACTACAGTAGTAGCCCTTGGGCGGCCTGAGCGAGGCCTGTCATCGACAGTTCCTGTATCTCTGTACCTCCTCCATGTCCGAACAACATCGCTTTGGTTCACTCTGAGACGCCTGGAAACTTCCCTTGTTGAGAGCCCTTCTTGACACAAAGTAACAATGCGGACGCGATCGAACTGCGGTATTGACCTTCTAGGCATGGTAGAACTACAGACAACATGAGCAGCGTACCTTCGTCCTGGTGGAATGACTGGAACTGATCGGCTGTCGTACCCCCTCCGTCTAATAGGCCCTGCTCATGCATGGTTGTTTACATCTTTGAGCAGTTTTAGTGACATCTATGAACAGTCAAAGGGACTGTATCTTTGATACAATATACACAGTCAACGTCTATATGCCGGAGATCTGGGAACCGAGGTGATGCAAAACTTTTTTTGATGTGTGTATATTAGGGATAGGTGAGCCAGTATTTGATTGAAGGTGCCATCTGAGCATTTTTATGGAGAGAGTATGCGAACTCAAGATGCATACTGTCAGCGCAAGATCTCTGAATTGCAGTCATGGGCATGGTAGCAGGTTCAACAGCATCAAGTCACACGACCATGCGCAGGGACAAAGAAGACGGGAGGACATTTATGGATACACCATTAATTTTCAGATATTTAATTTACCTGAAAGAATTTAGAAATCGCCCATACCGCGTTCTCAACCTTTTCGAGACTACAAGCACCACCTTTATGCCATATCAATAGAGCCCAGCGCGGATAAACAAAACGTTATCCGCATCCGCCCCGCATCCGCATGACTATTATCCGCATCCGCACGACTTTTTATCCGCACGTTTGTTATCCAAATCTACTGACTTTACAATTATATTTTAATTAGATAAAATATTAAAGCAACATATTTAGACATTTGAGGAGAAAGTCGTTCCCTTAGGCCAGCGGTTCCCAACCTTTTTTTTCCCTCCCGTACCCCTTTATACATATTTATCTTAAATAGTACCCCCTAAAAAGTAATTTTTTAAAAGGTTTAATATTTTACGAGCAATACTGAATGAAGTCTACATAACTTAATAAAAACATTAAAAATAAAAACATTATTTACAACTATTAATAACTTATTTTTTAATGCAATAGACTATAACTAATATTTTTAATTTCTTATTTGTTTGCTGTCAGTATGCATTTGATTTCAATAAAATGCTAAATATAATTTTACTTTTATGCACTTGTGAAAATGAAGATGCATAAACATTTAGCAGGGGATAATAGACAATTATTTTACATAAGATATTTTGATTTTATTGAAAACTAATTAATTCTAGCAATTTGTATGGCAAAAATAGACAATAGCAGTGCAGCGGTTAAAGTTACTGGGAGGGAGCATTGACCTTGACGTGCGTGAATAAGGGGGCACTGCGCGCCAGTAAATTACGACTGATGGGAACATGGCACCCACCAATACGGTTTATTTTTCGCGTAACCCTAACCAGTTCGCTGCGTACCACCAAGGGGTACGCGAACCCCAGGTTAGGAACCGCTGCCTTAGGCTATGCATGTCATGTGCTATATTTAAAATGAATATTATACAGCTAGAATTGCAAACTCTTTTCAGTTTGGAGTGTGAATTGTGCTTAATGACATAATTTGAATGGGATTAGCATAAATCGTCTTACATTTGTCATAAAAAATAATGGAAAAATATGTCATAAACATCCGGGTCTTAGTAATGAAAACTAATGATATTCAACAAGTTCGGGTGGTATTCTAAGAACTATCCGCAAATTTACTCCAAAACATTATCCGCAGCTTATCCGCTATTCGCACGGCCATGCAAACTATATCCTCATCCGCGCAGGGCATTACATATCAAGTACCCGAGTACCATTAATTCAAATACAATAATAATATTAATAATAATAATGATAATAATAGACTAATATCTTAATTAAATGAGGAGCAGTATGCCTTCCTTCGGAGGAAAAGTAAAGCCGGCGGTCCCATGTCATAGATTTATGGCATGTTAAAGAACCTTCCACTAATTGCACATGTGTGAAGCTAAATTGGATATGTTAACAATGTAAACAACGCTCTTAGGTTTCTACGTTCGTTGCCAAGAGCCGACTGCGGTGGCGTCTAGTAGCTAAGTTCTGAACTTGGCCTAGTAGTCGTTGACGGTGGCGCTTGGCGGCAAAACTAGGAACTATTTGAAAAATTCTAAGTTGCAGTACTTAAATTTAAAAAAACAGATAACACACACTAATACTGTCATCACAATTAACACTGGTTATCAGACAGATTCTACACACACCCAAAGTACACGGGGCTACATGACCGCGTTGTCGCAGACCCTAAACTTAAGAACCAACCAACCAACCAACCAACCAACCAATGAAATGAGGAGAAGATGCACAAGACCGAAATATTTATAGAGCAGCCATCAAGACGTTTGGGACTTTCCGGGACGAAAAATGGACAAATGGTGCGAAATGGACAGAAGAACGTCGTGCTAAACACAGTGAGATCATGAAGACGATATGGATCAAACGAAAAATGCCAGAATGTAAAATGAGGCTTATCGTGGTCCCTAGTTGACCGATTAGCGAAATTCAATGAACGAATGAATAATAATAATGCGCCTCTCTCTCCTTTTCGAATCTCCCTCCCACAGAAGTGCTGAAATAGGTAGGGATGCATCGCTCACCAGGCATGCTGCAACTGTTTGAACGACTCGAGTAGATAAGATACATTTACGGGTGAACGGTCGAAAACAGGGATGTCCAATTATTTTTTACTGTAGATTAAGAAGTAACTTACTATTTCACAAAACTATAAAATTTCTGACTTTCAAAACACTATTATTCCGGTTTGTGCAACTTAATTTGAATTGAAGAATGGATCCCAGGGCAGCGAGCACTTTTTTGGCTCGTTTGATGACAGCACGAAATTTCATTTATAGAGCACCAAGTTGAGAACGCCTGCACTGTATAGTGTACATGCACCTGTTAAGCATGCAGGAAATGAAATGACCACATCGTCACCAGCAATTTTAAAGAGGAAGTGGGCATGTGGTAACGACACGCTGTCAGCATCACGACAGGTTCCGACCTTAACCTTGTTTACATACGCGCCCCTTCTTACTGCTATCACCAGCACGCTCCAGTTGTGCAAGTTGCATAGAAAATAGGGGTTTATGTCAAATGGTGAAGGAGGGCAAAGTTAACTTGCCTTTATCCGACAATGGGCATGTCATATCACACGCTTTGGACAACAATATTCATACACTAGAAATTGTAACCGATTTCGCCCGGGTGATCAAACCCATCTCTTCCCGAGTCCCTATCCATGGGTGATCAAATCCCCCACCTCTTTTCAAGTCCTTGTCAATGGAAATTTATCTTCGATAAAAAATACCTTAGATAGAAAAACGTTTTTAAAAAATGTATTTTTAAAGAGACTGGGTTGTCATGGTTACGGCCAGACACACACAAGTTGATATTTTCACAGGTTGAGATGATATTGTTTCATCCGAGGGGCTTGGACATCGTAGTCATTTACCCCGTGTACTTGAGTGTGCATATATACTATGATGAAGATGAAAATGTGGTGCGTTTTGGGTGATAACCTTTTATTGTGGTGTCAGTGTGTGTATTTGTAATTCAGATGAGGATTGGGAAGTAGGCGGCCGTGGCTTTAAGTTAGGAACCATCCCGGCATTTGCGTGGAGTAGAAGTGGGAAACCACAGAAAATCACTTCCCAAACCCTACTTCAATAACAAGTACACACATTATTACAGCCGTCACAGTGACACAGGTTATCAGACAAATTCTACACACACCCAAGTACACGGGGCTTCCCAACCACGATGTCGCAAAACCCCTAAAGAATCAACAACAGCTCTTTCTCGAATGTGTGGGGAGTAGGCCAAATAAACGTCTTGCCTATTGAAGTGTCCGTTCTTCTCCTTACCCTGTTGATCATATGGAATGCTGAAGGAGCTGAATACTGTGCTCTGTCGCGAGTAAGGACAAGGTGACCTAGTTCCTCCAGACAGTAGACTGGCTCCGGACTGGAGACCATCAACTTAAATGACCATGTTAACTTCCCTCACAAATATGGGCGACCAAGCCACTGCACTGACTCGGGCATCTATCACGACTGGTAGTAAGAAAAGAGATATGCCATTATTATTATTATTATTATTATTATTATTATTGAAATGAAAATCCACAGCCTGCTTCCAGTCTCCGACCGGGTCAGGAATGGAATGAATGAAGCCCCCATCAAGCGGCGAGGATATGAACTGTGCCGGCTGCCGAGGCCTGACGCACTCCTCTGGGGCAATGATGAAATGAATGACAGATGAAATGAAATGATAGTGGAGAGTGTTGCTGGAATGAAATTTTAACAGGGAAAACCGGAGTACCCGGAGAAAAACCTGTCTGCCTCCGTTTTGTCCAGCACAGATCTCACATGGAGTGACCGGGATTTGAACCACGGACCCAGCGGTGAGAGGCCGGCGTGCTGCCGCCTAAGCCACGGAGGCTTCCGGATTCATATCCACTAAGAACTACAAAAATATGCATGCACATATGCACTAAAAATGTTGAAAATATGCACGAAAATATGCACTAAAAATAAAACAATATACACTTACTAAACTTATTATTTAATTTAAATCAGCTTTACATTGATACACATGTTTCATTCCTTGAAAAATGTTGCATGGCAGTAGGATCAATAGTTTTTCAATGTCTTCGGGGGTCAATGACTTTCTGTTGTCGGACAGAATTAATTTATATGCTGAAAATGATCGTTCTACGTCGACGGACGTAATTGGGCAATACTTGTTTCCTTTTCACTTCATCTCCAGTTTCACCAGGGACACCATTTAAAGAACTAATGGTGTTTTGAATTACTGTAACTGAAGGGGTGCACCGCGAGTTTCTAGGCCCTTAATCACCTTCGAAAATGACGAATAATGCACATGGATGAAACTGATATCTTGATATACAGTTTCAGATTCAAATGCGCACTTTGCTTCACAAACACACGCGGTATCACTATTGTCAATAGTTGTAACTACATCTTTCACTTGATTTTTCATTTCGTTCAGAAATCTAGGATTAATCGATCACACACGAGAGAAAAATGTATCCATATATGCACTAACGTTCTAAATATGCATTTGCATATGCGCATATGCATTTTTTTTTAAATCCGGGCCCTGCTATGATGCAGAATAATGGAGTTTAACAAAACAGGAAGAACGCCAGTTGCAAGTTTTGAAAATAAAGTGTATAGGAAAAATGTTAGACCCCGCATCTCAAAGCTGGAAACAGGATGTTCAGTCAAGAACATATAGCCTACTTTCTCCTAAATGCATGGATATAGTTATATGTCTTTTTCAAGGACTATAATTGAATGTTGGTTCTAGTAGCTCGTTGAAATACAACGTGCCATACGGATATTATACTTTGATGGATTCAATCCTCACCTGAATTATATATAAGCACACTAATACAGCCATCACAATAACACAGGTTATCAGACAAAATTTAACACTCACCCAAGTACACGAGGCTAAATGACCATGATGTCCATGCATCTCAAATGAAACAACTACAACAACAGCTTCCTACCCAAATCCTTCCTCGTATAAAAGCACGCATAGTAGTAAGCCTACTGACATCACAGTGGCACATCATCAGACAACTTCTACACACACCCAAGAACACGGGGCTACAAGACCATGATGCCGGAAAACCCATAACCAAAAACGACAATAACAATAGACTCGACCGTGAATCAAGGACAACGAATTTCAATCGCTGTAGTCGAGTGTTGAAGGACGTGGTGTTGAAAATGAAAATCCACAGCCTGCTTCCAGTCGACCGACCGGGTCAGGGAATGGAATGGAGCCCCCATCTAGCGGCGAAGATATGAACTGTGTCGGCTGCCGAAGCCTGTCACACTCCTCTATGTGGTGTTATAAGCAGGGCATTTTTTCATGGGAAACGCGGGGGGGGGGGGGTACGCGTACCCCTTAAATATTTGAAAACTGTTTAAGAAAAAATATTGGTACATTTGAATCTAGTCCGGAAAATATAACTACCGACTAGAAAGTTCATCGATCAGCTGGCGCCAACGCGCTGTTCACAACAGCTGGAGGAGATTTCGAGTAATCCTCGATTTAAATCGGTCTATCGAATCAGTTTCTTTTGGTCGGCAACTCGGCACTCGGCACTCAGCAGCATAATCCAAACAATAGGCCATATTATTTACTGATCGACAAAAGCTTTGTGTGATTGCTGCCTTATTCGAAGAAATGTACTTGTTTAGGCAAAAATAAGTAACATACTCTTAACAATCGTGAAAAGGAAGTTCTGTTCTTATAAGGAGGTGGGGTAGGTTGTTAGTTTGTGTGTGTGGTTAGCTTTGAAGGATAAATAAAATAACAAATTGTTTTACATCCATCCAGGCATCGAAAAAGCTGTAAGTTAATGAATTGATGAGTTAATACATTAACCCAATTCAACCTTTCATTTAACATATCAGCCCCTAAAGTAACAACTGGACTCTGCAAACTGCTGAAAATTGCAAGATCATGATGTTTGGTCGACTGCAACTGAGAGTACCAGTTAAATTCTGTTTAGAAAACAAGCACTGGTTATAAGTATAGCCTATATATAATATTTTTAGCCTACTTTCGATTTTTGCATAAAATGAAAGTAGACTTATGAGATCTACACAGGGCCAAAAATTGTGTGCGTGTGTACTCTGAATGTCTGCCCCCCCCCCTATCAATTCGAACCTGGTGAAACCGAATTGAACGAAATTCGGTACAGAGGTAGAACTAGCAATATGCACCTCAGTGTCATGTTTTATATCGCCGCCATCTTGACGGAAACGTAATGGCGGCCACACAAATGTTCAACGCTTAAATCAAATTACAACTAACCTAATCATTCGATCTCTACCAAATTTTGCAAGAACATGTATTTATATGGCGAGCGTCTTTTTGACAAAACTACAAGGTCATCAGTCTAATAGTTTGCAGATGGTGGCCATGTATGTGTGCAAATCGATTCCCCCTATCAATTCAAACACGGTAGAACCGAATTCAACGAAATTTGGTACCGAGGTAGCACTAGCATAGGGCACTCCAGTGTTATAACCTTATATCGCCCACCATCTTAATGGAAACGGAAATGCCCCCCCCCCCCAAAATATTAGAAGCTTAAATCAAATTACGACCAACCTTATCATTTGATCTCTACGAAATTTTGCAACAACATACCTCTTTGTGGGAAGCATCTTTTGACTGAACCACAAGGTCATCAGCCATGTATGTGTGCAAATCGATTCCCCATATCAATTCAAACACGGGGAAACCGAATTGTTTATTTTTTATTTTTACAGAGGTAGCACTAGCAAAGGGCATACATATTCATGTTTCATATCCATATAGCACGTTGTATTTCAACAAGCTACTACAAACAACATTCAATTATACTCCTTGAAAAGGACAAAGAGTTATAACAATACCCATGCATTTAGGAGAAAGTTGGCTATATGTCCTTTGCTGAACATCTTGTTTTTAATTGCAAATACACAATATATGTGCTTAATATTCTAACGTGTAATTACAATTTTGTGACAATATGAATGAAACTGTGTGACATGAAAAGCTGTATCTTCTATAAATGGTGGTACTTTTATTGTAAAATGTAAATTTAAAAAGTCGAAACGTACCACCATTTATAGAAGAAATTTATGATTGAAACTTCTCGTATTCTAATTGTGCTTGGTTGGTTCCTAAGTTTAAGAGCAGCGACAACGCGGTCATGTAGCCCTGTGTACTTTGGGTGTGTGTAGAATCTGTCTGATAACTGGTGTTAATTGTGTTAGTGTGTTATCTGTTTTTAATTCAAGTAACGACTGCAGACGATAATTTCAAGTAGTTCTTACTTTCGCTACCAAATGCTACCGTCCACGACACCTAGCTGTGAACTTCGCTACTACTATATGCCATCGAAACCAGCCTCTGGTGACGAACGTTGGAACTTAAGAACATTGATCAATCCTAACCTACAAATTTTGCTTCACACAAGTTTAGTTAGTGGAAGGTTCTTTTGCATGCCATAAATCCACGACATGGGCAAGCCAGTTTTACAACCCCCCCCCCCCCCTAAGGAAGGCATACTGAAGGATTTTTAACGCTCTTAAAAAATCCGACGACTTCGGCCGGGTTTGAACCCGTGATCTTGGACATAGAAGCTCAGCATGCTACCAACTACGCCACCGAAGCCGCCTATTCTAATTAAACAACAGCTTTTCATGTCACACAGCTTCATTCATATTGTCAGAAAATTATATTCAAATTATTATGTAACAGATCGGATTTCCTAGTTTAATGTTTAAAATAAACACTTTTAATGACTTTCCAAAGAAGTCCACACCACTAAATATACTAAAATACTCGCAATTATTAATTTGTTTCTTAAGATTATGCTGAAGACCACAATGCGGTCGAAACTAGTTCAATAAACATCTGCTAGTGATTTTATTATTTTAATGACATTAGCATTACCTGTCGCGGCTTCGCCCGCGAATATTCTAGTTGTAAAGAGTACACTTAGAAAAATCTCAATCATGAATGCTATGACTGATTTATCCTTGGTGTGAATAATCAGACTTTATCAATTCAGCTACTACCGACAGCAGTGGCTCAGCGGGCTAAAGCGCAGCGTTAGGTCATGGGACCAAGCTCTCTGCTGACTCGGTAGACGCGTGGGTTCGAGCCCCACCGTCGGCCGTCCTTGAAATGGTTTTCCGTGGTTTCCCATTTTCAACACCAGGCAAATGCTGGGACGGTACCTTCTGATAGGCCACGGCCGATTCCTTCCACATCCTTGCCCAGTTTCATTCATCTTCATCCATTCCATCTCTCATCCCGACGCGCAGGTCGCCTACGGGCGTCGAATAGAAAGACCTGCACTCGGCCTCTGAGGAGGTCACACGACAAAACAAAACAAAAATTCAGCTACTGGTGCAGTGGTTAGGGGTTTGTCATTCCCTCATAGGTATATCAGAGTGAAGTTAGTTTTCTGGGAATATCACAGACACTGTTAATTTAAGGGCCTTTAAATGTGGTTTTCGGAGACCCTTTATAGTTAGGTGAAAAAGACTTTCGTACCACACTCACACGTGAAAATTGCGTGAAAAAATTCTAGAGTGCCCCTTGACCCCCTTAAGCGCATTATACTGTATGCATTTATGAATTTTACAGCTTAATTTGGTTCAGTGATAACCTTATAACCGTCTGGAAACTTTCACAGTAATGTAATAATTGGAATTGCATTGCGTCTTACAGAAATAGATGGACCTGTGAGATTCTGCTACCATGGTTACCGTGTTGCATTCTTTCATTATTTCATTGTAAATATACATGTTTTAAGGTATTTATTTAATTGTGAGGCATTTAAAGAGTAAGTGAGTGTGTTTTGCTTACGCATTGGGTTATGCTGAACCTGTAGATACCCCATATTTGTAGGTTGGTTTTAATGGGACCTTATTTTCGGTACAAAACTGGATTGGGACCTTAGCAGAATAATATAGGAAGGGATAGTACCGGTAGTAGTAGTTGCGACATCTTGGTCATCAGCCCCGTTTAGTTTGGATTATGTTGAATTTGTCTGATAATCTGTATTTTTGTGATGACTGCATTAGTGTGTATTAGGGATGAGGTAGGTGTCCCAGGATATTTACTTCTTTTCTCGACGCGGAGGCAATTGGTGAAATTTCTGCCATCTCGAGCGCATTTCACGAAATTATGACTGCATATCAAGAGAGATGCCCAATTACCTAACTTGAAAAATTTGAGACTGCCTAATAATCCTTTCACCCCGTTGCATTACATGAATAATCTGTAGCCTTTTAGGGATGTCTTCTCATCTCATAATGACGTTTGCTCCAGTAGTTTGATACCTGACCCATAACAAACATGCAAGCAAATAAAAATCGAACTGAGGGTATATTTGGCCCATTATAAACCTTATAATACCCAGTTTTAACTAAAAGTTGAAAATGTTCTGACAAAAAGCATTATAGAGATATTCCATATTAAGTCCCCTACACACGTCCTGACACGACTCCACTACCCGACCGAATGGGCCCGACCGTCGTGTCGGGACCTTTCCTACACACGACCCGACACGACTCCACT
Organism: Meconema thalassinum; assembly: GCA_946902985.2. NCBI lineage: Eukaryota > Metazoa > Arthropoda > Insecta > Orthoptera > Tettigoniidae > Meconema > Meconema thalassinum. Next base: position 379,721,770 of record OX336394.1, on the reverse strand, counting down.
ACCCAACCAAACAAGGGGAGCTACCACCACCAGTCCATTTTAGAACAAGCGCTTGTGGTTCTAAAATGTTCTTAAAATGACTCCGTATTTAACACGAAATCAAAAGATAGGTGTAGCTTTGTGCGCAGTTATTATTTCAGATGATGAACGAAGAATGAATAGAAGAGTGTGGTCCAAGACGTGGTTGCAGAAGAGGAAATCTACTCACCTTCCGTACTTCTTTTCTGTAAGCGGCTCGCATATTTTCCACTGTAGCATGAGGTGTTATTTTTTGAATAAATTTCCAGCAGTACACTGTAGCATTCATTTCTTTCGTCTCTGTTGGAATAACTCTCATCTTCGACGTCCCATAAACACCGGCACTCCCTCCAACATTCCAGGAACTCGACCATAGTCACTTTTTCCGCGTCCATGTTCATCAAATGTTAACCGACAAGAGTCTGGAAGGTCGGTTGGGTAGTGAAGACTGGTGGGGGTTAGGGCGATTGGATGGTTCTCCCGACTCGACCAACCTAATATAGGGCCTGACAGTTTTCACCACCCGACAGTCAACCGCAGTCAGGCCCTAGATTAGGGTGGTCGTGTCAGGACGTGTATAGGGCCCATTTGCAATGATCTGCTGCTTCACGTGCCGACACAGCCTGAGGTTTGGTGACGTAACGTCACATCGACCTTGGCGGGACATCAGCTGGTCGTGGGGAAATCCTCCACCATACGTGCTCACTCTCACACAAGTCGTTAGTGAATCATCCATCCTCAGAGCAGACTGCGCTGCGATACGCTGCGCTGGCTTGAGAGGCGACTGTCATCAGTCGACACACATAGCTATTAAATAAAGGTAATTAAGACCCATCCCAGCATTTGCCGGGAGTAGAAGTGGGAATCCACGGAAAACCAATTCCAGGATGGCGCAGGTGGAAATCGAAGCCACCTCTTCTCAGTTTCCCCTCACGAGGCTGAGTGTGCGATTTTGAACTTACTGGGAAAACAAAACGCTGTAACCTGGTTTATAGCGGCAGCAGTGGATTGGAACATAACAGCGCACGAAAGCGCTGGGGGCACCTCAAAGGACTTGTAAGTTCCATCAGAAGAATACGCTGGACAATGGTTCAAAGCAAAAGTGTACAGAAGTTTTCAACGCATTTGTTTGAGTTTTGATTGTCAGTGTTATGCTTTGTGAGTGTGATATGTGTGATGGCTAATTAAAAGAAAAAGGGGGGGGGGGGGAAGATGAGGGGGGGGGGGGGGGGAGAAAAAAAAGAGGTTTTCAATAACATTCATGTCGGTCTACTTATGATGTATTACATAAAGGTATACTATAGTTGAATAAAAAATATCACTAAAAAAGACCAGAATTACATTTCTTGGCAGATCCAGGAATCAAACCCAGACCTCCGGGGCGACAGCCAAGAATGCTAGCCGCTACACATCGAGGTGGTCTCTCTAGAAAGGGGAGGTGGATAGGTGCAGGAAGGAGTGTGTCTAGAAGCCTAAATTTATGATCCATTCATTCTTACCTCTATGTGACATAACATTTTGAAGATCAATAAGAAAGGAATTAGGAAACATCAGAAATAAAAGTATTGATAATCTTTCTTAATATATTAAGGGGCGAAGGATCGGAACAATCTTTCAACCCGAGCTTCCTTTGCAACATCACTTTTCCCCATAGTTGTTTTTATCGAGTAAGGGGTAGACATACATACAATGGTATTTTCAAAATGACTAGGCATATACTCGGGAAGCTAAATGGAGTATTCAACATTTGATCTTGAACTCATTGAATGTAGGAAGACGTTCAAACAGTTTGTTTTCTGCAATACTACAGTATGATCTGATGCGTTGCAACAACGTGAGTTAAGGATTATTCAGAATGTGTGTGGGTTTTCTCCACATGCTAAACAATTGCATTCCATACCATGTACTTTCTTCAAATTGTATAAATATTCCATCTTCCGCTTGACTTGAGCTGCATCGGAGCTGAGGTGAGCTTTGGTAAACATTACTAAATGAAGTTTGTCACGTGCCTTTAAAGTACACCACCCGGCAACGTTGGGCAAGACAGCTAGTATCTCATTAACTGAAGATCGATGCTCAGAAACAAATCTTGTCTCCGTGTAGGGGCATATATAGAGTTCTTTTTTTGGAGGGGGGGCTAACCGGGGGTTTGGGGGCATAGAATAGCCCCCAAAGTAAGGGGGCTCCGGGGTTCCTCCTAGAGAAACTTTGTATAATTTGGTGCAAAATGATGAGTTCTACGGCTATCCAGCATAACGTTTACAACCAATTTGTTGTAATGTTCTATGTTTGGTTAATGTCAAACCCAACTAAGACCATTTTATGTTACGTTTTATTAGTACAATCATCTTGTTCACTTGTTAGTGTTTACATGGAAAGAATTAACATTGCTGTTTTGATTTACAACTTACACTACCGGTATAATAATAAGTCAAGGTTTCATGAAGCATCACCAAATCGGTTTATAACTTCATCGTCAGTAAATTGTATGTGTGAATAAACAATACTAGACCGTTGGGTCTGTTTTCAGAAGTAGAATTTCTTAAGTATGTTTTCAACCTACTCAAACTCCGTTCGGTGGTAGCTGCAGAGACAGGCGAAATTGCCAAAAGTTTGATAAGTGTATAAAAGTTAGGGAAAAACCTTTTGTCACACGCTTCAAGAGCACTTGTTGCTGTTCTTGGAAGGCACTGGAGAGTACTAAGAAGTTATATTACTACTAGGGACCAGACATTCGTGCACTAAAAAAGTTTAAAATATGCACTTGATAATAAGACAATCTTATTCACTTTCCTTTCTCCGCTTTGCCGTAATATGAGCAGTCGTTTATGCATGTTGTTCAAGTTGAAATTTCCTTTCACATTTCACTTCCATCGAGCATATTTGACAATAGACGACAACGCCATCAGTTGAATAATCACTATTACCTGACACCCACTGATTTATTAATACTTTATGTTCGACCCTGACTATTATATGTCAGAAAACTGTATCATAATGATGGTCATTATAACACTATTTTTCATTATGGAACAGTTTCTCCCACCAATCACAGCTCAAGAAACAGTTGTTTGACCAATTAGATAACGATAGCATCGCACCTGCGCTGAGTTCCAAGGCCTAATAATTTAAATTTTACTGCGTTGCCTAGTGTCATAGTGGGGTAATCGAGGAGGCCATTGGAAAATACAAGGCATTCTCTGCGTCTCATGCGCTCTGTTTAGTAAATAAAACTGGCGAAATCTCGACAGATATTTATGAATATTTATGTTCGAACATAAAATAGTTATAATAATTATCGTTGAACATAAACAGTCGTATGCAACTCGCCTATAATGGTAATTAAGACACTCGTATGGAAATTATAAAACTGGCATACGCTCATTTTATAAACATACTCGTGTCTTAATTATTGCCATTATAGGCTCGTTGCATAAAGTACTAGACTAGTATGCTGCTCTTCTCTATAGGCATTTTGAGTAAAGGATATGCAGACTTAAGTAACACTTTAACTGAAGAAACTCATCTCAAAACTGAGGGGCGTGGTGGCGCAGTGGTCAAGCTGTAAGCCTCTCACCAAGGCACACCGGGTTCGATTTCAGGTCAATGCATGTGAGATTTTCGAAGTGAAATGCCATTTCCTGTGGTTCAGATTTCACTTAAAAATGAGGTCCCGTGGCTCGTGATTGCGAGATAAACGATCACGTAAAACTTCTTTTCTTATCACAAAACTAACCCCGGGCTACTGGCTGACGAGATGGTGAATGGAATGTCCCACCCCATTGCCTTCTTGAAATAGGCAGGCAGCACGCTTGCATAAAATACTGTTATCTCGTTACCTGTTGCTCATAAAGTTGCTTACACGGGATATCCAACACACAGGTGAAACCAATTTTGTACTTAATTTCAAATGTATATGCTAAAATATGCGATTATGTTCAGAATATGCAATAAATCTAAAAAACGCATTTGCATATGTGCATGCGCATTTTCAAAAAATCCGGTCCTTAGAAATTACACATAAGATCAGAGAAAACTGATTGTCACACTGTTTACTGCTCTACCGTCGCCTCGCTTTGCAACGTTGCCGTATGCCGCTTAGTAGTGCCTGCCCCCCCCCTCTCTCTCTCTCTCTCTCTCATTATATACGCCCAGTCTCCGTGTGTTGGGCCAGCCTCACATCATGGACTATAGTGCGTCTCTACCTTAAAAGACAGTACGCATTAAATGGAGCGCGCTGATGCCAGATCTGCTGCATATACAAAGTTCTGCAAGGCCTGGCACATGATGTAACATAACTCGTATACAGGCGTGTTTTTACGCCAAACTCAGGAAATTTCCAAAATATTTGTTTGTTGTACGCGTATATAACTCTACCTCATGCCTTGAAGCGAACGACGGTACAATATTTAGATATGATACACCGAAGTTCAGAGCGCGATTTTAATGCACACATTTTCAATTATTCATGAATATGATAATACACTGACCGGCAAAAAAAAAGTGGAACAGTTAAAAAAAAAGTAATATAAATAGTATAAATCTAGCCTTGAAAAAGATTTAATCACATTTTAAAAGCTTTTCATGCATTAGAACAAACATCTGAAACATCCGTGAATAGAAATTGATAATATGACATTTCTTAGGGTGGTTTATTACCAACAATTACCCCCAATCCTCGATGAGCCTAAGGGGGCGTGGTGGCTCAGCGGTCTAGCTGTATGCCTCTCACCAAGGCGGTCCGGGTTCGATTCCCGGTCAATGCATGTGAGATTTTCGAAGTGAAATGCCATGTCCTGTGGTTCGGATTCCACGTAAAAAGGAGGTCCCGTGGCTCATAATCACGAGATTCACGGTCACATAAAACTACAATCTTCCTTCCTTCCTTTCGATGAGCCTATCTTAATGGTTTTATGGCGGGAAGCGGACTGTAAGCGTTTAAGGTTTATGAGTGTTGTTATCTAGGGATAACAACTGGCACTTGTTGAACACGTGTGAACCATTGTCACACATTTTAGAAAGTTATCCATTTGCAGTTCACACTAAAACATGCCTCTTAGCCGTGAAGAAGCTGCACAGGCAGTTGCATTGGTGGAGGATGGCCGCAGCTTCCGTTATGTTGCTGAGGTCATTGGATCATCTCTCGGTAGCATACATCGTGCAGTGCAACGTTACAGAGAGCTCCAAACATACGACAGGAGACGAAGGTCAGGCCGTAGAAGAAGCACAAGTGCCAGGGATGACAGATTTCTCACCCTCCAAGTTCTGCGTGATCGGCATACCACAGCAGTTCAGGCACGAAATCAACTGGAAAATGTCAGAAATGTGAGAGTGAGTGAGCGAACAGTAAGAAGAAGGTTTGAAGAAGCTCATATTTCGTCCAGGAGACCTGCACGTGGACCCGCACTCGAACGGCAAGGCAGCATCTGGGATGCACCCACGAGCAGTGGGCCTCTGTTCTCTTCACTGACGAGAGTCGCTTTAACATTAGATCTCCTGATGGAAGAGAAAGAGTGTGGAGAAGGCGCAGGGAGAGGTACAGCCCTGTTGCTTTCTCCTCCAGGACTCCATTTGGAGGTGGCTCGGTTATGGTGTAGGGTGGCATGAACGTTATGGCCCGCACTGAGTTGGTGTGCATCGATCACGGGACGCTCAATTCCCAAAGGTACATCGAAGAGATTCTGATGAACCATGTGATGCCCTTTGCGCCTTTCATTGGTCAGAATTTCATGCTGATGCAGGATAATGCCCGCCCTCATACTGCTCGCTGTGTTGTACAATATCTGCAGGTAGTGGAGATTCAAACCCTGGACTGGCCAGCTCGTAGTCCTGACTTGAACCCCATCGAACATGTATGGGATACGCTTGGAAGGAACGTCAGAAAGCATGACCACACCACCTTGGCACAACTGAGAACATCGCTGCTGGAGGAATGGGATCGCATCCCGGCAGATGCCATTCGACGAGTTGTGAACAGTATGCCTGAGCGTTTACAAGCTGTCATAGACGCTAAAGGTGGAAACACCCGTTTTTAGTGACCAGTGTTCTCTTGCAGTGCAGTGCAAACATTAATACTGTTTTGTTTGGCAATACGTTTGATAAACACCAGCCCAAAAGAGCATTACTAAAAAATAGAAAATTGTAAGATTTGCAAAATGTAACGAAATTTGTGAGTTAAAGCGTGTTGTAAAACATGATTCGGTATTTTCTGTTGCCAACCATCTAAATTTACATGAATAATGCAAATATTGGAAAACCGATACATTTTAGTGGAATAAATTAAGAAATTACATAAAAAATTAAAGTGTTCCACTTTTTTTGCCGGTCAGTGTATTATAACATGTTATAATATTACATATTCTGGAATATCATAGGTTATAATAAATTATAATATGACATTTAATAATAATAATAATAATAATAATAATAATAATAATATAGGCTATATTGTGGTCCACGTAATTTACCCAATTTTGTGGGGTCAAGTGGTGGTATGCAGCCGAAATTAAATTATTCATTTTTTGTTTCTTGAATGAGACGTTGTTCAATTTCTTTCTTTACTTGCGCACATACCATTTCGATGGGATTAAATTCACTCTGGTATGGTGGCAAGCAAGGAACATATTTCTCTGCTGTGATAGCGTACATTGTCTATTGCTAGGTTAGATCCTTCGGGAACATTGGGCAATAATATCTCGGCCGACCACTTTTCATGCACTTCACCTGTCAATTCGTCGTGGATGTCTGCCATGTTCTTTTGGCACAGAAACGTTAACACTACACCATTAACAAACCCTTGTTCATTCCCGGGACGAACAAAGGCAAACTACGGAAACCACTTCGAGGATGGCTGAGGTAGGAATCGAACCCGCCTCTTCTCAGTTTCGTCTCATGAAGTTGAGTACACCCCGTTCGAGCCCTCAGAACAGAATTAAATTTCTTGGCAGAGCCGGGATTCAAACCCGGGCCTCCACGGTGACAGAACAGTGACAGCCAAGAATGCTAGCCACTACACAACGAGGCGGACAATTTATAAAGAACACAAGCTCCATTTCATTTCACAGTTTAACTTCACACCATCACCTACCCTCCTTCAAACGCAGTCGGGCAGATAGCCTACGGGCTACATTAGTAAACAAACTTTCGATGTGTCAGCGCTGGGCGGGAGGTGTACGCAAAGTGCTATAACTTATGAATGCTATCTGATATCGACCTCTGGTTTGTTTTAAAAACTATTTCAGTCATTAATGAACATTTCTTCTCGCTTAGTCACCAACGTAAAGTCAACAGCAAAAATGTTTCTCGCTAGGTAACTTTTGTGTGACACCATCCCAGATTTTTCGACTAACATAGAGAAAAAAATCATACCTTTCTTATTATGAAATTAATTACTGCTCTGAGATATAAGGTATCTTCTACCAACATCAGGCAATCTAAAAATAAATTCTTGATCTGTTGCGATCATTAGTTCATTATCTATGGCGTGATAAGTTTTATATCCGCAAAAATATAGATTCGCGCTAAAATATCGTAATTGTGAAAATTGGGTCATGTGTTAATTATTTATGGCTTTTATTTTTACATCATCATAAAGAGCGAAAAATTCTCTATAAGACCACGCAAACATTTTCTTAGATTTGTCACTTTCAATTATTGGGAAATGGCAACATTGCCGGCGTAGAAGAGGACGAAGCTAATTGCAGGACATAGGAGTGCAAGTGAGAGGCAAATACTCATTTAATTCCACACTGTATTTTAAGGTAGAGACGCACTATAGCTATCTCGCGAATGGCTGACTCATTCTGGCCTCTTCCGGGAAACAGCAACACGTTATGGCCATTCGAAGCTACTGTAATAAGATCATCGTAAAAGAACTCCATTTCACAGTGGCGAGGGTCACAAACATGACTCGTTTAGTGAATCCGTCTGACATTCTGTCAATACCTCTCCTTTTAGAGTAGACGTCAGTCTCTCTTTCAGTGCAAACAGTTCACACGTGTGTTCTACTTGCTATTGAAAGTCTTGCAATATTTACTTTATTAATTGGTATTTGCGAAGTGTAGTCTATTGTTCTTCAGTTCGCTTCAGACGCAAAATGTAGCAGCTATGCAATTGGCGTGTCTTCAGCCCCTTTAAACCACATGGAAACGCAGAATACATCTGTTGTCCAGAATAAGAATGCAAATACCGAACCCTTATAACTAGTTGGGAGGGTCTGAGTGGCAAGTTTTTTGGAGATGAAAAGCTTTAAAGTGGGTATCGATTGGGAACTATACACGATCAGAAATGATTCGCGAACGTTATGAACAATTTAATTTTTAATGGCAATGCACCTGAGTTGAGTTTCCTAGTTAAACTCGTCCCGTGTTGTGGTTTACTGCTCTTTACTTTTGTCTTTCATGTGTCCAAAGATCGGAAGAATACTAGAAAAATGTAATTAGAGTGAATTCTTTCACACAAAAAATGTAATGAATTACAAATAAAAGAAGAGTTCATTCCAGGAATTAGGAAATTTCAAAAATTAAATTGTTCAGAAACTAAAAAAAAACAGTATATCTTCAGTTGAGCCGAATAAAATAAAAAACTATTTTAGACCTACTAATGAGGATGCGAAAGGAGATTTGATATTGAGATCAGAATTTGATAGAGCTTTGGAAGACTTAAGCAGGAACAAAGCACCAGGCATAGATGATATACCGATTGAGTTGCTACGCTGCATAGGAGATGAAGGTCTGATCAGGTTATTTCACTTGGTGTGTAGGATTTATGAGACAGGTGAGGTACCCCCTAATTTCAAGAAGAATGTAATCATCCCTATACCAAAGAAAGTGGGAGCTGTCAGATGTGAAGATTACCGTACAATCAGCTTGATTACTCATGCTTCAAAGATCCTGTCTAGGATAATTTACAAGAGGATTGAAAGCCAGATAGAAACGGAGTTGGGTGAAGACCAGTTTGGTTTCAGGAGAAATGTAGGAACAAGGGAAGCTGTACTAAGTCTTAGGCTGATTTTGGAAGGTAGAATAAGGAAAGATAAGAGAACGTTCATGGCTTTTGTAGACTTAGAAAAGGCTTTTGATAACGTTGATTGGACTAAATTGTTTGACATTTTGAAATCGATTGGAATAAAGTACAGAGATAGGAGGGTGATATACAATCTATACAGAAACCAGACAGCAGTCATTCGAGTTGAAGGACATGAGAGAGAAGCTGGTATTCAGAAAGGTGTAAGGCAAGGCTGCAACTTATCACCCATACTTTTCAATCTTTACATTGAACAAGCAATGAAGGAAATTAGAGAAAAATTTAAAGTGGGAGTGAAGATTCAAGGAGAAATAATTTCAACTCTGAGATTTGCTGATGACATCGTCATCTTGGCCGACAAGCCTGAGGATTTGAATGAGTTTTTGAATAGTATGGACTCCGTCTTACAGAAATAATTCATGATGAAAATTAATAAATGTAAAACAAAAATACTGGAATGCAGCCGAAATAAATCAGAAACCTCTATGGAGATCAAATTGACAGGTGAAAAGCTGAAGGAAGTAGAAGACTTCTGTTACTTAGGAAGTAGAATAACCAGTGATGGACGAAGCAAAGAGGATATAAAAAGTAGGTTGGCTCAGGCAAAGAAAGCTTTTCTACAAAAAAGGAATCTGCTGACATCGAATATAGATTTAGGTATTAGGAAGTCATTTTTGAAAGCCTTTGTCTGGAGCGTGGCGCTCTATGGAAGTGAAACTTGGACTATTGGTGCAGCAGAAAAGAGGAGAATAGAAGCATTTGAAATGTGGTGTTACAGGAGAATGATGAAGATCAGATGTGTAGATAGGGTTACAAACATAGAGGTATTAAGACGAGTGGGAGAGAAGAGATAGGTTGGTAGGACACATACTAAGACATCCAGGAATAGCAAGCTTAGTTACGGAAGGAAGGGTCGAGGACAAGAACTGTAGGGGTAGACCAAGGTTAGAATATGTTAAACAGATTGCCTCAGATGTAGGGTGTGGTAGTTATGTAGAGATGAAACGATTAGCTCAGGACAGGGAGGCATGGAGAGCTGCATCAAACCAGTCAAAAGACTGAAGACTCAAACAACAACAACAACAATAACAACAACAATGTCTCACTAACAGCTTTACATTAAACACAATGGAAGTATATATATATATATTTTGAGGATAGTTGAGAAAACCTCAAAAAAACTTTGGACTGGTCTGGTTTTTGCCGACATCTTAGTTGGATACAAAAATGATTTTTTTAAATCCTCATATATGATTATTTATTTTGTAAATCCAAACATAGTACAAATCATTATTGAATGCGAAACATTCCAGGTAAATAATTATCTTGGAAAAGCATTGGACATGTCTTATTTTTGTAGAATCCCAATATTTCACACTTGTATATAACCCGACCTGTCTGCTTTTTGGAGACTAATAATATCTATGCGTAGTGCTGGCCTTGAAGAGGAAGTGAAGTTGTATTTATCTCAAAGAGTCAATTTTTGGACTTGTCTGTTTTTTGTGGAATGAACCCTTCATTTATTATTTTTCTCATTAGTAATGAATAAAATTACATAGGCAATTACTTTTGTCTCAGAAATTGAGTTGGCAGAATCAAAATACAAAGGTAGTCGGAGTGAGCACAATTTCCGGGACACCCTGTTCTGATAAATATGTGCCTCCCCAAAACATAGAAAACCATAACTGAAGAACAGTTCTGCAAAGAATCTCCAAAAGTTTCAAAATACCCCCTCCCAAGACATATTTTCTAGAAAGAATTACTGGCGAGAAGGAGACGGACAAGTCCCTTGGTGCCAATCTGTAATTCGTTTGTTTACCGCCACTGCCATTTATTTATTTATTTATTTATTTATTATAAAATGAATAAATGACCCAAACACAATTTCATAAAGAACCCCCAAAATATTTAAAATCCCGCCCTCCACTGTGGTGTCGTCTCAATAGATTGAGATTGACTGCTGATGTAAACTATCTTCGTTGCACGTGGGGATAGAGAGACTGGGGTGACCATGGAGCTGCCCTCTACAATCTTACGTAAGTCTTAATGAATCCCGAGGTTGGTAACTGGCTACAAATTGTAAATATTGACTTGTTATCTCATTGTATTTTGCTGCTTTTCAGTCGATCTACACAATTGTGCCCAATGAATTGGGCTGGGTACAAGGCATAAATATGTAAACATACTCCTGGAAAAAATACATGTATTAGTTAATTATCACACTTTAATGGGCAATTTAGGATTACACGTTTCGACTCTCAAATGGTCATCAGATCCTGTTCACTGTGTTGAGGTTAATTTTCACTATTGTAAATTCACTACTGTGGTTCAATAGTACGTCGTTAAGATGATAGATTTTTGATTTATTATTATTATTACAGTGTGAATTGTATACACGTGCATATAGGGGAGACCGGGGTATTGCCGAACACCTACGCTTTGAAACCAGATTTTACAAACAATTACTGACTCATGAAAGAACAAAGCAAATTTCGAAAATCAATCGTATTTACCCAGTAAACACTCGCAGTGACAACCTTCAAACATGGATAGAAGTATCATACAAATCACTTCTAAAAATATAACGCCAACGTTCGGCATAGCGAACATGATGTTCGGCATTCCCTTAAATCCAAAAAACAAGTTCATACTGATGGAAAATTATATTTTAATTAATTTAAGCAATTACAGCATTACCTAAAATATTGTGAACAGTATGTTTTAGGTTTAACTATCATTGGCGCCTTTTAAATGCAACAATCACAAAAACACCGTTCAGCTTTCTTTTTCCATGAACTGCAGTCATTGCGAGTCCAATTTCTGCACTGCACAATGCCTTTCTATATTTACATCATAGCTCATTGTCACGTCCAAATTCTACACAAACACACCATACCTCGCCAGAATCAGTTTCGGTTGTAATAATACCAACTCACTCCTCCTTATAAAGGAATGAACCACGCTCTTCTACCAATATTGTAACATGCTAAAAGAAACCCCAAGAAGGATTGAACCATGCTCTTGTACCAATATTGTAACATACCGTACTAAAACCCCGAAAACAGTTACTTGCATCTGTCGACCTGCATCCGGATACTCCTTCCTCGATGTTTGCTACTTTGATGAAGAATCTCTTGAAAATTGTTAGGACGAGTTAGGGCCTAATAAATGAAATAATTAAATAAATATATGTGTGACATATTTAGAACAAGGCATGTCTTTAATTGAATGATTTTAAATTAATAAGAAAATATTTGGGGTAATGCCGAACAAGTTGTTCGCGATAGCCCCGTTAGACGCCAGGATAATATTTCGTTAATAACTTCTTAAGTAAACAGTCAAAATGTGTTCTACAGGATTGATATATGAACTAACTGAATGTAAGTAATACACGTACTATCCATATGAAGAAGAAGTAACCGTATGCGTACTTATTTTTGTGCTAAATAGCTGCACAATGTTACTAGCAGTTTCATAAAAAACACGTTTCACCTTGCTGTGGAGTTAGAGGGTCTTGCGCTAGGCAGCAGCACCAATTTAAGACCCCGTTATGCCAACCGTTGCCCACGAAACACCCTGTTTGCCGTTACCCCTATGTTCGTCAATACCCCGGTCTCCCCTACACCGTTACTCGCGTAATTCATAAAACCTTGCAACACAAAACAAATCTAACGTATAACGAGATTCCAACGGCGAACAAAACATACTATACTCATCTAACGACGTGCTATTGAACCACTGTAGTGAATTTACATCAATGATCAGGACCTGATGGCCACTTGAGGGTCGAAACGCGTAATCCTGATTTGCACATTTAAGTGTGATAACTAGACCTGGGATTTTAGGCTCTAAAAAAAATTAGTTTTAGGCGCCTAAAATAGGCTTTTAAAACAAGTAAATAGGCTTTTAAAAGAGAAATTAGGCACTTAAAATATGTTTTCAAAATGTGTGGATAGGCAGGAAATAGACTTTAAAATATTACAATATACACTTAAACTGTAACGTGATACTTTATTTCTTTAACAAACGTGGTATCCCTATTCTTAACCGAAATAACTGCAAAATTAAGACAGAATAAAAAAGACATTTATGAAAAACAATATAAAAAGTAATGTGTCAAAAAATGTTTTGGATTATATGATATATCATTATCAGTACTGATCTAAAACCTTAATACTAAAATCACTGTACACAATTACAGCACTGTAGGCATCCAATAACGGTGGAAACGCGAATGGAGTATGTGTTTATTTATTTGTGAGGAACATTCCTACAGTACTTTCATTCGTAGTTTGCTTTACAGTACATAACAATAATCTTCTCCAAATTTTCCAAAGTCAGGCTGTGTCTTTTGTCTGTTAAAATCATTTTGAAAGCAGAAAAAGAGCGCTCCACACTCACAGATGTTAGAGTGGCATAGGAAAATTTACCTACATTTTTCAATTCAATTTCACTTGGTAAGTCTACCTTTTCCCCATCCATTACCTGATGTACCCTTTTCAGCATTGAATAACCTGGGTTCTTCAGCAGTACACTAGACCACTTGTCTCTTATTTTATCTCCTACCTTGCCCCTAGCACTTTGTATGTTATTCTCAGCTTCTTCAATTACAGAAAATTGCTGTTTGAGACTGTTTCCTTTTTCCTCCATTTTTGTAATGGTGACTGGAAGAAATGAAAAATTTGCCTGAATATACGCAATGTCTCTCTGAACACTGGAACAATCATTTAACAGTTCTTTGACAGACGACACACATGCAGAGTTGTCCGTTAAAGGCACATTGTCTATCACAGTCATGATTTCCTCAATATGTTCTGCATAATACAGGGCAGCTTCCATCCAGGAACCCCAACGGGTGATGATTGGCTGTGGTGGAAGGGGAATAGAGGGGAGTTTCTCTCGAAAGATGGCTATTCTTGATGGAGCCTTACAGAACACTTTCTTCATTGTTGAAATGAGAGTATTTACTGCAGGAAACTCGGCCCTAACTGTTTCTGCGAGTCTATGCAAGGCATGGGCCATGCAAGTAACATGAATTAAAGAAGGATAGAAAGTTTTGAGGAGAGGTGCAGTGGCAATCATGTAGGAAGCAGCATCGGAGACAAGGAGAAGGACTTTAGAATCATCAACACCCCCAGGATACAACAATTGCAACCCCTTGTTGATGAAGTATGCAATGCTTCGACTATTGACTTTCTCAAGCTGTTAAGAGCAAAGAAGGTGAGCGGTATGTGCCTGATTGGGTTCCAGTTTTCCTACTATAAGGTTAGCAATGTACCTGCCCACAGAGTCGGTGGTTTCGTCCACACACAACCATATGCAAGACTCCCCAATATCCTCCCTGATTGACAAAATGACCTCATTGTAACAAATATCTAAGTAGTTTTTCTTTAATGTAGATGCTGATGGGATGTGCTGCTTGGTGTATTTCTGTAAAAAAATCTCTGAAAACCGGATTATGCACAGCATTCCAGGGGATATTTGCTGCAACTAGGGCTCTACACATGTCAGCATAGAAACCATTATGAGTTGTAGGAGATATAGTTTGTGTGAGCAGAGTCTGTCTAATGTTACTTTTCATGGCTGCTTTCGCTTTGTGACTGGCACTATCTGCATGCTGCTGAAGGTGGCATTTTTTCTCATGTGAAATCTAAAACACAATAAAGTGATGTCAATTAGAGACTAAGATGAGGAATAGAAAAGGTGAGCTATTGAATAAAATTTGTAATTTTGAACTATTTAAATTAAGCCATTATTACTCTAAAGTTAATTAAGAACAAGAACACTACAGTCCCCGAAGGGCCTTGGCTTTCAATAAAGGTTGCTGCCCAGCTCATGGCCTGCAGATATTGGGTGGCGTGTGGTCAGCACGATACATCCCTCAGCCGTATTGCCTTGCCTCCGTGACCCCTGCCCACCGTAGTTTCTCAAATGTCCTCACGATGCTGGGTCAACACCCTTCCAGACCTCATAGATTTCTAAATTACTGCCGGTACTGGAAATCGAACCCAGGTCGCCTGGACTACTGTCGGCGCAGAAAGTATCTGCAGTCGAGTTTAAACGCTAATAAAATTTGAACCAGTCCACCAATCTAAAATGCAATCACTCCATCGTAAAGCTTGTTTTATTCTGCATTCTTTGCTGGTACATGCATATTTTTATTATGTTTTCTGTGAACGTTATGTTAGGTGGAATGCAAAAAGTACCTATTTTCTTGCCCGTTTTTTGTAAACAACAACTTTGTAGTACCGTTACATGAAAACGTACTGTTCGACTTTCATGAAATTTAGGTGGATTATGGAATGCACTATTATAAATATATTTATGAAGTTTAATTACTCTACACACGTTGGAAAAAAGTTATTTTTTTTGTAAAAGACTGTCCGTTTGATACTGGGTGGTCTTCCGAAATCGAGACTGAGTTCATCAAAGGTCTGAAGGTTTTTGTTTCAAATCGTTGTATACCGAAAACTTACAATGATTTCTGTATTTTATACCGATTTTTATTTGAAATCGAGCGACAGGCTCTCCGTTTTCATGTAATTAAACTACAAAGTTGTTGTTTACAAAAAAAAAACGGACAAGAAGATAGGTATTTTTTTGCATTCTGCCTAATATATCTTTCACCAGAAACACAATAGAAATATGCATGTAACAGGAGATAACGCAGAATAAAATACGCTTTACGATGGTGTATTTATATTTTAGATTGGTGGACTGGTTCAAATTGTATTAGCGTTTAAACTCGACTGCACATACTTTCTGCGCCGACAGTAGGTCTCTACAATTAATTAGAGAAGCCAATATCAAAACCTTAATTTTAGATTAATATGAAATTTAAGATATAGGCACATACCTGTTTATTGCAGTACTGGCAGAAAATAATCTTGCCATCAAAAGTCATCCCTGGAAATTGTACAAGCCATTGTTGTATAAGCGCACTCTTAGATGATTTCGTTTTATGCATGATGAACTATATTCACTTAAACAGATGTTCTTTCACTGGCGACTTGACACAGTATGTCGCTTCTTACTACCTGCTCCTTGTTCTTCCTAGATAATCCTCCCCCTCACCCCGTCACTCGACACAGTACGTCCTTGACTACCTGCTCGTTGTTCTTCTGAGCTAATCCTCCACATCCACCCTTCACTCAGCATTCCTTTGGTGGCAGTTGTCTGGGAAGAGCACATTTCTGTGAAAAACCCACCCTCTGCTGTTCTGCTCGTTCCAGGGATGTCCATTGTGTGATTGTAAAAATTACAGAAGTTGAATTTTATTTTAAATGTAGAAAATAGGCATTTTTAGGCACTAAAATAGTAAAATAGGCTCTAAAGGTCCAAATAGGCATTTTAGGGCACTGTAAAACTATTAATGTAAGGGATTTATCATGAAACGTCAAGATATTTTTAAAAAATCATGTTATTTCGTAAGGAACGAAATAGGCATTTGCCTTAAAATCCCAGGTCTAGTGATAACTAACTAATACATGTAATTTTTCCAGGAGTGTGTTTACATATTTCTGTATAACTTGTACCCCACCCAATTCATTGGGCACAATCGTGTAGACCGACAGAAAAGCAGCAAAAGACAATTTTTATAGGCAACACTGAAAAAGAATGGCTTCAAATTTCCACACTGTAATCTCATTTTCATTACCTTGTATAATAGAGGGCAATTACTCTTGTTTCTGTGGATCTCCTCCAACTAAAGATCAGCTGTTGTTTGACTGTCCTGTCTTTGAAAGAGGAATCTGATTCGCCGTTTGAACTATTTTAATTATGAATTATCAAAACCACTTTATGATGATATATCAATCACATCCAATAGCCATAAGCTGGGTATTTTTGATTGAACGCCCGAGGATCCTAACAAGTTCAATTTCAGGTAGTTCCAACATTGGCTACCAGATGCTACCGTCACTAACACTATCGGCGAACGTTGGAACTTATAGAGCGTTTCTTAATAGCCAAATATAACCTATACCTAGCTACACACCACCAATTTTAGTGATATATTATTTTAAGTGCCATAAATCTATGACATGGACCCGCCGCCTTACTTTCCCTCCGAAAGAAGGCATACTGAAGGATTTTAACGCTCATATAAAAACGACGACTTCGGCCGGGTTTGAACCCGCCATCTTGGGCCTAGCAGTTCAGCATGCTACCGACTACGCCACCAAAGCCGCTCAAAAACAACTTTATCGCATATTCCAAAAAACTTATTATTATTGCCATCAATTTTTAACATTCACTCATGACATTTATTGTAAACAATTTTTGTAAAATTGTATTAAATATAATTTTAAATTTGTTAACTATAACCCTATTAAGGCTGGTACCGGGCAGCAGCGGGTACCAGTATAGACTTGATGCACGGAGCAAATGATGCTTCAGATGGATCAAGATCGAAGACTCATGGGCGAAATCAACCATAGTCTGATTATTCGGTCATGATACTGCGATGTGGAAAGGAAATGGAAAGACTACCACATTATTATATTTCCTGAACGTCGGAGGACAGAGAATAAATGATTGCACTTCCTGTAGTAAAACGTTCCAGAGGTAAACTACTCCCCCGAAAAAGGAGTTACAGTAGAATGAAGGAACAAGCTGAAGACCGGGAACATTGGCATCAGAAATTATCCGTACAAAGACATGGACCTGCCACTAGGCAGAATACTGTATAATAATAATAATAATAATAATAATAATAATAATAATAATAATAATAATAATAATAATAATAATAATAATAATAATAATAATAATAACCCTCTAGTTAGTGAAATAGGGCTCCTCTTGTAATGGATATTCACTAACATGTGATGAAATAAAGCACTAAATAACGACTGAGGAACAATTTCACAAAGAACGTCCAAAAGATACAAAATACCTCGTCCCAAGGAATATATTCTAGTAAGAATTACTGGCGAAAAGGTGACAGGGAGGGCCGCCAAGTCCCAACCTGTAGGTTGCCCCCTGTCATTTTAACAGTTCGATCATTTTACCGCTTCCGTAAGTGCGAGGATTGGGAAGTATTGGACGATATGAATGTGATAACCACTCCAAGGTCGCAGTGAAAAGCTGGACTCTTATCTTATCGACTGTGTGTAGTGTAGCGTGCTAACGGGGGGAGATCACTCAGGTCTTAACTTCTTGTAAAACAAGTCTTGTGTTCAAGATGCGTCCCTACCCGTCACCTTTACGTAGAGCCCTGTGCGGATAAATAAAACGTTATCCGCATCCGCCCTGCATCCACACGACTGTTATCTGAATCTACTGGCATTACAATAATATATTTAGATAAAGCATCAAGTAACACAAGACACACATTTAGACATTTGAGGAGAGAGTCGTTACCCTAAGCTATGTGTGGCATGTGCTATGTTGGAAATGAATGTTATACAGCCATAATTGCAACCCTTTTAAGTTTGGAGTGTTAATTATGCTTAATGACATCATTTGAATGAGAATAGCTTAAATCAACATCTTACATTTGTCGTGAAAGAAAAAAAAAAGAATAAAAAACTAACGGAAAAATATGATAGGCTATTCATGAACATACGGGTCCTAGTAATAATTTTCAACAAGTACCGATTGGATTCTAAAAACTATCCGAAAAAGTTACTACAAACATTATCCGCAGCTTATCCGCTATCCGCACGGCCTTACGACGAGTATTGTGTATCTTTTGGATGTTCTTTGTAAAATTGTTCCTCGGTCGTTATTTGGGCATGTATTTAATTTTAAAAAATCGTGAACACAATTGAACTTACGGGACACAATACAATAATATTTTCTGTCTGTATTTGTCCCTGCTGACAGTACTTCCAGTTTCGCATAGGCCTACTTGTCTTGTATTACATTCTCAGTAAACTTCACTCATTCAACTTCTCAGAATAGGGCTCTGCGTAAATTAAGATGAGGTTATATCTATATTACCCGTTAAACGGGTGAAGTTTAGCGTTGTGGTTTTAACATTAAAAAATCCGCGATTTCACACTTTGAATCGGAATTTTACGTTTTTTGCATCATTGCAATTTTTTTAGAAATAAGAATTTTGTGTGTAACAATGTAACAATAAGCACTAAAATAATGAAAATGAAAATCCACAGCCTGCTTCCAGTCTCCGACCGGGTCAGGAATGGAATGAATGAAGCCCCCATCTAGCGGCGAGGATATGGACTGTGCCGGCTGCCGAGGCCTGACGCACTTCTCTGGGGCAATGACTAAATGAATGACAGATGAAATGAAATGATAGTGGAGAGTGTTGATGGAATGAAATTTTGACAGGGAAAACCGGAGTACCCGGAGAAAAACCTGTCTGCCTCCGTTTTGTCCAGCACAGATCTCACATGGAGTGACCGGGATTTGAACCACGGACCCAGCGGTGAGAGGCCGGCGTGCTGCCGCCTAAGCCACGGAGGCTTCAAGCACTAAAATATTATAGTTCTATATTACGTGTCGTATTATTTAGAACAGACATGTGCAATAGTATGAAAATACATGAATATAACCTTGTCTGCCCAATTCTTTATCGACAAAGTTTTATATATTATGAAAATTAATACTGCAGAGGATGGTCACAATGTGGCTGAAACCACAGGACATAGCATTTCACTTTGAAAATCTGACATGCATTGACCGGAAATCGAACCCGGTCCGCCTTTGTGAGAGACAGACAGCGTGACCGCTGCGCCACCACGCCCCACTGCTATTTTGAGCACAATATTCTGCTCGAATAATGCCATCGAATTCTTGTAAATAAAATTTAATAAAGAAGTCTTATTTTTAATTATCAACATTCATTCTTTTTTTTTCTTCTTTCCTTTGTGAATGTTTCGATAGTTAACAGCGACTTTCCAAGACTTTGGAAAATTTAAGCATGAATTCCGTAAGTTTTATTACTCGATCACAAAAAGAAGACCGCTAGTCGTAGATATTTACGAGCATACCTACGCGCGAACTGT
Source organism: Meconema thalassinum (assembly GCA_946902985.2). Classification (NCBI taxonomy): domain Eukaryota; kingdom Metazoa; phylum Arthropoda; class Insecta; order Orthoptera; family Tettigoniidae; genus Meconema; species Meconema thalassinum. The sequence goes on along the minus strand of OX336394.1, from coordinate 379,701,755 downwards.
TTTATAGAACGTTACATGGAAGATGAGTAAAATGTATTCACTAAACTAAATGAGACGTGAAGCCAACAAACGTCATCCAACCGTTAATATTTCTACCCGCAGTCTCCTTTAAACACATCTCCCCAGACAGCAATTCCCATCAATAATTCAGCTTGTCAGCGCTGTTCTGGCACCACGCTTCACAAATAGTTTACCACATCAAACACATACAGTACTTCCAGTTTCGCATAGGCCTACTTGTCTTGTATTACATTCTCAGTAAACTTCACTCATTCAACTTCTCAGAATAGGGCTCTGCGTAAATTAAGATGAGGTTATATCTATATTGCCTGTCTATAGTCCTTTCACTTTCTTCGTTGACGTGCTGCTCGCCTTTTACATCTAGCTGGGCGGACATTTCTTGGCTGCCTGGAGCCAAGGCTTTCCCAGCGCGAGGCACAGCGTTGTCAACTTTCCACCATAGCCACTGAGAGCAAGCAGCGAGACTGGACAGAACTACGTGCAAATGTGCAACACTGCACACTTGAAACCAGATTGACACGCGAGCTAGCCGCCAGGACCGTACTTGGGAGTCCCCGTGGAGTGATAGAGGAAGCATTCCATTGGTCAACAACCGTCAGCTATTGGTCAGTAGCGAACAATGGTTATTGTCAGCGCGTGCTACTGCCTTACACTTGAGTTGCCGCTCGTTAACCAGGAAAGTGAGGGAACTATAAATTAAGAGGAGGTTATATCTACATTACTTGTGTAGTTCCACGGTGGGTGAATGGTCATCTTGTCGGATTACCAACCTCAAGCTTGCAAGTTCGCTCCTGGCCATGGTAAGTGATTATTGAAAGACGACAAAAATCTCGCCATGATTGTCATACGTTGTTGGCATGTTAAAGAACACATCTGAATTCAGTAGGCCATGTTCATAATGGCAAGTCACGTTAAACTACAATCTTCCTTCCTTCATAATGGCAAAATTATTCTCTGGATTTTCGACCAACAGAAAGTTCCTGCATTCTCTTCTAAAAAGCGATATAGTGTCAAGAAGCTTAGATATCTAACCTCCTTGACTTTCATAGCGTTCCAAGGAACGACAAAATTTGACTTGCAAACTGCCCTCTGGGCGTCAAATAACAAAGCTTGCACCCGGCACCAGAGGCCATACGATATTATTATTATTATTATTATTATTATTACTTGTGTAGTCATGCGTACTGACTAGGCAACATCGGAAACTAGAACTCCCCGATCTCGATGAAATTTTGAATACATTTTGGTCAGGTTGCATCTGTGGTGGTATTTCTAATTTCAGTTAGATCATCCCTAGGAAGGGTGAAATATTGAGTTCTATTCTGCAAGAAGTAGGGAGACCACGGAAATATTTGTTTACAGCTGAATGACTCGTATTGCACTCCTTTTATTACAATTGAATTGAATGGCTAGAGCCCTGCGCGGATAAACACAACTTTATCCGCATCCGCCCCGTATTTGCACGGCATTTTACCGCATTCCAACGTTTGCTATCCGAATCTACTAGCATTACAATAATATTTTTGATGTGTAACATCTTTCCACTCGGTATCTGGATATTTTTGTGGCACTCGGTAGCTGGACATTTTTGTGGGAGTGGAGACGGAAGTGGATGGGACGGAAACAATGAGCGCGCGCGGTGGCGGAGATCGGTACAACGACGTAGACTACTGTAAACCATGTGACTGTGTGGATTGTAAATCGCATATGGTTTACCTCAAGGTTTGGAGGCCCCATTAAAGAAATTCCTACAATAAATCATCTTCAAGTTGTCGTTCTTTGGTGTGAAAATATTCATTATATCATATTTGCTGAAAACAAATACGATTTATTAAATCTTCATAGTTTTGCTGTATTCTTATTTAATGTAAGCACTCGATACCTCGAGTGCTATATCGCATCAACCAACTCTCCAAACAACGTAAGAATTCAGTATATTAACACCGACTACTAACAATAATATTGAAACTTATTTGGTCTAAACGTATCACTGGGAGAAACGCATTTAATATACCTACTGAACACCTAATTTTTAATCGCGCCTATACTTGGCAGTGCGCTATATCGGCAAAAAGAGGCCATTTTCAATAACACCGCTGGCATGGGTTCACTAACTGGCCGGTATAAAGCGCTGCACGCATCAAGTAGGCAGTGGATTGCTCTCGCATACAGTTGCAGGTATATGTCACTACTGCAGATGCATTGGAGAATCCTTTCATGTATGCTGGCACAAGATAGCACTATGAGTTCATTCTTTAAAAAATGCGAGTAAGTAATATGGAATTATTCGAATAACATGTCAGATGTTACACATCATATGCGACTACTGCAAGGCTCGTAATTTTTTTAATTAGATGAAGCATACATTACTAAAGCAAAATATTTTGACATTTGAGGGAAAGGTCGTTCCCTCAGGCTTTGTATGGCATGTGCTATGTTGAAAATGAATGTTATACAGCCAGAATTGCAACCCTCTTCTGTTCGGAGTGTTAATTGTGCTTAATTACATAATTTGAATAAGATTAGCTTGAATCATCTTACATTTGCCATGAAAAGAAAACGTAACGGAAAAATATGTTGTGCCATAAATATCATGGTTCTAATAATGGTATTAAACAAGTTCGGATTGTATTCTAAAAACTAACCGAAAATTTTCTCCAACCATTATCCGCAGTTTATCGGCTATCCGCTATGCAAACTATATCCGCATGGAAAAAATTTTTGCGGATATCCGCATCCGCGCAGGGCCTTACCAATGTCCACAGTGGGGTATTTAAATTGAACGCCCACAGGCTCCCCAACAACTTCAATTTCAAGTACAGTGGAACGTGGTTAATTCGAACTTCTATAATTCGAAATCTTCCTTAATTCAAATTTTTCTCTTGGTCCCTAGCATTTTATATACAATCAATGCTAGATAATCGTGGTTAATTCGAATTATAGTATGCCTAATTCGAAGTTTTTAGTGTAAAAAGCCGATCGGAAGCCAAACAGTTGGGTCAGTTCCCGAAAAAACTGTTCCGAGTTCAGCCCAAACAACAAACCACATCACAGAACTGACGCGTTTTTTTTTGAAAGTAGAAATTACGCATGTGGTTCTCCGTTCCTTAAATTGGTTAGATTTTTTTGTGATGGCTGAGAGACTTAATTGTAGGAAACAGGTAAAAATCTCAAACTATTTTGAAAAACTTAACTAGATTTCTGTATTACTACTGTCGTTATATAGGTGAATAGTACATTTTGGTTTTATTTTTCATTTGAAACTTTTGAGGGTATTCACAATACAGTCTTTATAAAGTACCGCTGTCTGTTAATCTGCTTTGTTCAACGTAAATCATTATGTAAACGAAATAATATATATTTTCTCTACCCTTTTCAAAGAACTTTCTTAATTCGAATTTTTGGATAATTCGATTTTTTTTTTTTTTTTTACTGGTCACTTGAGGTTCGAATTATTCAAGTTCCATTGTAGTATCAACTTAGGCTGCTAGACGCCACTGCCACAGACACTCCTTTTAGCAACACTGATATTAACTATTAAGTACTGATTGGTGCGGGAAGGATCCGGTGTTTCCTATTAAACTGTTCTGATAACCCAAGCTGAAGTGCAGCTATCTTGGCCTTATCTGCTGACTTCCTCCAGAGTCATTGCTCTGAAATAAACAGGGCACTATTGTCAAAGGTTACAAACTACAGCAAGTAGTAAGGTTTTAGAACGAATACCCTGCTTTCTTGTATGCGACTGAATTATTTTCATTGCTTCCCAGTTCTGCCAATGAATTCCAAGTTAGTTTATTAGAGGGGCTTCGGACATCGTGGTGATCATCTCAGTGTACTTAGGTGTGTATGTGTGAAATGTCTGATAAACTGTGTTATTACGATGACAGTATTAATGTGCGTATTTGTAATTGGAGCTAAGATTGAGTAGGATGGAGCCGTGACCATATGTTAAGTAGCTATGGAAAACCACTTCTAGGATGACAGAGGTGGGAATCAAACCCATCTCTTCTCAGTTCAGCCTCACATGGTTGAGTGCATCCCGTTCCAGCCCTCAGACCATAAATAAACATCTTGGCAGAGCCGGGAATCGAACCCGTACCAGCTAGCCGCTACACCCCTTGTGGTCTACATCTAGGAAACATGGACAAAGGAAGAAACAAGGAAAATGAAAGCCAGGAAAGTAAAATGCTCTCAATTCTTGAAGAATAAGAACTGAGTGACTTGGAAGGAAGAAGAGCTATGAAAGGCAGACAGGAACGAGAAAAAGTCACTGAAAAAAATGAGAAAGAAAGGACCCATCCCAGGAATATAAGAATGTTATTGGTTTTACGCACTTTTAACTTCTGCGGCTTTTGGAGACGCCGCGCCGGGGTGCCGGAATTCTGCCCCGAAGGGGATCTTTAACGTGCCAGTAAAGCTAGTGACACAGCTCCTTCACATTTGCGCACCCTCAAATGCCAACTGACTGTGCCAGGATTCGATCTTGCAACCTTGCGCACAACAAGCGAGAACGTTACCGCTGAGCCACGCAACCAGCAGAATGAGTTTTCTAATGGAATGAACTCCGTATTGAGGAAAGAATCATGAAGAAAATCAACAGAAATAATGGAATGGAGCCGAAACAATGCAGAAACACCTATTAACGTCAAAGATAAAGGAAGTAGGAGACTTCCGCTACTTAGGAAGCAAAATAACCAGTGATGGGCGAAGCAAAGAAGATATAACAAGTAGGTTGGCTCAGGCAAGGAAAGCATTTCTACAGAAAAGAAATCTATTGACATCGAATATGGATTTAGGTATTAGAAAGTCAAATTGGAAAGCCTTTCTCTAGAGCGTGGCGCTCTATGGAAGTGAATTTTGGACTAATGGCGCAGCATAAAAGAGGAGAATAGAAGCATTTGAAATGTGGTGTTACAACAAAATGATGGATTTCAGATTGGTAGATACAGTAACAAATGAAGAGGTATTGAGACGATTGGGAGAAGAGAGATGTTTCTGGTGACTGCTGATGAAGAGCAGAGATAGGTTGGTAGGACACATACTAAGACACCCAGGAATAGCAAACTTAGTAATGGATGGAAAGGCCGAGTACAAGAACTGTATGGGTAGACCAAGGTTAGAATACTGTCTCGGATGTAAGGTGTGGTAGCTATGTGGAGATGAAACGATTACCTCAAGACAGGGACGCATGGAGAGCTGCATGAAACAAGTCTAATAAGACTGAAGACTCAAACAACAACGGGAGAAAAAAGACAAGGACCGATAAAGGCGGAAAAATGAAAGACCCCCGAGGACTCGGATACTCCAATACTGTGGGATCAGAAGAAAAGAAGGGTTGACCAAGGGAGGTTGAAACAGAATTGCCCGACAATTAGAAATGTCTGACTCAATCGAGGTTCCGTGGTCGCCAACCCACGTCCCACTAGTAAGGGGGTTCTCATTAACTCTTCTCGTGAGACTGGCGTCAGGAAGAGCATCCAGTTGTAAAACCATTGCCACATAGAGCATTGTTTAACTTCATTCCTAGCTCCGTACGAAAGAGAATAACAAACACGCATATGTTAACATTCAACAAGTACTGTGTCAACAGGTGACCTTTCCATTATTAAAAGCGGGGCAAAGTTTGACGCAAGTTACTGGATTTCTCCAAGTTTATCTTACCGCAGCATCGACACAGAAGCGTATGGAATTTTACTTCTTTTTAAAATAATAATAGTAATATTATAATAATGAAAATGAAAATCCACAGCCTGCTTCCAGTCAACCGACCGGGTCAGGAATAGAACCAATAAAGCCCCCATCTAGCGGCGAGGATATGAACTGTGCCGGCTACCCAAGCCTGTCGCATTCCTCGGAGGCAATGATTAAAAGAATGACAGATGAAATTAAATGATAGTGGAGAGTGTTGCTGGAATTACATTTTGACAGGGAAAACCGGAGTACCCGGAGAAAAACCTGTCTGCCTCCGTTTTGTCCAGCACAAATCTCACATGGAGTGACCGGGATTTGAACCACGGACCCAGCGGTGAGAGGCCAAAATGCTGCCGCCTAAGCCACGGACGCTTAATAATAATAATAATTATAATAATAATAATAAGTTATTATCATTATCATCTTATTATATAATACGCTAAGACTAAGGTGTATGTTTCACAAAACTCAAGCTCCTAAACCAGAAGGAGTTAGAAGGTGTGGTTTGTACCAAAATCTTCCAAATCGTCTCAATAGTACAGGAAAAATCTTGCTTTTCTTGAAAAGTCAACGGAAATAATTTATTTGTTTATAAAGTGCTTTCAAACAAATAAACAAGACGATAGCCCCTGCGAGAAATCTGTCGCCTATAGCCCGCAGAGCACTAAACCAAGCGGGTAGTCTGTACCCATGGCTAACCTGAATTGACATAGTCGCGGTCGGCTCGCGAAGCGAGCCACCGCGGCTGTGTTATGCGCCAGGTACCGGTGCGACAAGCGCTCCTCTGCCTGGATTTGAGTTTTGTTTGGGCTAAAAGAATGTTTGGATTTTAATAATTTTGAGGTGATTAAAGATTGAAATTTGTTGTCATTTAAAAATATATGATATAGTTGCGGGGTTTGACAATGAGGGATCTGACTTAATGGGGACGCACACAATCCATTATGCGAGTTCTCGCACGGGTCCGCTAGTTATTATTATCATTATTTCGCCAAAATATGCCACTACAAAACTGTCATCAGACCCCAGTTATTATATGCTGCGGAGACCTTACTAACGAACAGAATAGGCACCATGGACGACCTGGAAAAGGTCGAAAGACGTATGCTTCGGAAAATTCATGAGCCAAGAGTGCTCCCGGATGATACCTCTCGACTGAAGGCAAACTCTGAACTGTACCAACAGTTGTAAACGGCTAAGACTAGCATGCGACGTAGGCGGATGAAGTTATACGGGCACCTTCTGAGAATGGACAACGGCGGGCTTAAAAAGATCTTCTCACTCGTCAAAAGCTACCAGACTGGAAGCTTGTGGCTCAATGGAGTTAAAAAAAAGCCCTACCTTCCACTGATATTTCTGATACTGATGTCCACGACCACCCCAAAGTTTGTCACAAGGTTGTTAAATCTCGTAAACCTCTTTCACATGAAAGGAAGGAGAAACTATTGGCAGAGCTAAAGAGGAACGGAAGCGAGCATCCAAAAACAACTTGTCATAAGCGCACCTTGGTGGGCTTAAATCAATAATAATAATAATAATAATAATAATAGTAATAATAATAATTATTATATTATTATTACTACAAGTCTATGATCATGAAGGTTTGTCAAAACCGAGACAAGACCTGACTGTACACGGACGGTGTCCTAACTTTATATAATACTAGCAGTAGTGCCTGGCTTCGCCCGGTGGATTTATTTGTTTTACAGAACTGGAGCACTCAAGGATAAGGATCGGAATAAATGAAAGTAAATTTGAAAGCACCAACGCTTATTGCAGCTGATAACCTCAGTATACTGCACCAACACCATCACCCTTATACTATTGTCATGATGATACCTGTTTTAAGGGGCCTAAGAAATCTTTTTGCACTAATTACTCCCCGTGACTGCAATTTATAAGCAGCTCGCAATTCTGCACCAGAACATTAGTAGCGGCGACGTGATGCAGCCCGCATTACATGGACTTCGGTATTATTGAAGCCGTTCTGGAGCGCTTGTTCTGAACAAAAAGCAATCTTTAAGGTCTACTTGGGTTGGATTGTCCAACGTTTCACCAGATTCTGCATCCGTCCTCTTTTCGGGACGGGGGTTAACCGAATCTTCCGCGCGGCCAACAAATAAAGTGTTAACTGCTTCAGAACAATTTGACACTTGAAAGAAAGGAAAGCTTGTTCGAGGGCCCAGAGCTACAACTATAGCTCTGTCGAGGGCCTAAGTGACATTGATTGACAGTTAGAATCCAGCTAGAAATCGAAAAAGGGAAGACAAGGGGGTGCTTATTGTGACAGAATGCACAGAGAGGTATAGGCAAGTTGTGAAAGGCAACGCGTACCCAGGCGACGTTCTGTCATCGTCATAATCCCACCCGACTAGTAATGAGGGTTCGGTATCTGTTTCCTTTCTCTCAATAACAGAAATCCCTCATAATTTAAAGGTACTATGGATGTATAACTATGCGCTGCCGAAGTCGACGTCATTTCCGCTCCGTTGCTAAGCAACTGGAGCAATACATCATGGCTCCCTTTTAGCTTGCTTCAGTCTTGGAGCCGTCATTATTTCCTATTTGTATGGTATAAAACTGTACATGCATGGATGTCCAGAGGCAAGAAAACATAGAAAAGTATATTTTTCACAGTAATTTAACATAGTTGTCCAATAAAGTTGTAAAATATTGCGTACGAGATGCACATTAAGTCTTAGATCATAAGTCGTAGAGATGTGGCCTACGATATTTACCTTAAATTAAGTGAAAACATGAAAATATAACATTTCTGGATATTGTGAATCACGTCTCGTATGAATGATCAATACTACGGAAAATAAAGTACCGTAGGCCCTACCAGTAAGTGACGAATAAAATGAACTTAAGGTATATCAATGCATAAGGGAACAGTTTAACACATTTGGATGAGAGTTTAGGCCAAATCTCATCAACGGCTATAGAAGAAACAAAGACTGCATTTCAATACAATTTGTGTGTTTACCACAACGCCGCATTTGATTGAAAACGAATCAAATTGACAAAGCCTAACTTGTGTGCTCAATAACAGGTTAGAGAAGTCTACAATTAAGGTCTATCGTCCTACCTCGTTCTAAATAATGGGGCACTTTTCCTATCCTAGCTCTAAATATTAGGCCACTAAAACTGGCATGAAAATATCCGAGGCTCTCATCCAATAAGTAGGCCTACACCAAGCTGATGACCACATTATCACACTGATTAATGTTACACATTAGCTGGTGTGCCACAAAAGAGCTAAATAGAATTAGCTGGTATATAGAGATTTAGAACAACAACAACAACAACAACAACAACAACAACAACAACAACAACAAAAAGCCACCCTGCATCTTCACGAGCAATCTTAGCAAACATTCACACAATATGTGCTGGACAGTCAAAGTGGCACAAGTAGCCTACTTAGTATGAAGTGGGCCAAAGAGTTGATGTAGGGAAATGCTAGTCCCGGTACCATAACGATGATCCATGTGCTATGGTACTTGATGGCTCACACAGTTTCCAGTTACCAAATTGAATACGACTTTCTACTAGCAACTTCAAACCTTTCCACAGACCACATATTATGCTCAGTTTGCAAAAAATACAGTATTTAGGCAGACATTTTCAGTCTAGGATAGGCCTAATTGTTATTTGGAAACAATTCACTGCTTAAATAAATTAAGTGAAAAATCACTACTCAGAAAAGTTGTAGGAGAAAATTTATTGCTGTTAGTGAATCAGATGTAAGGTTATGTAGGTTGTCGTTTATAATACTTATAGTATAAACCATATTTAATTACAACTACACTGCCCACATGAACCAAAACCCCCTTCATGTGACATATATGTCCTAAATATCTCTCTAGATATACTGTATCCACTAAATGATGTTATAAATAAATATTTATAATTTGTAGAACCCGCCATGCAATTCTTGCCTCAGGAGTGAGGTCGACTTTATTCATATTATCTCGCAAAATTCTCGTACTTTATCCATAAAATTTCACTTCTATTATGTAGCTCCAATATTGTGGATAATCTTCACGGGAGGCGTTTGCCTTATTTCACGCTTATTACGCCTTTTTATCAACAAAATTCAAGACACTGCGCTGCGTTAATGCAGCTTCCTATGTATAAAAAACCTAGCAACCAGTTGTTTGGGTCCAATGTGGCTGCGCCCATACGGTTGCTAGGCGCGTCACTTCGGCAGCGTGGCGTATTGTCTTGGAGAGAGAAACTTAAGAGACAACTTCCGCTTAAAGCCCCTAACGATCATAACCCCCCTCCCCTCCTGCTTAGGATCACTTGCATGCTGATTCTTTGGTGGCCGCTCGGGATGAGTTGGCCTTAACGGTTCAGTGTCGGTGCAGATTTTTATCGTTCGTGTGGAGAGTGAGGTTTGGTTGGTTCCTTACTTTAGGGGCTGCGACAACACGGTCATGTAGCCCCGTGTACTTTGCGCGTGTGTGTAGAATCTGTCTTGATAACCGGTGTTAATTGTGATGAGTGATGACTGTATTAGTGTGTGCTATCTGTTTTTAATTCAAGTAAGGACTGCAGACGATAATTTTAAGTAGTTCCTACTTTTCCACCAAATGCTACCGTCAACGACACCTAGTTGTGAACTTTGCTACTACTAGATGCCATCGCAACCAGCGCCTGGTGACGAACGTAGGAATTTGAGCATTAATCAAACCTAACCTACAAATTTTGCTTCTCACAAGTTTAGTTAGTGGAAGGCTCTTTTTCATACCAATCTATGACATGGGCCTGCCGGCTTTACATCCCCTCCGAAGGAACGCATACTGAGGGATTTTTAATGCTCTTAACAAATCCGACGACTTCAGCCGGGTTTGAACCCGCGACCTTGTGCATAGAAGCTCAGCTTGCTACGAACTACGCCATCGAAGCCGCCTGTACGGAGAGTGAGTTATGCCATCTGTTCATTGGAAACTGTAGTTTAAAGATTAAAAAAAAAAGGATAAACACGGGGAAGTGTACTCAATGTTCATTTTATGAAGGAAGAAGTAGGGGAGTGTAAGAATAAAAAAAAAAAGCACGAACAGTACAGACGAGGCATGTTGAGAATTACTGATCTAGAAGACGAGCGTGTCTACGGAGGCAATACAATTAGCCCAACACACGGCCGAGTGGCAGCTACAACGCGTACTCGGCCGTCTGTGTACACATCTCATTCTACTGCCTGGCTACACAGCCAATTGTACATCTGCGCTCTTCATGAATTAAATAGCGAAACCTCTAGCATAAAATCAATATTATACAAAGAATAAGTTATGTAATTGCAAACGGCATATTGTTTTCAAAAAAAATGTCTTCAGCGTATAATGTCCTCGGAGAGAGAGTTTACCAGAAAATAAATTTAATGGAAAGACACTTACAGGAAACGTTGTTTTGAAGATTGCACGAAAATCGCACCGTCTAGAAATTGTCCTGGTGACTACCGACCCCAATGAAGACGGAACTATTATCTGGCGCTGTTCAAAACAACGATCGAGGCAATGTCGAGGAATGCTTACGACCAAAGGCTCCAACGTACTTAGCCTACTTCAACCGATCATCATTGTGGACCTCCGGATGACGTCCGCCTAGAAGTCAGTTACCGTACAGATGACTCTTAACCAAGGCGAAGATGAGAGCACGAGAGGAATATACTCATATTTGTGAAATATATTCAGAGGAGTTAGGTGACCTGCATAATCGAGGCTATAATTTTATCACGGAAATGTCGGAACAACAAGTAACGAAGAAGACGTTATACAACTAACGGGCCAAATCACAAGAAAACCAGAAGGAACCATATTCATCACAAGAAATTGAATAATTTGAATTGATTTTGAATCATTAACCTAGGTAATAATAATATCGTATGGCCTCGGGTGCCTGGTGCAAGCTTTGCTATTTGACACCCAGAGGGTAGCTTGCATGTCGAATTTCGTTGTTCCTTAACTATGAAAGTCTAGGAGGTTAGATGTTAGATATCTAAGCTCCTCGAACACTATAGCGCTTTCTAGTAGAGAAATGAGGAACTTTGTGTTGGCGGAAACTCCCGAGATTAATTTTGCCATTATGAACTCGGCCTACTGAATTCAAATGGGTTCTTTGACATACCAACATCGTATGACATGAGTATCGTATTTTTGCCGCCTTTCAAAAAAAAAAAATCACTTACCACGGCCAGGAGCGAACCTGCAATCTTGGGGTTAGTAGACCGACACAATATCCACTCACCCACCGTGGCAAGTTATTAACCTAGGTTATATCTGGAAACAATTTTAGTAAATGTGTTTCGGCCATCGGCACATCCGGCATATTTGGGGTGGAAGAAAGTATGTCTAGACCCTTTTAAATTTCTTCGAGCGCCGGAGTAGTTCCATATCATTCACAAATACTCCAGACAGAGACCGTGCTGGGCGCGATTTACAGGACACCGTTTTGAATTTCTCCTTTCCGATGCCCTTCTTGTCCGGTCCCCTCAGATGTGGCGAGTTACCAATGGACTGTAATGCACTGCTTGCCAAATGCACAGCACATGTAAACAGCTGATACCGTGTGGTCGCCAGTCACACGTTCAGGTCTGTAATCCGTTCACTATTGAAGGTTGTGATCATTTCTGAATAGCGCATGCATTTTCAGAGGGAAATATGAATGCTAATATTAAAAGTCTTCGTCGCTAACGTCAATTAATGAATTCAGCGCGCTACGTCACAGGAAACAGTCACCACAGGTGATCAACCAAGAAACTATTTACGACGAAACGGACGACGGACGCTCACCTACATTATTCGGAATATTATGCTCACGCATTTTCCGTAACTTAGCCTATTTCCAGACACACTGCATAGGTCCTATTACATTTTGAGTATAAGGGGGCAGATCACCTCAATGTTCTGTCCCTTAACACTTTATGGGATAGTGGTATCTATATTAACCACCTGTCATAAGGACAGTTTATGCTTTCGGAGAATTTTTATGCCGAAGTGCTAGTATTTCTAAAAATACGTATATACTTGACGTAATGAATTGGATAAAATTTAAAAAAAAATGAAAATAAAATCGTTAACAATTAAAGTGAAAAAAAAAATACATAAATAAAAACCCTAAAAATTATATTACAATAATAAAAGAAACATAAAAATGAACCCGGGACCCAAAGGCAAGTGTCCTATCCACTTAACCATAGCCTACCTACACTCTTTTCGTATGAGGGTTGTCATTCCTTTCCTTCGAGTTTTGTTTCCGTATTGCCTTAGTAACGAAAGTTGCTGTTAACCTCTGTTGGAATCATTTCATGACAAACTCACATCAGTCTCTACATTTCAAGCTGCTCATTACAAAGCGGCTAGCTGCGTGGCTCAGCGGTAACGTTCTCGCCTGCTGTTGCCAAGGTTGCAGGATCGAATCCTGGTGCAGTCCACTGGAATTTGAGGATGCGGAAATGCGAGGGAGCCGTGTCAGTAGATTTACTGGCACGTTAAGGATCCGCTTAGGGGCAGAATTCCGGCACCCCGTTGTCTCGAAAAGCCGCAATAGTTAAAAGGGACGTAAAACAAACATTATTATTATTATTATTACAAACCTGTGAGAAACCTCGAAAGTATTCTTCATAGTAGTGGGCGAAACGATGGTTTACAAATCAATACAAACGGCAAGAATACCAAGAAAGAAAGTTCAATAACATTCGATAAAGATTATTAAACAGCCACCCTTGCCGAGAGCACTAAAGCACTAACTTGTGCCCCGCTGGAATCGGGAGAGCGTGGGTTCGTTCAATTTTCATTACATGTTTGAGAGTTGACCGAGAGATATAGGAGCTTTTCCTTGTTCCTTCAGTGGGGCATGTTGAGCGTCAGCTCCGTGAACGTGTGTGATAATCTGTATTGTATGTGGTGTAAGTTGAAACATGGTACCATTTCGCCAATTGCCTGGAAGGAATGCGGAACAGGACCCAGGATGGCCACTTTCTGTATGGATGTCAGCCCTTGATGTTGGTAACCTGACAATGCCAGTGCAGTAAATACTGTACAAGCACCTGGGCTCCTGACAACAGACAGGACCTGCAATTGTAATTAGGCGGCTTCGGTGGCGTAGTTGGTAGCATGCTGAGCTTCTATGCCCAAGGTCGTGGGTTCAAACCCGACCGAAGTCGTCGGACTTTTTAAGAACGTTAAAATTACATCAGTATGCCTTCCTTCGGAGGGGAAGTAAAGCCGGCGGGCCCATGTCATAGATTTATGGCATGAAAATGAACCTTCCACTAAGTTACATTTGCGTGAGGCCAAAATCTGTAGGTTAGGTTTGATTAATGTTCTTAAGTTCCAACGTTCGTCACCGGGCGCTGGCATCTGTAGTAGCGAAGTTCACAGCTAGGTGTTGTGGACGGTAGTATTTGGTAGCGAAAGTAGGATCTACTTGAAATTATCGTCTGCAGTTCTTACTTGAATTAAAAACAAACTAGATGAAACCCGTCAAAACATGACGGACAATGGAAAAAAAAAATTAATGAAGATGCTTCTTATATAAGTTACATTCTTTGTACGATTACTTTTTAGCACTATTTCAACTTTAAGGGCGTCAAAAGATAGCACTCTCAGCATTGCAACATATTGCTGGTCATGACTGAAAACGTGATGTGGTCATCATCATCTTGCACAGTTTCCAGCCACTGGCCGGGTCTGTTTGGAACACAAGCCTCTCCAACGTCTTCTGTCTTCCCACCATCTCTCAGCCTCCACCCTTGTCCAGTCTTCTCCTCTCTTCTTCACGCTTTCTTCCACCCCCTCAGCCACCTGTCTCTCGGTCTCCCTCTTGATCTCTTTCCTTCCCACTTCATCTCGTGTATCCTCCTGGGTATCCTCTTCTCCTCTATTCGTTTTACATGTCCATACCATCTAAGTCTAGATATCTCTATACCATCCTGTAATGGTTCCTCCTTCATTAATTCTCTGGTCCTCTCATTTCTTATTCTGTCCCTCTTTGTAGCTCCAATACTGCTTCTCAAGAACCTCATCTCACTGGCCTGTATTTTGCTCTTCTCCCTTCCTTTCGTAACTCAGGTCTCCGAGGCATACGTCAGGATAGGGACATAGAACGTCCGATATATGATCTTTTTGCTGTTCTGAGGGACATCCTTGCTCCATAACATGCTTCTCACACTCCTCCGGAATGCTTCTGCCTGTCTCCCCCGCTCATTTATTTCTCTATCGTTTCTTCCATTCTCTTGTATCAGGCTTCCCAGATACTTGAAACTCTCCATTTTCTTCAGCTGTTCCCCACCAATTGTTATTCCTGTTGTGGTTTTTTCCTTCTTCCTTGTTGTGATCACCATCTCACTCTTATTTATGCTAAATTTCATCCCATAACCTTGTATTATTCCTTCCCACACGTCCAACTGTTCCTGTACCTCCTCCTCCTTGTTTCCCCAAATCATCAAATCATCTGCAAGCACCATTGCGTTCATCTTTCCTTCCCCAATTACTTGTGCCACTCGGGTCATTATGCCATCCATCACTACAATGAAAAGTAACGGTGACAGTGCACTTCCTTGTTTCAGGCCATTTCTCTCTTCCAACCAGTCCGATCTCTCTCCTCCCACTTTCACACAGCTCACGCTTCCCTTGTACATCTCCTTTATCCTCCTTATAGTCCATTTTTCTATTCCCCTATCCTCCACGGACTTCCATACTTTGTTTCTGCATACACTGTCATATGCTTTCTCAGTGTCCAGGAAGGCCATCAGTAGATCTGTTCCATACTCATAGTGCTGTTCTTGCAACTGCCTTACAGCAAAAATCAAATCCACTGTGGACCTTCCTGCTCTGAAGCCATGTTGTTCTTCCCTCATCCCTCCTTCTATCCTTGTCCTAATTCTCCTTTCCAAAACTTTCTCAAACATTTTTGCACAATGACTCATCAGTGTTATTCCCCGATAGTTTCTGCATTCTGTTCTACTACCTTTCTTGCAGATCGGGACAATTATTCACTTTTTCCAGTCCTCTGGGGTCTTCCTCTCCTTCCATGCTGTCTTCATCACTCGGTACAACCATTGTATCCCCACCTCTCCTGCTGCTCTCACCATCTCCACACTCAACTCATCCACACCCGGTGCCTTCCCTCCTTTCATCTTCCTCACTGCATCTTCCACTTCTTTCCATGTTAAGTCCTTTTCTGTTTGCAGTTCATCTACTGTACCTCTTCCCCGATTTCTTCCTCCTCGCCGTGCTTTCCATTTGGGTTCAGGAGTTCTTCAAAATATTCTTTCCACATTTTCTTCAGTTCTTCCCTATTTTCTATCTCTTGTCCTCTTTTGTTCACCATTCTAATATAATCCGCAGGATCCTTCCGCCTCTTATTCTTTACCATCCCATACAGGACCTTTTTTGCACCTTCACTATCCTGCTGGTCATGACTTAAAACGTGATGAGGTAAATAGCCCAATACGTTCAAGAGTTTCTCCATGAGCTTGATTGATTGTGATAAAGTAGGCCGAGCGAATAGGACATTGTTGCCTATTAAAAGAAAATGTACTGTACCTAAAAGTGTTTTATCGGAAGGTGCTAAATCAATTCGTAGGATTTGAGCTCTCTGCCTAATATTACTGCACCTATTATATCCGAATCCAAGCAATTTCTTACATATTTCTTACAATTAATATATTACCATATATGAGTCCTTGGGAAACGTTCAGATTTCTAAGGAGCATAACTATGGCTCAAACGTTCGGAGTATGTGGAGGCGAATCACTTAATTCCAAGGAATTGAAAAATTCAATAATAGGGAAATGAAGTAGCTGGCTTTCATCTACAGTATCCAATCTGTTAACGCTGATGTATGTGTTTGAACTACTGGATATAAGTTCAATGACTTTTAAATTAATATCATTACATTGTTGCAGCTTGGCAAATATGTTATATTCCAGCAGATCAATTTTACCCTCACAACAGTAAAGACCAATGTAACCACGCATAGATTTTACGCAAGAGAAATACAATGTAGAACAATGTTTACATTTGATCGTCAAAGACCTTAGAGTACACTGTACTGCATAATATCTGGAATTGTTTCTGAAATGGCCTATTTATATTGGATTTTAAATGTGGCTTCGTATTTTTCGATAGCACTATAGTGTCCTGCAATAACGGAGCCGCTAAATATTAAATGGCAAATTATACTTCCATTGCCGAAATCAACTGCGTAGTTAGACTCAGTACTCTAAACAAATAATCATTAAACAATTGTCTTATACAATGAAGTTCAACATGACCGTCCAGAGACTTTCATACTCAAGTTGGTTGGTGAGGAGAATGCGATGAGACTGATCGCTTAAAATAAATTCCTTATAATTGTTCCTGCCAGCGAAATTTTTTGCAATAGCTTGAAAACGCAGCTCAGAATGACGTTCTTCATTTTGTTATAAACAGTACGAAACGCTCTAAATAAGCAATTTCCATCACCTGTTATAGGTTATGGCAGTATATTTTGCAGGGGAACATAGAATCACTTCGCCAACTACTGGAACGACCCTAGGCCTATACTCAATACTCACTTCGGCAGTCACCCTAATGGAGGCAGTTTTTGAATTCTATGTCCCGTGCATGTCAAAAATCGTATTAACACATGGAGGCCCACCTTTTCTTGTATATCGCCCCGGAGACCCGGATTACATTTCCTGCTCTGCCAAGAAATGTAATTCTGGTCTGAGGGCAAAAACGGGGCACATTCAGTCTGTTGAGGTATAACTAAGAAGAGGAAGGTTTAATTCCCACCCCGACAATCTTGGATGTGGTTTTCCGTGGTTTCCCACTTTCACTTAAGGCAAATACCGGGATGGTTCCTAACTTAAGGCCTTGGCCGTCTCCTTGCCATTTACCACCTTAATTACAAATACACACAGTAATGCAGCCATCACAATAACACAGGTTATGAGAGAAAATTTCACACATACACACCCAAGTATACGGGGATGAGTGACCACGATGTCGGAGCCCTTCAAACGAATTATGTTTGCCAAGTGTCTCTCATGGCGAATGCAATTGTGGACACGCGCGAGTGCCTAGAAAACTACTTTTTTCTTTAATAATTTAAGAGTATATCGACGATGCATAATTATAACTTTTAGTCTAGGACGCTAATAACTTGACCACCGAAGCATTGGGAAGAAATTGCAATATTAAGGTACATAAACAACATCGCCTACACATTCAACTGTCGGTTAATGTTCCTCAAAATTTCCCTTCTTAAATATTCCCCTCCTTTATAATTCTCATATCGATGCAATGGTGCTGCCATCTGCTGTCAGTTACTGGAACTATATGGGCGATGTACTGCCATCTGTTGTCAGTTATAGGAACTGATTGCAGATATTTAAATGGCGTACTGAGGACAACAGTTTGCTCTCTCGATCACATGCTGTAATGCAATGGTAAAACGGAAATAAAACGTATTGAGAGGGAATGTAGAAATATGTATCTTTAACAGACATAAAACCTTACTAATACTCCTTGATTAAACAATATTCCAGTGGTAAAAAAATAATAATGTCGAGGGCTGGGATCGAACCGGTGAACCTTGGAACAACAGTCAGTCGCCTTAACCAAATAGCTAGTCGCGCACTCTTATTTAATAGCAGACGCAGCCATTCATTATCATCAAAAGCCGCTGTCTGAAGGAAATAATCCATTTCATTTTCCAAATAAATCAATGTTGCACATTCGTATACGTTCATACTGTTATTATATTTTATTGTCAGAACTTCGTTAATGTATGTTTTCAATTACACGGAAGCTTATTAAATAACTTACATTTTAATGGACTTCTCACCACCATTTTGTCATGACCCCAGGCGGATTGTGCGCATGCGTGAGGGGCCAGAATTCTGCTATTTTCTATATTAATTCAAAAATATACCGTAATATATTTGTTTATTTTAGAGACACTCTGCAAATCTAGAGGCCAAGAGCTTTCGCTAGAGTGCTCTACGAAGTAAATCGGTTCTGCCATTCTCTCAATCTCGTGATAACAAAAATCACCTTACTGTTTTAAATATATAGATAAACACTAATACAGCCATCACAATTAACACCGGTTATCAGACAGATTCTACACACATCCAAAGTACACGGGGCTACATGACCGCATTGTCGCAGCCCCTAAACTAAGGAACCAACTAACCAATCAACCAACCAACCAACCAACCAATTGTAATTGTGATTAGGTGGAATAATGACTTAACGTACGTTAGACAGTTTCTCTGATTTTATTGCATAAATAATAATTATCCTACATTCTCTTTTTGTCGACTGAGAAAGTATTAATTCGATACGTCTTTCACAGAATGCGTTGTCTGAATCTTAACATCGTAGTCCGCTAAGCAGTTATACCATACGGTACAGAAAGACTTTGAACCTCAATATCTCAGAACCATGTTTTATGTAGTTAAGTCGTTATTCCATTCAGCTCCTCAGTTTCTTTAGGAGCAAGGTGACCAGTTGTTAGAAGAGAACTGCGCATTGTAGACCAATTCCTCCGGGTTCCTCTCGTACGTTACAGGCCCGCCCGAGTTGGGTGTAGTCTGGAGTTTGCCCTGTTTACTGATAATGATGTTATTTCACAAGATTGAGACCATAAAGTGGAGCTCAAGATGCCGCCCTGCTGACGAATATCACGTTACGAGTTCCTGCTGTGCGCTTCTATGGACTGGCTGCGTGGTTCACCAGTGCCCAAGGTTGTGAGATCGAGTCCAGGCGCACTCGTTTGGTGGCCTCATGCATACAATTATAGTGAGTAGCTCATATCGTCCAAGCAGCGAAATAGTTTCAACGGAATCAATGGTGAACTGCTCAGGATAAAATAAAAGGAAAAAAATTACTCCCTTTCGAAAAGTGTCTTATAAATTTATAATTAATCCATTTTAAGTTTTGCAGGCTAACAGGTGTGAGGAGGTAAGTTATACTCCCCCCGCCCAATTAAACTAGGCACATTAACGTGATGACCGACTGAAAAGTAGATTACTTCATTCCTAATTACTGAAGACGTGACAAGTTTCGACAGACACATTAATTGATATGAAGTAATGTTCATAAATGACTTTGAGGAAGAATGTATTTTCCTAGAAGAAACTGGATATAATTCATCGAATCAATTTCCTTACAACACATAAAACTGAACATGTGTGTGTGCCATGGATGACAAATAGACGACGATGTAATAAGAAACTATCCTCCCACGACAGCCGTCATGCAAAATATACAACTGTTTCCGACCCGTTGCTACAGTGTAGCAGTTAAAAATACATGCAAGGTTCACAGGTCCATTTTAAAATGACGAATTCATAAACCAGCCGTGTTGTGCTACAAGCTGATGAACGTTTGGTTCACGATTACAGTCATTTCTGTTCAGTTCTGAGGCTTGTTGTATAGAGAGATACACCTGTTTTCTCTCAGGTGTGTAATGTATGTATCCTTACTCGACAAAATAATTAGTCGCCCCCTTTAAGGGGAGAAGAGCAAGCTTTATTTCATGTGTTAGTATCACAGTCATGGCAGTAATGGCACCGCCAGATGCATAAAGGAAGAGTACATGTGTTTGTTGTGAGAGTAAGTTTATATCTATGTCTAACTTTAAATCCAATTTCTGAAGAATTTAATTTTTCTGCACCTTTGACCCATTTTCTCAGGAAGTGAAATTTCTACCATATCTTGATCATGCTATGTCTGTTGTTTGGTACTAAAATGATTTAACCAAGGGCAAAACGTCATTTAAAACATCATTTAATTGCAGAACATTTCCCCCCAAAATTAATCTAAATTTAAAATAATTATAGTTGTGTAACTATCAGCTGTAGATTAACTATAGGGGGCGTGGTGGCTCAGCGGTCTAGCTGTATGCCTCTCACCAAGGCGGTCCGGGTTCGATTCCCGGTCAATGCATGTGAGATTTTCGAAGTGAAATGCCATGTCCTGTGGTTCGGATTCCACGTAAAAAGGAGGTCCCGTGGCTCATAATCCCAAGATTCACGGTCACGTAAAACTACAATCTTCCTTCCTTCCTTAGATTAACTATTCCAGTAGAGTGAATAGAAATAGGTACATGTTAATATCTGTAAAAGTTTCATTATTATGTGTTTATTAGTTGCTGAGATAATAGGGTATCATTCTTGTTCATGTTTTAACATAGGCGCTACGGATATAGAGCTGGCTGACTCCTCTTAAAGAGCACGCTAGTCGCTTTGGAGCGCTGTTGGTAATGCACTGGTGCCAGCAAAGAATGGGTACCAGGCCCTCACGTGACTCTCCACCGCTGGCATTGACCATGGCAGTGAAATGGAGTGTGTGTGTGTGTCCAGTTTTCAAGCTCGCATCTTCAATGAACCAAACAACACCGAAAGGGGGCACTAGAGGTGTGTAATGTGGTCCGACTAATCGTGATTTTATCGATTGTCAAATTAAGTAAGGCGTCGAGTAAACCGATCGTTCAGTGGCGTTTTAACATGGATACGTTTTAGGGCTAAGGTGTATCTGTGATTAGTGTGGACAAAATATCATGGCAACAAGTGTTCGTCATCTAAGTCTACGAATTTTAATTCAGTACTAGCCTTACTTACTATCATACAGTGAGAGGGCCTTCTATATACAACGGAACTTCGCCGGGGCGGTGTGACGGACGGTTTGATATTTTGAAAAGGATTGGAATAATGTACAGCACAAGGATTAATCAGGTGTAGAACCTGCTTCACCTTTGTGAGAGACAGCAGCTAGACCCCTCTGCAGTAAAAGAGGAGTTGTTGATTCTTTATGTTCGACCCTGGCGAAATGTAAATATTATATGTCAGAAAACTGTACTATAATGAGACTCATTATAGTACAAGTTTTCATTATGATACAGTTTCTCCCACCAATCAGAGCTCAAGAAACAGTTGTGTGACCAATTAGGTGAGGATAGCATCGCACCTGCGCTCACTTCCATGGCCCCCTATTTTAAATTTCACTGCGTGGCGAGTGTCATAGTGAGGTATTCCAGGAGGCCATGGTCAAATACAAGGTATTCTCTGCGTCCCATGCGTTCTGTTCAGTACATAAAACTGGTGAAATCTCGACAGATATTTAAGAATATTTTGTGTTCGAACATAAAATAGTTATAATTATCGTCGAACATAAACAGTCGTATGCAACTCGCCTATAATGGTAATTAAGACACTCTATGGAAAAAACATAGCCTACTCGTGTTTTAATTATTGCCATTATAGGCTCGTTGTATAATGTACTATTAAGGAAGGAAGGAAGGAAGCTTGTAGTTTAACGTGACCGTTAATTTCGAGATCATGAGCCACGGGACCTCCTTTTTACGTGGAATCCGAACCACAGGACATGGCATTTCACATCGAAAATCTCACATGCATTGACCGGGAATCGAACCCGGACCGCCTTGGTGAGAGGCATTCAGCTAGACCGCTGAGCCACCACGCCCCTGTACTATTAAGGGCTTTGAGATATAGAGGTAATGTAGCCACGTGCTATGTGTGTGTGTGGAATTAGTCTGATAACCTGTGTCACTGTGACGTCTGTACTAGTGTGTGTACTTGTAATTGAGCAAGGATTTCAGTAGGAAGCGTCCGTGACCTAAAGGTAGGTACCATCCCGGTATTTGCCTGGAATAGAAGTGGGAATCCACGGCAAACTACTTACAGGATGGCTACGATAGGAATCGAATCTGCCTCTTCTCAGTTTTGCCTTACGAGGCTGAGTGTACTCCGTTCCAGCCCCCATACCAGAATAAATTTCTTGGCAGAGTCGAGAATCGAACCAGGACCTCCGCGGTCCCAGCCAAAATGCTAGCCACTAAACAACGTGGTGGACTGCAGTAAAATGAATATTATATCTATACGTTCGTTGTTGTTCATTTCCGTCATTTTTCGTGAAATATTAAAATACAAAATATGGAAGAGACGTGGTTGTCACACGATCTATCAAGTTGTTTTAGAGGTTTACTTTGTCAGTGTATAAGTAGTGCTGGTCCTCACAGTACAGTAAGTCGTCTCGCTTCACTCTCGATGTGCATTGGCACATTCACGAGCAAAGCTCAGTATTCATGGAATATATTACCAATGCTTGCACTATTCGTAGTGGTTTCAAGTCGTCCTGTATTACAGTAAAAACTGGTCGACTTTGTGGAAGGATCAAAGTAGAGCATTGCTATCAGAAACACGACTCACACATCCAATATTTCCAACAAACATGGGGATATCCACGTCGTATTACCACAAAAACAAAGAAAACATTACAGTGGAATTGCTTGACCGTGGTGAGAGACCTGTAGCCAGACACTGATTACTGAATAACTTAATTAATCATGTTATTTGAGTCGATAGTGACAATGATAATTGTCCGCCTTGTTAACATTCAATGCATACGTTTCGGGGTTATGTATAGCCCTTCATTTCTTCATCTGTTTTTAACCCTCCGTTAGGCGCGTGGCATTTTATTACATAGTTAGTCGCACTGGGTCTGGTGGACCCCATGCCATTGTCCTATATCTTACTGTGTATTATTGTAGTTTTGAAGGCTATATATTTATTTATTTATTCATAATTGACATTCAAAGTAAAAAGTTTACCAATTATTACTTATGGAATATACATTATTTGGCCTCATCTTACAGTTAGGAACTTGTCCACTCTAGAAAGGGCCAAAGCAGTTTTCTTAAAGGCGATAGGAGTCGCAAAGACTACATGGTCAAGATTAGTGTATATATTAGCGAAATAGACCTTCCTCATAGAAGATTTGAGGACCTTACAGACACTACATAACACCAGCGCACTAACGAGACTACATAAGAAAGCACAGCACAGGGGCCATGATTGACCGAAGTTGGACAAAAGAAAATTTTGAAATGAGACGTGTCTTCATGAGACTAGCTGTCCCTGGCTTCCACTCCTTATCTGCGACAATACTCGTACATCCTTCCATGACCCAAATGAAAAAGCACATGTAAACTATGTACGCAAACCTGTGATCGCTCTCACATAGAATTATGTTACCAGAGAACTATATCATTAAGAGAATATGCCAAGATGTGAGAGAGATCAGTATTGTAAATTGGTATTGTAATATTGTTACCATAATTGGCTGCATTAAATATATTATTTATTCTAAAATGTACATGAAATCTCCCGTAAAAATGGACTCGAGATTTCCTACGAGAAAACTCAGTATATGGACACAAAATCGACAAGAAAACTCACATTGCAAACACAGGACGGAAAATTCTCACAGGTCACTCACTTCAAGTACTTAGGAGAAACCATCCAACCCACAGGACTGAACATAATCTCCAACACAGAAAGAATATTCAAACTGCAAAAGGCACACAAACTGACATGGAATCATTACTACAAAATAGCATTGTCTCGTAATGCACAACTACGACACTACAACACTGTTGTTTGCGGCAGGAACAACATTAATTGGAGGGATGACAAGAATTCATGACATCGAGAAAGAAGAACGGAAAATTCTTAGGAAGATACACAGCGCTGTTCTCCGAGACGGAACTTGGGTCAGACGACCGACAAAGGAACTCTACGGAACACAGACACCATCACAGAGAAATTTAGGAAAAGACGCCTACAGTTCTATGCACACCTGTGGATGAAAACAGACTCACTAAGAAAATTTTTAACATCATTAATACAAGTAAATTAAAGACCAGTTGGATGAGAGAAACACAGGAGGACCTGGAACGATTCAAAATTTCCGAATCTCTATTATTTAACATTTTACAAGAATACTTATCCATTAGGTTTTGTATTTTCGTCGTTCTTATTCATTGTTTTTCCAGTTTCTTCAGTTCATCCTGTATAGGCTATATCTCATTTAATTGCATTTCTCAACAGTTTTATTAAATTAATTTCTTAAGGTTGCAATTCGCTGAAGAAGGTCCCATTGTTGGCCCGAAACATGTATTAATTTGAATATAATTTGTACTGATAGGCGGAGCATTTTAATTAATTATCTATCAAAGGAGTGTGTGTGTTCTTTGTGTGGTGAAGGATGTGAACGCTATCACATCAACCGATGCAAAAAATAGGACAAAATCAGTTTTAGAGTATAGAAAAGATTTATAGACTAAATAACCAACATGAATTGTATTTTGGCCATTCGGTTGCAATTAAATTTTCACATTTTCCTATAATGGTAAATGCTTTTGCATTTTTTTTTTTTTATATAGAGAAACAGTTCGTAGCCTAGACGTTTGACATAGGACGTCTTCAGCGTGTCAAAGAGGTGGCGGTTTCGGTGGCATAGTTGGTAGCATGCTGAGCTTCTATGCCCAAGATCGCGGGTTCGAACCCGGCCGAAGTCGTCGGATTTTTGAGAGCGTTAAAAATCCCTCGGTATGCCTTCATTCGGAAGAGAAGAAAAGCCGGCGGTCCCATGTCAGAGATTTATGGCATGAAAAAGAACCTTCCACTAACTACACTTGTGTGAAGCCAAAATTTGTAGGTTAGAATTGATAACGCTCTATTAGTTCCAACGTTCGCCGCCAGCTGCTGACTGCGATGCCATCTAGTAGCCAAAGTCCGCAAGCTAGGTGTCATGGACGGTAGCATTTGGTAGCAAAAGTAGGAACTACTTGAAATTATCGTCTGCAGTCCTTACTTGAATTAAAACAGATAACACACACTAATACAGTCATCACAATTAACACCGGTTATCAGACAGATTCAGCACACACCCAAAGTACACGGGGCTACATGACAGCCCCAAAACTAAGGAACCAACCAACCGTAGAATGCTTTCGCCCTACTGAAATCCAATTCTACAGTCGGGGATCGAACCCGCAACCTAACGTTCTTGAGGAGGACGCTCTGCCGGTGATGCGCATATAACGTACCATTAATTGCTTGCTGACAAGCCTGGAGTTTCTAACACGCTTAGTGTTTGCATCAGTAAGACAATACATGAATGGTGTAAGCGAAACAATGGAAGAAACTTTTTATGAAGTGCAAGAAAGTTAACTTGAACAAAGAACTGCATTTCTTGAAAACGATGTAATTATTACCAAGTTTACAAGAGAGCTTTACTCAGGTCGAGTACAAGACTGACACAGTACGCGGTGTGCCTAAAAAGTTCGGTGAATGCGTATTGTCTCAACGGCAACATGGATCAGGTGCGCGTGCAAGGACATGGTTATCAAAAAGTAGCATCTTGGAGCTAGATTTGGCATATATAACATCGACTTACGAGTACATCTTGGAGCGAGTTATGGCGTAAGACAGATCGATTAATCGTCTAGCATCTTGGAGCGAGATTTAGTTGGTTGGTTCCTTAGTTTAGGGGCTGCGACAACGCGGTCATGTAGCCCCGTGTACTTTGGGTGTGTGTGTAGAATTTGTCTGATAACCGGTGTTAATTGTGATAGCTGTATTAGTGTGTGTTATCTGTGATTCAGGTAGAAGGACTGCAGACGATTAATTTTTTCAAGTAGTTCCCACTTTTGCTACCAAATGCTACCGTCCACGACACCTAGCTGCGGACGTGGCTACTAAATGCCATCACAGTCAGCACCTGGCGGCGAACGTTGGAACTAATATAGCGTTATCAAACTAAACTAAAAATTTTAGCTTCCACAAGTGTAGTTAGTGGAAGGTTCTTTTTCATGCCATAAATCGATGACGTGGGACCGCCGGCTTTACTTCCCCTCCGAAGGAAGGCATACTGAGGGATTTTTAACGCTCTTAAAAATCCGACGACTTCGGCCGGGTTTGAACCCACGATCTTGGGAATAGAAGCTCAGTATGTTACCAACTACGCCACCGAAGCCGCTGGAGCGAGATTTAGCGTGAATGAAATCGATTTATATTTTGTAGCTAGATGTGGCATGATTCCGATCGACTTACATATTGGAGCTAGTTGTGGCATAAGATCGATTCATCATCTAACATATTGGAGCGAGATTTAGCGTGAATGAAATCGATTTATATTTATTATTTGTGGCTAGATGTGGTATGAATCAGAAAGACTTATCTATTGGAGTACAAGTGGCATGAAAATATGAATGTCATTCCATCATAGCTGAATCAATGTTCAGTTGCTGTTTCGTATAGGGAGTTGCGACGTAGTGGCTATTCATCCCCGTGCACTTGATTGTCTGATAATCTGTGTCATTGTGATGACAGTATTATTGTGTGTATTTGCATTCGTAATTGGGGCTAGATTTGGGTAGGAGGCGGTCGTGGTCATGTGTTAGGCACCATCCCTGAATTTGACTGGAACATGGGTGAGGAGTGAATTAAACCCACCTGCTTTAATTTATCCACACGAGGCTAACGAATCCCATCCCAGTATTTGGAACACGAATAACATTTCTCGGCAGACCAGAACCCATGACATTGGAAACAAGAGGGCCATCCTTAGATCAGAAGAGGCGCTGCAAGATGGGAGTTTTTTACTCTCCATATCCAAGAAAAATGTGAAAATTTTGCGTAAGCCTGGAGAGTTGTAACAGGAAGGAAGGAAGGAAGGAAGGAAGGAAGGAAGGAAAGAAGGAAAGAAGGAAGGAGTTAAAGGTGACATCTCGCGATCAGAAGCCACGGGAACTTCATTTTATGTTGAATTCGAACAAAGGAAAAAATTCCGGAGAAGAAAACTTTAAAAATTTCTACATGGATTAATCAGGAAACTATCCCGGTCCAAGGAGTTAAAGAAATGCACTGAGAGGGTTTCCTGTGATAAAGAAAGGGGATCACAACTTCTGGAGGGATAGAGAGTGTGCTGTGTTATGTAATATTGATAAGATTGAAAGCTCGGGTTCTCTCCCAGAGGAGTAGCATATTATGATGTACGACCTCCAGACTACGCTGAACCAGTCTTATCGTGTGACCCACACCGATAAACAAGCAAACAGCAAGGAAGTGAAAAACACTGCTGGGCGTGCAGGATGTACTCAGCACAATCCTCGCCATAACATAGAGCTGGTACACCAAGGCTAATCTGATGCACAATTGTGCCGGACGGAATCAATACAAAAAATAAAACAAACTTATCCACAGTTGACAACACAAAATAATTTCTCATATTTGCCTCTAGTGGATTTGAAACATTCTGTAGAATTATTAATTTATTGCAAGACCAGTTCAAATATTTAAGCGGGAAATTATTGATTTGTAATTAATTGAATCGCTTTACATAAGCTGAGAAAATAATTAGCAATCGTACAAGAATACACACGTACACTTAAAAAGTTATTTTATGGTTGCTTTCTTCACTGGAAAAATTATCCTCCTTCAAGAAAAAGATCGAGAAGGTGTGCATATTTTCATTAAAAATGAAAATCCACAGCCTGTTCCAGTCATCCGACCGGGTCAAGGATGGAATAAATGAAGCCCTCATCTAGCGGCGAGGATATGAACTGTGCCGGCTGCCGAAGCCAGTTGCACTCCCCAGAGGCAATGATTAAATGAATGACGGGTGAAATGAAATGATAGTGGCGAGTGTTGCTGGAATGAAATTTGACAGGGAAAACCAGAGTACCCGGAGAAAAAAAACCTGTCTGCCTCCGTTTTGTCCAGCACAGATCTCACATGGACTGACCGGGATTTGAACCACGGACCCAGCGGTGAGAGGCATCATTAATACATGATATTTGAGGAAAATTTTCAGGGTGTAAAATATCTTCAAATACTTCCCAGACCAGTGGTTCGCTTCTGTTCACGCGTCGAGTATATCCAAAATTAATGGAAAAACGTGCTTTTAAATTGCTATGTCATATATTTTATGCGAAAATTGTTTTAACACAGGAAGGCTGAATCCATTTTAATTGTTATGCTTCCCCAACTTAAAAGCCTGCCAATACAAATACAACAATACAATAAGTTTAAATAACGATAGTAACAAGGCCTATAATACAAAAGTTCTAACAGAGTATCTTCACATCCAGATTGAAGTCTGAAAGCAATTAGAACTGTAACTATATTAAACGCTGTTATAAAACACATCTTATAAATGAGGATACGAGCGCAATAGTGGCCCAATCCACAAATTCGCTTAGGGCTAGTTTTCCAAGTTGTACCGTAGAGGAAAATAACATTCAAGGGAATTACGGGTTAGGTCACAATTGCCCTCATAGTCTCAAATATAGATGCAATAACAATCTGTTGATATCGAACATAGATTTAGGTATTAGGAAGTCATTTTTGAAGGCCTTTGTCTGGAGCGTGGCACTCTATGGAAGCAAAACCCGGACTGTTGGATCAGCAGAAAAGAGGAGAATTCAATTGAAGCGTTTGAAATGTGGTATTACAGGAGAATGATGAAGATCGGAGGGTTACGAATGAAGAGGTACTAAGACGATTGGGAGAGGAGAGATGTTTCTGGCGACTGCTAATGAAGAGAAGAGATAGGTTGGTAGGACACAAACTAAGACACCCAGGAATAGCAAACTTAGTTATAAAAGGAAGGGTTGAGGATAAGAACTGTAGGGGTAGACCAAGGTTAGAAAATGTTAAACAGATTGCCTCGGATGTAGGGTGCGGTAGCTTTGTAGAGATTAAACTTTAGCTCAGGACAGGGAGTATGGGGAGCTGCATCAAACCGGTCGAAAGACTGAAGACTCAAACACACAAACAACAATCTCAAAAAGGGCAATGTATAGCCTACTACACTGATAAGTCCTGAAGATCCATGTTAAATAAACCATAACAAAAATAAAATGTTTAAAATTAGTTGTTAAGCCCACAGAATGCACATAATTTACGAATATAAATTGTGTCTCAAAATACTGGCGACGATTTATCCCGTCAGAGTTCCCCATGCCACGTCCCTCTCGCTAGCCGCAGGGCTGTCCTCGCAAACAAAATACCCGGTGAATCACGCGAGATCAATGATACGCCGAGCAGCGCTAAGGTTGTTCGGTTTCTAGAAAAGGCTGCGGCGAGCTCCCACGATACAGTTCGGGACAGTGTCGTCATCTAGTGGCTCTGGGGTAAAGCTTCTGCTAATGTATATTACTTAGGCAGCATTAGAAAATGGCTTGTAATGTTTTAATTTAAACAAGTATGTGGGCCTATAAACTTGCCTCAAAAATCTTTGACAATTCATATTCAAGAATTTCGAGATTTTCGTAAAAATAAGTGTTCTGTAGGTCGCAACAAAACATGTCTCTGGCAGCACGAAGTACGAAGCCAATGTGCTCTGAAAAAAAAAAAAACACTAGTTTTTAGTTTTCGAAATGAGACTAGTAGGCTAAAGAGACATTTCACCAGAATCCTCTTCGGACTAATCAGCATCATGTATGTGTCTTCAAGTCCTATACGGCTGACAGATGCGTCAAACTTGGTCCCGGATGAGATCAAAACATCGACCTTGCGTTCCCTGGCTAGGACTGTGACCAGCGGCCCATTACAGGAGTGACGACTTACGTCATGGTTCATATTCAAGATCAGGGTCACTGTAGAAACGAATGTCGTCACACTCCGCGTAGCCTAACGCTCACCGAATGTGCCCTGTGCATCATGACTACTGTAACATGCATATTCAGAATGCCTGACATTTTAGATAATGAATGTGTGCAGATGACATTACCATTTTAATTAAAGGTGAAAATTACAAAATCTTACAAAACATATTACATATGTAATGCATAAACTGGAAACATACTTAGAAACTCACTATCTAAAGCCAAACATTAAAAAGACTCATTATATTCATTTTAGGATGTATGACCAAAACGCCCAGATATAAATCTAAGTATTGTACTTAACCAACAACAATTAGACAGCACCGATGAACAAATCTTTCTTGGTATGACAATGGAAACAAATCTTAGTTAGAAAAAATAATTGTACATATTGTAAATATTTTCACCTGTATTTCAAACATAGATTTTGTAGCCTAAGTGTAATGGATCTGATGATGATCGCTTGACGATCGAAACTGGTCATCCTAGTGTTTTATTAATCTCATGTAATTTATTTCAGGATTAGGGCATAACCCATCTCTTTTGGGTACATTCGTGTTGACCGACTGAAAAGCACTAAACTCTTGTTAGAAAAAACACATAAACTACAGTCTAAATTAAACAGTGCAGCTAAGACAGGAAGTTAACATTAACATTCTGTTATGAAGTTATTATGCTCTGTTTCACACCCACCTGGTTTATGGTATAAATCTATTTGGCAGTGCAACAAAAGAAGTTTTAAGCAATATTTTTATCCTGCAGAAGAGAACAATCCGTGTTACGTTTGGTTTACACCCTCTAACATCTTGTAAGGACTATTTTAAAAAATTCCGTATAATGACATTACCATCATTGTATTTACTCAATTGTTCTATGTATATTAAGAGACAAATTCTAACTGGAAATGCTAATATTGAAAACATATCTGATCTACATTCGTCCAACACTAGAACCAGAATGGATGTTCACTGTCAATATTATAGAGGAGCTTTAAGAAAAATGATCCCTTGTATACTGCCTGCAAATATTTTAACTTGTTGCCCCTAACTCTAAGAAATGTCAGCATCATTTCCACATTTAAATTAAATATAAAAAAACGCTCACAGACAAGGCAATGTATTCCGTAGAAGAATTCAAGGCAATGTGAACAGAGATATGAGTGTTTGTTTTTGTATATTCATCATTGTATGTACCTGTACCCCTGTAATTATGAATTTTATAATTTAAGTCTCGCATATGTGTATTAACATATTACCATGGAGAAATAAAGAAATGAATGAATGAACATTTACTAGAATTTTATACTGTAGTAGTGTGTGTTATATCGTATTAAGGGCAGGGATGGGGTAGGCACCCTGGGACTTGAAGTAAGGAACTATCCCAGCATTTTCCTGGAGGGAGTGTGGAGAGAAACAGGGGAAAGCCACACTCAGGATATCCGGTATCAGCGAACCTGCGATCTCCGGACTTGCTGCAGATGCCCGCGCGGTTGATGTCATCTATCACCCAGTTGAAGGAAGATGTGTGAGCCAAGCTTGTCGGTTGTATCACTAATGTGACAATGCGCTAGCCACACCCTGTCTCTCAGGCCATCAACATCATTACCATATTAATTTGAGTAATTAAAGTTTGGTTTAGCTCAAGCCTCATTACGTTCCGCGCGCGACGTTCTTGGATACAAGCAGCCCATTGCGCAAGGCCGCCAGCAGGTATTATAGGTTGGAACACTTCCATACGACATGATAGCCAATAGCAAACAATGACACAAACAAGGCAGCACTTATTCACTACCAACTGTCAACAAACCGTTACTCTCTAACAAGGAGGGGCAGATGACCTCGCTGTTCCGCCCCTTAAAACAACAATAAGTAAATCTCTTTCAAGGTGGTTAAGGTAATATATCTCTGTCAATGAAAGAGATACTTCGAAATAACAATTTTAAACCCCTCCCCGTAAAACAGTAGTATCGTGTCTTGTGGTGACTAGAGTTATTGTCATCGCGAACTAATGGTCACTATGTGGGGAGTTTGGTCACCTCATGGCGTAGTGTGTAACGCTGTCATTGTGGAGGTCCGAATTCGATGTCCATCTTATCCATCCTAGAGGTGGTCATTCCATGGTTTTTCACTTTTACTCCAGGAAAAAATCGGGATGGTGCCTAAATTAAGGCTTTCCAATTCTAGCCGCAATTACAAATACACACAAAACTACAGCCTTCACAATGATACAGGTTATCAGGCATATTCCTCCTACATACACACCTAAGTACATATGGCTACATGACCACAATGCCGCAAAGCCCCTAAACGAATCAGAAATAACACGGTCGTGTCTATGAAACATCTCCTCACTCCAAAGCCACTTTTTGTGTACAGTACTCCCAGAAAGAAAAGTTTATAGCACAATTTAGCGAAAGATCAAAATAGGCGAGCTCACTAATTCCATATTAAAAGTTCCCAAGTAGGCATAGATTTAAATTACATATCTAAGAACCAGATGATGTCTAATCCTCCTTTGAGCTTCTGAGCAAAGGAAGATCACGAAGAAGAAGCTAACGAGCGGAAAATTAGCTGCCAGTTCCACATGTCTTGATACCGCGATATTTATCACAAGCAGAATTCTCTCCGATGTTGCAGCATCGCCGTTATGGGCGACAGTATTTTTGTGTGAAGTACGCTACTTATTCCGGATGAACAACCACTGTCGACCAAAGTATTATGTGCACTCGAGTTTGAAGGTTGTTTGTGAAGTAACCAATAGACCTACTTAAAATCCATTAACATCATATTTTTCGTTCTATTTTACGTTAGCTCATGTAGGTTTGGAATTTTTAATTTATATTTTAACATTTTTTTTATCCCAGTTGAAACTCAAAAAGTGGCCGTTTTTAAGCGTGTTTCAACCATGCGTCACATTTAAGAATTATTATCTCACAAACCCGTCATCAGATCGAATCCAAATTTTAACACAATAGTATAACTAGTATAACTAGTTTACTAATTTTAAAATTTTGTATGTTCAAGAAACAAAGTTGTTATTTTTGTAAGGTAACTTTTTCTCGGCTCGGGGTCGTTGGAAAATGTAGTTCTTGGTTGCGTTGTAATCCTTATACATCAAAAAATTATGCTGTATGACTGTGAAATACGTAAATTAATTCACTTATTTTACATCGGTTCGTATTTGTACGGGGAATTAAGACATGGTTCACCAGCTAGCCGCTCCGGGAAATGCTGTACAGCGTTGCTGATAAGGAGCCCATCACTTCCGAGCGAGGCGCGCCATGACGCGTTATGGAGCCCATCTTGGCAACGCTGTACAGCTTTCAGGCGAGGATTGGGAAGGAGGAGGTCGTGGCCTTAAGTTAGAAACCAGCCGGGTATTTGCCTGGTGTAGAAGCGGAAAACCACTTCCTGGATGACTGAGGTGGTTGCGAACTCGCCTCACGAGGCTGAGTGTACCCGTTCCAGCCCTCACACCAGAATTAAATTTCTCGACAGAGCCGGGAATCGAACCCGGACTTCCGGGGTGACAGACAAGAATAATAGCCGCCACACTAGGAAGTGGTCTATTATCATCATCATCATCATAGTAGTAGTACTGAAAGTAACGCCTCTGGATGTGTGCGTATTCGTAAAAACATTCACTGCATGACCCTCGAGTACTTGAATGCCATTAAAGTTTATCTTAGAAGGAGCACATCATCGCCTTGTACTAAGGACTGAAACATAAAATGAAATACACCTGACTTAACACAGGCTGTTGAACATCTCATATTCGTTCATCTTAAACATAGCTTTAAGTGAGTGATTGCCGATACGCAAAAGACTAAAACTTTATTAATAATACTGATAGTTGACTAACATATGGCCTCACATACCGTTCTTTAGAAGTTTTGAGTTGTTTTTTCAGTAGAGGGGCTTGGACATCGTGGTCATTTAGCCGCGTGTATTTGGGCGTACTTATATAAGTTAATAATTTTTAGAATTAGAATTTATTGGTAAAGAGAGAGAAAACCAAAAAAAACAAAAAGTCTGATAAACTGTGCTATTGTGGAGTCTGTCGTAGTGTGTGTATTTGCGATTCAGACGAGGATTGGGAAGGAGGCGACCGTGGCTTTAAGTTAGGAACCATAATGGCATTTGCCAGGAGTAGAAGTGGGAAGCCACGGAAAACCACTTCCAAGAAGGCTGATATGAGAATCGAACCC
This sequence comes from Meconema thalassinum, assembly GCA_946902985.2. Lineage (NCBI taxonomy): Eukaryota > Metazoa > Arthropoda > Insecta > Orthoptera > Tettigoniidae > Meconema > Meconema thalassinum. The sequence goes on along the minus strand of OX336394.1, from coordinate 379,667,362 downwards.
ACCTCTTCTCAGTCTTGCCTCACGAGGCTGAGTGTACCCCGTTAATATGGAAGGATGGACCGAAGACGAAAAATGTAGGAGTGGACGAAGGTTAGAATATGTTAAACAGATTGCCTCGGATGTTAGGTGTGGTAGCTATGTAGAGATGAAACTATTAACTCAAGACAAGGAGCCATGGATGGCTGCATCAAACCAGTCTAAAAGCTGAAGACTCAAACCATCGCAGGCTGTAATTCTCAAGCCGTGTCATTACGCTTGACAACGCCGCCCATTTGTCAACAGGTAGGCCTAGAGCAAGCACATCACATGGCAATTGCTAACACTGCGTAAAAACATAGTTATATTTTGACGCGAAATGAAAATCCACAGCCTGCTTCCAGTCTCCGACCGGGTCAGGAATGGAATGAATGAAGCCCCCATCTAGCGGCGAGGATATGGACTGTGCCGGCTTCCGAGGCCTGACGCACTCCTCTGGGGCAATGATTAAATGAATGACAGATGAAATGAAATGTTAGTGGAGAGTGTTGCTGGAATGAAATTCTTGACAGGGAAAACCGGAGTACCCGGAGAAAAACCTGCCTGCCTCCGTTTTGTCCAGCACAGATCTCACATGGAGTGACCGGGATTTGAACCACGGACCCAGCAGTGAGAGGCCGGTGAGCTGCCGCCTAAGCCACGGGTTCCATCGTTGTTAATCATTGTTTTCCAGTTTCTTCATTTCATCCTGTATATATTTTAGTTCATTTCATTTCATTTCATTTCACAACACTTAGATTTATTAGTTTCTTAAAGTTTGATTCCAATTTGCTGAAAAAGGTCCCATTGTAGGATCGAAACATGTACTTATTTGAATATAATGTGTATTGCTTGGTGGAGCATTTTAATTAATATATTATCTACAATACGGCATATTTCTTACATTTTGCTATAATGGTAAATGTTTTTGCTTCTCAAGGAAATGTCAAAAACGTAGTCCCACAATCTATTGGTCTCGCCTTTATTTCTCAAATATCTTATTTACAATACTCAATGTATTTAATTAAATAATTTTTCAAATCCTACATCCATTGTTTATTTTATTTTATTCTATTTTATTTACTTTTTAAATTTTTTATTTGAGTGGTTTTAGTCCCCAGAGTTGTTTATACAGTATTTTAAATGTTTCCAAAAATACAACAGAACTTAACGTCCGCTAAATCTATACACGAATATCACAAATAAATAAAGAATACATATTATCATGCTGTGTACTGTCAACTTCCGATAAGGTAATAATAAAATGCTGTATTGTACCTCAATATCTCAATGTCTGAAGTTCTATTCTCTTACTGCCATGCTCACTGCAGTCATTGACGCGCTCAGAAAAAAATATTTTAAACTATTCTAACGAACTTACACACTGCCACAGATAATAAATCCTTCACTTTTTGTCCACTCATCATAGTCACAATAGGCCTCCAAGCTTAATGTTGACAGTATAACAATAATGCTCCACGGGTCACAAGATCTAAAGAGCCTACTTTACTTAAAATTTAAGATTCATGCCAATGACTAATTTATATGGAACTATCTAGAATAATGACGAAATTAAGTTGGTAATATCGAAATTTCTAATGTAGCCTAATAGAGCACTACAGTTGGCAGCCCTGGTGACTGAATATATTCTTAGTTTTATCTCTTAAGGTACATAATACAAAATTTGGTCGAAGTCCAATGGATAGCATGGACGTTACATGCAGTTAGACATGGGATCTATCAGCGTAAAATCATGTTGGCAACAATGTCATGGATGTGTTGGTCAGAAATGATCTGAAATAATATGATCTATTGTTGTGCCAATTTTGATTGAAATCCATTAGTTAGTATAGAAGTTAAATGCATTTTAAAATTGGACCTATCAGCAGGCTTAGAATCATGTTGGCAGCACTGACGTATATTAGTTACTCCAAATTAATTTAGAATGCCAGGTACTATATGTATGCAAAGTTTAGAGCCATTGGCTTACATACTTTCTGATATATTGATATTAGGGTAACAAAAATAGAGAGAGCATTTATTAACAGTTGGCAGCCCTGGTTGCTCTTAAGAAGACGCATAGTCATATATGTTATGGTACACATAGCACATACAAAATTTGGTTAAAATCCAAATGATAAGTTACATGTATTTAAAATTGGACCTATCAGCAGGCTTAGAATCATGTTGGCAACACTGTCATATATGGCCTCCTAGGAATTAAGACTGAAATATTATTATCTATACGTGTGCCAATTTTGAAATAGCTGCCATGCATACCTTCCAAGATATGAGCTCAAATATCAATTGCGATTTTTCAGCAGTTGGTAGCACTGACATTTTCAAATACGGCATTGAGATATTCAGGTATAGATCTTTACTCATACCAAATTTTGTTTCGACAGCTGCAACCGTTTAGGAGTTGATAGAGGGGGGGGGGGGGGGTGGCACACACAGACAGACAGACAGACAGACAGACAGACAAGACACACATTTGCAGAGTTCGATCTCATAAGTCTACTTTTCCTCATTTTTGCAAAATGTGGAAAGTAGGCTAAAAATAGGTAGCTTTTTAATCAGCACGCCGGCCTCTCACCGCTGGGTCCGTGGTTCAAATCCCGGTCACTCCATGTGAGATCTGTGCTGGACAAAACGGAGGCAGACAGGTTTTTCTCCGGGTACTCCGGTTTTCCCTGTCAAAATTTCATTCCAGCAACACTCTCCACTATCATTTCATTTCATCTGTCATTCATTTAATCATTGCCCCAGAGGAGTGCGTCAGGCCTTGGCAGCCGGCACTGTTCATATCCTCGCCGCTAGATGGGGGCTTCAATCATTCCATTCCTGACCCGGTCGGAGACTGGAAGCAGGCTGTGGATTTTCATTCATAATTTTCACAGATTACAGTTCAAGGGTGACAATTTTCATTCGTTAATCGAACATCATGAGATCCATGTCAACCAAATCAATCATACATACAAGACAACAACATTGCTCTAATTATGAAAACCCACAATGCCAATCAAAAATAGGTACGGCCCTCCAAAACTAATCCACGAAGTTGCTGAGAAACATCAATAATGTGCTGTTGTGGATTCTTTTATTGACTTTGCGACATCGTGATCATGTATCCACATGCACTTGGGTGTGTGTTAAATTTGTCTGATAACTTGTGTCACTGCGATGTTTGTAATAGTGTGTGCATTTTGTAAATGAGATAGGATTTGGGTAAAAACCGTGGACTTAAGTTGGGTACCATCTCGACATTTGCCTAGAGTGGGAGTGAAAAATCACAGAAAGCCATCTTTCAGGATGGCTGAGGTACGAATCTAACCCACCTATTCTCAGTTTTACCTCACGAGGCTGAATGTACCCCATTCCCAGCTGAGCCGGGAATCGAACCCGGGCCTCCCCGGTGATAGCCAAGAATGCAACGAGGTGTACTTAACAATATGCGGCTAGTACTACAGTACATTTTTTTTATACTGTACATATACTGTAATTTATTCGACCGAACTAGTTCCGATATGTTCGCTTGACGATGATGATGATGATAATTGTTGTTTTAAGGGACCTAACATCGAGGTTATCGGCCCCTAATGAAATGAAATGGCGTGAGATGAAAGGATGTAGATAAAAACAGCTCACTGCCATGGTTGAAACGAAAATGGTGTTTATAAAACAGACAGTGAGACCCAAAAATTATGCCTTATTTGAATAAAAAGAATAAAAGGCGGATGATAAAAAAGAATAAAAGAAATAAGGCATAGGGAACAATAAAATAGATGAACACAATAAAAAACATAAAACAGACTTAACCTGAATTAAAAGTCGTAACTACACATTAAAACTTAAAAAAGTAGTTCGCTTGACGAACGAAACATGTATTCTGTACAAATAATACTTAAATCGCATGATTTTTTTTTCAGGTAGTCTCATATTTCCTTCCTAATGTAATTAATAGCAGGGCCGGATTTAGATTTTATGCGCTCCTAGGCCCGTGGGTTTTTGCCGCCCCCTCTTCATACCATCGTGAAGGAGGGAGAATTTAGACCACAGAAAGGTCTTTGTGAAGGAAATTTTTATTTTAATGTATTGTGAAGTAAAATCAATTAAATAAATTTAAAAAGTGAGGGAATGAACTGCTTCTAAATTGGTATATATAAACTATAAATAAATAGGCCAACGAGATATTAAAATAAGTTTAAACCATTTAAGACTCATTATACACTTACAGTTATACGAATACATATACGATACATCATACAACCTACAACTAGGCATAATGAATTATTCAAATTAAACTGATATTAATATTCAAGACTTACATTTTCTCCTAATAAATTATAAAACAATCCTTTTCTAAAGCTGAAGTCGAAAAATCTGCTGTTGCAAAACATTTGTTGGAAAATGATGGCCACAATATAAATTGGAAAAGTGACAACATTTTGGAAAGTTAAATTTATATCATAAAATTATACGAAATACGTGTAACATTTTATGGACAATTTCTGACAAAAAAAATTGCTGATTAATTTTGCGCGCCTCAGCATGGTGCGCCCCTAGGCCGGGGTCTACGGGGCCTTTTGCTAAATCCAGTCCTGATTAATAGGGCTCGGATGTTTAGGTAAATACATATTTTTTTTATGTAAATACATATTTAAAGCATGTTTTCTATAAATACATAAATTCCTGATTTTCACTTATCAGACGCTACATTGCATTTTGTGCGTATTTTGAACCTAGCCTACATTTTGTGGGTATTTTTCAATCTATTCTTTTTGTGAAACTTTTCTTTCTAAATTCCCTTTTTAAGAACTTTGCTTTTTAAGAACAGCGTTGCTTGGGCGAGAAAGGACGCGTACAAGCTCAACTAGAGATGGAGGATGATGAAAATTAGATGAAACCTGGCATACTACTTCAGAAGATGTTATCAAAAGAACACTTTTTTGTTTTTGTTTTTAAGATACGTTTTATTAATTAGAAGATTTTATATTAAAAAAAGATACATAGTTTTTCAAGCATCATCAGATCCTAATATAAAAAGACAAATATCTCTACAAAACGCTACCAAAGCCATTGCCGCCTCCTTCCCATAACTCCCCTGAAGTACAAATACACACTCTATTGCAGACATCACAATACAAGTTATCAGACAAATTCTATATGTACACACGAAGTACATGGGCCTAAATCATAACGACACGATACCCAAGCCCCTTAAATCGAACAACATCAAAAGAAGATACCGCTGTCAGTAAGATTATTATTATTATCATCATCATTATTATTATAGCGGCTTCGGTGGCGTAGTTGGTAACATGCTGATCTGCTGTGCCCAAGATCGCGGGTTCAAACCCGGCCGAAGTCGTTGGATGTTTTAAGAGCGTCAAAATCCTTCAGTGTGTCATCCTTTGGAGGGGAAGTAAAGCCGGTGGTCCCATGCCATAGATTTATGGCAAGTTTATATGCTGTACATGTTAGAAGTGTAACTTTTGGGCTATGTGTGGGTGTTTTAATTCCAAATACAAAGTGATCCCAAGTCATTTTACAGATTTCCTCAAAACAAACAGCTGTGAGTCTACCTACTAATGTTTACATACCTGTATTTTTTTCTATTAATCTGAGCATAGCATACTTTCTCAGGGGCGGCCCTAGGGTGGTGCGAACGATGCGACCGCACCAGGCGTTGTCATATGGGAGGCACAGAAAATGCAACGGTAGATTGACAGAGCAAAAAAATAAAACTCTATCACCTTATTAGCATACTATTTAACCCTACCCGTCAAAATTAATTCTATATATACTGTAAGCGTTTCACTTCCCCCAGACCCCAAAACCACCGTCGGTTCAAAAGTTTATATGTAATTATAAATTACGTTTTGTAAGTATTTTCTTCTATCTAAATTGCATTTTGTAAATATTGTCAATTCAAATTACAGTACAGTAAGTATGTAGTTAGTTTTAGTTGTAAGTATCTAGTTAGTTTGTTTATTAGATATATGTCATTGTTCTATTAGACTGTGGTATGTGAGTGTGTCTGGTGGCAGTTGCATTGTTTATTAGTTATAGTTCATTGTTTCATTAGACTGTGATGTGTGAGGGTGTATGTGTGTGCCTGGTGACAGAATGTTTTAGTGGTAGTATTTGTTGTTGGTGGAACTTAAGTATAGTTTTCGTTAGAAGAAATTTGGTATTTAATTGGTAGTAGAAGGTTAGTATCTTTGATAGTAGAATTGCTCTTTACTTATTCTGAAAGGGAGTAGCAGCCTTTCAGAATAAATCAATTACTTACTAGTCGTATAGACGGTTAAGATATTGATAATATAAGCCAACTAATGGCTACACTGCGTTCTGCTGCACGGCTGAAAGCAACGGGAAACTACAGCCGTAATGCTATTCCCGAGGATATGCACCTCTCTATGCATAATTACATGTGATGATGGCCTCCTCCCTTGTAAAATTTCAATCCGGAGGTAAACTAGTCCCCCGTTCGGATCTCCGGGTGGGGACTACTCGAGAGGGGGTTAACATCACAGAAGTGACAAAGAGGAAATCTGATATTCTACGGATCGGAGCGTGGAATGTTAGAAGTCTGCTAGGAAGTGGAAGGTTAGAAAACTTAGAAAGGGAAATGGATAGGTTAGGTTGGATTTGGTTGGGATTAGTGAAATGCGCTGGCAGGAAGAACAGGACTTTTGGTCAGGAGACTATAGGGTAATTAGCACTAAATCAAACAATGGCCAAGCAGGGGTTGGTCTCATATTGAGTAGGAAACTTGGACAGCGGGTGGAATATTATGAGCAATATAGTGAACGGATTATTGTAGCAAAAATAAATACTAAACCTACGTGCACCACAGTGGTACAAGTCTATATGCCTACCAGTCAAGCTGATGATGAGGATGTTGAAAAGGTCTACGAAGAAATAGATTAAATTCTGAGGTATATCAAGGGTGATGAAAATGTTATAGTAATGGGAGATTGGAACGCTGTGGTAGGAAAAGGGAGAGAAGGGAAGATAGTAGGAGATTTCGGATTAGGTGAAAGGAATGATCGAGGAAGCAGGCTGATGGAATTCTGCACCGAGCACGAGTTGGTCATAGCTAACACCTTATTCAATAACCACAATAGAAGAATATACACATGGATGAGACCAGAGATACAGGGCGTTACCAAATCGACTTCATTATGGTCAAGCAGAGGTTTCGAAACCAGATTTTGGATTGTAAAACATATCCTGGTGCTGACATAAACTCTGACCACAATCTGGTTGTAATGAAATGCAGATTAAAGTTGAAGAAACTGAAGAAAAGTCAAAAGCCAAAAAGGTGGGCAATAGACAGACTGAAAGTAAAGGATGTAAACGAAAGATTCAAGAAGAGTATAAAGGAAGGACTAATGAAAAACCCTAAACAAACTTCAATTGCAGACGAATGGGCACTTTTGAAGAACGACATAACAAAATCCGCAGAAGAAAACATTGGTAGGAAAGAAAGAATAGGTAGAAAACCGTGGATCACTCAGGATATACTAGAATTGATGGATGAAAGGCGGAAATACAAGAATGTAAGAGATGGAAAGGGGAAAGCAGAATACTGACGTCTGAGAAATGAGGTTAACAAGAAGTGCAAGGAAACGAAAGAAGAATGGTTGAAAGAGAAATTTGCAGGTATAGAAAATTGTCTGAAATGAGGAAAAGTAGACACAGTTTATCGAAGGATTAAGAATACTTTTGGGGAAAAGAAGACTAAGTGCTGTAATATTAAGGACACATATGGAAAGCCTGTAACAGGTAGGGAAGAAAAGGTTGAGAGATGGAAATCTTACATAGAGTGTTTGTATAAGAGAAAGGAGATTGAGAATCGTGTAATGGAAAGGGAGGAGGAAATTGATGAGGATGCAAAAGGAGATTTAATATTGAGATCAGAATTTGACAGAGCATTGGAAGACTTAGGCAGGAACAAAGCACCAGGCATAGATGATATACCGATTGAGTTGCTACGCTGCATAGGAGATGAAGGTCTGATCAGGTTATTTCACTTGGTGTGTAGGATTTATGAGACAGGTGAGGAACCCCCTGATTTCAGGAAGAATGTTATTATCCCTATACCAAAGAAAGTGGGAGCTGACAGATGTGAAGATTACCGTAAAATCAGCTTGGTTACTCATGCTTCAAAGATCCTGTCTAGAATAATTTACAAGAGGATTGAAAGCCAGATAGAATCGGAGTTGGGTGAAGACCAGTTTGGTTTCAGGAGAAATGTAGTAACAAGGGAAGCTGTACTAAGTCTTAGGCTGATTTTGGAAGGTAGAATAAGAAAAGATAAGAGAACGTTCATGGCATTTGTAGACTTAGAAAAGGCTTTTGATAACGTTGATTGGACTAAATTGTTTGAAATTTTGAAATCTATTGGAATAAAGTACAGGGATAGGAGGGTGGTATACAATCTATACAGAAACCAGACGGCAGTCATTCGAGCTGAAGGACATTAGAGAGAAGCTGGTATTCAGAAAGGTGTAAGGCAAGGCTTCAACTTATCACCCATACTTTTCAATCTTTACATTGAACAAGCAATGAAGGAAATTGGAGAAAAATTTCAACTCTGAGATTTGCTGATGACATCGTCATCTTGGCCGACAAGCCTGAGGATTTGAATGAGATTTTGACTGGTATGGACTCCGTCTTACGGAAAGAATTCATGATGAAAATTAATAAATGCAAAACAAAAATACTGGAATGCAGCCGAAATAAATCAGAAACCTCTATGGAGATCAAATTGGCAGGTGAAAAGCTGAGGGAAGTAGAAGACTTCTGTTACTTAGGAGGCAGAATAACCAGTGATGGACGAAGCAAAGAGGATATAAAAAGTAGGTTGGCTCAGGCAAGGAAAGCATTTCTACAAAAAAGGAATCTGTTGACATCGAATACAGATTTAGGTATTAGGAAGTCATTTTTGAAAGCCTCTGTCTGGAGCGTGGCGCTATATGGAAGTGAAACTTGGACTATTGGTGCAGCAGAAAAGAGGAGAATTGAAGCTTTTGAAATGTGGTGTTACAGGAGAATGATGAAGATCAGATGGGTAGATAGGGTTACAAACGAAGAGGTATTAAGACGAGTGGGAGAGGAGAAATGTTTCTGGCGACTGCTAATGAAGAGAAGAGATAGGTTAGTAGGACACATACTAAGACACCCAGGAATAGCAAGTTTAGTTATGGAAGTAAGGGTCGAGGGCAAGAACTGTAGGGGTAGACCAAGGTTAGAATATGTTAAACAGATTGCCTCGGATGTAGGGTGTGGTAGCTATGTAGAGATGAAGCGATTAGCTCAGGACAGAGAGGCATGGAGAGCTGCATCAAACCAGTCAAAAGACTGAAGACTCAATCATCATCATCAGTACATAAAAAGACATACTATTTACATTATAAAATCAGTATGCTAGATCTTTCAGTTTATTGCATTTTTGTTCTGTGTTACCTCAACGGGGAAGAACCTTTGAGCTATCTAATCTTCATGCAGAGCGTATATCAGCTTACAACTCTGTTATTCTTAACTTGTCGCCCCGTGCCACTCACTGTGGAAGCCGGGATTTCCTTGTCCATAGCCATATTACACCACGTGCTAGACCTCCCCCTCTCCCAGCTACCTGGAGCCAGTGTCACTCACATGCAGTTCATTTCTGGCACTGCGAAGTGTAAGGCAGTTCTACAATGCCTAAAGTACAAACAACTACAAGTTATCGTCTGTTGCAGAATTTAAATATAATTTTACTTCTGATGGGGGCGTACTGTTCTGCCAACCATGTGGGAAAGCAATCAAGGCTGAACAGCGATCTCAAGTTACACGACACCTCGAGGGCAATAAACATATTGCCGCAGTTTGGCGCCTTCAGAAGAATTAGTGTTTCGCGATAATCGTCTGTCATTTGTGATGGACAACCTCAAGATGTATGTCGTTGTGTATTGTAATGCTTCAGCAGTCGGTGAGGCAAAGAGTAAATTGCATTCGTGAGTACCGCATGTTGTTTATATTCACATTAATATACCGCATGTTGTTTATATTCACATTAATAAACTAAATTATAATTAAATATTTTTACTTTTTTGTCACATATTTCAGGTATTTTAATATATAAAAATTAAATATTTCCCTGATTTCTATCACCTAAAAATCCGAGCCCTAGTAATTACGCATGAATGCGTATCGACCGACTGAAAGTTAACAATTAATTATTAAGCACTTCTGAAAATTCTTCAGTGTGCCTTCTTTCGGAGGGGAAGTAAAGCAGGCGGGGCCCATGTCATAGATTTATGGCATGTAAAAGAACCTACCACTACATTTGGTGGTGTGCAACCAAATTTGTATTTATATGGTTAGAAACGCTCTATCAAGTTCCAAAGTTCGCCGCTAGATGCTAGTGACAGTGTCATCTGGTAGCCAAAGTTGGAACTAATTGAAATCGACCTTTTTTGGGGAGCCTACGGGTGTTCAATTATAATACCCTGCTATGGCCTTTGGCTGCAATTCAAATATAATAATTAGGTGCTCAGTGACGATTGCTCTGGACCGCAAACTAGAATGTACACAGGTGACCAAATTACTGAGGTAAAGCTGAAGAGAATCAATGTTTTTACTGATACTTGATCCACAGAAACTTGAACAATGTATAGATTTCTTGTGCCCTGGTGAAGAAAATATGATTTAGTGTTATCCTAACCAGATCAGACCTGGTCACCAATTGAGCTAACGCGGCTGGAAATTAACTAACTTAAGGGGCTCGTACACCGCGAGTGGGAGTTTTCGCACACAGTTAACAATTAAATCATAGCTTCACTAATATGTAACATAGAATTATGAGAACTTACAACGTTATAGTAACTACATAGGGCTTTCATTTCATATATAAAAGCGAACAGTATATAAAGTATTGCGTGATTTATTGATAGCACAACATTTGTGATTTTTTAAATGTCATGAATCACAGAAAACACGATTTAACAAGAAATACCAGTCTGAAAAGAATGATTTTTCTTTCATATAAAGAAAACATATGAATACCGAGGATGAACCACCATTAATGTTATATTGTCAATATAGTATGTTCTTTTATATTTAATTTGTCTTTCAAAAATATTTTTTTCGTTAAATTTTCCAAGTAGGCTATATCATAATATTTTTTTATTTTATATAATTTCATGAATGAGATTAATTATCAGTATTTATGCGTTTTGTTCACAGGAAAAAAAATCATTGCATTCAGACTGGTATTTCATGTTAAATCGTGTTTTTTTGTGATGCATGACATTTAAAAAATCACAAATATTGTGCTATCAATAAATCACGCAATACTTTATATACTGTTCGCTTTTATATATGACATAAAAGCCCTGTATAGTTACTATAACTTTAAAAGTTCTCATAATTCTGTGTTACATATTAGTGAAGCTATGATTTAATTCTTAACTGTGAGCGAAAACTCCCACTCGCGGTGTATGAGCCCCCTTAAATTAATGATTTCCAGTCGTTAATTTGCTGTGAAATAATTCGTTCTATTTACGGTATTAGTACGCCATACACCACTCGTAACAGAAGAAGAAACGGCGACAGATTCGGTTTTAAGAGAGAGTAAGTTTGACACCACACAGTTTTGCTTTCTTTATTCAGATTTATCCTTTAATGCGTATTGTCTATTAGAAATTAAGATAAAAGTGGGTTAAAGTTAATGCGTAAATTATACGAAAGTGGCTTCTAAAGGATTTCTTGTAGCACATTAGGTGAAACAACATTGTTGTTATTGTTGATTCATTTAGGGGCTTTGCGAAATCATGATCATGTAGCCCCGTGTACTTGAGTGTGTAGAATTTGGCTGATAACCTGTGATAATGTGCTTGCTGTGTTAGTGTGTGTATTTGTAATTAAATAATAATATTATTGGTTTTACGCTCCTTTTAACTATTGCAGCTTATATATAGAGACGCCGGGGTGCCAAAATATTGTCCCGAAGGGGATCTTTAACGTGCCATTAAATCTACTGAGTCGGCTCCGTCGCATTTGCGCACCCTCAAATGCCAGCTGACTGCACCAGGATTCGATTCTGCAACCTTGGGAACAGCAAGCGAGAACGTTACCGCTGAGCCACGCAGGTATTTGTAATTCAGAAGAGGATTAGGAAGGAACCAAGAATGATTGAAAGGTACTTCAAACTGAATTCTATTCCAAGAGTAAAACCTATTAAAATGATTAATCTGCAGTTGCGTTAAAAATTGTCACATTCTAGTTCAACTTTCTGTTTTGAAATAACAATTGTTGTTATAGATCAGAACAGAATTTGATATACTATTTTTTTACCATGCTCGGTAGATCAATCGTCGAGTGTCCACCTTATGTTGTCAAGCTCACGGGTTCGATTCTCGTCAGGAGGTGGCAAAAATTCATGGCACTCGAAGATCGTAAAAGATCTCCCGTATCAAATTGGGTGAATACAAGATAATATGTAAGTTTTGCTTTTGCAATCTAATACAAAATTCGCTTTACAGTAGTCTATGCGTTGACGGACTGAAAAGCAACTTTTACAAGATTTATAAAGCTAGAAGTCAGTCTTGTTGCTGTTGTTGATTGATTTAGGGGCTTAGGAACATCATGGTCCTGTAGCCCACAATTGGGTGTGTGTGTGTAATTTGCCTGATAACCTGTGTTATTGTGATGGCCATGTTAGAGTGTGTATGTGTAATTCAGATGAGTATTGGGAAGGAGGTGGCTGAGGCCGTAGGTTAGGAGCCATTCCGGCAGTCGCCTGCAGTAGAAAAGGGGGCAACCACGGAAAACCACTGCCAAGATGGTTGAGATGGGAATAGAACCCACCTCTTCTCAGTTTTGCATCACGAAGTTATGTGTACCCCATTCCAGCCCTCAGACCAGAATTAAATCTCTTGGCAAAACCGGAGATCGAACCAGGACCTCCGGGGCAACAGCCAAGAATGCTAACCACTACGAATTGAAAATGGTAAGCCCTGGGAAACCATTTCAAGGATTTACGATTGATTTTTCGAGTTCCGTGATAGTCTGGCCTCACGGCGCCTTACGCGTTAACACGCTAAGCTAACTTGTTCAGTAAATATATAAATAAATTTAAAATATATAAATAAATAAATAAATAAATAAATAAATAAATAAATAAACAAAAAATAAAAAATACCCTATATAAAACTAATTTATTTTCAATCGACAGAAAGAATAACAAACAAAAATATGGGTACTGTCAACAAGGTAATACCGAGTAGGGTAATGTGACGTGTTTGCTAGAATATTGGATGCAATAAAACTTGGCAAGTTCATGCATTCCTGGCATAGCTACAGTACTATAAAATGGATGCGAGCTTACCAAAGCCCTCTTCAACAATGCTTTGGGTGAGAGTCCAGCCCCATGGCGCTTCTTGACATTGGTCGCAAGTCTTGTATACCAGCTGGCGAAAATGTTAGCATTGGATGAGTTTGCAGTGTTGGCGGTAGATCTGCTGGGCGAACTGTCGGTCGAGTTAGGTGCTGAACTCTCCCAAACACGACGAAACAACATGAGCACACGATATCAACTGTTTTCATGCAATTACATCTCTCGTGCATCGCTCATCGCAACTCAAATGTCACTTTAGTACCCGCCACTCCCGCTGCAGCGCATACCTCGCCCGTTCAGTTCCCCAGTTTCAACCAAGTGGCGCTCGCTATTAGCCTGATACAAAACATCGCCTCCAAGACGCCGGCGCCTTCATTATCGCGTAGAGAATGTTTGAGATTAAAATTTATCATCATAAGCACACATTCCATGAAGAAACATGTAAGACTTTATCTCGAAAGGTCAACTATGGAATTATATTTCCTGGCGGAAATGATCCACGCGCTCAAGGTCAATTATGCGGACGTCACGCATTCCGTTACATATGCTCGATAACAGGCTTACAACAATCATTTTACAATTGAAATTTGTATTACTTAAACAGCTCTAGTTTTGTGGTGGCTATTGTTTTATGGTGAGGAACATCGAGGACTCTGCTCCTTCAGTGGCGTAATCAGGATTTGCTTCTGTAGTGGGGATGAGCGAAGTCAAAATTGCATTGCGAGTGATGGCTCGGGCGAAATTAGATATTCTCATAAGTTATGCAGATTATTGTTAGCGTTAAAATATTTCATTCGCACTCTTGTAAATCTTTTATAACAAGAGTTGTTGACAGTTTCTCTCCTCCGGCATCGATTAGTAATATTGTTGTAGATTCTTTTAGAGGCTTTGTGACATCGAGGTCATGTAGCCACATGCACTTGGGAGTGTGTAGAAGTTGTCTGATCAGTGTCTCTGATGTCTGCACTAGTAGGTATGTATTTGTAATAGAGGTAGAATTTGGGTAGGAAGCAGCCGTGGCTTTAAGTTAGGACATTTGCCTGAAGTAGAAATGGGAACCACGGAAAACCACTTCCAGGATGGCTGAGGTAGGAATCGAACCCACCTCTTATCAGCTTTGCCTCACGAGGTTGAGTGTACCCCGTTCCAATCCCCAGACCAGAATTAAATTATTTCTAGGCCGAGCCGGGAATCGAACCTGGGCCTCCGCGGTGATACCCGAGAATTCTAGCCACTACACAACAAGGCGGACAGTAAAAATGAATAAAATGTATAAAGCAAACTTGCAATAAAACAAGTTGATACAAAATTACGAAGGTGGATTGAAAAGTTTTGCCCCTATTATATTTAGCCAAAAAAATACATACAGGTAATTGCAAATATACATGGTGGCCACTCAAATCTGTCAAAGATTTTCCAGGAGTTTTCCAGGAATTTCCAGGAGAAATTCTCATTTTTCCAGACTTAAAAATAAGCGCGAGTCGGGGGGGGGGGGGGGGGGGGGAAGAGGGGCTACCTCAAGACCAAAATAAAGCAGTTGTGTTCGGTTTACTTATACAGATGTTAACAAAAATAAGTGGTGATTGCGTTATTGATACGTAAGCCTACACACAAATGATTCAATTGTTGTTTTAAAAAAGCCATTGTGACTCAAATATCCGCTTTAAAAAAAGAGAAAAGAATGCCGCCTGCAATTTTATTGCGGTGAAGTTGTCTATAATCAATATATTTTATAAAATACTATCGCGTGTTCTCCCACACAGAAACGGGTAGCCTGAGGAAATTTCTTTCGTTAACGATAGAGTGCTCACCTAAAACGGCAGCGGGAGTATGATTTAAGATGGAAAGATTTTTATAATTAATTAACAGAGACTATTTTCCAGGAGTTTTCATTTTTTTCATTTTCCACGAGTTTTCCAGACCTAATAAAAATCCAGGAGTTTTCCAGGATTTCCAGGTTTTCCAGGAATAGTGGCCACCATCAATATACGCACTGTCCTATGCACCTCACACTATTTTTCCACATTTGTTCAGACATTTGTTCATCGCAGCACTACATTTGAGATGCCTCTGTGGTAGAATTCAGCCGGCTGACTGTGAAACCATCGTCACACTGCTGTCTTGGCGTCATCGTTGCACGTGAATCGCTGTCCTGCCAGGAACTTCTTCAGTGGGCCACAACAATGCAAGACCACATGTGCCAACCAGAACTGCCAACAAGCTCCGGTCATTTCACTGGGAGAGTCTGGACCACCCTCCACAGTCCTGAACTCGCCCCAAGTGATTTACACGCTTTTGGTCTGAGGCCTCGTGATTTACAACTGAGAATAGCTTCCCACCCTAGAAGAGGATTTCCGAAGATTCCCCACTTCTACTCCAAGCAAATGCCATGATGGTACCTAAATTAAGGCCACGGACACCTGCTACGCAAATTCTAGTCCCAACTACAAATACTCACACACTAACACAGCCACCGCAATGACACAGGTTATCAGACAAATCACACACACACTTCCAAGTAAAATACAACTACACGACCACGATGTCGCAAAGCCCCTAGCGCGTTTGAACTTTTGGTTGTCCTGATGGTTTTCGCCTTCGTATCCGCCCAAAATATCTTCATGAATGCACTGGGTTGCATCTTGCGTTCTGCGAACCACTTCCTGCCAGACTTCGTCTTATTATTATTATTATTATTATTATTGCGTTTCGGCCAACTAAGGACCACGTTACTTCAACTGGTTTCTGCGTCGAGCTTTAATATTCACCCAGTACTGTTGCTTCCCTTCTTCCGTCCACTTGATGCCTGTTTAAAGCTTAGTTTTTTTTAGGAAACCCCGGTGAGTTGTTAGTTTCATCTTAAGTGTCACACGCTCCTGCACATCCTTACATGAAATCCCAATTTCATGTAAAACTCTGTCCACCTCAGTGAACCAAGCCCCCTTGGTTTTCTTCCCTAGAAAATGGGTCAAGATCCTGCTTGTCAATCACACAGAGCTCATTCGTGTGGCCATAAAATGAAATAAAGTTCTTCTTTTCCTCACCACATCAGTTATTCTTTCCACACGTGCGTAGAGCTCGTGGTTGTGCCGTCTCCTGTATTCACCATTTTCTTTTACTGGGCCAAAGATTTTTCTTAGGATCTTTCTTTTACTTCCAGTTTGTCCACGAGTCATGCATTGCAAGGCATTCCGCAGTATATAATGCCTCCGGGCGGATAACTGTGTGACAAGAGTCTTAATAGCTTGGCATTTAGGGATATTGATGTCTTGAAGTTAACACCCTTATTATTTATTAATGTAAGCTGTTTAGACCCATAGGATCACATCAAACAAATTATAATCTGCTGTTTTTCTTGAACTTCCAAAACTCCTTCATCGTATTATGTTAAAATACTTTTTTTTTAAGTTCTACTTTAATAGCTTTTCTTGTACAGTATATGGTGTTTGTTTTTCGGGCTGATAGTCTGTATGCACTCTCAATCTTGTGTATATAATTTTTCCATTATCATTATTATTATTGTATTGTTACTATCTTTTTGTTACTATAATTGTTAGACTATGATTATTTATATTGTGAATGTAAGTGAAATGTTTTATTTTTATAAGCCCTAATCTTATTTTATGTAGGGCGCTACTGTAAAGGAGCTCTTAAGCTTTAAGTGTAGCCGTGAGAGTAAAATCAATCAATCAATCAATCAATCAATCAATCAATTCTCTTTGGTCGATCTTCAGGTGTAACTTCCCAACTGTGTATCTTTTGTCTGAATGTCACTCTGTCTTCGATGTCTGTTGGTGTGATATTGGCACTTCTGAGATCAATATGGACCTGTGTAACCCAGACTGTTGTCACTAAGTTTTCTTAAGTATGTCAGAATTCTCTTTGTTAATCGTCGTCATTCAGTCTTATGAGGTGGCCGTAAAATCTCAGTCGTAGTTTGCGGAAATCTGTCTCGATTTTGGAGTATCGCTCTGTGATTGTGTGCGACTGTAGACGATATCCGTCGGCTGAGAGGTTGGTTGGTTGGTTCCTCAGTTTAGGGGCTGAGACAACGCGGTCATGTAGCCCCGTGTACTTCGGGTGTGTTAAGAATCTGTCTGATAACTGGTGTTAATTGTGATGACTGTATTAGTGTGTATTATCTGATTTTTAATTCAAGTAAGGACTGCAAACTTTGAATTTTTCAAATAGTTCCTACTATTGCCGCCAAACGCCACCGTCAACGACTACTATTTCAGATCTTAGCTACTAGATGCCACCGCAGTCTGCTCTTGGCAACGAACTTGGGAACCTAAGAGCGTTGTTTACATTCTTATATTTAGCTTCACACAGGTGTAATTAGTGGAAGGTTTTTAACATGCCATAAATCTATGCATTGGGACCGACGGCTTTACTTCCCCTCCGAAGGAAGGCATGCTGAGGCATTTTTAACAGCTGAGAGTTTAGCACCCAATATTTTCCGGATGATTTTTCTCTCCGCCTTCTTGTTATTATTATTAATTTATTTTCCATAAATGGAGACACAACAGTGTT
This sequence comes from Meconema thalassinum, assembly GCA_946902985.2. Taxonomy (NCBI): domain Eukaryota; kingdom Metazoa; phylum Arthropoda; class Insecta; order Orthoptera; family Tettigoniidae; genus Meconema; species Meconema thalassinum. The sequence continues at coordinate 379,649,424 of OX336394.1, read as the reverse complement.
TTCATCTCCATTTCTTAAATGCACGCTATTTTAAATACATCTGAATATGTTACATATAGGCTATACATTGCCACTTAAAAATTGGCGAGTAGATAGGTAGCCAAATTCACATACTGTATAGCAATTTGGTGTAGTTGGTAGGAAATGTCTTGGTTTAACTTGATGGTTTAACTTTCAAGGCAATACTAGGCAGAGGTTACTGTATTCCGTGATAAACAATCACGTGATACAACACTTCCGATACATGGCAGTCTTGCCAACTGTTGCATGCTCAAAAAACTGACGCAGACAGACAAAACAGAACAAAAGTCAGGTGATTTAACTATTGCATGACAGATTACGGTTCACCCCAAGCATATCTTTAACTCGAGCCACCGTGTAGTCTACGACATTTTGGAACAGGAAAGTGATCGCGTGACAACCTTCTCGGAAAGACCGGTCTGAGAACGAGGACGTAATATCTTGAATTAACTAACTGGCGATTGCTCAGTTCCGAGAAGATGGGAAAGGATTTGCACGGCTGCGCGGGGAATGTGTCAGAACACTAAATCCGTGCATTATCTAGCTAACGAGGCCAGTACGTGGTTTGGAGGGTTAGACGTCAATCTTACACAGCAAAGCCCCTGGTCGATGGATGCGGACTTCATGTAGAAGCAGAGAGTAAATAATGTAGGGAGCTTCCCACAACAATCTTATAAAGCAATGACCACGCCCCTTTTGCATGTACGGTATGCATATACAATTAAAGAAAATTTCCGTAATTTTAAACCGAACATTGTTTTATTTTAGTGGTAAATAAAGGCAGCCATGCGATCAGAATGGTTAATTTACAATTTTATGGGTTTTCGAAAATGTTTTTGTAAAAAATAAATTGCATTTCTTGAGGTCACTTAACAACTGCCACAATTAATTTATTACAATTTTTCTTTCACATAACTATTAACATTAGTGTTTTTTATGTCCCCTACTAAATGTGTTTATTATGGTCTTCTGTGGTTTCCCATCTTCCTTCCAGGCAAATGCCGGGGTTGGTCCCAACTATAGGCCACAGCCGCTACCTTCCAACTCCTCGCCCTTCCCTTCCAACTTTCCTTCCCAACGGTACTTGTAGCTGACCCATTGGGTGTCCGTCTCGAAGCAGCTACAAAACTGGCGAGCCGAACATGTCCTCGGACACTCCCGGCACTAAAAGCCATACGCTAAAAAATATATTATTATTATTATTATTATTTTCGTTAAGGAGAGCACAATTAATTTTCACGTTTTTTTTTTCTGTCCTTTCCTTCTTTCTTCCCAAAAACCTCTCATATTCACTATGCTTCCTCTTTCTCTCTTCTGTCCACTTCTTTCTTGTTATTTTATTTTTTCTCTTTGGGCGTTTGCTCAAATTTCCGTTTTCTGAGTTTTTCTCTGTATGTTTTCTTTCCTGCCATGTCTTCTGTAGAGATGTTCAGTTTCTTGAGGTCTTCGACGGTTTCTTTTACTCAATTGGTTTTCCGTGTACTTATTCATAGCCTATCTATTTTGCCCTTCTTTTCCTCATGTTGTTTCTAATCGTCTCTGTCTGTTTGTAGTTCTATTGTCGGTCTCTTTATCCATATTGCCTCTTTTTGAACTGGCCCACAGATCTTACTCAGTATTTTTCTCTCTTGTTTTTGGGTTTTAAATAATGTTATTAATGCAGCCAATAGCCATTTATTTTAGTTTATTTTCAGGACGGGTCAGGGGAGGGGTTTTGGAAGTAAATCAGCCGTGCACCTATTGAAAGGAACCATCCCAGCATTTGCCTGGTGATGAAAATGGGACACCTCAAAAACCATTTTCAGGACGGCTGAGGTGGGATTCGAACCAACGCTCTCCAGATGCCAGCTATGCACGAAGTAGCGAATTAACGCTCTCGGCCACCGCAGTCGGGAAGTTTAAAGATTTGCATTATGATTCGACAAGTACCCTGGTCCATTTAAAACAATGTTCTAAGTATATTTATGCATGAAACGTGTAAAAACATTTCTTTAAAGTAAACGAATGACATTTCAATCTGGAAACAAAACAAAGTGAAAATTCCATCCAAGTGCGCCATTTCAAACGTACAGTAGACCCTCAAGGGGACCGGGAAGGGCTCCCAGCTGAGAAATGTTAATCTTCATATTGTCATTATTGTTTCAAAAGTTTTCGATGGGTATTGACCAAATTCCTTTTTAGTAATTTACCAAAGCCCGTTCTTTGTGCCTACACGGTTACATTATTGTTAGTCAAAATACGTCTAAGAAAAAAATTGACATCTTAGGTATAATTTCTGAGAAAGTGTTTCAAAATATGGGCTTGAGATTTTTTGCATATATTTCTATCATTGTTACACACGAGGATTGCGGCATTTAGAGACGCTGGGGTGCTGGAATTTTACTCCGAAGGGGTAAATCTACTGATACCGCCCCCCTCTCTGCATTTGCGCACTCTCGTAAAAGATATGATCAAAATTACAGGTTTCTCGCATGTCTCACACCGAAAGAAACGTACGGTACTTAGGTTTAAGAAATAGTAATTTCGAGGAAACTGATTTAGGAAGAATGCCCGAGTTCGATTCCCGACTCTGCCAAGAAATTAAATTCTGGTCCGAAGGCTGGAACGGAGTACACTCATCCACGTGAGGGAAACCTGAGAAGAGGCGGGTTCGATTTCAACGTCAGCCATCTTGGAAGTGATTTTACGTGGATTCCCACTTCTACTCCAGACAAATGCCGGGGTGGTAACTAACTTAAGGCCACGGCCGATTCTTACCCAAATCCTACCTCGATTACAAATACACACACTAGCACAGGTTATCAGACAAATTCTACACACACGCTCAAGTATTTCCTGCAAGTACCGGTACCGGTAGGCTACCTTTAAACCTACTCAACCCTGAATCACGCATATGTTTCATTATGAGGAGAATCTATTACTAATGTATAGTCAATGTCATTTTCTAACGTAATACGTACTCAGAATTGTATTTTAAAAAATCGCAAATTACACACTGAAATTAGCAAGTTGAAACAGGATACACACACAGATAACAGAGTTACTTTGATACATATTCGTTAATTCTTCGAAACGTTCGGGTTTTCATGGTTCATAGACTTAACAGGGGCATAGACGTACCGCAGCACACAATACTAAGGGGTGGAAACTTCCTGCAAAACATAACATTGCGACGAGTACAGGCGGCGACACCGAGCATTAAATATTACGGGTAATTAAATCTTTAATTATTAGAAAGGTTACTACTTAGAATGCACCCATGCAGTTCGAATATATTCATAACGACTTCAAAAAATACTCACACGTCTTTTATATAATGTGTATTTGTAAGTCAAACACTTATTATTACCGTTGTGGCGGGATCGAGGATGAGATACGATGCCCTGTCAGTCGCCAATATCATTAGAGGAGTTAATGGGAGATGAAATTAAAGATGAATGAAGATGGGCAAGGAGATGGAAGGAGCTGGCCGTGGCCTACATTAAATGCATACTGTACATCTATAGATCAAGAACTTTTATTTGAGACTTTACCGAGCCCGACAAGTTTATCTAAAAAGAAAACGCTTATGTAGGTACATACAACATAAGCCTAATCATTCATAATAAAAAATCAATTAAGATGCTATGCCGACTGCGGACCGATCTATGAAACGAAGGGAAGTCACAGCCCCCAAACAATAGAAGAGCTGCTAACCAAAGAACACAGTAAAAGACTTACGGCAGAAATGGCGACATTCACGTCTACAGACAAGACGCTATTTTGTCACAACCCACCCCCTCTGTAGAGGAGGGAGTTATGCATAGACGACGGTTGGTTGGTTCCTCAGTTTAGGGGCTGCGACAACGCAGTCATGTAGCCTCGTGTACTTTGGGTGTGTGTGTAGAATGTGTCTGATAACCGGTGTTAAATGTGATGGCTGTATTAGGGTGTGTTATCTGTGATTCAGGTAAGAACTGCAGACGATCAATTCTTCTGAAGTTTCTACTTTTGCTACCAAATGCTACCGTCCACGACACCTAGCAGCGGACATGGCTACTAGATACTGCTCGAGTCAAAGCTGTATGAACTTGCGGAGTGAGGAGAAAGAGCAGGGAAGGGTTGGGCGTGAAGAGAAGGATCTGTCAACAGCCCACCGTGATATATCGTATTCCTTTCTATTCCAATACTAACATTCGGCCATTGCTCAAACCACTGTGGTGTTAGGAATGACTGAGTGAGTCACCGACCAATGTATTTGGTTCTGTACTATGCACGGACCGAGAAACCTTATCACTCGTCAACACCACTACTGATAGTCCACGATGCACATTCCTCTCAGGTTCACGCAGCTTAGACTCGAGCAGTACCATCGCACCCAGCACCCGGCGGTGAACGTTGGAACTAATATAGTGTTATCAAATAATCTAACCTACTCATTTGGGCTTCACACAAGTGTAGTTAGTGGAAGGTTCATTTTCATGCCATAAATCTATGACATGAGACCTCCGGCTTTACTTCCCCTCCGAAGGAAGGCATACTGAGGGATTTTTAACACTCTTAAAAAATCCGATGATTTCAGCCGGGTTTGAACCCACGACCTTGGTCATAGAAGCTCAGCATGCTACCAACTACGCCACCGAAGCCGCCAAAACAGATGACTGTGATATGGTGTTCTCATGGCCCACCCCATCTGTAGAGGAAGGCGTTAACCGCAAAGGACCGTGCTACTTGTTGCTGTGCGATCAATAGCCCATCCGCTCGATGCTAACCACATCGGGATAGTTTCATATCCTTTAACCTTTTAAGTCTTTGATCATCTCTTCTAAAAATAGACAGGCTCTGCGGAACAAATTATAAATAACGAGAAAGAAAATTACTCCGTTGACAGCCACACAAATGTCAGCAAGTGGTGTGCCCAAAAGAGCAATAAATAGCCTACTAGCAGCGCGGTGCGAGGCTAGAGTTTTGGGCGCTACAGGCCCATTTTTGCAATTAAAAAGTCACAGTAACCTCAATGATTTTAAAATATGATCACCATCGGTATAAGTGATTTCTCATTATGGCTATGTCGTGGCAACCATATCGGTCAGGATTGACTTGGTACAATTTAAATACCTCTAGTTAACATTTCGGAATAGTGCCTCTTGCGTCTATCATTAGCCCTACGGACTCTATATATAACCTGTATGTCCAACGAGTTTTGACGAATCTGGCTTGAGTATGGTGTGTATGGATGAAACCAGAGAAACGTGTGTCCTTATTTCGACCTTACGTCAACAAAAGAACAAAGAACTCGCAGTCTTTCTGTGACGATCCTGGTGAGAATTGCAACCATCACGGGACCACATTATTATTATTATTATTATTATTATTATTATTATTATTATTATTATTACATACATACATACATATTATGCGAACCGGCCAAAACTAAGGACAAAGTAAATATCATTTCATTTCCTTCTCCTCTCCCTTGAACTGTCTTGCATATCGCTTCCACGCGAGCACTCTGAACCAATACTGGTATTGCCTAGTTCCCGACCAGCATAGCACGGCTCTGTTGACACCTTGCCGCATTTTAACGTTAAGTTTTACCTAAGTGTTTACTGGTACCTTTTTAATTTTATCACAGTAATCGTTCAGCCTATTTATACGCAGTTTCGGTTTCTTTCCAGTTGGGAACGGACACTTTGAGGTCAACGGAATGCCAGTTTCTAATCCTTACGAGCATTGAACATGGGTTGGGCCTCCGCTTTGGGACATTAGCCCCTTTATATGTGTCCATCATATCATAATATCACCACAAATGTATTTCTCCAATGGAACAAGTGTGATATTCAATCAGCATCAAGAGTGTGCAATGAACTATTTTAAGAAAGACTGGTTAAGCCCGCTGGTGGCTTATTAAACGTGTTTTTTAACAAAATGTTTTACAATTTTTACTGTTTTCAAGTGCATTATTTTGATCTATCTGTGTGCTCATTTATGTTTCTGTTACTACTATTAATCTTTTCATGTGAAATGTATCAAGTGCTGCCCATTTGCTCGAGGCTGATGAAGTCGCCAATAATTGACAAGGCGTCGAAACATGTACCTCTATATAATGACGAGTGATTAGCTCACTCATTTTAATAAATAGTATTGACAAGGCGGAATTGATTGATATTTGCTGTATAATCATTATTAGTCAATAAGGGGAAAAGACTGTACGACTCTCAGAGTCTAAAAGATTCTCATAGTTCTTTCTTCCTTTCTCTTCCTCCACACTTCCTTCATTCTTTAAGAGTGTTGCGCCTTTCTCTCTGCTGTCCATCTTCCTCCCCTGCGTTCTCTCTTTTCTCCCACAAGAACCTTTATTTTGGAAAGTATTTCCCTGAATTGTGTTCTGTCTCGACAGTCGTCATCTGTAATTCCTAGCCTCCAGAGTTCTTCCTTCATCTGCTTGCTGTAACCCCCTTGGCTCATCAGATTATATATTTTATCAAAACTGTGTTTATTTATTCTCGTTGGATCCATTCTAACCATATTTCCATAGTAACGTAAACGTATTTTCCCAATTGTCGTTTCCAGATCTTCCATATTTCCTTGTTTGATGTTAGTCTGTATGTTCCCTGTACCACTTTTGGGCCGTAAATCATCCGCAATATCCTCCTTTGAATCTTCAGCAGCTTTTCCAGGTTCATCAAATTTGCCGTCTCCATACCATATAAGATCACCGGTTTTACCACAGCATTGTAGTGTTGTAGTTTAGCATTAAGGGAGAGGTTCTGTTTGTTGTATACATTTTTGATGGAGAAGTTGAGTTTTTTTCTAGTTTTAGTCTTCTGTTTTCCATTGACTCTTTGTCCAGTCCATTGTTGCTAATGATCCCTCCGAGACATTTAAACTGTTTCGTGACCTTTACCTTTATTATTATTATTATTATTATTATTATATTAATATTAATTAAAATTATCAATAAACAGTACAGCTCTGAGCCATTCCAATAGCAACACAATAAATGATGTTATTGGATGGGATTAATTAGACAAAGCACCGGAAGTCAAATAACAACCGAGCGCATGTCCTGAAAAAAATGGATGAATTGTGAGCTGCTTTTTGTAACGGGCTCAGTTGAACACACAATGCCTCGGGTACGTATCTCAGCAGTGGATAATGATGCTATTGGAATTAGTGCCATCAATATGGACTGTCGATTGGTAAACAAAGCATGCGGCATAAATCCATGAACTAATGTGCGAGTGACAATATTACATTGTTCTATTTGTGGGAGAAGTACCTTTTGTATTGTCACTATTATCAGGGCGACCATACGTCCCGGTTTGAATCTACGTCCTGCCCATCCCCTCAGTTACAGGCAAAATAAGCATTTGTCCCGTTTTTAAAAGATTATTATTATTATTATTATTATTATTATTATTATTTATTCAATTCACCATTACAAACATAGGTTACTCTAAAGCACGGGTTAAACCAAGTGCTTTAGAACAATACATACAAACTATAATACATACATACATATCATGATTATCACTCATTCATTAGCAAGGAGGGATCGCACAATATTGCATGTGGACAATAGGACAGAATGCTGCATACTCTTGTAGATGGTCGGCGGAAGATCCAAATCCTGCAGACTCTTGTGGAGTGTGTGAGGTATGAGGCGGTTGACTGACAAGATTACAGGCACTATCCGGACGCAGTTCATCTTCCATATCCTCTTGATTTCCTCTGCAAGCTGTCTATACTTGGTGATTTTTTCATTGTGTATCCGTTCAATATTGGTGTCCTTGGGGACTGCTATGTCTATTATAAATGTAGTGCCATCAACCTTATTTACTACTATGATGTCTGGTCGATTGTAATAATAATAATAATGTTATTGGTTTTACGTCCCTTTAAACTACACTGGTTTTTAGAGACGCCGGGGTGCCGGAATTTTGCCCCGAAGGGGATCTTTAACGTGCCAGTAAATGTACTGACACGGCTCCCTCGCATTTGCGCACCCGCAAATGCCAGCTGACTGCGCCAGGTTTCGAACCTGCAACCTTGGGCTCAGCAAGCGAGAACGTTACCCCTGAGCCACGCAGCCAGACTGGTCGATTGTAATCTATTGTTTTGTCTGTCACAATACCAGTGTCCCAATGTATTTCACACAATTCATTTTCGAGGAGGGATTATTATTATTATTATTATTATTATTATTATTATTATTATTACTATAGCTTGCCATGGTGGGTGAGTGGTTATCGTCTCGGTCTACCAACCCCAAGCTTGCAGGTTCACTCCTGGCCATGGTAGGGGATTTTTGAAAGGCGACAAATATCACGACACGCATGTCATACGTTGTTGGCATGTTAAAGAACTCATTTTAATTCAGTAGGCCGTATTCATAATGGCAAAAATTAATCTCGGGATTTTCCATTACAAAAAGTTTCTCCTTTCTCTACTAGAAAGCGCTATAGTGTCAAGGAGCTTAGATAACCAACCTCCTTGACTTTCATAGCGCTTCAAGGAACAAAAAAAATCGGCATGCAAGCTGCCCTCTGGGCGTCAAATAAATAAGCTTGCATCCGGCACCCGAGGCCATACTATATTATTATTATTATTATTATCATCGTTATGCCCATCTGTGGAGCGCGATAGAAGTTATTTACTGATATCGCGCCAGGAGTTGGCAGTTGGGTTTGAACTGAAGATATCTTCCCGCTCACTGCGTAACGCGCATTCCAAAAACATTAAGTTAGTCACTGCTTGTTTAACTCACTCAGCACATTCCTTCTTTCACTGGCTGCGTGTCGTGTGCTGCAATAACAGCGATTGGCTTGCGCGAAGCCGATATATTTAAGTTTGGAATATGAGGTCCGCGCATGCGTACTGCAAGACCCCCCGCACCCCGTCACAGCGTGTTGAACTGCCATCTCCTGACGCGATATCATTAATTGCTGATTTATTTTCCTTCTCCCAAAATCTCTTCATGTGGGCACGGAAAATCTTACTCCGTTCTTCAGTCCATGATTTATTGGTCCTTGGTGTTCATTTTCTCAGCGAAATGATGGTTGTTGATTATTATTATTATTATATTATTATTATTATGCATCATTATCATCGATTCTCGACTCCAGCAGGCCGGGTGTGGGAATGAACAAGCCCTTTCCATAGCTGTCTGTCCTGCCACCATTCTTCTTCCTCCACTGTCCTCCATTCTACAGTCCTCTTAGCCAAGGCTCTGTGGACTTGCTTCACCTCATCAGATGACCGAACAATTTCAATCTCGACTCCTCAAGAATGTCAAGCACAGTTGTTTTCAGTCCTTAGCAAATTTTAATTTATACTGCAATTTCGTTTCAAAATTTATGTTAATTTATATTGTAATTCCGTTTCAACGTTTGTGTTAATTTATATTGTAATTCCGTTTCAAAATGTATGTTGATTTATATTGTATTTCCGTTTCAAAATTTATGTTAATTTATATTGTAATTCCGTTTCAACATTTAACTTATGTTAATTTATATTGTAGTTCTGTTTCAACATATATGTTAATTTATATTGTAATTCCGTTTCAAAATTTATGTTAATTTATATTGTAATTCCGTTTCAAAATTGATGTCAATTTATATTGTAATTCCGTTTCAAAATTGATGTCAATTTATATTGTAATTCTGTTTCAACATTTATGTCAATTTATGTTGTAATTCTGTTTCAACATTTATGTTAATTTATATTGTAATTCCGTTTCAACATTTATGTTAATTTATATTGTAGTTCCGTTTCAAAATTTATGTTAATTTATATTGTAATTCAGTTTCAACATTTATGTTGATTTATATTGTAATTCCGTTTCAACATTTATGTTAATATATATTGTAATTCCGTTTCAACATTTATGTTGATTTATATTGTAATTCCGTTTCAACATTTACGTTAATTTATATTGTAATTCCGTTTCAACATTTATGTTAATTTATATTGTAATTCTGTTTCAACATTTATGTTAATTTATATTGTAATTCCGTTTCAACATTTATGTTGATTTATATTGTAATTCAGTTTCAACATTTACGTTAATTTATATTGTAATTCCGTTTCAACATTTATGTTAATTTATATTGTAAATCCGTTTCAACATTTATGTTGATTTATATTGTAATTCCGTTTCAACATTTAACTTATGTTGATTTATATTGTAATTCCGTTTCAACATTTATGTTAATTTATATTGTAATTCTGTTTCAACATTTATGTTAATTTATATTGCAATTCCGTTTCAACATTTAAGTTAATTTATATTGTAATTCCGTTTCAACAATTATGTTGATTTATATTGTAATTCCGTTTCAACATTTATGTTAATTTATATTGTAATTCAGTTTCAAAATTTATGTTAATTTATATTGTAATTCTGTTTCAAAATTTATGTCAAATTATATTGAAATTATGTTTCAAAATTTATGTTAATTTATATTATAATTCTGTTTCACATACACCTAATGTAGTATTAGTTTCTACTATAGAATGACATAAAAATGACCATGATGGCCCGATACCTTATTGACGTGTTAATTATAAACAATTTATTTTACCTAAAGTCAATATTTATTTCATTGAAACAAATATAATGTCACACTGTGACCTTCTTCAGCTGGTATATGATGAATAACTGAGTAGTACCATATCAAAAGTTCACATAGTAAATTTTCCAAAAAAAGAAAACATATCTGTTACAATAAATGTTTTAAATTAAGCATACAAAATTGTCTTGAAAAACAGCGTAGAAATGAGGAGATCTAAAAAAGAAGAAATTAAACTAAGAAACAAAAACATGAGAACAGAACATAAAAGATATTTCAAAAAAATATAACACTTACGTGTATGTGAATATATGTACTGTTTGTTGAATCAGTTAGGTTATAAAAATTCATCATGTATATTTGCTAGGTGTGTGCTGAGAGAAAAAAAAACAATATAAATTGTAGGTAAAAATAAATAGTTTATAAAGTTTCTACTATAAAGAAGTAAACACAATCGTAATAACAGTTGTACAAACGAATTTAATTAGTTAGTCTGTTATTATCCATTCGGTATATTTGTAGTTTTCTCTACTGTACATATGATAGCTTTTCAACTTTCAAATATTGTAGTGATAGAAGCCATTTTTCAGTGTTACCTAGTTCTATTATAGAAGGCTTTCCAGTCGGTCAACACAAATTGTGCCCAATTACATTAGGCGGGAAACAAGCGCTTACATGCCCTAACCGGAAATAAATAACATACTATTACAAAATAACACGCTTTTATGTACAAAATGGGGTATTAATTGGATGGCATGTTTCGAACGTCATAACGTTACTTTTTGACCAGATAATTTTTTTTTTTTTTTAATTCTTCTTTCAACTTTTTTTTTATAATTTTTCAAGATCCCCAAGTCTTGTCATTGTTATTACCGTATTATTATTATTATTATTATTATATATGTAAATGTGTATCGTGATGGAAGCGATCACGCACACTCCAGAGTTGTGTCCTTGTACTAATCTACAATTATTTGCCAATTTTCATAGTTTCTTTTAATTTACTGTTCAACGTGTTAGCCAACTAACGGTGGATTGACCACTATAAACTATATACGTGTTAATCTCTATATTGAAGCCTATTTCAACATGAATTGTGACTTTATTAATCATGTAATCCGACCACGTACTGAATACGGCGGGATCGTATCGAAATCGGTGAAGTTCGGCATGAAAACGTAGTAATTACTGCCTCATTCAATGTGGCTAGACTATGGTTATTTGATAATATTATGTAAGTTTATATAAATGTTGCAAAGTAGTAGTTGTTCTTTTATTACTGACCAGTGATTTCGGTGGCATAGTTGGTAGCATGCTGAACTGCTGTGCCCAAGATAGCGGGGTTCAAACCCGGCCGAAGTTGTCGGATTTTTTAAGAGCGTTAAAATCCTTCAGTATGCTTTCCTTTGGAGGGGAAGTAAAGCAATGATGATGATGATGATGATAATTGTTGTTTTAAGGGGCCTAACATCGATGTTATCGGCCCCTAATAAAATTAAATGGCGTGATATGAAAGGTTGAAGATAAAAAACAGCTCACTGTCCTGGATGAAACGAAAATGGTGTTTATAAAACAGACAGTGAGCCCCAACAATTATGCCTTATTTGAATAAAAATAGTAAAAGGGGGTGGTAAAACCAATAAAACAAATAAGGCATAGTAAACAATAAAATAGATAAACGTAATAAAAAACATAAAACAGACTTAGCCTGAATTAAAATTCTTAACTGACATTAAAACTTGAAAAAGTAACCACTCTCCCTCATGAACCGGATGACGAGGTCGGCTGACGGCCCGTCATCACGGAGAATAAGGGACAGGGTGTTAGGCAGTTTAAGAGTCCTTCGCAGATCGGCCAGATCCACACACTCCAAGAGAATGTGTGCCACGGTTAGGTGGGTGCCGCAAGTACACACAGGAGGGTCTTCTCTCTTTAGCAAGTGGGAGTGCGTAGCAATCCCATGGCCGATCCGGAGTCGACAGAGTACCACAGCTTCCTTCCGAAGAGATCGGAAGGAAGATTTCCACACCTTCGTTGTCTCCTTGATGCCCCTCAGTTTGTTGGGTGGAGGCGTGGCACGCCACGCTTCCTCCCAATGCGACCGGATCGAATGCCGCAACTGAGAGCGCACATCACTAGCAAGCACCTTATACGGTAGCGAGGGCAGTGCGACTGCCTCTCTCGCCGCCTGATCAGCAAGCTCGTTTCCCACAATACCCATGTGGCTAGGAAGCCACACAAAGGTCACCCCGGGCCGATAACCTAGATGTTAGGCCCCTTAAAACAACAATTATCATCATCAAAGGTCACCCCGGTTTCAGCGTTACACGCACTGACGAGCAGGTCGTGCACACGCTGGACCAACGGGTGCTTCGGGAAACACACATCGATCGATTGCAGCGCACTAAGAGAGTCAGTACACAGGGAAGTAAAGCCGGCGGTCCCATGCCATAGATTTATGGCATGTAAAAGATCCTTCCGCAGACTAAACTTGTGTGAAACTAAATTTCTAGGTTTAGATTTCGTTGGAGCGCTCTATGAAAGTTCCAACGTTCACCTCTAGGTATCATTGACATCTGGTGGCAAAAGTTGAACTACTTGAAATTGAACGGAACTTGTAGCTCGCCATATGGGTGTCCGTTTGAAGCAGCTACAGCCTCTGGTGAGCCGAACATGTCCTCGGACACTCCCGGCACTAAAAGCCATACGATAAATGAATAAATATTCCTGACATTGTGAATACATTGGTTAACAATTCGCCTGCTGTTTTAGAATCATTAAATAGAATAACAGGCAGCGAAAATGAATTATGTTCATAGGAAAACGTTGTAAGTTTTTCTTTACAATACCGTTCAGTTATTGCTGTTGTTAATTCAATTTAGGGGCTTGGGACTTCTTGGTCATCAGCCCCATGTAGTTGCGTGTGTGTTGAACTTATTTGATAACCTGTATTTATGTGGTGACTGTAGTAGTGTGTGTGTAACTGTACTAAGAGCACGGATGAGGTAGCTGCCCCGGGACCTGTAAGGTACTATCCTGGCATTTGCCTGGAAGGAGTTTGTAAAAACGCGTGGGAAAAACAAACTCACTATAGTCACTATGAGGTATACCAGCGAACAGTGCTAATAGTTACCGTCCAATTGCACTCCTGAGCTGCTGTTACAAGCATTTAGAATGACTTATCCTTAACAGAATTGGTCCAAAGGTCCATGAAGTCACTCCCATTGAACAAGCAGGATTTAGGCCTAATAGAAGCTGCACAGATGAAGTTCTTAGTCTAACTACGCATCTAGAAGCTGGGTTCCAACAACGGCTTAAAACTTCCGCGGCCTTTGTTGATCTTACAGCTACCTATGATACGGTGTGGAAAGAGGGAGTCCTATACAAATTAGTAAATATTATACCCTGCCAAACCATGATTAGACTTATAAATAGCATTCTGTCTGAGAGATACTTTCGAGTGGTCCTCGGTAATCATTTAAGCAGACAGAAGAAACTTAATAATGGTCTTCCTCAAGGTTCTGTCTTGGCTCCGGCGCTGTTTAACTTATACTAGCAACCCGACCCGGCTTCGCGCGGGAACAGTTATGGATGCATTACGTGATAAGCGCTATTTTTTCCAATGTCAATGAACAACGGCCAATATCCACTTTGTCTCGGCATGATGGGTTAAAATCACTGACTGGACTATTACTTATATTATCATGGAGATGCATGTGCAACAAATTCTTGTCAGACGTAATTTAAGAATGGCGAGGTGCATGAAACACAAATCCCCCTTCCGTCCAATCTTAACTTGACTGTGAATTTTGCGGAACGAAAAGTTCACAGGCGAAATGAAGAAAAGCCGAGATGTACTTCCAGGGAAACTCCAAATACAACCACTCTTCTCTAAAGTTTTTAACTCAACACGACTCGACAGTTTGCTGCTGGCTGTATCTGGGGCAATAAGCTCGTCCGCTAGCTAAGCTGTAACTGGGGTGATAGACTCGCCCCTAGCTAGCTCGTAAACTGTCGCCACAGTAACTGAATGGAGATTGCTGAAAGAAACGAAAACGTAAAAACATTTATAGTAGGCTTGTTTGTAGAACTTTTCATGATGAACAATTCTTACACTCATAGTATTTAGATATTTTTAACGGTTTGCCCAGCGTAAGCTTACAAAGCGCTCGGACGCCAGGTTTCTTTTCGACTTTTCAACTGAAATCGTTACTGCTCGGCTTCCTTGGATAAAAGAAAATCTACATAAATCATCCTCGAGATATTCTTTACAGAATGGTGAAAACCGCATCAAAATCCATCCAGTGGTTCTCGAGTTTACCCGTAACATCCATAATCGGGGACTTTGTTTTATACTAAGTTGAGATACTTCTGACCCCCCTGTAATAACATCAAGGAAGTTCATTTATGCAGACGATCTGGCTTTGGTCACTCAACATAAAAGTCTTGAAGCTGAAGAAGCGGTACTTTCTGCTGATTTAACGACAATGTATGAAGAATACTTTAAAAAGTGGAGATAAACACCAAACCCAACGAAGACTGAAGTTAGCTGCTTTCATCTTAATAAAAGAATGGCTGATGCAATGTTAATAATGCCAACTATAATGGCCAGGCTCTTCATCATCAAGTTTTTCCGAAATATTTGGGCGTGACTCTGGATAGAACTCTATTATTCAGAAGTCATATAGAAATCACCGCAGCAAAGCTGAGATCGCGAAATAACATCATACTGAAGTTGTGTGGAACCTCATGGGATGCAACAGCTACAACACTATGATGTTCTTCCTTAGGACTCGTCTACTCTGCTGCTGAATACTGGGCTCCAGTATGGCTAAACAGCCCACATGTGGGTAAAATCGATGTCCAGCTAAATGTGGCAATGAGAACAATAACAGGGTGCATAAAGTCTACTCCTCTTCACTGGCTACCGCCTCAAAGTCACATATCGCCAGAGAGACAGAACGGCCTCCTAAAGGAATATAAAAAGTTAACTATAAATCCTCAGCTTCCAATCCAATCTGATATATCTGTACTTAGAAAAAGCCGATTACAATCCAGACGGCCACCCATCATACTGGCAGAATCGTTGCAAGCAATGAATTTCAACAGAAACAGGAAATGGTCAGGAATGTGGACTAATGCTGCACATGAGGACTACCAGGCTCTCGTTAGACCAGGTGCACAGCCAGTTGGCATGGAACTACCGCGACGTGTTTGGTAGACACTTAAAAGGCTCCGTACAGGTCATGGGCCTTTGTGCAGAGAACCTCCACCAATGGGGATTGGCGGCATCTTCCCAATGTGACTGTGGCAGTGAACATCAGACCATCAAACACATTGTAACATGCTACAGCAGACAAGCTTATTCTGGAAGTACAGGAGATTTCATTGAAGTGACGGCTTCAGCCCTTCAATGGATTGAAAACTTAGACATTAACTTGTAAATTTTTAGTATATGTAAACTATGTAGCCTATATTAGTTGATTTTCAGTTGCCATACGCTAAATAAATAGTGGCGAGATTTAAACCTGCGATGTCCTGATTTTCTGCAGCTCCCCACGCGGCCGATGTGCACGATTTAATAAGTGCGGCTACGGGGGGACGACGAAAAAGCATTGCGAATCAACGAACAATACTTCACCAATAGCTTAGGGAAATTAGGTATACCATGAAGGTCGAAATATTTCTTCTGAGCGTACTGTACTATATTTCGCAAACACCGCCATCTTTACTTAAGTTACGAAGTTTTTCCACATTCAATGCTGGGGATTAAAACCACCCACGTAACCGATCAGCTGCATTTCTGCCCCGTATCTCCGTGACAGGAAACTGCTGAGCCCTCCTACGCTACCTGCAGTAAAACTATCAATATCCGGACTGTCGCCTGTATGGGGACAGAAGGAAATGACTCTAGATACGAGTCTAATCATAACGACGTAAACAGAGCGCGATAAAACCAGAAATTACTGGCTCTATGGGGTGACATCAGCTGCAGATATCTCTCCCTGGTGACGCGAGTCGATCTAAATGGTTGGAGTCACCTAACTTTATAAAACATTGTTGTTTTGATTTATGCAGGCGTTCACAACCTTGTGCTAGCAAGCACCGCAGTGCTTTTTAAATGAAATTTGGTGCTCTAGTCATTAAGTGCTCGCGACCACAAGCTCCCCCGAGATCCATTCTTCAATTCAAATTCAGTTGCACGAACCGGAATAATAGCGTTTTTAGCCTACACTTCTCATTTTACAAAAATGAGGGAAAAGTAGACTTATGAGATTGATCCGGGAAAATGTGTGTCTGTCTGTCTGTCTGTCCTTCTGCCTGTCTGTGTGGCCCCCCTATCAAGTCCTGAATGGCTGCAGCTATCGAACATTAACATTCCAGATTAATTTTCAAAAGTCCATACATCCTAGTGTTGCCAACATAATTCTAAGCCTGCCGATAGGTGCAATTTCTAAATGCAAGTAACTTCTATACTATCGATTGGATTTCAACCAAATTTCGCATGTACTATGTGTACTACAACATATATGACTGTGTGTATTCTAAAGAGCCACCAGGGCTGCCAACTGTTAATAAATGCTCTCTCTATTTGTTTAATCCTGATATCAATATATGAAAGGATGCAAGCTATCAGTTCGAAACTTTGCACACGTATAGTACCTGACATTCTAGATTAATTTGGAGTAACTAATATACCTCAGTGCTACCAACATGATTCTAAGCTTTTTGAAAGTTTCAATTTTTTAATTACATGTAACTTCTATACTAACAAATGGATTTTATCCAAAATAGGCACTATAATTGATCGGAATATTTCAGATTAATTCTGAGCATCACATACATGACATTGTTCCCAACATGATTTTAAGCGCACTGATAAATCCAATATCAAACAGCATGTTAAGTCCATACTATTCATTAGATTTCAACCAAATTTTGTATGTGCATTCTATACCTTAAGAGATGGATATAAGACTATATTCAGAGTCTCCAGGGCTGCCACCTGTAGTAAGTTATTCTATTAGGCTACACTATTTCAGGTGTATTTCAAACTTCAGTACTTAGAAATGTTAGTATTACCAACTAGATTTCGTCATTATTCTAGATAGGTCTATATAGATTGGCATGAATCTTACATTTTAAGAAAAGTAGGCTCTTTAGTTCGTCACGGAACTACTTGTTTCACTACAAGTTCTGACAGAAATTTTATCATTTCGTGAAATAGTATTTTAATCTACGGTAAAAATACATGTAATTGGACATCCCTGTTTTATGAGCAACACGAGAGGTGCTTTTTTTTTTTTAGCGTATGGCTTTTAGGCCGGGAGTGTCCGAGGACATGTTCGGCTCGCCAGTGTTGTAGCTGCTTCGAGGCGGACACCCAATGGGTGAGCTACAAGTACCGTCGCATGTGGAGTGTTGTCAGGGGAGGAAAGTTTGAATGTAAGGACGAGGAGTTGGAAGGTAGCGACAGTGGCCTATAGTTAGCGACCAACCCCGGCATATGACTGGAAGGAAGATGGGAAACCACAGAAGACCATCGTCAAGGTTGCCGGCGGGGGGAATTC
The DNA here is from genome assembly GCA_946902985.2 of Meconema thalassinum. Classification (NCBI taxonomy): domain Eukaryota; kingdom Metazoa; phylum Arthropoda; class Insecta; order Orthoptera; family Tettigoniidae; genus Meconema; species Meconema thalassinum. The sequence continues at coordinate 379,631,279 of OX336394.1, read as the reverse complement.
GAACCTCCTCGCCTCCCGGATGTGAGCGACTGCCAGCAGCAATGCCGTAACGACCACGGCTAACGCACCCACGAGAGGTGCTGATTCGACTCGACTGTTCACAAGTAAATGTATTTTACCTGTATGAGTCATGCAAGTAGTTGCAGCGTGCCTGGTGAGCGGTGTATCCCTAACACTTCAAAGAGAGAGAGAGAGAGAGAGAAACAGGAACGGGAAAGATAATAATAATGTTATTGGCTTTACGTCCCTTTTAACTAATACGGCTACGACGCGCCGGGGTGCCGGAGTTTTGCCGCGAAGGGGATCTTTAACATGTATACATTTCAAGCCATACATAAACAAAATTGTTAAATTGTAGCTCAGCAGTCGGTCAACACGATTGTACCCAATGAATGGGCGGGCTACAAGATATAAATATGTAAACACACTCCTGGAAAATTGACATGAATTGGAGGAGACGCAAGGAAAGCTTGCCGAAGAATGCTGCGCAGATCTTCGACCATGTTCGGGTGTGCTCGGTAATGGCATACAACGCTCCTCCCACTTCGCGGCAGTAGCTCGCTAGCAGCTGTTCTGAACGGATCGTCTGCCCAGGTTTGGCAGGCTGTAGACCGCGTCTCGGAGCGAGCCGCGTTGTTGAAGAATGGAGTGAGCAGTGAGCCCGGCAATCAGCATTCGGGGGACACACAGGAGCCCCGCAATGAGCATTAAAATACGCCGATTGATATTGGTCTCTGCGCATCGTTGAGTTTCGGCAAGCTTTTCTTGCGTCTGCTCTAATTAGAATAATTAGATTACCTGTGATAACCTAATTAATACATGTATTTTTTCCAGGAGTCATCATCATCATCTTCATTTCCCCTTTTCCAGTTGACACTGGGTAAGAGCAAATATGGTTCCTCTCCACTTTGTTATGTCGTTCCACCATTCCTATTCCGACACAGTGTTCCAATCTAGGTTCCGTTTTCTAATACTATTCTCCACCGAGTCCATCCAACGCATTCTTGGTCTTCCTAGTCCTCTCTTCCCTGCCATCCGACGTTCCAGTGCTCGTCTTGGTAGCCTTACTTCATTCATCCGTTTGACATGTCCAAAACATCTCAATCTGTTTTGCTCCAGTTTGTCATTTAGTTTCTGTACTCCCAGTTCTTTCCGTAAATCTTCATTTCTCACTCTGTCCCTTCTCGTTTTCTGGACCATACTTCTCAGGAATCTCATCTCAGCCGCTTGTACTCCGCTCTCATCCGTCTTAGTCATTGTCCAAGTTTCTGCTGCATATGTCATTATAGGAACATAATATGCTTTGTACATAACTTCTTTAGCCTTAATTGGTATATCCTTGTTCCATACTAGTCCCCGTACCTGTTGGTAGAAAGCACTCCCGAGTTATATTCTTCTTTCCATGAGTGTCGTTACATATTTATATCTTGTACCCCGCCCATTTATAGGGCACAATCGTGAGGAGCTACAAATTAATCATCTTTAACGTGCCAGTAAATCTACTGACACGGCTCCCTTGCATTTACGCACCCTCAAATGCCAACTGCCTGCACCAGGATTTGATCCTGCATCCTTGGGAACAGCAGAAAAGGAAAGAGAGAAAGAAGCATGCTAGTTGCATTATTATTATTATTATTATTATTATTATTATTATTATTGAAAATCCACATCCTGCTTCCAGTCGACCGACCGGGTCAGGGATGGAATGAACGAAGCCCCCATCTAGCGGCGAGGATATGCACTGTGCCGGCTGCCGAAGCCTGTCGCACTCCTCTGAGGCAATGATTAAATGAATGACAGATTAAATTAAATGATAGTGGAGAGTGTTGATGGAATTACATTTTGACAGGGAAAACCGGAGTACCCGGCGAAAAACCTGTCTGCCTCCGTATTGTCCAGCATAGATCTCACATGGAGTGACCGGGATTTGAACCACGGACCCAGCGGTGAGAGCCTGGCGTGCTGCCACCTAAGCCACGGAGACTCTATTATTATTATTATTATTATTATATTAGCGGCTTCGGTGGCGTAGTCGGTAGCATGCTGAACTGCTGTCCCAAGATAGCGGGTTCAAACCCGGCCGAAGTCGTCGGATTTTTTAAGAGCGTTAAAAATCCTTCAGTATGCCTTCCTTCGGAGGGGAAGTAAAGCCGGCGGTCCCATGTCATAGATTTATGGCATGTAAAAGATCCTTTCACAGACTAAACTTGTGTAAAGCAAAATTTGTTAGGTTAGATTTCGTCAGAACGCTCTATCAAAGTTCCAACGTTCACCACTAGGTATCATTGACATCTGGTGGCAAAAGTTGGAACTACTTGAAATTGAACGGAACTTGTAGCTCACCCTTTAGGGTATCCGCTAGAAGCAGCTACAGACTCAGGCGAGCCGAACATGTCCTCGGACACTCCCGGCACTAAAAGCCATACGATAAGTAAATAAATAATTATTATATTCAACTTAATGGTGCTCAGGTACTTGGCACAGCATGAAAGTGGTGCCCACAGACTCCAAAAGGTTGAGAACGCCTGATTTAGGGGCTCTGCGGTGGTTATGTAGCCCCATGTACTTGGGTGTGCGCGGACAATTGTATATTGTGATTGTTGTAAATGTGTGTATAAATTATACTAGATGCAGTAGGCCTACCTGTTGTTGCCGGGTCAGTTGTGGTATATTTGCGGAGAATATGTCAGCCGCCGTTTAAGACGATAGAAATACACAAGTTCCTCTCTTAAAAATCATCGCCTTATAAATAAAATAAAAATAAAATATTGGGAATGGAAGGACTCCAAGGAAGGCAATATAAGAAAACAGGCTCAAAATGGTCGGAAGAGAGAAAGAAGACACAGCGAAAAGATGAAGGAGCACTGGAGGAAGACGAAAGAACAACAAAGATCTAAACATTGAAATTGGTTCGTGGTCCTCAGAAGACCCTAACAGAGAAAGAAAGAAAGAAAACCAGATAAGAATTGCCAATATAAATCACTGTGTTGTAGAAGAATAAATATTAACAGATAAAATTATGTATAAACCAACACATATAAGCATTATATCTCTGAACATGGCATATACAGTGATACCTCTCTAAAAGACCACCCCTCTTAAAGACCCGATTTTTCTTGGAACCGATTTTAAACCTCATAAGGTCAATGTATTTGTTACCTCTATTTAAGGACCACCCCTCTCCCCGACCAAAGACCAGGCATTTTGTCAGTCTGACCTCTTTCAAAAGACCAATAATTATCGTGTGCCTTGACATTGGAGATGGTGATGTAAACAATGGTTCTGTTGGCTCAGAACTGCATACAATGTCACTAGAAAAGGTGTTATGAAACGTATAAAAAATATATAAAAAAACAACGGCTTTCCTAAAAGATTCTTCGAACCTAGAACAAATTAATGGACTTTCGAACTCACTCAGAGATATTCTAGAAAGCGGAATTGTTAAAAAGAAGATGCGCTAATCTGAAACAGAGATCAATTCGTGACTTCTTTAAATGACAGAGCTCAGAAAATAACTAATTGTAATTAATTTGTACTAAATGTGAACCAATGCAGATAAATTGTATTCAAGTATGTGTTCCAACTGTACTTTATTAATAATGCAGTATACAACTATTTGTAATGCCTACCCCTATTAAGAGACACCCCTCTAAAAGACCAGTTTTCCATGCGACCGTCACTGGTCCTTTAATAGAGGTTTCACTGTACTTTCAAAATTTCACATGCAAAAGTTCACTCACGGAGACTCAAAATCAAACGTTAAAATACTCGTAAAATTAAATCAAAAATATTTATCACAACGGTGAAACTTTAAATCGGTTTATTATATCAAAAAATTATAACTTTTAAGAGAATGGCAGATACGTTATTAATGCAGGCAATGGTCATTTCTTTTATTTTCAGGGAAAGGATTTTGGAAGGAAATGGCCGTGGACATATTGAAAGGAACCGTCCCGGCATTTTCCCGGTGGGGAAAATGGGCAACCACGAAAACCATTTTCTGCACGGCTGAGGTGGGAATCGAACTCACGCTCTCCCTATGTTAGCAAGGCACGATGTAGCGCGTTAGTGGCTGGTTAATAACAAAATTGTTAAATCATAACCATCTCCCTTATTATGCATCATCATTTTCTCCGCATAGTATAAAAGTAAGTCCCCGATTCTTGGATGTAACGGGTAATCTCGGGAACCACTGGATGGATTTTGATGCGGATTTCACCATTCTGTGAAGGATTTCTTGAGGAAGGTTTGTGCAGAAAAACAATTTATGACCAACATTCATTTATGACCAAAGGAAGCCGAGCAGTAACCATTTCAGTGAATCGAGTCGGAGAAAAACCCGTCCGTACGCCTTCTAAGTTTGGGTGATAATGAAAGATGAGATGAGAATGAAAACTATAACTAATACTAACTACAAACTTACATACTAGAATAACAAATGGTAAACAAATAAAGGACAGGAAGAAAAGCAATGCCCTCAACCCTCGAAGAATAAGGATTGAGGGACTTGGAAGGAAGGAGAGCCATGAAAGGCAGATAGGAAAGGGAAAGAGGAGAGGGCCCACCCCAAAGTCAGAGGAAAAGGGGGACAAATCGGACCCAGCTCAGGAATCCCTCGGGGTCGCCAACTACCAAACTCACCAGCCGTGAGCCCTTGAGGGTGTAGCACTATCCAGGGTGCACCAGAAGTGGTGGGGCTACATACACCTTGCCTCCTTGAAGGCCTTGAGCGGAAAGCAGGAGATAACATGAAAATAAAAAGGTGACCCAACACAGGAGGAGGGTATCTGGAAAGATGAGACAAGGGCCAATTAAGGCGGGAAAGTGAAAGACTCCCTAGGCCTCGGATACCCTAATACCGTCGGGGTCGGAAGAGAACAGGAGTTGCCCAAGAGAAGTCGACAGGAAAGAAGACTGAGAGGAGCCCGACACATGTAAGTGGAAACAATGCCAGACACAGCTGGGGTCCCATGGTCGCCAACCCACGTCCCACTAGATGTGTGTAAGAATTGTTCAGCATGAAAAGTTCTAAAAAAAAAAAAAAACGTCCGCGACAGCGTATCTCTATCTTTAATACATCTCCCAGTAAGTGTTTTTACGCTTTCGTTTCTTCCAACAACCTCCATTCAATTACTAGCTTCCTAGCTAGCAAGGAAGCCTATCGCGCCAACTTAGGCCAGCATCAAGCTGTCGAGTCAAGACTTCAGAGAAGATTATGTGTGTTTTGAGTTTGGCTGTTCACCTCAATATTTCTGAATTGCGTCTGGGACCTGCCGTCCGAGCGTCTTTTAAGCTTACGCTGGGGGGTAATCGGTTCCAAGATAACGGGCGAAGCCGGGGCGGGTTGCTAGTATTATATACATTGTAAGTCGCACAGTCTTGGGCCGAATTCGTGTTGACCGACTGAAGAGTTACAAATAACTATATAGGCGACACTGAAGGAATGGCTTCAAAACTTTACATTTTACCATTCAAAGAAAATAGTAGAGATGAGTTAACCATCTAGACAGCGTTATCTCCCTTCCCCTTTCACCTCACCGTACAGGGAAGTGTGGGATGACTACAGGGTTGTGAGAGTTGTGTTCAGCCCTACCCACATCATACATATTGCTACGTGCTACCCCTAGTAGCAAGTTCGTTAATTGGATTACAGTGGGTAAAAGCACAACACAATTGGTCCTTTAACGAAATATTAGCTTTATTGCAGGTCAGAAAGTTACACCACACAATAAGCAGATGGAAACAATTAGCTGTCATTCTTCGTGTTTGCTCCCTTATGGAGGACACTCACCCTTTCACTTCCTTATTCAGTTAATCCTTCACTAATTAGGTAGACCCGTGTCCTGCTACAGTCTGTCACTCACTGTTCCTGAATACCGTACTACACACTGTTTCGCAATTCACACGTCACCGTAACACCTCTATCGCACTGGTAAGAACACACTCGCACGGCACTTCGCCTCAATACTTCTGTCGCACAGTCAAACACACACTCCTCAAAAACACAGTCCATCCCTCGCTGGCCAGGTCGCTCTTATATAGCGGGGCTGATGACCCAATAGATGTTTCTAGAGTAGACCAGGGTTCACACCTTCTCGAGATTTCCGATACTAGGCGGGCCACGAACCTTCGAGACAGGGGTCTTTTGTCCTCGCTGCTCGTTGCGTAAACTGCTGGGTGACACACACTCCAGGGGTAGCCTGGGGCGAGCTGGAGTTATATGCGAGGCAGCGAAGCAACCCAGCGCTCCTAACAATATGTATCAGGCGGTCATATGACCCTTACCCACCGGGAATCGAACCCAGACTTCAAGAGTGACAGCTAAGAATGCCAGCCACTGAGCCATGCATTGAACGTATAGTTCTTTGAGTAATTGTTAATTCATTTTAGGGGCTTGGGACTTCTTGGTCATGAGTCTCATATAATAGGATGTGTGTGTGTGTCGAACTTGTCTGGTAACATGTGATGACTGTAATAGTGTGTGAAACTATATTAGGGACAAGGATGAGGTAGGTGCACCGAGACTTCAAGTTAAGTACTATCCCGACATTTGCCAGGTGGGAGTGTGGAAAAGCCGCACTCAGGATAGATGCTGTCAGCGCCGGGATTCGAACATCCAATCTCCGGAGCTGCTTCAGCTACCCTCACGGCCGTGGGAACTGTGGTCGAGTCCCGGTATCTGTAGAAATGTCTAATTGTTCCTGCTTCACATCGGCGACGCAAAGTTTGGTTGGTTGGTTGGTTCCTCAGTTTAGGGGCTGCGACAACGCGGTCATGTAGCCCTGTGTACTTTGGGTGTATATGTAGAATCTGTCTGATAACCGGTGTTAATTGTGATGACTGTATTAGTGTGTGTTTCTGTCTCTTAATTCAAGTAAAGACAGCAGACTTTGAATTTTTCAAGTAGTTCCTACTTTTGCCGCCAATCGCCACCGTCAACAACTACTAGTTCAGAACTTGGCTATTAGACGCCACCGCATTCGGCTCCTGGCGACGAACGTAGGAACCTGAGCGTTGTTTACATTTTAACCTAATTTAGCTTCACACAGGTGTAATTAGTGGAAGGTTCTTTAACATGCCATAAATCTATGACATGGGACCACCGGCTTTACTTCCCCTCCGAAGGAAGGCATACTGAGGGATTTTTAACGCTCTTAAAAATCCGACGACTTCGGCCGGGTTTTAGAAACCCCTGATTTAAGGTAATAGGATATCGTTGTCATTTGCCCTATGTCTGAGCAGAAATAGTATAATAACCTGTAGTATTAGGTATGAAACGGTTATGATTAGTGTCTGAGATTGAAAAAGGTAACCCGAGACTGGAATTAAGGTACTAGCCTGGGATCACAGTGGAAAAACGGGGGAGGGGTGATACCAGTCAGGATGGCCTATGTCAGCGCTGGGACTCGAACGCCAGTTCAGTCGAGGAGCGTGCTACTCTGGAGGGTATGAGCATGCTTGTTTGCTCAGCCACACAATGATAAGATAGCTCTATCTACTTCCTATTTCACTAACATCACAGAGCAAACATACTAATTATTCGTGCTCGCTGGTAAGTGCGAGTGCAGGCACAGACTTGACGATAACTACCATTAGACATACAGTAAGTTAATTGATTCTTCTCATTAAACACGTTCAATTAGAGATGAGTCACATAACCATCTGGACAGATGAACAGCGTTACAACCTCCCCCCCTTCCGCCTCGATGTACAAGGAAAAGAGAAACGTTAGCCAACTCCTATGAAAATTAGAACAGACCTAAAGGGTTGTTGCTGTTGTTGTTGATGATTATTTAGGGACTTTGCGACATCGTGGTCATGTATGTAGGGACACACTACTGTGGGTAAACAAAATATAGATATATAGGCCTACTGAATTGTGCGAATATAATAATAATGGTATTGGCTTTACACCCCTTTTAACAACTGTGGCTTTTTAATGACCCCGTGATGCCGAAAGTTTTGCCCCGAAGGAGATCTTTAACGTGCCAGTAAATCTACTGACATGGCTCCCTCGCATTTTGTCACCCTAAAATGCCAACTGGCTGCGCCTGGATTCGATCCTGCAACCGAGGGGGACAGCAGGCGAGAACGTTACTGCTGAGCCACGCAACCAGTCAAATTGTGAGAATCACAACTCACCTGGAAGACATTAAATTATAGCCATGGTTGTAACGTGATTATTATTATTATTATTATTATTATTATTATTATTATTATTATTATTATTTTACATCGTTAAGGCAACTACACACGTCCCGACACGTCTCCCCTACCCAACCAAACAAGGGGGATGGAGCTACCACCACCAGTCCAGTTTAGAAAAAGCGCTTGTGGTGCTAAAGTGTTCATAAAATGGCTCCGTATTTAACACGAAATCAAAAGATAGGTGTAGCTTTGTGCGCAGTTATTATTTCAGATGATGAACGAAGAAAGAAAAGAAGAGTGCGGTCCAAGACTTGGTTGCAGAAGAGGAAATTACTTATCTTCCGCGCTTCTCATCTGTAAGAGGCTCGCATGTTTTCCATTTTTCGTTTTATAACTCCCACTGTAGCAAGAGGTGTTATTTTTAAAATACATTTCCAGCTGTAAACTTTAGCATTCATTTCTATTGTCTCTGTTGGAATAACTCTCTTCTTCGCCACACCGGCACTCCCTCCATTCGAGGAACTCTACCATAGTCACTTTTTTTCGCGTCCATGTTCGTCAAATGGTAATCGACAAATGAGTCTGAAGGGTCGATTGGGTAATGAAGTAGGGGTTACTGCACTACACACGTTCCGACCCGACAGAGATAATGGTGGGGTTTATGGCGGTTGGATGGTTTTCCCTACACGACCACCCTAATCTAGGGCCTGACAGTTTTCACCACCCGACAAGCCTACACACGATCCGATTGTCGAGTCAACCGCTGTCAGGCCCTAGATTAGGGTGGTCGTGTCAGGACGTGTGTAGGGCCCTTTATGCCCAACTAAAGACCGCGATTGAACCTATTTCACGGATGAACTTTAATTAGCTTTCTTCTCCTAAATCTCTTCTTTCTCTCACTACGATTTTTCTTCCTTTCTGCTGTCCATGTAGTGGTGGCTCTCATTCGTGGGTTTGCAGCAAAGTAATGTTTGTTCACCACCGAATTTACGAATTTCGTCTGTTACCTTGATTTCTTGAAGGTCATTTTCAATTTCTATTATAAGTGGGCCGTTCCTTCTTGACCGGTACATATTACATGCGCAGTAGTGTCTCCACGCACAGTGAGCCTTTATACCTTTCTGATCAATGCAAATAGTGTGTGCAATGTGTCCTCTCTATTGCATTTGCATATTCAGTGGTCTCAGAATTCTACTCGAGCTTTAAGAAGAATTTTCACGCGCTTACGACCGGCCCATCTATACTCACAAGGGAAGTCTCTGAACAGGGGAATCGCGGATCCTGCTGAAACTTAGCAAATATGTTGCTTGAGCCCAACTAGGCAGAACCATGAAGAAAAATCTTTCGGAAATTAACTCCTGCCCTCCGTAGACGGCAATAAGTACAACAATTTTGAACTGTGCGCGCTGGTCAAGCGCGGGTGTGCCTCACGCCTGATTGGTGGCTCAAAAGGTCATGCTCCAAACGACTGCCCTCCCGTACTCGCGCTCACAACCTGCGCTGCGGCGTGGACATTAATGCTGCATCTTTACAATATATTGCACGTCGTGCTTTATTATTAATCATGCAATGTAAGGTATCACAAATACATATCATTACAACACAGAGTAAACTGAACCAATAGTCAAACAAGTGAGTAAGTGACCAAGCTACTTCGCATAGTTCTGACAACAGTGATGTTCGTGGTAATAATGTTGGAAACACAAACTGGTCTTACACCATCCACACCGTATGAAACACGGGCGAGTGCAAGTACTACATTGTATTGCACTGATATCGAAACAATATGGCACAGGGTGTTCAAACCCACCGGGATTGTCGGACAGGTACTGACTTCGACCATGCGTATTGCCACATTGAAGTAAAACGAGGGGACGACAATTGGTGATATGTCAGAGACTGCATTTTCAAGATTGTATTTCTCTGGGCCAAATTGATGTCAAAATTCAACAACCGAACGGTGTTCGAAAATCTACGTATACATCCGTATCAGCCGTATACATCCAATGGTTGACAATAGGCTGTGGCTCCAGGAGGTATCATCATCAGTCGTATGCGCTCTTAACTTTCTAACGATTTATGTCCAGAAAAGGAATCCAGAAGGAGTGCCGCATTGCCGGACGGTACATGCTGTTTGAAAACATTGTGAAACCAATTCTTCAATTGTGCGGATCCCATTTTGTCAGATTTTGTAGGAACAACGTAAATATTGTCATGTGCAAACATAGTTTCTTTCACCCTTTTTCCAAACACACCTTTTGGTTCTTTCAGAGTTATGAAGAGAGGTCCTAGTAGCTTGCCGGCTGCTGTTATTGTTGGCATTATTGTATAACTGTGCGTTGTGGCCCCCACTGATTGCACTTTGGAGCAAACCGTTTTCGACCCTTTTATAGCCAGTGTCCTACCCGAACACATCTCCAAATTGAACCCACTTTGATCACTATTACATACGTTTCCAGGGCCGAGAGAATCAAGAACCGATGTAACCTCTTCTACGAATATTTCTGCTGCTGACATAATGTCCATTTCTCGATGGGCATTCTTTGATGTCGTCACAGTTGTTATTTTTCGCGAAATGATATAGCGATCCTTAAAGTGCTGCACCCAGGAATGGCTGGCTTTAAACCCCGTATATTTTATGTCCTGTGCAGCTAGCATAGCCCATTGCTGAATTGTCACGTCATGTATAACTTCATTATTCTGATGGGCAATGTCAAATTGGACTTTTACGACACATGTTATTCTCCTCAATTTGTCGCAGCGGGTGCCTCCCCTTTTCACTTGCTCTGCCCACAAATATAAATCTTTCTTGCTTTTTAAACGGTGAAACTTACTTTTTACCGACGAAAAGGAAAGCGGGCGCCTCTTACCGCTTTTCCAATAATCAACAGCATTTTGTTTGTATTCCGTACCTACAGCTTCATCTGACACTTTCCTGGGTGAGCTATCGGTGGCAGTCCAAATATTATCTTCATCAGAGTTGTTGGTGTTACTGTCATCCGGTAGCTCATGTGTGGCGACAGTAAGAGTAGAATAGGAGTCCACGTTCATAGTGCTGTTCTCTATACAACCAGTTATGATACCTGTAAATATCAATAAGCACAACAAATAAACGCACTTGTTACAAGAGACGAACGCCAGAAAGTCAGATAGGCACAAAACCATCAATAGCCTATAGCCTACCATCCAACTGTCCGTTGAATGCTGAGAGGCCTTTCCATACATTTTCCATATTTTTCCTCCAGACAACATATAACTTTTGCAATGTTAATATTCATCATGCAATACATGGGACACTCTCCGTATACGGATATAAGCGTATGCCGTGTCTGCCGCCTCTCATTCGGTGACAGTACGCCGCGCCGTAGGCCGGGTAGCAACCTCTGACGCAGCCAATGAAGCTCACGCCGCTGGCGCGCCAATTTAAACGTGTAAATCTTCATTTTTCTTCTAGTACAAGGGGAAGTTAATTTCCGAAAGATTTCTCTTCACGGTTCTGCCTATTTGGGCTCACGCAACGTATCTGCAAAGTTACAGCAGGATCTGCGATTCCCCGGTTCAGAGACTTCCCTTGTCAGTTATTCTTGCCTTTTAATGAGGCGGCGTGATTAAATATCCTTGTAGTAAGTCTTTCACTGTCCATTCTTTGAATATATCCCTAACATTTTAAGTGTCTTTTTCTAATAGTGTCGTGATATTTCTCGAAATGTTGGTATTATTATTACCATTATTATTATCGATTTCAAAGTGAGAGGTGTAGATACAGAGGAGGTCGTAGTGTTAACTGCTAATAGGAGATCAGGGAGGTGACTTGTTCGCAGACTGGACTGGACGCGTAAAAGCTAAACAGTCTCAAATGAAAATGTATGCATTTTATTATTATTATTATTATTATTAATAATAATAATAATAATAATCGTTTCGGTCTTCTATGAACCACGATATTTCAACTGCCTTCTCCCTCGTTCTTTCACATTGCCCCAGTGTTCACGCATTTTTCTTCGGTGAGCTTCTTTCGTTCTTCAGTCCACTTCTTGCCAGTATTCAATATGGGTTTAGGCTGAAAACTCTGTATTCCCCCAAGTTTCTTCTTCAAAGAGTCACGTTTCAAGATGCCCTAATGTGATATCCCCAGTTCTTGTAGGTGTTTTTTCACCTCTGTAAACCAGATCACTTTGGTTTTCTTTACCACAAAGTAGGCACAGATTCGATTGGACAATCGTTCGGAGCTCATTCGTGTTAAATGGACATTATTGTTATTGTTATTATTATCATTGTGTGTTAGTAAGCAGGTAGAGAAAATGTCCACGCCACGAGACATTTCGTTGTGTCAATGGTGTTATGAAAGTTGAGTGTCCACGAACACACAACATACAAGATGTTAACATGAATGCTGCTGGATAATAGGCGCGTGTCCATTGATTCATACAACAGCTCATTTAATCCGTGTTCTCCGCGCATTCATTCTCGTGCTGGCACAGGTACAGTCTTGGCCAAAAGATGTGAGGGCAACTGGAGACAAGGCCAGGCCAAGACTACGTTTATCGGTAAACAGTAACTACAGGTAATGTTATTTTGTATTACTACCATTCTATAGGTACAATTTAACTAACTAACTCTGCATACCTCTCATCAAGGAACCGGGTTCAATTCCCCGACAATGCAAGTTAGATTTACGAAGTGATATATCACGTACTGTAATTCGGATTCAACCTACAAATGAAGATCCTGTGGTTAATCATAAGGTTTCAGTCTCAGTAACTTATTTAAGCTGACGCGGACTGCATCGCCATGTTGGTGGTGATGGGGAACAAGAGGTAAGGTTTTATCCTCAGTAACTTATTTAAGGTGACGTGGACCACATCACCATGTTTGTAGTGATGGGGAACAAGAGGTAATGTTTTATCCTTAGTAGGCCTAATTTATTTAAGGTGACGCGGACATCACCATGTTTGTAGTGATGGGGAACAAGAGGTAAGGATTCATTCTCAGTAACTTATTTAAGCTGACGTGGACTACATCACCATGTTTGTAGTGATGAGGAACAGGTGGTAAGGTTCTATCCTCAGTAACTTACTTAAGCTGACGTGGACTACATCACCATGTTTGTAGTGATGGGGAACAAGCGGTAATGTTTTATCCTCAGTAGGCCTAACTTATTTAAGGTGACGCGAACATCACCATGTTTGTAGTGATGGGGAACAAGCGGTAAGGTTTTATCCTCAGCAACTTATTTAAGGTGACGTGGACTACATCACCATATTGGTAGTGATGGGAAACAGGTGTAAGGTTCTATCCTCAGTAACTTATTTAAGCTGACGTGGACTACATCACCATGTTTGTAGTGATGGGGAACAAACGGTAATGTTTTATCCTCAGTAGGCCTAACTTATTTAAGGTGACGCGGACATCACCATGTTTGTAGTGATGAGGAACAGGTGGTAAGGTTCTATCCTCAGTAACTTATTTAAGCTGACGTGGACTACATCACCATGTTTGTAGTGATGAGGAACAGGTGGTAAGGTTCTATCCTCAGTAACTTACTTAAGCTGACGTGGACTACATCACCATGTTTGTAGTGATGAGGAACAGGTGGTAAGGTTCTATCCTCAGTAACTTATTTAAGCTGACGTGGACTACATCACCATGTTTGTAGTGATGGGGAACAAGCGGTAATGTTTTATCCTCAGTAGGCCTAACTTATTTAAGGTGACGCGAACATCACCATGTTTGTAGTGATGGGGAACAAGCGGTAAGGTTTTATCCTCAGCAACTTATTTAAGGTGACGTGGACTACATCACCATATTGGTAGTGATGGGAAACAAGTGGTGAGGTTCTATGCTTAGTAACTTATTTAAGGTGACGCGGACTACATCACAATGCCGGTAGTGATGGGAAACAGATGGTAAGGCTTTACCCTCAGTATTATTCTTGGACTAAATCACCTAGTTGGTAGTGAAGGGCACAAGTAGTAAGTTTACATCCTTATAAAACCGACAGCAGTGACTACGCTCGCTAAAGCGCAGCGTTAGGTCATGGGGCTAAACTCTCTGCTGACTCGGTAGACGCGTGGGTTCGAGCCCCACCGTCGGCCGTCCTTGAAATGGTTTTCCGTGGTTTCCCATTTTCAACTCCAGGCAAATGCTGGGACGGTACCACGGCCGCTTCCTTCCACATCCTTGCCCAGTTTCATTCATCTTCATCCATCTCATCCCGACGCACAGGTCGCCCACGGGTGTCGACTAGAAAGACCTGCACTCGGCCTCTCAGGAGGCCACACGACAAAAAAAATCCTAATAAAAACGTATTTAAGGTGACGTGGGTTGTATCTCACATCCATTCGGGCGTCTACCAAATAACGGAGGCATTGCCAGACGGGGTCTCTACCTCAACTTGATCCATGTGTCAATCGTCGTCAACATCCGTGAAAGCGTGTATCATCATCACTGAAGCCCCCTTGATAGCCACTGTGCCATGAACTGGGGCTATGCAGTGCGATATTTATCAGCAAAATATGCGTCGAGTTGCATTCTGACTAGGTGTCGAACGAGACGAGACCGCCTGATGACGGTCTGTAAGGCTCTCGCCTATATTGCTGAAGGTAGCGGAATCTAACCCCAGATCAAGTGGTTGGAATTTGAGGGTACTTAAATGCGAGAGACCTGTGCCAATACGTACACAGCCATTTGTAGAGCGGCAACCAAACAAAACACGCTGAGGAAGAAAAACACCAACAGTAAGTCATGATTCAAGGATAGAAACACTTGCCACACTGTAATTAGCATGTTGCACAATGTATGCAGTTTACTTGTTCGATGACAGGTGTGCGCTCTTTCTGTTTGCCAAATCTGTCAAAATACGATTGCCGCGGAACTTGGCTGCGCCAGTGTTTGTTGACATAATACGCACTGGAGCCTTGGGAGATGAGCAGGGGGACACAGTGATGACAGAGTACAGTCTGTACATAAGTCAAGCAGCATTACGCGCGCTACTTGTGTTTTATTGGCCAGAAGTTATAGCCTATTGTGAATTGTGAACGGAATAATAATCATATATGTATGTCTACCCATTATTATTCCCGTTTTCCTACGGGGTTGGGGATGAGATGCTATGAAAGGCTTTGTGGTGGATGGTTTTTACGACCAGATGCCCTTCCTGACGCCAACATCATGCGAGGAGTTATTGAGAGATGAAATGAATGGTGGTGTATGAAACTGGGGAAGGATGTGGAAGGAAGTGGCCGTGGTCTGTCCGAAGGTACCGTCCCAGCATTTGCCTGGAGTTGAAAATGGGAAACCACAGAAAACCATTTCAAGGACGGCCGACGGTGGGGCTCGAACACACTTCTATCGAGTCCGTAGAAAGCTTGGCCCCATGGCCTAGCGCTGCGTGTTAGCGAGCGTAGCTACCGTTGTCGGAATAATAATAATAATAATAATAATAATAATAATAATAATAATGAAGAAGAATGCGTGAATACTGGGCCAATGTGAAAGAAAGAGGGAAAAGGCAGTTGAAATAACGTGGTCCATAGACGACCGAAACGATTATATTAATAATAATAATAATAATAATAATGGACTAATTAAGAATGGTGGGTTCCAACAGCACAGCTAAGCTTGTTAGGAACTCATGTCACCACGGGGAGTAAAACGATGAAAGGCTACTGGACGTGAGTTATATCTAACCCACGCGACTGTACCTGTCAAATAGGCAAGCTGACAACATGACAAAAGCAAACAAACAATTGTTTCCACCTGGGCCACCGGAAATCGTATATTGAAAGGCTAATAGTTCTAGTTTCATTTAGGGGCTCGTACATCGTGGTCATCAGACCTTATGCTTGGGTGCGTAGAATCTGTCTGATAACCTGTCTTACTGCGGTGTATATAGTGCGGTAGTAAAGAGTAATTGAGCGGCTTCGGTGTCGTAATTGGTAGCATGCTGAGCTTCTATGCCCAAGATCGCGGGTTCAAACCCGGCCAAAATCGTCGGATTTTTAAGAGCGTTAAAAATCCGTCAGTATGCCTTCCTTCGGAGGTGAAGTAAAGCCGGCGGTCCCATATCATAGATTTATGGCATGAAAATTAACATTCCACTAACTACACTTGTGGAAGCTAAAATTTGTAGGTTAGATTGATAACGCTATATTAGTTCCAAAGTTCGCCACCAGGTGCTGACTGTGATGGCGTTTAGTAGCCACGTCCGCAGCTAGGTGTCGTGGACTGTAGCATATGGTAGCAAAACTAGGTACTACTTGAAAAATTGATCGTCTTTCTACGTGAATCACAGATAAGACACACTAATACAGCCATCACAATTAACACCGGTTATCAGACAGATTCTACACACACCCAAAGTACATGGGGTTACATGACGGCGTTGTCGCAGCCCCTAAACTAAGGAACCAACCAACCAACCAAGAGTAATTGCAATCGATGTTAGATTTGGGAAGGAGCCGACCGTGGCTTTACGTTAGGAACCATCCCGACATTTGCCTGTAGAGCAGGGATGGGGGGGGGGGGGGGGGGGGGGGAGAGAGAACTCGCCCCGTACACGTTAAGTCTCTCGCCACGCCCGCGAGAGTGAGCTTGCAGCTAGTTCGGGCATCGTAAAAATAGTCAGGAAGTGCGAAAACTCGCGAGCTACTACTTATCAGTCACCGATGGAACAACACAGTGTTGACATTTCTGTTTACAATTCCTCGTGTACGTGTGTGTGGGGAAGTGGAATCTGTCTGATAACCTGTGCTATTGTGATGGCTGTGTTGGTGGGTGTATTTGTGACTACGATTGGTGAAAGATGTGGCCGTGGACTTTATTTAGGTACCGTTCTGGGATTTTCCAACAGTAGAAGTGGGAATCGAACCTACCTACTAGCCCTCGGACCCGAATTGAATTTCTTGGCAGAGTCGGGAATCAAACTTGGACCTTAGCGATCAGAGCCAAAAATGCTAGTCACTGCGCAACGAAGTGGTCCTCTGTTACTGTACGTTAGTATAGTCCCATGTCATAGATTTATGGCAACTGAAAGAACCTTCCACTAATTAAATTAGTGTGAAGCAAAATTTGCAGGTTAGATTTCGTTGAAACGCTCTATCAAAGTTTCAACGTTCACCACTAGGTGTCAGTGACACCTGGTAGCGAAAGTTGGAACTACTTGAAATTGAACGGTACTTGTAGCTCACCCCATGGGTGTCCGCATTGAAGCAGCTACAGCTTCTGGCGAGCCGAACATGTCCTCGAACACTCCTGGCACTAAAAGCCACACGATACATAAATAAATAAATAAATAAATAAATGGTATAGAATATCTTCTTCATTTATGTTTTACTAATAGCAGGGATTTTAGCAAACCTTCCTTAATTGTTATGGCATATAAAACAAATTAATTGTAATCATAAAGTTGTATTTTGAATTAATAAAACATTTTTGCGAATTTTACGATTGTTACCAAAGTGTTTTCTTGAATTTTAAATCAAAAGCACGAATTCTTTCAATTATTTTCAGGATGAATGAAGACCTCTGATTAGAAGTAACACAGACCCAATTCGTAGTCACCTTTCAGCCACCCATACGAGACAAGTGACAGGACGAATGTTTTTGGTACAGACGTAACTTCTTTCTACGCGCAGAATCTCATCGATCAGTGAGTAACGAGAGCGATTCCCTAAAACCGACACTAGATAGCAGGAAATACACTGCGTAGTGTGCCATCTCTCGGCAGCGTTTCGCACTGTATTGTGAGCGCCTTCTCCGCAAGGAGCGCTGAAAGTCGACAGAAGAGCGCGACATCTACCGGGATGTGTGTGATATTATCAACACAGCGTATCCATGACGACAGATGACCACCAAGCTGCGCTGGGCGTGTAACGCCACCCAGACCCAGTGCAATCAAAATATACATTTCGTGTTATATTCATTGTGACATCGCAGTTGGTTGCTTCCTTCCAACTCCTTGCATAGTTTCATTTTCTCTGTCTCTCTCATTAAGGAGGGCCTTTTCAAAACATATGTACCCATCTCATCTCCGCTCAACCGACAGTAGTGGCTACGCTGGCTAAAGTGCAGTGTTAGGTCATGGGGCCAAGCTCTCTGCTGACTCGGTAGACGCGTGGGTTCGAGCCCCACCGTCGGCCGTCCTTGAAATGGTTTTCCGTGGTTTCCCCATTTTCAACACCAGGCAAATGCTGGGACGGTACCTTCTGACAGGCCACGGCCGCTTCCTTCCACATCCTTCTCCCATTGCATTCACCTTAATCAATTCAATCTCTCATCCCGACGCGCAGGTCGCCCACGGGCGTCGAATAGAAAGACCTGCACTAGGTCTCTGAGGAGACCACACGAAAAAAAAAAAAAAACTCCGCTCAGACCCCTTTAGAAATCATTAATAGTACTGTTAAAAAAGATGATATTGAAATTATCTCTATTATCAAATTAATAGTAGATACGTTTGAAATGAAATGAAATGAAATGTAAAGTTGGGTTGGTTAGTTCCTCAGTGTACAATCTGTCTGATAACCGGTGTTAATTGTGAAGGCTGTAGTAGAGTGTGTTTTCTGTAATTCAGGTAAGAACTGTAGACGATTTCAAGTAGTTCCTACTTTTGCTACCAAATGCTACCGTCATCGACACCTAGCTGTGAACTTAGCTATTAGATGCCACCGCAACCGGCACCTGGTGGCGAACGTTGAAACTTAATAGAGCGTTAATGAAATTTAACTTCACAAAAATGTAGTTAGTGGAAGGTTCTTTTATATGCCATAAATCTCGTATGTCATGGGCCCGCCGGCTTTACTCCCCCTCCGATGGAAGGCAAACGACTTCGGCCAGGTTTGAACCCATGATCTTGGGCATAGAAGCTCAGCGTGCCACCAACTACGCCACCAAAGGCGCCAAAATGAAAAGTTAAACAGAAATATAAACGGTCACATCATCAATTTGAAAAAAAAAAAAAAAAAAGGTAGTTATTCTTTGGGCACATCTTCAGAATGTCCGATGATCGACTGACGGAAAAAAAATCGGAAATTTCAATTGGTTTTTAATTTATTTTAGATGCTTGGGACATTTGGTCATCAGCTCCATATGTGTTGAACTTTTCTGATAACCTGTATTTATGTGATGATTGTAGTAGTGGGTGTAGCAGTACTAGGGGTAGGGATGAGGTAGGCGCCCCGGGCACGAAGTAAGGTGCTATTCCGGCTCTAGGCCACCGCGGCCGGTAATAATAATAATAATAATAATAATAATAATAATACAGTACAGAAGTTAGGGCAGCCCCCAAGGAAAAGGAAACACAGATGGTGGAACACAACCTGTGATAAAGCAATTGAAGACAGAATTAAAGCCTGGAATAAATGGAACGGACATCAGACAACTGAACGATGGGAATTATTCCTTAAGATCCAGAAATCAACAGCTAAGATCATCCGCAGGGAGAAGCGGACATACGACAGGAATAAACTCATAGAGATAGAACAGGATTTCCTAAAAAACAACACCAGAAGTTTCTATAAGACATTCCGTGAGAGTCT
Organism: Meconema thalassinum; assembly: GCA_946902985.2. Classification (NCBI taxonomy): domain Eukaryota; kingdom Metazoa; phylum Arthropoda; class Insecta; order Orthoptera; family Tettigoniidae; genus Meconema; species Meconema thalassinum. The sequence goes on along the minus strand of OX336394.1, from coordinate 379,611,597 downwards.
GTCTAGTTATCAACCACCTAGCATATGTTTCAGTAGACCAGATGGCTCACTAGAAACAAACACCAAGGAAAACTGCAAGATCTTAGCAGATTACTTCCAGGACCTACTCAACTGTGACCCACCGAAAGAAAAAATGCACTTTGAAAAGCCTGCACCGAATCCAGATTCACATCCACCGACAATGGAAGAAACAGCTGAAATCATTCAATCTCTTAAAAACAACAAAGCACCGGGAGAAGACGGTATTACCGCTGAAATGTTGAAACTCGGTGGGGAAGAGGTCACCAGAAGAATCCACGCAATTTTAAAAGCAATTTGGGAAACAGAAGTGATCCCACAGGACTGGAAGTGCGCGTTAATACATCCATTGCACAAGAGAGGTAACAAAACTGATCCAAACAACTATAGAGGTCTATCCCTATTATCTGTGGCCTATAAAATCCTATCTAAAGCTCTTCTGAACAGACTAGAGAAACAAACAGACCATTTGATTGGTGAATATCAAGCGGGTTTTAGAAAAGAGCGTTCATGTGCTGAACAGATATGGAATCTGAAGATGATTTTGAAGATCCGCAGATCCAACCCCACAATTGTCACCTTTGTGGACCTAAAGAAAGCATATGATTCTGTGGACAGGCAGACCCTGTTTGAGACGCTAGAAGAACTTCAAGTGGACAGGAAGACCAGAGAACTGATTTGTCAGACTCTCACCAATACAACATCGAAGGTGAAGTTTCTTGGGGAAATTTCTGACTCTTTTGAAGTACGAACAGGTGTTCGCCAAGGAGACGGACTTTCACCCCTTCTATTTAACCTGGTTCTAGATAAAGTCATCAGAGAGTGGGAAAAGAACATCAAAGGCGTTAGCATAGGAACTGCTGGAAACAAAATCAATGTGAAATGCTTGGCTTTCGCAGATGACCTAGCAATTATCACTAGGAACAAAGAAGAAACTAAGCATGCTATTGAGACATTATACAGAATAGCATCACAAGCAGGCCTTCAAATATCATTTGAAAAAAACAAGTACATGAAGAATTTTCAGCAAAAGAAGAAGAAAGAAAAAATAGAAACAGCGTATGGAGCAATTTCACAAGTAGAATTTTTTAAATACCTTGGAGAAATAATTCTTCCTTCAGGATTGGACAGTTTGGCTAACACAGAAAGAGCCTCAAAACTTCATAGAGCATTCAGACTAACATGGGATCACTATAATAAAAGAGTAATGTCACATAATGCAAAACTGAAACACTACAAAACAGTTGTACTACCGGAAGCTCTATATGCTTCAGAAACCATAGCTTTAGGAGGTCATTCTAAAATTGCAAATATAGAAAAGCAAGAACGTAAAATTCTTAGAAAAATATTCGGCCCCACACAAGAAAACGGAATTTGGATTAAAAGACGAAATTCAGACCTATACCGTCACACAGATAGTTTCAGCAACACGGTACGAAAAAGACGTTTAACATTTTATGGACACCTCTTCAGGATGGACGATTATAGACTTACAAAAAGGTTATTCAATGTAATAAATTCTCAGAAATCAAGGATAGCCTGGCTGGATGAATCAAGAGAGGACCTGCAAGAGTTGAACATCGGAGAAAATATTCTGAGAAACCGCAAAGTCTTCAGGATCGCAGTAACAAAGCACAAGTTTAGGGTGAAAACTAGTGGACAGAAGAACGGAAGAAGCAGCACAGTGACTTCATGAAGAGATTTTGGGAAGATAGGAAGGCGAATATCATCAAGCCGAAAAACAAGTTCAAGCGCGCTCTATAATGGGCAAAACGCAAAAAGAAGAAGAATACAGTACAGTCCCACCAATCCAAACCCCGCTAATTCGAAAATCCACTTAATCTAAACAGGGTTGGGAAAAAATATCTACCAAATTTGTTTTGATTTTTAAAACAGGAAAACATCAAGATTAAGATTAAACTAGTTTCTCCAAGTAAAAACGTATATTTATTAGCACAGGAAAAAAAAAATGAAATAAATGCTACAGGAAAACGAAAGTTTGATGCTTTTTAGTTGGTCAACACGATTGTATCCAAATAGATTATTCCCAATCCAGAAAAAAAAAAAAAACAACAACAACATGAGATTACTGATTTACTGAAAAGCATCAAACTTTCGTTTACTAAGGCAACTGTTAGGTTCACTTCTTAATAAATCACATAGACTCCTCTAGAATGCATATTTTATTATTTGTTGTGGAAAGATTCACAAGACACACACCATATTGTTTTTGACACTGAACTCCACTGATCTCAAAGACTATGTCAAAGATACTGCACTACACTCTTGTGCTTACTGCCAACACAACATTCTCCCACCTTGAGTTGTGGAAACAACTCAACAAAACAATAAAATAACATAACACATATATTTTCACAAAATAAATGAACACAGAAATAAATAAGTCACTCAAAATATCTCTTTGGTTTAACCACCACTCTCCCACTACTGGTTTTGATGAGATCAGAAGTATTAGTAGATGGTTTAACCGTTTTTGGATTTTTCTCCTTCTTCTCATTTTCATTCCGCTCAACTTGCAGTCTTAAAGCATGATCTTCTCCAGATGTCACTTCAAGTGGATACACCCTCTGTACTGGCCTGAGTAGCTCTCCTTTTGTAGTCACCAAGCGAACAACTCTCACGACACCACCTTTGCCAGGGATGACCTCCGTCACTCTTGCCAGCGGCCAGTCTAGTCTCTTCGTGTTGTCACTGGCTACCAGTACTACTTCACCTACGCAGGGTTTGTGCTGACTTTTCCTAATGTGGTTCTTCTGTATTAGCTGTCCAAGATATTCATTCCTGAATCTTACCCTTAATGTTTCCTTTACTTTCTGTCTGTACCTGAATCTTCTGTCAAGTTTTATGTCCTCTATCATGTCGATATCGGGCATTCCAATCTCCTTGACTTCCTGTAGGAACATTGCAGGGGTGATAGCCATCAAGTCTTCTCCATCATTGGACAGGTAAGTAAGTGGTCGTGAATTCATGACAGCTTCAATGTCACACAGAACAGTCATCATTTCTTGGTACGACAGACATGACTTTCCCAGAACTTTCCTGAGCATTTGTTTGAGGACACCAATCAGCCTCTCCCACCATCCTCCCCACCATGCTGCAGTGGGAGGATTGAATTTCCATTTTATTTGGTGTACAGAACTATATTCAGCAATTTTATCCCACTGAATTGTCTCCAACATATTGCAGGTGCCTTGAAAGTTTGTCCCATTGTCACTATAGACAATCATTGGCCTTCCACGTCTGGACACGAAGCGCCGAAAAGCTTCGAGGAATGTTGCAGTAGCCAAAGATGTTACTAGCTCCAGGTGTACTGCACGAAAAACCGCACACGTGAACAGACAGACCCAGGCTTTCTCTCCACCTTTCAAAATCAGAGGCCCGGCAATGTCGACCCCTGTTATTTCAAAAATTGAGGCTTCTCTTACTCTGTCTATGGGGAGATGAGTTTGTTCTGTTTCAAGATGTTTTCCATGGTACCTTCTGCAGACAACACACGTCTTAATTGCACCCTTCACCGTTCTCCTTCCTCCAAGGATCCAATATTTCTGTCTGAGCCCGCTGAGCAGAATCTGGGTTCCAGCATGACATAAGTCTTTGTGCTTCTCCCTAATGAGAGCGTGAACTGTTGTATGCTTCGCAGGAAGGATAGCAGGACAACGGAAAGCATAATCATCTTTGCGCGATATAATTTTTGTTTTCAGTCTCATCACTCCCTCATCATCCATGAAAACACATAGTGAGTTGAATCTTTCATCCTTTTCACCAACAAAACACTCCTTTTGTATGAACTTCATCACGACTTTTTCTGCTTCTGTGGTTTCTTCAATGGATAGTTCGGTAGTTCTTCTATTATTTTTCTGTCGACAATTATACAGAAACCTCAAGATCCATCCTATCATACGAACTGTTCTACGGAAACTTGAGAAATAGTCAAGGTGCCATTCATGGGTATTGGACTTGTCTTCTAACACCGTCATAGTGTTGACTTTCTTTTTTCTTTCTTGGAAGACTTCATCATCGTTTGTTGAAATTTCGGGGCTAGGCCATTGTGTAGTGGATTGTTTTAGCCATTTTGGCCCTTCCCACCATCTCTGTTGAAGTAACTGTTTTGTGCTACATCCCCTTGATGCCAGGTCAGCCGGATTCAAGGTTCCTGGAACATGCCGCCACTGTTCTATTCTGGACAGTCTTCGAATTTCTTGCACTCTGTTCCACACGAAGGTCCCCCAAGGTTCGTCTAACTTGATCCAGGACAACACAGTCGACGAGTCACTCCAATAATAAGTAACGATTTCTTTTGCAGTTAATGTTGGCAGTACTGACGTCACTAGTCGAACCCCTATTGTAGCTGCTAATAATTCCAGGCGTGGTATGGTGATACTCTTCTTGGGTGCCACTCTTGTCTTGGCTTGTACAAATCGTAGCTCTATATTTTCAACCCTCTGTATTCGCAAGAATATAACTGCAGCATACGCAGTTTGACTGGCGTCGCAGAACACGTGAATAGATATATCTTCAACCGACTGGACACTACCGATCAAACATCTAGGAATCTTAATCTCAGACAGCTGAGGTAGTTCTGCCAACCACTTCATGAATCTTCTCTTAGTTGTTTCGTCTACTCTGGTGTCCCAACCCAAGTCAGTGGCCCATAGTTCTTGCAAGATTAATTTTGGACAGAGAAATACTGGACATGAGAAGCCAATAGGGTCAAACACCTTATGTGCAGCACCTAGTATAGCTCTTTTAGTGATTACATCATATTTGAAATCGTTAACATGAGTTAGATTCAGTTCAATGGTATCTTTTCCTTTATTCCAAATGAGCCCTAGCACATGAGTAAGATTTTCAGCTGTACCATCCTGAGAATACTCCCACCCTCGGAGATTGAAAGATGCCTTATCCATTATTATGCTTGCCTCTCGCATGAATGCATGAAGGTCATTTCTGTTGTTAACACTAATAGCACAGTTATCCACATAAAAACATTCTTCCAATCTTTCTATTGTTGAAGTTGAGTAGGAACTATTATCGACTGTTTGTCTCTTCAACTCGTTCAAGTGGAGTTTGATGGTTGCCGACAATAGGAACGGAGAACATGCAAGTCCAAAGACAACTCTATTGTGACGGAACACTTCTACCTTCCCTGTACTTTCCTCCTCCCACCAAAGGAATCTCAGAAAATCACGGTCTCTAGGATTGACACTTATTTGAAGAAATGCTTTTTCTACATCGGCCGTCACACCGATCTCATTTTCTCTGAACTTCAGTAGCGAACTAGGGATCAACTCTATGAAGTTAGGCCCTTTTTCAATACATTCGTTCAGAGATGGAGCGTTTCTCTGCTTCGCCGAGGCATCAAAAACAGGCCTGATCTTGGTGGTGCTGTTTTCTTTGAAGACAGGTCGGTGAGGTAGATAATGTCCACTATTCTTCAGTTCTTCTTCAGGTACCCTCTCGATGATTCCTTGCTCCAACCAACTTCGTAAGACATTATCGTATTCCTGATAATGTTGTTCAGCTTGTAGTTTCTTTGTAGTGATTTCTAATCTGTGCTGAGCAATTTCTCTGTTGTCAGGGAGAGGTGGATGTTGTTCACTCCAAGGCAGACACACTTCATATCTGTTATCTTCATTCAGCCGTGCAGTCTCAAGGAAGTTATTTCTAACACGCTCATTCCTCTCGACGATAGATTCTTTTACAACAGGGTCAGTAATTCCAAGAATTTCTAAGTCCCAGAGATCAGAAATTCTTGTATGTTGGGAAAACAATGATGACACTAATAATGATGCCGAATCCCTTTGGGTCTTGTTACCTATGACTTTTCCCATTAGTGTCCACCCTAGGGAAGTCTCCACCAAAACTAGGCCACATTTTAGTTGATGTTTCCTCCCAGTGAGCAGTTCACCCGCCTTATCGGCCCCAATCAGAATCTGCACAGGCCCTCTCTCTCGTACATCAGTTAAACATATTTTCAGATCCCTTATCTCCTCACTCCAAGAACCATTCTTAATATATGGGACATCTTCACAAATAATCTCTTGGCTTAAAACTTCCAGCTCCTTGGAATAGTTTCCCTCCAATCGCTTTAAACTTATTCTGTAACAGTCGTGTTTTGCTTCTCGAGAACGTACTCCACCAAACAAGGAATGTATTAACGTTTCCTTCCTGATTGACTGATACCCCATTTCTTCGGCTAGGTCACGTGCAATGTAGGATTTAGTAGACCCAGTATCAATGACAGCTCGTACAGTTTTTTGTTTACCCTTTCCTTTAACGACAACTGCCAGGGTTTGCAAGTACACCTCAGGAGAACAAGACACATTAGCTAAAGCCTTATCCACATTATTGACATCCTGGAGAACCAAATTCCTGTCTCCCTCGTAATTCTGTTTGGGCACACTTTCATTTTCTTTGTCACGGAGCTTATAACACATTAATACCACATGTTTACCACCACAAACAATGCACCTGACAATCGATTTACAAGCTCTACTTGCATGGCCCTTCTTTAAACAATTGAAGCAACAGTGTTTATCAGTTAAGATTTTCCTTTTCTCCCCTACAGTCATTTTTTGTGCTTTAATGCACTCTGGGCTCGAATGAGGTTTAAGACAAAAAACACACTCCTGTCTCTTAGAAACATCAGCAAACAAAGCAGAAGCAGTAGGTATATTTGGTTCAATGACATCCCTTGGTTTCTTGTCTCCCTTAATCTTAGATCCTTGGGATGTGCTAATACTAAACCCTTTCATAGCCAATGAAATTCTTTCTTCACTTACTACTTCATTTTGAAGAAAAGCCATGAGCTGCTGCAAACGATCTTTGGATACGGAATCACACCTGAAGGAAGTATTCCTCTGCCATGCTCTTAATAGGTCTTCTGGCAAAGATGATTCAATTAGGGGATACAGCATTGCAGTACATTTTTCTGTAGTAACGCCTAAACTTTCCAGCGATCTGAGATGTGACTCTAATTTATCATACAAGCTACTCAGCGTTGGCCTTTCTTTGGAATTGACTGCATTCGTCAATACTAGTTTGAGTAATTCACGAACATAAACTTCCACCTGCAAGTCCTCTCTACCAAATCGAGCTTGAAGACTCTCTATAGCTTTGTCATAATTCTCGGCAGTGGGTGGAAAACTAGTAACTAATTCATATGCTCTGGAACCTTCTGTCATAGCCTGAATTAAATATTGGAATTTATCTTCCTTCCCAATGTCCTCATCCTCGTGAATTTTACGGAACTGGCTCCAAAAATATAACCAATCAATTATTTCACCAGAAAATTTCTTTAATTCTATTCTTGGAAGTCTATATTTCTTTTTATCACAAACATTGTCATTCACTACACTTTGTGGAGGAGTAATGGAAACAACGGGATTCATAAAACGTGTTGCTTTTGTTCTACAGCTAAGGAATTTGTGTTTGTAATCATCAGCTGATTCACATTCCGTTTCTATTTCGTCATCCTCACACTCGTCGTCTATCATCTGTTGAAATATTAATCCATCTAAATTAGAGATATCATCATACTTTTCTTGAAGGATTTCAAGTTGCACTTGCACTTTTTCCGTTTCAGTTTGATCATCTTCTAACAACGCCATAAGTTGATTGTGTGAGCGCGTAAATAACCGCCGCTTTACGGTTCTTCCTTTAGCGAGTCTTTCCATCTTCTTTCTTCACGGGAGCCTTTTACTATGAATGAGTCCTGTCACGGTCGCCATAAAATGTTAGGTTCACTTCTTAATAAATCACATAGACTCCTCTAGAATGCATATTTTATTATTTGTTGTGGAAAGATTCACAAGACACACACCATATTGTTTTTGACACTGAACTCCACTGATCTCAAAGACTATGTCAAAGATACTGCACTACACTCTTGTGCTTACTGCCAACACAACAGCAACTCTAACAAGTAGTTCCGTAAAGAACTATACAGCCTATTTTCATATATCCTGCTCATGTTAATTTCTTCTAACAACATACAAAATTTCAGTTTAATTGCTGTAACAGATTCGTAGATATTGAGAACCGTCTAAATATTTCAGATTGTCGCCAGGTTGGATTTTTATTTTTGTACTATTACATTAAGATTATTGTGTACGTGTGGTATTCAAACTTCAATCGCATGATTAGAACACAATAAGTAAAAACGAGATTTTAAAATTACGCACAGCAGCCATCTTTTGATTATGCAAACAATTGAAATAAATTAGATGCCAGTGGATCAACATTTGTATAAGCATTTAACGTGCAACGTTTCACAGCACTCGGATAGTTAATTCGCGAGAATCGTCCATTTAAATATTTATACTTCGCGTCACCGCCATGTTGGATTTGTGCTCACCAGGTGAATGAAAGTCCTATAGGTGAACATATGTTCATAGTCTCTATGAACATAAAAAAATTCAGTTTGGTTGCTGTAAATGATTCATAGATATTGAGAACCGTCTAAATATTTCGGAAGCTCACCATTTAGGATTGTTATATGTATAGGCCATAGAATTATGTACCATTCAAGGACAATAATTGCCTAGGTTCATTATTCAAACTTTCACTTCGATCGCATGATTACGACACAAGAAATAAAAACTTAATTTTAAAATTTCGCACAGCCGCCATATTGAGGTTATGTAAACAATTGATTTAAATTAGATGGCAGTGCATTACAATCTGCAAAATCATTTACTATACCACATTTCACTGCGCTCAGAGAGTTAAATCACAAGAAAAGTCTATTAAAATATTTCAAATTCGCTTGGTCGCCATGTTCGTTTTTTACTTTACAAGTTTATGAAATATACATAGATAAACTTGTACCAGTACCCTTTATTACCGTACAAAATTGCAGGGTAATATATGTAATAGTTTCGGAGATATAGAACGTCAGTGAAATATTTCGCACAGCCGCCATTTTGAGGTTATGTAAATAATAGAACTAAATTAGACTCCAGTGCATTACTATGTGTATAAACACTTGCTGTACCTAGTTTCATTACGTTTGGATGGTTAAATCGTGAGAAAAGTCTATTTAAAAGTCTCAATTTCGCTTGGTCGCCATGTTCGTTTTCTACTTTACAAGGTTATGAAATATGCATAGGTAAACTTGTATCAGTACCCTTTATCACCGTACTAAATTGCAGGGTGATATCTGTAATAGTTTCGGAGATATAGAATGTCAGTGAAATATTTCGCACAGCCGCCATTTTGAGGTAATGTAAACAATTGAACTAAATTAGACTCCAGTGCATTACAATGTGTATAAACATTTGCTGTACCAAGTTTCATTACGTGTGGATAGTTAAATCGCGAGAAAAGTCTATTTAAAAGTCTCAACTTCGCTTGACCGCCATGTTGGTTTTGTAGTCACCAGGTTTTTGAAAGTCTCATAGGTGAACTTCTAGTAGTACCCTTTATCACCGTACACAATTTCAGGGCGATATCGGTAATAGTTTCGGAGATATTGAATGCTAGCGAAATATTTCGCACAGCCGCCATTTTGCATTGGTGAGACGTAACAAAATTTGAAGGTCACGGTCGATGTCGCCGGGAATAGTGCTATGAGCATACAGAGTTTCATTGAAATCGCTCCAGCCGTTTAGATTTTATTAGGGGGGGACACACACACGAATCACACACACACACACACACACACACACACACACACACACACACACACACACACACACACGCACACGGACAAAAGGTGATCTCATAAGCCTATTTTTTTCAAAATTGAAAATAGGCTAAAAATGGCTTCAAACACCATAACAAGGAATAAACAGTGAATCTGTCGCCTATCTTAAACACAAAAACTAAAAAACGGAAGGCCCACACCTACTAAGAATGTACGTAACACAGTTTGAAAGCAATTGTTTTTACGTTAACGACAAAACAAACGCAAAAGGAAATCAACACTTAAGAAGTGAAGTTTGTGAGCTTTCTTTTGACGCAACGCACTGAAACGCTAGGTAGACGCCAACAGTGCTTATAATACCATTACAGTACAGTGTAATTGGTTTTCGAGCCTTAAAGTCAATATGCTGTCGTCCCAATTAGTTCGGATTAGTGGGACTGTACTGTAATAATAAATACATTTTCGAATGCATTTCAAGTATTTATTTCTTCCAGACTGCCATTAGTAACAAAACTGCATACACACACATGTACGACTATTGCAAACTTTTCTTTTTAAACTAAAAAGCTGCATCTCCTCTTTGCGGCTGCGGTGGCTGAGCTTCTATGCCCAACATCGCAGGGTCAAACCCGGCCAAAGTCGGATTTTTGATGTGTAGCCTAACATCTCTTCACTCGGTATCTGTATATTTTTTGTGGGGGTGATTTTGAAAAATGAAACGGAAATGGATGGGACGGAAACAAAGAGCGCGCGCGGTGGCGGAGATTGATACCATGCGGCTATGTGGAATCTATATCGCATACAAAATTACTTCAAGGTTTGGAGGCCCCATTAAAGATATTCTTCATACAATAAATCATGTTCAAGTTGTCGTTGTTTGGTGTGAAAATATTCATTATATCATATTTGCGGCAAACCGGTCAAGATTTGGTACTGCAGTTTTACAAGGCCTATTTCAATGACCAACAGAGTTCACTGTTAACAAGGGGTATGTTACACATCATATGCGACTACCGTAAGGCTCCTATATTTTTAAGAGCGTTAAAAATCCCTCAGTGCCTTCCTTCGAAGGGGAAGTAAAGCCGGCGGGCCTATGTCATAGATTTATGCCATGTAAAAGAACCTTCCACTAACTTCAATTGTGTGAAGCAAAATTTGTAGGTTAGATTTGATTAATGCTCTTAAGTTCCAACGTTCGTCGCCAGGTGCTGGTTGTGATGGCATCTAGTAGCCAAGTTTGCAGCTAGGTGTCGAGGACGGTAGCATTTGGTAGCAAAAGTAGGGACTACTTTAAATTATTGTATGCAGTTGACTTAAAACAGATAACACACCCTCAGTCATCACAATTAGCACCGGTTATCAGACAGATTCTACAGACTCCCAAAGTACACGGGGATACATGACTGCGTTGTTGCAGCCCCTAAACTGAGGAACCAACAAATGTAATTTCAACATTGAAATAAAGACACATAGTTTATGTTTGGGGAACTAAGTCTCAATCGAGTTATAGAAACATTCGAAGAACTTCGAAATATTTTTTTAAAATATGCGATTTGCAGCTGAACATAACTGGCGGCTAACGTCTCTTCTCTCCATGCAACAGTAAATCCCATTATGTGGCAAGAATAACAATCCTTCAGCTTCACCCAACAAGAACTGTCAATGTGTTGGAAGCAATCGTTTACGGAACATGCATTGGTAATGTGTGCCACAAAGTGACAGGAAACAGCGTGGAGCTGGATGACAGGAAACAGCGTGGAGCTGGATGGCAAGTCTCCAACCCGCTGTGGGCGCGATGTCCTCACATATTTACGGACTCCAGCCACTCTGTGTCAATGGTAAAATTAGACATATTTCCTTCATTTACAGCATCTCAAGGCCAAGTAGAAGAACCGTTTAGTGAGGAAATGATATTAGCATAGCAGGGTGTACGTCGTTCTATACTCACCGGCATAAAAAGCGCAACACTACGAATATCAGACAAAACTCAATGTTTGACCGTTTCTAACCTGGTATAAATTGAATGCTGTTACTTTGCAGCGATATGGAAATGGAAATGTGCCGTGATTTAATTAGCTAATTTGAGAAGTTTCAGCGCAACAATAATAAATTATTGATAAACATTGTTGATCTTGATAATCACAACACCAATGTTAACGTTTCCCGCCTTTGAACAACAATAACCACAAACAGCTGTGAATTCTCGTGCCGCGTATTTTGTGAACATTACGGTTTGTCAACAATATTCGTAATTATATAGTGCAACAGGTCGGAGGACAGTACAATGGATTGTAGGTTTGAACATTTCCAAATCCGTGTTTGTGCACTGTTGTGATTGTCTTGATCAATAATGTTTTTCAATTATTGTACTAATTATGGTATTTAACTTAAGATACATTGCCATATTGTTGTAATGTCATGGTATTTGATTAATACAAGGTTTGGAACAGTCCAACATTGAGTTTAATCTGAAATTCGTAGTGTTTCGCTTTCTTTGCTGGCGAGTGTATTTACAACATTAAATTTCATTCCAGCAACACGCACCACTATCATTTTATTTCATCTGTCATTCATTTAATCATTGCACCAGGGGAGTGCAACAGGCTTCGGCAGCTGACACAGTTCATATCCCCGCCGCTAGATGGGGACTTCATTCATTCCATTCCCTGACCCGGTCGGTCGACTGGAAGCAGGCTGTGTATTTTCATTTCACTCATCTGAAGAGCTTGTGGTTTTAACATGGATATTATGTTTTTGGGCTAGGGGACTATCTGGGATTAGGAATCGAACCCGGACCACTAGGGTGATAGCCAAGAGTGTTAACCGCTACACCAAGAGGAGATCAAATAATTTAGAATAACATACTTATATATAAAGCGACTGCGTCAGTACACCACTAGAACTCGACGCCATACATTATTACACACCCAACTTAACTGAAACAACCTAGTGCCAACCTTGATTATATAAATATCCCGCATAACAAATATAAAAATAACCATGATTCTATATTTTGAAAACATACGACAAGTTTAATACTTCTAATAACGTAGAGTAAAATAAATAGGCCTACACTAAATCAAAAATTATTGTTCTGCAACAGCAGTTTTAGTTCACCTACATCACAAAAGTAAGTTTCTCTGGAACGAGCTCTTTGTAATTGATGTATTCACTAATACAGTACTCGGAATTAAGAGGTTGATCCTGTTTAGCATCTAATATTCTAAATTTCACATCAATTTGAATTCTTAAGTTAGCTATTTGTATCAAATTAGTTATAAATAAGAATTTTCTTGCTTATTTTGTTGAAAATCAATGATATTGCATAAATTTAATAGAAAACTAATAATTTTGTAGTTTTTCGCTGGCTAAATATCGTTAAAAAACACTCGCGGAGGTCACAGAAAGATCAAGATACAGACGTAGCGAGTTTTGTACACATCTATGGCAAACATCTACAGTTAAAAGAGGGCTTTTCAGTCGGTCAACTCAAACTGCGGTCAACTCAAACTGTGCCCAATTAGATTAGATGAGAAAACGAGTAATTACATGCCCTAACCTGAAAGAAATTAGATATTACAAAATAGCACGCTTTGATGTACAAAATGGTGTACTTAATTGGATGACATGTTTCCGCATTTAGTACATAAAAACTGTGTTATTTTGTAAAAAACACCTCGTTTCTTTTAGGTTAGGGCATGTAAATACTTGTCTCTCGCCTACTATAATGTAATTGGGCACAATGAGATGACAGATTGAAAAGCTTTCTTTAATAGAATTAGGCAACGCTGAAAAATGGCTTCTAATACGCCAATTCAAAAAACTACAAACCATAAACTTTACTCATAAGTGAGGCCCAGAAGTCAGGAAATAGTACATTATGCAACGAGCCTATAATGACAATAATTAAGACACGAGTATGTTTATAAAAAGAGCGAAGCTCGAGCTCGTTTTAAAAACATAATCTTGTCTAATTACCATTATAGTTGAGTTGCATACGACTGTTTATGTTTGACGATAATTATATCATAAATATCCGTCGAGATTCTGTTGGTTGATTTCTTCTTCTTGGGATCTTCTATGATCTCTACCCAATAACGGATCCCAAAGCTTTGAAACGTTGTTTATCCTGAAATTGCACCAACAGATAGCGCACAGGTACTATGTATGATCATTTTGTTATTTTGGTCAAATAACAAACAAACAAAAAATAGGCTATTACAAACGCTTTAAAAATAATATGTATCGTATTATCAACTACAGTAGTTATTCTTCAAATTCGATGCGTATAGAATATCAACTGAAGAGAGAATCAAACCATAAGCAACGTCATATTTAGCCTATGTTTGCTTGAGACTTTGTGTTAAGTGGAAATATAATTTTAATTATAAAGTACAGGGAAATTTCAGTTTATGGGCGTTAACTCTCCAATCTTTCGCAGTGGGAGAGTGAGGAAAGAACAGCGTCAAACAATTTTCAATTAGTGGAAGGTAGGAAGCACTTTCCCGTTAACCCTTTTTATTCAGAAATAAACACTTGAGATTAATTAAATGCCGTGTTAAACAAAGTCGTCTGAATATATAATTCTTGAAATTTGCGCAGCTACATTTCGTATCAAAGCAGATAAGAATTGCTTGTATTGGTACGGGCGTGGTGAAGCAGTGCTCCCGACTTTCACCCATAATACAGTATTATGTATAGGCCTATCTACCCTAATTATTCTTGTTTATATCGGATCGGGAATGAGATGCGATGAATTTCTCTGTAGCGCATTATTTTAAGGCTGGATGTCCTTCCCAGCATCACGTGACTTTTTTAAAGTTTTATTTTAAGGTGAATTAGTCCTTGTCGGGTGCGCCATTTCTGGTCCTTAATTTTAATAAACTTTGAGGCTTGGTGGAAGGTAAATCAAACTCGAGCATATCGTGAGCTATATCTGCGATATCTAAACCACTGTAGGCCTACTTGGTTTCACGTTGAGACTTAATAGGTGCGGCTTTGTTAGTGACGGAGCGGTAAGGTTCTTGCCTGCTGAACCCAACGTCGTGGGATTGAACCCTGGCGCAGACAGTTGGCATTTGAGGATATTTCTTTATTTTCATTAATATAGCCTACTCTCTGCATGCTCCACTATAATCATAGTATTACATGCTCTTAGCTAATTTCTTACAATTGTGTAATTATAATGTTACGTGCTACCCCTAGTAGCAAGTTCGTTAGTTTGATTACAGTGGGTAAAAGCACAACACAATGGTCCTTTTAAAGAAATAATAGTTTTATTACAGATCTACAAACCTACACCGTGCACTCACACACACTGAGTCTCACTTCATAAAACTCTACTAGTCACTATTAGTATCCACATTTACTTTCACACCACTGTCCTCGCTATTTATGTTTTCTCTGTCCGTGAGGCGTTACAGTGTTCCAGCTTACACTCACACGCACAGTCTACACAGGTTCTCTACAGCCCTGCACCTGCCACTCCACTTACTTCCAGAGTCCTCTTGCTGATTCTTGTGTGCTCTTGCTCGTCCCATGTCGATCCCAGATCCTCGACCACGTCTTCCACGAAGCACCGCGACACCTCCAAGCATTCACAGTCCCGACTCAAAGTTGCACCCTGGCAGACAGGCTTCCACTCTGTTACCGTAGACGTCCAGTAATAATCGCTGTACTGCTCACCACCCACTCACAGAACTAGACACTCGACAACACACTAACACTGACCAATACACTCCAATACACTGCCCCCTCGCCGCGGCTCGATGGTATATATGGAATCAGTCCCTGGCCTGGAAATTTCTTTATGTCACAACCTATTGCCGCATTGAGTCTGTTCTCGTTGGTTCCACAACCAGACCATTCGCGCTTTTTCCGGCCGGCCCGCGATGACTCACAGGTGCTTGGTTATTGTGACTGCCATAGGGAGGGACCGAGGGGGTGTGGGAACTCTCTCTCCCGCTGCTGGGTCTGTGCAAGACCGATAGATAGCCGCCTTGGTCTGTCACACTGCCCCTCCCTCTGAGAGCCTCCTGCCGGCATACGGTGACACGCAACAATAATATACGGTATATGTTTTCCTATATATTATTATCTGATGGGTGATGATTTAGATTTTCTTTCATTGCTGTAAAATCAAAATAGATCACGAATTTTGGAAATGTTTTAAGAAATTTTCTGATTAAAAAGGACTTATGAATCGGTCAGTATTCTTCTATGGAAACACTGTTTAATAAAGTTTTTCTCTCGCTATTAAATGCGAGAAACTGGTGTTAGTATATTTACTAGTGCGTTTAAGATCCACTCCATGACAAAGTTCTGGCACTCTGGCGTCTCAAAAGCCACAGTGGCTACATCTTGCTTATAATAATAATAATAATAATAATAATAATAATAATAATAATAATAATAATAATAATAAAAAGCAACATACTGACCTTCAGAAGATGGAAGCATGGAAAGCAAAACCTTTGCACGGAAGACATCCAAATGAGGTGAGTCAAGCAAATGTTGATATAACTGCGTCAAACTACTGGCTCACTTCAGGACAGATCTTTCCAGAAACTGAAGGTTTTATGCTAGCAATTCAAGACCAAGTCATCCCTACAAGGAACTACCTCAAGTTCATTGTAAAAGATCCCGCTGTACCAGATGATAAGTGCCGCTACGGATGTCAACAGTCAGAAACAATACAGCATATTACATCTGCATGTAGATATTTCCTGGCAACAGAGCACAAACAAAGGCATGATGCAGTTGCTAAAATCTTGCATCAGGAGTTGGCTGATAAGTTTCAGCTTTTGAAAGGAAAGAAAGTTCCGTACCACCAATATCAGCCAGAGTGTGTTCTTGAAAACAATGAATACAAACTGTATTGGGACCGAACTATTTTGACTGATCAATCGGTATCACACAACAGGCCGGATCTGGTGGTTGTAAACAAGAAAACCAAGCAAACTACATTGATTGATGTTGCGATTCCTAACAACAAGAATCTCCAGTCAAAACACATTGAAAAGATCAGCAAATACAGCGAGTTGGTCGACCCTATCAAAAGACAATGGCATGTAGAGCGAGTGAAGACCATACCTATCATTGTCTCGAGTACGGGCGTGATCCCAAGTACCTTGCTCCAAGGCCTTAAAGAACTGGATCTGGATACTGGGCTCTACAAACTAATGCAGAAAGCAGTAGTTCTATCGACAACCAGAATCGTTCGGAAGTTCATGGGTAGCGAAATTCTAGCTTAGAAGTTGCTGTTTCCGTAGCTATATTTTGGTTCACTGAAGCCCGTATAGTTACGCTGTAATATACCAGAAATGTGTTATATGTTCTGTATAAACCGAAAATAATAATAATAATAATAATGTCATGTGCTGAGCAGATTATGAATCTGAAGTCCATCCTTTCATATCTGAAACTCAGGAACAGGGAATTCGTGGTGACCTTTGTTGATTTTAGAAAAGCGTACGACTCAATTGATCGAACCACCCTATTGCAAATCCTTGAAGAGTTTGGCTTAGATAACAAGACACAATCAATTATCCAGCAAACCCTGACCAACACCACCTCCAAAGTGAAGTTCAGAGGAGAGATGTCCGATACCTTTGAAATCAGGACAGGAGTGAGGCAAGGAGACGGACTCTCACCTCTACTCTTCAACTGTGTTTTAGAAAAGGTCATCCGGGAATGGCGAAAGAAAATGAAAAATTCAAGGGTAGAAAATGGGGTAAGGCTAGGGTACAAGTATATGAATCTTACAATCGACTGTCTAGCCTTTGCAGATGATCTAGTGATCTTTTCAGATTCCATTGATACGGCAGAAGAACAACTTAACCAACTGAAAAATCAAGCACTGAAGGCTGGGCTTCAAATCTCCTTTGAGAAGACACAATTCATGACAAACATAAAATCAGAGCCCAGGGAACTGGAGGTCGGACTAGGAAAAGTTCAGAAGGCAGAAAAGTTTAAATACCTCGGTGAATGGATAGAGCCTAACCTATCAGAGAAAGAAGCCTTCGTGTCACGCATTAATAAAATGGAAATGGCATACAACCTGACTAAAGACATCTACAATAAGAGATCGATATCCTTAAACGCCAAAATTAGACATTACTGCACTGTTATTCGACCAGAGGCTCTGTATGCGGCAGAGACTCTAACAATGAACAAGAAAGGTCTAATGGAAAAACTAGAGGCGAAAGAAAGGAAGATTTTGAGGAAAATCCTGGGTCCTATCAAAGAAAACAGCGAGTACAGAAGGCGTCACAACCACGAAGTATACAAGCACGTGGAGAAGATCAGTGACACGATTCGAAAAAGAAGGATTGCCTTTTATAGCCACGTGACACGAATGAGCCCAGGCAGGATATCAAAACGGATATTGACGTACTTTCAGGATAAGAAAACCAAAGGGGCATGGTTCACGGAAGTTGAGAAAGATCTACGTGAAATGAAAATTTCCCCTAAAGATATCCAGGAGCGTGTTCCACTTCAGGAAAAACTACGTACGCACAAAGGTTTCCAGGAAAAGCCGAAGCTGAAGACAGGGAAGGTGTGGCCCCAAGAGAGAAAATAACAACACCGGAGACAAATGCGGGAACACTGGGCGGTAGTTAAAGCTCGGAAGAAGAGACAGTTGAACTGACGTGGTCCCTAGTTGGCCGAATCGAAGAAAGAATAATAATAATAATAATAATAACAGCGGGGGCGGCTCAAGGCTCGGTGTTAGGTCCTGATTTATGGAACGTAAATTACGACAGCATTTTACGGATTGAGATGCCAGAGGACACTTCTTTGATAGGATATGCTGATGACCTTGTTGTGCTCATTATGGAGCGCTCCATGGAGGGTCTGCAACTTAAACTTAATCAGGTAATGAGGAGAGTTTCCACCTGGATGAATGAACATGGTCTCCAACTAGCAGTTCATAAAACTGAACTAGTCCTTGCTACTAAGAAGAGAGTTCCACGAGTTGTTCCAATGCTAGTAGATAATAAAGTGATAGAAACAGCTCCTGCTGTTCGTTACTTGGTTGTTATGATTGACCGCAAGTTAACATACTGGAATCATATCAGCAAGATTGCTGATAAGGCTGCAAGGATTGTTAACAACTTGTCGCGGCTCCTGGCTAATATTGGCGGCCCTTCACCCTTGAAGAGGAAATTGCTGATGAGAGTGACGGAATCAGTTATTCTTTATGGTGCAGAGATTTACTCAGTAGCTCTTGGCTCTGAGATGTATAGGAAGCGGATAACCTCTGTTCACAGAAGAACTGCCCTCAGAATAATTTATGCCTATCGTACAGTGTCTGGACCAGCAGTGCTAGTAATAGCTGGGGCGATACCCATTTACATCCTGGCCAAGGAAAGGCGCCGTATATACTTGCGCAAAGGAGAGCATTGTAAGATACGCGTGAAGAGGGAGGAAAGAGACAGATCTCTTCTGGAATGGCAGGAAGAATGGGAACGTGAACATCGTGGCAGGTGGACCGCTAGGCTCATCAAGCAACTGAAGCCATGGTTGTCGAGGGAAGATTTCCCCACGGTTTCCCTCGGGGGAAAAAAAAGTGCACGCCCGCCGATTGCGAATGCCAACCTTCCTGGTCAATCGCTCCACTACCCGAACTTGACTCTGCAGGTTGTCCATATTAAGAAACATCAATCTTGTTAAGTTGCAAGATTGAAGAGAGCACAAGAAGCGTGCATATACAGATTGTGTTTCCTAGCCTGCTTTCAACACGACTGTTACAGGTACGTCTAAACGTTCGCCGCATGCAATTCGAGTGCGCCCATCTACAAACATGTAATTTCACCCTATCTAGCGGCGGTTCGAATGAAATTAGGAATACACGTTTTAATTGCAGTCTGCCTAACATGAGTGCAAAGTTTGGACATGATCGGAGCGTTCACGTTCGCTTGGTCTCCCTATTAGCATCATCGCACTGTGCACAGCAATACGATCAATGCAGTAGCACTCCACTGCCATCTGAAACTCCTAGATAAGCACATGGGCTACTAAAATGCTCGACACACCAAGGCAGTGAAAGTTGCTGTGGTTCTCAGCGACATTAGTAAGTACAGTACTCACCCCTCGCGAGTCCCGGAAGAGGATGGCAGCGTGGTGTGGGTCGAGACACGCGTCGCTCGCCCGATGAGGGATAGTGTTGGTACCGAGAGACAGTCGGCGTCGATCGGGGTCCAGCGAGCTACGTCTCAGCAGGGCACCTGCAACACAACACAGTGGTGTTACCATGGAGACATGGAGGACATATTTGACGAATACATAGATTGAGGGGTCTAGATGCTAAGCTCACCTTCTCCACTTTTTCTAATTTTACAGGAACTAAAAAAATCTTCTTAAATGTATATAACTAATGGAATCTCTATGAGACTTTGCTTTTGTTGCAGGCTATACTTAATTACACCTTCTTGTATAAACTATGCTTCATTATTTATATTAATTTATCTGAAAAATAGGTTTCAATTTTGGAGAATGTGACTTTTGTATTCAAACATTGGAGACTGTGCGTTTTGTGTCTGAACAAGTTGGAGAATGTTACTTTTGACACTAAACAAAATTAATTACTTCAGACAAAACAATAGACAAGTTGGCTAAGTTTGTTAAAAATTTAGACAAATGAAACCAATTGCATTGTTATTTAATTATTATTATGTAGAGGTTGCGAGTTGAACAGGCAATAATAATATTGGCTTGCAGCTGTATAAAGTCACATGACTAGAAGCTGTCTTGTGATTGGCCAAGAGGGAGAATGTGCTCTTTGCAACTAAACAGTGTGGCGAAGGTTAGTTTTGCATCTAAACTGAGTTTTTGGCATTTGAAACCCATTGGATATTGTGAGTTTGGATTTTCAGCACTAAGATAGTCGTGTGTAGTTTGGAACGAAGAATAAGAATGCCTTGCTAACTCAATTTCGAACAAAAGTGGAGAATAGGAGTTTTGCATCTAGACGTCTCATGTAATGGCGATTATTTTGTTGTTTTATGGGGCGGAACAGCGAGGTCATCAGCTCCTTGTAACACAGTAAATATACACATTTTGGGAATTTAAAATTTCTGGGGTGGATACCTAAACAAGAAATCAGCCTAATACTGTAGTAATCAAAAATATATCTAATAATAAAAATAACAAACAAATACGGAATACAAATATAATTTCAAATCAATTAAGAACAAGTTCCTTCAGCCACATAACAGTTGGAAATTTAGATTGCTGGACTGACTCCCCCGTCTCCTATAAAGCGCGGCTGGCGCGATCAGCAGCCACTACACTAGTTGTAGTAGAAGTCGTAGCCTATGTAACTTAGGATTACTATATTTAAATAGTGGAAACACTTTATTTTCGCCCTAAATACATGCAAAATTAACGGGTGGAGGAGATACAGCATTTAACATCATTGCATTGTGTTGAAGTACAGTACATATTCATCCTGAAATTCCAATCAAATCACTTAACAAATATAAACTATGTTTTATAAACAAATACAGTAAGTAAATAATAATAATAATAATAATAATAATAATAATAATAATAATAATAATAATAACAACAAATGGGTGTATACAACTACGATGCGCGACGATATTTGAGCGTGACAACGTATTCTCGGACTGATTTGTTTAAACTGTCGCTCTTGCAAAATTCCAGCTTCGTATATTTTTATTATGTATTTTGCGGAACGGAAAGTTCACAGGCGAAATGAAGAAAAGCCGAGTTGCACTTCCAAGGAACTCTTAAACACTCTTCTCTGAAGTTTTAACGACTCAACAGTTTGCTGCTGGCTGTATCTGGGGTAATATTTCCGCCCACTAGCTAGGCTGTATCTGTAGTGATAGACTCGCCCCTAGCCAGCTATTCAACTGCCGACTCAGCATTTGAATGGAGATTGTTGGAAGAAATGAAAACTTAAAAACACATGGTGGGGGTTGTGGTGTTTGAAGCCATATTTTCAGTGTTGCCTTAGTAAACAAGAGTTTAGTGCTTTTCAGTCGGTCAACACGAATGTACCCAAAAGAGATGGGTTATGCCCTAATCCTGAAATAAATTACATGAGATTAATAAAACACTAGGATGACCAGTTTCGATCGTCAAGCGATCATCATCAGATCCATTACACTTAGGCTACAAAATCTATGTTTGAAATACAGGTGAAAATATTTACAATATGTACAATTATTTAGTTGCAGTATTGGTACTGCAACTGTCAGTGTATGCTAAATGCAGTATATATGTTAGGTGAAATGCTAAATGGTGATAGCTATCCGTAGATTGTACTTTAGAGAGATTATATGGTTGTAAACTATGGTTAAACTATAAAATTTTAGGCTAACTACTTATCTGATTGTCTTCCGTACAACAGCTACTCGCAGTTTTCGTGCTCGCTGGAACTCACTGTGCGGTAGACTGCGGTGGTTATCTTAACGACTGGTTTTCCCCTGCTTTCTCCCCCCTGCTCCTACGTGCTGTGGGGAGTGATAGCGGTGTGTTTATGTGAGGTGTTGCCAATCTAGATAAGATGTATGTTATTGAATGAGGTGGGTCTACAATTATTAAAGACCGTGGATTAGCCCTCGCCACGCGTGGAGCATAACCCATTCGAACTAAGCGTTGACGGTCTTATGAGGACGTCCCGGCACCTTTAATACTGCCGCGAATATGGGCCTTGGTTTATTGCAGAAGAAAAGTACATCGTACACCTGATCCAGATAACTCATGAATTTAGACAAGTCAATTTGGTTCAACAAAAAATGTATAGAACTAAACCTCACCCCTAAATACGTACCAATTAAAACCGTACCGAACACACCAGCCTCGATCATTTCAACCAAACAAGACAAAGCGCTTTGGATAAAAAACGAATTAAGATTTGCATACATAAGAAAGCAAAAAATTAACCAACAATTGTACGACATTCAATTGCAACTAAGTAATTTCTGGCACGCAGCCCAATGGGACAGCTTCACCGAGCACCTACATGACACCATCAAAATCAGAGCAACGAGGAAGCATGCAACGCTAGAAATTAAATTAAGAAAACTAGGAGAAACACAGAACCATCAATCTAACGAACAACACACGAATAACAATGAATTCAATTTCCACAGCAGAGTAAACAACAGAACGAACGTAACCTTTTCTCAAGGTCAAATGAATATGTTAGACAAAGGTTTGAAATACAACTGCACAGACGCACACACGAACCACAATATAAAACAGTTAATCACAGATATTGAGATAGCCAGTCACAAGCTCCCAGCAGAAGACAGGGAATTAACCAAAAATCTCGCCACCAACGAAGCCAAAAAAATCCTCAAACGAGAGGGCGATAGCAATAACATTCAAAACAACAAACAACTCAAAGAAATAAAGTCGTTGAAACAAAAAATAAAAGAACATGACTTAATCATCACAAAAGCAGATAAGGGAAACACTACAGTAATTTTGAACAAAACAGAATACATTGAAAAAACAGTCGATTTCCTAAACAACAACGAAATCAAGGAATTAACAAAAGACCCCACCAACAAATTCCAAAAACAAATAAAAAGTGTGCTAAAAGAAACAGAATACATACTGACCAAAGCCGAAAAATCAAAACTAATAAACATGAACCCGAAAATACCGTCATTGAGGGGACAACCAAAAATACACAAAAAGGAATGCCCAATGAGACCAATAGTCAATTGTAGGAATGCCCCTAATTACAAAATCAGCAAAGAGTTACTAAAAATCTTAAAATGCCGTCTTTCCAACGACAAAAACAACTCTGTAAAGAACACAACAGAACTAGTAACAGCATTGAACACCCTACAAATGAAACCTAGCTTCAGGCTAGTATCCTTCGACGTAACTAACATGTACACCAATATTCCGATTATTGAAGCAATCAACACTATCGAAAACAACTTAAAATCCAACAATTCGGTAAAAGAAATTGAAGAGATTGTGAGATTACTGAGGGTCGTTCTCACCCAAAACGTGTTTCAATTCGACAATAAAATATACACACAGAGAGAAGGCCTAGCAATGGGATCGCCACTAAGTGGGTTAATCGCTGACATCTTCATCAATGCACTAGAAAATGCGTTCTTAGAAAATACTTCAACAAAGGGAATAGTAATATGGAAAAGATACGTAGATGATGTAATTTGCATCTACGATACTGAACTAACAAGCGAAGAAACAATTCTCCAATCCATTAATAGCCTTCACCACTCTATCAAATTCACTAAGGAATCCGAAATAGACCGGAAAATAAATTATCTCGATATAACTATTGAACGTAAAGACAACGACCTTTCATATTCCATATTCCGGAAAGCAACACAAACCTCGCATGCAATCGACAATCAGTCTAATCACCCCAGTACGCACAAACTAGCGGGTTTCAATTCAATGGTGCACAGAGCTTTAAACATACCCATGTCAAAAGACAACTATAATAAGGAAATAAGAACTATTATGCAAATAGCAAAGGAAAACAACTTCTCGCCAAGCAAAATAAATCAAATTATAGCCAAACATAAAAATGAAGATAAAACGATTCCCAAACCGGACAGTAATGAGAAAAAATTTGCGCGTTTCAACTATGTGAATGCGAATACATATAAAATCACTAACCTATTCAAAAAGCAAGGCATAAAGATAGCTTTCACGACGAAAAACACAACCGCTAGGCACCTCCTAAATAGTAATCTAAATAAACGTGACCCGTATTCAAGGTCAGGGGTATATTCTATAACGTGCCAAGACACCGATTGTCAAGCTAATTACATCGGGCAGAGAGGAAGGCGAGTAGACACACGTTATAATGAACATAGGAATGCGATAAGATACGGAACACATTCAGCCGTGTGCGAACATATGTGTGACGCAGGGCACAGCTTTACCAACATAGAGTCGGACCTTAAAATAATCCATCACGAATCGAAAGGCAGAGCTCTTGACATAAAGGAAGCAATCGAGATACATCTAGCCAAACGAAACAATCCCAACAATCTAAATGAACACACGTTCATGGAGAGCTCACCCCTCTTCACGCTACTAAAAAACACACCCTGTCGGAAACAAAACACAATTTAGCGACACAGCCAAGCTAGATAAAAAAGGGGGGAAATTAGGGGGTTATTAATAGATAAATGTTATCTGGATCAGGTGTACGATGTACTTTTCTTCTGCAATAAACCAAGGCCCGTATTCGCGGAAGTATTAAAGGTGCCGGGACGTCCTCATAAGACCGTCAACGCTTAGTTCGAATGGGTTATGCTCCACGCGTGGCGAGGGCTAATCCACGGTCTTTAATAATTGTAGACCCACCTCATTCAATAACATACATCTTATCTAGATTGGCAACACCTCACATAAACACATCGCTATCACTCCCCACAGCACGTAGGAGCAGGGGGGAGAAAGCAGGAAAAAACCAGTCGTTAAGATAACCACCGCAGTCTACCGCACAGTGAGTTCCAGCGAGCACGAAAACTGCGAGTAGCTGTTGTACGGAAGACAATCAGATAAGTAGTTAGCCTAAAATTTTATAGTTTAACCATAGTTTACAACCATATAATCTCTCTAAAGTACAATCTACGGATAGCTATCACCATTTAGCATTTCACCTAACATATATACTGCATTTAGCATACACTGACAGTTGCAGTACCAATACTGCAACTAAATAATTGTACATATTGTAAATATTTTCACCTGTATTTCAAACATAGATTTTGTAGCCTAAGTGTAATGGATCTGATGATGATCGCTTGACGATCGAAACTGGTCATCCTAGTGTTTTATTAATCTCATGTAATTTATTTCAGGATTAGGGCATAACCCATCTCTTTTGGGTACATTCGTGTTGACCGACTGAAAAGCACTAAACTCTTGTACATAGTGGGGGGATGTATTGAAGATAGAGATATGCTCTCGCGGACTTTTTTTGTAGAACTTTTCATGCTGAACAATTCTTACACTCATAGTTGGCTATATTGATATTTTTAACGGTTTGTCCAGCGTAAGCTTAAAAAGCGCACGGATGCCATGGGTTTTTTTCTCGATTTTTTCACTGAAATCGTTACTGCTTGGCTTCCTTTGATCATAAATAAATTATTTTCTACAGAAATCTTCCTCAAGATATCCTTTACAGAATGAGAGAGAGCGTTACAGCAGAAGAGAGATAAAACGATATCATCACCTTTCACTGTAACATTTTTTCACGAACATCGCTGTATTCCAACAATTAATTTGACGTCACGTCAATAAAGAAAATAAAAAAGTAAATAAATAATTACACCAGTCAATCACACTTAGTGAAACGGTTTTATTATGTTTGGAGATAGGGGTAGGTGTCCTGGAGCTTAAAATAAGGTACCATCTTGACATTCGCTGGGGAGTAGTGTGGAGAACCCCGGGTAAAAACCACACTAAGGATGGCCGCTCTCAACACTGTGATTCAAACCTCCAAACTATGGACTTGCTGTACCTCCCCTATACAGTCTTTGTGTGCAACTTGGCGCACATGGCTATGCGCTTGGCCAAAAGGAGGAACCAAGAAGACACGTTCGTGGTCTACATTCCAGGAGATTCTCAGTATGTTTCTCTGCCCTATTAAGAATTTCATTACAGTGTTATGAACTTTAGTTCCTGTGACCTGCTGGGCAACGAAAATTTGCCTGAACATGGGATTTTTTTTAACGTGACAGCAAATCCAATGACACGAGTTTGTAACACACAAAAACCCCTGAAAGTCATCGGACTTAACCGACATCGAACCCGCAATTTGCAGTTTTGTACGCTAAACCAACTGCGCCACTCAGTCCGATACCGAGAATTCAAATAGTGGTTTGAGGGAACAATAGGATTCCTACCAGAATCAACTACCACGTATCACCTCCTGAAGACGGCTGAGAAGATTTCCAGCTTAGAAGTGGGTGTCTTTGGTTCTCCCATTTCCACTCCAGGATAATGTGCTAGGATAATATCTCCCTATTGTGTGGTGTACTTCAATTACACTAACTATGGCTGGAATTGAATCAGTAGTTTATTTGTAATCGAGAGGTTCTCTAGTTTCAATTTCAGATATTGTTGACACCGGCTAACAAGGATTTCATCAAAATGAGCGATATTCGAACAGGCAATTCATAAACCCGACTTCTACATCATACAAAGTAATAGAGCACCAGTTCAGAATTCTCACACATCCCACCCTGGGTTGATATCTGAAATCTACTTCACCATTCTTTAAGAGAAGAAAAATGGGAGGGAGTCTAGTAACACAATAAAAAACGTAACAGAGTGCAAAGGGAAAACAAGGAACCAAAGAATACAACAAAATGCGTGGCCAAGTACAAAAGGAATACAATAAAGAAGAGAAGAAAATAAATGTGAAGAGGAAAAGTAAAACCACTTTCGTTTAGCGGAGGAAAGCTCTCAAGGTAAAAACACTGAAAGGAGAGCTAGAGCTAAATTCATACATACTACAAAGCTTATGAATAATACACAACTTGCTAACAAGCTGCTAGCGTACAACTTCACGTGGACTCGCTTCTCACAACAGAATTACTCTCACACCATCTCGTTCCAAACACACCACTGCAGACAGTGCACTTCATAAAGGTATGATATCCCGATAAAATTCCAGTTTGTAGATTGGCATAGTAAACATTAACACATGAAATGTGAATTTTGATCTGTAACTAATTGGAAACGATGCACTTTCCACGCTTTGACAAGAAATCGTCGCGACGTCAACGCATCCTCAGTCGGGGCCTTTTCATCTCCTGCCACAGGAGCCCATTCTCAGGACACCAGTCTTGACCGTCCTCTCCTGGTCAAACGGATTTTTGGACACCAATATAACATAGTTATCACATAGACCATTTAAAACCGTTAGCGATTCTTCTGATGACAAAATATAAAAGACTGATCATGGACCACAACACAACCAATACTGTATATTGATTCGTGCATCACTGAAAATTAAACCATCTTGATGCCAAGATATTATGGTTATGTTAATGATCCCAAGCCATGTTTAGTGACATTACAAATTATGAAAATTATCTCCGAGATTAATACTATGATCAATTCTGTTTCATAAATTCATTTAAAATTTTATAAAATTTAAATTGGACATATCCATGTAATATTGACAGCCTACGCGATCTAAATAGTGTCCTTTTTATAACCCTTATTTATTTACTCGTTGTTAAAAGAGGATCTATCTTTATTAGCTCGGAGCAAGAACGCAAATAACCATGACTTCAAAAGTAAAAGCGCGGGATATCAGCTGATTGCAGGATGTTCAAAGAATACTTATTATGAATTATTCACGGAAAATCGATATAACCAGAGAGAGAATAATTCCCGCGTTGTCTTGGTTACAACACTGATAGCACTACGTGGCTGGGAATAACACTAATAACAATAACAATTGCATTAATAACGTGGTCGAGAGATCGGTTCGTGGTATTTCTTAGCAGAAGCTTCCTCGGCTGATGTATCGGCCCCTGGCACTATACGGGTTAATTCAACAAAACCATTTCCAGTAGTCGCTGAATGACTGCCGTCTACAACATCCGTTTAAAGCCCATTCGTCTCATAAAATCACCCCCTGCCGGGCGAGAAACACGTGTAAGAGGATGGAAGATCAATGGCATGCCGCTCACTTACAAAGAGCTGAGATTCTGTTGGCCCACGGAACTATAAGATATGAGTGGTGCTCAGTTAAGACATTCAGGACACAGCTGCTGCCTATGGATAAAGCCCTGCGCGGATGCGGATATAGTTTGCATGGCTGTGCGGATAATGTTTGGAGAATTTTTGCGGATAGATTTTAGGATAAAATCGGAACTTGTTTAGGCTTAATATCATTACTAGGACCCAGACTACTTGGGAACGGTCACTACCTAGCAGAGATAATATCTGAAATGTTACAGCATAGCATAATTATCATCAAAGACAGACTACAGTCATCAGCACCCATTGTTCAAGCCAAAGGAGTCTTGCAGGGAGATCCTGTTAGTCCGCTGTTGTGTATCATGACTACCTTAGACGTCATAGAAGTTCTTGAATGCCACGAAGAAGTGGTTTCCTTCTACGCTTATGCAGACGATATGGTGATAGGGTCGTATGATCTTAGAGCTCTGCAGGAATGCTGGGACAGATTAACACTTTGGGCAGAAAATGATGATGATGATGATAATTGTTGTTTTAAGGGGCCTAACATCGAGGTTATCGGCCCCTTTGGGCAGAAAAGAATAACCTACAGCTGAATAGGGACATGTCTCCCACAAATCCAACCCCTCGTCCTCGTCGTGGGAGATGGGCAACGTAATTAAGTAGGGGATTGCCTGTAGGGGTGAAGTACAGTGGGGACTTTGTGTGCCTCAAGACCGCTACGGTAGCTGTGAAGGCCCTACAGGAACCCTGAAGAAATTACGGCTAACGGGGCTCTGGTGAAACAACTGCTGCCTTGTAGTTTGGAGTTGGTTCTTCAAAGGCTAAGGGAAGAAACCCTGACAGAAAATCAGCCTGGTGCCTCAGGCTTAAGGTGGCAGCCCCTCCAAGGCACTCGGAGGCAGTGGGTTAATCACTCGCTCCTCTTAAATAAACTGATTACGGAAACTGAAGCGAAATTACGAAAACCGGACGGATAACCTGATGACGACTTTTGGCATGAAGAGGACTACGAAAATCGGTTTCTGGAATGTGAGGACCTTGATGGAGAAATCCAGACTGAAACAAGTGACATGGGAGATGAAGAACTATGGGCTGGATATCCTAGGATTGAGTGAAGTGAGGTGGCCAGGATTTGGTGAAATACAGACAACAGATGGAATTACATTTCTCTATTCTGGGGGCGATGATGAAGAACACAGGGATGGAGTGGGGTTGCTGCTCAACAGAAATGCAAAGAGAAGCCTTACGGAGTGGAAGCCAATTTCTAGTAGGCTCATGTTTGCTAGGTTCAAGACAAAGATCAGGAATGTGATCATCATCCAATGCTATGCGCCTACAGAACAGTCGGAGCCAGAGAAGAAGGAAGAATTCTACCAAATGCTGCGAGATGTCACAAGACAAACAAGTAAGAAGGACATTCTCATTGTTATGGGAGACTTCAACGCGAAGGTGGGCTCAAACAATGAGGGGATGGAGCAGATCATGGGTAAACATGGCCTTGGTGAGATGAATGACAATGGGGAGAAATTTACGGAATATTGCGCCAGTCAGGATTTGGTGATGGGTGGCACGGTATTTCCTCATAGGCGGTGCCACAAGGTCACCTGGGTGTCTCCTGATCAAGTCAAAGAAAATCAAATTGATCACATCGCGGTGAGCAGGAGGTTCAGAAGAAGCTTGGAAGATGTTAGGAACAAGAGAGGAGCCGACGTTGGTTGTGACCATCACCTTGTGGTTGCCAACTTCCGCATGAAGATCGTCGCAGTCCGCCGAAAGTTTAACACTCGGCACAACAGGTTTGATGTGGGAAAGCTTAAGAACCAGCAGAGATTGGACCAATTTAAACTGGAGCTCCGAAATAAATTCCAGGTGTTGGACTCCGAGACAGAGAAGGACGTGGAGACTGTGTGGAGCGAGGTAAAGAATATCTTCGTGGAAACCAGTGAGATGTAGCTCGGGTACAAGAACTACCTGCGGAAAGAATGGATATCCGATCAGACCTGAGACAAGATAAATTATAGGAAGGAGATTAAGGCCAAGCTCAACACCTGCAAGACTAGGCAGCAGAAGGCTCTCACAGAAGCAAAATATTCAACAGCAAACAGGGAGGTAAAGAGGAGTGTACGGAAGGATCATAGGAGGTGGATTGATGAGCAGGCGGAGAAAGCAGAAGAAGCGGCAAGAAGGGGGGACGTTAACGAGCTCTATGGCATCACAAAGATGCTTTCGAAGAAAGGTTTTAATAAAACTAGGCCTGTGAAGAGCAAAACGGGCGAGATCCTCACGACGTGTGAACAGCAGCTGACAAGATGGAGAGAGCACTTTGCGGAGGTTCTTAATAGAGATAGAGGACCAGAAAGTAAGCAGCGAGGAGAAGATGAAGAGGAAGCAGAAAGTGACCCAAGCATCAGCCTCGACTCCCCAGCTCGGGGCGAAATACGGACAGCGTTGAAGCAGATGAAATGCGGGAAGGCCCCAGGTCTGGATAATATCCCAGCGGAAGTACTGAAAGCAGACCTGGATATTACGATCGATCTGCTGCACCCGCTGTTGGAGAAGATATGGAAGGAGGAGAAAATACCTACCGACTGGAAGAAGGGGTTGATAGTCAAGTTGCCGAAGAAAAGGGACATCACAAACTGTAACAACTGGAGGGGTATCACCTTGCTGTCCATTCCAAGCAAAGTGCTGGCGAGAGTCATCCTGAATCGTATAAAAGACTGCGTAGAAAAAAGGCTTCGTAAGGAACAGGCTGGATTTCGACAACATCGCAGCTGTGTGGATCTCATCAACACCCTCCGAATCATCCTGGAGTAGAGTGTGGAGTAGCGGAATACCCTTTACCTCACATTTGTTGACATCGAGAAAGCCTTCGACTCCGTAAATCAAAGAATCATGTGGAAGACCCTCGAGGAATATAAAATTCCAACAAAGATCATCAGAATCATGGAAGAGATGTACGAAGGGTATGAGTGCCAGGTTCTGCACGAAGGCAAATTAACAGAAAAGATAAAGGTCAGTTCCGGAGTGAGACAGGGGTGTGTCCTTTCCCCCACACTGTTCCTGTTGGTCCTGGATAGTGTGATGAAGAAGGTAATGGGAGGACGGAAGAGGGGTATTCAATGGGGTATAAATGACAGGCTTGAAGATCTGGATTTCGCAGACGACATTTGTCTTATGGCACAACGGTACCGAGACATAGAAGATAAGCTGGGGAGGTTGCAGAGAGAAGCAGAACGTGCAGGACTGATGATCAACACCAACAAGACCAAAGAGATGAGGATAAATTCTGACATCACGACTAGTTTGACAGTCAACGGAAAGGACATTGAGCGAGTTGAGTCCTTCCTCTACCTTGGAAGTATAGTCACAAATGATGTGGGAGCAGAGGAAGATGTTCGAAGCCGTATCAGGAAGGCAAATGGTGCCTTTGTCCAGCTCTACCCCATCTGGAGAAATAGAAACATTTACAGGAAGACCAAGCTACGCCTTTTCAATAGCAACGTAAAGTCGATTCTTCTCTACGGCTGTGAAATATGGAAAGTCACAAAACCGATCAACAACCAACTACAGGTGTTCATTAACAGATGTCTGCGTCGCATCATGAATATGAGGTGGCCGGACATAATCTCAAATGAAGATCTTTGGACCATCAGCAATCAACAACCGATTAGCATCCAGATCAAGGAGAGGAAATGGCGCTGGATTGGTCACACACTAAGGAAGCCGGACGGAGCTATTGAGAGGGCGGCACTAGACTGGAATCCTCAAGGCGCCAGGAAGCGAGGTCGACCTAAGAAGACCTGGAAGAGGACGATCGAAAATGAAATTGCAGAGGTGGACAAGAACTGGAGTCAAGTGAAGAGAATGGCCAGGAACCGTACTGCGTGGAGAAATTTCGCCAAGGCCCTATGCTCCGGAAGGAGCGGCAGGAATTAAGTAAGTAAGTAAAAATAGGGACATAACGGTCCATATGGTTTTTAGAAAGGGTGGAAAAATAGCAGCCTGTGAAGAACTGTATCATGAAGGAGAGCCACTGAAATTAGCAAGGCACTTTAACTATTTAGGAATCACGCTACAGACTTCTGGTAATACGTTCACGAAACATCTCGATAATCAAATAACAGCAGCGACAATAGCGATGAATGACATCAAACTCCTTAGAAAAATGTCTATTAATACAGCCATGAAGATTTTCTCCAGTAAAATAATTCCCATTGTGACCTATGGTATTGAGTTATTTTGGGGCTACCTTAATAAAACCAACCTTAAGAAAATTGAGACAATTAAATCGACGTTTCTCAAGAAGATTCTCTGTGTTTCCAAAAATACACCATCCAGACTGACTTACGAGCTTACAGGTGAGCCATTCTTCATAGAAGAACTCCGTATAAAGCTGCTCTTGCCAGCTACAGGTGCATACCAGGAACTACTGGAAGAGATTCAAGCCAAGCGTGAGGCGATTTGGCTAGATTTCTACTCCACAGAACCTATGTTGAACCCTGCAGAATGGAAAAGACCAGACTATGAGCTGCGTCACACATGGACAAGATTTGCAGTGCATGGTTTTCATTTTCGAGTCTGTAAGACGGAAGTTTACCATTCGCCTGCTGCAGAGTGTATTTGCAAATTTTGTGGGAAACGTTGCGAACGGAAGCTGTCGCTCAAGGAACTGTGTAGCGACAGTGATCCTCCATGTTAGTCTGAAATGTACGGTAGTATTGTAATTTAATTTTCTTTGGCCATTGGCTGTAATAAATATTTATTAGATGTTTATTATGACAAATCATACCCTTCCATTATTTTATTTTTTTCATGAAAATGTAAGATGATGATTTAAGCTAATCTCATCCGAATTATGTCATTAAGCATAATTAACACTCCGAACAGGAAAGGGTTGTAATTCTGGCTTTATAACATTCATTTTAAACATAGCAAATGACATTCAAAGCCCAAGGGAACGACTTTTTCCTCAAATGTCTAAATATGTTGCTTTAGTAATTTATGTTTTATCTAATTACAAATATTATAGTAATGCCAGTAGATTCGGATAACCAACTTGGGAATAAGAAAAAAAAATCGTGCGGATGCGGGGCGGATGTGGATAACAGTCGTGCGGATGCGGGGCGGATGCGAATAACAGTCGTGCGGATGCGGGGCAGATGTGGATAACAGTCCAGCGGGTGCGGGGCGGATAACAGTCGTGCGGATGCGGGGCGGATGCGGATAATAGCCGTGCGGGTGCGGGGCGGATGTGGATAACAGTCGTGCGGGTGCGGGGCGGATGCGGATAACAGTCGTGCGGATGCCGGGCGGATGTGGATAACAGTCGTGCGGGGCGGATGCGGATAACAGTCATGCGGATGCGGGGCGGATGTGGATAACAGTCGTGCGGGTTCGGGGCGGATGTGTATAACAGTCGTGCGGATGCGGGGCGGATAACAGTCGTGCGGATGCGGGGCGGATGCGGATAAGTCGTGCGGGTGCGGGGCGGATAACAGTCGTGCGGATGCGGGGAGGATAACAGTCGTGAGGGTGCGGGGCGGATGGGGATAACAGTCGTGCGGATGCGGGGCGGATGTGGATAACAGTCGTGCGGGTGCGGGGCGGATGCGGATAACAGTCGTGCGGATGCGGGGTGGATGCGGATAACAGTCGTGCGGGTGCGGGGCGGATGCGGATAACAGTCGTGCGGGTGCGGGGCGGATGCGGATAACAGTCGTGCGGGTGCGGGGCGGATGCGGATAACAGTCGTGCGGGTTCGGGGCGGATGTGGATAACAGTCGTGCGGATGCGGGGCGGATAACAGTCGTGCGGATGCGGGGCGGATGTGGATAACAGTCGTGCGGATGCGGGGCGGATGTGGATAACAGTCGTGCGGATGCGGGGCGGATGTGGATAACAGTCGTGCGGATGCGGATAACAGTCGTGCAGATGCGGGGCGGATGTGGATAACAGTCGTGCGGATGCAGATAACAGCCGTGCGGGTGCGGGGCGGATGCGGATAACAGTCGTTCGGGTGCGGGGCGGATGTGGATAACAGTCGTGCGGGTGCAGGGCGGATGCGGATAAAAGTCGTGCGGGTGCGGGGCGGATGTGGATAACAGTCGTGCGGGTGCGGGGCGGATGGGGATAACAGTCGTGCGGATGCGGGGCGGATGTGGATAACAGTCGTGCGGATGCGGGGCGGATAACAGTCGTGCGGGTGCGGGGCGGATGCGGATAACAGTCGTGCGGGTTCGGGGCGGATGTGGATAACAGTCGTGCGGATGCGGATAACAGTCGTGCGGATGCGGGGCGGATGTGGATAACAGTCGTGCGGGTGCGGGGCGGATGCGGATAACAGTCGTGCGGGTGCGGGGCGGATAACAGCCGTGCGGGTTCGGGGCGGATGTGGATAACAGTCGTGCGGATGCGGATAACAGTCGTTCGGGTGCGGGGCGGATGAGGATAACAGCCGTGCGTGTACGGGGCGGATAACAGTCGTGCGGATGAGGGGCGGATGTGGATAACAGTCGTGCGGGTGCGGGGCGGATGCGGATAACAGTCGTGCGGGTGCGGGGCGGATGCGGATAACAGTCGTGCGGATGCGGGGCGGATGCGGATAACAGTCGTGCGGATGCGGGGCGGATGCGGATAACAGTCGTCCGGATGCGGGGCGGATGTGGATAACAGTCGTGCGGGTGCGGGGCGGATGCGGATAACAGTCGTGCGGATGCGGGGCGTATGTGGATAACAGTCGTGCGGGTGCGGGGCGGATGCGGATAACAGTCGTGCTGGGCGGATGCGGATAACAGTCGTGCGGATGCGGGGCGGATGTGGATAACAGCCGTGCGGGTTCGGGGCGGATGTGGATAACAGTCGTGCGGATGCGGGGCGGATAACAGTCGTGCGGATGCGGGGCGGATGCGGATAACAGTCGTGCGGGTGCGGGGCGGATGCGGATAACAGTCGTGCGGATGCGGGTAACAGTCGTGCGGATGCGGGGCGGATGTGGATAGCAGTAGTGCGGGTGCGGGGCGGATGCGGATAACAGTCGTGCGGATGCGGATAACAGTCGTGCGGGTGCGGGGCGGATGCGGATAGCAGTATTGCGGATGTGGGACGGATGCGGATAGCAGTATTGCGGATGTGGGACGGATGTGGATAGCAGTATTGCGGATGTGGGACGGATGCGGATAGCAGTAGTGCGGATGTGGGACGGATGCGGATAACAGTATTGCGGATGTGGGACGGATGTGGATAGCAGTAGTGCGGATGTGGGACGGATGCGGATAGCAGTAGTGCGGATGTGGGACGGATGCGGATAACAGTATTGCGGATGTGGGACGGATGCGGATAACAGTCGTGCGGGTTCGGGGTGGATGTGGATAACAGTCGTGCGGGTTCGGGGTGGATGTGGATAACAGTCGTGCGGATGTGGGACGGATGCGGATAGCAGTATTGCGGATGTGGGACGGATGCGGATAGCAGTATTGCGGATGTGGGACGGATGTGGATAGCAGTATTGCGGATGTGGGACGGATGTGGATAGCAGTAGTGCGGATGTGGGACGGATGTGGATAACAGTCGTGCGGATGTGGGACGGATGCGGATAGCAGTATTGCGGATGTGGGACGGATGCGGATAGCAGTAGTGCGGATGTGGGACGGATGTGTATAGCAGTATTGCGGATGTGGGACGGATGCGGATAGCAGTATTGCGGATGTGGGACGGATGTGGATAGCAGTATTGCGGATGTGGGACGGATGCGGATAGCAGTATTGCGGATGTGGGACGGATGCGGATAGCAGTAGTGCGGATGTGGGACGGATGCGGATAACAGTATTGCGGATGTGGGACGGATGTGGATAGCAGTAGTGCGGGTGCGGGGCGGATGCGGATAACAGTCGTGCGGGTTCGGGGTGGATGTGGATAACAGTCGTGCGGGTTCGGGGTGGATGTGGATAACAGTCGTGCGGATGTGGGACGGATGCGGATAGCAGTATTGCGGATAACAGTCGTGCGGATGTGGGACGGATGCGGATAACAGTCGTGCGGGTGCGGGGCGGATGCGGATAACAGTCGTGCGGGTGCGGGGTGGATGTGGATAACAGTCGTGCGGATGCGGATAACAGTCGTGCGGATGCGGGGCGGATGTGGATAACAGTCGTGCGGATGCGGATAACAGTCGTGCGGATGCGGGGCGGATGTGGATAACAGTATTGCGGATGTGGGACGGATGCGGATAACAGTATTGCGGATGTGGGACGGATGCGGATAGCAGTAGTGCGGATGTGGGACGGATGCGGATAGCAGTATTGCGGATGTGGGACGGATGCGGATAGCAGTATTGCGGATGTGGGACGGATGCGGATAGCAGTATTGCGGATGTGGGGTGGATGTGGATAACAGTCGTGCGGATGTGGGGTGGATGTGGATAACAGTCGTGCGGATGTGGGACGGATGCGGATAGCAGTAGTGCGGATGTGGGGTGGATGTGGATAACAGTCGTGCGGATGTGGGACGGATGCGGATAGCAGTAGTGCGGATGTGGGGTGGATGTGGATAACAGTCGTGCGGATGTGGGACGGATGCGGATAGCAGTAGTGCGGATGTGGGACGGATGCGGATAGCAGTATTGCGGATGTGGGGCGGATGTGGGACGGATGCGGATAGCAGTAGTGCGGATGTGGGACGGATGCGGATAACAGTCGTGCGGATGTGGATAACAGTATTGCGGATGTGGGACGGATGTGGATAACAGTAGTGCGGATGTGGGACGGATGCGGATAACAGTATTGCGGATGTGGGACGGATGCGGATAGCAGTAGTGCGGATGTGGGACGGATGCGGATAACAGTCGTGCGGGTGTGGGGCGGATGTGGATAACAGTCGTGCGGATGTGGGACGGATGCGGATAGCAGTATTGCGGATGTGGGACGGATGCGGATAACAGTAGTGCGGATGTGGGACGGATGCGGATAGCAGTAGTGCGGATGTGGGACGGATGCGGATAGCAGTAGTGCGGATGTGGGACGGATGCGGATAGCAGTATTGCGGATGTGGGACGGATGCGGATAGCAGTATTGCGGATGTGGGACGGATGCGGATAACAGTAGTGCGGATGTGGGACGGATGCGGATAGCAGTATTGCGGATGTGGGACGGATGCGGATAGCAGTAGTGCGGATGTGGGACGGATGTGGATAACAGTCGTGCGGATGTGGGACGGATGCGGATAGCAGTAGTGCGGATGTGGGACGGATGCGGATAACAGTAGTGCGGATGTGGGACGGATGCGGATAGCAGTATTGCGGATGTGGGACGGATGCGGATAGCAGTAGTGCGGATGTGGGACGGATGCGGATAGCAGTATTGCGGATGTGGGACGGATGCGGATAGCAGTATTGCGGATGTGGATAACAGTCGTGCGGATGTGGGGTGGATGTGGATAACAGTCGTGCGGATGTGGGACGGATGCGTATAGCAGTAGTGCGGATGTGGGGTGGATGTGGATAACAGGCGTGCGGATGTGGGACGGATGCGGATAGCAGTAGTGCGGATGTGGGACGGATGCGGATAGCAGTATTGCGGATGTGGGGCGGATGTGGATAGCAGTAGTGCGGATGTGGGACGGATGCGGATAGCAGTAGTGCGGATGTGGGACGGATGCGGATAGCAGTAGTGCGGATGTGGGACGGATGCGGATAGCAGTAGTGCGGATGTGGGACGGATGCGGATAGCAGTATTGCGGATGTGGGACGGATGCGGATAGCAGTAGTGCGGATGTGGGACGGATGCGGATAGCAGTAGTGCGGATGTGGGACGGATGCGGATAGCAGTATTGCGGATGTGGGACGGATGCGGATAGCAGTATTGCGGATGTGGGACGGATGCGGATAGCAGTAGTGCGGATGTGGGACGGATGCGGATAACAGTCGTGCGGATGCGGATAGCAGTAGTGCGGATGTGGGGCGGATGTGGGACGGATGCGGATAGCAGTAGTGCGGATGTGGGACGGATGCGGATAACAGTCGTGCGGATGCGGATAGCAGTAGTGCGGATGTGGGGCGGATGTGGGACGGATGCGGATAGCAGTAGTGAGGATGTGGG
Source organism: Meconema thalassinum (assembly GCA_946902985.2). Lineage (NCBI taxonomy): Eukaryota > Metazoa > Arthropoda > Insecta > Orthoptera > Tettigoniidae > Meconema > Meconema thalassinum. The sequence goes on along the minus strand of OX336394.1, from coordinate 379,573,119 downwards.
ACGGATGCGGATAACAGTCGTGCGGATGCGGATAGCAGTAGTGCGGATGTGGGACGGATGCGGATAGCAGTAGTGCGGATGTGGGACGGATGCGGATAGCAGTAGTGCGGATGTGGGACGGATGCGGATAGCAGTAGTGCGGATGTGGGACGGATGCGGATAGCAGTAGTGCGGATGTGGGACGGATGCGGATAACAGTATTGCGGATGTGGATAGCAGTAGTGCGGATGTGGGACGGACGCGGATAGCAGTAGTGCGGATGTGGGACGGATGCGGATAGCAGTAGTGCGGATGTGGGACGGATGCGGATAGCAGTAGTGCGGATGTGGGACGGATGCGGATAGCAGTACTGCGGATGTGGGACGGATGCGGATAGCAGTAGTGCGGATGTGGGACGGATGCGGATAGCAGTAGTGCGGATGTGGGATGGATGCGGATAGCAGTAGTGCGGATGTGGGACGGATGCGGATAGCAGTAGTGCGGATGTGGGACGGATGCGGATAGCAGTAGTGCGGATGTGGGACGGATGCGGATAGCAGTAGTGCGGATGTGGGACGGATGCGGATAACAGTATTGCGGATGTGGGACGGATGTGGATAGCAGTAGTGCGGATGTGGGACGGATGCGGATAGCAGTAGTGCGGATGTGGGGTGGATGTGGATAACAGTCGTGCGGATGTGGGACGGATGCGGATAGCAGTAGTGCGGATGTGGGGTGGATGTGGATAACAGTCGTGCGGATGTGGGACGGATGCGGATAGCAGTAGTGCGGATGTGGGACGGATGCGGATAGCAGTATTGCGGATGTGGGGCGGATGTGGGACGGATGCGGATAGCAGTAGTGCGGATGTGGGACGGATGCGGATAGCAGTAGTGCGGATGTGGGACGGATGCGGATAGCAGTAGTGCGGATGTGGGACGGATGCGGATAGCAGTATTGCGGATGTGGGACGGATGCGGATAGCAGTAGTGCGGATGTGGGACGGATGCGGATAGCAGTAGTGCGGATGTGGGACGGATGCGGATAGCAGTATTGCGGATGTGGGACGGATGCGGATAGCAGTATTGCGGATGTGGGACGGATGCGGATAGCAGTAGTGCGGATGTGGGACGGATGCGGATAACAGTCGTGCGGATGCGGATAGCAGTAGTGCGGATGTGGGACGGATGCGGATAGCAGTAGTGCGGATGTGGGACGGATGCGGATAGCAGTAGTGCGGATGTGGGACGGATGCGGATAGCAGTACTGCGGATGTGGGACGGATGCGGATAGCAGTAGTGCGGATGCGGATAGCAGTAGTGCGGATGTGGGACGGATGCGGATAGCAGTAGTGCGGATGTGGGACGGATGCGGATAACAGTATTGCGGATGTGGGACGGATGCGGATAACAGTATTGCGGATGTGGGACGGATGTGGATAGCAGTAGTGCGGATGTGGGACGGATGCGGATAGCAGTATTGCGGATGTGGGACGGATGCGGATAGCAGTAGTGCGGATGTGGGACGGATGCGGATAACAGTCGTGCGGATGCGGATAGCAGTAGTGCGGATGTGGGGCGGATGTGGGACGGATGCGGATAGCAGTAGTGCGGATGTGGGACGGATGCGGATAACAGTCGTGCGGATGCGGATAGCAGTAGTGCGGATGTGGGGCGGATGTGGGACGGATGCGGATAGCAGTAGTGAGGATGTGGGACGGATGCGGATAACAGTCGTGCGGATGCGGATAGCAGTAGTGCGGATGTGGGACGGATGCGGATAGCAGTAGTGCGGATGTGGGACGGATGCGGATAGCAGTAGTGCGGATGTGGGACGGATGCGGATAGCAGTAGTGCGGATGTGGGACGGATGCGGATAGCAGTAGTGCGGATGTGGGACGGATGCGGATAACAGTATTGCGGATGTGGATAGCAGTAGTGCGGATGTGGGACGGATGCGGATAGCAGTAGTGCGGATGTGGGACGGATGCGGATAGCAGTAGTGCGGATGTGGGACGGATGCGGATAGCAGTAGTGCGGATGTGGGACGGATGCGGATAGCAGTACTGCGGATGTGGGACGGATGCGGATAGCAGTAGTGCGGATGTGGGACGGATGCGGATAGCAGTAGTGCGGATGTGGGATGGATGCGGATAGCAGTAGTGCGGATGTGGGACGGATGCGGATAGCAGTAGTGCGGATGTGGGACGGATGCGGATAGCAGTAGTGCGGATGTGGGACGGATGCGGATAGCAGTAGTGCGGATGTGGGACGGATGCGGATAACAGTATTGCGGATGTGGGACGGATGCGGATAGCAGTAGTGCGGATGTGGGGTGGATGTGGATAACAGTCGTGCGGATGTGGGACGGATGCGGATAGCAGTAGTGCGGATGTGGGGTGGATGTGGATAACAGTCGTGCGGATGTGGGACGGATGCGGATAGCAGTAGTGCGGATGTGGGACGGATGCGGATAGCAGTAGTGCGGATGTGGGACGGATGCGGATAGCAGTAGTGCGGATGTGGGACGGATGCGGATAGCAGTAGTGCGGATGTGGGACGGATGCGGATAACAGTCGTGCGGATGCGGATAGCAGTAGTGCGGATGTGGGACGGATGCGGATAGCAGTAGTGCGGATGTGGGACGGATGCGGATAACAGTCGTGCGGATGCGGATAGCAGTAGTGCGGATGTGGGACGGATGCGGATAGCAGTAGTGCGGATGTGGGACGGATGCGGATAGCAGTAGTGCGGATGTGGGACGGATGCGGATAGCAGTACTGCGGATGTGGGACGGATGCGGATAGCAGTAGTGCGGATGTGGGACGGATGCGGATAGCAGTAGTGCGGATGTGGGATGGATGCGGATAGCAGTAGTGCGGATGTGGGACGGATGCGGATAGCAGTAGTGCGGATGTGGGACGGATGCGGATAGCAGTAGTGCGGATGTGGGACGGATGCGGATAGCAGTAGTGCGGATGTGGGACGGATGCGGATAGCAGTACTGCGGATGTGGGACGGATGCGGATAGCAGTAGTGCGGATGTGGGACGGATGCGGATAGCAGTAGTGCGGATGTGGGATGGATGCGGATAGCAGTAGTGCGGATGTGGGACGGATGCGGATAGCAGTAGTGCGGATGTGGGACGGATGCGGATAGCAGTAGTGCGGATGTGGGACGGATGCGGATAGCAGTAGTGCGGATGTGGATAACGTTTTGCTTATTCGCGCAGGGCTCTAGTAGGCTACATAGCCTAGGGGAAGTATTTTCTCCTCAAATGTGTAAATGTGTAGCTTTAATGCGTTATACTTTATCTAATTAAAACAAGAAGTTCCGTGACGAACTAAACAGCCTACTTTTCTTAAAAGTTAAGATGCATGCCAATGATTAATCTATATGAATCTATCTAGAATAATGACGAAATTAAGTTGGTAATATCGAAATTTCTAATTAGTTCGAAATACTGTATACCTGGTATAATGTAGCCTAATAGAGAACTACAGTTGGCAGCCCTGGTGACTGAATATATTCTTAGTTCCATCTCTTAAGGTACAGAATACAAAATTTGGTTGAAGTCCAATGGATAGCATGGACGTTACATGCAGTTTAACATTGGATCTAACAGCACGCGTAAAATCATGTTGGCAACAATGACAGACATGTATTGGTCAGAAATAATCTGAAATAATATGATCTATTCTTGTGTCAATTTTGATTGAAATACATTAGTTAGTATAGAAGTTACATGCATTTTAAAATTGGACCTATCAGCAGGCTTAGAATCATGTTGGCAGCACTGGCGTAGGCCTATATTAGTTACTCCAAATTAATCTAGAATGCCAGGTACTATACGTGTGCAAAGTTTACAGCTATTGGCTTGCATACTTTCAGATATATATTTATTAGGGTAACAAAAATAGGGACAGTATTTATTAACAGTTGGCAGCCCTGGTTACTCTTAAGAATGGCATAGTCATATCTGTTATGGTACACATAGCACACACGAAATTTGGTTGAAATCCAAATGATAGTATAGAAGTTACATGTATTTAAAGTTGGACCTCTCAGCAGGCTTAGAATCATGTTGGTAGCACTGACGTATATAAGTTACTCCAAATTAATATAGAATGTCAGGTACTATACGTGTGCATAGTTTAAAGCTGTCGGCTTGCATACTTTCTGATATATGGGTATTTGGATTTTAAAAAAATAGAGCACATATTAACAGTTGGCAGCCCTGGTGGCTCTTACGAATACGCTCAGTCATTTCTGTTTATGTACGCATAGCACATACGAAATTTGGTTGAAATCCAATTGATAGTGTAGAAGTTATATGCATTTAAAATGTGGACCTATCAGCAGGATTATAATCATTTTAGCAACACTGCCATGTATGGCCTCCCGGAAATTAAACTGCAATAATATTATTATTTATACGTGTGGCAATTTTGAAATAGCTCCCATTCTTACCTTCCAAGATATCCAACATGGAGCTCAAATTTCAATTGCGATTTTTCAGCAGTTGGTAGCACTGACATCATTTTCAAACTTGGCCGTGAGATATTCAGGTATAGATCTTTACCCCTACCTAATTTTGTTTCGATTGCTGCAGCCATTCAGAAATTGATAGGGGGGGGGGGGACACAGACAGACAGACAGACAGACAGAAGGACAGACAGACAGACAGACAGACAGACACACACACACATACACATTTGCCCGATCTCATAAGTCTACTTTTTCCTCATTTTTGCAAAATGTGAAAAGTAGGCTAAATATTATAGTAATGCCAGTAGATGCGGATAATAAACATGCGGATTAAAGTCGTGCAGATGCGGATAACGTTTTGTTTATCCACGCAGGGCTCGACGTATGGACGCTGTGAAGGTTCTCCTCATAGGGTAGTGAACTGACTTGGTGAGGAAAGCAATAACAAACTACCGCACCCCTCACCTTGCCAAATACGCCTCATTATAGTGCTGCATTGGGTTTTTGTGAATTTCTGCCACCATAACCTATGGTAGTGCTTTTTGAGGACCCAACCAGTCTGCGTGTTACCTAACTGAAGGAAATCCTGGATCCACCACTACCTGAACCCACACGGTTGATGACCTTTAAAGTTAAACAAGGACGAAAGAGACATCATTAACACTCCCAGGAATGCAGCCTTAGGAGCACTTCACTTTCCCGACTAATACGGCGACTTAATGCCTTCCATTAACCTGAAATGTGCAGAGATCATTGTCGACCAGGAACTCTGACAATGTTGCCATCTCTGGCAAGATATTTAATTCATTGTCAGGTTTGCATCTCTGACAACTAATACAAGTTTACAGTAAACTTCTGTAACTAAAATAGTGTATATATCTTAACCCACATAGCCTGAGTGTAAAGGATCTGATGATGATCACTTGACGATCGAAACTGGTCATCCAAGTGTATTAACAAGTAATTTTCTCAGGTGTAGGGAATAACACCCATTACAATTTGGGTACAATCATGTTGACCGACTGAAAAGCATTTTAATTTCATAAGATACTTATAACACCCCGTATACTGCACCTGAATGTAAGACCATAACCGAAATATGACTTTAAATAATAATATGACGAAAATAATGAATATGACCTAAATATGCAAATATATGACATAAAATTGATCTAAAAGTAATGAGAAACATTCAATTCTTGTTTAATTCAAATGTCTGAACGGTCCTTTGTACGTTTGCCAAATTTCTCTATTTGCCCATTTTACAGACAACTTCCTTCAGTAAGAAATCCTATTGAAGGTACGGTCCCGGCTTTGCATGGAGTTGAAAATGGGAAACCAGGGAAATGCCTTTCAAGGACTGCCGATAGTGGGATTCGAACCCATGTCTACCGAATGCATATATAACTTGGCCGCCTGGCTTAGTTCTACGCCATGGAAGGCTCATTACCCTAGTGGTACCAGCAGAGCAAATCTGTAGCTGGATCACTACGGATTTAAAGTTGAAGAACTGGACAACGGACAAAGTCGTAATGACCATCACTTTCGGATGTGGGATTCGGGTGGAAAATGATGCGTCCGCTGGTCTTCCGACATCTGGTTACCATGACAACAAGTGTTCCGACACCTAGTTACCATGGCAACAAGTGTTCCGACATCTAGTTACCATGGCAACAGGTGCAAGCGCACTAGTTCTCATTCGTTGAACCGTGCGAGGTCACCACACATAGCCGAAGGTGGTACTTTTAATACGAATAAGAACATATCCATGATTGTATGTTTGGTTCTGCAAAACCATGACGTATATTCTCAACAGAAACTGGAAGTAGCACAGACTTCCGAGATACCAGCGCACAGTAATCTAATGTATATCAAAATACTGGTGACGCGAAGCGGCTGACATGGGGAACGTAAACTAGTTTAATCGGCCGTCTCGTTTTAGCGAAAATCAAAAACTTGTGCCACTTTGTTATAAAGACTGAATGTTTCCTTCTGCGCCAAGAGTTAGGCCTATTCTTAGAGAACGTACGTGACGCGATGCACGTAACACGTTTAGGCGAGAGTATTCGCAGAATGGGATAACCAGGATGAGGCGATGCGGACAAGTGCAATAACACGCGAGCTTATTAGAGCTGAACGCTGCTAGTTTTGAAACAGTTGCCACAGCGGACAGACAGAGCGCTTCTTTGACAAGACGAGATGGGATGAGGTCTGGAGCGGCTCCAGAACAGCGATGTTTACCCGAGAGACGGATGTTAGAAAAGGCGCAGCTAAAATAAGAACTCACACCTCCCAGGTCCACGCTCCGGTCAACAGTTGCAAAATAGAAGTAAAACTGTTTCTTCGAATATTTATTAACTAGCGGACCCGTGCGAGAACTCTCGCATGTGTATAAACCACCCGCCTGGCTTTACTGTTATGCGGGCTTCTATAAATATGTTTAAACGCATTTTGTAAACAAATTGTCGATATTCATGAAGTCAGAGAGCAATTCATCACTGCTGCTGGTTGTACAATGGGTTGTGTGTGCCCCATGTGTATAGACTACCCGCCCGTCTCTAGTGCTATGCGGGCTGGACGCAACACAGTTCTGTCAGGGGCTATCGTCTTGTTTATTTGTTTAAAAGCACTTTATAAACAAATAAATATATTTCCGTTGACTTTTCAAGAAATGCAAGATTTTTTCCAGTACTATTGAGACGATTTGGAAGATTTTGGTACAAACCGCACCTTCTAACTCCCTCTGGTTTAGGAGCTTGAGTTTTGTGAAACATACACCTTAGCGTATTATACATATATATAGAGATGGTTCTTGCCTCCAGAGAGGCCTGATGCAGCGTTTGTTAATGAGCATGATTAAATACGTCACAAACACCCACCCACTCCCTAAACCAGAGAATTTACCAAACAGTTAAAATACCACGACCCGACCGTGAATCAAACTTACACACCCTTGGACTAAAGTCTAGCGCTCTGCTAATCAGCCATTAATCCTCACAAAAGATGCTATTTTATCCTACTTTCAAATTTAAAAAAAAGACTTATGAGATCGGGCTAAATGTCCATGTGTCTGCCCCCAACCACATTCCCAAACGGTAAAACCAAATTGAACAATATTTGGTACAACAGAGATAGCAATAGTATAGGGCACCTCAACTCCATATACCACTTACTTACTTACTTACTTACTTACTTACTTACAGACTTGGTTTATATGTCATTACTCATTATATTGCAAAACACTTCACTCACATAGTTTGTAGTAGCACAGTTGTCCGCCACGCGCACCGCCCATCACTCGTTGGAAATGGCGTCTTTCACTGGAGCGGAAAGAACGAAGTGCGTGCTCTGGTTGGAAGAAACCAAGCCACCAACGAGTGTACAGCGGAGGTTTCGCACAGAATTTGGCAAAGACTCACCCTGCAGACCAACAGTGTACAAATAGCACCAGACATTTATCGAAACAGGTTGTTCTGTGCAACACAAAAAGGCTCCAGGCCGCGCACCTGTGACTGGCGATGTGGTGGAAACCTGGCCACCATGGTCTCCAGATTACACACCACTGGATTTCTTTTTGTGGAGCTTTGTTAAAGATCGGGCTTATATCCCTCCCCTACCTGCAAATCTTGATGAACTGAGACATCGCATCAGAACAGCCATCGCTTCTGTACCCCGGAAATGCTGGTTCATACGTAGCGGGAAATCGACTTCCGTTGGGATGTGTTCAGGATGACAAATGGTGCACACATTGAGCCTTAATGGATTTGTCAATTAAACTTGAAATGTTTTGCTATGTAATGACATATAAACGAAGTCTGTAAGTGGTTCCAAAAAATTATTACACATTACTGATGTTGTAAACTACATCAAGAATCACTCTTTACTACCATATAGGAAGGTCACCCGAGTGTGGAAAGCCTAAAACAAGTAGGCCCTACCGATGAAATTGATCATCCAATCAATAATGAATTCCACAAAAACAATCCATTCTAGTCGAAACCTGAAAGTCCAACGCTACATGGTCATCAGTTGTATGATTGCAAGATGGCGACCGTGCGAAACTTTCACATACCGTATTATAATCCGCAATATACGACAATCCCCACAGTAGTTGGCATACTGTATAAGGAGTCGATGCTGTCTAAGTGATTACTTTATCAAATTGAATGTATTCCAAAACCACCACCTTGAAATTAAATAACAAAAATAAATAACTCATAATTTTTCTAGTTCAACGAAGTTAGATCTTTTAACTGGGTTTCTATCACCAACGCGAAAGAGCAACAACGCCTTCATACACTAAGGATGGTCCTGGGTGCACTATTGAAACAGTAATACCAATAATTCAGGATGTAAACATGCAAATAACACGAAGCTCGGCTACTGAAGAGTATCATAAACATAAGCGACCTTGCTAGCATTAGCCGTAAAACTATCACAATGTATATAGCACGCAGCCGCCATCTTGAAAATACGTTATTAACATAGATATCTCCAAGTGCTTTCGGAGATAGAAATTACTTCGAGTTATCGAAAATTTGAGATGTACAAATATATATAAAAAAGTGGTTCTATAATCTTAAATATTCAACCGTTGCTACTCTCGCTGACTGAGGGGCACATTGACCTCAACCCGGCTAAATAGCATAATAAGCTACTGACAAAAATACACAGTCCTACACAACTGAATCCATATTGTAATTTCCAAGTCACACCTAAATAACGTAATTCAAATGTAATTTGGCGGCTTCGGTGTCGTAGTTGGCAGCATGCTGAGCTTCTATGCCCAAGATCGCGGGATCAAACCCAGCCGAGGCCGTCGGATTTTTAAATCTCTCAGTATGCCTTCCTTCAGAGGGCAAGTAAAGCCGGCGGGCCCATGTCATAGATTTATTGCACGTAAGAGAACCTTCCACTAACTACAATTGTGTGAAGCTAAATTTCCAGGTTAGATTTGATTAACGCTCTATTAAGTCCCAACCTTCGCCACCAGGTGCAGATTGCGGTGGCATCTAGTAGCCAAGTTCACAGCTAGGTCTCGTTGACGGTAGCATTTTGTAGCAAAAGTAGGAACTACTTGAAATTGATCATCTCCTGTCCTTACCTGAATTACAGATAACACACACTAATACAGCCATCACAATTAACACCGGTTATCAGACAGTTTCTACACACACAAAAGTACAGGGGGCTACATGACCGCGTTGTAGCAGCACCTAAACTGAGGAACCAACAAATTTTATTTCAACATTGAAATGAAAAATCCACAGCCTGCTTCCAGTCTCCGACCGGGTCAGGAATGGAATGAATGAAGCCCCCATCTAGCGGCGAGGATATGAACTGTGCCGGCTGCCGAGGCCTGACGCACTCCTCTGGGGCAATGATTTAATGAATGACAGATGAAATGAAATGATAGTGGAGAGTGTTGCTGGAATGAAATTTTGACAGGAAAAACCGGAGTACCCGGAGAAAAACCTGTCTGCCTCCGTTTTGTCCAGCACAGATCTCACATGGAGTGACCGGGATTTGAACCACGGACCCAGCGGTGAGAGGCCGGCGTGCTACCGCCTAAGCCACGGAGGCTCCTTATTTCAACATTGAAATAAAGACATAAAAATTCACCGGGAAATTTAAATTACTTCGAGATATAGAAGTTCGACTTATAGAAGTTCGACTGTATATTAAAATCGATAACCTACCATATATTTGAGTAACAGAGTCGAAACATAGCAATATGGTAGATCCGTGTTAGTGGCCTTTTATGTCCAAAGCTTAAGATCATTAAGTGGAAGCAATGAGAGGACTACAGTTTTACTTAACACTTCCCACATTATTTAATACGGGGTTTTGAGGGTAAGTGCTACTATTTTATAAGTTTCAGGATTACAAGTGGTTTTAATCTGTACAGTAGATCTCCCTCTCCCGGATATTCCATGCGGAAACATATATGTCTGAATTTCATATCGCTACTACCGCAGGAACTTTCCAAGAGAGCATTGAGATATAAGGTGCGTTCAAAAAGTAACGAGTCGGAGGCTGTAATGCGCAAACCGGTGACGACATCGGCTAATCGTGGCGTGTGTAACGAGGTGTGGTTCCGACCAGAGCGTGGAAGGTCACATCCCGTCGCTAGAGTGCACGCGTTCACGTCACGTGACGATACAAAGCGAGCAGCAGCATGCATCAATCGTCCAACGCTGCCAGTCGCATTGCAAACAGTGACATGGAGGCGTCAAACGAAGAGCAAAGAGTTGTTGTTCGGTTTCTGACAGCGAAAGGAGTAGGGGGAACGGACATTCATCGACGAATGTCACATGTGTACGAAGAACAATGCATGTCCCTTGCAAGGGTCATGGCGTGGCACAAGCTCTTCAGGGAAGGACGGGTGTCGTTAGCCGATGATGCACGGTCTGGGGCACCCCCCTGCATTACCGATGACAACTTCCAGCTGGTTGATGCACTCATTACCCAGGACCGCCGAGTGACAGTGGACGCCATAGCCGCCGTGGTCGGATTGAGCGTCGAAAGTGTACACACCATCATGAAGGAACGACTGCACTTGCCCAAAGTGTGTGCTCAATGGGTGCCCCACAGTCTTCAACCACACCAGGAAGCATGTCGAATGGCCTACTCTCTTGGTCTTGGTTGGATGATTGACGCATGCTGCTGCTCGCTTTGTATCGTCACGTGCACGTGCACGTGCACGTGCACGTGTGTCCTCTAGCGACGAGCTGTGACCTTACACGCTCTGGTCGGAACCACACCTCGTTTCACACGCCACGATTAGCCGATGTCGTCGCCGTTTTGCGCATTACAGCCTCCGGCTCTCTACTTTTTGAACGCACATTATAGATACATAATTCCACGCCCGAACTGAATTCCAATTCTACGTCCGAACTGAATTCCAATCTATCTGTAGGAAAGCAACACTTGTAGGCTCCAGATAGTCCTTCGAGCAACACAGAATAATGTTCGTGTGGTATTTGGGAGTCTGTCAAATCTAACCCAGACAAGTACACATATATTTGGCCCGTGTAGATCTCATAAGTCTACTTAAATTTTTTGCAAGAATCGAAAGTACACTAATAATATTTTAGATCCGCCCCGTATTAACCTCATTTATATGTATTGGTGAAGCCTCCGTGGCTTAGGCGGCAGCACGCCGGCCTCTCACCGCTGGGTCCGTGGTTCAGATCCCGGTCACTCCATGTGAGATCTGTGCTGGACAAAACGGAGGCAGACAGGTTTTTCTCCGGGTACTCCGGTTTTTCCTGTCAAAATTTCATTCCAGCAACACTCTCCACTATCATTTCATTTCATCCTGTCATTCATTTAATCATTGCCCCAGAGGAGTGCGTCAGGCCTCGGCAGTCGGCACAGTCCATATCCTCGCCGCTAGATGGGGGCTTCATTCATTCCATTCCTGACCCGGTCGGAGACTGGAAGCAGGCGGTGGATTTTTTCATATGTATTGGTAATTGGGCTCCCGTAGCGCGCTGGCCGACTGAAATGCGACCTATATGGAGGAATACATGGTGTAACTACAATGGTGAGGCGGATCGCTCCCTCTCTCTCGTGCGGATGACGTCACAACGGGAGCGTTGCGTTTGGTGACACAGCACTCTGTAATGCGGCTCTGGTCATAATAATATAACTTGAAGGCATTAATAAAAGCATTTATTATAACACTGTACATACTTTGTATTGTAAATACTGATATTAATGTTGGTAATTATGAATACGGCGTACCTCTAAACAATAGTAATGGCCCTTTAACGAGATCCATTATTTTTTCACATTGGTGAATTTACACATTTTGCGATTCAATTTTCTCTGTGAATTGCCGAAACTTATTTTTCTGTTTAAGTCACGCAACCTAATATATGTTCGGGTTCGAGCTAAACAGTGAATAACCTCATATGCAATATTAATATGAGGCAATTTTCTCAAGGTCCTGCTGGTTAATTCATTGAATATAAACTTATCAGTTGATAGCGAATTGCCATGAAATTTATGAAACTCAGCGTCCATTGTCTTTGCAACTTCCATAAGTTCATTAGAGGGATACAAAAGATTTCCCCTTGAAATAAACTGGATCCAATCTGGGCCTTCTTTACTGGGTTCAAGTTCTTGAGATAATGTTCCCAAGTTTTTGTACTTATCCCTGAATCTGTGTGCTACATATCCTGTAATGTGTTTTAAACCTTCGTGGTTCATTTCATCTTTAAAATCCGAGAGATCAAATTCATCGAACAATTCATTCTGATGATCGGTCATTTCAAACAAACTCATGTTCATTTCCTCAGTTTCGTAATTTGATTCAACAAATAAAGTAGAAACTAGTTTTTCTTCGTCAGGAGCATCCACGATATCAGGAATACGTTTGGCAACATTCACTAACGCAGTCTGCGAGAAACAGGTGTCGGTTTCTGTTTCCATTGGTTTAATCAGACACTTTTCGTCAATATCCTCCTCTGTATTTCTATTTACAGTAAACATTGAAGCAGAGTGCTTGCCCAAAATGTACCATTTCAATCTATATTTAATGTCCAGAGGAGATGGGTGATCATTGGAGCCTCCCATTCCTCTAATATACGAGAAAAGGTTCTCCAAAATATCTTGATTTAGACGATAAGTTATTATGTACTCGACTTGGTATATTGGCTTCAAATATTTAAAAAGGTTAACTAGAGACGTGTTGCTTAGTAGAATCCCTTTTTGAAATGGGAGTAAGGCTTTATGTCGGCCAACTCTCATGGACGTTATCAACTCATTAACATTATTTAGCAAACTGATTTGCTTGTCTAAATCAGTACCAAATGCATTTCTTTCAGAATGACTCCCAAATTTGTTCTTAGCATTAAATAAGTCAAACCAGTCATTTATTAATTTTATACATCTAGCCGCTTCTTCCCAGTCAATGTTTTTCATCAACCCTTTCCCTCCACACCATTCAAGAGCCTTTGATACCTGATTTGAAAGTACTTGAGCTGCAGGCCGAACTTTTTGTCTCTCTGATCCCTTTAAATCTAAATGATATCGGCTAATTTTGTGCGCAATAGTGAGTTCAGAAGAAGACATAGAAATTAGTAGTTCCAAACATTCCTTGTTCACTTTTTTCCCATTGAGCAGCACAAATCCCTGATCTAACAAATGATTTCTCACAAGTTTCAATAAATGAGGAATGTCTGCAAACACAAACACTTTTAAGGAATCGTTGCTTGGATGATTGAAGAAACATTCCTTATTATGTCCAATATTAAGCTCTGACCACAAGCCCATATTCCCAGACCCCATATCACTTGTAATGGCTACAACAGTGAAGCCTGAAGAATGTAGATTCGATACTATTCCAAGAATAATATCTTTTTTCATTCTTTGGTCAAAGGCATAATAAAGAGGCTGCTTCCACTGACCAATCAAACCTCGTGCCATGACAACTTGGCAAGTTTTGTGAGGGCCAATTTTCTGCTGGTTGCTTCTGTCGATACACATGCGATTTGAAATATAAATTTCGTCAAATGTCAATACAGTCAAGCGTTCCAATTCGGTTAGTCCTGCTGATTTATATTTCATTAGTTTCACAACATCTTGCAAAACACCCTGCTCTAAATTCAAACATTTAGCCCAATCACGTAACGTCGTCAGTCCTGGTAAGGGATAGTTATTAGCCCTTAAAAACCGGTAGGCTCACACTTCTGAGTGATATAGCCGCTGCTATATCGTCAGAACACCAATTAATTTTCTTACGTTTCTCTGTACGTAATAAATGTTTTATTTGACCTGGAGTGAAGACTTTACCCAGTATCGTCTGAATTTCTTTGCAACGACTTTTCCTCAGATCGGCGATTTCTTTCTTCAACGCCGAATAGTCTGCACATAAATCATCGTACTTTTGTTTCCAAGCTTCGGATTCCTCACGTACCTCCTCAACTAATTTCTTCAAAGTGTTGACCTCATCTTCATGAGAACGAGTGCTTAAAAGGAAAGACATTCGTTGAATTATCAGGTTTATTTTTTGAACTTATATTGGAACTAGAGTAGCCTACGTTTCTATTCACAAGAGCAATATTTCTTTCATATGACCACTAAACTACGGCTGCATGAAGGTCAAGATTAGATTAATAAATACTATAGCTACACCAGGCTTTAATTAAACTCATATCAATGTCTCAACGATCTGGTGAAAGCAGTGCTTTACTCCGCTAGTTACCTCTCTTTCAAGTATCATAATGAACCTTAGTTGTATTGTGCGTGTAAAATAAACAAATTCACCTTTTATTATTAAATGAGACTTCAATGTTCAAAAACAAAAAGAAGCTTACCTTATTAACTCCTTCGCATTCAAGCAGGTATGTTTAGATTGTATTCCTTCGGTGAGTGTTTCATTGTTATGTATAATTTCACTTATAACACTTTTACGACGCCTCTTTTCCAGCCTCATCGACCGACTTTCAGCTTCTTCCAAAGATCTTTTCCTTTTCCTTTGTGTAATTTGAGTGGATTTTGGTAGATTTTCAGTCGGAATGGCATCTAATTTTAAAGTTCTACTGTGCACTGGAGTATAGTTCAACAATTGCTGTCGAAGTGGAATAGCAAAACTGTCTTTAGTGAAATGAAGAGAACATACTCGAGCTGAAATCATAATAATAATAATAATGTTAATAATAATAATAATAATAATGCTAATAATAATAATAGACCCTAATAATCTCCACTCGTAATTGTTATTTGGTTTGCCTATTCATTTCTATAATATTCTTTAATATCTCAGTTTGAAAATGCGTCCAGAGCTATTGCAATGTTTTAATTTTAGAGAGAAATAATTTAAAGAATGATTTACTGTTCTGTTCACAACAGACAGATTAGTTTTAGAAATCATAACTTACCATGCTTTAAATTAAACATGTCCTCCCTCCTGCAAGCTCTGACCCAAGAGCTCGCTACATCTTTGTCTTGTGGAAATACAAAGTATTTTATATTAGACCCTTTTGTTTTCCCGGAGTAGTTGTTGCAACCATACATAGCACAATTCGGCATTGCATCCCACTTTCCGTCGACAGAGATTAAGAAATACAATACTTTCACTAGCAACGCACACACTTGTCAACATTAGCATGTTTCAATCGACTGCTGATCACGCGCTTGACTCCCGCCTATAGACACAACTCGCAGATGCCCCCGTTCTGACGTCATCCGCATGAGAGAGAGGGAGCGATCCGCCTCACCATTGTAGTTACACCATGGAGGAATACGTTATAGCAGGGGTTCCCAACCGGTGGTACGCGGGAACGTTTCGGGTGGTACGCGTGGGTGATAAGAGCGATTACGAGCGGTAGGCTAGTAAGGGGCCTCTGTGTGCGCGACAACGCAAACTTTACTCTACTGCCCGTCTGCCGGGCTTTTTGCTTAATTTATATAAAATTATATGTTTTTTAGTCCTATGAGCAATAAATAAAGCTGTAATTTGCCATTATGGTTTTATTTTTTCCTTTACAGTATTATAAAAACGATTTTTAATATATGTATCTCTATATTTTTAAATAAAAATTAGCAAGAAAAAATTGATAAAATCTACATACACAGTATTTAGTGTTGTCTTGATAAAAAGGTTGATAAAAAATAACGAAATACCAGTGCATTAATAATTAAATACAGTATGAAGTTTTCTCTGTAATTTAATTACAATAAAACAAGCCATTGGGCACTTTTCCGACAGTAAATATATGTTTTTAAAAAGTACAGGACGCCAACATTTCTAAAACTTTCAAGTGGTACGCAGTTGCCAAAGGTTGGGAATCCCTGCGTTATAGCATAACGTAGTGAGCTACCTAGAGTTTGCAGAGAATGGAGACAAGACGCGGGCACGAGCAAGGCAGGCTTATGCACAGCGAATCAATCTATTTTCTTCCAGTCGATCAGGAGCGTATGACAGAAGAAGCAGATACAGGTGCGTCTACAAGTAAATCTCTCAACTGGGGGATCGGATTGACAAGTTCTCCTAGTGAGAGTATGGACAGGCTCTCGGGAACTCATTCCTTCCATTAAAGTGAGACGGTAATGGGACACCAACTCAATTTGTAACGGGAATCGCCTCGCGACGGGAGACTTCACACTCAAGTCTTCAATTAAAAGTACATTACTGCATCAGAGAGGAACTGCCTATACCTCCTTACTTCGAGAGCGAAAGTGGCTCAATGTGAACAAGGCATTCTACGTGAAATCTTATTTCTTTATTGTGTGCGTGCCACAGTTGATAGAGAATGCAAAAATTAGTACACAATTTAATATGTGAAAGTCGGTAATTTATGCTATATTTCAAAGAGCAGTTCATACTCTATCTTTAACAAATCATTTATGGTCACGGGTTCAAGGCTGTGGAATATCCCACCAGTCAATGTCAGGAAGTGACCCCAACTGAATAAAATCAAAACAGTTCGCCACGACCAGCTAACGAGTAGCCTACTGCTGGCTGATTTGTGTGAATCAGTGTGTAATTGTGTTCCGATATCGAAATACTTATTAATGTAAATGTGTGTTTTGTTTGTGCAAACTCTAATGTAGTGTAAGCTACTTTAGGCGGGAAACAAGTATTTACATACTCTACAAACTAACACGCTTTTATGTACAGAGAGTTTGTTTTATATGCGACGGGGACCCTCGCTTGCCCGCTCGCCCGCGTTGCGCGTCTGCCTCCCGCCTGGCACTTTGCCGTTATGCGGCGCTCGCACGGCACTGAGTCATTGAGTATAGGAATTTGTACTTACCTAGTTCACAGCTGGTGCTGAAAATGTTCGCCATTCACTACTACACATCGCTGGCACCACTTTATGAAATTGTAATTTACTTTCTGAAGATCGTCAGCACCGATTGACTGTATTTCAGCTGTAATATAGCCTTTAAGCTTATTTATAGTGTGAGGGATTCTCGCATACACTCTATTTTTAAGCGTCCCCCACAGATAAAAGTCACGTGGTGATAAGTCTGGGCTTCGCGGGGGCCACACGTTCCGACTTATAATCCTAGTACCGAAAATGTGACGCAATTCTGTCATGGATGCTTCGGCAGTGTGGGCAGTTGCAGAATCTTGTTGAAAATAAGTTGACAATCTTTCTCCGTAAGTCAGTTCGTCAAAAAAATTGTCAAGGATCACACTGAAGTACCAATGTACGTACAAATTCCTATACTCAATGACTCAGTGCCGCGTTAGAGCCGCATAACTGCAAAGTGCCTGGCGGGAGACAGACGCGCAACGCGGGCGAGCGGGCAAGCGAGGGTCCCTGTCGCATATAGAACAAGCGCTCTGTACAATCAACTTCTTAATTGGATGACATGTTCCGAACGTCACGCGTTCATCCTCATATCCAGTTCACTTAGGCCTAATTAGTGTACGATGTTCATGCTTTACACTTAAAACACAAACGAATCGGTGTTTTTTGAAACGGCGTAATCGACATTTTTTGACATTTTCACTTTATTAGCGTTTTGTTTTCCTTTTGGATAGAGCCATCTGTTTCCTTTGAAAGGACACTTGTGGAAGCGTTCTTTCCGTATAAAACTCATGTTCAGAAATATTGAGTTTTTTTTGAAAGGGCGGACGTGCGCCACACCCAAAGTACACGGGACTACATGACTGCGTTGTTGCACCCCTAAACTAAGGAACCAACCAACAATCCCTTTCTTATGTTGTAAGTGTTTTCCTGTGCTTGAGATTTGTTGCAATTTTTGTGTGTAGCAAATCCATTCCATCTGAACACAATGTCTGTGCTTTAGATTTGCACTAATTTCTTAGTATTGCACAAAAAATCCAATTTAAGTCCTAAACTGATATTAATGATCCGTTATATTTTGTGTCCATATTTGCCATATATTTGCATAAATATCTGTCTCTAGCAAATAGATTGCATTTTCGAACAATTTAATGAATATGTTTGTGTCTAATTAGTAGTTTTAGGTAGATTTCATTAGAAAGCTAACTATTGCAATGGGTCCCATGTTTCGACTTCCGGAAAATTTCGACATATCTTCGCGTTTCACATCCCCCAGACCCCAAAAACACCGTCAGTTCAAAAGTTTATATATAATTTATGTATGTATATATATATATATGTATATCAGTTTTTTGTGGACACGATAACTGTCGTAATTTTGCACCAATCACTTTGAATGTTTTACATAATATGTATACCCTTAAAATCTCGGTCGAGTTCGTTAATGGGCAAAATCGGTCGAAGTGGGTGAAAATGGGAGGCTTTTTTCGAAAAAGTGAAATTTCGCTATAACTCTCTTAATACGTGAAATATCGAATCCATTCAAAGTTCATAATATGTGTCGGATAAGTGCCAAAAATTTATGTCAAATAAGTTTTTTGATAGCACCAACCATTGACCAAAGGGGTGGGAAAAAGTGGGTTTTTCGGGAAACATTAATCATATCTCTGTTAATAGGCACAATATCAAAACCGTACAAAATGGACAATATTCCTCCAATAATTACCTAAAACTTTTGTCTGAAAGAATTTTTGATATGACCCACCATTACGCCACGGGGTGAGCAAAATGATTTAAATTATAAGAAAATGCCAAGTGCCAAGAGAGGTTGCCATGACAACTTTACTTTTAATTGATAAGGGATGAGCCATCAGCAGTTACTATGACAACGACACTGCACGAGATAACATTCAGTTTTCCATCTGTCTGTGGGAAGCGACTTCGGTATCGGAACTGGTAGCATGCTGAACTTCTATGCCCAAGATCGCGGGTTCAAACCCGGCTGAAGTCGTCGGATTTACTAAGAGCGCTAAAAAACCCTGAGTTTGCTTTCCTTTGGAGGAGAAGTTCCAACGTTCGTTGCGAGTTGATGGTTCCGATGGCATCTAGTAGCCAAGTTCACAGATAGGTGTCGTTGATGGTAGTATTTTAGGTAGGTTTCATTAGAAAGCTAACTATTGCAATGGGTCCCATGTTTTGACTTCCGGAAAATTTCGACATATCTTCGCGTTTCACATCCCCCAGACCCCAAAACCACCGTCAGTTCAAAAGTTTATATATAATTTATGTATGTTTATATATATATCAGTTTCTTGTGGACACGATAACTGCCGTAATTTTGCACCAATCACTTTGAAATTTTTATCGAATATGTATACCCATAAAATCTCGGTCGAGTTCGTTACTGGGCTAAATCGGTCGAAGGGGATGAAAATGGGGGACTTTTTTTCCCGAAAAAATGAAATATTGCTATAACTCTCTTAATATGTGAAATATCGAATCCGTTCAAAGTTCATACTATGTGCCGGAAAAAGCTCAAAAATTTATGTTTGAAGAGTTTTTTTATAGCACCAACCATTGACCAAAGGGGTGGGAAAAAGTAGGTTTTTCGGGAAGCATTAATCATATCTCTCTTAATTGGCACAATATCAAAACCGTACAAAATGGACAATATTCCCCTAATAATTACCTAAAACTTTTGTCTGAAAGAATTTTTGATATGACCCACCATTACGCCAAGGGATGAGAAAAATGATTTCGGAATTATAAGAAAATGCCAAGAGCTATCAGTGGTTGCCATGGCAACACTACTAAATTGATGAGGGGCGAGCCATCAGACGTTGCCATGACAACGCACTTGCGCGAGATCAGATTCAGATTTCCATCTGACTAAGTGTGAAGCGGCTTCGGTGACGTAACTGGTAGCATGCCCAAGGTCGCGGGTTCAAAGCCGGCCGAAGTCGTCGGATTTTCTAAGAGCGCTAAAAATCCCTCAGTATGCTTTCCTTTGGAGGGGAGGATCCAACGTTCGTTGCGAGTTGCTGATTGCAGTGGCATCTAGTAGCCAAGTTCACAGCTAGGTGTCGTTGACGGTAGTATCTGGTAGCAACATTAGGAACTACTGCTTGAAATTGAGCGTCTGCATTCCTTACCTGAATTACAGACTAATACAGCCATCACAATTCACACCGTTTATCAGACAGATTCTACACTCACCCAAAGTACACGGGGTTACATGACCGCGTTGTCGCAGCCCCTAAACTGAGGAACCAACCAACATCTCTGCGGGAGATATAATTTTGCGTGAAGAAGTAACAGACCGTTACATAGTTATACATCAGTGTCGAAACCTTGCATAAGGACAGTGTGACCACAAGTATAACAAGTAGTTCCGTGAAGAACTATACAGCCTATTATCATATATCCTACTTATGTTAATTGCCACTATCAACATACACAATTTCTGTTTGATTGCTGTAATAGATTCGTAGATATTAAGAACCGACTAAATATTTCGGATGGTCGCCATGTTGGATTTTATATATGTAGGTCCTAGAGTTATGTACTGTTACATGCAGATTATTGTGAACGTGTAGTATTCAAACTTCAATCGCATAATTAGGACACAAGAAAAAACAAGGAGATTTAAAAATTTTTCACAGCTGCCATCTTGAGGTTATGGAAACAATTGAAGTAAATTAGATGCCAGTGGATTAACATTCGTATAAGGATTTACTGTACCAAGTTTCACTGCACGCGGATGGTTAAATTGCGAGAAACGTCCATGTGAATATTTATAATTCGCGTCACCGCCATGTTGGATTTGTGATCACCAGGTTATTTAAAGTCCTATAGGTGAACATAAGTTCATAGCCCCTATGAACATTAAAAAATGCAGTTTGATTGCTAAAATAGATTCGTAGATATTCAGTATCGTCTAAATATTTCGGATGGTCGCCATGTTGGATTGTTAAATGTATAGGCCATAGAGTCATGTACCATTAAAGGAAAATTATTGCGTAGGTTCATTATTCAAACTTTCACTTCGATCGCATGACTACATCACAAGAAATAAAAACTTAATTTTAAAATTCGCACTGCCGCCATCTTGAGGTTATGTAAACAATTGAACTAAATTAGATACCAGTGGATTACAATGCGTATAAATATTTCCTGTACCAGGTTTCAGTGCGCTTGGAACATTAAATCGCGAGAAAGGTCTATTTAAAATGTTCAAATTCGCTTGGCCGCCATGTTCGTTTTGTAGTTAACCGGTTTTTGAAAGTCTTATAGGTGGACTTCCAGTAGTGCCCTTTATCTCCGTACAAAATTTTAGGGTGATACCGCTAATAGTTTCAGAGATATAGAATGCCGGTGAAATATTTCGCACATCCGCCATCTTGTGATTATGTAAACAATTGAACGAAGTTAGATGTCGGTGCATTACAATGTATATAAATATATACTGTACCAAGTTTCATTGCGTTTGGTTGGTCAAATCGCGAGAAACGTCAATTTAAAAGTCGCAAATTCGCTTGGCCTCCATGTTGGTTTTGTAGTTACCAGGTTTTCAAAAGTCACTTAAGTGAACTTATAGTAGTTCCCTCTATCACCATAGAAAATGTCAGGGTAATATCGGTAATAGTTTCGGGGATATTGAATGCTGGTGAAATATTTCGCACAGCCGCCATGTTGGATTGGTGAGTCGTAACAAAATTTGAAGGGCACGGTCGAGGTCGCCGGGAATAGTGCAATGAACGTTCCGAGTTTCATTGAAATCGCTCCTGCCGTTTAGATTTTATTAGGGGGGGGGGGGACACACACGAATCACACACACACACACGCACACACACACGGACAAAAGGTGATCTCATAAGCCTATTTTTTCAAAATTGAAAATAGGCTAAAAATGGACTCCAAATGACAAGAAGGTTACCGTCATCATAAGACAATAAAATGTTTAAAATATGCATAAAATGACGAAAAACAAAGTTAATTAATCTCCAATTATAAAATATTTTCACGCAATAAATGAGGTCTGATCCTTCTACGAAAACCTGCATATTCTGCCTATCCCCAAGTTTGTCCGGTGAAATCTACCTCCGCCTTCCGGCGTGCCGAGAGGACTTTTTTTTGTAAGGACGTAGTAGCACGATTTTTTTTTTGCGCATATCTTCCGGACAAAAATTTATAAAATTAGAGATTGGAACATGTTCCATAAAAGCATGTTAGTCACAAAATCCATTAAAATAAAAATTAAATTAAAAATTGAGCCTTTGGGGAAGTCCTATTTAGTTTCTCAACAATTTCCTTTCGTTCACCTACGCCCTTTCCAAAAACACTGATTCATATATACAATGTTTATATTACATCTGTTTGTAAAAACTTGTGTAACGTGTCAACTATTTACAGACAGTAATGTACACTTCTATGGTTGCTGTGTTATTATTATTATTAATGTGGATTAAGTATGTAGCCTGCTGTCTATTGAATTGTAATTATGAATAATTTCAGTAAAGTTGCCTGCACTATTTTGTTATTATTGTTCTAAATCAATCTCTTTGGGTGGCACGCACCACTGCGCTGGCATTAACAAAAGCATTTCATCAAACAGAATCGCTCGTTAACTTACCACTAACAAGGAATTACGTTTAATGGCCAATTCTGGCCACTCAACTCTCTAAAGCATCGTTAAAGGGGAGGGAAACAGCGGAACTCTTAACTCGCGCAACTTGGTATGGCGGTTTGTTTCCAAGTTTCGAACGAACTTTCATCAATATGAATATAAAATATGTTTATGACAATGAAATTATAAAAGATCATACACGTTTAATGCCAAGAAAGTAGAATACAGAAATAGAAAAGCATATCCGAAGTGGGATTCGCTTGAACACCTTCCATTTCTGCATAATACTGTACACTCCGAGTCTACAACGCAACCGCTTACGCTACGAAGACAACAGGGAGAGCTTTTACTATTGAGCCGTAAAGCGCATTTAAGTAATTAGCATCCCGAATGGTCTCGTGAAATGCATCCACTATAATCACGCATTAACTCTCGTATTTAAGTTAAATAGGAATTAACTAACTAATCGTCAGTAAAGAGTTTCTGAAAATGGCCCTACCCGAGTTTCGTAAAACGTTCAATAAATAAACGTTTTAAATCCGGCGGTCCCATGTCATAGACTTATGGCATGTTAAAGAACCTTCCACTAATTACACCTGTGTGAAGCTAAATTGTGTAGGTTAAGAATGTAAACAACGTTCTTAGGTTCCTACGTTCGTTGCCAAGAGCCAACAGCGGTGGCGTTTGGCAGCAAAAGTAGGAACTTTTTGAAAAATGCAAAATTCTGCTGTCCTTACATGAATTAAAAAACAGATAACACACACTAATACAGTCATCACAATTAACACCGGTTATCCGACAGATTCTACACACACCCAAAGTACACGGGGCTACACGACCGCGTTGTCGCAGCCCCTAAACTTAAGAACCAACCAACCAACCAACCAACCATATAAACGTTTTCTTGAGAAACGTTTGAGCGTTTTTAGCCTATTTTCATTTAAGAAAAATAAAAAAAAAGGAAGGAAGCTTGTAGTTTAACGTGACCGTCAATCTTGAGATCATGAGCCACGGGACCTCCTTTTTACGTGGAATCCGAACCACAGGACATGGCATTTCACTTCGAAAATCTCACATGCATTGACCATTTAAGATAATAAAATGGGCTTATCAGATCACCTTTTGTCCGCGTGTGTGTGTGTCCTAATGAAATCTAAACGGCTGGAGCGATTTCAATGAAACTCGGGGAGGTCACAGTACTATTTTGTCCGACCCCGACCGTGGCCTTAAAATTTTATTACGTCTCACCAATCCAACATGGCAGCTGTTCGAACAATTTCACCGGCATTCTATGTATCCGAAACTATTATCGATATCACCCTGACATTTTGTACGGTGATAAAGAAAACTATTGGAAATTCACATATGTGACTTGTAAAAGCCTGTTAAGTACAAAACGAACATGGCGGTCAAGCGAAGTTTAAACTTTTAAATAGACTTTTCTCGCGGTTTAACCATCCGAGTGCAATGAAACATGGTACAGCAAATGTTTATATACATTGTAATGCACTGACATTCAATTTCGTTCAAAGGTTTACATAACCTCGAGATTTCGGCCATGCGAAATTTTAGAATAATGTTTTTTTTCCTTGTGTCCTAATCATGCGATCGAAGTCAACTCTTGAATAATAAACCTACGCAAAAATCGTCATACAATAGTACATAACTGTATGGCATACATATATACAAATCCAACATGGCGAACATTCGAAATATTTAGATGGCTCTCAATATCTACTAATCAATGATAGCAATCAAATTGTTTTTTTTATGTTGATAGAGGCAATTAGGGTAACATAAGTAGGGTATATGAAAATAGGCAATTTAGTTCGTCACGGAACTATTTGTTTAATAAATAAACGACTCAATGTTTTTTAAACAAAATCTTTTCCTCATTAAACGTTTTTTGAAAACCATTTTACGATTTAAAAAATAACTCGACTTATACCCGCTTTTGCTTTAATTTGTTTCTTTAGCCTTTAATGTGTGCATTTTTGTTTCCTTAATTTAATAAATTCAATATTGTTGTTGTTGTTGTTGTTGTTTTGAGTCTTCAGTCTTTCGACCGGTTTGATGCAGCTCTTCATGCTTTCCTATCGTGAGCTAATCGATTCATCTCTACATAGCTATCACACCCTACATCCGGGACAAACCCCATACAGTCCTCGAACCTTCCTTCTTATAACTAACCTTGCTATTCCTGGGTATCCTAGTCTGTGTCCTACCAACCTATCTCGTCTCTTCATGAGTCGCCAGAAACATCTCTCCTCTCCCACACGTCTTAATAACTCTTCATTCGTAACACTATCTACCCATCTGATCATCATTTTCCTGTAACACCACATTTCAAACGCTTCAATTCTCCACTTTTCTGCTGCTCCAACAGTCCAAGTTTCACTTCCATAGAGTGCAACGCTACAGACAAAGGCCTTCAAAAATGACTTCCTAATACCTAAATCTATATTCGATGTCAACAGATTCCCCTACTGTAGAAATGCTTTCCTTGCCTGTGCCAACCTAGTTTTTATATCCTCTTTGCTTCGTGCATCACTGGTTATTTTGCTTCCTAAATAACAGAAGTCTCCTACTTCCTTTAACTTTTCACCTGCCAATTCGACATCCATAGGGGTTTCTGATTACTCACCGTAATGATATTTCGTGTTTGACGGGTGTTATTGTCGGTAAAATGAACATCTTGCCTTTCATCAGCTTTTAAGTCTGAGCGGTATAACGGCATTTCTCATACCGGATGGTGGTATTAAATACTCCAAAATACCAGTGTACCGCTCGAAGGTGCACTAAACTAGAAAACTGAACAACCTTCCTGTCACTTCCATCAGAATCAGTCAAAGCGTCAGTCGTCAGGAACAGTTATTAAATTTTAAATCTTTTAAGGTGGCACTCACTGAATAGTTGAACAAACATGGTGTTTGAAGCCATTTTTCGATATTGCCTTAGAAAACAAAAGTTTGGTGCTTTTCAGTCGGTCAACACGATTGTACCCAAATAAGATGGGGTTTTCCCTAATCCTGAAAAAAATACATGAGATTAAGGAATACACTTAGATGACCAGTTTCGATCGCCAGGCGATCATCATCAGATCCATTACATTTAGGCTTTAAATTCTATGTCTGAAAATATGGGTGAAAATATTTACAATATACTGTATAGCCTATACTTATTTAGTTGCAGTTGAAATACTGACGAGTTGCATTATCTCAACTATTTATTTATTTATTTATTTATTTATCGTTTGGCTTTTAGTGCCGGGAGTGTCCGAGGACATGTTCGGCTCGCCTTAGTCTGTAGCTGCTTCAAGTGGACACCCATAGGGTGAGCTACAAATTTCGTTCAATTTCAAGTAGTTCGAACTTTCGCTACCAGATGTCAATGATACCTAGTGGTGAACGTTATAACTTTGATAGAGCATTCCGACTAAATCTAACCTAACAATTTAGCTTCACACAAGTTTAGTCTGTGGAAGGATCTTTTACATGCCATAAATCTATGACATAGGACCGCCGGATTTACTTCCCCTCCGAAGGATGGCATACTGAAGGATTTTAACGCTCTTAAAAAATCCGACGACTTCGGCCGGGATTGAACCCGCTATCTTGGGCACAGCAGTTCAGCATGCTACCAACTATGCCACCGAAGCCGCTTTATCTCAACTAATATTGCAACTAAATAAGTGTACATTTTGTAAATATTTTCACCCATTCTTTCTGACATAGATTTTATAGCCTAAGTGTAATTAACTGGTGATGATCGCTTGCCGATCGAAACTGGTCATCCAAATGTATTTATTGATCCCATGTATTTTGTTTTCAGGATTAGGGAATAACCCATCTCATTTGTTAGTTAGTTATTGTTGTTTTAAGGGGCGGAACTACGAGGTCATCTGCCCCTGACATCTAATTTGGGTACAATCGTGTTGACTGACTGAAAAGCACCAAACTTTTGTTTTTTTAGTTGAACAAAACAGTGCCGTTTCTTAATATGCTCCCACCACACCAACTACTGAATCAATTGTTATGAAAATGTATCAAAACTTACCTTCATAAGATAAAATAGTTATGTTAGTCTACTGAAAAGGCAATATCATTCACTGTTACCAACATTACAATTAATCAATTCCTAAAAAGCAAAACATTAATCAAAAATAGGCCTACATTTATGACCTAACTATTAAAATTGTAGATTTGAAACTAAATCCACGTTAAGAAGATTCCATGACGGGAAATGCAACTTAGAATCATGGTACATTTTTTTTTAAATCAAGTTACATAAATAATACTAATCTATAATTATAAGATCCACCTTGTCAAACAATAGAATATAGTTTACTAATTAAAATATACGTACAGGTTTCGTTTACATGATAACTTATTCAGCGTGAGAAAATCTTAGAAAATTATATCAACAAAGAACCAAAGAGAAAATGGATATCCTTACAGAAATTCATTAATTTAAAATAATAATAATAATAATAATAATAATAATAACGAAACATGTACGTAATTTTAATTAGTAAACTACTTTCTAGTGTTTGACAAGGCAGATCTTATAATATTATAGATTAATATTCAGTCAACACGGATAATAACTATCCAATCTTTATAATGGTTAATATCTACGCATTTTATAAATAATACAGCCATTATTCTAGGTCAGATTAGTGCATGTAAAGATACTGGGGAAATTTAAAGTGGATCGGTGCAGTAATTTTTGAAATAATCCCTCCCTATATTATTCTGCTAAGGTCCCATTCCAGTTTTGTACCGAAAATAAGGTCCCTAACACCAACCTACACATATGAGGTACCTACAGGTTCAGCATAACCCAATGCGTAAGCGAAACACACTCACGTACTCTTTAAATGCCTCACAATTAAATAAATACCTTAAAACATGTATATTTACAATGAAATAATTCAACACGGTAACCATGGTAACAGAATCTCACAGGTCCATCTACAGTATTTCTGTAAGACGCAATGCAATTCCAATTATTACATTACTGTGAAAGTTTCCAGACGGTTATAAGGTTATCATTGAACCAAATTAAGCTGTAAAATTCATCAATACATACAGTATAATTCGCTTAAGGGGATCAAGGGGCACTCGAGAATTTCTTCACGCAATTTTCACGCGTGAATGTGGTACGAAAGGACTTGTTCACCCGACTATAAAGGGTCTCCGAAAACCACATTTAAAGGCCCTTAAATTAACAGTGTCTGTGTTATTCCCAGAAAACTAACTTCGCTCTGATATACCTATGAAGGAATGACAAACCCCAAACCACTGCACCAGTAGCTGAATTGATCAAGTCTGATTATTCATACCAAGGATAAATCAGTCATAGCATTCATGATTGAGATTTTGCTAAGTGTTCTCTTTACAACTAGAATATTCGCGGGCCATGCCGCGACGGGTAATTTTAGTATACCTTATTTGTATAAAAATAAAAGTTGTAAGAAATGACTGTCAAAGATAAGCCTGCAAAGATAGCAGAATAAAGACTCTGTAGGTGTTGTAACGATTCGATCCCATAGCTGTTATATTTATAGGGTTATTCATTTATAATTATCATATTATTATTATTATTATTAACTAGTACATCCATGAGATGATTTTTATATCAGATAATTGTAAGCGGTTTTGATTATTATATTCAATTAGATTTTTATTAACAATTACTTGTAAAGAGACGAAGTATTATATATTGCAACAAGACTGGCGATATGGACTAACCCTGTGCGTCACAAACTGAACGACGTAGTAAGAATTTCACCACGGCAAACTGCGTCATTTTCCTGAGATGTTAAGAAACCCACAATGGTGTAACCAACACGCCATTTTCTACGGTATATACGCGTCAATATATATTGCAAGTTATGAGTCAAGAATGGAGAAGGCTAATAGAGAGGGAAGCTGTGACACCACGTGACAAGGAAGTCATTAGTATTTGTACCTGCAACATCGGAGAAGAATGGCATTGATCTACAGCTCTTAATGAAGGAAGGAAGTTGTAACCTTGCTTTCTGGGTCCTAATGGACTGAGCACCGAGAGTCGACACTGAACGATGTCTTGCCGACATCTATATCAATACATAATGGGTTATATCCCTGATCAAGAGTCTTTCTACAGATGGCAACGTACTTAATGAGGATATTTCATAGTAATTGAGGTATCACATCATTTTTTTAAACATAAGCGACGTAACATGGAGATCATCGATCATTTCTTTAATATGACGAATCTTCGACTGGGTGAGCCAACAATTCAATAAAACTATCGTCTCTATTATAATTTAACTTCATTTAACTTTCAATTCATTTTAATATTCATTTTCTTTTAAATAATTAATTGCCGCATTGAGTAATTTTAAATTCAATTGTGTGACTATCACTATTCTGTTTTATTAATATTTTGTTTTTGCATTTAATAAATTCATTCTCTTCAACGTAATGCCTATTTCTTTCATTGTAGTTGGTACTTTAAGGCAATCATACTCCTTGATTAAATACGGATTGGTTAGATGACTTTGTCTCACTACGACCCGGGTAAGTGGTTCTCGACTCTACTGCTGATAGCCGAGGTTAAATCAATAAATTTCGATTCACTATCTTAAATAGGAATCTGGCGCTCAACAACTTATTATATTACACTATCACAGGTAAGGTCACACCACAGTGAATATTATTTATTCTTATTATGTTTGTTAAATTGAACCACAATAGTCATCACCACGTTTAGTTAACTCATTAAAAATGTTACATTTGGCGCCCAACGTGGGGCACGAAAACCATTCGGTATTTAGTCAGAGGAGTGTATAATTTCAGTGCAAATTGTCAGTGCTTTTGGGGGACAGTGAAGTGAAATTTTGGAAGGGCAATTGTTATACGGTGTACTTCGAGATGTCGGAGGAGGAACAGAGGCAGTTGAGAAGTAGGGATGCAGTCAAGAAAGTTAATTATAAGGAGGTTGATAGCGGTAGCGATGTTGAGAGCGTAGAGAATAATACCAAGATGTCGGAGGTAAATCTTGAGAATAATCCTGAGAGTAATCCTGAAAATAATCCTGAGGTTAACCCTGACACTAATTCAGAGGAAAATATCGAGACGAATATAGAGGTACATCCTGAGACTAGTGGTAGTCTAGAGAAAGAAAAGTCTATAGAGATTCCTGAAGATCCATTAACTGCGCTCATAAGGCAGATGAGTAGAGATTTAAGTGCGAAATTTGATGAGAGTATGAATAAAAATAGTAGGGAGATGAAAGAAGATATTGGTAGGCTAAATCAAAATATGGAAGAGAATAAGAAAGATAATTTAGAAAGTAGGAAGGAATTCAATGATAAATTTGAGAAATTAGATAAAGATATGAATAAAAATATGGAAGAGAATAAGAAAGATAATTTAGAAAGTAGGAAGGAATTCAATGATAAATTTGAGAAATTAGATAAAGATATGAATAAAAATATGGAAGAGAGTAAGAAAGATAATTTAGAAAGTAGGAAGGAATTCAATGATAAATTTGAGAAATTAGATAAAGATATGAATAAAAATATGGAAGAGAGTAAGAAAGATAATTTGGAAAGTAGGAAGGAATTGAGTAGAGATTTAGGTGAGAAATTAGATAAGAGTAATCAAAAGATGAGAGAGGATATGAGTAAAATAAATCAGAAATTGGAAGAGAATAATGTAAAACTAGATATTGTGGAAACGATGAATAGAGAATTAAGCATGAAGTATGATATGCTACAGGAGAGTATTCAGGGGGTGAAACAGGAAATCAGAGGTGAAATTAAGGAGGAGGTAGAGATGAAGGCTAAAGATATTATTAAGACAGTAGATAAGAAATTAGAAGCAGCAGAAAGTAGGATTCAGGAAAGAATAGTAACTGTGATTGAAGAGAAAATAGCAACTCAAGGTGAAAGTTTTAGCAAATTGGTAGAAGTGGAAACTAGGCAGGTGGTAGAGACTTTAGGGGAAACTGCAGTAGAATCAGTAAAGACAGCCTGTAAGGAGACTATAATTGAAAGTAGAATGGAGTCAGACGAGATTTTAGGTGAAAGCAAATTGGAATTAGCGGAGATTTTAGGTGAAATCAGATTAGAGTCAGACGAGATTTTAGGTGAAAGCAAATTGGAATTAGTGGAGACTGTAATTGAAAGTAGATTAGAGTCATTGGAGATTGTAGGTGAAAGCAGATTGGAATCGGAGGAGATCTTAGGTGAGGAACGGCAAATAGCGGAGATTTTAGGTGAAATCAGATTAGAGTCAGACGAGATTTTAGGTGAAAGCAAATTGGAATTAGTGGAGACTGTAATTGAAAGTAGATTAGAGTCATTGGAGATTGTAGGTGAAAGCAGATTGGAATCGGAGGAGATCTTAGGTGAGGAACGGCAAATAGCGGAGATTTTAGGTGAAATCAGATTAGAGTCAGACGAGATTTTAGGTGAAAGCAAATTGGAATTAGTGGAGACTGTAATTGAAAGTAGATTAGAGTCATTGGAGATTGTAGGTGAAAGCAGATTGGAATCGGAGGAGATCTTAGGTGAGGAACGGCAAATAGCGGAGATTTTAGGTGAAATCAGATTAGAGTCAGACGAGATTTTAGGTGAAAATAGATTAGCGTCAGAGGAGATAGTAGGAGAAAGCATAGTAGAGTTGAAGGAGATTTTAGATGAACGCAGGATAGCTGTAGAAGAGACTATAGAATGTAGCGAAAAAGAAGTGAAGAAGATGAGAGAAAAGATAGGGATAGAAGTAGGTAAGATAAAGAAAGTACTAAGCACCCAAGAGATTAAGATGCAGACAATCATAGATAAGTTAGATAGGCAAACTAGGGAAGAATTTAGTCCTGTGATAGAGGAAGTTAATATGAAATTATTAGTGGCAGAGAAGCGTGCGTTAAGTCATAGTCAGAAGAACATAATTAGTAAACAGGTTAAGAGGAGGAGAGAGATAGATAAGAGGAGAAGCAATGGGCAACGGCTAAAGAGAAAATTAAATATTAGTAGTGGAGAAGTGAAGGGAAGACATGTAGGTAGATATTTTAGAAGTAAAATGAAAGAGAAGAGAATTAAGTTGTTAGTGGAAAAAGAAATCAGAATGAAAGAGAGAAAGAAAGCATATGATGTGCAGTGGCGTAATGAATTAGCCAGACTTGGGGAAATGATAGGAGGAAAGCCGAAGTATAATGTTACTGTTGATGAGTGTAGTCCGAAAGAGGTAGAAAGTAATGTTATAAGAAAAGAGGAAAATGGAACCCTAGAAAGAGATAGAATTGAAGATGAAGATGGTAAGAACGGTGAAATGCCAGAGAAAGTAGTGATGTAAATTTATATTACCGATAGTTACTCTTCCGTATGACTTAAATATTAAGTAATGAAGTTTAATATGACTTAAAAGAGGTAGATAAGAAACCTGCTGTGTGTAATTTTAATTCAGTCGTGAAGTTAGGATGGTAAGGGGCGCGTAGTGCCTACGCTTATTGATTTAGATTGACTAAAATCATTTAATTTGGAAGACAGAGGTTGTCGTGCTATTGAGCATTTCAGGTAAGTTGAATGTGGGTCCTTAAACTGCAGGTAAGTTGGATGAAGTGAGAATTAAATTTAAAAAGTTGGGAAGATTATTACAAAAGTAAGTAATCGAAAGAAAGTAATAATTATTATGGCAACCATAATTATGAATATAATGGTAATGAAGATTTAATTTAAAAGTGAGTAAAGATGATGTAGTACAGTCGTAATAAAAATTAATGAGTTGAAGAATTAAGAATTTATTTAATAAAGAAGTTTCAGTTGAGGACAGCGAGGTTATCAGCGGATATATGTTGAGAAATTTATAAGTGGTTTAGAATAGTTAATGGTAATGCGTTGTATGAATTAACCAACATCGGGTTGAAATGAGGAAGTAGTAACTAATTAGGACATCTGATACTTGTTGACAGATATGTGTGTGTGTATGTGTGTATTTTCACGTAAATGGACGTGAGTTTGAAGAAGTAAGCCAACGAAGGTAATGCCATTGAGCAATGTGGTTTTTAAAGTTTTGGTAAGATGCCAAATGAAGTTGTTTTTTGAGGAAGTTTTTGGTAAGATGCCAAATGAAGTTTTTTAAGGAGGAAGTTTTGGTAAGATGCCAAATGAAGTTGTTTTTTGAGGAAGTTTTTGGTAAGATGCCAAATGAAGTAGGTTGGAGGAAGTTTTTGGTAAGATGAAGTAGGTCAGCGAGGTATATTCCGTTAAGCAATAATTATTTTTTATGGTATCTACGGGACTACGTGAAGTTAATAAGGGAGTTTTTTTTTAAGTATATATGGATGTATGCACACAAGGTAATAAGAGATTACAAAGGTAAGATTGTCCAAGTTTTAGTTACAGTTACGCACGTTTTAAAGATATTACAAGGCTTGTTATCGAGCTAAACCACTTTTAGTAAAAAGTTACTGATGAATAATAACGAATTAATGATGTGGTAGATTGTTGTCCTACACACAGGTAAAAGTAAAGATAATAATTATAATTAAAAGGTTGACATAATATTTACTAATATTGAAAGGAATTTGTTATAATTCGACGTTTTGAGGATTTTAAAAGTAAATCATTTTTTTTTAGTAGACAGGAAATTAAAGTTTTATTTATGTCATACGGAGTTAGTAAAGATAAGTTAATATTTTGAAGGAAGAATAAGTTGGTAAGATAAGTGTATACCTAAGGGGTAATAATGAAGTTACAATTAAAGGCAGGTGTAAGTTACGCATTTAATTTGATAGAGAAGAAAGTATCTGAACTGTGTTAGAACTCAGAACTTGCTTTATGAAGTGATTATGGGAGAATATTTGCGAATTAGGAGTGTCGGTGTTATTAACTATCAACTGGAACACTGTCATTATTTTAGGAAGACAATAGCTAGGAAAGCATAGTGTGATGTTATTATTCCAAGGAATTAGTCGAAGCATGTAAGATTTTTTTAGCTGAAATTTAGTGTGTTATTGGTCAGTAAGAGGTGACCTGTAACAGTAAGAAGATGTGGGATTATACCACGAATAGGGGAGGTTTTTTGTATGTGACGTGTGATGTCACGATGAGTTTTGAGAGATTCTGGTATAGCAAGAGTGAGCTATAGTCCAGGCGGTCAGAACAAGTAGGAAGTGGTGTTTGGAGGACACGGTACTTAATTAAGAGTTTTGAGAGAAAACTAAGGGGGGTTTATAGGCATTCAGCAAAAAGTCAAATCATGAATAGACTAAGTTCAAAGTATAAGAGCATTAATATTTTGTGGAACGAAATATTTATTCCGAGGAGTTTGTCATGTGTTTTTGTGAAATAGTTTAGTGATATACGTAATTCAGGTATTGAGTAGTATTTTGTCCAAGTCTTAATCATTTTGTTATGGTAAGTAAGGAATGACGTTACGGTAAAGTTATATCTTGACGCTAAGTTAAATTTTATAAAGTGAACGAGAAGTCAGATTTTATGTTTATTGGTGATTTTGAAAATCCAAGTTATTGTTTTCGAGAAGTAGTAAAGAGGAATTATGGTTTTATGAGAAGTTAAGAAGTCGTGGAGACTTAGGAAGTATTAATTTGGAAGGAGGCGGCCGTGGCCTAAGAAAGAATTAAGCCACGAAGGCAGGTGAGTAGTAACTTGGATATTTAAATGAACTGTTTAATAACTGCTTTGAGGTATTTCGATGTCATTATGTATTTGGGGAAATATTTACATGTATGACATATGCACTGAAATAGGAATTGCCTTAGGTATTTTGCTAAGTTATTTTTTTCTTCAATTATTGAAATTTTACTGCATTTGAGTAATCCCTTTATAAAGACGAAAGGAATATTGTATTGTTTGCATCCTATTATCGTGTGCTGTAATAGTTATTATGGGTTAATCAGCTGGTATTACAACAATGTACTTCTACGCCAGACTGATATACAAAAACTACGTTCAAAAGAGATGAAGCCAAAATTGTATGTCATGCATACGATCACCGAAATATAAACGAGTGCAGCGTTGACATATATGTCAAAAATAAAAGTGAAGGGCATTTTATATGTATATTTTTTACAGCTCGTTTAATACATAAAGAAGAATGAACATTATGAACATTTGGAAGAATGAGATGAATGAAAGTTAAAATATGATTTTTTTGTGAAGAATACATTTATGTATATTTTTTTTACAACATATATAAAAAAGAATGAACATTATGAACATTTGGAAGAATGAGATGAATGAAAGTTAAAATATGATTTTTTTGTGAAGAATACATTTATGTATATTTTTTTTACAACATATATAAAGAAGAATGAACATTATGAACATTTGGAAGAATGAGAAATGATAGTACAAATATGTAAAGTGAAAAGAGTATGTTCTTGTATATCTTTATGTATTGTTGAAGGGTATTATTTGTATGTTGTCGTTATGGGGGTATTAATATTTAAATTTGTATTCATTTATGTAGGATGTGTAGTGATATAAATAATGTTACATTTTATTTTAAATTATTTATATCAGGGGCGATTGTAACGATTCGATCCCATAGCTGTTATATTTATAGGGTTATTCATTTATAATTATCATATTATTATTATTATTATTAACTAGTACATCCATGAGATGATTTTTATATCAGATAATTGTAAGCGGTTTTGATTATTATATTCAATTAGATTTTTATTAACAATTACTTGTAAAGAGACGAAGTATTATATATTGCAACAAGACTGGCGATATGGACTAACCCTGTGCGTCACAAACTGAACGACGTAGTAAGAATTTCACCACGGCAAACTGCGTCATTTTCCTGAGATGTTAAGAAACCCACAATGGTGTAACCAACACGCCATTTTCTACGGTATATACGCGTCAATATATATTGCAAGTTATGAGTCAAGAATGGAGAAGGCTAATAGAGAGGGAAGCTGTGACACCACGTGACAAGGAAGTCATTAGTATTTGTACCTGCAACATCGGAGAAGAATGGCATTGATCTACAGCTCTTAATGAAGGAAGGAAGTTGTAACCTTGCTTTCTGGGTCCTAATGGACTGAGCACCGAGAGTCGACACTGAACGATGTCTTGCCGACATCTATATCAATACATAATGGGTTATATCCCTGATCAAGAGTCTTTCTACAGATGGCAACGTACTTAATGAGGATATTTCATAGTAATTGAGGTATCACATCATTTTTTTAAACATAAGCGACGTAACATGGAGATCATCGATCATTTCTTTAATATGACGAATCTTCGACTGGGTGAGCCAACAATTCAATAAAACTATCGTCTCTATTATAATTTAACTTCATTTAACTTTCAATTCATTTTAATATTCATTTTCTTTTAAATAATTAATTGCCGCATTGAGTAATTTTAAATTCAATTGTGTGACTATCACTATTCTGTTTTATTAATATTTTGTTTTTGCATTTAATAAATTCATTCTCTTCAACGTAATGCCTATTTCTTTCATTGTAGTTGGTACTTTAAGGCAATCATACTCCTTGATTAAATACGGATTGGTTAGATGACTTTGTCTCACTACGACCCGGGTAAGTGGTTCTCGACTCTACTGCTGATAGCCGAGGTTAAATCAATAAATTTCGATTCACTATCTTAAATAGGAATCTGGCGCTCAACAACTTATTATATTACACTATCACAGGTAAGGTCACACCACAGTGAATATTATTTATTCTTATTATGTTTGTTAAATTGAACCACAATAGTCATCACCACGTTTAGTTAACTCATTAAAAATGTTACAGTGTTTGCCAAAGTTGACAAAATTCACTAACCCTTATCTTGGAAATAGATTAACATGATTGCTGCAAAGAAACTTCCTATGATATGTTGAGAACCCAAAACATCAAAAGAGAGAAAATTGAGATTTTTCACCAAAACCTAAGTTAGTACCACCTTAACCCTTTATAGGACAAAACTATTTTTATTTTTATGGGTTTTTACATTTTAATTATTATTATTATTATTATTATTTTCTGTTTCTCTAATTTTAATGTTTATATAATTATTTTGCATGTGTAATTTATGTTCTTATAGATTTAATTTTGATATTTTTTAAATAACTAATTTAATTAATTGTGAATTGATTTTTACAATTATTTTAATATTTTTATAGTTATATTTATTATTTTCTTTTTTATATTTCTTTTATTATTGTAATTTTATGGCTATAATTTTTATTTCTATATTTATATTTTTTACACTTTAATTGTTAATGTTCTTAGTACTTTTTTAATTTTTTCGAGCACATTACGTCAAGTAGATAGACTTCGTATGTAATATTTGATTTTTAGAAATACTAGTACTGTACTTCGGCATGAAAATTCTCAGAAATTTGGCTGAAAGATTCAACCATCAGCCTCCTTGAAAGCATAAACTGCCCTTATGACAGGTGGTTAATATAGAGACGACTATCCCATAAAGGGTTAAACTCGAAACGTCTAGGAAAACGTTCCTTTACAAAACATTATTTTATTTTGAAGAACCGTTTGACCGGGACATCGCAAATCGGTTCTGATTGTGTGTCCTACTTTAGAACGAGGACTGTGCAACACTTACCCTCTCTGAGGATCTCGTCGTAGATAGCGTAGGTAGCACCTATGTCGCCCCTCTCAGCGGCCGCTATGGGGGAGGGCGAGGGGGAGCGCTTGCCGTCATCGAGTGAGCGGGACCGGGTTCTGAACTGGGGGTCATGTGGCACCTCGAGGTAGCAGGAGGTCCTGCGTGTGGCGGCGGGACTCTTGCCGCCACTGCTGTTGGACGAGGAGGACCCGTGGGGGCGCCACGAGTGGTGCATCTTGCGACCCAGCTGTTTAAGCATGTCGTGCAGACCATGGTGCGACCTACCGCTGCTTGAGGGCGACTCGTGGATGGACACCGAGAAGCTGGGGTTATTACTGCCCTTAGGGCTCTTGGTCTCCGTCCACACACTCATGTTAGCACACGCTCACTAGGGACACTTCACAAGCACATCCATGTCTTCATCAGGGTCCCTAAAAGAGAACAAATTCACCTGTTTTCAACCCTGCATCAATCTTAATATCGCCCCGTAACGAATGTGGTATCCTTTTCAAACACTACAGAACATCGACAAAATAAGCCTTAATCGTCCCGTTAATAGAAACCAGATAAAACTGTTCGATTACCAACATCTAATTAGATATTTCATTATATGGAATTTGATAGGAATCAAACTCGTGAGAAGTGACAAAATCAGCATAATCAGAACGTCAATAACATTGATGGCCTACAGCTTTAGCTGTAATAATAGGACCTATTAAGTAAATATAGCAGTCGGTAAGATGGAAGAGCAATTAAGATAAAGTGAAGCAGCTGGTAAAATTGTTCTAATTACGAGATGGCTGAGGTAGGAATCGAACCCGCCTCTTCTCAGTTTTGCTTCATGAGGCTGAGTATACCTCGTTCCACCCATCAAACTAGAATAACATTTCTTGGTAGAGTCGGAAATCGAACCCGGGCCTGTAGCCATTGCGCAACAAGGCGGACGTGTAGAAATGAAAAATACCTAGTGATAATTTATTGATTAATAGTTTAGTAGGAATATACTAATTACACTAAGAATGTTTGTAAGCAATAACAATTTTTTTTTTATATATTTGGTCATTTTCGTACAATTTTAGATCAAGAAACTTTAGGTCATTTTTGATGATCTTTAGGTTATCAACATCAACTATGAATGATGCAGAATTCGAGATCATATTCAGCAAAATACATGCTTTGCGGCCGTCTTAGTCTTGCAGTCCGCACTAAGACTCCAGCCCCAAATTTCGATTTTAGACTCACTCAAATAATTAATTCTGGTCTGAAGCAGGAATGGGAAACATTCATCTTCATGTAGTAAAAAGGTGGATTCGATTCTCTCCTCAGACACCCTATACGTGTTTAACTCGTTGCGTGCTGCGCCCGGCTATAGACGGTGCACAAGGACGTTCATTTTTCTTTTTATATTTCCTATTTGTTGTCGAGTGCCGAGTCAATCTCTGGTATGCTCTGCTATCTGTTGGACATCATGTAGTACTATTCGAGATTTTTACTTTTGCTTCCAGAAGTAACAAACATAGCATTTTGTAGACGTGTGCCCTCTACAGAAGGAGTGCATCTGTGTTGTAAATAAGCATGCCGGAACAACAAGCAAGTTCTTCGCGCCGTGTTGTGATTGCGGACCAAAGATTGCTTCAATTAATTATTAACCACTAGTAAGGAACATCATGTATTAGTTTCCCACTGATATTAGGGAATAATTTGATTTTGGGACCTTTACTTGGTATGGAGGTGTGGAACAAAAAAAATTGATGTGCCTCAAAATGAAAATTAATACAAACGTAGGATTTTGAATTTGCATTTACATTGATAAAGACCCAAAACTTAACAGACATTTTCAGAATATCATCCCCTGATAAGTTACAAGTTATGGCTTCCTCAAAGATATTTTATATGCCTCCTAGCTATACCCGGCATGCGTTGCAATGCCTATCAAAGACAGATAGAAACAAAGGAAAATAATAATAATGTTACTGGTTTTACGTCCCTTTTAACAACTGCGGCTTTTTGAGACGCCGGGGTGACGGAATATTATGCCTAATGAGATCTTAAACGTTCCAGTAAATCTACTGACACTGCCCCTCGCATTTGCGCACCCTCAAATGCCAATTGGCAGCGCCAGGATTCGATCCTGCAATCTTGGTCACAGCAGGTGAGAACGTTACCGCTGAGCCACGCAGCCAGCCCAAGAAAGGTAGAAACTAAAGTGCCTTAACATTCTTTGTTTTTCTGTCTGGTGCCGCGGCCCTTAAGCATTAGGCTGTGCTGAGACATTCATGTCAAGACATGTCACCTCGCGATGAATCAGCAAGCCTTTCTCAGAAGTTCACTTGTGTTACTGTGGGATTTAAGGCTTCCTGTTAAGTCCCTCGCCCTTTTGTGTTGCATAAATAATTTGTAGCCAGAAACCTTCCCTGGAGTGCACACAACAACTCACCCAAATTTCATCGCAATCAGATGAAGGGTATATGAACGCATAGGGGACATACTGTACATACAGACTGACAAACTATCACGTAACATTAATTTTTATATACAGGGTGAACAAAAAATGCCGCACTTTGAGGTCGGCATGCGATTCCTCATCCAATTGCCAGACAAGAGTTTCTATAGCAAAATCGGATCGGGTGCTGTTTGAAAACACAGGTATGAAAACGAGAAGCTGGCAACACTGCCATATCCTACAGTGCATCAGAATGTACAGAGAAAGCTCCTGCAGAGCGCAGAGTTCCTGCAACCGTTTTTGGCCACGCTGCATTCAGTTACAGCGTTGCCAGAGCCTCGTTTCTTAACACGCATTTCTGTTAAACCTATTGGCGGGACTAGGTTTTGCAACATAAACTTTTGCCGTGAATTTCGACGAGTAACCGCATGCCGACTTCCAAGTGCGGCATTTTATGTTCACCCTGTATATAGACGAAAAAACTCAGCACTTTATAGGTTAAAGTGGTGCTGAACTACAACTCGAGGCTATGGAATGTGTTATATTATTCTTACGATTGACCAAGGATATTAGAATGTGCACCATCTATGACGCGCATGAGATGGTATGAGTGCACAAGTGGCACATGTCAGAGTACTCAACTTTCTATTACAGAATCCAGGTCGTCAAGCATTTCATTAGCAAGCTCATAATGAACAAGGAGCGTTTATTGTGCGTCAGTGTGGCGACACAAGACACAGACAGTGTTTCTGGAAGACTTGAACATCACCAAGCCTGATATTTCGAGAATATTTCAACTGATAATACACAAACACACACAAACGTTATGCATCACCCGCCAAGGGAACATATGTAACCGCCCCACCGACATTCAATGAAAAAGGGGTGTGCTTGGCTATCCGCCGATTTGTTGACATGTTAAGACATGTTCAGACATGTTTAGGCAAGTCAAAGGATGAGGCGTGTCGAATCGTGACAACGTACTGTAAGCCGAGGGGGAATGTGTTGATGGCATACATTTTTAACCTACTTTCGATTTTTGCAAAAAATGAAAGTAGACTTATGAGATCAACACAGGGCGAAAAAAAGTGTGTCTGTCTGTGTGTGTGTATGTGTGTGTGTGAGTCTGTGTGTGTGTGTGTCTGTGTCTGTGTGTGTGAGTGTGTGTGAGTGTGTGTACTCTGAATGTCTGTCCCCCCCTATCAATTCGAACACGGTGAATGCGAATTGAACGAAATTTGGTACAAAGGTAGCACTAGCAAAGGACACCTCAGTGTCATGTTTTATATCGCCGCCATCTTTACTAAAACTGAATGGCGGCCACTCAAACGTTCAAAACGTAAAATCAAATAACGACTAACCAAATCATCCGATCTCTACCAAATTTGGTAACAACATACCTTCGTATAGGATGCGTCTTGTGACCAAACTACAAGGTCGTCCGCCATACCATTTCAGGATGGCGGCCGTGCGAATTATGCAAACTTTATAATCCATATCATGGGACCCACCAGTTCCGATTATCGAGCCGAGAATCGTTTTAACTGTTCTAAAGGAAGAGGCACGTTCGAAATTAAAAGTTTATTTTGTAATACTATAGTGCAGACGTGATTTTAAAAAGCTGAACTGATTTAGTAATAAGACAAGATGGCAGCGGATATCTTGTGCCTGACTTATATTTCACTAATTTGAGTATTGCATGCAATATAGCGTACTGATATAAAATAAATAAACTTTGTATGAAATGCTTTATATATAAATAATATACTCCAGTGATGAAATCGTTTAGTATAAATCACTATTTGCTAACAAGTTCTATGTAAGTCATTTTATATAGAATGATATTCGTTGACACAATTAGCTCAGTGGTAGAGCGTTAGCCTATCGCTCAAATGCCTATGGTTCAAACCCGATCAGAGCTAGTGTTTTTGCTTGAAATTTTATGTTTATTGTTTTGTAATGACTCAGATGTTTTAAAATTAAGCGTTATATTGTGCATATTATGGTGTAAAATATATATTTAATTAAAACATAATTCGCCAGCAGATTTACTCGAGACATCTAGCTGCCAAAAAGGTAACTGCACGCCGACCAGTTTTTATTGAAAAGTTTCTTCTTCTGGCCGCTAGAATGCACTCGCTCTGTTAGGATTATATTGTTAGATATTTCACCACTAGATATCACGACTGGTCTACGTAAGGGCTCCATTGATTACTATACCATTTGCATTCTATGCGCATCGAATTTGAAGAATGACAAGATGATACTACGATACATTTTTACTTTCTATTTTAAAGGGTTTGTAACAGCCTATTGTGCGTTATTTGAAAATGTTAATTGAAGTAAAGAACAAAACGATTTCACATAGTATCTGAACTCTACCGTTGGTGCTAGTTCAGGATATTAATTAATACTTCTATTTCAGCCAAATAGCAATCGAAAATATCCACATAGTTGGTATACACACGTCTCTGTAGGGTCATGGAAAGATTTGTTAATTCAATTAGGGTTGTGAAAGTCATACGCAGCCAGACGTGTAAAGACATGCCTCAACTCAAAGTTGGATGTTGCCCGCGTCAGGCCGATTATGTAATAATAATAATAATAATAATAATAATGTTATTGGTTTTACGTCCCTTTTAACTACTGTTGCTTTTAGAGACGCCGGGGTGCCAGAATTTTGTCCCGAAGGGGATCTTGAACGTGCCAGTAAATCTACTAACACGGCTCCCTCGCATTTGTGCACCCTCAAATGCCAGCTGACTGCGCCAGGATACGAACCTGAAACATACGGTCCAGCAAGCGAGAACGTTACCGCTGAGCCACGCCGCCAGTCCGG
The DNA here is from genome assembly GCA_946902985.2 of Meconema thalassinum. Lineage (NCBI taxonomy): Eukaryota > Metazoa > Arthropoda > Insecta > Orthoptera > Tettigoniidae > Meconema > Meconema thalassinum. The sequence continues at coordinate 379,530,364 of OX336394.1, read as the reverse complement.
TCGATTATGTCTCCAGATCCATAACATTCTTTAGATACTTCTTATCTTTCTTTCTTTCTTTCTTTCTTTCTTTCTTTCTTTCTTTCTTTCTTCAATGATGGTAGCAGTTTTTATCTAGGTTGTGGCGTTTGGTAGAGGTAAATCGTTTCTAAGGTCTTCAACAAAGAATAGTTCTATTATACTCTTTGATAATAACAACGAGTTATAACTATACTCATACATTTAGGAGAAAGTAGGCTATATGTTCTTTACTGAACATCTTGTTATCATTTCAAATGATCTTGTCGACTTCGTCGTTATGCTTGGGTCCAACGTTATGCGTTACGGAGACGGAGATGGAAGTGACGTCATGCAGCCACGCGGGAAGCAGAAGCTAATGGTTATTGGAGTCTGTTGAAAGAGTCCTGCGGCGTCGAGCGACCTGGGGCTTTGAGCGAAGCGAACACAAGAATACAGGGTGACTTCTAAAGAGATACACAAGATGCCATATAAGAATACAGGGTGCCTCCTAAAGAGGTCTGCAGGATGTCAGAGCAAAATACAGTACAAGATGCCAGATAACAATACAGGGTGACTCCTAAAGGGATATACAAGATGCCAGATAAGAATACAAGGTGGCTCTTAAAGAGGTGCACAAGATGTCAGACAAGAATACAGGGTGCCTCCTAAAGAGGTGTGCACGATGTCAGAGCAAAATACAGTACAAGATGCCAGGTAAGAATACAGGGTGACTCATAAAGAGATATAAAAGATGCCAGATAAGAATACAAGGTGACTCTTAAAGAGGTGTACAAGATGGCAGAGAATACAGGGTGACCCCTAAATAGGTGCACAAGATGTCAGACAAGATTACAGGGTGACTCCTAAAGAGGTGTACAAGATGTCACAAGAATACAGGGTGACTCCTAAAGAGATATAAAAGATGGCAGATAAGAATACAAGGTGACTCTTAAACAGGTGTACAAGATGGCAGAGAAGAATACAGGGTGACTCCTAAAGAGGTGCACAAGATGTCAGACAAGAATACAGGATGACTCCTAAAGAGGTGTACACGAGGTCACACAAGAATACAGGGTGACTTCTAAAGAGATATACAAGATGCCAGATAATACAGGGTGCCTCCTAAAGAGGTGTGCAGAATGTCAGGGCAAATTACAGGGTGACACTTAACGAGGTGCCCGCGCGGGAAGCCTAAGTTAATGGGTAATGGATTCGCTCGAAGCCCTCCTGAGCCTTTCTAAATTGTGTAGCATGCGTCATTTGAAATGATATAACGTCTAGTCTTTCAGACTGATTGTAATTTTTTTGATGTGTGTACTTTCTGTTAATATTTATTGCATTATAACGAGACCACCTCGTGGCGTAGCGGCTAGCATCATTGGCGGTCCCCCCCCCCCCCCCACTGTCAAAGAATCCATGGCCGACAGAAATAGACCTGCACAAATCAAATCCAGCCTAGCTTATTTAGTTTGTCAACACACTGTGTAGTTGCAGCGAACCGCAATCCTTCCAGTTTGTAAAAGTAACATTGTCTTTTTCAGTATGTCGGTCAGTACTTCATACGACATCTCGCCTGCCATATAGGCAACCCAAAGCACGTGCCTGCTAGTTAAGCTGCATGGCGCACCGTTTGACAACAAATCGTACGGTCATACTCCATCAATATTATTGACGTCTTGAGTACATTATAGTGTCGTATTTGGAAATTCTAGTTATTGGTATTCTACATTAGTGTGCTTGACTCAACGTTCCCTGCAGCCCTTCAGAACGTGATATTATGTAAGCACTTCATCAGCGATGCTGAACTGAGGATCTTTCGCTACTCCAGGCTCCATAACCATATCAAGACTACGGAACTGCAGCAAATGGCGCTTCATAAAAAGGGAGGTAGCGCGCAGTTCGCTACTCCTATTGGGTTTGGGGCGCGGACACCAGAGCCCGCTGATGAGCCAGCTTGGTGTCCTAGGCAAAACCCCACACAAGACACGGGACAGACCTAGAAGGATTGCCGAGTTTTAATTCACTGGCGGTGAAAGCCAATATACCATATTTCTGTTCTTGTTATATTACATTGACCACTGTAGCGTATGATAAATGGTGTGTGTACGTGAGCTCATGCAGTTAGGATGTGTTTGGCTTCGGTTTACAAACATGCAAGGACGTAAACATGTCAGTACAACGAGTAATGGATACGAGATCGTCACCATAATAACAATGGAGACTTACAGTAAAGGTGTTGTGTTTTTGACTGGTTGGATGCGGCTCTCCATGCGTCCCTGTCCTGAGCTAATCGTTTCATCTCTACATAACTGATACACCCTCCATCCGAAGCAATCTGTTTGACATATTCCAACCTTGTTCTACCCCTGTCCTTGACTCTTCCTTCCGTAACTAAGTTTGCTATTCCTGCCAGGAACTTCTTGAGCGGACCATGACAATGCGAGACCACATGTGGCAACCTGAACCGCTAACAAGCTCCGACATTAATTCACTGGGGGAGTCTGGACCAACCACCACCCAGTCCGCACCTCGCCCTTAGTGATTTCCAGGTTTTTGGTCCGCTGAAGAAGTTCCTGGCAGGACAGTGATTCACGTGCAACGATGATGCCAAGACAGCAGTCTGACGATGGTTCCACAGTCAGACGGCTGAATTCTACCACAGGGGTATCTCAAATTTAGTGATGCGATAAGACAAATGTCTGAACAAATGTCAAGACTATGTGGGGGCTGCGACAACGCGGTCATGTAGCCCCATGTACTTTGCGTGTGTATAGAATCTGTCTGATAACCGGTGTTAATTGTGATGGCTGTATTAGTGTGTGTTATCTGTTTTTAATTCAAGTAAGGACTGCACACATTCAATTTTCAAGTATTTCCTACTTCTGCTACCAAACACCACCGTCAACGACAAATAGTTCTGAACTTGGTTACTAGATTCCACCGCAGTCGGCTCCTGGCGACGAACGGGGGAACCTGAGAGCGTTAGTCAAATCTAACCTATAATATAGCCTCATACATGTGTAGTTAGTGGAAGGTTCTTTTACATGCCATAAATCTAAGACAGGGGGCCGCCGGCTTTACATTCCCTCCGAAGGAAGGCATACTGAGGGATTTTTAACGCACTTAAAAATCCGACGACTTCGGCCGGGTTTGAACCCGCGATCTTGGGCATACAAGCTCAGTGTGCTACCAACTACGCCACTGAAGCCGCCTTCGTGTATTTGTAATTACCTGCAGGGCTGCATGTATTCTTTTTTGGCACAAAAAATAGGGGCAAAGACTTTTCGAGCCACCCTCGTATATAAATCTTAATCACATGTATTTATTTCAGTTTTTCTTCACATATTCCAGTAATTGGAATGATTTTGTATTGACCGACTGAAAAGTGCAATATTAATTGTTAATATGGCAACGCAGAAAAATGGCTTCAATGTTTCCGGTAAAGTGAGTCCATGACTAAAACTCGGAGCCCCAACAATGAATTACCTACGGGAGTGTTGCCTAGCCTGGTGTACTCCATTATGGCGGGCAAACAGCCGTCAAGAGGGCGGATTATAACTATTCATTTGAGCTGGCGCCGGGGGACTTGTCCGCTCTAATTGAAAGCCAGATGAAGGGAGCCAAGACGGGAAGAGTTAGGAAGTCATCGCAACTTGGCCACAGCTATGAGTCCTCAAAGGGAAACAATAAAACTTGCCCAAGCCAGGAGACTGAAGGACATGTCATGAATGATGAAGCGTGGAACGACCTAGTTAACAAACTAGAAACTAGATTGTGGATGACGTCGCTCGGCTCCTTGGTTTAGGGGCTGCGACAACGCGGTCATGTAGCCCCGTAAAATGGCGTCGCAAGCAATCTTCTCCGCACTAATGAATTTTTAACTGTCAATGTTGCATTATTTCCAGGTTTATCAACTAATACTTTATTGCAGCCAAATAGCCATATAATGAAATAATAGAAGATCGTAATAACTAATTATGGTGTTAGTTCGTATAATTTGCATACTCAATTATTGATTTTATCCTTTTAACACAAAATTCCAGATGATACCGTTGGCAGCCCTTTCCATACAGTTGACACTCACAAGTCATAATAGGTTCATGATATTTTGTATTTTTACAGATGAGATGGTGGAAACAATGCACTGGCATCCTCGTAAATATATGTCTTATTTCAAAATTGGTCACAGTCCAGGTGCGGTCGCCAATAGCACCGGTGTCAAAATTCTGGGCATATCTCTTTTCTTCGTTTTTCTAAGGATATCAGGAAATCCTTCGAGGCTTTGGTGTTTTGTAATGGAAAATGTATCCTGATATCTTCTACGAAGAAACTTCCTCTCGCCAGAAGATGAACAAGTCTTGATCTTGTCATCTTCGATACTCCCAATATTCTTTTGATGTAGTGAAAGATTTTAAGTATTTTTATTGCTCACTTTTACAGACGTGGTCAAAGTATTAGAATAACTAGAGGACCAGTGTTAAACCACCCGTCCGACTTTATTGTTGTGCGGGTTAGACGCGATACATCTCTGGCAGGGCCTATCGTCTTGTTTATTTGTTGAAAAGCACGTTTTAAAATTGTCGATATGAAATCAAAGTGCAAATCGTCACTGCTGCGAGTAATTCTCTTCCTATTGAATGCTTTTTGTTACGATCGGTTACTTGTGATGCTCCCCGTGTGTATAGACGACCAGCCTGGCTGTACTGCTATGCGGGCTGGACGCAACACAGTTCTGGCGGGGGCTATAGTCTTGTTTATTTGTTGAAAGGCACGTCATGTTTTTTGTGTGATACTACCATACAACAATATATAATAGTGTTTTCGCAAATATTTTCATCATACTGACAAAAAAGTCTATTGGACATTAGATGCAATTAGAAGAACTACTTTCTTGATTTACACAATTTCATGTTGATTCTTTAGGGGTTTGCGACATCGTGGCCATGTAGCCCCGTGTACTTGGGTGTATATAGAATGTGTCTGATAACCTGTGTCGCTTAAGTTAAATACCATCACGATATTTGTTGCAGTAGAAATGGGAAACCACGCAAAACCATTTCCAGGATGGATGAGGTATGAATCGAACCCACCTCTTCTCAGTTTTGCCTCACGAGGCTGAGTGTACACCATTCCAGCCCTCAGACCAGAATGAAATTTCTTGGCAGAGCCGGGAATCAAACGCGGGCCTCCACAGTGACAGCCAAGTATGCTGTCCACTTTGCAACGAGGCGGACCTCGCTAGAGGCAAATGATGGGATGATACCTTTTTAAGTTCCGGAGAACTTTCCCCAATCCTCCAGCCCCCACCACCCGAACTCGAAAGACCACACATTATGAGACGACGCACACCCAAATACAAGGGGCTGATAATGAAGATGCCTCAATCCCCAAATGAAGTAACAATACGTAAATATCTACAGAATATAGATTTAGGTAATAGGAAGTCATTTTTGAAGGCCTCTGTCTGGAGCGTGGCACTCTATGGAAGTGAAACTTTGAAATGTGGTGTTACAGGAGAATGTTGATGATCAGATGGGTATATAGTGTTACAAACGAAGAGGTATTAAGACGAGTGGGAGAGGAGAGATGTTTCTGGCGACTGCTAATGAAGAGAAGAGATAGGTTGGTAGGACACATACTTAAACACCCAGGAATAGCAAGCTTAGTTATGGAAGGAAGGGTCGAGGACAAGAATTGTAGGGGTAGACCAAGGTTAGAATATGTTAAACAGATTGCCTCGGATGTAGGGTGTGGTAGCTATGTAAAGATGAAACGATTAGCTCAGGACAGGGAGGCATGGAGCCCTGCATCAAACCAGTCAAAAGACTGAAGACTCAAACACCAACAATGCCACTGTATGTAGTAGAAGCCACATCGTTTAATCCGAAGACACATTAAAGTAGCTGAATTCATTACGACAGAGCATTTGAATTGTTATCGATGGAACTCCTGCTTATCACACAACCGGGCCACGTGACCTTATCTCTGTTTACAACACAAGTTCCCGTAGATCACTAAGATACGGAGGCTAGGACGTCACTAGTGCGTCACCTGTAGCGAGTTCTTCCTGCCAAGCTACTTCATGGTGATAGTAATAATAGCACAGGACTGCGATGATGAAATAGTACATTATGCAACGAGCCAATAATGGCTCGTATGGAAATTATAAAACTCGCATACACTCGTTTTATAAACATACAACAAACAACAACCCCTGGCACTATCCAGCCCATGACGGGCTAAGGCCGACCAAGCGACCGCTGCCCAGCCATTTGGCCTGCAGATATTGGGGTGACGCGTGATCGGCCGTTAATCTTGGTATTCGTGATCGGGGCGCTGTCTCACTGTCAGACAGCTACTCAATTGTCCTCACGAGGCTGAGTGCACCCCGTTCCAACCCTCACGCCAGTTTTAAAATCCCTGACGGAGCCGGGTGAGAGGCAGGCACGCTACCCCAACACCACGGGGCCGTGTCTTAATTACCATTATAGGCGAGTTGCATACGACTGTTTATGTTCGACGATAATTATTATAACTATTTTATGTTTGAACATAAATATTCATAAATATCTGTCGAGATTTCGCCAGTTTTATGTACTGAACAGAGCACATGAGACGCAGGGAATGCCTTGTATTTGACCATGGCCTCCTCGATTACCCTACTATGACACTAGGCCAGGCAGTGAAATTTAAATTAGAAGGCCGTGGAACTCTGCGCATCTAATTATCTAATTGGTCAAACAACTGTTTCTTGAGCTCTGATTGGTGGGAGAAACGGTTACATAATGAAATAGAGTGTTACAATGAGCCTCATTATAGTACGGTTTTCTGACATATAATGCCTTTCGGGATAAATTCCACGTGCACCACACCCTCCATGTCAAAGAGCACCGTCGCCTTTACATTTCCTGCTGAAGGTTGTACTTTAGCCTTCGTTTGTTGTGGCGTGCACCCATTTCATCGATTCTCTCTTTGTTTTGGGGGTTAAGTGGTGGACGATGAGGAGGTGAAAGCTGCATCCAGGTGATTACATAGCACTGGAGGTGATTTCTACGCATCCGGAATCGAAAAGTTGGTTGCCCGTTCCGAGATGTGTTTACAGTCTCTTGGGGACTATGTGCAAAAGAGAACTTACATTGTATGTTTTCGTAGCTATGTTGCCCATGTGTATGTGGTTTAATAAAGGGCCATAACTGGGAAGTGTAATTTACTTTTTGATTTGCCATCATACTACCATCACAATTACACAGGTTATCAGACAAATTCGACACACAACCAAGTACACGGGGCTAAATGACCACGATGTCGCAAACCCCCTAAATGAGTGAACAACATATTTACAGTAATTTAGTGAAACTTTGTACCGAAACTGATTTTTATAACCAATAATTATTTATACTTTATTCCGTTCGTCTCTTACATTTTTGCTTAGTATTGCGTTTTTTTGTTCTTAGTACATTTTGTGTGTTGAAGTATCGGTAATTTCTACCGTTGCGATGTTTTTAAGTGATTACAATGGAAACTACTTTGTTAGTAACCATGGCTATTCAATTTTCTATTCCCCTGATGAGCTTTTGTAATTAGTTCGTTAAGCTCCAAAACATAACTGAGTTATATTGTGGACTTAACGGATTTAAGAATGTTCCTGTACTAACGTCCACTTCACTTGACTTTTACTTAACGTTTTTCACGTCTTTGAGTGTTTTATCATTTCAAATGATCTTGTCGACTTCATCGTTATGCTTTGGTCTACCGTTATGCGTTACGGTTACGGCGTGTATGACGTCATCATGTTGTTCAGTGCATATGCACCGAGAATGAGTTAACTCCTGGGGTCTGGCGTTATGCGATACGGAGACGGTGAGTGCGTGACGCGAGACAGGAATACAGTGTGACTCCTAAAGAGATATACACGATGCCAGATAAGAATACAGTGTGACTCCTAAAGAGATGTACACGATGCCAGATAAGAATACAGTGTGACTCCTAAAGAGATGTACACGACGCCAGATAAGAATACAGGGTGACTCCTAAAGAGATATACACGACGCCAGATAAGAATACAGTGTGACTCCTAAAGAGGTGTACAAGATGCCAGATAAGAATACAGGGTGACTCCTAAAGAGGTGTACACGATGTCAGACAGAAATACAGGGTGACTCCTAAAGAGGTGTACAAGATGTCACACAAGAATACAGAGTGACTCCTAAAGAGATAAACAAGATGCCAGATAAGAATACAGGGTGACTCCTAAATAGATATACAAGATGCCAGATAAGATTACAGGGTGCCTCCTAAAGAGATTTACAAGATGCCAGATAAGAATACAGGGTGACTCCTAAAGAGATATACACGACGCCAGATAAGAATACAGTGTGACTCCTAAAGAGATGTACACGACGCCAGATAAGAATACAGGGTGACTCCTAAAGAGATATACAAGACGTCAGATAAGAATACAGGGTGACTCCTAAAGAGGTGTACAAGATGTCACACAAGAATACAGAGTGACTCCTAAAGAGATATACAAGATGCCAGATAAGAATACAGGGTGACTCCTAAAGAGATATACAAGACGCCAGATAAGAATACAGGGTGACTCCTAAAGAGGTGTACAAGATGTCACACAAGAATACAGAGTGACTCCTAAAGAGGTGTATAAGATGTCACACATGAATACAGAGTGACTCCTAAAGAGATATACAAGACGCCAGATAAGAATACAGGGTGACTCCTAAAGAGGTGTACAAGATGTCACACAAGAATACAGAGTGACTCCTAAAGAGATATACAAGATGCCAGATAAGAATACAGGGTGACTCCTAAATAGATATACAAGATGCCAGATAAGATTACAGGGTGACTCCTAAAGAGGTGTACACGATGTCAGACAGGAATACAGGGTGACTCCTAAAGAGATATACAAGATGCCAGATAAGAATACAGGGTGACTCCTAAAGAGATGTACACGATGCCAGATAAGAATACAGTGTGACTCCTAAAGAGATGTACACGACGCCAGATAAGAATACAGGGTGACTCCTAAAGCGATATACACGACGCCAGATAAGAATACAGTGTGACTCCTAAAGAGGTGTACAAGATGCCAGATAAGAATACAGGGTGACTCCTAAAGAGATGTACACGATGCCAGATAAGAATACAGTGTGACTCCTAAAGAGATGTACACGACGCCAGATAAGAATACAGGGTGACTCCTAAAGAGATATACAAGACGTCAGATAAGAATACAGGGTGACTCCTAAAGAGGTGTACAAGATGTCACACAAGAATACAGAGTGACTCCTAAAGAGATATACAAGATGCCAGATAAGAATACAGGGTGACTCCTAAAGAGATATACAAGACGCCAGATAAGAATACAGGGTGACTCCTAAAGAGGTGTACAAGATGTCACACAAGAATACAGAGTGACTCCTAAAGAGGTGTACAAGATGTCACACATGAATACAGAGTGACTCCTAAAGAGATATACAAGACGCCAGATAAGAATACAGGGTGACTCCTAAAGAGGTGTACAAGATGTCACACAAGAATACAGAGTGACTCCTAAAGAGATATACAAGATGCCAGATAAGAATACAGGGTGACTCCTAAATAGATATACAAGATGCCAGATAAGATTACAGGGTGACTCCTAAAGAGATGTACACGATGTCAGACAGGAATACAGGGTGACTCCTAAAGAGATATACAAGATGCCAGATAAGAATACAGGGTGACTCCTAAAGAGATATACAAGATGCCAGATAAGATTACAGGGTGACTCCTAAAGAGATATACAAGATGCCAGATAAGAATACAGAGTGACTCCTAAAGAGATATACAAGATGCCAGATAAGAATACAGGGTGACTCCTAAAGAGATATACAAGATGCCAGATAAGAATACAGGGTGGCTCCTAAAGAGATATACAAGATGCCAGATAAGATTACAGGGTGACTCCTAAAGAGATATACAAGATGCCAGATAAGATTACAGGGTGACTCCTAAAGAGATATACAAGACGTCAGATAAGAATACAGGGTGACTCCTAAAGAGATATACAAGATGCCAGATAAGAATACAGGGCGACTCCTAAAGAGGTGTACACGATGTCAGACAGAAATACAGGGTGACTCCTAAAGAGGTGTACAAGATGTCACACAAGAATACAGGGTGACTCCCAAAGAGATATACAAGACGTCAGATAAGAATACAGGGTGACTCCTAAAGAGGTGTACAAGATGCCAGATACGAATACAGGGTGCCTCCTAAAGAGATATACAAGATGCCAGATAAGAATACAAGGTGACTCTTAAAGGGGTGTACAAGATGGCAGAGAAGAATACAGGGTGACTCAAAGAGGTGTACAAGATGTCACACAAGAATACAGGGTGACTTCTAAAGAGATATACAAGATGCCAGATAAGAATACAGGGTGCCTCCTAAAGAGGTGAGCAGGATGTCAAGAGCAAAATACAGGGTGACACTTAACGAGGTGTACAGTATGTTAGATCAATTCAAATACAGGATGCCCTTAAAGATGTTTGCAAGATATCAGATTCAAATAATGGGTGACCCTTGAAGATTTGTAAAAGATGTCAGACTCAAATACAGGGTGACCCTTAAAGAGGTGGGCAAGATGTTAAGATTGAAACCTTTAACCCCTTATTGGATGGAACTAATTGTTGAAATATTTCGTTCTAAGTTCGTAATGGAGTCTTTAAAGAGCCATCCTGAGCCTTTCTAACACGTGTAGCATTTGTAGCATGCGTCATTTGAAATGATATAAAGTCTAGTCTCTCAGACTGACTGTATCTTTTTTTACACCTGTTGAATCAATGTTCCCGCCTGCCTGGTTACAACCCACCCACCCAGATCTTTCTTCTATTTGTTTCCGAATTTGGCAACTATCGACCGCATAGAACCTAAAGCGTTCAGGTCAATCTCTTCTTTTCTTCCCAGAACTTCTTCATTCTTTCACTACGAATCCTCCACTACTCCGCAGAAATTACCAAATGTATGCCTACATTTTGTCCTTAAATGTCTGAACGCTGTCAATTCGACTTCGAAACATCTTCCTGCTGTGGATCACGGCGGCAGTGATTCCAATTTCAACCGCGTCTTTCTTGACTTCAGTCTTGCAATGTACTCGAGGACTTTTTTCGCCAATCGGTTCCCGTCCATTCACATCAGTAGGGACCGGACTTATTTAATTATTTAGCGTATGTTGAATACAACATTATATACAAAATTATGTACAATATATACAGTACAACTACCATCTCAAGTTCATAACTAGAGTTCCTTGTTAAATGTTGAGAGCCAGAGAAGGGCTTCGCTTGAGACACAGTAATAATAATAATATCGTATGGCCTCGGGTGCCGGGTGCAAGCTTTGTTATTTGACACCCAGAGGATAGCTTGCATGTCGAATTTCGTTATTCCTTGAAGCACTATGAAAGTCAAGGAGGTTAGATATCCAAGCTCCTTGAACACTTCAGCGCTTTCTAGTAGAGAAATGAGGAACTTTGTGTTGGCGGAAACTCCCGAGATTAATTTTGCCATTATGAACACGGCCTACTGAATTCAAATGGGTTCTTTGACATGCCAACATCGTATGACAGGCGTGTTATATTTTTGCCGCCTTTCAAAAATCACTTACCACGGCCACGAGCGAACCTGCAATCTTGGGGTTAGTAGACCGACACGCTATCCACTCACCCACCGTGGCAAGCTTGAGACACAGTGTAAATCTTCTATAGAGCCTCTGTATGCACGTAAAGGACACTCGAATGTAATGTGGTCCACTGTCTGTTAATCTTCTCCGCAGTCACATTGAGGTGATGCCTTCCATCCCCATTTGAAGAGAGTGGCTCCACATCTACCTTGGCCGGTCTTAATACGGTCCTCCACTGTCATCTGGGAAGGGAAAATCCATCAGGGCACTTGCAGGGGTTCTTAATGCTGTGATGATTTGGTAACGAGGATTGTAGATGCCATTGTTCTCTCCAGTCGTCCGATACATTAAAGGAGATGTCCTGTAGATTCATTGCAGTACGCCAAGAAGGGTGTCTGGATTTCAGTCGTTTGGTTGGAGAAGCTGCTATGCCAGAATGAATGGGGAGGTGAGGATTGTTTTCCATTTTCTTCCATAAGTTAAGCAGTGACTGTGATCTTCTGAGGGACCAGACTAAGGACGATCAAAATATGCATGCAATTATGCACTAAAATGTAGAAGATATGAAAAAAACGAACAATTTTCACTTAACAATAACCCAATTTTATTCACTCTCCTTTCCCTCCTTTGCCGTAATATGTGCAGTTGTTTTTGCATGTAGTTAAAGTTGAAATTTCTTTTCAGATTTCACTTCCTTCGAGCATATTTGACAATAGACAACGCTATCAGTTTAATAATCTCTATTACCTGTCACCCACTGAATTAATAAATACTTTCTGCTGCTCTTATCTTTAGGCATTTTGCGCAAAGGATATGTAGACTAAGAATAAAGCGAGCTGAGGAAACTCCTCACAAAACTAACCCCGGGCTACTGGCTGTCCCTTCTTGAAATTCCAGGCTTAAAATACTGTTACCTCGTTATCTGTTTATCACGGAGTTTTTTTTTACAAGGGATGTCCAACACGCAGGCCAAACTAAGTTTGCTCAAAATGTTTTAAGTTATACTTAATTTCAAATGTATATGCTAAAATCATGGTGGCCACTCAAAATGTTCAACGATTTTCCAGGAGTTTTCCAGAAGTAATTCTTATTTTTCCAGATTAAAAATAAGCGCGAGTGGGGGGGGGGGGGGGCGCCTTTATCGGTTGCCTACTTCAAGACCAAAATAAAGCAGTTGTGTTTGGTTTACTTGTAGGCCTACAGATGTTGACAAAAATTACTGGCGATTCCGTTATTGATACGCAAGCCTACACACAAATGATTTAATTGTTGTTTTAAAAAAGCCTTTTATGACTAAATATCCGCTTAAAAAAAGAGAAAAGAATGCCGCCTGCAATTTTATTGCGGGGAAGTTGTCTATACTCGATATGTTTTACAAAAATACTATCGAGTGTTCTCCCACACAGAAACAGGTAGCCTTAGGATTTTTTTTTTCGTTAACGACAAAGTGCTCACCCAAATCCGCAGCGGGAGTATGATTTATGATGGAAAGATGTTTATAATTAATTAACAGTGCCTATTTTCCAAGAGTTTTCAAATTTTTCGTCATTTTCCAGGAGTTTTCCAGACCTAATAAAAAACCAGGAGTTTTCCAGGATTTCCAGGTTCTCCACGAGTAGTGGCCACCATGTAAAATATGCTGTTATGTTCAGAATAAGCAATAGATCCAATAAACTCACAAAATATGCATTTGCATATGCGCATAAGCATTTTCAAAATAGCCGGTGCCTACTCATCAGATGTCCGTAGAACTTGAGCCGTCGTTTGCGCATTGAGACAGTGATGCTTTCAGTGTGCCGGAAAAGATCCTCTTTCTTCCTTTTCTTCCATATCCCGTGAGCACTGTAACGTGGTCCTAGAATATTTCTTAAGATTTTCCTTTCCTTGAGTTCAAGTTCCTTCATCTCCACCTTTTTTCTTTTCATAGTCAGTCACTCCTATGCGTTATTATGATGATTATTTTTATGAACTATTAACATTAACTTTTTAATTGAAAATCTACGCTTCTTGGACACCAGGTTCTTGTTCCAACCCTCAGGAGGAGAATTCAAATCCTTGTCAGAATCTACAGTAACCTGGATCCACTGAATATGAATCTCATTTCTATTGCGGCAGAAGATATTGTCTCTACAGAAGTATACGACAGAATAGCAAGAGGAATGTGAACCAATAACATGTCTCAACATTATTCGAGCCGAGATTCAGTTTTTCGGTTGCTCATCTGCTAAAAAGAGATTTCAATTTGTGTCGAATATCGTTTACATTGCCTTCCTTGTTATCGGTACAAGAGATTACAAACGCTCTTGAAATGAGCAAATTGCTCCTCTTCATATCAGACACGAGGTTGCGCCTTTTCCAATTTCTCCGATATTCGTGAGATTGCAAAAATAACGCACATTACTGCTCAAATCAATGTAAACAACAACATCAGGTTCTGAAACATTTTGGTTTTCATTACGAACTAGATACACTTGATCAACTGTACCAACACAAGTATGCAACATGTTAGTGAACTTGTTCTGATGACTAAAACATTACATTTTTACATTTAAGAACTTCATTTTAATGAGCTACTCATAATTATACAAATAAATATTGCCAAATATATTTCAATTCATTGTTTGTAAGGATATCCATTTCTTTATTGTTTCTACGATTTAGTCATTGCAAATTATTGTTCTTTGAAGTTACTAATTTATAGATTTCACACAACTATATCTAAATAATATTCTTAATTTAGCTGTGAGCTGAAGATGGCTTCATTGTCAAGCCGAAACATGTACAGCAATTATTGAATAGTTGTTTCATAATTTCAGTAATTGGCGTACTAATATTAAGAATAAATAAATAAATTAATTAACAAGTTAAACTTGGCATAAAATATCACCTGGAACACTTACAACAAGAAGACCATCTCGATCAACACAAAACTGAGACACTACCAGACAGTGATTCGTCCGGAAGCCATTTATGCAGCTGAATGTTTGCGTCTGACAATGAAAGGAATGATCAAAAAGATGGAGGTAATAGAGAGAAAGATTCTTAGGAAGATACTTGGACCTAAAAGAACAGAAGATGGGTCGTATAGAAAACAAAAGGGAACCAAGAATTATACCGCAGATTGGATAAAATCTCAGACACCATCCGGAAAAGAAGGGCCATGTTCTTTGGACATATAGCCTATACAGAATGAACCCAGGTAGATAAACTAACCGGATAATGAAATTCTTTGCGACCAGGAAAACCACAGCTCGCTGGCATCAGGAGGTGAAGAAGGACCTAGAAGATATGGCAACATCTGAAGCTGAAATCACCAACAGGGAGCGGAAATTACCCATATATGGTCCGATACAAAATTTTATCGAATAATCTAAAAATTATTGCTTTGGAAGATCGTAGGAAAATAAATGACTCCAAGATCTTACACAAAATTGTAAATTCTACGGAAGATAACTCATATTTTTTATCGTTGATGAATTTCAATGTTCCACGTCTATCCTCAAGAACTTTTAGGAATAAGAAAACATGCACCACGTCACACAAACATTCGCCGCTTTATAGACTCGGCAGTAGTTACAATAAAGCTGTATTGTTTAATAAAAGTCTAGACTTCAATCTTAGTCTCCAAAACTTTGTAAATGTATTTAAGACCACATTGCTATGAGTGTAACTAATTAATAAAAAGGTAGAATATGTAACAGCATTAGAGTTAAGCTTTAAATGATATTATTATGTAATTAATTAGCCTCCATGGCTTAGGCGGCAGCACGCCGGCCTCTCACCGCTGGGTCCGTGGTTCAAATCCCGGTCACTCCATGTGAGATCTGTGCTGGACAAAACGGAGGCAGACAGGTTTTTCTCCGGGTACTCCGGTTTTTCCTGTCAAAATTTCATTCCAGCAACACTCTCCACTATCATTTCATTTCATCTGTCATTCATTTAATCATTGCCCCAGAGGAGTGCGTCAGGCCTCGGCAGCCGGCACAGTTCATATCCTCGCCGCTAGATGGGGGCTTCATTCATTCCATTCCTGACCCGGTCGGAGACTGGAAGCAGGCTGTGGATTTTCATTTTCATGTAATTAATTGAGATTTTAACATTAGATTTAAGATTAGATTTAAGTTAGGAAAAACATTAGAATTACTGTTTAAAAATTTGTAGGCTTACTGTTATTTGGGGTTTAAGACCCTGTTTGTTGTAAACCAGCATAAATAAATAAATAAATAAATAAATAAATAAATAAATACAAAGCCAAAATTAAGAATTTCACGAGTTTTAAGAGTCATCCTACATCACGGATCCAGGCACCACGGACTCAAGAGAGGAGGAGAATGCCGAGCGATAGAATGAAGGAGTATTGGGCAAAAATAAATATACAGAAGCTGAAACCAAATTAACGTGGTCTACAGTCGGCCAAAACGATAGTAGTAGTAGTAGTAGTAGTAGTAGTAGTAGTAGTAGTAGTAGTAGTAGTAGAAGATGAACACGAACAAGAAGAAATAAAGTGTTAGGCGACGGACAGAGAAAAGTCTGTTCATATTTTTGCTCGTTTTCGTGGTATATGACTATTAGAGTTCGTGCACGTACTCGATCAAAGCCAAGGAACATTCCTAACTTGTAGTTTGTAGGAAATGCACGAAGTACAAGCCAGGTGGTGATAAGGGGACCTCAATGTCACGCTATATCGCCTCGCTATCTCACGTCACGCTAAACCAGAATTATTGTGCGGCCTTTCTTTGGGCAACAACAGGGCTACACGAGCCCAATGACGTAACAAGCACATTTGGAAGGATAGCAATTGTTCTTTAGGTACTGCCAACATGACGTCCATTCACATCACACAGAATAACAACCAAGTTCGATAAATGTCTATATCAAAGTTGTAGACAATATGGAGATGGAAAATGATGATGATGATAAAAATTGTAACTTATTTTTTCCTATATAAAATTCAGATCTCTCTGACTCGCAAAAATAATTTACCCTTGAAAATCGAGAAAATAGATAAATTGATTTCGGGGTATTCTTTCTTTCTTTCTCTCTCCAAATTCAGAGATAAACTGTTCAAGAAATGGATTATTATACAGCACTAGCAGAAGTACCCGTTCTTCGAACGGTGTTCGTTGTTAACACCAGAAATTATCAATTGAGCTACTGTTGCAATGGTTAGCGGTTTGTCATTCCTTCATATTTATCAGAACGAAGTTAATTTTCTGGGAATATCACACACACGGTTAATTTAAGGCCCTTAAAATGTAGTTTTCGGAGGCCCTTTATAGATTCCCGAATGTTGTGTCTCACATTGAGAAGCGCAACATATGCTTCGTTCGTCCTTCTAGGATAATTTTTATATTTCGCCTATTTTAGCATGTATTGAGAAGTTTTTCTCTATATCCACCCTTCTACTGTATGAAAAGTACGATGAAGAGTTTTATAAATGATTGGTGTATTGACTCTCATGGTTACCATACCTAATTTTACGATGCACCAAGCATCCGAACACGAGTTATAGGCGTAGGCTACATAGAGATACAAAGAAAGACAGACAGACAATTCTATTGTCAACAACATATTACCCAGATATCCAAATATGGGTATATCTACCACACAGTATCAAACAAAATCATCCTTACGATGAACCCGTCTGTAGAAAAAGAAAAAAAAAGTTAAAATATGCTCTCAGACTAAATTCACCTAACGTGTACTTCCTGACGTGAAATAGAATTGAAAGCCTTGCAGACGAAACGCAATACACGTCACATAAAAACTGACCCTCGACGTTGTGCTGGGTGCCCATACACAGGAAGACCCCTTTCATAAATTATAAAGGCTTGTGGTGCATGAAAATTCAGGTTCTTTAGCCTCAAATTGCCCAAATTCCTAAAAGCCGCAAAAACATGCTGGTTCAATTCAAGAATTTTTGAAAATAATGTTGCTGTTTGGAGATATAATAGACCTTCTGTACTATATGTCGAACGTGAAAATTGCATGAAAAAATTCTAGGTTACCCCTTGACCCCCTTAATTGCATTGATGAATTTTACGGTCTACGTTAGTTCCATGATAACCTTATAGCCATTTGCAAACTTTCACAGAAATGTAATAAATGGAGTGACATCGCTTCTTACAGAAATAGAAGGAAAGTTGTAAGCCGCCCCTTGATACAATGTTCTCATGGTTACCGATTTGCATTCCTTCATTAGTTTGTTAAATTAAATTAAATTAGTGTTCTGGGAATATTTCAGAAACTGTTGGATTTAGAGCCTTATAATGTAGTTTTCGAGGACCCTTTAGGGCCCCCAAGTTTTGTTTCTGGCACCGAGGGGATTTGTCTCGTCGTTGTACGCCATAATATAACACTAATAATAATATAGAGAGAAATTATAACACCTTATTTTTATTATTATTAATGCAGCCAATTGCCATGTACTTTTCTTTTCAGGACGGGTCAGGGAAGGGATATTATCAGAGAAAGAAGCATTCACATCACGCATGAGCAAAATGGAAATGGCCTACCATTTAACTAAGGACATCTATAAGAACAGATCAATATCCTTCAACGCAAAACTAAAACATTACTGCAGTGTCATCCGTCCAGAGGTCTTGCATGCTTCTGAATGCCTCACGATGAACAAAAAAAAAGCTAGGTCGAGAAACTGGAGGCCAAAGAAAGAAAAATTTTGAGAAAGATATTGGGTTCCATCAAAGACAATGGGGACTACAGAAGACGGCTAAACCATGAACTATATACTCATGTGGAGAAGATAAGTAACGTCATCCGGAAGAGAAGGATGCCATTTTTTGGGCATGTGAAACGAATGAGCCCAGCGAGACTGACCAACCGCAACATAACTTACTTTCAGGAGAGGAAAACAAAATGGGCCTGGTTCATAGAACTGGATAAAGATCTGAAAGAAGTGGGGATTACACCAATAGACATTCAGGAGCGCGCCCCACTCAAAAGAAAACTTCAAGCTTGGAAAGGTTTCCAAGAAAAACCAAGCTGAAAACGGGAAAAATTTGGACCTAGGAACGGAAGGAAGTCCACCGAGAACGAATGCGGGCGTACTGGGCAAACATCAAAGCCAGTAGGAGACAGTTGAAATGACGCGGTCCATAGATGGCCTATACGAAATGAATGAATGAATAATATGGGGATAGGAATATAATAGACCTGCCGTACCACACCCGCAGGTGTAAATCGCGTGAAAAAAATTCTCGAGTACCCCTTGATCCCCTTAAGCGCGTTATACGTATTGATGAATTTTACGGCTTAATTTGGTTCCGTGATAACCTTCTAGCCGTTTGCAAACTTTCACACTAATGTAATTAATTGAATTGCATTGCGTCTTACAGCAATAGATGACCTCTGAGAATCTGTTGCCATGGTTACTGGCTTGCATTCGTTCATTAGTTTATTAAATGAAATTAGTTTTTGGGAATATCTCAAAAACGGTTGGTGTTAGGGCCTTAAAATGTGGTTTTCGGGTACCCGAGTTTTGTCTCTCACATTGAGGGGCTGAAATTGAGCTTTGTCTCGTCCTTCTACGCCTATTTCAGCGTGTATTTTAAGGGGGTAGGCCCCCTTTTATGAGGGGTACGGAGAAGAGTTATATCAATGACAAGTGTCGTGCCTCTGATTGATATCTGTACCAAATTTTACGTTGATACACCCAGCCGTTCTCGAGTTATAAGGGAACAAATTTTTCCACAGACGAACAAACAAACAAACAAACAAACAAACAAACAAACAAACAGA
This sequence comes from Meconema thalassinum, assembly GCA_946902985.2. Lineage (NCBI taxonomy): Eukaryota > Metazoa > Arthropoda > Insecta > Orthoptera > Tettigoniidae > Meconema > Meconema thalassinum. Next base: position 379,510,924 of record OX336394.1, on the reverse strand, counting down.
CAGACAAACAAAAAATGTTCGCGCGTATCCATCAAAAACAGTCGGAAACGCGTAAACAACTCAATTTTCCGTAGAAATTCAGAGAAAAACAGACAAACTTTCATTTTTATATATAGAGAGATATACTGCACCGGTCGGTGTTGACCGTGTTTCATTGCACAAATTAGGTTTCACTCGCTAACCGTTGGAGATATACGAAAAGTGATAAGGACCTTTCGGATATAAAATTAAATGTTAAAGCTCATGTATGCCATCAAAAGTTTGCTATTTCTTAGCGTTCTCTTTTTATTTGAAATGGAAATATGAAATTTTGAAACCAAAGGGTGTAGTGACGTCACAAAAGTCGGTTTTACTCGCTAACCGTTGCAGATACACGAAAAGTGATAAGGACCTTTTGGATAGGAAATTAAATTTCAAAGCTCGTATGTGCCATCAAAAGTTTGCTATTTCCAACCGTTCACCTTTTATTTGATATGGAAATATGAAATTTCGAAACCAAAGGGTGTAGTGACGTCACTAAAATGGTCCCCATTTTTAGCCTATTTTCAATTTTGAAAAAATAGGCTTATGAGATCACCTTTTGTCCGTGTGTGTGTGTGTGTGATTCGTGTGTGTGTCCCCCCCTAATAAAATCTAAACGGCAGGAGCGATTTCAATGAAACTCGGAAAGTTCATAGCACTATTCCCGGCGACCTCGACCGTGCTTCAAATTTTGTTACGACTCACCAATCCAACATGGCGGCTGTGCGAAATATTTCACCAGCATTCAATATCTCCGAAACTATTACCGATATTACACTGACATTTTCTATGGTGATAGAGGGAACTACTATAAGTTCACTTATGTGACTTTTGAAAACCTGGTAACTACAAAACCAACATGGAGGCCAAGCGAATTTGCGACTTTTAAATTGACGTTTCTCGCGATTTGACCAACCAAACGCAATGAAACTTGGTACAGTATATGTTTATATACATTGTAATGCACCGACATCTAACTTCGTTCAATTGTTTACATAATCACAAGATGGCGGATGTGCGAAATATTTCACCGGCATTCTATATCTCTGAAACTATTAGCGGTATCTCCCTAAAATTTTGTACGGAGATAAAGGGCACTACTGGAAGTCCATCTATAAGATTTTCAAAAACCGGTTAACTACAAAACGAACATGGCGGCCAAGCGAATTTGAACATTTTAAATAGACCTTTCTCGCGATTTAATGTTCCAAGCGCACTGAAACCTGGCACAGGAAATATTTATACACATTGTAATCCACTGGTATCTAATTTAGTTCAATTGTTTACATAACCTCAAGATGGCGGCAGTGCGAATTTTAAAATTAAGTTTTTATTTCTTGTGATGTAGTCATGCGATCGAAGTGAAAGTTTGAATAATGAACCTACGCAATAATTTTCCTTTAATGGTACATGACTCTATGGCCTATAAATTTAACAATCCAACATGGCGACCATCCGAAATATTTAGACGATACTGAATATCTACGAATCTATTTTAGCAATCAAACTGCATTTTTTTAATGTTCATAGGAGCTATGAACTTAAGTTCACCTATAGGACTTTAAATAACCTGGTGGTCACAAATCCAACATGGCGGTGACGCGAATTATAAATATTCACATGGACGTTTCTCGCAATTTAACCATCCGCGTGCAGTGAAACTTGGTACAGTAAATCTTTATCCGAATGTTAATCCACTGGCATCTAATTTATTTCAATTGTTTCCATAACCTCAAGATGGCAGCTGTGAAAATTTTTAAAATCTCCTTGTTTTTTCTTGTGTCCTAATTATGCGATTGAAGTTTGAATACTACACGTTCACAATAATCTGCATGTAACAGTACATAACTCTAGGACCTACATATATAAAATCCAACATGGCGACCATCCGAAATATTTAGTCGGTTCTCAATATCTACGAATCTATTACAGCAATCAAACTGAAATTTTGTATGTTGATAGTGGCAATTAATATAAGTAGGATATATGAAAATAGGCTGTAAAGTTCTTCACGGAACTACTTGTTAATAGTGCAAAAGTTCGAAATCAAAAGTATCCTATATGTAAACCTGGTAAATCAGCTACATCCATGCAAAATTACATTTAAATCGGACCGGTGGTTCTTGCGTTATTGAGTAACACACAGACAGACAGACAGACAGACAGACAGAAAGACAGACACACACCATCTCATTTTTAGCCTATTTTCAATTTTGAAAAAATAGGCTTATGAGATCACCTTTTGTCCGTGTGTGTGTGCGTGTGTGTGTGTGTGTGTGATTCGTGTGTGTGTGTCCCCCTAATAAAATCTAAACGGCTGGAGCGATTTCAATGAAACTCGGAAAGTTCATAGCACTATTCCCGGCGACCTCGACCGTGCCCTTCAAATTTTGTTACGACTCACCAATCCAACATGGCGGCTGTGCGAAATATTTCACCAGCATTCAATATCTCCGAAACTATTACCGATATTACCCTGACATTCTCTATGGTGATAGAGGGAACTACTATAAGTTCACTTATGTGACTTTTGAAAACCTGGTAACTACAAAACCAACATGGCGGCCAAGCGAATTTGCGACTTTTAAATAGACGTTTCTCGCGATTTGACCAACCAAACGCAATGAAACTTGGTACAGTATATGTTTATATACATTGTAATGCACCGACATCTAACTTTGTTCAAATGTTTACATAATCACAAGATGGCGGATGTGCGAAATATTTCACCGGCATTCTATATATCTGAAACTATTAGCGGTAAAACCCTGAAATTTTGCACGGAGATAAAGGGCACTACTCGGAAGTCCATCTATAAGACTTTCAAAATCCGGTTAACTACAAAACGAACATGGCGGCCAAGCGAATTTGAAAATTTTAAATAGACCTTTCTCGCGATTTAATGTTCCAAGCGCACTGAAACCTGGCACAGGATATATTTATACACATTGTAATCCACTGGTATCTAATTTAGTTCAGTTGTTTACATAACCTCAAGATGGCGGCAGTGCGAATTTTAAAATTAAGATTTTATTTATTGTGATGTAGTCATGCGATTGAAGTGAAAGTTTGAATAATGAACCTACGCAATAATTTTCCTTCAATGGTACATGACTCTATGGCCTATACATTTAACAATCCAACATGGCGACCATCTGAAATATTTAGACGATACTGAATATCTACGAATCTATTTTAGCAATCAAACTGCATTTTTAATGTTCATAGGGGCTATGAACTTAAGTTCACCTATAGGACATTAAATAACCTGGTGATCACAAATCCAACATGACGGTGACGCGAATTATAAATATTCACATGGACGTTTCTCGCAATTTAACCATCGGCGTGCAGTGAAACTTGGTACAGTAAATCCTTATACGAATGTTAATCCACTGGCATCTAATTTATTTCAATTGTTTAGATAACCTCAAGATGGCAGCTGTGAAAAATTTTAAAATCTCCTTGTTTTTTCTTGTGTCCTAACTATGCGATTGAAGTTTGAATACTACGCGTTCACAATAATCTGCATGTAACAGTACATAACTCTAGGACCTACATATATAAAATCCAACATGGCGACCATCCGAAATATTTAGTCGGTTCTCAATATCTACGAATCTATTACAGCAATCAAACTGAAATTGTGTATGTTGATAGTGGCAATTAACATGAGTAGGATATATGAAAATAGACTGTATAGTTCTTCACGGAACTACTTGTTATATATTAGTATGATTTACTTGAGTTCACGTTGCCTTGGTTACAGAAATGAGGTAACTTAAGCTTATTCACTAACATCTGACTGCTGTTGCTATAGAAACGAAATATGTTTAAGGGGTGGTGGTATTGGTTGCTATTGCTTTTGACTAGAGGGTATACCATAGAGTTCATCAGTACATAAGGAATGTAAGGAACATAAAAGGTGATGCCATGTTGAGTATTATAGCGATTAAAGAAAGCTTTCCAGTCGGTCAACACAAATTGTGCCCAATTACATTAGGCGGGAAAAAATATTGTTTACATCCTCCGTTGTAATAAAATGTCATCAATCACAATGACAGATAAAGTTCGTTTATATTGTTAACTGAACACAAAACACCTCCTCATAAATTATTATTATTATTATTATTATCATTGCGGCTTCGGTGGCGTAGTTGGTAGCATGCTGAGCTTCTATGTCCAAGATCGCGGGTTCAAACCCGGCCGAAGTCCTCGGATTGTCTAAGAGCGTTAAAAATCCCTCAGTATGCCTTCCTTCGGAGGGGAAGTAAAGCCGGCGGTCCCATGTCATAGATTTATGGCATGTTAAAGAACCTTCCACTAATTACACCTGTGTGCAGCTAAATTAGGTTAAAATGTAAACAAGGCTCAGGTTCCTACGTTCGTCGCCAGGGGACGACTGCGGTAGCGTCTAGTAGCCAAGTTCTGAACCAGTAGTTGTTGACGGTGGCATTTGGTGGCAAAAGAAGGAACTACTTGAAAAATTCGAAGTATGCAGTTCTTATTTGAATTAAGAAACAGAAACACACACAAATACAGCCATCACAATTAACACCGGTTATCAGACAGATTCTACACACACCCAAAGTACACGGGGCTACATGACCGCGTTGTCGCAGCCCCTAAACTGAGGAACCAACCATTATTATCATTATTGTTATAAATCCATACAATCAGCATGAGCTAAATTTGCAATAGATACATGGGTCACGCACGTTGGTCCCCTAGTTGATTTTTGGTCATGGCAAGAAAAGGTTATAACCCCCTGACTTAATGTGCTTGGACTGTACAAAAGATTTCAAGGGAAAGCAATAAATAACGTGTTGAGGAAGCGAGGGATCAGCGCTGAATTACCGATAGTCTGCGCGGGGAAGAACAGGGTACTAACAAACGATCCAATTTGTATGCAAAGCAAGAGCTAGATGGTACAACTGCGGCCAACGAGATGAGAAATAGGCCATTCCTTCGTCTCCCTTAACAAGAATCATAGAGTAGAACAGGTATGCTCTGTTTTCCTGAGGAAGGTCGCCCTCACTGGCACGAGAGGACATGGCCTCAGTAAACACGTTTTGTCAGTAAGTATGGGGAAATACACGGGGAACCATATCATACTTTGATAACATTTAAAAATTCACCTCCGGGGCTAACCGGTTAGCATGGCCCATGGTGGATTTTAATCTCCTGTGCTGAATTCTCTGATTTGGGGTTCGGGTGTTTGTGACTTTCTCATTAAGATTCTAGAGCAAGTCCCTCCGCTGCAACGAAAAAAATCAAATCACGGACATGTTATTCTTATTACACATTTATTTATCGTATGGCGTTTAGTGCCGGGAGTGTCAGAGGGCATATTTGGCTCGCCTGAGTCTGTAGTTACTTCCAGCGGACACCCTTAGGGTGAGCTACAAGTTCCGTTCATTTTCAAGTAGTTCCAACTTTCGCTACCAGATATCAATGATACCTAGTGGTGAACGTTGGAACTTTGATAGAGCGTTCCGACGAAATCTAACCTAACAATTTAGCTTCACACACGTTTAGTCTGTGGAAGGATCTTTTACATGCCATAAATCCATGACATGGGACCGCCGCGCAGGCTTTACTTCCCCTCCGAAGGAAGGCAGACTGAAGAATTTTTAACACTCTTAAAAAATCCGACAACTTCGGCCGGATTTGAATCCGCTATCTTGGGCACAGCAGTTCAGCATGCTACCAACTACGCCACCGAAGCCGTTTTATTTCACACCTTTCAAAAAAACATCAATGCTTTGAAGTGGTATATTCGATGTTTGGTCAATATTGTTCTTTTTTTTTTTTTCTACATATCTCTTCCATATCAGTAGGGGGCCATTTAATTATTCCATATGAAAATTGTCATTATCGTATAGGAAGCTATTTTTCAGTGTTTCCTTAGTTATCGAAATCTAGTGTTTTTCAATCGGTCAACACAATTGTACTCAATTGTAATGGGTGGTTCCCTAATCCTGGCACCGGAGGTGGCAGCTGCGCGGAAACAGGCCACACACCACTCATACAGCTGAGTGCACAATCCACTATTACCTGACAAATTAATAACAATCAGATAATCACACTAAAGCAAGCAAACTTGACGGTTAATCACCACTATCAGTATCTCAACAAAAGATCACATATCTTGACTATCTGTGCTAGTTTAATAACTACTGAAACTAAGTGTATAGCCTACAGGGAGTTCGCAGCAAGCCCTACTTTGTGCTGTAACTGGTTTGTTTTTCAAGATATTTTAATTTTGACACTTGCTTTGTAAAGTACTTTTCAATCTCTAAAACTTTTGTTTCCTTGGGTTTTGTGTGAAGTTCGCGCATAACGCGCAAATCAACTTTTTGTGGCAGGATTTTGGCACTTTTTTTTTCAAATGGTTTTTTTGACATCAACTATCGAAAGAGAGTCGTCGAATAAGCTACCAAAATATCAGTTTTTGCCCAAATCAAACTCGCAAAATGAGAGTTTGTGTTTAGATTTTCGTCCGCTTATAGCATGCGACCTGCCTCTGCCCGGCCCGGTCGGACCAAGTAGGCCTTCGCGCCCTGTCCGCTATAAGCGGACGAAAATCTAACAAACTCTAACCCAACCAAGAGTATTATTAGCGGGAAGCGTGATGGCGCAGTGGCTTAGTTGCTCGTCTTTCACCCGGACAGGGGCAGATTACCTCGTAGTTACGCCCCTTAAAACAAGAATAACTAACTTTCCCCCGGACGGCCGGGGTAGAATCCAGGTGACTGTGTGGTGGAATTTTTTAAAGGAAAAATTACGTGACGTCAGGAAGGGCAACCGGCCTTAAATCCCCGGTCAACACCAAAATGTGTCTGGCTGGCTCCGGCGACCCCAATTAATTGGCAAAATGCGAAGAAAAAAATGTATATTATTATTAGCATCATTATTTAGGCAACAATATTGATGCAATTCCTAGTAATGGCTCATTTTGAGAGCCTTGCTTCATTGGCAACCATAATGGCCTAGATCACTCGCGCACTTAAAATAACATTTTCAAAGAAATTTTAATTTAGTAACTTAGACCAACTTTCCTAGGGATTTTTTTGTCGACGCTAAATTTTGACGTTGGCAGCAATGATTTACTTTTTACATTTATAAATGACATAATATCGTATGGCCTCGAGTGCCGGGTGCAAGCTTTGTTATTTGCCGCCCAAATGGCGGCTTGCATGTCAAATTATGTTTTTCCTTGGAACGCTATGAAAGTCAAGTAGGTTAGAGATTTAAACTCCTTGACACTATAGTGCTTTCTAGTAGAGAAAGGAGGAACTTATGTGGTGGCGAAAAATCCCGAGATTAATTTTGCCATTATGAACACGGCCTACTGAATTCAAATGGGTTCTTTCACATGCCAACAACGTATGACATTGAGATGGCTGAATTAGTATGTGCATTTTATTTTTAGCCTGTCTGTCTGTTAGGTAGTCAGCCCGAAGGCTGGTTGGATCCTCAAACAGTACCGCCGTTAGGTTAGGTGAGTAGATACCCACAAAAACCCAAGGCAGCGCTATATTGAGGCGTGCTAGGCAAAAAGAGGAGTGAGGTAGTTTATTTTTAGCCTATTTCCATTTTATGAAAAAAAAAATAGGCTAATGAGATCACCTTTTATCCGGGTGTGTGTACTGTATGTATGTGTGTGCGTATGTGGGTGTCCCCCTAAAAACTTATAAACTGCTGGAGCGATGTCAATGTAACTCGGTAAGGTCATAGCACTATTTCGGCCGACACCGACCGTGCCCTTCACAATTTATAACGTCTCCCCAATCCAACATGGCGGATGTGCGAAATATTTCACCGGCATTCCATATTTCCGAAACTATTACTGATATCACCCTGAAATGTTGTATGGTGATCAAGGGCACTACTTAAAGTTCACCTATGGAACTTTCAAAACTCTGTTAATTACAAAACGAACATGGCGGCCAGGCGAAGTTGAAACTTTTAAATAGACTTTTCTCGCGATTTAACCATCCAAACGCAATGAAACTTGGTACAGCAAATGATTAAACACATTGTAGTGCACTGGCATCTAATTTAGTTCAATTGTCTGCATAACCTCAAGATGGCAGCTGTGCGAAATATTTCTCCAGCATTATCTCTGAAATTATTACTGATATCACCCTGAAATTGTGTACGGTAATAAAGGGTACTACTTCCATAAGTTCAGCCATGAGACTTTCAAAAACCTGTAAAATAAAAACGAACATGGCGGCCAAGCGAAGGTGAGACATTTTAAAATACTTTTCTCGCGATTTCACCATCTGAGCGCAGTGAAATATGGTACAGCAAATGTTTATACACATTATAATGCACTTGCATCTATTTCGTTCAATTGTTCACATAACCTCAAGATGGTGGCTGTGCGCATTTTTAAAATTAAGTTTTTTATTTTTCGTGTATTAATCACGCGATCGAAGTGAACGTTTGAATGGTGAACCTACGCAAAAATCGTCATCTAATAGTACATAACTCTATGGCCTACACATGAAAATCCAAAATGGGACTAACCGAAATATTTAGATGGTTCTCAAGATCTATTAATCTATGGTAGCAATCAAACTGAAATTTTGTATGTTGATACAGGCTATGAACATAAGTTCACCTACAGGACTTTCAATAATCTGGTGAACACAAATCCAACATGGCGGCGACGCGAAATATCAATATTTAAATGAACGTTTCTCGAAATTTAACCATCCGAGCGCAGTAAAACTTGGTAAGGTAAATGCTTATACAAATTTCAATCCACTGGCATCTAATTTGTTTCAATTGTTTCATGACCACAAGATGGCAGCTCTGATTTAAAAAAAATCTTATTCTCATTTTTGCGTACTAATCATGCGAATTGTGTTTGAATACTACACCTACACAATAATCTTCATGTAATAGTACATAACTCTAAGACCTACATATATAAAAATCCAACATGGCGACCATACAAAATATTTAGACAGTTCTCAATATCTACGAATCTATTACAGCAATCACACTGAAATTTTGTATGTTTTTCTTTCTTTTTTTGCGTATGGCTTTTAGTGCCGGGAGTGTCCGAGGACATGTTCGGCTCGACAGAGTGTTGTAGCTCCTTCTATACGGACACCCATTGGGTGAGCTACATGTACCGTCGCGTGTGGAGTGTTGTCTGGGGAGGAAAGTGTTAATGTAAGGGCGAGGAATTGGAAGGTAGCGGCTGTGGCCTATAATTAGGGACAAACCCCGGCATTTACCTGAAAGAAAGATGGGAAACCACAGAAAACCATCTTCAAGGTTGCCGGCGGGGTGATTCGAATCTCCTCGCTTTCCGGATGTGAGCGACTGCCTAGTCACGCCGTAACGACCACGACTAACTCACCCGGTATTTTGTATGTTGATAGAGGCAATTAACATAAGTAGGATATATGAAAAAAGGCTGTATAATTCTTCACGGAACTACTTGTTTGTAATTGGGGGTTATTGTTCGATAGGCCCCAAGTTAGGAACCGGAAGTGGGAAAACCACGGAAAACCACTTCAAGATTGAGTGTACCCATTTCCAGCACTCAGAAGAGAGTTTTCTTTGGCAGAGCCGGGAATCGAACCTGGGCCTCAAGGGAGAGGGCCATGCATGCTAGCCACTACACCACGAGATGGTCATCTGTGTAAGAGGTATACGAGCTCCTCTATGTTGCGGGGTCGGAACCACAAACTATATTATTCTTGTTGCCGAGAGGCTGAAGCCATCAAGCATACAATGCGCGCAATGGTTGCTTGATTCTCATGTTCAGACCAAGAGCTGTGAGTGAAAGGTGTTCAGTGTCTTGCTATCCTCACTCGCTGCAATGAAATATCAGCCTGTTATCGACATTGCCTCAAGAAACTAATCACATTCTTGTACTGGAACCAGGAAATGTACGAACAAACGAAGAATGTGATATGTGCTGGCAACATACGGAGTTTATCAGCACAACGAATATGGATGTAGGATAAATATAGTCTAAAGGTGCAGGAGATAGAATCCTTAACAACAGAACTTAGTTGTAGTCTAGGATGGCCTTTTGTACCAGTTTGAACACGATATAACGAAGAAAGAGTCTCAAAATTACAGAAAGCTTACAAACTTAGCTGGTCCCACTACAATAAAAAAAAATGCATCTCCACGGCTGCGAAATTACGACATTATAAAACAGTAGTCTTCCCGGAAGCCTTATACGTATCAGAAACACAACCACCAAGGGAATGGCCAAAATTGAAGACATTGAAAAACAAGAAAGGAGAATTCAGAGAAAAAATATTACGGCGCTGTTTCCAGAGATAATTTCTGGCAAGAGAGACCACCAGAAGAATTATACAGAAATACTGAATTATTACATAAAATGCGCACAAATGTTCATACATAAAGATTTATATTCTATGTACAATGTCTGATACATTTAGATCTAGTCATTGGTATAGTCGACGATTGATTTAATCCTCTTATGACATTTAGTTAGGTGGTATTTTTCACAACGTTCGTTGCATAGTTACGCATACACATACATTGTTTGGTTCGTGAAATTTGTCATTTCTGTAGTGATAGCCGTGCACTGAAAGTCTGGTTAGCACCAATCGCAGTTCTTGGTTCGCTTTTCCCAGTCTTTTGTCAATCATGGCGTAGAAATACTGAATCTATCACGTCACATCAGAAAACGCAGAGTGAAGTTCTTTACACATATCGCCGGAATGAAACGACACCAGACTGTCTAGAAGAATATTCAACATAAATTCTACGTCGAAATTGAGCACTTCTTGGTACAAAGAAACTATGGAAAATTTACAACAATTACATATCACCATAGAAGACATTCATGACCACAGTATTTGTAGACAAAAAAAAATCAGAAACCAGAAATTTGAATTTAGATCACAGCCCAAAAGAAATAGGCGTAAATGGACAGATGAAGACAAGAAGGCACAGTGAACAGATGAAAGTTTTTGGGAAAATAAAAAGAAGAAAAGAGCCACCACCAAAAGCTAGATTTTTGTGTTTTTAGCGCTCTCCTTAATAATAACGCAAATAATAACAATAATAATAATAATAAAACTCAACAATTCTTCTACGTACTCGCAGTAAAGAGGCGCAGACGCGCTTCATAAAAAGGGAGGTAGCACGAAGATCGCTACTCCTGTGGGGGTCCGGGCGGTGACACCAAGAGCTCGCTGATGAGCTTGGTGTTCTAGGCGAAAACCCACAGAAAACACGGCTCAAACCTAGAAGAATTGCTTAGTTTTAATTCACTGGCCGTGAAAGCCAATATACCATCTATTTGGAAACCTTCATAGGGAGGTTATGGTTGCTTGAGCTTTTAGTTCTCGCAGTAAAGAGGCGTGGGTGTGCTTCTTAAAAAGGGAGGTAGCGCTCAGTTCGCTACTCCTGTGGGGTCCGGGTGATGGAGACTATTAACATAAGTTCACCTAAGGGTCATAAAATAATCTGGCAAGCACAAAAACAACATGGCGGTGACGCAAAATTTAAATATTTAAATGGATGTTACTCGCGATTTAACCATCCGAGCGCAGTTTGACTTGGTACGGTAAATGCTTATACAAATTTTTATCCACTGACATCTAATTTATTTCAATTGTTTCCATAACCACAAGATGGCGGCTGTGCGAAATTTTGAAATCAAGTGTTTATTTCTTGTGCCCTAATCATGTGACTGAAATTTGGAGTAATACACCTACGCAATAATCTTCATGTAACAGTACATAACTCTATGGCCTACATATATAAAAATCCAACATGGCAACCATCCGAAATGTTTAGACGGTTCTCAATATTTACAGCAATCAAACTGAAATTTTGTATGTTGATAGAGACAACAAACATAAGTAGGATATATGAAAATAGGCCGTTTAGTTCTTCACGGAACTACTTGCCTAACAACATAAACAATTCCTGCCGTAAACTACTAATTACATTGCATGTTAAATACTAGTAAACATGTCTTTTTTGTCAGAATGTAACGTTCGAGATTTTTTCTAAATTTGCTTTTTCCTGCATTGCGACTAAAATTAGCGTGCTGATAGCATGCATTGAGCAACACATGTCATTGTTTGAAGCCAGAGGTGGTTCATGATAAAGCCAAAACAACAACAAAGAAAACAGATAACATGCAGTGGCGAGTGCAGTGAACGTCATACAATATAGTTTATAACACGCAACTATTCCATGGAACGTGATAACCCATGTTTTATTATTGATGGTCAATTATCCACAAAGCCATATTCCAATAGTCTGGCTCGAGCTCACGTTTTATTATTTATTGCTGGTTAATAGAAAATAGACTCCAATAATATAGAGAGCGGGTGCGTATCCGGGATTTTGGGGGTGTGGGATTCTTAATTCATCCTTCTGATTTTTCATTTTAACTCAATTTTCAGCTTTGTATTTTCTTTTTCTTTTCTCCTATTTGTTATTGTTCAATTTGTCCATTGTTGGAAGTCCGTGCACGCGGGAAATTGATTTATTTTGAATATTTATTGTTTATTTATTTATTTATTTATCGTATGGATTTTAGTGCCGGGAGTGTCCGAGGACATGTTCGGCTCGCCAGGGAGCTTTAGCTGCTTCCAGCGGACACCCAGAGGGTGAGCTACAAGTTCCGTTCAATTTCAAGTAGTTCCAACTTTCACTACCAGATGTCAATGATACCTAGTGGTGAACGTTGGAACTTTGATAAAGCATTCCAACGAAATATAACCTAGACATTTAGCTCCACACAAGTTTAGTCTGTGGAAGGATCTTTTACATGCCATAAATCTATGACATGGGACCGCCGGATTTACTTCCCCTCCGAAAGAAGGGCATACTGAGGGATTTTTAACGCTCTTAAAAATCCGACGACTTCGGCCAGGCTTGAACCCGCTATCTTGGGCACAGCAGTTCAGCATGCTACCAACTATGCCACCGAAGACACTATTTTGAATAGAAGTCGACATGATAAAATCCATGATTCTTTCTTTCTTGTTCCGTATTGACCTACATGTATTGACAATGAATAAACGCAAATACAGGGTTTTTCATATAAAGTAAGAAGGGCAAGCGGCAGTTTTGTTATTCGCTGCTGCGGTGGTCTTGGCCGAGCTTGTGGCGCGACATGGCCCCCTGCTGAACTATTGAAAGCGCGCGCGTAGTACATACCACAGATTACCTTACTCGAAATAGTGAAAATCATTCAGTGCTGGTTTGGACTAAACGGCAGATGGTCCAAAACTTCACACTTTAATTCTTTGTAAATGTTTATCGTAACGTTGGTACAGTGTGGTCGTGAATGATTTTCACGTTTTTCGAGATTTGAAAGTATGGTTGGGCGGCAACACCTCGCCAAACAGGAAAAACTTCAGGAGGCTGTCTAGACGAACCCACCTCAGTGGCGGCAGAATATTTTTCCGAGGGCATTGGAAAGCTGGTGTAACGGTACGACAAATGTCTCAATAGTTTTGACGATTATGTTGAGACATAAGAATAAAACAAGCAAACATTTAGTAGTAAAATCAGTTTGGTATGTCAATCTTATTATTATGCAGTCCATTGGAACTTGAAAATTAACAAGTAGTTCCGTGAAGAACTACACAGCCTATTTTCATATATCCTACTCATCCTGCCTCTATCTACATACAAAATATCAGTTTAATTGCTGTAACAGATTCGTAGATATTGAGAACCGTCTAAATATTTCAGATGGTCGCCAGGTTGGATTATTATTTTTGTACTATTACATTAAGATTCTTGTGTACGTGTGGTATACAAACTTCAATCGCATGATTAGAACACAAGAAGTAAAAACGAGATTTTAAAATTACGCACAGCAGCCATCTTGTGATTATGCAAACAATTGAAATAAATTACATGCCAGTGGATCAACATTTGTATAAGCACTTAACGTGCAACGTTTCACGGCACTCGGATAGTTAATTCGCGAGAAACGTCCATTTAAATATTTATAATTCGCGTCGCCGCCATGTTGGATTTGTGCTCACCAGGTTACTGAAAGTCCTATAGGTGAACATATGTTCATAGTCTCTATGAACATAATAAAAACAGTTTGGTTGCTGTAAAAGTTTCATAGATATTGAGAACCGTCTAAACATTTCGGAAGCTCGCAATTTAGGATTGTTATATGTATAGGCCATAGAGTTATGTACCATTCAAGGGCAATTATTGCCTAGGTTCATTATTCAAACTTTCACTTCGATCGCATGATTACGACACAAGAAATAAAAACTTATTTTAAAATTTCGCACAGCCGCCATCTTGAGGTTATGTAAACAATTGAATAAAATTAGATGGCAGTGCATTATAAACTGCAAAATCATTTACTGTACCACATTTCACAGCGCTCATAGAGTAAAATCACGAGAAAAGTCTATTAAAATATTTCAAATTCGCTTGGTCGCCATGTTCGTTTTGTATTTTACAGGTTTATGAAATATACATAGGTAAACTTGTATTAGTACCCTTTATCACCGTACAAAATTGCAGGGTGATATCTGTAAAAGTTTCGGAGATATAGAATGTCAGTGAAATATTTCGCACAGCCGCCATTTTGAGGTTTTGTAAACAATTGAACTAAATTAGACTCCAGTGCATTACAATCTGTATAAACTATTGCTGAACCAAGTTTCATTACGTTTGGATAATTAAATCGCGAGAGAAGTCTATTTAAAAGTCTCAACTTCGCTTGGCCGCCATGTTGGTTCTGTAGTCACCAGGTTTTTGAAAGTCTCATAGGTGAACATCTAGTAGTGCCCTTTATCACCGTACTAACTTGCAGGGTGATATCTGTAATAGTTTCGGAGATATTGAATGCTAGTGAAATATTTCGCACAGCCGCCATGTTGGATTGGTGAGACGTAACAAAATTTGAAGGACACGGTCGAGGTCGCCGGGAATAGCGCTATGAACTTACCGAGTTTCATTGAAATCGCTCCTGCCGTTTAGATTTTATTAGGGGGACACACACACACACCTCACACACCTCACACACACACACACACACACACACACACACACACACACACACACGCACAAAAGGTGATCTCATAAGCCTATTTTTTCAAAATTGAAAATAGGCTAAAAACAGCCCTCGTATGTACAGTACTATGCGTGCGCTTTTAATAGTACAGCAGGGGGCCATGGCGCGCCACAAGCTCGGCCAAGGCAACCCAGCAGTGAATAAGAATACTGCTGCTTGCCGTTCTTACTTTATATGAAAGACCATGTATTTCCGTCCCTGTCAATACAATGTCTATTTTGTTGTGTTAAAATCAGTACGTGGGAAGGGCTCGTGAATTCTATCTCCCACTCGTCACCACACTCGAATGCTCCTATTGTATGGGTGCAAACCAATGGAGACTTCATCCAGCGCCACCAACAGCAAGGAGGTTCAGTCATGTTTTGGGGAGGAATCATGTTTGTTCGACGTACGCCTCTAATTCTTATCCACGTAACATGACTGGTCTGTTGTACAGAGACAACATCCTTGAACCTGTCGTTATAGGATTCGCTGCCACAATGGACGAGGGCTTCACACTAGTGGACGATAATGCTGTGTCCATCGAGCTAGGGGGGGGGGGGGGGGGGTCAAATCAATTCCTTCAGTTGCATGTCATACAGAGAATGGAGTGGCCTGCCTATTCTACGGACATCAACTGTATTGAACATGCATGGAAATAGCTCAAGAGGGCAATTTTGCACCTTCCCAATCCCCAAACACACAAACAGCAACTGATTGAAGCTGCTGTCCGAGAGTGTAATAATCTGCCCCAAACCACGTTGGATTCGTTGGTGCTCAGAATGCCTCGTCGTCTGCGAGCATGCCTTAGAGCTCGCGGTGGCCAAACATGGTATTGATATGCCCCAACATGAATAGGACGTTAGTGTGATCAGTCCCACATTATCACTTTTGTTATTCGTTGTGTGTGTTCTGTCTCATTTGCAGAGCAGATTGTGTGTTGTTTTTCTTTGTATGTACCCTATATTGTGTATAATGTGATTGCAAACACATAGTAAAATAAACAAGTCACTAAATCGCAATATGCAAAACTTTTTTTGATGTGTGGTTTTTTCGTCATCAGTTCCTAAAAAAATAAAATTAACTTCGTTCTTCCTCCTAAACATGCACTCTTTAGCTTCTTCATCTGTTTCTTCTTCCCCGATCATCTTATACCAACTCTATAACTTGATCGCGACAGCTTTATCTCTCCACATTCATTCATTCTTTCTACAAAAAAAAGCCTTCTCACCCACCTTATCATCCCACCATCAGCTAAAACACATCACAGTCTCATTTTTATTAACCAAAACACAAACTCCTGGTGGAGCGATACAACAAATGCCACTCGCCCAAAACGTATAAAATTTATTTCACAACGAAAAATCTTCATTTTCTTTTCAGGACAGATTTTCGATGCATCAATTCATAATATTTCCACTTCATTTTTTTTACAGTAATGTATCTTCTTATAAGGTAAGGCTTTTGTTTTTATGAAAGGGAGTTTGACTCCCGTAGCACATTGGCATGCTCGTGACGTCAATACTGCTTGTATTTTGTGTCTTGCATGGCCTTCTCAGTATGTGCTAGCCATCATCATCATCATCATCATCCAGGGGTTAGTTTGCCCTCCGAAGGAGGGCAAATGAGCCCTCCCAGGAGAGCTGGCCGCCATCACAACTAGGTGATCTTCGACCATGGGGCAAGAACTATAAGAAGGTAATTGAATTTTAATTGGAGGAAAAGGGGAGATTAACTGATTTGTCATTTAGTGGGGCACCGGATCAACAAGGCCACCCAGGGCAAGACTCCTTGCCGCTCGCTCAGAGCACCTACGAAATACCACCTATTTACTTATAAAAGAATTTGTACAAAAAATATGGATATCAAAAATTACAATTTGTCAATAATGTCTTGATGTTTTCTTGATGAACAAAATAGTATAAAATATAACAGAAGTATCAAAATTTGCCTAGAAAATACACTGTAGAAAGGTTTGATGAAGGTAGTGAAACAGTTCTTTACGTAGATGTCAGTTGATGTCATATTATCTTCTCTCTTGATGGTCGAAGAAGAAGCGTAGGTGGTGTAGAGGGAAAGAGGGAAAACGTGGGTGGGGGAAATGAAGGAGGAAGAAGGAGCGGGAGAGGGTGGGGGGTGGGGGGGTAGTGACAGATGTCAGGTACTGTATGAGAAGTTAAGAAGTTTAGGGCTCCCCTGACCGTGGCCCATCACCCCGAGCGAGCTGGTATAACCTTTACTCCTCAGGCAGATTAAACCACAGGGCCAGGGATTTGGTTGTTTTGGTTGAATTTTAAAAAGTGTAGTGTAGAAAAATTAATGACTTTGTAGATAATGTCTTAGTAAATGACGCCGGTTTGTGACATTGGGATGAGATGATTGTAGTTTAGGGTGGGTATGTGTCAGGAGGGATGAGGTGGATGATGTTTGGATGGGCATCATGATGGAGAATTTGTAGTGCCAAGCTTTGGGGAAGGGGAATCGATCGGCGACGTTGCCTCCGGGTAACTGGTGTCATTAAAATGTCATATGTCAGTGGAAGTCGATTAGTAACTAATGTCTGGAGGGTTCGTAGTCGGAGTTTGTGGAGATGATGGAATATTGGAGGGAGAGTCTTGGGGTAATTGATAAGATTGCTGTCGTAGGCAAGAGGGAGGCCAAATGCCACCTTCAATGCGAGGTGTTCCATTGATCTAATAATTTTATATTGAGGCAAAGTAGCCCCAATCCAGGCCAAGGAACAATAAGTTAAAAGCGGGCGGATAAAAGTTTTAAATGTGAAAATAATTTGGAGGGCGTTAAGGCCCCAAGGGGTTCCTTTCAGTTTACGTAAGAGATGCATCCGTTGGCGAGCTCTTTGTGCTTGTTGGAGGAGATGAGGTCTCCAAGAAAGGCGACGGTTTAGGGTTATTCCCAAATATACTGCTTGGCTGGAAGGGGTAATGACTTCGTTGTAAATCTTTATGAAAAATGGGTTGTAGTGGCTGATGGGGTTGTGGAAGCCAAAGACGATTAATTGGGTTTTTGCAATGTTAATGCTGAGGTGCCATTTAGATAGCCAAGTAATCAGTGTATTTAGGAATGTTTGCAGGCGTACGGAGAGAGTAGTTAAATTATTGGCAAATGTGAGGATGGCAGTGTCGTCTGCAAATTGGAAAAGGTGGGAAAATTGGTTAGGTTGGGGCATATCGTGCACATATATGAGGTAGAGGAGAGGGGAAATTGGTGAGCCTTGTGGAACACCTGAGAATAGGGTAAATGTATGCGACGACGCAGAGCGGATTTGAATGAAGGCCCGTCTGTCTAATAAGAAGTTACTAAGCAGACGAACCATTGAGAGGGGAAGGTTGAGATTAAATAATTTAAAAATGAGACCTCTTTGCCATACTAGATCGAAGGCCTTTTCAAGATCTAGTAGGAGTAGGGCTGCAGGAAAGCCGGAATTGATATGAGGAGTGACGAGGCTTACCAATCGAAATATTTGAGTTTCGGTGGAGAATTTGGGACGAAATCCTGCTTGAGATGGGGGAAAGATGTTGGAGGTGTTTAGGAAGGCGTAGAGGCGGCGGGCAATAATTGCCTCAAAGAGTTTAGAAAAAACAGAGAGCAGGCTGATCGGCCGATAGGATGACAGTAATGACGGGGGTTTACCAGGTTTAAGGAAGAGTATAATTTTGGCTGTTTTCCAGTGTGAAGGGAAGTTACCTGTATATAGGATGAATGTATAGGCAATGGCTAGAAAGTGGAGGAAGATGAGGGGAGCTTGTTTGATATGGAGATATACCACCCCGTCTGTTCCGGGAGCAGTATTTCGTCTTTTGCCTAGCTGGAACTTAATGTCGTCTGCCGTTATAGGTTGGTTCAGTGGTGAAATGGGATTTAATGTCGGAAGATGGTCAAAACTGGGGGTCAGGTGGGGGAGTTGGGGGTCTGTTAGCTCGCTAACGGCCGTATAGTCTGAGTAGTTGTGTCGAATTTGGGGTGCGTCGCTGTAGATGTCAGTAAAGTATTTGGCAAAGGTGTCTGCTTTGTCTTGGTCAGAGAATAAATGGCCGTTGGGCCCTTGGATGGGGTACTGGATTTCCGAGGTTTTTTGACCAGTGAGGAGTTTGAATTTGTTCCAAAAGGGGCGAGCTTTAGGTTCCTGAGCTAGGCTCGAGCAGGCGTCGATCCACTTCTTTTTCTTGATGACTTTTATATAGGACCTGGCATGTCGTTGGTATTGTCTGTGTTTCGTCAGTAAGTCTGGGTCAAATGTCCTGAGGTAAGCCCTATAATAGCTGCGAGAGAGTTTGAGAAGTTGGATCGCTTTGGCCGGAATAGGCGGCTTGCTCGGAGTAATTTTGGTCTTGGGGATGTGAAGTAGGTCAGCGTTAGTTAGGGTGGTCTCCAAGAGGGTAATCAGAGTTTGTAATTCATTGCCATTTTGTGGGATTATTGCCTCGGAAAGAGATTCTTTGATAAAAGAGCGATAAGCTTCCCAGTTTGTTTTTAAATAATTAGGTCTCATAAAAGAAGGGGGAGGTTCTGAGGGGGAACGGGGGAGGGCAAGAGAGGGAAGCTTAATAAAGAAGGGGTCATGGTCATTACTGCCGATGCCTGCGAGTTGGATGGAGCAGTTGTGGGCTAGTGTAGAAGAGACTATTGTAATTTCAGGGGTGGACTGCGTTCGCATCATGGTGTGGGGAGGAATGGGTATACGGTGTCCATTCATGGTATTAATAATGTCTTCCAGGTGGCGTCTGTCATGGATCAGGAGACTATTTATATTAATGTCGGCAGCAAACACATAGTGGCGAAAATTGGAATCTATAAAATTAAAATAATCTAGAGGAGGGGATGTTCTTGGGGAACTATATGTTGTGGCGACTATTACTGGAGTGGAGGGAAAGTGTACCATGACAGACAGGAATTCTGGAATATGGAGGAATCGTTGTGGTTGGAGTAGGCGGGAGGGAAATAGGTTATGAACACCTATAGCTACCCCTCCACGAGCTATATTGGGACGGTCGGCACGATAAAGGGTATAGTGAGGGAATATGGGGTGATGAGTAGGTTTGAGGAAAGTCTCGTTGAGTAGAAATATAGCAGGGTTATAGGTTTGGATGAGAAGATCAAGAACAGGACGGTTAGCGGGTAGGGAGCAAATGTTAAAGTAGAGGATACCAACAGGTGCAACTCTATTGTGGTGTAAAGCCATTATTAAATTAAACATTGTTCATTGGCCTGAATAGGAAATTGACTTTTTGTCCCGAAGTAGTGGCCTGCATGCTTAGGCCAAACGTGGTACGAGCAGCAAAATTAAGAATTTCCAGTACCCGGGGTCGTTCGAAAGGGAGAAGGTTCTGCAGGCATATGGCCTGGAAGCGGATCATATCCTCGATAGATGGGGGGCAGGGGGAAACAGATGATTGAGGGGGTGTAATGGGATCAATGGTGCGGACAGGGGCAGTTAATTCAGGTTTCGATTTGTCGACTGTCGGGCGGTTGGGGCATCGGTGGGAGTAGGCGGGGTGGGTGCCTTGGCATTGGGTGCATTTAGGGGGAAGTTGAAGGTTAGGGCAGTGGCGGGTAGCGTGGGGTTGGCCGCAATGTGCACAAACCGGTTGTCGAATAGGGCAGTGTTCGGTTGAATGCGAGTTAAAGACCTGACATCGGTCACAACGTAGAGGGGCAGGGGTTGAAGTACGTGAGGGCTCCACTCTGTGGCGCTGCCAATAAATATAGGCGCCCTCAGAGAGGAGATGGTCGATGGTAGTACGGTCTGCGGTGAGGACCCGTACAAGTGAGGTAGGGCCTTGGGGATTTTTGATGCGGATCGCTTTCGTAATATTGGGGTTATGGTATTGCAGTTCCTGAAGTACGTCACTATCGGAGTAGGTAATATCTACACCGTAGATGACCACAGAGAGGAGGGGTGGGCGTCGGATGAAGGGGGGGAGAGGAGATGATTTGGGTGGGAGGAGTTCAAGAGTGACACGGTCTCCTAGGCGGGCTAGGCCCATCTTGTTAATGAGGGTGGATTTGGCATCACCTCGAGTCTTGAGAATGATGCCATGGGGTTGCGGGATTAATTGGATGATGGATGTGGCTGGGAGAAAGGTTCGTAGGATGTTTGCAATTCGTCGAATGTCGGGTCGGGGTTCAGAGAAGTTGCAAAGTTTGTAGGTAAAAGAAGAGACTTGGGGTGTAGTGGTGGTAGAAGGTAGGGATGCAGAAGGATAGGTAGTAGTAGGAGGAGTTTGGTGGCTCATTAGAGGAGGAGGATATGGGAGAGTGGGGTTGGGTAGGCCTAACAGGGGAGTAGGTTGAGAGGAGGAAGATGGTTGAGAATAATTAGGAATGTGTGAGGGGAAATTAAATTGAAAGGGGGCAAAATTGGAGGGAGAAGTTTGAGAATTCGGGGGATAATTGGGTGTTGACATGATTGGTGAGGGGTAGGAAGTGAAGGTTGTGTTAGAGCTAGGGTTGGTAGGAGCAGCAATTGTGGCATAGGTAGTGGTAGGTTGAGAGGAAAGACTGACTGTGCAGGACGTGAGTGGGGGGTAGGTTGTAGGGTCAGTGGTAGGAGGAGGGTTAGGGAGCACTAGGTTAGGGGAAATTGTCGAATAGTCACCTCCACACACGATGTCGAAGCGGGAGTTGATCGTTGGAGCGGTGGTCTTCCTTCTGGGACGGCTGCGGCGGGAAGAGCTGTTGCTGTGGTTCGAGTCATCCTCGGAATCGGACGCTCCAGCAGGGCGGATGTCCTCTTCTTCGGATGGCTCGGTTGGCACACCCTCCATAGGCTCTCCCTTTCGCTCTCGGTCTCGGGTCCTCTTCTTTCTATTGCGTCTCTTGCGGCTAGGGGAAGTAATGGAGCTCCCCCTAGAGCCGGTATGTCCCGTCTGTAGTCTATAGATATTTGTTTTACTTTTCTGAAGTCTGAAGTCTATATGAAGTAGTGATTTTGTAGCGTCTTAGTACTTGTAATTCACACAAAAGTGAAGTTGGTAATCGTCTAATGATGTGATTTAAGTATATGATGTCGAATAAAAATAAATAAGTTTTAGTGTTTTTTTGTCAACACTAAAAATAAAATGTCGCTGTTGGCAACAATGCTCTATTGTTGTCCGGAGATTCGGCACTCGTATTCACAGCCGAATATTTCCGAACGTAAATTTGTCTAGGTATGTGCTAGCCACGCGTATTGGTAGGTGTGTCTGTACCAACTGACGAGCCCAACGGCACACTGGGGCGAAACGCTGGCATTGTTTGAGCTAACCGGACCATTTTTATCATTTATTGATGTATCTTCTTAACCTATTGATTGCCACGCCCGTCTATAGTCGGTACTCGAGAACGTGTGTTTTTTCTTCTTCTTCTTCTTCTTCTTCATATTCATATTCCCAGTCCGTTTTGTGCCGAGTCGATCCCCGACATGTTCTGCCATCTGTTGGGCATTATGTAGTACTTACTATTTGTGTTTGTATTTTTTTCTTTCTTCCAGAAATAACTCAAACAGATCACTTTGCATCAGTCTCATGTCTGTCCTTTATTCATATGTACACAGACATGGCAGAACAAAATTTTTAGCCTACTTTTCACATTTTGCAAAAATGAGGAAAAAGTAGTCTTATGAGATCGATCCGGGAAAATGTGTGTCTGTCTGTCTGTCCTTCTGTCTGTCTGGCTGTGTGTCCCCCCCCCCCTATCAACTCCTAAACGGCTGGAGCAATCAAAATAAAATTTGGTAGGAGTAAAGATCTATACCTGAATATCTCACGGCCATATTTGAAAATGATGTCAGTGCTACCAACTGCTGAAAAATCACAATTGAAATTTGAGCTCCATGTTGGATATCTTGGAAGGTATGAATGGGAGCTATTTCAAAATCAGCACACATATAGATAATAATATTTCAGTTTAATTTCCAGAAGACCATACAAGGCAGTGTTGCCAAAATGATTATAAGCATACTGATAGGTCCAATATTTAAATGCATATAACTTCTACACTATCAATTGGAATTCAACCAAATTTCGTATGTTGTATGTGTACATAACCAGATATGACTGAACGTATTCTTATGAACCACCAGTGCTGCCAACTGTTAAAAAAATGCTCTTAATTTCTTTTATCCAAATACCAATATATATGAGAAAGTATGCAAGCCGACAGCTTTAAACTATGCACACGTATAGTACATGACATTCTATATTAATTTGGAGTAACTTATATACGTCAGTGCTACCAATATGATTCTAAGCCTGCTGAGATGTCCAACTTTAAATACATGTAACTTCCATACTATCATTTGGATTTCAACCAAATTTCGTATGTGCTATGTGTACCATAACAGCTATGACTATGCGTATTCTTAAGAGCAACCAGGGCTGCCAACTGTTAATAAATGATGTCTCTATTTTTGTTACCCTAATATCAATATATCAGAAAGAATGCAAGCCAATAGCTCTAAACTTTGCACACGTATAGTACCTGGCATTCTAGATTACTTTGGAGTAACTAATATACGTCAGTGCTGCCAACATGATTCTAAGCCTGCTGATAGGTCCAATTTTAAAATGCATGTAACTTCTATACTAACTAATGGATTTCATTCAAAATTGGCACAACAATAGATCATATTATTTCAGATTATTTCTGACCAATACATGCATGACACTGTTGCCAACATGATTTTACGCGCGCTGTTAGATCCAATGTTTAACTGCATGTAACGTCCATGCTATTCATTGGACTCCAACCAAATTTTGTATTCTGTACCTTAAGAGATGGAAGTAAGAATATATTCAGTCACCAGGGCTGCCAACTGTAGTGCTCTATTAGGCTACATTATGCCAGGTATACAGTATTTCGAACTAATTAGAAATTTCGATATTACCAACTTAATTTCGTCATTATTCTAGATAGATCCATATCGATTAATCATTGGCATGAATCTTAAATTTTAAGAAAAGTAGGCTCTTTGGTTCGTCACGGAACTTCTTGTTTCTCACCTGTTGTGAATTTGGATCAAGGAATATGGAATTTGTACTAGTAAGAAGCAACATGTATTACTTGCTAACTGATTTTAGAAAATAATTTTACTTTTGGTCCTTTGCCTGGTATAAGGATGTTGAAATCGTGGGCACAAAGATTTTGATTTGTCTAAAAACAATAATTAATATAAACATGAGATTTTGAATTTTGATTAATAAAGACCCAAAACCTATAGACATTATAATACCCCACTGATAAGTTAGACATTACGGCTTCTACAATTTTCTTTGCATGCCAGGAGTTTGAAAGATATGGCTTGCACATCAATAAAACTAAACAAGTGGTGTTGAAAGTACAAAAGGGTGACAACGAGCCAGAAATCTTGCTAAATGGCACAAAGCTGGACAGTGTCTTAGAGTTTTAATACTTGGGTAGTATAGTATCGAAAGATGACCTAGCCACATGTGAAGTGAACAATCGAATCAGCAAAGCAATGCACTTTTACCACCAAGTAAGACAACTACTCTGGGATAAACAAGTGCCACTCAAAACCAAGGTGACATTGTACAAATCCTACTACACACCAATCCTCTTATACAGCCGGGAAACCACCACACTAACCAGGAAGGACAATTCGAAACTCCAAGCAGCAGGAGTTAAATTCCTGCGTACTATGATCCAGAAGACCAGGAAAGACAAAAATAATAATATCGTAAGGCCTCGGGTGCCGGGTGCAAGCTTTGTTATTTGACACCCAAAGGGTAGCTTGCATGTCGAATGTCGTTGTTCCTTGAAGTACTATGAAAGTCAAGGAGGGTAGAAATCTACGCTGCTTGAACACTATAGCACTTTGTGTTGGCGGAAAATCCCGAGATTAATTTTGCCGTTATGAACACGGCCTACTGGATTCAAATGGTTCTTTGACATGCCAACAACGTATGACATGGTGTCGTATTTTTTGCCCCTTCAAAAATCACCTACCACGGCCAGTAGCGAACCTGCAAGCTTGGGTTAGTAGACCGACACATTGACCACTCACCCACCGTGGCAAGCTAGAGCTCGAGACAGCCGGGAAGGCGGTGCGCAGTACACAGCGCTACCATTACGTCATGCCTCACTTCCATCCCACCAATCACAGTCAGTCTGTCTTGAGAATCTGAGCTAGTGTGTTGTCAGGAAAGCTAAGTATAAAGCAGCGTGAAGGAGACAGGCTCGTTGAAGTTAGCGACGGTGTTGTCATACCGCAGGAACTCATGGCAGCAGCCTTCGGTGTGGGAACTCAGACATGGTGGACCTGTTGCAACAGTGGAAATGTATCTCTTTTTCTCTCTGCGCAAATCCCACAGAGCCGGCCGCCTTCCGGGCTGACGCGAGCTCTAGGAAAGACAAAGATCAGGAGTGATAACATCAGAGAAGTGTTGAGAATAGAAGACTCTATAGTGCAAAAGATCCAGAAGGCTAGAATGAAGTGGTTTGGCCACGTGAAGAGAATGAGTGTCAATAAAACTGCAAGAATGGAGTATGAAAGAGACCTAGGCGGGAGGAGATCAGCTGGCAGACCTAGAAAACAATGGACAGATCTGGTGAAGAAGGATGTACGGGGGAGAGGCCAGGATTGGGAGAGGATTGTGAACGAAGAATGGTTCATGGATCGACAGAGATACTGGAGGTGGTCAACGATGATGATGATGATGCGAATGAAAGGAAGTAGTGCCTACTTATGTTAATTGCCACTATCAACATACAACATTTCAGTTTGATTGCTGTAATAGATTTGTAGATATTGAGAACGGACTAAATATTTCGGATGGTCGCCATGTTGGATTGTTATATGTATAGGCCATAGATTCATGCACCATTAAAGGAAAATTATTGCGTAGGTTCATTATTCAAACTTTCACTTCGATCTCATGATTACGACACGGAATAAAACTTAATTTTTAAAATTCGCACAGCCGCCATCTTGAGGTTATGTAAACAATGTTCGTTTTGTAGTTAACCGGTTTTTGAAAGTCTCATAGATGAACTTCCAGTAGTGCCCTTTATCTCCGTACAAAATTTTAGGGTGATACCGGTAATAGTTTTAGATATATAGAATGCCGGTGAAATATTTCGCACAGCTGCCATCTTGAGGTTAAAACAATTGAACGAAGTTAGATGTCGGTGCATTACAATGTGTATCAACATATACCGTACCAAGTTTCATTGCGTTTGGTTCGTTAAATCGCCAGAAACGTCTATTTAAACGTAGCAACTTCACTTGGCCGCCATGTTGGTTTTGTAGTTACCAGGTTTTCAATAGTAACAATCATAGGTGAACTTCTAAAAGTTCCCTTTATCACCGTACAAAATTCCAGGGTAATATCCGTAATAGTTCCGGAGATATTGAATGCTGGTGAAAAATTTCGCACAGCCGCCATGTTGCATTGGTGAGACGTAACAAAATTTGAAGAGCACGGTCGGGGTCGTCCGGAATAGTGCTATGAACTTACCGAGTTTCATTGAAATCGCTCCAGCCGTTTAGATTTTATTGGGACACACACACACACACACACGCACACACACACACACACACACGAATCACACACGCACACACAGGCACACGGACAAAAGGTGATTGCATAAGCCTATTTTTTCATAAATGAAAATAGGCTAAAAATCGGCACTGTGGCTGCAAACAGCTAACTCAGCACTTAAAAGGTCAGACCCGTAACTCAAAACCGGACGAACTCACTAATATCCAATCCATCAACCTATTCTAATTCTTTGGCCCTGAGAGACGACGACGAAACCGTCGGGTAAACGACTAGCGATGGAATGAGATAACTGTAACCCCACGGCGTAACCAAGCTCGTTAAATTGTTCACCACGGCCGCGTGGGCAGATGCAGACAGTTCGGATATGGCAGGTTCGAATTTCGGCGCTGTCAGTGTGGTTTTTCTCCGGGTTTTTCCACACTCCACCAGGCAAATGTCGGGATAGTAGGCTGCCTTACTTCAAGTTCTGGAACACCTACCACATCCCTGTCCCTTAAGTCTCGTCCACACCGGCAGATTTGATTCCAGAAACATTGTATGCAGACTATTTCCCAAATGTTTCTCATTTGTATGCAAGATGTTTGCAGACTTTTTGAAAACAATCTACATACAATCGGGAGACACATTTCATACTCGAGTGATGTTTGGAAACAGTCTGCATACAGTTTGCAAACAGTCTCCATACAATTGACATACAAATGACAAACAAATCTCGTGTTTCTAGAAACAAGATATAATGTTTTCTGTTTTCCAACGAAATGAAAAACACGCATACAAGAAACAAGTACAGTATTGTGTCTCAAGTCTTCCTGTGTGGACGTGTTTTGAATCTGTAAACCGGATACAAACCACAGACGCATCCAGTAGCCAGCTGCCTTTCGAGCGGAGCACAGTGCGGATGGATTCATACTGCTGAGTTCATTGTTCGTGAATTGTGCGTGGCAAAAGTAGATATTTGGTTTTTAGTTTTAAAATTTGATAGGAAAACTGTGCTCCTGGTGATAGTCCCAAAATGACTTCTTGGGATCAGGAAAAGACAATCAAATTAATTGAAGATCACTCTTCGTGTCCAACACCTCCTCTTCCTTGGTAGAGCCGACACATAATTAAGCAATACAAAACACGCACAAGCCAAAAGTACGTCTTCTTCACTCGGCATCGCTAGAAACACTGAATGTGTGGGCTAGAGGTCTAATTCTGGTGTGGACGCAAACCAAGTAACATACTTGTATCGGATACAATGTTTCTTAACAGTCTGCAGACTTGTATGGAGATTGTTTTCAGACTCCAAAGTAGCATGCATACAGTCTTCATACAGTTTTCAAACAGTTCGTATACAGTCTGCAAACAATCTACACACTGTCTGCAAACAAATCTGCCGGTGTGGACGAGGCTTAATACAGTTACACTATTAAAGTCATCACAGGAATACAGGTTTAGACACACAAGTTTAGACACAGACAAGTTTAGCACACACCCAATTACTCGGGGCTGATTACCAAGGTGGCACAGGCCCCTTAAATGAATTAACAACAACGAAATAACTGTAGATATATCACATAAGATCTAAGAAGGATTGCCTCAACTGTCTATTGATGTTTCGTAATGTGAGGTTGAAGACCTCTCACCCTTCTGTAATACCTGTCTGTTGGCGGTTTCAGTTGCGTAGTTGGCAGCATGCTGAGCTTCTATGCCCAAGATCGCGGGTTCAAACCCGGCCGAAGTCGCCGGATTTTTAAGAGCGTTAATAATCCCTCAGTATGCCTTCCTTTGGAGGGGAAGTAAAGCTGGCGGTTCCATGTCATAGATTTATGACATGATAAAGAACCTTCCACTAATTACACTTGTGTTAGATTTGACTAACACTCTTAGGTTCCAACGTTCGTCGCCAGGAGCCGACTGCGGTGGCATCTAGTAGCTAAAGTTGGAACTACTTGAAAATCGAATGTCTGCAGTCCTTACTTGAATTAAAAACAGATAACATACATACTAATACAGTCATCAAAATTAACATCGGTTATCAGACAGATTCTACCTGTACACACACCCAAAGTACACGGGGCTACAAGACCGCGTTGTCGCAGCCCCTAGAATGAGGAACCAACCAACCAACCTACCTATCTGTTGCAATAAACCCCAATACAACAGTAAGATCCACAGTTCGTGTGTGGCAAACAGAGGTCGATCGTTTTATCGTCGCATGTTCCCCGCTAAGAAAGCCGGCCTGAGTTATGAGCCATTTGGACCTGACAGAATATCGCCGTGTGCCAATACCAGATTACTCTGCCATCTGCTCGCGGATAAACACGAGTGTTTATTTACTGGAGTTTAATATGCGTGTCACTACAGAACGATTTACAACTTGAAACTCGTTCAAGTAAACTTACAGTGTAGGCTGTCTTCGTCTGAAACGCAGAAAGACTAATCGTCCCCCAGAGGCTTGCTTACGGTAAGTTGTAACTGTTGACCACAGGGATCAAAACTGGGCCTTGACATGATTTTGCCGTTTCTCCCAGAGCAAACTGGATATGTTCACGCAAAACACATCAGGAAATAGCTTCGTAATGATTCATTCTGAAAATGGAGTGAACTACCTGGAAGGGTAAAGGGATTACACTTTTGTTATTCGTTGTGTGTTTCTGTCTCTTTTGCAGAGCAGATTGTGTGTTGTGTATAATGTGATAGTATACACACAGCAAAATAAGCAAGTCACTAAATCGCAATAGGCAAAACCTTCTTGTTGTGTGTATTTTTCTTCAACACTTCTTAAAAAATGAAATTAACTTCATTCTTCCCCATGAACATTCACTCTTTAGCTTCTTTTAATCATCTGTTTCTTAGAATTGAAGTGCAAGATCAGCTTAAGAAATAGCATAATGTGGAAGTTGATAGGAACATGGGGAAAGAACCCTCAGGTTCTACGTTCAACAGCTTTGGGAATTTGCTTCGCAGCAGGAGAGTACGGATCATCAATGTGGGGAGCAGGAAGAGTTATATTAAGAGAACAGTACCCTTCCATACCAAGCCAGACGTCCGGCGTGTGTCACTCTGGAAACAAATAGTACCAGAGGGGTTTACCCCTAAAGAATAACTGAGTAGTGGTAGTCATTTGCCTTATACCACCTGGAGGTCCTTAAACCGGATGAGAACAGGAGTGCCTACGTGTCGTAGCAACCTTGTGAAGTGGGGTTATGCAGAAGATCCACGATGTGCCTGTGGAGAAATCCAGACTCCACAACACCTGCTCACGTGCAAAGATCTTAATGAAACCTGCAGCCAGGAAGACCTTATGTTGGCCACAGACCGAGGGATAAGAGCTGCAGAGTTCTGGAAAGGAAGAATTTAGTGTATCTCCCGGACACGGAAAGTAAAGTAAGTATTCCCCGATCATCTTAAACCAACTCTATAACTTCATCGCCCAGCTTTATCTCTCCATATTCATTCATTCTTTCTAAAAAAAAAGCCTTCTCACCCACCTTATCATCCCACCATCAGCTAAAACACATCACAGTGTCAACTAATTATTTTTACCTAAACACAAACTCCTGATGGAGCGATACAACAAATGTCACTCACCCAAAATGTATACAATATATTTCCTCACGAAAAATCTGATTTTCCTTGCACAACCGATTTTTGATACATCTATTCATAATATTCCCAATTCAATTTTTTCCCACCAGAAGAAAGGCAATGCTTGGATACTATACCTTGTGACACCCTGGAGTTGCTACATAGGCTAGAATGAAGATTCCAGAAATAACCTTGAAAGGAAGAACTATGTCAATTATGACATCATCTTTGAACACCATTATGTACCGGTGTCTTCCTGATTGCGGTCATCCCAGATTGCGTTCACCTCATTAGTAGTCCAGATCAGTGGCGGCTGGTGATTTTTCACTTGGTGGTGCCAGCATATTAAAAATTTGCAATAAAATCATTCAAAGTTGCAGGTACGGATAGTGCATATTTTATGCAATAAGTTATATGTTTAACATTATTTAACTGTGCTATTGTAGAAGACGTTTTGGAACTCGTGTAGTATACGTTGCCCGGCGCCATTAAAATCCGAAAAATTTTCTATAGATATGGCCAATGTTACTAATATACAGCAGTTGAATATTTCATCGCTAGAGAGTGTTACGGTATTTTTTCAGAGTGCCAACATTATTGTTTCCAGACCAATATTTTCATCCAGCCCAATGGTTTTCGTCTAGGCCAATAAAGGTTAGGTAGCCCGTCCCTGCGGGTCGCGTTAGGCTAATGGATAACACCCCTGGTTTTTGTCACGCACAGTGGGGTAGTCACGCATCAATAATCTTTAACCAGGCCAATGATTTTGCCTAGTAGTACAATCAGTAAGTTGGCAGCATTACGTAATCAAACATGGCGACGTGCTTTTTGATAAGTTTATTACTTGAAAGTTAAGGTTGACAATTTCCTTTTTTGGAAGTGTTTACGCGGTGTTTGTTAATGGCAAATGGCTTTAATAACGTGGCAGAGTAAATACAAACCATTTTCAGAGCGCTACTAAGTAAAATAACGCACTTTCGAAACGGGCAACGTATACTACAGGAGAGCCGACGTTTTTAATTGAAGTGTCAGCTGAAGTGAATTGAGAAATTGCATAACTACTACAAATATTTTAGTCTCGGGATTTTTCGCCAAAACAAAAGTTCTTCCTTTCTCTACTAGAAAGCGCTAAAGTGTCAAGAAGGTTAGATATCTAAGCTCCAAGGAACAACAAAAATTCGACAAGCAAGCTGCCCTTTGGGTGTCAAACAACAACGCTTTCACCTGGCACCGAGGCCATACGATATTATATCATACACATATTTTGATCCATATGCATTTTAAATAAAAACCACTTTTAAGAATTATAATTGAACAAACCTCTCAGAAAAATAATTTGAAGAAAACAACATATGCTAGGCCTACTCATCAAAAATATTTGTTCCAAAACCTCGATCGACACCTTCATTTGAATTAATAACAGCGGTCCTATCGCTAAATGGAGATTGTAACAACTCACTTATTTTATTCATTGTTACACTTCCGAAAGGTGACACAGAGCTCATTGAGATTCCTACGGCTTCGTACGTTGCGCTCGAGCTATGCGATCTTCAAACATGAAACAAATCAAATTTTATTAAGGAACCTAGCTTGCATGTATCGATTCCAAAAGCACACTTATTAGATTAAAACGGTGTTTATATGGTCAATGCCGCATTATGCTATGCAAGTTTATGTAACATGTCTATATAGGAAAAAAATAAGCATGGCTATTGCTAACACACACGTGACCACAGCCTCTTTGTCGCAATTTCAGTTGCTGTCTCAAAATAAATAGGTGAGATGAAATGAACACGATGACCTACCTCTAAGACAACCTTACTTATCGTACATACGGATTGATTGGAAAGGATATCCCCTGCATCTAATATAAATGAACACAAAAGCTATTTAACGACGGACACTATTCATACACATTTGCAGTCAAACTTGAGAATTTGTGTTTACGCTTGGGACGTGAAACTGTGCCGCCAAATTAAATTAACGAAACACAGTAAAACTCGTTGAAAAATTCCGAATTTTTACATTACAAAGAGAGAACAAATAATCCCCGTCATCAATATGCGCCTAAAAAGTTGCTAAATGTCAAACAATAAAGAACTAATACTATTTTGTAGTTTGAATTTATTTAATAGTCAGACACAGTGATATATCGTCAAGCTGGTACCACTGGAGCTGTGCTGCCATATGCTGCACTCTAGTGGTGGAAAGATAAAGCAGTTCAGCAGTTCTAACGTGTATGTAATTTGTGCTTGTAGCCTACCTGTGACGTGCTGCTATCTCGTGGATAGAATTGAAGCTCCGCGTCACGGGGCCGTTGGCTCTACCTCAGGGTAATATGCGTCTCAACACAACACAAACAAACTCAAGCCAAACTAGTCCTTATTGCAGTACAGTGTCTGATGTTCGTAGGTAGTGCCGGTTGGCTCTGGCTCAGTAATTCAATAAAGCGCCACCAGAACGCATGTCAGTTTGCGCGCTCGTTCAAATAGTGCAGAATATGTATACAATTTCCTCAAAATGTAAATGTAATATAAACTGTTCTTGAGAGGAAAAAGTCACATATTCTCTCTTCATTACACTGGTGGTGCCATGGCACACGGGCACCACCTCAGGAGCCGCCCCTGGTCCAGATTGCGGTCACTTTCATTTTAGGGAAGAACTATAAACATTCCAGCGTCCAGATTGCGATCACTTTTCTTGGGAGACCGGTCCGGTTGTAACTCCCCTGGGGATTACCTCACCTTTCACTTCCACCCCTCTTGCCAATGTTAAGGTACATTGCATATGTCAGTACTCTTTGGTCCTGATACACTACATTAGCCTCAAATGGGAGAGGAGGGGCAAAAATTAAAAATTATACCCTGTAAGTATAACAATTCCCGTTACAACAATTTTGTTGAAAGTGAAGGTCGTTGATTCCGATCCTGAAACGTTTCTATTCTTAAGACTGAAAATGTTATAATCATTTCTTTACGAGGTGCCGTCATATTGGGAGGGGACTTTATTTTTTGTAAGCGAAGGTTTATGGGGTGTGCTCATCTGAACAATGAACTTTATTCTTTGGTTAGGTAGTGAAATATCAGTTTCCCCTTGTACCATATGCTGTATTATCTTTATTTACATAATTTAAAAGGTCACTTCAAAAGTGCCGTACTTATTTCTCGCCAGCAATGATAGTCTCAACCGAAACCTCCCGTTCTCTTCTTTTGATTATTATCAGTATCACTGTTGCAGCCGCAGAAATATGTATTTTGTCGTTTGCCAACTTGAGGTGCCATCTTAAAGTTATGCAGCGGATGTATTTCTGATCACTTATATAGCAAAATGTACAGGCGCTTTAAATTCACTTTCGGTTAATAGCCGTACATGATCTAATTAAAGTTATTCTTGTGAACTGATTCGGAAGCCGATCCAGTTGGGAATAACTGGTAGGGGTGGCTATAAATTAGATTCTACCCCTCTCCCTCTCGCCAAGGTACGAAACTCTTGACAGTACCTGTAGCACACAGGGTGGTTTATAAATATTTACCTTTGTTTTCCTGAATGTAACTTGCCGTAGTAGTTCAGGAAATCAAGTTCATCTTGCACTACAGTATATTGTGTAAGCTACACATCATCTTGCTTTATTTTACATACTGTATAAGACCTATAGAATGGCTGTTTGGTGCAGCGGTTACGTCTCCCCTGCTGTGGCCAAGGTTGCAGGATCAAATCCTGGCGCAGTCAGTTGGCATTTGAGGGTGCGCAATGCGAGAAACTGTGAAGAAGAAATTAAAAGAATAATAGGTGTGGCTTAGAGAGCACTGTCTAGTCTAACAAGAATATGGAAAGATCATCATATCACCAAGGAAACAGAGAAGCGACTCGTCCAAGCTTGGGCATTTCCTATCGTCACGTATGGCTCTGAGTCCTGGACCATAAATGCTGCATGCCGCAGGAGAATCGAAGCCTTCGAGATGACTTGTTATCGAATAATGCTACGAATATCCTAGGTAGCAAGAAGAACAAATGAATCTATTCGGAAGGAGCTAAGCATTGCTCCTAAAGCACGCTTACTCCCAAACATCCAAAGGCAAATGTTGAGATTTTTCGGCCATGTCAACCGTCGAGACGGTATTGAGAAGTGTAACATTCAGGGTAAAGTTGACGGAAAAAGGCTGAGGAGACGCGCCCCGAACCGGTACCTTGACTAGATAAAGAGTCTTGACTAATCCGCCACTTCAGAAATTAATGCACACAGCAGAAGACCGCAGTGTATGGCAGGGTATTGTTAACAGAATTGCGTGAAGGGTTACGACGTTCGAAATCGAACTACGACCAAGAAGAAATCCGAGAAAGCCGTGTTGGTAGACTTACTGGCACATTAAAGACCCCTTATGGGGCGAAATTCCGCCACCCTGGTGTCTCTAAAACAAACCTCAGTAGGTAAAAGGGACGTAAAAAACTAACAACATTATTCTATTATATATTAGTAGGCCTTTGTCATAATTCTTATACACTGGCGGAAAATAATATCCGAACACCATGGAATGAGGAATGTAGAGTATGGAAATTTTGGATATATATTTGGCGAGGTAACATATGTAATTGATTAAAGGTACAATAGTACAGTACAGCTGCACAGAAGAAACCCCTTTTGTTCCAAAAACCGTGCTATGGTTGGCTTTTAGTAAATCGTTAGAAAAGCACAAGAAAAGCTCAACTCTAAATTTCAGAATAATTTTCACGATTTTGTCGGGAAACTCCAAAAAAAATGAAAAGCGTTTTTCTCTGAATCGACGTATTTTAAATAAAAGTTATTTAAACAAAAAATGTAGAGGACATTGTCACCTACAATTTGTGTCATTGAGGTCATGCCATACGTTTGAAATGCAGAAGCTAGGTAGCGCCAAAGTTTCCAAAAAAGTGTTTTTTCACTTTTTGTCGTAGAAAAAATGTTTTGTTCACAAAAGAGCAAATCAGAAATTTGTTCCTCTCAAAATTGTCTACAACATTTATTTTTTTGACAGGGAATCCAACTTACAGTTCCAAATTTATAGCCTGCCGAAGTGTGAAAATTGTCCGACACCGGTCCCGGTCTAAACTATGCCCACTGCTCTCTCCGTAGTAACGATAGTAGCCTTGACTACGCAGCGTTGCATTTGCTGCGCTATAACTTTGGAACGGTAAGACGGAGGAAACAAACGTTTAAATAAATGTTGCAGACAATTTTTAGAGGAACAAATTTCAGATCCACTCTTTTGTGAAGAAAAAAAAATCTAGGACAAAAAGTGAAAAAACACTTTTTTGGAGAGCTTGGCGCCACCTAACTTCTGCATTTCAAAGCGTATGACATGACCTCAATGAGACAAATTGTAGGTGACAATGTCCTCTACATATTTTGTTTAAAAAACTTTTCTTTAAAATACGTAGATTCAGAGAAAATCGCTTTTCAAATTATTTTTGAGTTTTCCGACAACATGATACCGTACTACAAATTATTCCGAAATTAAGAGTTAAGCTTTTTTGTGCTTTTCTAACGATTTACAAAACGCCAACCATAGCACGGTTTTTAGAACAAAACCATTCCAGCTGTATTGTACTAATACGTGCTCGATTGGGGACAGATCGGGGAATCAAGCAGATGCGCTCAGGGCTATGTCAAGAAAATGGCGATGTTCCGAGTATGAATTATAATACAGTAATTCACATAAGCATCTCTAATATGACGTAAGCCTCCGTGGCTTAGGCGGCAGCACGCCGGCCTCTCACCGCTGGGTCCGTGGTTCAAATCCCGGTCACTCCATGTGAGATCTGTGCTGGACAGAACGGAAGCAGACAGGTTTTTCTCCGGGTACTCCGGTTTTCCCTGTCAAAATTTCATTCCAGCAACACTCTCCACTATCATTTCATTTCATCTGTCATTCATTTAATCATTGCCCCAGAGGAGTGCGTCAGGCCTCGGCAGCCGGCACAGTTCATATCCTCGCCGCTAGATGGGGGCTTCATTCATTCCATTCCTGACCCGGTTGGAGACTGGAAGCAGGCTGTGGATTTTCATTTTCATCTCTAATATGACGAGCTACAAGTAGACTTTCACAATGCACTGGACGTTAACCAGTGGCACAGGCTTCTTTTAGACGTGACAGACACGGCAAGTTTGAATAGATTACTAAAAGCCACGAACTCACACAGTGGGGGATCTGGAGATAAGAAGTGGATTTTGTTAAACACCTGCGGTCTGATCGCTGCTGGAAACCACCTTCTGATGCCAATATCGGTCAGAGGAGAGTACGATGTAAGTCAGCGTATTGTAAACAGCAACACCGAGGAAATCCCTCTCCTGCGATAGCCCGCCCGACTTCAAGGCAAACCGTACAGTATACGTAAAGGCAAGGATCATGTAAGTATAAGAGATTCGTCACTTTTGGTTATAGAATTTCCGAGAGAGAACACCGCCTGAGGCTATGGATTGTACTGGCAAGTCTGGCAACATAAGAAGTAAAAGGCCATATGAATGTAGCCTTTATTACACGTAAATGAACAGTATGTTCTGCGATGAGTTATTGATTATTGATGAAAATAACACAAACATAACTGCGCCTTTCGCGAGGCGCTGAAATATACGTCCAGATAGGAAAATAATACATTTTGATATATATCAATGTTGGCAATAGATTTGTCACGAAGGACACAGTTATGCCGTTCTAGAGCTTAATTCACCTCTAGGCTAATTAAAAATGCTCTCATACTCTACAGAATTGTTGGGATATTCGATGAATATAAAGAAAACTGTCCAAATGCACACACTACATTGCCATAACCTCACTTTTTGCCTAGCATGCCCGCTGCCACCCACCCCTCCCCGTAGCCCTAAACCACAAATTTTATTGCAATGCAAAGGAGAATGGGTAAGAAAACAAACTAGAGATGAAATGCACACATTTATTCTCTATATATTTTTATTCGAGAGTAGTCCATATTGCCCACTAGTTTTACACATGGTCAACACCAGGCAGATGAAAATTGCCGTATTGTTCTTACTATCATTATAATTCTTACATCCCGGTGCTTGGCAATTTTTCCTCCCTTGCAGTGGCATGATTGACTCTCAATTCAATTCAAATAAACAATCAAAATACTGAACAAATCAAAACCACCAACAACACCACGAGGAAAATCAATCAAAACAGACTATTCCCGCTTCCACCAGTCGGTTTGTTGTGAACGTTCATGAGTGCCAACTACGGAACCTTAGTGCTAAAATTAATTCTTCATTAGTTGGCAGAACATCCAGTACAGGGCCTTACCCCGACCCACGCGCTCCCTATGAACTGTCATCCATCTGCGTGAAGGGGCGAACGCGAAAACAAATACAGCACAGTTTCGATATTTCGATGGTTGGTTAGTTCCTTAGTCAACGCGACAACGCGGACATGCAGTCCCGTGTACTTGGGATGTGTGTAGAATCTGTCTGATAACCGGTGTTAATTGTGATGACTGTATTAGTATGTGTTATCTGTTTTTAATTCAAGTAAGGACTGCATACGATAATTTCAAGTAGTTCTTACTTTCGCTACCAAATGAGACCATCCACGACACCTAGATGAGAACTTGGCTATTGCTAGAGGCCATCGCAACCAGGGCCTGGTGGCGAACGTTGAACCTTAAGAGCATTAATCTGTCCAGTCGCGATGCTTGCTCTCAGTGGCTACGGTGGAGAGTTGACAACGCTGTACCTCGGGCTGGCTCACCACGCAGACATGGAATGTAAACATGGCCGTCCAGCTAGGTCTCAAAAGCGATCCGTTCGTTAATGAGGACAATTACAAAACTGTACATCGCCGCCACGTTGTAACAATAAACCAGTCCGGTCTTCGACCTTATTGATTGTGCTCGTGGCAGTATTTGTTTTCACTTTTTTCACTATGAGAGCTGACAAAAGTGTAATTTCCTTAAGTCTGAGTTTTCCTATAGTTCGAGATAGTTTCGGCCCTGTCAATCTCGAATTACCGAGACTCTATTGCATTGGTGTTGTTCTAGTTGTTTTGCTTCATACGCATAATAAAAGCAGATTTTTTTAAAGCACAGAAGACTGTTTCAAAAATATTTCTACAACCATAGCCACATCAATTTGATCTTTAATCAAAAGAAGGTACAAATCATCAATAGCAAAACAACCTTTTTATTGAAGGGGACATTTCATTAAGATTTTACATCCACAGCCACATTTGATCTTTTACCAAACAAGATGCAAATCATCGAAACCATAACGAACAATTTATTTGATGATAACATTTGAAAACATTAAGAACCTCTTTTCACTACCATTTTCCTACTCCATAGAAGCCGATTGCTCTATTTTGGAACCTCGTTTTTTTTTTATAAGCAATAGTTTTATATAGATGGTATATTGGCTTTCACGCCCGGTGAATTAAAACTCAGCAATTCTTCTGGTTTGTGCCGTGTCTTGTGTGGGGTTTCGCCTAGGACACCAAGCTGGCTCATCGGCGGGCTCTTGGTGTCCCCGCCCGGAAAATTTTTAAATTTTCATTAATACTTCAATTGTAGTATATCTGATTTTTTTAAAGCATGTCTCAGTCTTATTCAAGGCTGTGATTATATGTAAGCTACTAAGGTATGGGTGGTGCTTAGTAATAACATTCATGGCATAGTCAGTGCCTGTGGATACCATGAAAGGTTCTACTCATAGGGTTAGTACTGCTGTTCTGACTCAGTGAGGAAAGTAATGACAAACCACCTCACTCCTCATCTTTCCTAGTATGACTCAATATAGCGCTGCCTTGTATTTTTGTGGGCATCTACCCACATAACCTAACGGCGGTGCTTTTTGAGGATCCAACCAATCTTCGGGCTGACTACTGACAGAACAGATATTTTAAACATATTTTTAATATTTTGTTTAGTCTACGATTACTGGAGAGAATATTTTATAGTGAACATTTTATTTCTAATGCTCATATTTGTTTCATAGAATGTTAATGTTAGATCGATGCTTTTAGTTTAATCATGTTATTTTTAAGTACAACTGAAGGTTACGAGATAACCGAAACTGGTATCATTTATTTACCTATTGATAGGTATAAACTTTAATCTATAAGTCAACTAGCAACCCGCCCCGGCTTCACCCGGGAACAGTTATGAATGCATTACGTGATAAGCGATTTCTTTTCGATGTCGATGAACTACGACCTATATCCGTTATACGTCGTTGCATGACGGGTTAAAATCACTGACTGGACTATTAATTATATTATCATGGAGATGCATGTGCGACGTAATTTAAAAATGCGAGGTGCATGAAACACAAATCCCCCTTCCGTTCAATCTTAACTTTGACTGTGTATTTTGCGGAACGGAAAGTTCACAGGCCAAATGAAGAAAAGCCGAGTTGCAATTCCAGGGAAACTCCAAACACAACCACTTTTCCCTGAAGTCTTAACACGACTCGATAGTGTACTGCTGGCTGTACCTGGGGGTAATAGGCTCGCCCGCTAGCTAGGCTGTAACTGCGGTGATGGGGTCGCTCCTAGCTAGCTCGTAAACTGTCGCTTCAGTAATACAATGGAGATTGTTGGAAGAAATGAAAACGTAAACGCACTTTTAGAAGGCGATGCATTGAAGGTAGAGATTTGCTCTCACGGACTTTATGTAGAACTTTTCATGCTGAACAATTCTTACACTTATAATATATATTTTTTAACGGTTTGCCCAGCCTAAGCCTAAAAAGCACACGGACGCCAGGTTTTTCTCTCGCCTTTTTCACTGAAATCGTTACTGCATGGCTTCCTCTGATCATAAATTAATGTTTTTCTACAGAAACCTTCCTTGAGATATCCTTTACGGAATGGCGAAAACCGCATCAAAATCCATCCAGTGGTTCTCGAGATTACCCGTGACATCCATGAATCGGGGACTTTGGTTTATACTAAGTAGAGATTCGGACAAATGACATTGACATGAAATTGATTAATTTCATATCAATACATTTAAATAAGAAACCATCCTAGCATTAGCGTGGAAAAAGTGCTGGGGGGAATCGCACTTGGAATAGCCGCAAATCCTCAACATTGCACCGGGCACCAAACAAGAAGTCCGGGAAGTGAGCACGAGAATACCCAGTAGGCCTACGTTACGACACTCAGAGACATCTGTGGTCAGAAGTGTCAGACGGGATGAGTGTGCCAAGCGGAAATTTAATGAAGTCACATGTTATCAATGATGCCAACTCCCGACAGCTGCGAGTAGCCGAGCTAACACCACAGTTAATTAAATTGCAGGATTACTTAAGCACATAACGTGTATTTACTTGAAACCTCTTTCCGCACCAATGCTCTGCATCTACCGTGTAGTAACAACCACAGGCAATCATCAAACAGAGTCCACAGACAAAAACCATGCCTTGCTTTTGCGCATCACTAATTCTATATGTACAATAATAATAATAATAATAATAATAATAATAATAATAATAATAATAATAATAATAATAATAATAATATTAATGACTTTTGGAGAATTATGTTTATGCCATTGGCATTTAAATGAATTAGTCGTCAATAAGGACCCCATTTAAATATGATTAATTTCTTATCAATATACGTCAAAATTATATTAAAATTTTCTATTCAAATTAAAAATCTTTTATTATATTTATTAAAACAAAGTATTAGCAGCCTCCGTGGCTTAGGCGGCAGCACGCCGGCCTCTCACCGCTGGGTCCGTGGTTCAAATCCCGGTCACTCCATGTGAGATCTGTGCTGGACAAAACGGAGGCAGACAGGTTTTTCTCCGGGTACTCCGGTTTTCCCTGTCAAAATTTCATTCCAGCAACACTCGACACTATCATTTCATTTCATCTGTCATTCATTTAATCATTGCCCCAGAGGAGTGCGTCAGGCCTCGGCAGCCGGCACAGTCCATATCCTCGCCACTAGATGGGGGCTTCATTCATTCCATTCCTGACCCGGTCGGAGACTAGAAGCAGGCTGTGGATTTTCATTCAAAACAAAGTATTAATTATTTAGAATCTAATACCTTTAGAATATATTTACGTGAAAGAATATTAACATTCTACCTTAAAAAATATTATAATAATAATATCGTATGTCCTCGGGTGCCGGGTGCAAGCTTTGCAATTTGACACCCAGAGGGTAGCTTGCATGTCGAATTTCGTTGTTCCTTGAATCACTATGAAGGAGGTTAGATATCTAAGCTCCTTGAACACTATAGCGCTTTCTAGTAGAGAAATGAGGAACTTTCTGTTGGCGGAAACTCCCGAGATTAATTTTGCCATTATGAACACGGCCTACTGAATTCAAATGGGTTCTTTGGCATGCCAACATCGTATGACATGCGTGTCGGATTTTTGCCGCCTTTCAAAAATCACTTACCACGGCCAGGAGCGAACCTGCAAACTTGGGGCTAGTACCGTTAGTAGACCGACACGCTATCCACTCACCCACCGTGGCAAGCTAAAAGATATTGATAGGCCAGAATTTTTATCAAACATTTGTAGTCTAATTTCAATAAACATGGCTTGACATTTTTACATAACCACTCATAATGACTTACCATCAAAGGGGTTAAGGAAAGCTGGTAACCGTCCGGGATGGCGCCGCTTAGTCGATGTGGTCACGACACTCACCAGTCAGTAAAACGATTTGCGATGATGAATGGTACTGGGGCTGTATAACTATCCTCTTGAAGAGAGAAACTTAAGGAACCAACTTTCGCTGAAAGCTGATATCCCTCATAAAATCGTCTCCCTGCTGGGCAAGAGACACTTGTTCAAACCTCATCTATCGCATCCCGATTCTTTTGAAACCACCTGGGCTCTGTTGGTTCATTCATTAATTTAGGGGCTGCGACACCGTAGTCATGTAACCCCCTGTACTTTAGGTGTGTGTAGAATCTGTCTGACAACCGGCGCTAATTGTGATGATTAATAGTGTGAGTTATCTGTTTTTAATTCAAGTAAGGACTGCAGACGATAATTTTAAGTAGTATCTACTTTCGCTAACAAATGCTACCGTCCACGACACCTAGCTGTGAACTTTGCTACTACTAGATGCCATCGCAACCAGTGCCCGGTAACGAACTTTGGAACTTAAGAGCATTAAGCAAACCTATCCTACAAATTTTGGCTTCACACATGGGTAGTTAGTGGAAGGTTCTATTTCATGCCATAAATCTACGACATGGGACCGCTGGCTTTACTTCCCCTCCGAAGGTAGGCATACTGACGGGTTTTTGACGCTCTTAAAAATCCGACTATTTCGGACGGGTTTGAATCCGTGACATAAAATGCGTCAACATTGACCATTATGGCAATGGTAATAATTAATAACCGTGTTGACTGATAGTATTCTCTTATTAAATCCGCCCAGTCAAACACTAAAGAAACGTTTAATTACATTACTAAACGTACATGTTTCGGTATTTCATTGATACCTTCCTCAGCGTGATTGATGTTAAATCTTAAACCTAGTTAACAAAGCCAAAAAGAAATTGATATCCTTACAAAAATTGTTTTAAATCAAAAAATGGGAAAGCTTGCGAATAATTCAATGCCATGTATTAAAAAATGATAGTAAAAAGATGCTATTAAAATATGAGATCTACCTTATAAACTGCCTACGTCAATACTCCAATAATTTTGATCGAAAAACTGTAGTGACAGAAGCCTTATAAAAATTGTTTTAAATCAAAAAATGGGAAAGCTTGCGAATAATTAAATGCCATGTATTAAAAAATGATAGTAAAAAATGCTATTAAAACATGAGATCTACCTTATAAACTGCCTACGTCAATACTCCAATAATTTTGATCGAAAAACTGTAGTGACAGAAGCCTTATAAAAATTGTTTTAAATCAAAAATGGAAAAGCTTGCAAATAATTAAATGCCGTGTGTTAAAAAATGAATCCGTGACCTTTTGACATAGAAGCTCAGCATGCTACCAACTAAACCACCGAAGCCCCCTGAGCTCTGTTGCCGAGACTAGTGGACTGAAGTTGGTATGAACTGCCTTTATTAAACGATTGTAATTACAATTACTCACCTGACAGCCCAACTGTGCTCGTTAGCCAGAGTTTGTAATGATGGTGGGGACCCGCTGTGACCTCAGCATGTTTCTATTACACTGTGTTCCAATCCGCCCTCATGAGAGGAACACCATCCCTGTTGTTCACTCAGTTTACGTCGTTAATTCATTTTAGGTGATTGGGACATCCTGGTCAGTGGCGTTGTTGGTAGCAGTGAGCTTCTATGCCCGGCCGAAGTCGTCGGATTTTTTAAGAGCGTTAAAAATCCTTCAGTATGCCTTCCTTTGGAGGGGGAGTAAAACCAGAGGGTCCATGTCATAGACTTAATGGAAGGTTATTTTACATATGCCTTAACTACAATTGTGTGAAGCTAAATTTGTAGGTTAGATTTCATTAACGCTTTTTAAGCTCCAACGTTCGCCGCCAGGTGCGGGTTGCGGTGGCATCTAGTAAAAGGAAGCTTGTAGTTTAACGTGACCGTTAATCTTGAGATCATGAGCCACGGGACCTCCTTTTTACGTGGAATCCGAACCACAGGACATGGCATTTCACTTCGAAAATCTCACATGCATTGACCGGGAATCGAACCCGGACCGCCTTGGTGAGAGGCATACAGCTAGACCGCTGGGTGGCATCTAGTATCCAAGTTCACGGCTAGGTGTCGTTGACGGTAGCATTTGGCAGCAAAAGAACGAACTACTTGAAATTGATTGTCTGCAGTACTTGCCTGAATTACAGATAACACACACTAATACAGCCATCGTGCCCATGGTTGCAGGGCCGAATCCTGGCGCAGTCAGCTGGCATTTAAGGGTGCTCAAATGCGAGGGAGCCGTGTCAGTAGATTTACTGGCACATTAAAGATCCCCTTCGGGGCAAAATTCTGGCACCCTGGCGTTTCTTAAAGCCGTAGATGTTAAAAGGGACGCAAAACGAATAACATTATTATTATTATTATTAAAACAGCCATCAAAATTAACACCGGTTTTCAGATAGATTCTACACACACCCAATGTACACGGGGCTACATGATCGAGTTGTCGCAGCCCCTAAACTGAGGAACCAACCAACCATCTTGGTCATCACCCCCTTGCAGTT
Source organism: Meconema thalassinum (assembly GCA_946902985.2). Taxonomy (NCBI): domain Eukaryota; kingdom Metazoa; phylum Arthropoda; class Insecta; order Orthoptera; family Tettigoniidae; genus Meconema; species Meconema thalassinum. The sequence goes on along the minus strand of OX336394.1, from coordinate 379,466,604 downwards.
GGGTGTGTGTTGAATTTGTTTGATAACCTGTATTTATGTGATGCCTGTAGTAGTGTGTGTAACTGTAGGCCTCTCGCCGCTAAATTCGATTCATAGTTTTATTTAGTTCAGCTAGAATAATACAGGTGTTCGAGTCTAAGATACACACACAAGTACATTTTTATCAGTAATAAAGACGGGTTTTTAGCCTACTTTCGATTTTTGCAAAAAATGAAAGTAGACTTATGAGATCACTACAGGGCCAAAAATTGTGTCTGTCTGTGTGTGTGTGTATGTGTGTGTGTGTGTGAGTGAGTCTGTGTGTGTGTGTGTGTGTGTGTGAGTGTGTGTACTCTGAATGTCTGCCCCCCCCCTATCAATTCAAACACGGTGAAACCGAATTGAACGAAATTTGGTACAGAGGTAGAACAAGCAAAGGGCACCTCAGTGTCATGTTTTATATCGCCGCCATCTTTACCAAAACTGAATGGCGGCCACTCAAACGTTCAAAACGTAAAATCAAATAGCGACTAACCAGATTATCCGATCTCTACCAAATTTGGTAATAACATACCTTCATATAGGACGCGTCTTGTGACCAAACTACAAGGTCATCCGCCGTACCATTTCAGGATGGCGGCCGTGCGAATTATGCAAACTTTATAATCCATATCATGGGACCCACCAGTTCCGATTATCGAGCCGAGAATCGATTTAACTGTTCTAAAGGAAGAGGCACGTTCGAAATTAAAAGTTTATTTTGTAATACTATAGTGCAGAAGTGATTTTAAAAAGCTGAGCCGTCTCGGTAAGAAGACAAGATGGCAGCGGATATCTTGTGCCTGACTTATAATTCACTAATTTGAGTATTGCATGCAATATAGCGTACTGATACAAAATAAATAAACTTTGTATGAAATCTATATCAATGTTACGTGATAGTTTGTCTGTCTGTGGGTGTGTATGTCGCCTATGCGTTCATATACCATTCATCCGATTACGATGAATCTTCGGTGAAATGTTGAGTACACTCCAAGGAAGGTTTCTGGCTTAGTAAATCCATCGTACAATAGTTGGCCCATGAGTAGATTCAACAAATGAGCGACGGCGCGCGGTGCGTTTCAACAATGTCCCGTATGCGTTCATATAGCATTCGTCCGACAGCGATGGAACTTGGATGAGATATTGAGTACACGCCAAGGAAGGATTCTGGCTTAGTAAATCCACTATACAATAGGTAGCGCACGAGTAGACTAAATTCAACAAATGAGTGACGAAGCGTTTCAGAAAAGACCCGTATGCGTTCATATACCATCCACAGATAGCGATGAAAATTGGGTGAGATGTTGAGTACACTCCAAGGGAGGTTTCTAGCTTAGAAAATACATTTTACAATAGGTAGCGCACGAGTAGATTCAGCAAATGAATGACAGCACGCGAATCGTATAAGTAAAATCCCGTACGCGTTCATATACCACTCATCCGATTGCAATGCAACTTGGGTGAGTTGTTGTGCACACTGCAGGGAAGGGTTCTGACTTAGTAAATCCATTGTTCAATAGGAAGCGCACGGGTAGATTCAATAAATGAGTGTCGGCGAGCGAATCGTGTAAATAAAATCCCGTATACGTTCATATACCATTCATCCGATTGCGATGAAACTTGAGCGAGTTATTGTGTACACTGCAGGGAACGTTTATGATTTTGTAAGTCCATTGTATAATTGGTAGATAGCACACGAGTAGTTTCAACAAATGAGTGACGGCACGCGAATCGTTTCAACAAAGTTCCATCTGCGTTTATATCGGCCTACCATTCATCCGATTGCGATGACACTTGAGTGAGTTATTCTGTACACTGCAGGGAACGTTTATGATTTAGTAAATCCATCGTACAATAGGTAGCGCACGAGTTGATTCAACAAACGAGTGACGGCGTGCGAATCGTTTAAACAAAATCCCGTAGACGTTCATATGCCATTCATCCGAATGCGTTGAAACTTTGATGCTTTGTTGTGTACACGCCAGGAGAGGTTTTCGACTTAGTAAATCCATTTTACACGAGTAGATGCAACAAATGAGTGACGACGCGCAAAGGGTTCCAACAAAGTTCCATCTTCGTTCATATACCATTCATCCGATTGCGATGAAGCTTTGTTGAGTTGTTGTGCACGTTCCCACGAATGTTTCTAAATTAGTGAATCCATTTTACGATAGCTTAGAGGCTGTTAACGGAAATTGAACAAAATATTGAGTATCCAAAAGCTTTTCAAGGAACAAAATTACAACGCCAACACTTTCTTTGGTTGGCATTGCAAGGCATGCCGGGTACAGCTTGTGCTTTATAAATAAATAATATACTCCACTGATGAAATCTTTTAGTCTAAATCATTATTTGCTAACAAGTTATATCTAAGTCATTTTATATAGAACGATGTTCGTTGGCACAAATGGCTCCGTGGTAAAGCGTTGGCCTATCACTCATATGCCTATGGTTCAAACCCCATCAGAGTTTTTTTTTTTTTTGCTTGAAATTTTATTTATTTATTGTTTTGTAATGATTCAGACGTTTTAAAATTAAGCGTTATATTTTGCATATTACGGTGGAAAATATATATTTAATTAAAACATAATTCACCAGCAGATTTGCTCAAGACATCTAGCAGCCAAAAAGGTAACTGCACGCCGGCCTACTTATTAACTTCAAGATTTTATTGAAAAGTTTCTTCTTATGGCCACTAGAATACACTCGCCCTGTTAGGGTTATATTGTTCGAAACTTCTCCACTAGATGTCACGACTGGTCTACGTGGGACTCCATTGGTTAGTACCGTATACCATTGGCATTCTATGCGCATCGAACTTGAAGAATGGCAAGATGATACTACGATTAATTTTTACTTTTTATTTTAAAGGGTTTGTAACAGCCTATTGTGCGTTATTTGAAAATGTTATTTGAAGTAAAGAACAAAACGATTTCACATAGTAACTGAATTCTAGCCGTTGGTGCTAGTTCAGGTTATTAATTAATACTTTCATTTCAGGCAAATAGCAATCGAAAATATCCACATAGTTTGTATACACACGTCTCAGTAGGGTCATGGAAAGATTTGTTAATTAATTTAGGGTTGTGAAAGCCATGCACAACCAGACGTGTAAAGACATGCCTCAACTCAAAGTTGGATGTTGCCCACGGCAGGTCGATTATGTAATAATAATGTTATTTGTTTTTACGCCCCTTTTAACTACTGCTGCTTTTAGATACGCCGGGGAGCCGGAATTTTGGCCCGAAGAGGATCTTTAACGTGCCAGTAAATCTACTGACACGGCTCCCTCGCATTTGTGCACCCTCAAATGCCAGCTGACTGCGCCAGGATACGAACCTGCAACCTAGGGCCCAGCAAGCGAGAACGTTACCGCTGAGCCACGCAGCCAGTCCGGTCGATTATGTCTCCAGATCCATAACATTCTTGAGATACTTCTTATCTATCTTTCTTCAATGATGGTAGTAGTTTTTTTCTAGGTTGTGGCGTTTGGTAGAGGTAAATAGTTTCTAAGGTCTTCAAACAAGAAATGATTCTATTATACTCTTTGATAATAACAACGAGTTATAACTATACTCATGCATTTAGGAGAAAGTAGGCTATATGTTATTTACTGAACATCTTGTTTAAATATGGATACTCGAGTTTAGGCCTTATTACAACCAAGCCAACAAACCTATTAAAAATGACTTACATCAATATCTTCATTGTTTAATTCTGCGTTAGACTATATAAGCCAGTTATTGTCAAGTTTATTAATTATTTATTTATTTATTTATTTATTTATGGTTTTATGAAAAATTGTCAGTGTTTTGGCGTCTTTTCTAGGAAGCGCTCACTTAAAACTATATACATGGAAAACTACTTGGCTGAGGGTAATTTAATTTGTATATGTAATAGGCACATGTATTGGTACTGCAAATCTCAAGTTTCAATTTCTTTCAATTACCCAATAAAATGTTCTTATCCTTTTTCTGACGTAACGTTTTCTCAGCCCAGGATAAACGTACACCAGGAAACTTGGTCTCATTTTGAAGCTCTCATTCGTGATTATCGGAAACTAAGACCGCTGTAAACGTACAGTGTAATGAATGTATGAAGAGTAATATTAATGGGAGGTTTAGTAGTTATTGTTTAACACACTCCTTACCAAACTGTAGTTTGTATGGGCCTCAATTCTTACGAAGATCGCCAAGTCCGTAGTTTTTACGGGGTCGCTCATTCAAACAAACGCAAATTTCCTCCCCGGCGTTTCTACGGGCCTGGCGAGTCTCGTCCTTGTACCGTTGGTTACAACTTTCATGCACAGATGGCATCCTATGTCTGTTTTACCGCGATTGTTCTCAAGGTCATGCATGACCACTGGCGCGGTGGCGTCATGTCATTCGCAATTTTTCACACAAAGAAGCAATTTGATTCACAGTAAATAGGTGTTCAAGATATATCAAATAGGTGAAAAATGCATTACAAACACATTTCACACTCAAGATAAATTAATTTGAACAGTATTGTGAACATTGATTATTTGTTTGACTTTTTTCTTATACTTCTGTAAGACAAAGGTTTGGTGCTTTTCAGTCGGTCAACACGAATGTACCCGAAAGAGTTGGGTTATACCCTAATCCTGAAAAAAATACATAGATTAATAAATACACTAGGATGACAAGTTTCGATCGTCAAGCGATCATCATCAGATCCATTATACTTCGGCTATAACATCTGTTTGAAAATACAAGTGAATATATATATACACCGACAAGTTGCATTAGCAATACTGCAACTAAATAATTGTACATATTGTAAATATTTTCACCTGTATTTTCAAACATATAGATTTTATAGCCGAAGTGTAATGGATCTGATGATGTTCGCTTGACGATCGAAACTGGTCATCCTAGTATATTTATTAATCTGATGTTTTTTTTTGTTTTTGTTTTTTCAGCATTAGGGTATAACCCAACTCATTTGGGAACATTCGTGTTGACCGACTAAAAAGCACCAAACTTTTGTTTACTAAGGTAAGAGTGAAAAATGGCTTCAAACCCCATAATGTCTATAAGAAATGTAATATCAAGAGTATTTTATTTCATTCCATTCCATAAGTATGGTATGTATATTATTGTAGAAAGATAGATCTATAAATAAATTAATTTCGTCAAATTATGTCTTTTGGTTGCGGTGATAAAAATTAATGAATAACGTTAAAATTGACTGGTTTTCATCATTTGGTACAAAATAATAGCCTGGTACGGAGAGTGGAGCGGAACAGCGGGGACATCTTCCCCTTGCGTTGAGTTGACTACGACTGGAGCTACTGAAAATATAATCTTGCTCTGACAAGTGGCACTATTTGAAAAGCCCGCTCGCAGTGACGTCATTCAAGCATGCACGGTACTTTTAAGATATCGTTACTTAGAGCGAAATTTCTATAAAACTTATAACATCCTTTGGTGAATTATAAATCTACTAGCCTTAATATACTTTCAAAATCAATGCATATCATCATGGAAGCGAGATAATAGCCATGAAACCTTAACACTCGTATGCGATGTGTTTCCTGCCAAGCTAAGTATATATAGAGCTCTCTGCTTGCCTAACCTTGAGGTGGTTCTGTCGTCACTCGCTACGAGGTAACTCACGGAGTTGTTCTAACTCACCAAACCTCGAGGAAGGTCCCCGGATCTTGGGCAGAAAGTGCCGCTTTGTAAGTAAGCTTGCCCCGGCCATCGTTCGGCGAAGGAAAGGACCGCAAGGGATCCGCCGAACGGGCTTGGGGTATTGGTCATAGAACAGAGAAATGTGGGAACTCAATAGCAACAGAACGGGGCCTACCCTCCTCAGAACTACTTCCTTTTTCTTCTTGTGATGCTCCTGCTCCCATTTATACCTATTGCTATTGCTGTTAAACCTATCAGCGTCGTAAATGGACATGAAATTGGCAGGTTAAAAGCTGAAGGAAGTAGGAGACTTTGTTACTTAGGACGCAAAATAACCAGTGATGGACGAAGCAAAGAGGATATACAAAGTAGGTTGGCTCAGACAAGGAAAGCATTTCTACAGAAAAGGAATCTGTTTACATCGAATATAGATTTAGGTATTAGGAAGTCATTTTTGAAAGCCTTTGTCTGAAGCGTGACGCTCTATGGGAGTGAAACTTGGACTATTGGTGCAACAGAAAAGAGGAGAATTGAAGCATTTGAAATGTGGTGTTACAGGAGAATGATGAAGATCAGATGGGTTGATAGGGTTACACACGAAGAGGTATTAAGACGAGTGGGAGAGGAAAGATGTTTCTGGCGACTGCTAATGAAGAGAAGAGATAGGTTAGTAGGGCACATATTAAGACACCCAGGAATAGCATGCTTAGTTATGGAAAGAAGGGTCGAGGACAAGAACTGTAGGGGTTGCCTCGGATGTAGGGTGTGGTAGCTATGTAGAGATGAAAGGATTAGCTCAGGACAGGGAGGCATGGAGAGCTGCATCAAACCAGTCAAAAGACTGAAGACTCGAACAACAACGTCGTCAACATGTAGAAACCGGATTTGATTCTAAATATTTTTGTTGTTGTTAATTCATTGTAGAGGCTTGGGGTATTTTAGTAATCACCCCCATATAGTTGGATCTTTGTTGAAATTGTCTCATAACTAAATCACTGCGAGGATGCGGATATCCAGCAGGGCTGAGCGGATAATGTTTGGAGAAAATTTGCGAATAGTTTATAGAACACAAGCTGTACCCGGCATGCGTTGCAATGCCAATCAAAGAAAGTGTTGGCGTTGAAATTCTGTTTCTTGAAGTGCTTTTGGATACACAACATGTTAACTGCCTCTAAGCTATCATAAAATGGATTTTCTAATTTAGAACCATTCGAGGGAGCGTGCACAACAACTTTCAAAATATTTCATCGCTGTCACTCATTTGTTGAATCTAATCGTACGCTACCCATTGTGAAATGGATTTACTAAGTCGAAACCCTTCCCTGGCGTGTACACAATGACTCATCAATGATTCATCGCAATCGGATGAATGGTATATGCACGTATAGGGGTTTTTGTTTAAACGATTCGTGCGCTGTCACTCATTTGTTGTATCTACTCGTGCGCTACCTATTGAGAAATGTATTACTAAGTCGAAGCCCTTCCCTGGCGTGTACACAATAACTCATCAAGGTTTCATCGCAATCGAAGAATGTTATATGAACGCAATACGGTAGGGAATTTTGTTGAAACGCTTCGCGCGTCATCACCCATTTGTTGCATCTACTCTTGCGCTACTTATTGTGAAATGGATTTACTAAGTCCCCTTCCCTGGCGGGTACAAAATAACTGATCAATGTTTTATCGCAATCGGATGAATAGTATATGAACGCATACCTGATTTTGTTTAAACGATTCGCACTCCGTCACTCATTTGTTGAATCTACTCGTGCGCTACCTACTGTAAAATGTATTTACTAAGTTAGAAACCGTCACGTAAGTGTCCACAACATTTCATCGCTATCGTCGTTCATTTGTCGAATCTACTCGTGTGCTACCTACTGTGAAATGTATTTACTAAGCCAGAAACCTTCCTTGGAGTGTCAACCATATTTCACCCAAGTTTCACCGCTAACGGCAGAATGGTATATGACCTTATACGGGACTTTGTTGAAACGCTTCGCGCGTCGTCCCTCATTTGTTGAATCAACTTGTGCGCTGCATATTGTATAGGGGATTTACTAAGCCAGAAATTTTCCATGACGTGTACACAACATCTCACCCAAGTTTCATAGGTACGGACGAATGGTACATGTATGCATACGGGACTTGGTTGAAACGCTTCGCGTGTCGTCGCTCATTTGTTGATTCTACTCTTGCGCTACATATTGTAATATGGATGTACTCAGCCAGAAACCTTCCCTGGAGTGTACACAACATCTCACCCAAGTTTCATCGCAATCGGATGAATGGTATGTGAACGTATACGGGACGTTGTCGAAACGCTTCGCGCGTAGTCACTCATTTGTTGAACATAAACGTGCGCTTCGTATTGTAAAATGGATTTACTTAGCCAGAAACCTTTCCTGGAGTGTACACAACAATTCACCAAACATTTATCACTATCAGACGAATGGTATATGACTTTATACGGGACTTTGTTGATACGCTTCGCGTGTCATCGCTCATTTGTTGAATCTACTGGTGCGCTACCTATTGTAAAATGTATGTACTAAGCCAGAAACCTTCCCTGGAGTGTACACAGCATCTCACCCAAGTTTCATCGCTATCGGATGAATGGTATATGAAATTAAATGGGACTTTGTTGAAACGCTTCGCGCGCCGTTGCTAATTTGTTGATTCTACTCGTGCTCTACCTATTTTTAAAGGGATTTACTAAGCTAGAAACCTTCCCTGGAGTGCACACAAAATCTCAGCCTAGTTTCATCGCTATCGGACGAATGGTATATGAACGCAAACGTGACTTTGTTGAAATGCTTCGCGCGTCGTAGCTCATTTGTTGAATCTAATCGTGCGCTGCCTATTGTAAAGTGGATGTACTAAGCCAGAAAATTTCCCTGCAGTGTACACAACATTTTACGCAAGTTTCATAGCTATCGGACGAATGGTATATGAATGCATTCGGGACTTTGTTGAAATGCTTCGCGCATCGTCGCTCATTTGTTGAATCTACGCGTGCGCTACCTATTGTAAAATGGATTTACTAAGTCAGAAACCTTCCTTGGAGTGTACTCAACATCTCACCCAAGTTTCATCGCTATCGGACGAATGGTATATGAATGCATACGGGACTTTGTTGAAATGCTTCGCGCATCGTCGCTCATTTGTTGAATCTACGCGTGCGCTACCTATTGTAAAATGGATTTACAAAGTCAGAAACCTTCCTTGGAGTGTACTCAACATCTCACCCAAGTTTCATCGCAATCGGACGAATGGTATATGAACACATACGGGACTTTGTTGAAATGCTTCGCGCATCGTCGCTCATTTGTTGAATCTACGCGTGCGCTACCTATTGTAAAATGGATTTACAAAGTCAGAAACCTTCCTTGGAGTGTACTCAACATCTCACCCAAGTTTCATCGCAATCGGACGAATGGTATATGAACACATACGGGACTTTGTTGAAATGCTTCGCGCATCGTCGCTCATTTGTTGAATCTACGCGTGCGCTACCTATTGTAAAATGGATTTACTAAGTCAGAAACCTTCCTTGGAGTGTACTCAACATCTCACCCAAGTTTCATCGCTATCGGACGAATGGTATATGAACACATACGGGACTTTGTTGAAATGCTTCGCGCATCGTCGCTCATTTGTTGAATCTACGCGTGCGCTACCTATTGTAAAATGGATTTACTAAGTCAGAAACCTTCCTTGGAGTGTACTCAACATCTCACCCAAGTTTCATCGCTATCGGACGAATGGTATATGAACACATACGGGACTTTGTTGAAATGCTTCGCGCATCGTCGCTCATTTGTTGAATCTACGCGTGCGCTACCTATTGTAAAATGGATTTACTAAGTCAGAAACCATCCTTGGAGTGTACTCAACATCTCACCCAAGTTTCATCGCAATCGGACGAATGGTATATGAACACATACGGGACTTGTTTGAAACGCTTCGCGCATCGTCACTCATTTGTTGAATCTACGCGTGCGCTACCTATTGTAAAATGGATTTACTAAGTCAGAAACCTTCCTTAGAGTGTACTCAACATCTCACCCAAGTTTCATCGCAATCGGTTGAGTGGTATATGAATGCATAGGAGACATACACACCCACAGACAAACTATCAGGTAAGATTGATTTTTATATATATAGACAATCTGAACTTGTTTAATACCATTATTAGGACCCGGATGTTAATGACATAATCATATTATTCCGTTATGTTTTTTTTAATGACAAATAATATAAGATGACGATTTAGGCTAGTCTTATTCAAATTATGTCATTAAGCAAACTTAACACTCCGAACAGGAAAGGTTGCAATGCTGGCTGTATAACATTCATTTTCAACATAGTACATGACATACCAAGGCCAAGGGAACGACATTTTCCTCCAATGTCTAAATATGTTGCTTTAGTAATATTATGCTTTATCTCATCAAAAATATTATTGTAATACCACTAGATTCGGATAACAAACATGGGAATGCGGAAGAAAGTCGTGTGGATGCGGATAACGTTTTATGTATCTGCGCAGGGCTCTATGATAACCTGTATTGATGTGGTGACTGTAGTAGTGTTCAGGAGTGTGTGAGTCTGTCGGGGACAGGGACGGGGTAGGGTGGGTTGGGTTGGGTTGGGTTGGGCATAACGGAACTTGAAGTAAGGTACTATCCTGGCATTTGTGTGGAGGGAGCATGGAAAAGCCCCGGGAAAATCCACTCTCAGGATAGCCAACGTCAGCGCCGGAATTCAAAATTACGATCTCGGGACTTTTAGCAGCTACCCTCGCGGCCGTGTGCACGGTCTGGTAATAATAATAACTAGTTACCACTTCTTTGACCTCCTTGTGGTGTAGTGCCACACTTGGCTGCCACCCCTGAGGCCAGCACTCGATTCTAGGCTCTGCCAGGTCTGAAGGTTGGAAAGGAATAAATTCAGCCTCGTGAGGCAAAACTGAGGACGAGGGTTTAAGAACTCCTCTTTAGGCATCTTAGAAGTGGCTTACCGTGCTTTCCCACTTTTACTCCAGGCAAATGTTGGGATTGTTCCAAACGTTAAGACCCGGCCACCTCCTTACCAATCCTCTTCCAATTACACACACAGATAAGTTTATGTTCGACCCTGACTATTATATGTCAGAAAACTGTATCATAATGATGGTCATTATAACACTATTTTTCATTATGAAACAGTTTCTCCCACCAATCACAGCTCAAGAAACAGTTGTTTGACCAATAGCATATCACCAGCGCTGAGTTCCACAGCCTTCTAATTTAAATTTCACTGCGTGGCCTAGTGTCCTAGTAGGGTAATCGAGGTCATGGTCAAATACAAGGCATTCTCTGCGTCTCATGCGCTCTGTTCAGTACATAAAACTGGCGAAATCTCGACAGATATTTATGGATATTTATGTTCGAACATAAAATAGTTATAATAATTATCGTCGAACATAAACAGTCGTATGCAACACGCCTATAATGGTAATTAAGACACTCTTATGGAAACTCATGTCTTAATTATTGCCATTATAGGCTCGTTGCATAATGTACTATACTAGTCTTCTACAAACACCAATATGACACAGATTGTTAGACAAACTTTAGGTGCTAAATGGAGCTTGGTACTATCTCTTTCTGATGGAAACCTGAATGAGCTGGCGTTGTCATGGTAACGGCTGTTCGTTTCGAAGAGCGAGGAGTTAGCGGCTTCGGTGGCGTAGTCGGTAGCATGCTGAACTGCTGTGCCCCAGATCGCGGGTTAAACCTCGCCGAAGTCGTCGGAATTTTTAAGACCGTGAAAATTCTTCAGTATGCCTTCCTTCGGAGGGGAAGTAAAGCCGGCGGTCCCAGGTCATATGTTTATGGCATGTAAAAGATCCTTCCACTAATTAAACTTGTGTGAAGCTAAATTTCTGGGTTAGATTTTGTTGAAACGCTCTATCAAAGTTCCAACGTTCACCACTAGGTGTCAGTGACATCTGGTACTGAAAGTTGGAACTATTTGAAATTAAACGGAACTTGTAGCTCACCCCATGGGTATCCGCTTGAAGCAGCTACAGCCTCTGGCGAGCCGAACATGTCCTTGGACACTCCTGGCACTAACGGCCATACGCTAAATAAATAAGCGATGAGATTTTTAATTTATCTCGGAAACGGTTCGTTCTAGGACATTAGAATATGGTTTTATATATAGTGATAATGTTATGGATTTTACGCCCCTTTTAAATACTGCGCCTTTCAGAGACGCCGGGGTACCGGAATTTTGCCCCGAAGGGGATCTTTATCGTGCCAGTAAATCTACTGACACAGTTCCCTCACATTTAAAATTAAGCACCCTTAAATGCCAGCTGACTGGGCCAGGATTTGATCCCGCTATCTTGAACTCAGCAGGCGAGAACGTTACCGCTGAGCCACGCAGCCAGAATATGCTTTAGGGGGGCCCCTATGGGACTTGCCAAACATTTCCCGCACTGAGATGTGTCCTGCCATCTACGACAGCTCGAATATTTTGACTGTGACTATTCCGAGAGTCCCAAAGGATCAAAATCAGAAGAATATACATATATATATATATTCATCAACATCTTGCACAGTTTCCAGCCACTGGCCGGGTCTGTTCGGAACACAAGCCTCTCCACTTCCCACCATCTCTCAGCCTCCACCCTTGTCCAGTCTTCTCCTCTCTTCAAGCTTTCTTCCACCCCCTTCAGCCACCTCTCTCTCGGTCTACCTCTAGGTCTCTTTCCTTCCCACTTCGTCTCGTGTACTCTCCTGGGTATCCTCTTCTCCTCCATTCGTTTTACATGTCCATACCATATAAGTCTAGATTTCTCTATACCATCCTGTAATGGTTCCTCCTTCATTAATTCTCTGGTCCTCTCATTTCTTATTCTGTCCATCTTTGTAGCTCCAATGCTGCTTCTCAAGAACCTCATCTCACTGGCCTGTGTTTTGCTCTTCTCCCTTCCTTTCATAACCCACGTCTCCGAGGCATACGTCAGGATAGGGACATAGTACGTCCGATATATGATCTTTTTGCTGTTCTGAGGGACATCCTTGCTCCATAACATGCTTCTCACACTCCTCCAGAATGCTTCTGCCTGTCTCCCACGCTCATTTATTTCTCTATCGTTTCTTCCATTATCTTGTATCAGGCTTCCCAGATACTTGAAACTCTCCACTTTCTTCAGCTGTTCCCCACCAATTGTTATTCCCGTTGTGGTTCTTTCCTTCTTCCTTGTTCTGATCACCATCTCACTCTTATTTATGCTAAATTTCATCCCATATCCTTGTATTATTCCTTCCCACACGTCCAGCTGTTCCTGTACCTCCTCCTCCTTGCTTCCCCAAATCATCAAATCATCTGCAAACACCATTGCTTTCATCTTTCCTTCCCCAATTACTTGTGCCACTAGGGTCATTATGTCATCCATCACCACAAAGAAAAGTAACGGTGACAGTGCACTTCATTGTTTCAGGCCGTTTCTCTGTTCCAACCAGTCCGATCTCTTTCCTCCCACTTCCACACAGCTCACGCTTCCCCTGTACATCTCCTTGATCCTCCTTATAGTCCATTTTTCTACTCCTCTATCCTCCAGGGACTTCCATACTTTGTTTCTGCATACACTGTAATATGCTTTCTCAATGCCTAGGAAGGCCATCAGTAGATCTGTTCCATACTCATAGTGCTGTTCTTGTAACTGATTTACAGCAAAAATCAAATCCACTGTGGTCCTTTCTGCTCTGAAGCCAAGAATATATATTATACTTCAAAAAACGGGAATACATAGTTGTATGTTTTATAGGACACTATAGCTATTGCCTGCATGCGTTACAATGCAAATCAAAGACAGAAAGGAAGATATAATAATAATAATAATAATAATAATAATGAACCCCGTCCAAAAACCGCGGCGTGAACCGTACTATTGGAATAGACAGCGATACCAGATAACACGACGGGCTACTGACGTCACCTCACGATGAATCAGCGAGCTATTCTCACACCTGGCATTGTGGTGTGATAAGTATACAGATTGCGCAATTGGGCTACACATTCTTTTGTGGTACATAAATAATTTATAGCCAGAAACCTTCCCTGGAGTGCACACAACAAGTCACCCAAACTTCATCGCAATCGGATAAATGGTATATGAATGCATAGGGGACAGACAAACTATCCCGTAACATTGATTTTTAGCCTACTTTTCACATTTTGCAAAAATGAGGAAAAAGTAGACTTATGAGATCGGGCAAATGTGTGTCTGTCTGTCTGTCTAGCTGTGTGTGTGTGTGTCCCCTATCAACTCCTAAACGGCTGCAGCAATCGAAACGAAATTCGGTAGAATATCTCAAGGCCATATTTGAAAATGATGCCTGTGCTACCAACTACTGAAAAATCGCAGTTGAAATTTGAGCTCCATGTTGGATATCTTGGAAGGTATGAATGGGAGCTATTTCAAAATTGGCACACGTATAGATAATAATAATGCAGTTTAATTTCCAGGAGGCCATACATGGCAGTGTTGCCAAAACGATTATAAGCCTGCTGATAGGTCCAAATTTCAAATGCATATAACTTCTACACTATCAATTAGATTTCAACCAAATTTCGTATGTGCTATGTGTACAGAAACAGATATGACTGAACGTATTCTTAAGTTCCACCAGGGCTGCCAACTGTTAATAAATGCTCTCAATTTATTTTATCCAAATACCAATATATCAGAAAGTATGCAAGCCGACAGCTTTAAACTATGCACACGTATAGTACCTGACATTCTATATTAATTCGGAGTAACTTATATACGTCAGTGCTACCAACATGATTCTAAGCCTGCTGAGAGGTCCAACTTTAAATAAATGTAACTTCTATACTATCATTTGGATTTCAACAAAATTTCGTGTGTGCTATGTGTACCATAACAGATATGTATATGCCGATTCTTAAGATTAACCAGGGCTGCCAACTGTTAATAAATACTGTCTCTATTTTTGTTACCCTAATATCAATATATCAGAAAGTATGCAAGCCAATAGCTCTAAACTTTGCACACGTATAGTACCTGGCATTCTAGGTTAATGTGGAGTAACTAATATACGTCAGTGCTGCATGTAACGTCCATGCTATCCATTGGACTTCAACCAAATTTTGTATTCTGTACCTTAAGAGATGGAACTAAGAATATATTCAGTCACCAGGGCTGCCAACTGTAGTTCTCTATTAGGATACATTATGCCAGGTATACAGTATTTCGAACTAATTAGAAATTTCGATATTACCAACTTAATTTCGATATTACCAACTTAATTTCGTCATTATTCTAGATAGATCCATATAGATTAATCATTGGCATGAATCTTAAATTTTAAGAAAAGTAGGCTCTTAAGTTCGTCACGGAACTTCTTGTTATATAATTATATAGATAGAGGATAGAAGATAGATGAAAAGTATGCTCATGCAAAATTTCAGCGTAATTGTTAAATTTTCACGTGAAAAATTAATTAACAGACACATAATAATAATAGTTATTGGTTTGCCGTCCCTTTCAACTATCGTGGAATTAGAGACGCCGGGGTGCCATGATTTTGCCCAGAAGGGGATCTTTAACGTGCCAGTATACCTACTGACACGACTCCCCAGCATTTGTGCACCTTCAATGGTCAACATACAGCACCAGGATTCGATGGGTCCACCTCGTTGCGTAGTGGCTAGCATTCTTGGCTGTCACAGCTGAGTTTCGGGTTCGATTCCCGGCTCTGCAAAAATATATAATTCTGGTCTGATGGCTGGAACGGAGTACACTGACCCTCGTGAGGCAGAACTGAGAAGAGACGGGTTCGATTCCTACATTAGCTATTCTGGAAGTGATTTTCCGTGGTTTTTCACTTCTACTTCATAATACAAATGCCGGGATGGTGCCCAACTTAAGTCCACGGCCGCTTCCTTGCCAAATCCTACCTCAATTACAAATGCACACATTACTGCAGGCAACACAGTGACACAGGATATCAGACAGATGTTGTTGTGTGTTGTTGATTCATTTAGGAGCTTTGCGACATCCTTGCCACTTGGGTGAGTGTGGGAATTTTTCTGATAACCTGTATTATTGTGTTGGCTGTATTGGCGTGTGTATTTGTAATTCAAGTGAGGATCGGATAGCAGGCGGCCGTGGCCTTAATTTAGGAACCATCCCGGTATTTGCCTGGAGTAGAAGTGGGAAACAACGGGATGGTGCCCAACGTAAGTCCACGGCCGCTTCCTTGCCAAATCCTACCTCAATTACAAATGCACACATTACTGCAGGCAACACAGTGACACAGGATATCAGACAGATGTTGTTGATTCATTTAGGAGCTTTGCGACATCCTTGCCACTTGGGTGAGTGTGGAATTTTTCTGATAACCTGTATTATTATGTTGGCTGTATTGGCGTGTGTATTTGTAATTCAAGTGAGGATCGGATAGCAGACGGCCGTGGCCTTAATTTAGGAACCATCCCGGTATTTGCCTGGAGTAGAAGTGGGAAACAACGGAACCCCCCCCCCCCCCCCCCCCCCCCAAGATGGCTGAGGTAGGAATCGAACCCAAGTCTTCTCAATTTTGCCTCACGAGAATGAGTGTACTCCGTTCCAGCCCTCAGACCAGAATTAAATTTCTTAGCAGAGCCGGGAATCGAATCTGAGTCTCCACGGTGACAGCCAAGACAAATTCTAAACACACCCATGAACACGGGGCTACGTCACTACGATTTCGCAAAGCACCTAAAAGAATCAACAACAACAACACAACACGATTCGATCTTGAAAACAGACACCACTAGAATTTCGTCTATCAGTAAACAGGTAGATATTGAAAAATCCACAGCCGGGTCAGGGATGGAATGAATGAAGCCCCCATCTAGCGACGAGGATATGAACTGTGCCAGCTGCCGAAGCCTGTCACACTCCTCTGACAAGGGGAGGATACGATGCATGGGTCCCCGATTCGAACCATCTTTAGTACACGTGTAGGGCATGCCCAGACGTATACCAGGTGCAAGTAGTAACGAGCGCTTCCAAGCCGTTTCCGAGAAATTAATTAATTCCAATTACAGTGCGGCGTCTATGTGCGTTGTACGCTAGCAAAACTTCAACGAGTGCGTGGTGCAGTGGAAAGAGCCCTGCTTCGTGATCACGGGATCGCTGGATCGAATCCCACCGGTGAGCCTTTGCAGTGTGCTGTGTTACTTTTTTTTTTTTCTTGTAACCATTGGCAATTTCCAACCAATACCCATAGCAAGAGTCACTGCTTGCGGGGTACTGGGTGGTCTGATGGTTCACAGACGTGCAATGTATAAATGTATACCGTTACAGTACACCAGACCGTGTATAATACCAATTTATTTGTAATGCCGATACTGTACATTATGTAATGTCACAAACGTTGACCCCCATACGATGATTTCAGAATCTATTTTCCCGCCCACATAACACGTTATCACAACTGACTGAAAAAACAAAACACAGCACACTGCAAAAGCTCATCGGTGGGATTCGATCCAGCGATCCCACGCTTACGAAGGGCTCTTACCACTGCACCACGCACTCGTTGAAGTTTTGCTAGTGTACAACGCCCATAGACGCCGCACTGTAATTGCAATTAATTAATTTCTCGGTAAAGCGCACATTACTACTTGCACCTGGTATACGCCTGGGCATGCCTTACACGTGTACTAATCGACCCATGCATCGTATCCTCCCCTTGTAAGACAATTATTAAATGAGTGACAGATGAGATGAAATTATAGTGGAGAGTGTTGCTAAAATTAAATTTTGACAGGGATACCCGGAGTACCGGTAGAAAAACCTGTCTGCCTCTGTTTTGTCCAGCACAGATCTCACATGAAGTGACCGGGATTTGAACCACGGACGCAGCGGTGAGAGGCCGGAGAGCTGCCGCCTAAACCACGGCGGCTTCAGTATAGATATCAATTGCCCATACGCTGTAGTTCAGACCAAATGTATGACTTGCAAATTGTGTAGTAGTTTTGCACAAACCGCAGGACGCAATGTACGCACCTGGAACTATGAAGCACTTGTCAGGTAGACAGACGCTGTCAAGGACTCGTGGGCCAACGAACCATACTCGTAATGAGCGCTAAGTGTGTCAAGGTTAATGGTGCTGACTCCGTGTAAACACTTCCACCAATCAATAGGGCATCGCTCCCAACACCCAACTTTTTGCTCCTTGTGGCAAGATTATTGGACACACCACTTTATATCTTTCTCTCATCCATCCTAGAAGTTAGCGAATGCTAGGGTTGTTATCTAACTTACAGGTCCCAAAGTACCTTCCCACTCAATTGTAGGTGCAGTTGTGAACAAAGTTAAGTCCCTACACAGTTCCGACCCTCGTGGCAAGATTATTGGACACACCACATGTATCTCACTCCCATCCATCCTAGAAGTAGCGAATGCTAGGATTGTTAACTAACTCACAGGTCTCAAAGTGCCTTTCCACTTCAATCGTAGGAGCAGTTGTGAACAAAGTTAAGACCCTACACAGCTCCGACCCTTGTGACAAGATTATTGGACACACCGCATGTATCTCACTCCAGTCTATCCTAAGGGAATGCTAGGATTGTTAACTAACTCACAGGTCTCAAAGTGCCTTCCCACTTCAATCGTAGATGCAGTTGTGAACAAAGTTAAGACCCTACACAGCTCCGACCCGTGTGGCAAGATAATTGGACACATCACATGAATCTCACTCCCGTCTATCCTAGAAGTTAGCGAATGCTAGGATTGTTAACTAACTCACAGGTCTCAAAGTGCCTTCCCACTTCAATCGTAGGTGCAGTTGTGAACAAAGTTAAGACCCTACACAGCTCCGACCCGTGTGGCAAGATAATTGGACACATCACATGAATCTCACTCCCGTCTATCCTAGAAGTTAGCGGATGCTAGGATTGTTAACTAACTCACAGGTCTCAAAGTTCCTTCCCACTTCAAACGCAGGTGAAGTAAGTTAAGCCCCTATAGCTCCGACAATGGGCATCAAAGCAAACACGCCAACGATAATGGAACATTTTTTGATCAGAATATGAAGAAAACTTGTATTTGAGGCGAAATCAAGTTAACATTTAGCGACGTTCGAAGAATCAAAAGGCACAACACAGTTCGCGAAAGATTAGCTACCGCTTTACGTAAAAAGGGATAGGATGTTTACGAAGACTAGCAATTATTTTGGATGAGGCCACACAAAGTGATATTTACATATACATTATTGGGGATTAGGCAACATCGGGGGAATAGATTTATTTAGCGCATGGCATTTAGTACCGGGAGTGTCCGAGGGCATGTAGCTGCTTCAATGCGGACACCAATGGGGTGAGCTACAAGTTCCATTCAATTTCAAGAAGTTCCAACTTTTGCTACCAGATGCCACTCACACCTAGTGGTGAGCGTTGGAACTTTAAACGAATTCTAACCTACAAAATTTATCTTCACTCGAGTTTAGTTAGTGGAAAGTTCCTTTACATGCCATAAATTTATCACATGGGACCGCCGGCTTTACTTCCCCTCCGAACGAAGGCATACTGAAGGATTTCGACCCGCGATCTTGGGCACAGTAGTTCAGCATGCTACCAACTACGCCACCGAAGCCGTTGGGGGAATAGAAATGAACGAAGATGATAAAAGGACATAAGAATGGGATAGAGACAAATACTACTCCTAATTCCGTACTCTCTTTTAAAGTAGGCTTCTAAGCCTTGTATGTATGTATGTATGTATGTATGTACCTACCCCATATTATTCTAGTTTTCCTACGGGGTCGGGGATGAGATGCGATGGAAGTCTTTACGGCTGGATGCCCTCCCTGACGCCAACCTCATGAGAGGAGTTAATGAGAGATTAAATGAATTAAGGTGAATGAAACTGGGCAAGGATATGGAAGGAAATGGCCGTGGCCTGTCAGAAGGTACCGTCCCAGCATTTGCATGGAGTTGAAATGGGGGAAACCACGGAAAATCATTTCAAGGACGGCCGACGTACAGAGGGTCAAAATCGAAATCTAGGAGGACAACATTATTTATTTTCATAATTAAAAAATCAAAATTTATTACTCCTACAGCATTCTCATTTAATTGCCGCTCACTATTCTGGGATATAAACGCATCTTAGTGTAAATCTGTCACCACTGTTCGAGCAGTCAATTGGAGGGTGGATGTAAGTGGCTGTGGTTTGGTTGTCTTTGTGGTTAGTGTGATGCTTTAAGATGGAACATACAGATGAAGGTAGGATCTTTTTAACGCGTTTCAGTTATTAATGGGCGTAATTGTTACGTGATTTTAGCTATATTTGCATTATATAATATTTAACTATTATTTTTAAAATTATACTTTCACTTAGATATTTAGTATGTCACGTCACTCTGCGTCACTTTCTACTTAATGTTAAAATATAGATAAAGTCTTGTAGCTTACGCCTGTTATAAGATATTTGCATCTTTTTGCAACTTACTTAGTTAACTTACGTTTTAGAAGATGCCGCGCAACCAGTTCTCACATGTTTACAACTGTTTGAAGCACTGGGTTCGACGGTTATGTCGAAAGTGGAACTTTGTGACTCTGTTAAAACTAAATTAGGGGTAGAAAATAGTTCTGAAGAGATAACTGAATGCTCTAGCCAACTCCTAGTCATAGACAATTTCTTGCAAGTGTAGACGTAGCTTAAAAATGTCTTAACTTATGTTTATTATGAAGTAAACAAATTATATACCTTGCTTTCACTCTAAATTCACCATTAAAACGTAAAAATAATTTTGTCCCCCTAGATTTCGATTTTGACCCACTGTGCGACGGTGGGGCTCAAACCCACGTCTACTGAGTCCGCCGAGAGCCTGGTCCCATGGCCTAGCGCTGCGCATTAGCGAGCGTAGCTACCACTGTCGGTCTTCTAAGTCTTATACATTGTTTTAAAAAGCGTTTTGCACAGAACGTTTGGCAACGGATGATATTTGTTTGCAAAAATGTCTGCACTGCCTATGCGTGACAGTGTTGTCAACATGATTCTAAGCATGCTGATAGGTCCCATTTTAAAATGCTTGTAACTTCTATACTATCAATTAGATTTAAACCAAATTTCGTACGTGCTAACTTACGTGTACTATAACAAATATGACTATGCGCTTTCTTAAGATCAACCAGGACTGCTAACTGTTAATAAATGCTCTCTCTATTTTTTTTTATCCTAATACATTCATCTCTGAGAGGAGAAACATACGAGCTGTCACTTAAAACCACTCCCTTGCCAGGCGATAAGCACTTGTAAGGGTCTGAGGATCAATCGCATTCTGATTCTTTGACGCCGACCAAGGACGCGTTCGCCTTGCAACTATACTGGCTGTGCCCTCACATCTCTATTCACTGTATGTCTACCCCTTATTATTCCCGTTTTCCAACGGGGTCGGGGATGAGATGCGATGGAAGTCTTTGTGGCGATGATTTTTACGTCCGGATGCCCTTCCAGACGCCAACCTCATGAGAGGAGTTAATGAGAGATGAAATGAATGATGAATGAAACTGGGCAAGGATGTGGAAGGAAGCGGCCGTGGCCTGTCAGAAGGTACTGTCCCAGCATTTGCCTGGTGTTGAAAATGGGGAAACCACGGAAAGCCATTTCAAGGACAGCCGACGGTGGGGCTCGAATCCACGCGTCTACCGAGTCAGCAGAGAGCTTGGCCCCATGACCTAACGCAGCGCTTTAGCCAGCGTAGCCACTAATGTCGGTTCACATCTCTATTCACTAATTCCTATTAATACAATTGTTTGGCCATTGTGTTGAGTGAATCGGGGGGAGATGGTAATCGAAGGAAATTGAAAGGAAGAATAAGATAAATAAAAGACAGGACGAAAAGAAATGCCCTCGACCCATGAAGAATGAGGATTGAGGGACTTGGAAGGAAGGAGAGCCATGAAAGGCAGATATGAATGGAGGGGGCGGGGGTGAGAGGAGAGGGTCCGCCCCAAAGGCAATGGAAAAAGGGAAAAGAACGGACCCAGATCACAAATCCCTCGGGGTCACCAACTCCCGAACTCACCAGCCGTGAGCCCTTGAGGGTGTAGCACTATCCAGGGTGCACCGTGAGTGGTGGGGTAACATACAACCTGTCTCATTTAGGGCCTTAACAGAGAAGAGGTGGGTTTGATCCTCCCCTCAGTCATCCTGAAAGTGGTTTTATCAATTCTACTTCAGGGAAAATGTTAGATTGGTTACCAACTTAAGGCCACGCCCGTCTCCTGCCCAATCCCCGCCTGAATTACAAACACACACGCTACTAAATACACCACTATAACACAGGTTGCCCGACAACAATATTCACACACTCATGTACATGGGGTTGATGGCCACGATGTCCAAGAACGTAAAGGAGACAACATAATCTGAATGAGCTGATGTAACAAGTTCGAGAATGGGCGTGTTGTAATTGCCACGCGTTGACAAGTTAAGTGTTATTTTTGTTCCCTTCGCCTGTCAAACCTGCGATTCAACAGTGGACCTCCTGCCGCTCACTGTCAGCCAGCCAACAACCGCTAGCTAGACATATTCGCTACCGACAATGACATCTGTCACATTCCCTGGGTGGTGTCTGCAAACAGCTCACCACGTTAATCCAGATATTTCGCACTGCATTTTATTTTTGTGTACGGAGTCCAATGTTAGTATTGTGTGCGCGCCAGGAGAAGCCAGCTGGGTTTCACTTGCAGATGACTTCTCACGTGCTGCATACCGCGTATTCAAGGAATTATCAAGTCAGTCATTACCGGCTTCACTCATTCACGCCTTCATTTTTTTGTTTATTTGTACAGGCCAGACGTTTGTTTTAGACGAGTGAAAAATCTTAATGGAAGCCTGGAGGCGAGTTACTACAGTACCTGTGTTGCTATCAGCTACCACATGCGGTCAGACAAAGCAATCTCACAGTACTGCTGAAGTAGGCTACAGTCATTGGCAAATAAAATGCCGTTCTTTTCGTAACTATGAAACGTGTACTTCCGCGTCACACAATACTTCAACGTGGACTGTACTGTCTGTACGGTGGTGCCGTCACGTGCTCAAGTCTGGAATTCCATTACATCAGACCAGTGGTGACAAATGTGAAGCCAGAGGGCTAGAGTGACTGTGCACAGTATTCGCATTATATCTCTGCCGGTGAGGACCGTTGCATTTCTGAGAATTCGAGCCGTCAAATCGTGTACTCCTATTCATAAGACATTACCTCACAGTGTGGGGCTCGGGAGTTCTGACGGCCGACTAGCATAATGAACTCGGCACACTCATTAGTGCTTGCCACACTATTGTTTGTGTGCCAATTGTTGGTGTGGCACAGTACAGGCTCACCCGCAAGCTTCAAGGTTAGGTGCCAACGTCAAAAACAAACGTCCGGCTTGTATAGCCCGACCCAGCGGTTTCTGCCGCGACATGACCGGACAGGCGTTGCTTCAGAACAGTCGGAGGCTGACGGCTTGCGTCACGCGTCACCGAAACGAAGTATCACGCGCACCGAGGGGTCAAGTTTGACCGGATACGGTTTCTACATAAAAATAGGATGAAAGGCAGCATTTTACTGAGTATATAGAAACTTGAATCACAATTCTACGCCCAGTAGTTTACTTTTTATGTTATTTTAAAAATAAAGAGCACACTGCTACGATACTAGCCGCTGCTGATTTGGGGAGCCAATGCAATGTTGCCAAGTCGTTGCACAATGACGAGCGGGTGAGCGAAGCTCTCGTCTACATTGCGTAGCATTATGTTATCACGGGCAAGTCCAAGCAGAGAATGAACGATGTTGCTACATCGGGACTCTGGGAGTCAGGAAGTATCACGTGTGCCAGAGGAGGTGTGAACGAATTGAATTGCGTAACTGCTTCGCGGCAGACATTCCTGGGTCGGGCTTTACTCTGTACCCGGCAAATGGAAAAAGTTGTGAGGTGTCTTCGGTGACAAACTATACACTTAAAGCTGGATGAACAACAAGCACAATGCAGGAGGTAGCAATAACTGACTGTCGATATAGTGTATTTAGGTCAGGAATAGACAGACCGCGCATGCGCACAGACGATCCCCCGCTCCCCAATGCAACATGTTGAATTTCTCCCGGCGCGCAGACAATACATTCATTTCGTTTTGCAAACATATGTAATAACCTGCGCTTTTGTGGTGACTTTAATAGTGTGCATAATGTGAAATTAGTAATATTTGAGTAGGTACCCCAGACCTTGAAATAAAGCACCAACTCGGCAAACACAGAAAACACAATAAGGTTAGCCGTTGTTAGTGCCAGGATTTGAACCATGAACTCCGAACTAGCAGTCGCTCACTGCAATCGTGGAACGTGACTCGAGGCGCTGTACTGGCAGGAAGGAAGTATCGAAAGCACAGTTTTAGCACCGATGCAAAGGGAAGTTGAGCATTTATCCTTTAGATTAGATACGGACAGCTAATGTCAAGCCGCAGAATGAGGAAATTGTCCGTACTTAGTTTTTTCTGTAGTCCACAGAGCGGTCAACGTCTTCCAGATGGTGAAAGTGATCTTAAAATTTCCTCCTACAATCACTTTTCATTCCCCTACCGCACTGCACGTCTAGGAACACTGACCTGCTGCGTGCGAATGGTAAGTCTTTCAAGCCCAATGGGGCCTTTAGAGCTATGTAAGTAAGAATGTTTAAAATAACAGCACTTGTTTGAGGGGGTTGGGTGATTACCTTTGAGAAGTTACCTGGTCAGAGTGTGACCTTGTGCCCAGAGCACAGAAAGTGAAGAATCAGTAAGAGCCAAAGGGGCGCAATTGTAGGAGAAGAAAAGAAGTAGAAGAAAGAGTTAAAGCCAAGAGAGGCATGTAATTTATGAGTTATTCTGATGATTCTGGGGCGTTTCTGTTTCGCCCCAGTGGCCCCAACGTGTTGATGAGTTGGTTTGGATTCAAAGTAGCTTTCCTGTATAGTTTAGTGGCCTACTTTTTGATGCGGGCTTGAATTGTTTGGAGGTTGAAGTCCTCATGGAGCTGGACATTACGCTCGTACGAGGCAGTGTGCACCTGCGAGGGAGCGCAGTACAAAAGGAACAGAGAGCGAGGGTAGAGAACACAGAATTGATGTGTGTGCTGGAACTGAACTAGCCAATCAGCGGCAACAACGCAACACAGCCTTGGGCACCATTATTAACAGAATGGAACCTTGCAAAATATCATCTGTGTGTTGAGATCAAATCAGCGAGCGCAGTTAAATCAACTTCAACACACGTTCGTGAAAATACAATGAATAAAACCTGCAGACCGCAAATTTACCGCGGTCAGACACATCAAAGAATGTTGTGGAAGTGACAGCAAGCCCTCTTGTGATCGTACACGGCGCAATTGATTCAACAAGCCAGGCAGCTTGTTCCACAAACACATGCACACAACCCTACAGTTTATTCGTATTATTAACTAGCAACCAGCGCCGGTTTCGCCCGGTATCTTTAACGGTTCCCCTAGCGTACCGGGCGGTAAGCTTAAAAGGTGCACAGACGGCAGGTCCCAGAAAGCAGAAAAGTCGAGATGAACAGCAAAACTCCAAACACTTACTCTACTCTGAAATCTTAACACGACACGACTCGACAGTTTGATGCTGGCCGAAGCTGGGGTGATAGGCTCGCTCGCTAGCTCGTAAACTCGCTCCGAAGCCAGTAATTTAAATTTCCACTGAATGGAGATTGTTGGAATAAATGAAAACTTAAAAACACTTTTAGAGGACGATGTATTAAAGATACAGATATGCTGTCTCGGAGTATTTTGTAGAACTGTTCATGCTGAACAATTTTTACACTCATAGTGTATGGATATTTTTAACGGTTTACCCAGCGTAAGCTTAAAAGGCGCAAGGATGGCAGGTTTTTCTTCCACTGGATTCACTGAAATCGTCACTGCTCGGCTTCCCTTGGTCATAAATGAATATTTTTCTACAGAAACCTTCCTCGAGAAATCCTTTACAGAATGGTGAAATCTAATATTAAATTGTTGACACTGCTAATACTCAATATGCTCTCTTCTTTGTTGGAACATGTTTTCAGTCCTTCATTGGGACCTTCTTCAGCCACTTTCTTAGTCTTGGGGCAGATGACCTCGTAGTTCCGCCCCTTAAAACAACAATAACTAACAACTTCATATGCATTGTTCATGAAACAATGATATTAATGACAATATAAATAAACATTACGAAATGTACGTCCTTACATTATTAATGAATCGTTTTAAAATCAGAAAGCAAAAAGTCTAAAGTTGTATTTCAATTATGTGCATAAAAATGCATTGTCTTGGTTCAAAGTACTCTCAAAATGAAATGCATCTTGTGGAGGTCATACTCAATTTGAAGTCCCCCATCCATAGCCTATCAATATCGTCCCTAAAATACTGGATTATGATACATTTTAACTTGGTCCTGCTACGATATTTATATGGATGGACGACTTCAAATCGAGTAAGGCCTCCACAATACGCATTTCAGTTTCAGATTTCTTTGAATCAAGACAAATGTTTATGCATAGCCTATATTGAATTGAAACTTCAGACTTTTACTTTCTGATGTTGATACGAGTAATATTTTCTTAATAATATAAGGACGACCATTCCGTTTATGACCTGCCTCGAAAGACAAAATTTAAGTATGTTGGCACTACGATAACTGCTGAAGGTCGTCTCATCGAGGAGGTCAAATAAGAATTAATGCTGCGTGGATGATGTGGCGAACCACGACAGGTGTCATGTGTGATCGCCAGATGAAAGACCACCTAAAATCGAAGATTTACCGCACTGTCAATCGTCCCGTGGCACTTTATCGTACTGAACGTTGGCCGAGCACCAAGGGACCAGAACGTTGGCTAAGTGTAATGGAGACCAAGATGCTTAGATGGACAGCAGGCATTACTAGGTTGGATCACATCCCCGATGACAGAATAAGGGAACGATTTGGTGTCGCGGCAATCAACAACAAAATGCGTGACGGTCGTCTGTGATGGTTTGGGCATGTGCTACGGTCAGGAACGGCTACACACTGGAGGTCGCCGGGAAAAGACCAAAGGGGCGAGCGAGACAACGTTGGGCTGATACACTGCACAGGGATCTGAAAAGTGTCAACCTACATCCGGACATGGTCCATGACCAACTAAAGTGGAGACAGCGGATTCACATAGCGGACCCTGCCACGAGGCGGGACAAACGCTAAAGAAAAAGAAGAAGAAGGACGTCCATTTCGTAATGTTTATTTATAATACCATTGATTCATAAAAAGTACATATGAAGTTGTTAGACTAAGAAAACAAGTTGAAGAAGGTCCAAATGAAGGACCGAAAACATGTCCAATAAAGAAGAGAGCATATTGAATTATTAGCTAAAAAAACTTAACTTTCCTCGGCTTTTCCCAATTAATTGGGGTCGCCGGAGCCAACCAGGCTCATTTTGATTTAAGACCGGAAGCCCTTCCTGACGCCACGTGATTTTTCAGGTGAAAATTCCACCCCACTGTCACCGGGATTCGAACTCCGGCCGTCCGGGTTAAAGACGAGCAGCTATAAAGCCACAGCGCCAACACGCTCCCCTATTGAGTTATTAGCTGGTGTCAACAATTTAATAAGATAACGAAGTGAATACGTAGAAGCAAGCATTATCCAATATGGTTAATGTTTCGCCTCATATAAGAATGGTGAAAACCGCATCTAAATCCATCCAGTGGTTCTCGAGATTACCCGTTACATCAATGAATCGGGGACTTTGTTTTATACTTAAGAGATTTACAACAGCCGCTGTTTTGCCCTCCCGCATGCAATTTAGCACGCTTCCTTATTACATGGTAGCCACTCGAATCGGTCAACGATTTTCCAGGAGTTTTCCAGGAATTTTCCAGGAGTAATTCTCATTTTTCCAGATTTAAAAATAAGCGCGAGTCCCGGGGGCGGCTCTATCGGTTGCCTACTTCAAGACCAAAATAAAGCAGTAGTGTTTGGTCTATATATAGCCTACGGATGTTGACAAATATTAGTGGTGATAGCGTTATTGATACGCAAGCCTACACACAAATGTATTTAATTGTTGTTTAAAAAAAGCCTTTGTGACTCAAATATCCGCTTAAAAAAAGAGAAAAGAATGCCGCCTGCAATTTTATTGCGGTGAAGTTGTCTATACTCAATATGTTTTACAAAAATACTATCGCATGTTCCCCCCACACAGAAACAGGTAGCCTGAGGAAATTTCTTTCGTTAACGATAAGAGTGCTCGCCCAAAACCGCAGCGGGAGTATGATTTAAGATGGAACGATTTTTATAATTAATTAACAGTGGCTATTTTCCAGGAGTTTTCAAAATTTTTGTCATTTTCCAGGACTTTTCCAGACCTAATAAAAATCCAGGAGTTTTCCAGGATTTCCAGGTTTTCCAGGAGTAGTGGCCACCATGTTATTAACAGTTAGCACTGTGGCTTCCCCTCATCTTGTTATCGGAAGCACTGAAACTCAAGTCACCTCCTTGGTCCACCTCTGCTTCTCATACTCCTCCCCCCTATTGATGAGTTTATTAAACTCTTAGGTAATTCCTCCATTCCTTTTCGCTTCACATCACTCGGATAAAAGTAGAGCCATGAAAGGCAGATAGGAGAGGCGAGGGTCCGCTCCAGACGTAATGGAGGAAGGGAAAAAAAAAGTGACAGTCAGTCTGAACGACTAGACTTTGTATAATTTTAAATGCTACAAATACTGAAAAATGTTAGAAAGGTTGGTGGCTTCTCGCTTCGCTCGAAGCGAAAGACTCTTGATATGTTAGAAAATTATCTGCATAATACTTATCTTGCTTATGAAAAATGAAAATCCACAGCCTGCTTCCAGTCTCCGACCGGGTCAGGAATGGAATGAATGAAGCCCCCATCTAGCGGCGAGGATATGAACTGTGCCGGCTGCCGAGGCCTGACGCACTCCTCTGGGGCAATGATTAAATGAATGAGAGATGAAATGAAATGATAGTGGAGAGTGTTGCTGGAATGAAATTGACAGGGAAAACCGGAGTACCCGGAGAAAAACCTGTCTGCCTCCGTTTTGTCTAGCACAGATCTCACATGGAGTGACCGGGATTTGAACCACGGACCCAGCGGTGAGAGGCCGGCGTGCTGCCGCCTAAGCCACGGAGGCTTACTTATCTTGCTTATCTTGTTTCAAATTACTCGCGAACGGCAAGTGCAAACCAAGGGCAAAGCAAGGTCAAGCGCGCGGAGACGTGCCCCTTCCATCCAGTCTAAAAACACTTATAGTGGGCCATGTATTGAAGATAGAGATATGCTCTCGCGGATTTTTTTTTTGTAGAACTTTTCATGCTGACCAATTCTTACGCTCATAGTATATTGATATTTTTAACGGTTTGCCCAGCGTACTGTAAGCTTAAGAAGCGCACGGACGCCAAGTTTGTTTTCGACTTTTTCACTGAAATCGTTACTGCTTGGCTTCCTTTGATCACACATAAATTATTTTCTACAGAATCTTTCCTCGATATATTCTTTACAGAATGGTGAAAACCGCATCAAAATCCATCCAGTGGTTCTCGAGATTACCCGTGACATCCAAGAATCGGGGATTTTTGTCTTATACTAACGAAGTAGAGATTGTCGGGGAACACATGCACCAAGCAGTACTATGACGTCACACACCTCAGTGCATTCTAAGTACATTTCGCCCCGTCACCGTAACGTAACGCCAGACCCCATAGTAACGACGAAGTCGACAAGAACATTTAAAATGATAAAACGGGCTCAACACAGGAATCCCTCGCCAACTCCAGAGCTCACCAGGTTAGAGCCCAAGGGGGTGCACCACAATTGGTGGGGCTACACACACGCTGCCTCCAATAAGAAAACTGGAAATAACATAAAAAGAGTCCGCCTCGTTGCGTAGTGGCTAGCACTCACGGCTGTCACCACGGAGGCCCCGGTTCGATTCTCGGCTCTGCCAAGAAATTTAACTCTGGTCTTTGGGCTGGAACGGTGTACACTCAGCCTCGTGAGGCAGAAGTGGGAATAGGACGGTTCGATTCCTTTCTCAGGCATCTCAGAAGTGGTTTTCCGTGGTTTCCCCATTTCTACTCCAGGCAATGTTACCTAAATTAAGGCCATGACCACCTCCTATACAAAGCCTACCCCAATAATACAGCCATCTCAATGTCCCAGGTTATCAGACATATTCAACACACACTCATGTACTCGGGGCTACACGACAACGATGACCGCCCCCTTCCCGAACTCCGTTCAAAGTCCCGAGACCAAATTACATTTCTTGGCAAACCGGAACTCCACGCCGCAGATGCACCGCGCATTCCCACCTCTTTGGGGGCAGGTCCACTCTGCCAGCGATGCGCGTCATGCCCACGACCTTGAAATAGATAAGCTGTTATGCAACATGCAGCTCGACCTTCTTTCGACGTCATCTCCCCGCCTCTGTATTTGGTCAAGTCTACACCCGAGCCTAGGACGGGAGTGAACTTGCCTGGCTGGTCATCTTCGGTGGACCAACTTCGACATCTCTCTTTCCTTCCCGTGGAACATTTATTATATCACTAGCTATTCCCGGCATGCGTTGCAATGACAATCAAAGACAGGAAGATAATAATAATGAACCGCCGGCCAAAAACCGTGGGGAGAGTATATTTTGAGTAGGTTTTTAGTTGTGTTAAGTTTTACGTGGAGCTGAGGAGTGAAATTGGTTTGGCTTAAAGTGCATTTTTGGCTTTGATCTACTTCCCGTTATTTTTAAGTTTATTGTGCTGCTAGCGTGATTAAAAGCTGTACTATTTGCTGTCGAGTGCTGGGATTACTTGGGGGAAGTGTTGGTTATTTCATGGAAACAGGAATTCATTACCAAGCAACGATTACGATATGTCGAATCTGGGCCTGAGCTAGTGAGCGCGGATAATCAAAACGTTATCCGCATCCGCCCCGCATCCGCACGACTTTTATCCGCATCCGCCCGACTGTTATCCACATCCATCCCGCATATGCACGACTCATCCGTACGTTTGTTGTTCGAATCTACTGGCATTCAAATAATATTTCTAATTAGATAAAGCATAGAGCAACACATTCAGATATTTGAGGAGAAAGTCGTTGCCTTATGTAAAGTAGGTCAAGTGTTATGTTAAAAATGAATGTTACACAGCCAGAATTGCAACCCTTTTCAGTTCGGAGTGTTACTTATGCCTAATGACATGATTTGAATTAATTAACTTAAATAAACATCCTACATTTTAATGAAGAAAAACATAACGGAAAAATATGTGTCATAATATCCGGGTCCTAGAAAAGGATACGCAAATTTACTCCAAACATTATCCGCAGCGTATCCGCTATCCGCACAGCCATGCAAACTATATCCGCATGGCGAAATAATTTGCGGGTATCCGCATCCGCGCAGAGCTTTATCTATGGGCTGCATATTAACAATCAAATTCATTATTTTGTCTCTAAATCGTGTTCTTCCCCCAGCCTTGACATCCTCCCATGGTATATTTATTGGGTCCATCAATCAGTGCCTTTAATCGCGCTGGCGGAAGCCATCTCCGTTGATTGGGTTCAGATTCGTTGGACCAACTTTGACATTTCTGATAGTTGATAGTTTTTAACCCTTTGCCGAAATTCAAATCTGTCGTGGAGTTTAGTTTCTGGAATACCAATTTGCATCAGGTCTTTCTCACAATTTTGGAACCATCTCCATTTGGTTGCCTTTGGTTTGGCTATGTGAAATTCCAGATTTTCCTAGTCAGTCGGCCATTAGTCACATGGAAGATGTGCACGTAGAACAGCAATCTTTCCTTTTTGATTGACGACATTGGTTCTATCATTGTACATAGTTCTTCTTCTGCTTCTTCTTATTAGTATACATGAATTGCAGCCAATGGTCATAGCGGGGTATTTTAATTGAACGCCCGATGGCTCCCCATTAAGTTCAATTTCAAGTACAGGGTCATTATCTTAGAGCGCCCCGGTAATCGCGGCAAACTATGACGTCATTTGGCTGGCCAGGTGCGGAGCAAGTGGACCTCCGCTGACTCATATCGTTAGTTTACACGTGTTTTGTCATTCATATGGACGTGTATCTGCAACGCTTGGACGTTAGTGTTGCACGTTTAGTGAGTTGTGATTACTGTTGGTCATGCCTAGATACCAATTCACATTGCGCGAACGTGTGTATCCATAATTCGTATATGAAAAGCAGAAAGTCTTCTTCTGAAACACGACGAAAATTTCGAATCAAGTTTCCAGGAAAACCTGTGTCTAATGCCAGTACAATTAGGAGACTCACTAAACGATTCAAGGAAACAGGCTCCGTAAATAATAAAAAAAAGTTAACAGACAACGTTTTGTTCTTACCGTAGATGAGATTGTTGTCAATTGTGTTACAAGAGAGAGAGAGGACATTATTGTACACATTATTGAACATGTTTGGTAAAAATGTAAAAGTGCCCGCCACCATCGGCTGAACCGTGTACGCGCACCCGCGATCAGTGCCAATCAACGCCGGCTTAGCTTGCTGTGTTTACCGGGGCGCACGAAGAAAATGACCCTTTAGTTTCAACTTTGACTACCAGAGATGTCACTGTCACTGACACCTAGCGGCGAACATTGGGACTAGATAGAGCGTTTCTAACCAAATAACCTACAAATTTAGTTACACACTACCAATTGTAGTGGTAGGTTCTTTTACATGCCATACATCTATGACATGGGCCCGCCGGCTTTACTTGAAGGAAGGATTTTAAGGCTCTTAAAAAATCCGACGACTTCGGCCGGTTATGAACCCGCGATCTTGGCATAGCAGTTCAGCATGCTACAGACTACGCCAACGAAGCCGCTTCTTCTTCCCCTTATTAGACTGTTATTACTGTCGTTAAAGACTCGGCACTCAGAAAGCGGCCTGTCGTGGCGGGAAGCGATCCAGCGGTCGTCGAGGCAGTGGCAATTCCTCCATGCAGGACGGGAGGATCATCCTACAGTCAGCTCTCAGCTGAAACTGTTTTTAAAAAAATTGATTGTTTTGTAAAATAGTCTTTGGAGCTACCTTGCGCGCCCTCTCGATAAGCGTAACACGGTGTCATCTAAGAAGAGAGTCCATCCTCTTCTATTATATAGGGTGTCTTATGTACCTTCGGAGAATGATAGGTCAAGTAGCGGACAGGCATAGAAGTAATTTGAGATAGGGGACTTGGGGTTGGAGCGGCCTCCTTAATCCCTAAAATAAAGGGTTGATTCAGGACCTCCACCCTGTCAGTCGGGCAACCGACCCAAGCCTCTATTACCTTTCTCAATCCTTTTAACTCTTAGCAAGATTCATTTCACGATATGGCGCTGGCGTAATGGATAGCGTTGCGTTGCGAAAGGCCGGTAGTCCCAGGTTCGATTCCGGGCTAGGGCAAAATCCTTTCTTTTTAAATGTTATTTGTCGTATTTGCACTCTCTTCTCTGACGTAGCACCATACTGTATCATGTGACTACAATACGACAAATAACATTTAAAAAAAAGATTTTGCCCAAAGCCCGGAATCGAACCCGGGACTACCGGCCTTTCGCACCGCAACGCTATTCATTACACCAGCGCCACATGGTGGAATGAATCTTGCCAAGAGTTCAAGGATTGAGAAAGGTAATAGAGGCTTGGGTCGGTTGCCCAACTGACAGGGTGGAGGGCCTGAATCAACCCTTATTTTAGGGATTAAGGAGGCCGCTCCGACCCCAAGTTCCCCATCAAAAATTACTTCTATACCCGTCCCCTACACGACCTATCATTCTCCAAAGGTACATAAAAGACACCCTGTATTATGCTCCCTGAGCATCTGTGAGGTGTTAACTCCACTCTTTTAAACATTGTTATACATATTTAAGAATAAATGTTCCTTGCAACTGGCGAGGAACCCACAGCAGAAGACAGAATGCAGTGTGGGTGTGGGTGGAGTGAACGTTTGTCACCCCCACCACAAACTTGATTAAGAGACTCGACTAGAGAAGATGCAACGACATTACCAGGGGCTGCTGGTACAGTGGGACGCTGTTTACATGGTCTTACTTTCCACCCACACCCAGAAGATGCAAAACCAGGAGTCGGCAGCTGTGTTGAATCCAGCCACCCACGCCCGGGAGAATGAAAACTATGACTAGTAACTCTCTATGGCAGGGGTTCTCAACCTGTGGTACGCGAAACATTTCAGGGGGTACGCGGCAGGCCATCCTTCTACTCGATCCACATGCGCAGTGAGCTTCGTGCCGTGACTACTGTGTGAGTTATTTACGGCGCGTGTATTTGAACTCCACAAAGAATTGCATCATTTCTTTACCGAGCACAATTCTAATTTATCATCAGTACTCAATGACTTTGGTTGGCTTTTAAAATTGGCCTATTTAAGTGGTATTTTTTGAAAAAGTGAACATTTGGAATAAGTGTATGCAAGGTAGTGTTTCTGATATGTTCTATGTTGAAATGAAAACTAACCCAAAGATTGCAAAAATCACCCTTTGGAAAAAGGAACTGAAAAAACAACAACTATATTTTGTTTTATTAAAATATCTTTCCTTATAAAACTGCAAATGTTAAACCACACTAACTAAATACCTTTTACATTTTTAATAACCATTATTACTACCTAACAAAGGATAGTAGGGGGTACGCAGGATGTTTGATTTTCTTAAAGGGGTACGATGGTTAAAAAAGGTTGAGAACCCCTGCTCTATGGTTCAACATCAATATTGCCAAGTTGGACAAGAGCAATTTTTTTCAAATATTTTGGCAAGATATTCTGTTGGTGTTGACTGAATTCACGTCTGAGGGTTGGAGCGGGGTACTCCAGCCAAAAGCCGGGATCGTTCCTAACTTAAGGTCACAGGCGTCTCCTTCCCAATCCTAGACATGGTTACCAATACACACTACTGTACTACAGCCATCACAATGACACAGGTTATCAGACAGATCCCATACACACCCAAATCCACGAGGCTACATAACCACGTTATCATAAAGCCCCTAAATAAATCAACAACAACTCGACAAATGGAATTTACAAGTTTCTCTAACCCGGCGGCGTAGCCGTGCGCGTTAAATCACTCACCACGACCGCGAGGGCAGCTGCAGTAAGTTTGGAGATTGGTGATTCGAATCCCGTCACTGACAGTGCGTATCCTGAGTGTGGGTTTTCCACACTCCCTCCATGCAAATGCTGGGAGAGTACCTTATTTCTAGTCCTAGGACACCTACCTCATCCCAGTTACACACTCGACTACAGTCACCACAAAATACAGGTTATCAGACAAATTCAACGCACACCCAAGTACACGAGATAGACGACCAATGATGTCCCAGGCCCCTAATACGAATTAACAACATCAATAGCAACAACTAGCCTCCGTGGCTTAGGCGGCAGCACGCCGGCCTCTCACCGCTGGGTCCGTGGTTCAAATCCCGGTCACTCCATGTGAGATCTGTGCTGGACAAAACGGAGGCAGACAGGTTTTTCTCCGGGTACTCCGGTTTTCCCTGTCAAAATTTCATTCCAGCAACACTCTCCACTATCATTTCATTTCATCTGTCATTCATTTAATCCTTGCCCCCAGAGGAGTGCGTCAGGCCTCGGCAGCCGGCACAGTTCATATCCTCGCCGCTAGATGGGGTCTTCATTCATTCTATTCCTGACCCGGTCGGAGACTGGAAGCAGGCTGTGGATTTTCAATAGCAACAACTAAATACCACTGAAGTTTCTTTGACCGCGATGAATTTTGATATTGCATCGTGAAGAGGGCCATGGCCTAGATATAGTGCGATTTGCGGACGGTGCTAGTAGCGGACAAGGATCGGGAAGCCAGGCGCCTGGGTTATTTCCTGGGAATTCCTAATAAGATGGACTAGTGACTCTAAATATGATGACGAAGCTTTAGTAGATTTTTCCCTCACATAAAATATACAAGTTAAAAAATACCTAGAAAGTATAAAATGTAAAATAACTTGAAAATATAATAAAACCTCGGAACTGCCAATGTGCCAGTCCCAAGCCTGAATAAAAATAACAATAGTAATTTTAAAAAGGTTTATAACAAATTAAATTTCTTGGTAGAGCGTGGATAACCGTTACCCCGGGGTGGTAGCCAATCATGGTAACCACTACTGGTACACTCTCAGAATGTTCATCCTTGAATATCACAGATAGCAAGCCCTTTTTTCCAGAGCGGCGTAAAGGCAATGAAACAGTCAAAGACGTAGAATGGCTACACCTGGCCAGATCGGTGAGAACTATTGTTTCATATTTCCGGCCGCTAATTTGTAGCAAGAGGCAAGCTATGTCCGCAACTAGCACGATCGTTGGGGGTGGCGCAGGAAATGTCGGTAACTAGCGACAAAAGAGTATCAAGTAGGGTTGTCCGCAACTAGCACGCATTCATGGCCTAGGTTTGAAATCTGCGGCGATAAATTTACTCTATAACGTCTTTGGTTGGATCTTCAGTTTAGGAGCTGGGACAACGCGGTCATGTAGCCCCGTGTACTTTGTGTGTGTGTAGAATTTGTCCGATAACCGATGTTAATTGTGATGGCTGTATTAGTGTGTCTTATCTGTGATTCAGGTAGAAGGACTGCAGACGATTTTTTTTCAAGTAGTTCCTACTTTTGCTACCAAATGCTACCGTCCACGACACCTAGCTGCGGACGTGGCTACTAAATGCCATCACAGTCAGCACCTGGCGACGAACGTTGGACTAATATAGCGTTATCAAACTAACCTACAAATTTTAGCTTCCACAAGTGTAGTTAGAGGAAGGTTCTTCTTCATGCCATAAATCTATGACATGGGACCTCCGAAGGAAGGCATACTGAGGGATATTTAACGCTCTTAAAAAATCTGACGACTTCGTCTTTGACAGACAGTTATATTGTTCTCCCAGCAATGTAACCTTCACCGTCATGGAAAGCTCATTAGAGAAGCCATGATAACGTAACGTCAGGAGTATCCGATATCCCCATTCTTGACCAGGCATTGAAGTATAAATTCCCTCGAATCTCCTACATCTCAATTAATTTCTGATAAAATCCAGTCCACACTAATCACGAGTTATTGATAAGTCTTCCCTGGAAATGTCATTAACTTAGGCACCAATCCCGAAAAAAAAAAAATTGATGAGGAAGATTAATATTATCATAATCATCTTCATCAACATCGACCGATGGCGGCGTGGTGGTGGAGTGGTCAAGCTGCCAGCCTCTCACCACGGAGGACAGAGTCTGAGTCCCGGTCAATGAATGTGATATTTTCGAAGTAAAATATTGTTTCCTGTGGTTCGGATTGCACGTAAAAATGGAGGTCCTGTGGTTCATGACCGCGAGATTTACAGTCACGTAGAACTACAAGCTTCCTTCCTTCATCGACCGAGTAGCATAAGGCCAGGATCCAGACTATCTCCTGACTCGGTAGACCAGTGTGCTTCCGGACAGAGTGTCGCATGCTACCATCAAGGGTGTCGTGAGATTCGCCGTACTTGTAAATTCAGGAGAGAAAACTACAGTAATAAAGAATCTGTGAGAAAATAGTAAACAAAGTTAGCTTTCCTTTCTGATATTTTTGAAATACTCAACAAAACGAATGCTGGTCTACAAGGGAAGCGTGCAAATCTCCTTACCGCTACAGACAAAATTGCCGCTTTAAGGGACAAAGTTGAGAAAAACAAATGAAAGCAATTTTGAGATGTTTCCATTGACATCTAAATGTCCAATTAGTGACAAAATACCACCACTAGTTCAAAACCATTTAATGCAAATGAAATCTATGCTGGATGGATACTCTCCATTACACCAATATGGCTGGATAAGAAATCCTTTTGCACCCTCCAGCTCCTGTGAACTTCAACCTATCGAAGAGGAGGAACTGGCGGAACTTAGAAACAACCAGACTTTTAAACTTAAGTACCATGGAGTCAGAATTAGACAGCTTTTGGGTTTCTATTCAACAAGATTTCCCTCACCTGACGAGTGGGTAAGAGAGACCTCATCGTTTTGTTGCAGTTTCCTACGACATATTCGTGTGAAAGTGCGTTTTCTGTTATGCCCGTTGCTCACGGTAAAATTTTCCTTCAAATTTATTGTACAATAATTTAATTTTATAAAATTTATGTTGCTCACGGTCAAATTCAAGTTTTATAAAACCTTTGATAAAACGTTTCATAAAATAGGACATGTTCTATTCCGTAAAATTAATTTTTACGAAACGAACCAATCAGGGAAGCTGACATGAAGATGATGCTGGCGCCACGTGGTGAGAAGATTGTGAAGCTCGCTTGTAAACAAACTCTTAGAAAATAAAACATGGAGGACGGTTGTCGTTTGGGGGTAAAATTTACAGTCGATTCGCATTATTAACGCAAAGCGGTCATGAAACTTGCTTTAAGTACATTTGAAAATATGCGTGGTACTGAATGAATTAATTCCAATCAATATTTAAGATATAATTGTAACAATTGGATATTTAACCATACGCGCTGATAAGAAGTGCAACAAATTGCTGTATCGTCAGTTGGAAAAGTGTGCTAGTGGTATCGCGCTCAGAAGATCCCGGGTTCAAGGCTATCCAGGGGCGGAGATTTTTACTTCCTTTTAATTATTTTATAATTTCCTCCTTACGTCGTACAGCAATATTGCAACTTTTTTTCTCCCATTTAAAATTTTTATTTTCCCTAAATACTGTAACCATGGACGGATACCATTCGTGATAACTATTAGAATTTAAATAGTTAAACATTTATCCCAGAATAATAATAATAATAATAATAATAATAATAATAATATGACACGTTCTGTATTTACTGGATATAGCTAGCGCTTTTCACACAGACGCCGTTTAAAGAAAATATAGTTTAATTCTGATGTATTTATTCGTAGGCCTACCCACATAACAAATCTACTTCTTTATGTTGCCCCTAGGATAACTACCTGAACGAGAAAACAATCCGATTGGTTGTTGTACTCAAACTTCCATGAAAACTGCCAGGAAAAATGGCACCTGTTCAATTTCGGGAGTTGTATGGAAGCTATTATGGAAGGCAGAACCTAGCATGGAAGGTACATATCACACGGTGCTAGACGCGTGTACACCAGTACTGGTAGAAGCTTTCATACTAACTAGTGTCGTGTGATACGGGCTCCCAAGATGTTAGTGTTTTACTGGACGAGTTCCAGAAATATCAGTGTTTGTATGAGGTTAAAACGCCCATATACCACAATAGAAATGCAAGAAGGGAGGCAGAAATCTCAATCGCCGAATATGTTTCACAAATTTAACCGAACACAAGCCAGGCTGATGTGAAGGCGAAGATAAACGGGTTTCGAACTCACTTGCAGTCTCATTTCATGAGGCCGATAACCTCGATGTTAGGCCCCTTAAAACAACAATTATTATCATCATCATCATCATTTCAGGTGAAATACCTTGCCTCATGTTAAGTGTCCTGTCGAATAATTTTGGGACTAACGAGATCTAGGAGTTTTTTAAAACTGCTTTCCTCCATTATTAGAAAATTCCTATACGAATTCTGATTTCTAACCTCAACTCATTTTCGACCAAGGAGAGTATTCCTCTACTCTTCTCTTCTTGTTATCCATTCCCGAGTCCAGGACTTCCTAGCATTTCTTTTCTTCCTATTTACCACTGTACGACATTTAATTGTAGCTAAAGCAGCAATTTTTGCAATGTTTGCTTTGTTTGTTGGAGCCACACTCTCAAACCAATGTGTGTTGAACAGCTGATTCTTGGTTCAGAAGTTTATCGGTAGATGGCGATCCTGATACATCCACGGATTTTATAAAATAATTTTACCGTGAACAACACAGCTTGCTTTCGTCAAATTTTTATAAAATTAGTTGTAAAATAAATTTTAAGAAACATTTTACCGTGAGCAACGGGCATAATACAAAAACAGTGAAACGTGGAAGTTTGAGAATGTTAGGATGAGGAAATACGAATTTGCCCTGCATCCGACCCGATATAAAGCAGATTTGTAATGATCGCCAAGCCCATAGCAGTCATTGAATTGGAACATCAAGGTGCAAGTTTTGTATCTATGAGAAAGGTGTTTAATGTAGCCTAGATAGTTAGTTATTGAGGTTTCAAGGGATGGAACTACGAGGTCATCTGACCCAATATAGCCTCCCATACTTCGGAAATCATATAGTGTATACTATAAAGAATTTAAATTTCTAAAAAATGAATCTCCTTTGTTAAAATAGTTTATAATTACAATAATGAAAAGGGTGTCATGCAGATTTGTGTGTGCTAATAGGAAGTCGCCATGAGAAAAAGCTTGGAAAGCTCTGCGGTATACAAATGGCTTCGACTGCCACTGTTGGCCATCCTTGAAATAGTTTTCCAAGGTTTCCCAGTTTCAACGTCCAGGAAAATGCCAGGATGGTACCGTGTAAAAGGCATGGCCTGTTCCACTGTCAAATTCTTCATCTATCATCTCCACCCCTAGAGGTTGGTGTCAGTAAGGGCATCCGGCTGTGAAAACTATCCACTACATACAACACCCTTTTCATCTCATTCAAAACCCGTTAGAAATGGAATGATAAGGGAGTAGAAACCCATTCTTATTCCTCCTTTTGGAGAGTCAGCCTTCAGATGCATCTCAGTGCGTAGAAGAACACTGTATGACCTCCCGACTTGAACAATGCGTTAAATGTCAGCGGGAGAACATGCATGACCTTTAAGGAGAATATGATGGCGGTACAGGAACACAGGAGGAAGTTTGTGGTGTTTTATTAGCTCGTTAGGGGAACTAATGAGGAAACGACGCGGCGTTCAGGAACTGGGGGCTTACAACACGTGAGGAGAAGTAATGAACCACAGTGCGACGCAAATCAAAAAGAAATCGCCAACCTCAAGCAAGTTCTATCTAGAGACTAAATTGTTATTATTAGTCCATTATTATTATTATTATTTTGTGAAATTCCAGAGTTTCTTATTCAGTCATTTGCCATACGAATGATGTGGCCGTAGAACAGCAATATTTTTTCTCCTCTTAATGGACAATGTTATTGAGTCTATTTTACAGTAGTTCTCTCCAATCCATCTCAATATTGAGTGCCCA
This sequence comes from Meconema thalassinum, assembly GCA_946902985.2. NCBI lineage: Eukaryota > Metazoa > Arthropoda > Insecta > Orthoptera > Tettigoniidae > Meconema > Meconema thalassinum. Next base: position 379,425,749 of record OX336394.1, on the reverse strand, counting down.
TATATTTATTTATATTGAGTTGCCTAAAATCTTTCGTAATATCCTTCGTTCTCGTTTCAATAATATTCATCAACTTGTCCCTGTCTACTCAAAGTCCCCCAAGTCTCCTGGCTAAAGAAAGTGCTATAGTGCTTAAACATGGCACATATTCAACCTTTTTATTAGAGATGTTTTTCGTCAGTTGCCCCCCCTCCAGTCTATTTTCCAGATTCTATCACTGATCTTGCTCTAATCCATTTTGTGGAATTATTTCACCAAAACATTATTATTATCATTATTATTATTATTATTATTATTATACTCCTCAATCACAAAAGCCAGCCTCTATATGTACCCCAATTGAATCACTGAGTTGGAAAAGAAAGAAACTCCAAGTACTGCACAGTTGAGAAAATCGATAAAAAAAACTGTTTAATTTCGAAACGCCAAGATTTACTGTAGGGTTTGTTCATCATTCCATCTCAATATTGTGTGCCCATATATTTATTATTTATATTATGTTGCCTAAAATCTTTCGTAATTTGTCTCTTAAAGCGGCTATTTCGTCTGTAGCACTCACGCGCTACCTCGTGCCTCGTTGGCATCGGGAGAGTGTGGGTTCAAATCCCACCTCGGCCGTCCTGAAAATGGTTTTTGTGGTTTCCCATTTTCACCACCAGGCAAATGCCGGGACGGTTCCTTTAGATAGGTCCACGGCCGATTTCCTTCCAATATCCCATCCCTGACCCATCCTGAAAAGAAAAGTACATGGCCATTGGATGCGTGAATAAAATTATTTTATTAGTTTTCTATCTTGAATTTACAAGTACATCAAGGTTATCGGCCCCTAATGGTCTGGGTGATAGCGAAAATGAAGTGGAAACTATAACGAAAACCAAGGTAGATTGATAATACTTACAAAAATGGAACTTAAATTGAAAGTACGCACGAAATGTCGAGTGGAAATGTAGAGTGGAAAATACGCACGAAAGCAAGCAAGCTTGTAGTTTAACGTGACCGTTAATCTCGAGATCATGAGCCATGGGACCTCCTTTTTACGTGGAATCCGAACCACAGGACATGGCATTTCACTTCGAAAATCTCACATGCATTGACCGGGAATCGAACACGCACGAAAGCAATTTAGGTTGGAAAATACGCCCAAAATATAGTTTAGGTTCAAAATACTTAGAAAATGCAATTGAGATTGAAAACACAAAATGCAATAGAAATTGAAAATACTTATAAAATGCAATTTAGATTCAAAGTACTAAATGAAATTGATAATACTTACACGGTGCCATTTAGATTGAAAAAGCCCAACCAGATTCAAAATACTCACAAAAAGCAATTGAAATTCAACATACTTACAAAATGTAATTTAGATTCAAAATACTCACAATATGTCGGCACTCAATTCAAAATACTGTACTTACAAAATGCAATTTAGATTGAAAATACAAAATGGAGTTGAGATCGGAAATGCTTACAAAATGCAATGTAGATTGAAAATACTCACAAAAGGGAATTTAGATGGAAAAAGACTTACAAAATTTAATTTAGAATCACAAAACAGTGTGTGAATCTTAAAGAGAAAAGGAAATTAGAGAAAAAAAGAAGGCTGATCCCTCGAAGAATGAGGGACCAGTCAAGATGAGAGAAGGGCCAATGAAGGCGGGAAAGGAAGAGACTATCTAGACCTTGGATACCCTAATACCGTCGGGGTCGGAAAAGAACAAGATTGACCAAGAGAGGTCGACAGCAAAGAAGACGGAGAAGAGTCCGGCACATGTAAGTGGAAGCAATGCCGGACTCAGCTGGGGTTCCGTGATCGCCAACCCACGTCCCAGAAGTTGTGAGCCCTTGAGGGGAGTTTTTAAAGGAGACTAGCACCTGTGTTAGTACATCAACAGTGAATGAGAACAATGGTGGTGCTGTTCGTGCAGTCCCGGTTATCATACTTAGGGCCGGTTCCATCAACCTTCGTTAAAATTTTAACGACACGTTAAGGTAATTTAACGGAAATGTTAGCGAAATGGTGTTCCATCAACCAACATTACTGCTAACAAATCGTTAAACTATCCGTTATTTTAACATCCCATTCTTGCTCAGTTAAGGAGTTTAACATAGTGTTAAAAATGTTTACAAACAAATGCAGTATATGCCTTTCGTGCTCAGTTATTGTATTCTTTATTTTTGATTACCGTATTTGAATAATGCTACAGAACAAAAATTCTTGCCAAGTTCTCAAGACATGTTGCAACTGTCTGAAAAGAATTTTCTGGAGATGTGTTGTGCATAAATACAGTAAGGACTTTACCTTACAACCGGCCACTTACAGTAAATGATATGCCTAGGCCTAACCTACAAATTAGCCTACTTGTAATGAAATTGGTAAATATGGCCTATTCAAGACAGCAACATCAATACGTAATAGTCAATAGTGTAGTTTTATAGTGCACAAAAGTTATTGTACCGACTGTATTATCAAATGATGAATAAAACTAGTGGAAACGACAGCCATTTGATTTGTATCCAAAGCTTTCAGTTGTTCAGCATGAGTGTTGATTTGTAGTTTTCATTTTCACATAGTTTAGATAAACAGTGTCACGATGCAATTTAAATATAAACGCACATACAATTTTTGATCTATAAATAGCCTACAAGTTGACTACAAAGATTTAAAAAAATTTAATAGGCACCTGATTATTAGGAAAACTGAGCTTCACAGATTTGAAGCAGCAATGGGGCAAGTTTCTTTTTTAAAAAGACAACCACTTGTAGGCCTACGATAAAGCGACCCCTAATGTAATTTTTGCCACATGGGGAGAACAGCTGTCAAATCGATCCTGCTAAAAGTCGCCTAGTTTGTAATGCAGGGGAGAATGTAGGGTACTGGTTATTTTAAGAAATTCATTACCGGTAGTATTTATTAAAAAAGAATTCTCCTTTGTAAATGGCAGCCGCATACGATCATATACAGTACTTCGAAATCGGCTTTGCGACGCGAAGTAGGCCTAATCTTCTACTCCAATCCGTCTGAAAAGCTTTATTTTTATTTTTTATTTTTTTTTTGTGTGGAAGTAAAGCATTGATATGGCAATTGTTGAATTTGAAGAGCACAGCGGAACTGGGCAAATAAATTACACATCTCTTAGCCTCAATTATTATAAAAAATAACTGAAAATACGAGAAAAAAGCAACCCATCTACTCGAATCACATGTTATAGCATCAGTCGCATCAGTTCTGTTTATGTTTCCATCGGCCTTACGCTAGTTCCAGATAACGGCAGCACCGTCGCTTGAGTTCGAGAATAGCAAACAAATGAATACAAGTTGACTAGACACAGTTCAGAAGTCTGAAAAACCATCCATGCCGTTCACTGCTTCCTTGATCCTTACAGCAAGTGACATTTAACGCATCGTTTGTTAACCGACTTGTTAAAAAGTTTTGTGGAACACGTAATCTATAACAGAATGTTAAAATTATAACGATCTGTTAACTAACGGTTTGTTAGCCAAATTTAACGCAAGGTTGATGGAACCGACCCTGAGACTGTCGTTTTAACGTTTAATCCGTCTTTGCCAGCAAGATATGTAAGATCTGGGAACTATTCTACTGACAAAGAGTGGTACATATTACATAACAAGGTGACTGACTGTTCTCGGTAGTTATATAAGGTTCCTGACCTTCGTGCCAGCAGGAGAGGTCTCTTCATGTCATCTCCGAGGTGTGAACGCCACGTTGTTGTTGAGTGTGTGCGCATCTAATCACCAGAAATGAAATATAAATCAGGAAGCATTACTTTTGTACTAATGACTGGTTTTAATTGATCTTGTTAGTACTGTTGGCAAGTTTCGATCATAACAGGCTGCTCGGCTCTGGAGTGGAGCCGGTAGGGCTCTCGGGTTCAATATGGGATTTTGGAGGTAAAATGGTTCGGGTTATGATCGCAAGAAGCTTTCTTCCGTAGCCGTGACGTATTCGTTTATGGAATTACTGCTTCGGTGGCGTAGTTGGTAGCATGCTGAACTGATGTGCCCAAGATAGCGGGTTCAAATCCGGCCGAAGTCGTCGGATTTTTTAAGAGCGTTAAAATCCTTCAGTATGCCTTCCTTTGGAGGGGAAGTAAAGCCGGCGGTCCCATGTCATAGATTTATGGCATACTTGTGTGAAGCTAAATTGTTAAGTTAGATTTCGTCGGAACGCTCTATCAAAGTTCCAACGTTCACCACCAGGTATCATTGATATCTGGTAGCGAAAGTTGGAACTACAGTACTTGAAATTGAACGGAACTTGTAGCTCATCCTAAGGGTGTCCGCTGGAAGCAGCTACAGACTCAGGCGAGCCGAACATGTCCTCGGACACTCCCGGCACTAAAAGCCATACGATAAATACATAATAATTAATAATCGAATTACTAGCAACCCGCCGCAGCTTCGCCCGGTATCTTTACCCGGCGTAAGCTTAAAAGGCGCAAGGACGGTAGGTCCCAGACTAAATTCAGAAAAGTCGAGGTGAACAGCGAAACTACAAACACATATACTCTTCCCTGAAGTCTCAAATCGGCACGACTCAACAGTTTGATGCTGGCCGAAGCTGGGGCGATATGCTCGCTTGCTAGCTCGTAAACTCGCTCCGAAGCTAGTAATTTCAATTTCCACTGACTGGAGATTGTCGGAAAAAATGAAAATGTTACAACACTTATAGTGGGCGATGTATTGAAGATAGAGATATGCTGTCATGGACTTTTTGTAGAACTTTTCACGCTGAACAATTCTTACACTCATAGTATATAGATATTTTTAACGGTTTACCCAGCGCATGCTTAAAAGGCGCACGGTCGGCAGGTTATTTTATCCACTCGATTCACTGTAATCGTTACTGCTCGGCTTCCTTACGTGATAAATTAATGTTTTTCTACGGAAACCTTCCTCGAGAAATCCTTTACAGAATGGTGAAAAACGTCTAAGGATGGGAGATCGCCAGTCAGCATCACCTTAAATAAACTGCCAACAATGTAACCTTACCATTTGTTCCCCAACATCAAAACATGGTAATTTACAGTATAAAATCTTACTGTTACGTTGAATCAGAGTTGTGTTGCCACTCATGATTCAAAGTTGCAGACACTGAAACTGTGGCGTATAATGTAACTTCGATCTACCGGAAACTCAAAACGTATAAAACCATCATCGAGGAGAGACGGAAAAAAGCCGACGAGATACCGGAAGAAATAATGGAGACTGAAGCAATGAAGACAGATATCTGGAAGGGACCACATTTCAAACTTCGACATCTACGAGTATATACGCGATTTGCTGTCCATGGGTTCCATGGAAGGATCTGTCAGAATGAGACATTTCATGAGCCCAAGGTGGACTGCGTCTGCAAGAACTACAATAATCCATGCCCCAAATACCACTTAGTGGAATGTGTAAGCAGGTCTCAATCTCTAATCGCTGAAATGACAGAGTGGTGAAAAACGTGATTGTACACATTGTGTTTAATAAAATCATTTATAATGTAACTTGAAAGTTGATAGCATGGGCTGATCGTCGTCCGTCTTTTGTGAGGTCATACAGGGACTCCAATCGTCACAACGCTAGCCAGATAAAATCTTCTATACAGTGATCCATTTCACTTCACTTCATAAGACTCCTTATCTACTCTGCATTATTTTAGAGACAGTCAAAATTAGTGACTGGCAAAATCACACAAGAAAAAATTAAACAAATAAACATTGGTTTAGAACTTTTAATTAAATGATATTTTTTATGTAAAACAAGTTTCAACTGCGGAACACTAGCGAAAAATCGCAAAAAAAACAATGACTCGCAAATTTACCATCTTTTTCTGGTGTCGTTATTCGCGAAGAAATTGAATTTAACATGTTGACCAAAGGAAATCAGAACTGTGCTCAAATTAAATATGGCATGTGTGTAGATGTTCAGTCAGTTTTTCGTCCTCTTCACATTGCGCAAATGCATTTATTTATCAATTTAGTGTACGGCTTTCAGTGCCGGGAGTGCCCGAGGACATGTTCGACTCGCCAGAGGCTGTAGCTGCTTCAAGCGGACATCCATAGGGTGAGCTACAAGTTCCGTTCAATTTCATGAAAGTTTGAATTTTTACTAAAAATTTAGCTTCACACAAGTTTAGTTAGTGGAAGGATCTTTAACATGCCATAAATGTATGACATGGGACAGCCGGCTTCACTTTCCCTCCGAAGGCAGGCATACTGAAGGATTTTAACGCTCTTAAAAAAATCTGACGACTTCAGCTGGGTTTGAACCCGCGATCCTTGGCACATCAGTCCAGCATGCTACCAACTACGCCACCGAAGCCGCTGCGCAAATGAATAAATAATAAATACTCGGAAAGAAAATGTAAATCGAACATGAAACAATAGCTTAAACACGCAATAGCATTAGATAAATGAAAGTATACGTAAACAAAATTCAAACAGATGAATGTTCGAAGGATTTAAGCATGAAATCGGAATACAGCTTATATTAATTGAAAAACGACGAAAATAGAAAACACTTCCACAGTTGTGAAATATTAAAACAAAAAAAAGGACGAAACGAGAAAATTGCGTGTTGGGTTATCTCTCATTTGCAAAACAATATGCTTCAGGGAGCAGGTTCAGTTGACCAACATAGTGATTCATGCGGAGAGCATTCTACTGTGTTGATTGTTCTTGCCGCGAAACAGACAGAGTGTTATTATTGTGGTTCCATTGTGGTGTTTGAGGCCATTTTTCAGTGTTACCTTAATAAACAAAAGTTTGGTGCTTTTCAGTCGGTCAACACGATTGCACCCAAATGAGATGGGTTATTCCCTAATCCTTAAAAAAAATACAGGAGATTAATAAGTATACTTGGATGACCAGTTTCGATCGAAATAACCCATCCATCACATTTGGGTACAATCATGTCGTCCAACTGAAAACCATCGAACTTTTGTTTTATTAAGCTTTCATTTGAGGGGTTTGGACATCATGATTGTGTAGCCCCATGTACCTGGGTGTGGTTGGAAGTCGGAAAACCCCGGCCGAGGTGAGAATCGGACTCATCATTTTTGCCTCACGATGCTGAGTGTACCCCGTTCCAGCCCTCAGAACAGAAACTATTTCTTGGCACAGCGAGGTTATTACAAAAGAGACGGCATTCTGACAAATCCAGCAGACTTTATTAATGCGTGAAAAGAAAATTACAAACATTCGACCCGTTTAACAGGGACTGATATGTGTTGTAATCTTGCCATCCTGTGACGTTTCAATAAGGAACATGGCCACCACGGGCGTCCAGCAGGGCTCTTACTCACCGTGACATACCACAGATCAAGTTGTCCAGGGGCCTGTTCTACGAATGAACTTTGCAACTTTTCACTTTGCACTTTTCAGTTCAGATTTTGTTCCACCATCACTTTTCAGATTTGTCTTGCAAAGTGAAAAGTTAGGAATCTTTTCACTTTTGAAGAATGTTATGTTCCTCCATTGGTGCAGAAATGCAAAGTGCAAAGGAATGATTGAAAAGTTTTCAGAAATCTTTGCAAAGAGACGATTCCCTTTTCAGCTGTTAATGAACAAGTCTCTACACTACTTTCTCGGCGCAGAATTTGGTTTAGTCTTATAAATATGTTACGCAGGAGCTTTTGTTATCATCAAGTGAAGATAGTGATGAAGAATGCAACAAGAAGACGTACAAAGACAGGATGAATTTTCATAACCTCACTTTGGTATAAACAGGTTTAAAGTCCCGCCTGATCAATACTTTTATTAATTAAGATCACTGTGTGGTATTGATCAGGCTGAACTTTTAACCTGTTTATACTAATTAGTTTATCAATACGGAACCAGAATGAACCTTTTAAGTTCTAAAATAACCTCACTTTGATGGAATTTCGTGAGTGTTTTCGTATTACCCCAATACAAACTGACTATATTCTTGAAATAATTGGCCATTTATTGAAACCTGACACAGTCCCCACTACATACGCCAAATTGCAAGATCAGCGGCGATTGACAAATACACCATATTGCAGGTTCTACAACAAAAAGAAGTCGATCTCTTTCCGAAACGGAACAAATTCTTATATGCTTTGGCTACATTGGTTAGGAAACGGTATAGCAGGAATGTATGGGACAGCAAAATCAACTATTTGCAGAACTGTTACTAAAGTCCTCAAGTTCACCATGAAAAATAAAGCATTAAATCATGGAATAAATATACTGTTTGTTCATGGAATAAACATGATCGGATCATTCCTATGCAAAGACTTTTCACTTTGCAAAGAAATTGAAAAGTAATACATAGATCATGGTGGAACAGAAAGACTTTGCACTTTGCAAGAATTGAAAAGTGCAAAGTGAAAAGTGAAAAGTTGCAAAGTTCATTCGTGGAACAGGCCCCAAGTCATCTAGAGGCAGGCGATCCCACTCTTCAACGGCGGCCTCCATGATCTCGTGGCGGGTTATGGGAGGGCGTGGACAATGAGCAAAAGCACGCTTCCGACATATCCCAGACATTTTGGATACAGTTCATGTCCAGCGACATCGCAGGCCATTCCATTCATGCAATGGCGGACTCCCGAGGAAGTTTTGTACCACCGCCACTCGATGTGGTAAGTAAGTACGGTATATGCAAAACATTCTTGATGTGTATATAATTATTAGAAATTTAAAGTAAAACTTCAGTAGAGTGAAAAGTATTTTTTAAATTTATGTTTTGTGTCCAAATTGGTATGAAATGTACTGTAGAAAAGGACGAGAAAATAAAATGTATTTAACCTTTTCATGGCATGATAAAAACTTAATTTAAATTTGGACCGACCGATGGGAGTATGCAGTGTAATGATACCGTGCAAGTTAAGGGTTATAAAATACGTTCCACCTCTTTCTTTCAGTGCAATGTATAACGTCTTTTGACCTCACGCTTTTCAATACTCCAGTCAGAGCGACTACTGTCATTAACTGAAGCTAACTGTCGCTGCAGGGAATATTAGATCGCCTTTCATCGCTAAACACACTTCCCCGGGGCTATTCATGTGTGATGGCGTAGTTTACTCTCGCTCTGTGTATTTATTGTAAATGTCAGAATGTTATGGCACTGTGTTGTAATGGAACATTAGGGGTTATTACATAAATGAATCGGTCATTGTTGGAAGGCACTAAGTCAATTTTAGTCGAAATTGAGATTTCCCTGGATACGCATAGTATGAATGACGACGCATCTGGCTATGTTAAAAGGAACTAAGTCTGCCCGTTCAGTATGCTGTAACACTACTAGCTGAGTTTCACGTTCAGTGTTAAAGAGAACTAAGTCATTGACTTAGTTCCAGACTTTTTGCCTTTATTTCCCCACTACTGCATTGCTAGCATTGAAAATATAGTAATATGCTATACTGGTATCTATAAATCTGTATATTTGTCATAAAAATGAACAACTACTTTTTAAAGATCTGATTCATTGTTAAAGGAAACTAAGTCATAAATTTCCTTTTCTATTTTCTCCCTTTTTAAAAGGAGAAATCCATTCAAATAAACCTCTCTAGAACAGTATTATTGCGGGCAATGATAGTTACACGTGACAGCAACTATACTTTACAATTAAGTGAGAGAAACGGTTTTTGTCAATTATCTCTATTCTAACAAAAATGGCTTAGTGCCTTCTGACAATGACCGATTCAAATATATAATCTAAGAAAATTTTATTTGGAAAGTTTTCTGACAAGAAATTGAACTATTCTACAAAGTAGGGACCATCGGATTCTATGGTCTTGATCCATCTTTCAATGAGGTTTCTAACCCCGCGACGGTACCAGTCTCTGGGTTTTGATGCGAAGAATTCGGCGAGACCCACTTCCACAGCTACAATACTTTCGACATTTCTTCCGCGCAAGGAATGGCCATGAATCGGAAAAGATGGTAATATGAAGGCGCAAGATCAGGGCTGTATGGTGGCTGTGGTAGCAGTTCGACTCCTTCCAATTTCTGAATCTTTCCCAAGGTTGTTCGTGCAGTATGAGGTCTCGCATTGTCCTGCTGCAAGAGAACTCTATTTCGGTTAACTAAAGCTGGATATCTCCGTCTGAAAATTTCATGAACTTCTTCCAGTTGTTGAGAATAAAGCTCCGCATAGACTGCACGCCCGGTAGGAACCAACTCCCAGTGAATCACTCCTTCAAAATTCCACCAGACACACATCATCACGTTGGGGCCGAACCGACCCTTTTTAACGATGACTTTGGCAGGTTGACGGGGACTGAGCCACTGTTTTGAGGCGTCAGCGTTGCGGTAATGGAGGCAAATTTCATCACATGTGACAATTCTCTTGATAAATCTAACATCGATGGGGTTACCGATAAGCTGACTGCAGATAGGGTACGTTGTGTCTGTTCAGGGGTCAATTCAAGAGGTAATAATAATAATAATATTGTATGGCCTCGGGTGCCGGGTGCAAGCTTTGTTATTTGACACCCAAAGGGTAGCTTGCATGTCGAATTTCGATGTTCCTTGAAGCACTATGAAAGTCAAGGAGGTTAGATATCTAAGCTCCTTGAAGACTACAGCGCTTTCTAGTAGAGACATGAGGAACTTTGTGTTGGCGGAAACTCCCTAGATTTAATTTTGCCATTATGAACACGGCCTTCTGAATTCAAATGGGATCTTTGACATGCAAACATCGTATGACATGGTGTCGTAAGTTTTGCCGCCCTTCAAAAATCACTTACCACGGCCAGGAGCGAACCTGCAAACTTGGGGTTAGTAGACCGACACGTTGACCACTCACCCACCGTGTCAAGTAATTCATGGGGTACAGGTGTAGAAATAGAAGTGGGAAACCACGGAAAACACTTCCAGGATTGTTGAGATAGGATTCGAACCCGCCTATTCACAGTTTTATCTCACGAGACTTGAGTGTACCCCGTTCCAGCTCTCAGACCAGAATTAAACTTCTTGGCAGAGCCGGGAATTGAACCACTGCCTCTGCGTGACAGCCAAGAATACTAGCCACTAAGCAATGGGCGGACCAAAGTAAGATAACTCCGACCATACGTCTCTCTGCATAGTGTTGAAAACAGACAAAAGTAAGGACATGTCCCTCCGGTTTGCAACACCGTATTAGGACAGGTAGTTATCAAAGCATTTCATGGAAACAACAATACGAGCGCCTGTATACTGCATCGAGTGTGAGCAGTATTAGCCCCTTTCCAGTTGCTAGGCAACACAACCCTTCACACAGGGGATGCGGCCCTTTCAGGAGGGGAGAGAAAACAGCCTGGTTTCCTCAAGTTCCCTGGATATACCACTCAGCCGATAGAAAGGCCACATTCGTCAGTATTTTCACAATTTGTGAGAATTTTACAGTTATAAGAATTATAGGAACGGTTACAATTCATTTTGCAACGAAAAAATATCGGCGAGCAATTCGTAAGTCTTGAGACAAGTTCAATTCCGATAAAATCTCCTATAGTTATCATACGCAAGTGTATATGCTCACTAACGCACAGTGTAAGTGCAATATTTTTTATGCTGTAATATATTGTAAATGGTGTTGCGGTAGCGCGCCTACTCACCCGGAGGCCCCGGGTTCGATTCCCGGCTCCGTCAGGTATTTTAGAAACTGACGTGAGGGATTGAACGGGGTGCACTCAGCCTCGTGAGGACAATTGAGTAGCTGTCTGACAGCGAGGCAGAGCCCCGATCACGAAAACCAAGATTAACGGCCGATGGGACCCGGTGTGCTGATCACGCGTCACCCCAACATCTGCAGGCCAAATGGCTGAGCAGCGGTCACTTGGTAGGCCTAGGCCCTTAATGGGCTGTAGTGCCAGGGATTATATTGTAAATATATTCATCCACAGAGTCGTAGACACACATTTAAAGCGTGAGTCAAATAATAAAGCTTGCACACGGCACCCGAGGTCATACGATATTATTATTATTATTAGTAGTAAACAAAATTAAGTGTCACGTCAGATATCAACGTAGGTAAAGAACACAGCACAGAATAAAAGTCATCAAAACTGCACTAGGACGATTTACGAACAGCTGGTAGGAATTCCAATTTGCCACTGTCATAGAGAAATAATCCAAAAATCTATACGATATCCGCATTGTGATGTAGTAATTTATATCCGCGAGGCGTTGAATTTTTGTGGATCACCGCGGATATTCGCACCTATACAGACCTCTAACAACGAACAGTATTTATTTGGGCTGACACTCCTACGCTCAGTTCAAAACATCTCCATAACACCGGAGAAACGACCACTGGTACATCCAGGATATAATAATATAAGTTAGTAGGTACGTTGTAAAATTATTCAAATATTCGACGTTTACTTAAGTTTTTCCTGGACCTCATCAACGTACTCCGACTCGAACTCTGGCCAGTGATTGCGGGCGGGTTGGCTTGGATATGATTTGTTTTCATATTGTGGGTGTTAGTTACACGTCTCTCCTTACCGTTCCCAGCAGTTCATATTACAACCTGTTCCTGTTAATATTGGCGAAGGAAGTGTCCACACCTCATCTGTTCGTCTTGTCCACTATCATTTCGAACTAGCAACTGCCGAGAATAGTAACCTATCCAAGTACAGGGTCTTTCATATCAAGTAAGAACGGCAAGCGGCAGTTTTGTTATTCGCTACTGCGGTGGCCTTGGCCGAGCTTGTGGCGCGCCATGGCCCCCTGCTGTACTATTGAAAGCGCGCGCATAGTACATACGAGGGCGCTGTTTTTTTCTTTCAATTTACGATGGACTGTATCAAAATAACCGATTGACATATCAAACTGATTTTACTACTAAATGTTTGCTTGTTTTATTCGTATATCTCAACATAATCGCCAAAACGATTGAAACATTTGTCGTATCGTTACTCCAGCTTTCCAATGCCCTCGGCAAAATATTCTGCCGCCACTGAGGTGGGTACCTCTGGACAGTCTCCTGAAGTGTTTCCTTTTTGACGAGGCGTTGTCGCGCAACCATACCATCAATTCTCGAAAAATGTCAAAAACTTTCACGACCACACTGTACCAACGTTACGATAGACTTTTACAAAGAATTCAAGAGTGAAGTTTTAAAACATCTGCCGTTTAGTCCAAACCAGCACTGAATAATTTTCACATTTTTCGAGATTGAAGGTATGGTTGGGCGGCAACACCTCGCCAAAAAGGAAACACTTCAGGAGACTCTCCAGACGTACCCTCCTCAGTGGCGGCAGAATATTTTGCCGAGGGCATTGGAAAGCTGGTGTAACAATACGACAAATGTTTTAGCGATTATGTTGAGACATAAAAATAAAACAAGCAAACATTTAGTAGTAAAATCAGCTTGGTATGTCAATCTGTTATTTTTATACAGTCCATCGGAAGAAAAACAAGTAGTTCCGTGAAGAACTATACAGCCTATTTTCATATATCCTACTTACGTTAATTGCCACTATCAACATACACAATTTCAGTTTGATTGCTGTAATAGATTCGTAGATATTGAGAACCGACTAAATATTTCGGATGGTCGCCATGTTGGATTTTATATATGTAGGTCCTAGAGTTATGTACTGTTACATGCAGATTATTGTGAACGTGTAGTATTCAAACTTCAATCGCATAATTAGGACACAAGAAAAAACAAGGAGATTTAAAAAAATTTCACAGCTGCCATCTTGTGGTTATGGAAACAATTGAAATAAATTAGATGCCAGTGGATTAACATTCGGATAAAGATTTACTGTACCAAGTTTCACTGCACGCGGATGGTTAAATTGCGAGAAACGTCCATGTGAAAATTTATAATTCGCGTCACCGCCATGTTGGATTTGTGATCACCAGGTTATTTAAAGTCCTATAGGTGAACTTAAGTTCATAGCCCCTATGAACATTAAAAAATGCAGTTTGATTGCTAAAATAGATTCGTAGATATTCAGTATCGTCTAAATATTTCGGATGGTCGCCATGTTGGATTGTTAAATGTATAGGCCATAGAGTCATGTACCATTAAAGGAAAATTATTGCGTAGGTTCATTATTCAAACTTTCACTTCGATCGCATGACTACATCACAAGAAATAAAAACTTAATTTTAAAATTCGCACTGCCGCCATCTTGAGGTTATGTAAACAATTGAACTAAATTAGATACCAGTGGATTACAATGTGTATAAATATTTCCTGTACCAGGTTTCAGTGCGCTTGGAACATTAAATCGCGAGAAAGGTCTATTTAAGATGTTCAAATTCGCATGGCCGCCATGTTCGTTTTGTAGTTGAGTGGTTTTTGAAAATCTTATAGATGGACTTCCAGTAGTGCCCTTTATCTCCGTACAAAATTTTAGGGAGATACCGCTAATAGTTTTAGAGATATAGAATGCCGGTGAAATATTTCGCACATCCGCCATCTTGTGATTATGTAAACAATTGAACGAAGTTAGATGTCGGTGCATTACAATGTATATAAACATATACTGTACCAAGTTTCATTGCGTTTGGTTGGTCAAATCGCGAGAAACGTCTATTTAAAAGTCGCAAATTCGCTTGGCCGCCATGTTGGTTTTGTAGTTACCAGGTTTTCAAAAGTCACATAAGTGAACTTATAGTAGTTCCCTCTATCACCATAGAAAATGTCAGGGTAATATCGGTAATAGTTTCGGAGATATTGGATGCTGGTGAAATATTTCGCACAGCCGCCATGTTGGATTGGTAAGTCGTAACAAAATTTGAAGGGCACGGTCGAGGTCGCCGGGAATAGTGCTATGAACTTTCCGAGTTTCATTGAAATCGCTCCTGCCGTTTAGATTTTATTAGGGGGACACACACACACGAATCACACACACACACACACACACACACACACAGACACACGCACACACACACGGACAAAAGGTGATCTCATAAGCCTATTTTTTCAAAATTGAAAATAGGCTAAAAAACACAACCCTCGTATGAACTATGCGCGCGCTTTCAATAGTACAGCAGGGGGCCATGGCGCGCCACAAGCTCGGCGAAGACCGCTGCAGCAGCGAATAACAAAACTGCCGCTTGCACTTCTTACTTTATATGAAAGACCCTGTATACAGCACTTCTCGAGTCCAAGCTCTGTGGACCTGAGAGGAATGTGGATCGTGTACGATGAGGAGAGATGAGGGGGGTTCCCGGTCCATGTGTAGGAACAGAACCAAATACATTGGTTGTCACTCATTTGCAACACCACACTGGCACTACCCAGCCAGAGATTGTTACTGCTAGACGTGGAGCGGGGCTGTTGTGTATACATAACGTCATTCGCCACGTTATGGCTGCCTGGGGCACGAGGGGGAACGCATGTACAGTCATACAACGAGAACACACACACAGCGCACGACCCAGCATGAAACATGTACACACACACACACACACGACATGCGATGAGGTTTCACTGGCGATGACTCCACGTCTATCGCGGGCGTGTGGCTGGGCGGAGCGCATTAGTTCAGATTTCCGCCACCGGTAACAATTCACTGGGAAGGTAGTTTAGGCAACGGCCCTATGTTAGCAATATTGGAATAGACAGGGATTCCAGATAACACAGCGGGCTGTTGACAGGCCCTTCTCTTCCCGCCTCCCACATCACCTCACCCCGAAAGTTCATAGAGCTTGGTCCCGAGCACTTTTATCATTTCAAATGATCTTGTCGACTTCGTCGTTGTGCTTAGGTCCAACGTTATGCGTTACGGAGACGGAAGTGACGTCATGCAGCCACGCGGGAAGCAGAAGCTAATGGTTATTGGAGTCTGTTGAAAGAGTCCTGCGGCGTCGAGCGACCTGGGGCTTTGAGCGAAGCGAACACAAGAATACAGGGTGACTTCTAAAGAGATATACAAGATGTCAGACAAGAATACAGGGTGCCTCCTAAAGAGGTGTGCAGGATGTCAGAGAAAATACAGTACAAGATGCCAGATAACAATACAGGGTGACTCCTAAAGAGATATACAAGATGCCACATAAGAATACAAGGTGACTCTTAAAGAGGTGTACAAGATAGCAGAGAAGAATACAGGGTAACTCCTAAAGAGGTGCACAAGATGTCAGACAAGAATACAGGGTGACTCCTGAAGAGGTGTACAAGATGTCACACAAGAATACAGGGTGACTACTAAAGAGATATACAAGATGCCATATTATAATACAGGGTGCCTCCTAAAGAGGTGTGCAGGATGTCAGCGCAAATTACAGGGTGACACTTAACGAGGTGTACAGTATGTTAGATTCAATTCAAATACAGGGTGACCCTTAAAGATGTTTGCGAAATATCAGATTCAAATAATGGCTGACTCTTAAAGAGTTGTAAAAGATGTCAGACTCAAATACAGGGTGACCCTTAAAGTGGTGCCCGCGCGGGAAGCCTAAGTTAATGGGTAATGGAGTCTGTTGAAAGAGTCCTGGAAGCCCTCCTGAGCCTTTCTAACATGTGTAGCATGTGTAGCATGCGTCATTTGAAATGATATAACGTCTAGTCTTTCAGACTGACTGTAATTTTTTTGCATTCCTTTTTTTCTTCGTATTTAGTTTTCTGGTTACTGATACACAAGAACCTCGTTCATCCGACCCTCATTAATCCGGATCCTCGGTTTATCCGGATCGAAAATAATAAAAAGTATTTTTACTGTACAGTATTTACTTTACGGGATCGACTCTTATTAAATGTCATTTCCAGGATAGTTAATGACAGGAATTGGAAGTAATTCGGCCATGGTCTATCAAAGGTACCGTCCCGGCATTCGCCTGGAAGTGGGAACTGATGTTAGTAAAACGTCTTGGTGATCGCGCTGCGCGCAAACGCTATACAAATGTGAAAAAGGAAACACTCTCACATTATTTTAGTGCATAGAGCAGAGGCGTAATTGAAAGAAAAGTGTTCTAATATTTGTATACAATTGAAAAAAGGTATTACAGCTTATATTAATATACTATATTATATATTATACTATATAACATGCAATTTTGGCGGCTTCGGTGGCGTAGTTGGTAGCATGCTGAGCTTCTATACCCAAGATAGCGGGTTCAAACCTGGCCGAAGTCGTCGGATTTTTTAAGAGCGTTATAAAAATCCCTTAGTATGCCTTCCTTCGGAGGGGAAGTAAAGCCGGCGGTCCTATGTCATAGATTTATGGCATGTTAAAGAACTTTCCACTAATTACACCTGTGTGAAACTAAATTGTATAGGTTAAGAATGTAAACAACGCTCTTAGGTTGCTACGTTCGTTGCCAAGAGCCGACTGCGGTGGCGTCCAGTAGCTAAGTTCTGAACTAGGCCTAAAAGTCGTTGACGGTGGCGTTTGGCGGCAAAAGTAGAAACTATTTGAAAAATTCAAAGTTGTAGTCCCTACTTGAATAAAAAAAACAGATACACACACTAATACAACCATCACAATTAACACCGGTTATCAGACAGATTCTACACACACCCAAAGTACACGGGGCTACATGACCACGTTGTCGCAGCCCCTAAACTAAGGAACCAACCAACCAACATGCATTTGTTTTTTCCAGATTATCCGAATTTTCGATAATCCGGATCAGTTCCGGTCCCAATTAATCCGGATAAATGATGATGATGATTGTTGTTTTAAGGGGCCGGATAAATAAGGTTCTTCTGTAATTCATTCCTGAAGACGTCACAAACACCCAATCCCCTAGCCAGGGGAATCAAACTCAGGAGATTAAAATCCCCTTGGCCGGGACGGGAATCTTAAACCCGGATCCTTAGGGCCAAAGCCTAGCACACTAACCAATTAGCCACGGAGTCGGACTATAATAATAAAAAACACACAGACACGCGCATCCCCACGCTCTCAGACCAGAATGACATTTCTTGATACAGCCGGAATCGAAACACTGCGGCGACAACCAAGAATGCTAATCACTAACTTACGCCACGAAGTTGACCAAGAAGGAAGTAGGCCTACAGAAAAGGGAATTTTAATTATCATGAGAAGTTCGTGGTTGTTGCTCCTTATTTTAGGGTCTGCGTGTGTCCATACTGCCCCGTGTATTTGTGTGTGTGTGTAAACCTTGTGTGATAACCTGTGTTACTGTGATGGCTGCACTGGTGTGTGTACAGTATTTACAAATTGGGGATGGGATTAGGAAGGATGTTGTTATTGATTGATTTAGAGGGGTTTGTGACATCGTGGTCCTGTAGTCCCTTGTACTTGGGTGTGTGCGGAATTTGTCTGGTAACCTGTGTTATTGTGATGGCTGTATTAGTGCGTGTATTTGTAATTCAGATGAGGATTGGGAAAGAGGCGGCCGTCCCCTTATGTTAGGAACCATCCCGACCTGGAGTAGAATTGGGAAAACACGGAAAACCACTTCCAGGATGCCTGAGGTAGGAATCGAACCCACCTCTTCTCAGTTTTGCCTCACGAGGATGAGTGTACCCCGTTCCAGCCCTCACAACAGAATTAGATTTCTTGGCAGAGCCGGGAATCGAATATGGACCTCCGGGGTGAACATGCGAAGTTCAACAATCGAGAGTCATCCTCTTTCAAGGGAGAAAGTTATCAAGTCAATAACAGTTGCGAAAAAGTACATTACAGCGAAGAAAACCGGTCTGAGTGCGCACATTCGCGGCGAACAAGTCTGTTATTACCAGAGAGACACAACATAACAGACAGCTGTCTTGTTTAGCTGACATATCTGAGGAACGTGACCCTTTGAAAGCATCAACACACGACTACATCTACGCCTCGATGCTCGAAAAATTCAACTAAAAACTTTAATTGAAGGGAATTAACTTACAGGACATACAAACTCTCAGGAATGTCCACGATCTACTTTCAAGACAGTAGCAATAAATATCGTGGAGCCTGTCACGATTACAACTCAAAAACTGCAGAACGCAAGACGAGATACCTTTGGCACGATCAAGTAGTAACATCTGCGAAAAGTAATGGTCCTGTAAGATAATAATAATAATAATAATAATGATCGCGTGGCCTTCGGAGAGGCCAAGTGCAGGTCTTACTAGTCGACGCCCATGGGCGATCTGCGCGTCGTAATGATGATAAAGTGATGACGAAGACGTCACATACACCCAGTCCCCGAGCCTTGGGAATTAACCCCAGGAGATTAATATCCCTGATGGCTCAGCCGGGAATCGAACCCGGGGCACTTTGGGCCAAAGCTTAGCGTGCTAACCATTTAGCCATGGAGCCGGACATAATAATAATAATAATAATAATCAAGTAGTAACATCTGCGAAAAGAAATAGTCCTGTGACATAATAATAATAATAATAATAATAATAATAATAATAATAATAATAATAATAATAATAGTGTAGATTAAGGCTTTAAGGCCCCGAAATACCATTAAAAATATTCATACTTTTGGGATTTTGCCGTATGAAAATAAAATTTCAAATTCTAGACGTTTGGAGAGGAACCTTGCCTCCTTTTTCAACAGAATTAAAACAATGTGGCCAAAGAATGTGTGTCAATGAGCTTACAAAAGAACTAGAGCAATTCCCCTGTTCGTAACCAGAGAGCAGTCAGAAGCTACTGTATGGACCTTGGTAGAAAAAACGCGCCATATTAATTAGAACGGCGGACAGAGTAGTAACTTAAGGAAGGAGAACGAAAAAAGGGCGGGGGAAAAAACTTGAGACACCTTGAAGAATGAGGATGTCCAAATAATGGCAAAGGGCGGAGGTGGGGGGAGGAGGGGTGGATATAAGGAAACAGAAACAAAAGGGGAACATCAAAGGAACATCAGTCTAAAGCCCCAGTCCACCCTTTCTTCTCAGTTTGACATCCTCATTCTTCGAGGAGTCAATTCGTGATTCTTAAATGCAACCATAGGAGAAGATGACCTCGCTGTTCCCACCTTAAAATAAAACATACTAACAAACAAACAAACCATGGTAATTACGCCCTACCCAGTGTAAGATTAAAAGAAGGAAGGAAGCTTGTAGTTTAACGTGACCGTTAATCTGTAGATCATAAGCCACGGGACCTCCTTTTTACGTGGAATCCGAACCACAGGACATGGCATTTCACTTCGAAAATCTCACATGCATTGACCGGGAATCGAACCCGGACCGCCTTGGTGAGAGGCATACAGCTAGACCGCTGAGCCACCACGCCCCAGTGTAAGATTACTAACCTCCAAGTTCATTCTACCTTCTATGACTGGAAGGAGTTTTTGGAAGCATGGAAGATTGAAAAGAAACATCTTTCTACATTTCTAATCGACAGAAGCTAACAAGGGAAAGATACGATGCATGGGTCACCGATTCGAACCTTCTTTAGTGCACGTGTAGGGCATGACCAGGCGTATATCAGGTGCAAGTAGTAAGGTGCGCTTCTCAGCCGTTTCCGAGAAATTAATTGCCATTACAGTGCAGCGTCTATGTGCGTTGTACGCTAGCAAAAAGCC
The DNA here is from genome assembly GCA_946902985.2 of Meconema thalassinum. NCBI lineage: Eukaryota > Metazoa > Arthropoda > Insecta > Orthoptera > Tettigoniidae > Meconema > Meconema thalassinum. The sequence continues at coordinate 379,405,344 of OX336394.1, read as the reverse complement.
AACGAGTGCTTGGTGCAGCCGTAGGAGCCCTGCTTCGTAAGCGCGGGATCGCTGGATCGAATCCCACCTGTGAGCTTTTGCAGTGTGTTTTTGTTTTGTTTTTGTTATAAACATTGGCAATTCTTACAACTGTAGGTGTCGTGAATAATGTTTGTTTTGCAGTCAGTTGTAATAAGGCGTTATGTGAGTGGGAAAACTGATTCTGAACTCATCGTATGGGGCATCAACGTTAGTGACATTTCATAATGTACAGTATCGTATTTGCAAATACATTGGTATTATACACGGTCAGGTGTATTCTATTATATGTATACATGTATACATTGAAGGTCCAGTCTGTTCCGTTCATTGCACGTCTGTGAACCATCAGACCACCCCGTACCCCACAAGCAGTGACTCATGCTATGGGTATTGGTTGGAAATTGCCAATGGTTACAAAAAAACACAACACACTGCCAAAGCTCACAGGTGGGATCCGATCCAGCGATCCCGCGCTTACGAAGCAGGGCTCTTACCGCTGCACCACTCACTCGTTGGCTTCTTGCTAGCGCACAACGTACATAGACGCCGCACTGTAATTGTAATTAATTTTTCGGAAACAGCTGAGAAGCGCACCTTACTACTTGCACCTGATATACACCTGGTCATGCCCTACAGGTGTACTAAAGATGGTTCGAATTGGTGACCCATGCATCGTATCCTCCCCTTGTAAGATGAACAGGACATGATCCGATGCGAACCAGGACCGCAGGTACTTTGTTAATTCTCTGCATAGTTAACGTCATAGGGTCTCCAAGCCAACCTCCTACCATAACCAGTTCTGTAATCTGCGCTCATACTCCCCCCGGATCAATGTAACAATCTCCTTAGGAGAGCGGGTAACGGTAATCCAGAGACAATCGATTTCGCTGGAGGGATGCAAGGCACGTCCTGAGAGGCCCAGGGAAACAACCATGACTGACTCCGGTAGTGTCCGATCTATGTCCGTATTTAGGTCGCATGTCCACATATTTAGCGATTGTCCACACCGTACTATTTTCCAACAACTGAAAATTGTCCCTTTTTTCATATGACGAACAGCAAAAACTTTGTTTAAACATTTTGGAACCCAATATGAAAGAATTTACACGTAAGCAATTTCACAACTATCATAGAGCCAACATATGCCGACTGAAAATGTAACTCTTATGCTAAATGTGGCAATCCAGAAAATAATAAATATCTTTAGAACTTAAGAATATTAATTGTAGCTGCTCATTCTTATTTTTAAGTTTTTGCTAAATAAGCCTCATCAGATATTTTTAGCTTATCAGTGAATTAAAAGCCAGTGTTACAGCACAATACTTGGTTTTGAATTTGAAAAGTGTTAAGTTTAACGGTTTTAACATGTGCCGCTTTCATCCTGCTTGTTAAAACTAATTTTGCATTCCTGTATAGGCCTACTCATGGCCATCTGATAACCCTAGACTAGGCAGAAGCTATTCGTTACTATGACAACGGACGTCACCGTAAGTGGGTGAATTGAATGAACGTCTGGCCTGCAAACCAGCCCCGTTGGGCAGTCTATTGACTATTTCCCAACTTCGGCCGCTTGGAATTTCTAGCTCATCAACCCCATGTACTTCGGTGTGTTCAGTTTGTAAGAAAACTTGCGTTTCTATGGTGACTGTAGTACTATGCGTGTAACTCTAATTATTAGACTCGGGAATAAGGTACACACTACGGGTAGTATCCCGGAATGCGCCTGGAGGGAGTGTGGAAATCCCGGGGAATATCCAATTTCATGAAAGCCACTGTCAGCGTCAGGATTCAAACCCCTACTCTCTGGATTTGCTGCAGCTGTCATGGTGAACGAGGTACGACCCATATAACTGAAGAAGCTTATCATCGAACGTTTGCTGTAGTTTCATTTGAGGTGCTTCGACATAGTGCACTTTGGTGTGTGTAGAATTTGTCTGATAATATGTCTAATTGTGTTGTCTGTAGTAGTGTGTTTGCATTTCGGGTGATGATTGGGAAAGAGGCGGCTGTGGCATTAAGTTAGGAACTGTCCCGGCATTTGGCTAGAGTAGAAAGGGAAAACTACTTCCAAGGCTGAGGTGGGCACCGAATCCACCAAAATGTCATTGGTTATAATATTTGATCAATTGTGTAATTTCAACAAGGAACATTAACAATACGACATCCAAGACGTTCAGTTTCCTGTCTTGCCTACATTGCTGAATCTCGCATGCCTCAAACTATTTCCTCGTCCTCTGCGCCAGCCGTATAACGCGCGGTGACGACACAATACACCTTTCTTCGGTGCGAGCATATACAGCGGTGTGAGCTGACGTCACACCAGCACAGCCTGTCCTCCCCTGTTCTAGTCTATAACATTAAAGGATGTTTTAACGGCTGTGTTAACCGTGGTCGTTACGGCGTGGCTGCAGGCAGTTGCTCACATACGGGGGGCAAGGAGGTTCGAATCCCCCCGCCGGCAACCTTAAAGATGGTCTTCTGTGGTTTCCCATCTTCCTCCCAGGCAAATGCCACGGTTGATCCCTAACTACAGGCCACAGCCGCTCCCTTCCAATTCCTCGTCTTTACATTCACACTTTCCTCCCCAGACAACACTCCACACGTGACGGTACTTGTAGCTCACCCCATGGATGTCCGCATAGAAGCAGCTACAAACTCTGGCGAGCCGGACATGTCCTTGGACACTTCCGGCACTAAAAGCCATACGCTAGAAAAAGAAGGATGTTTTCAACATTGAGTTGCTTGTCTCAAGGGCTAGAACTGGGGATTTTTAATTCATTTTAGGGTGTTTAGTTATCTTGGTCATCAATCCTGTGTACTTAGCTGTGTGTTGATCATGTCTGATAACGTGTTTTTCTATGACGACTGTAGTAGAGTGTGTGCAACTGTATTAGGATCAGGGATAAGGTCGGCCGACTATCCCGGCATTTTCCTGGGGGAAATGATGATGATGATGATGATGATGATGATGATGATTGTTTTAAGGGGCCTAACATCTAGGTTATAGGCCCCTAATGGTCCGAGTGGTAGGAAAAATGACAATGAAATGGAAACCAGTAAATGAGACGGAAAATACTTACAAAATGGAACTCAGATTGAAACTACTCACAAAATGGAGAGTGGTAATACTTACGAAAGGGAATTTAGAAGGAAAATACTCACCAAAGGAATAGATTGAAGAAAAAAACGCACAAAATGTAGTTTAGGTTCAAAATACGTACAAAATGCAATGTAGAGTCGAAATACTTACAAAATGCAATTGAAATTCAAAATACTTAAATGCAAAAGAGATTGAAAATACGTACAAAATGCAATTGAGGTTCATAATACTTAGAAAATGCAATTGAAATTGAAAATACACCATGCAATTTAGATTGAATAACTCCCATATCAGATCCAAAATACTCACAAAGAGCAATTGAAATTCAAAATGCTTACAAAATGTATGGTAGGTTCAAACTACTTATTTGGATGGACAATACTTACAAAAGGCAATTTAGATTGAAAATACTTACAAAATCCAATTGAGAATCAATATTCTTACAAAATGCCCACCATACAAAATGCAACGTAGATTGAAAATACCTACAAAATGGAGTTTAGATGCAAAAAACAAGATGTTCAGTAAAGAACATATAGCCTACTTTCTCCTAAATGCATGGGTATTGTTATAACTTTGTCATTTTCAAGGAGTATAATTGAATGTTGGTTGTAGTAGCTTGTTGAAATACAACGTGCTATAGGGATATTAAACATGAATATGAGGTGCCGTTTGCTAGTGCTACCTCTGGAAAAAAAAAATCATTCAGTTCGGTTTCACCGTGTTTGAATTGATCTGGGGAATGGATTTGCACACATACATGGCCGCTATTTGCAAACTATTGGGCTGATGACCTTGTAGTCAGTCATAAGATGCTTTCCACAAAAAGGCATGTTGTTGCAAAATCCGGTAGAGATCAAATTATTAGGATGGTCGAAATTTGAATTAAGCTTTTAACATTTGGGTGGCCGTCATTCCGTTTCCGTCAGGATGGCGGCGATATAAAACATGACACTGAGGTGCCTTTTGCTAGTGCTACCTCTGTACCAAATTTCGTTCAATTCGGTTTCACCGTGTTTGAATTGATAGGGGGAATCGATTTGCACACACTTGGTCACCATCTGCAAACTATTGGGCTCATGATCTAGCAGTTTGGTCAGAATATGCTTCCCACATAAAGATTTGTTGTTGCAAAATTTGGTAGAGACTAGATTATTAGGTTGGTCGTAATTACATTTTAGCCTTTAACATTTGGGTGGTCGCGATTACGTTTCCGTCAAGATGGCGGTGATATAAAACATGACACTGAGGTGGCATTTTCTAGTGCTACCTCTGTACCAAATTTCGTTCCATTCGGTTTCACCGTGTTCGAATTAAAAGGGGGAATCGATTTTCACACAAAGATGGCCGCCATCCGCAAAATATTAGGCTAATGACCTATTAGTTTGATCAAAGGATGCTCCCTCCATAATGGTATGTTGATGCAAAATTTGGTAGAGATCGGATGATTAGGTTAATCGCAATTTGATTTAAGCTTTGAATATTTGTGTGGCCGCCATTACGTTTCCGTCAAGATGGCGGCGATATAAAACATGACACTGAGGTGCCCTTTGCTAGTGCTACCTCTGTACCAAATTTCATTCCATTCGGTTACACCGTGTTCGAATTAATAGGGGTAATCGATTTTGACACAAAGATGGCCGCCATCCGCAAACTATTAGGCTAATGACCTATTAGATTTGTCAGAGGATGCTCCCTCCATAAAGGTATGTTGTTGCAAAATTTGGTAGAGATCGGATGATTAGGTTAGTCGTAATTTGATTTAAGCTTTGAACATTTGTGTGGCCGCCATTACGTTTCCGTTAAAATGGCGGCGATATAAAACATGACACTGGGGTGCCCTTTGCTAGTACTACCTCTGTACCAAATTTCGTTCCATTAGGTTTCACCGTGTTCGAATTAATAGGGGCAATCGATTTTCACACAAAGATGGCCGCCATCCGCAAACTATTAGGCTGATGACTTATTAGTTTGGTCAAAGGATGCTGCCCCCATTAAGGTATGTTATTGCAAAATTTGGTAGAGATCGGATGATTAGGTTAGTCGTAATTTGATTTAAGCTTTGAACATTTGTGTGGCCGCCATTACGTTTCCGTCAAGATGGCGGCGATATAAAACATGACACTGAGGTGTCCTTTGCTAGTGCTACCTTTGTACCAAATATCGTTCTATTTGCGCTCACCGTCTTCGAATTGATAGGGGGGGACAGACATTCAAAGTACACACACACACACACACACAGACTCACACACATACACACACACAGACAGACACACTTTTTTTTCGCCCTGTAGTGATCTCATAAGTCTACTTTCATTTTTTGCAAAATCGAAAGTAGGCTAAAAATTCGCTAAAGGGAATTTAGATACATGGGGAGCCAAAAAACAGAAACAGTGCTGGAATCTTAAAGAGAAATGGAAATTTAATGAAAATAAAATAAGAGGTCTGACCCTCGAAGAAGGAGGGATCAGGAAAGACGAGACAAGCAGGTAAGTGAACGACTCCCTTGGCCTCGGATACCCTAATACCGTCGGGGTCGGAAAAGAACAAAAGTTGACCAAGGGAGTTCTATTGGAAAGAAGACTGAGAGGGGCGCGCCTGGGGGGGATATGGAAAACCCTGGGTAAAATCCGCACTCAGGAAAGCCGCTATCAACGCCAGGACTTGCTGCAGAGCACCATCGCGGTCATGGTGAGCGTTTTCAGGCATGTGTGGATGAGAGGGTAGCTGGACATTCAAGCACAGTCGATAATGAGAGCGCAAAGCAGCACAGTTCAAATTAAATTAAATGAAAACACGACATACCACTAATATCAGAGCAGCGAGACCTAACCTCTGCCCTTTCTTTCTGCCACAGCAAATGTCCCGTATGAACTACTCGTATCTCATAATGCTACAGAAAACAACTTATTGCAGAACATTCAGATTTCCATAAAGGTTGAAAATAAAATTTGTATTGCCTTGGTGAAATGTAATAGCAGAACACTCTCACAGATCATGAATAGGAACCCAGATTTATGGTGATAGATCTATAAAAGGCTCCAAAGCGGCGAAATAAAATTTTCCAAGCGGTGAAATGGAATATTTCGCGATATTTCGCGGTGAATAAAAAAAAAGAAGTCGAGTGTGTATGGTGCACGGGTTTGGTTAAATTATGAACAATATACAAACATTCCGAGGAATTAAAAAAAATCTGTGTTTAGACATAACCTAACATTTACTTCAAATACAATGACTACCATAGTCCTTTTCTCACTAACTCGTGAAACTTATGTTGTCCCCAAGGCATTGTTTCCACAAATCAGGACGCAGAATTGAACGCCTGAGAAAGCAGAAAAGCCTCTTTCGCTGCTTTATTATCTACCAAACGACAGATAGAGGAACTATTGCAATTAATTTTACAGTAAATATATAAAACAAATAAATCTTATTATCAACATTTCGTTGGTATTTCGCAGTTCAGGGTGAAAGTAACACATTTCGCAAAATAATTTATTTTCGCGATATTTCGCGACTTCCATATCGAAATAAATGGCATATTTGGGTAAATTTAACATAATCATTGTGATAACATACGTAGTCTATGTTTGCTGAAAGAAATTCGCGGATATCGTTAAAACCAAAACTCCGGGACTCTAATCATGACCTATCAACTAGAAAATAAGATATGGGGTTAATATCCCGCTTCTGTCTCATCAAATGTTAATTTAATTTGTTGCTGGTTCAGTTAAGGATTACTACTTCGTTGTTATTTCGGCATCGTGTAGTTGGGTGAGTTTCAGAATTTGTATGATAGCCTGTGTTATTGCGGTATCTGCATTAGTGTGTGTATTTGTAATTAAGGCGAGGATTGAGATTGAGGCAGCCGTGGCCTCAAGTAAGGAATCACCCCGGCATTTGCCTGGAGTAGAAATCTGGAAACCATGCAAAACCAATATTCTAGGAACGGCGAGGTGGGAATCAAACCCGCCTCTTCTCAATTTTGCTTCACGAGGTTGAATGTACCCAGTTTCAGCTCTCAGACCTGAATTCAATTTCTTGGCAGCCGGCAATCAAACCTGAACTTCTGGAGGCAACAACTGCGAATGCTAGGCGATAACCACGAGGGGTTCAAATGTTAATTCAACACAGCCATAGAAGCCAAAAGCAGTTTCAAATAAACTAAATACTATCCCGTGCCTATAAATTTCATCTCCGTTGTAACAGGACTCTCATGAGGATATTAGCTATCGAATTTTGAACTTAAACATAGGGTCTACTAATACATGCAGTCTATATTTATTAATAAGATTTTTTTTTTCGTCGTGTGGCCTCATGAGAGGCCGAGTGCAGGTCTTTCTATTCGACGCCCGTGGGCGACCTGCGCGTCGGTATGAGAGATGGAATGGATGAAGATGAATGAAACTGGGCAAGGATGTGGAAGGAATCGGCCGTGGCCTGTCAGAAGGTACCGTCCCAGCATTTTCCTGGTGTTGAAAATGGGAAACCACGGAAAACCATTTCAAGGACAGCCGACGGTGGGGCTCGAACCCACGCGTCTACCGAGTCAGCAGAGAGCTTGGCCCCATGACCTAATTCTGCGCTTTAGCCAGCTGAGCCACTACTGTCGGTTATTAATAAGATATGAACCCAGATCGAACGATCAGTAAAGTAAAATAGTAGCAACCTCAGACCCAACATGAATATTGAACACAATTTAATTGAATACTTAAGTTTTACTTGATGGATCTTAATTTAGAAAGTCGACACTGGTATTAAGAATTTTATTTCACATTTTAAGATAAGTGTCCAAAAGTTACGCCTATTCAAGTTATCTCTATATTTCATCCAGAGTAATACTACAGTTAATATGTGTGGGTACCTTTAACTGGCATGTATGCTCTCTATGGTTTACGAGTTTATTGTTGCTGTGGTCGAGATATTCAATTTTGGTTATTTTTTAAAAACCATCAGCACGTTCTTGAATTTGATGTCTTGGGTACGGTTCTCTTGTAGTTCACTGTTTCTCTGTTCTGTAATCATTCCCAAATACTGTTAAGAAAATCTTGATTACGCGTAACTTTTGGACACTGGTATATTATTTACCCATTTAAGATTTGATTGCCGCTGAGCGTGACTGCGCGAGTGCTTGTTGTTTATTGTAGCAGCTGCCCCGCGGGGCGAAGCGGGGTACACAGCGATGACAGAATGCATTCTGCACATAGGCCCAAGTCAAGCAGCATTGCGCGTAACAGGAGCTCATATCACCACGGACAGTTAAACGATGACTGAGGCTACTGGAGCTGAGTCATATCCTACTCGCGTAACTGTGCCTGCCAACGAAGCAGGCTGACGTGTGACACAAGTAAACAAACAATAGTTCCCATCTCGACAGCCGGCAATCAATTCCTGAAAGGGTAATACAAATCGAGTAAATGTTGCGACACGTTGCATTGGCTGGCTACAAAAATCCAACTGAAACTTTATTTTTATTTTTGCACTTATTCAAAAATTGACGTGGAGAGACAGGATATCGAACACAAGGGTTCCCGGCACCGTGAACCAACGGAGATCAATCCTACGCACAATCCGTAAACGCCGGCTCGCATGGTGGTCACACAATGCGCCACTCCAATTTAATGAGAACTGTGGCAGAAGGGTTCATTGAGGGGAACACATCCACAAGGAAGACATAGAAATACATTCCTTAAACAAACGCTAAACGACACCCAAGCACAGAATTTTAATTCAAGGAGGGAAGCGGCAAATGACAGGACGATTTGGACATGTTTTTATGGCAACTGACCCGTCTTAGGACTACAAACCAATGATGATATTCAAAAAATTCGATTCTTACCGAGTTAATTGCACCAATGACTTTTGACAGGTTGGTAACACTGCTAGGCTTAAAATTCAACATCATATTACAGATCGTTAACGTACTCGAGAACGAGTGAGTTCGAACCCCACCGTCGGTTGTCTTTGAAATGGGACTAGGCACGGTAGGGAGCGTATGGCAGTACATCCCCGTGTGGCCTAGATAAACAAAAGAGGTAACAAGTCCGTTAGCACTCGTAAAACAACGGGGACAAGCTTTACGACTGCCCTGGCCTCAACCCGCCTTGCCTTCGCGTGAGCGACACACTCCAAGTATCGCGTAATGTTGCACAGTAACCATCCATCAAATGGATTCTGTTGTTTACTGTACAGTGGAACTTGGATAATTCGAACCTCAAGGGACCAGTAAAAAAAATCGAATTATCCAAAAATTCGAATTAAGAAAGTTCTTTGAAAAGGGTAGAGAAGATATATTGTATTACGTTTACATAATGATTTACGTTCAACAAAGCAGATTTACAAACAATGCTTCTGTATACTAAGTGTATCGTGATTAACCTCAAATGTTTCAGATGAGAAAATAAAACCAAAATGTACTATTCACCTATTTAACGACAGTAGTAATCCAGCAATCTAGTTAAGTCTTAGAGAATTCTACAGTTTTTCAAAAACGTTTGAGATTTTTACCCGTTTCCTACAATTAAGTCTCTCGGCCATGACAAAAGATTTAAGGAACGGAAAACAGAATCACTTATGTCATTTCTACTTTCAAAAAAACGCCTAAGTTCTGTGATGTGGTTTGTCGTTTTTCGGGAACTGACCCAACTGTTTGGCTTCCGATCGGCTTTTTACGCATAAAATCTTCGAATTATCCAAAATATAATTCGAATTAGCCACGTTTTTTTTTAGCATTGATTCTATATAAAATGCTAGGGACCAAGAGAAAAATTCGAATAAAGGAAGATTTCGAATTATAGAAGTTCGAATTAGCCACGTTTTACTGTATCAACGTCAAGCAAATTATGGAATATAATATTATGGATATACTTGCCGCAGCCCACGCTCCTCCTCCCACCCTCATCAGTTAACTACTTAATTTCGTCTAATAAGCAAATCTGATGGGGGCAGATAAAAATAGTCGAAAATATAATGCGACATGAAAATGACCACGTTAGCCCTGTTCCTTATTGACGAAGTTATGAGGGAGGTCTTCATAATACTACGCTCAGTCACAGGAGCGCGGGGGGGAGGGGCCTTAGATTTTTGTTCCGTAGTCGATTTCGCCAAGAGAAATTTCGCGCTTTTTCGACCTATCTTTTTATATGGCGCGCAGTGAGTGCTTCTTAAACTCACAGTTGGTGGCGCTGACGCACATATGTCGAGACGTCAGCTGATCCAAAACAGACACTGTTTGTCAGGCAGTTAAAAGGAAAAGGATTTTTTTTTTTTTGTCAGGCAGTTAGTAGTTCAGTGAAGTTGCCAAGCAAGTCGACGAGAGTTCATGTTGTACAACAATGTCGTTGTACGATTGGCTGTACAAAGCTTTTATAAAATGTTAGAAGGATTCCTTGTCAATGCAAGCAATACAACAAAAAATAATGAATATGAGTCAGATTATTTTCATTTGTTTCACTTTCTGCCTACGAAATGATTAATACTTTTCAATACTACGTAAAAACTTTAAGTGGGGGTCTTGGCAATACTACGAGTGGTCATCGAGGGGAGGGAGGGGTCTAAAAATCTTAACAAATAGGTCACGTAGTATGGGTACGTTCCCTAATAAGTCCCGAAGATTACAAACCTTAGGTCAATATTAATTTTAAATTTTAGTGTATGTGATTATTTTTTTTAGAAATAGTTTTAGAACAACCTTCTTTTATGGTAACATTATCATGTACTGTAAGTCTTGCTTTTCTATTCATATTATTATTTGCGCTGAGGATGGTCACAATGTGGCCGAAACCGGTACAGTAAAAAGTACAAATTATTATTGACTTAAGGTTTCTAATCTTCGGGACTTACTAGTAGAAAATATTCAACATTTTTTAATTTATTTAGTTTCCTTCGTCATATTAAACTACGGAGTACAATAATTACAACTCTGAGATTTGCAGACGTGAGGGCTGAAACGTGGTGTACTCAGCCTCGTGAAGACAATTGAGTAGCTATCTGACAGTGAGGCAGCGTCCCGGTCATGGAGATCAAGATTAACGGCCGAGGGGACCCGACGCTAACCACGCGCCACCACATAAACTGCCGGCCGGGCAGTGGAAGCCTGGTAGGCTTTCATGGGCCGTTGTGCCAAGGGGGGTATCGTCATCTTGGCCGATTCACCAGAGAATTTGAATGAGGTTTTAAATGGTATGGACTCCGTCTTGAGGAAAGGTCACGATGGAATTCAACAAATGTAAAACAAACATAATTGAAAGCAGTCGAAATAAATCACAAACCTCTATGGACGTCAAATTGTCAGGTGAAAAGATAAGGAAGTAGGAGAATTCTGTAATTTAGGAAGGAAAATAAGTTTCAACAAACTCGTTACTTCAGTGTTCACAGTTCTAGACTGGTTAGTACAACATTTTTGGTCTTTCATTGTGAAAAACAATTCATAAGTAAAACATGCGCAAGTTTTCAAGAGCGCAGGAAATTCTTCATGCATAATTACACCACATTGCAAGGGGAAGCATGCTTTGTTCCCGTTTTAACTTCACTTCAATTGAGAACGTTATTACCGTAGAATTCAAGCGAAGTTATACTTCATTGTTATCAACCTACTTAAACAATTGGTAACTTTGCAGCAACCGTCTACTTAATGATAATAATTGAAAGGTTATAAATGTAATCATTTGTGGTAAATGCCTCAAAAATATATAACAATTTAAGACTGGGCGAAGTACAGCAGAGGAGTGTCAAGGCTCAGAAATCGCATATTCACTCCTATTATCTGTGTAATTATTAAAACATAGGGTATAAGTTTACGATAAAATTGTAACATTATAGTAATACTTCATATTAATTAAGTAGGTTAAAACAGTTTTGTATATATTTATTTCTTTCCGTAGTGTTCAGTTTAATTAGGTTAATTTAAGACTATGTACGAGTATGGTAGTGGCAGTTAGTTGCAGCCAAAGGGACTTTTAGTCCTAATTGTAATGAACTTAAAATAAATTTCAATTTCAATAATCGTACCGCCTCAGCTATTGTAGCGTAAATCTTTTGAGTTGGAGCTATTGATGAAATCTATACAAATTCGACGTTCTGTTGAACACCGCCATTTGCAAGTGAAAAGTAGAAGCCTACTGGACGAAGAGTGACTGATTTTAATGATATTAATAATGTTATGGGTTTGACGTCCCCTTTAACTATTGCGGATTTTGGTATTTAATCACTAAATGCGATACGTGAGATCTTTTACGAGCCGACATCGTACGACTCAATGCCATGGATTTTATTGGCGCCCTTCAAAAATTCGACTTGTTCGTCCGGGAACTGAACCCGGAATCTTGGGATCATTAGAAGAACATTCTACCACTGACCCACCGAAAAAGAGAGAGATGAATCAGTTTTATCGGGTTTACATAAACATAGACGTAAATGAAATGTCCAACGCCCGAGCCATAACTTTTCTTCCCTCGTTAGTTTTGTTTTCCGTAAATTTCGTAGAATTATTGTAATTATTAGTTGTATTTTATTTTTTGTTTGATTATGTTTTAGTTCATTTTCATATTTAGGAGTCCACCTATAAATTTTAATGTACACTAAATTTGTATAATTTAATCTGAGGGTAGATGACCTTGCTGATCCACCCCTTAAAAACCTGAATAAATAAATAAATAACTTACTAACACCTCTGATTATAGGTAGAGTCCTGCGCGGATAAACAAAACTTTATTATCCACATCCGCACGATTTTTATCCGCATGTTATCCGAATCCGCTGACATCACAATGACATTTTTATTTAATTTATTAGATAAACATGGTGGCCACTCAAATAAGTCATCGATTTTCCAGGAGCTTTCCAGGAATTTTCCAGGAGTAATTCTCATTTTTCCAGATTTAAAAATAAGCGTGAGTGCGGCGGGGCTTTATCTGTTGGCTACGCAAGCCTACACGCAAATGGTATAATTGTTGTTTTAAAAAAAGCCTTTGTGACTCAAATATCCGCCTTAAAAAAAGAGAAAAGAATGCCGCTTGCAATTTTGTTGCAATGAAGTTGTCTATACTCAATATGTTTTACAAAAATGCTATCGCGTGTTCTCACACACAGAGACAGGTAGCCTGAGGAAATTTATTTCGTTAAATTTAGAGTGCTCAATTTAGAGTGCTCACCCAAAACCGCAGCGGGAGTATGATTTAAGATGGAGAGATTTGTATAATTAATTAACAATGGCTATTTTCCAGGAGTTTTCAATTTTTTCGTCATTTTCCAGACCTTATACAAATCCGGGAGTTTTCCAGGATTTCCAGGTTTTCCAGGAGTAGTGGCCACCATGGATAAAACAGAGTACTAAAGCAACACATTTAGACATTTGAGGAGAAATTCACAAGACAATGTTAACTGAGTTTTGCCCCTCTGAGTAACGGGAAGTTCAACAGTGGGTGGCTAATTATAACACTTAGTTATCGGTTATACCCACGCAAGCGTAGGTATAAAGTACCTTATTTGGCATAAGTCAACACTAATTGAGGATATTCCCATGACTGGCTTCTCTCACTTCTCCATTATTCTCATACAATGCAAGCGAAAGCAAATAGGGAAATAACAAGAAAAGTGAACGACGCGATCTTTGCAAAAACTAAAATTATTTTAAAAAAATCCAGTTCAACGCTGTATTATAAAAAAACTATCCGCAAATTTACTCTGAACATTATCCGCAGATAATCCGCTATCCATACAGCCGTGCAAACTATATCCGCATGGCGAAAAATTATGAGGATACCCGTAACCGCGCAAGGCTCTATAGTCTGCTCATGATATTCCACAGAACTAATTGTAGGTACTACCTAGGGATGGTTACCGCAATCCTATCTCTATTCACATGAACCCCACTATTTGAAAGCCATTACTAATTGAAAGAGGCCAATTCAATTACTAAGCCTGTTGTGCTCATTTCCAGTACAAACAATCCCCAAATCATATTCTACAGTCCCACACAGTAATGAAATTGTGCTGTGAGTTACTGTAATAATCATCAAATTATTCATATTAATGAAGGACTTTGATCAGCTCTGATACCAATTGTGTTATCTACTGTAGTTCCTAACTGGTCGTCTGTTAACATGATTCACACATTTTCTGAATTTGACGATGATTGTTGTTTTAAGGGGCCTAACATCTAGGTTATCGGCCCCTAATGGTTTGGGTGATCGTGAAGATGATAATGAAATGTGAACGCCCCCCCCCCCCCCCCCCCCGCTTCTAGGTTATTTAAGGGTACACACCCTTGACTGGTTTTTAGAGTTTTAGAGGGTAGTATATTCCTAATGCTATAGATAATAAATGACAATTATAAATTGAAACATGTTAATATTTATTAGTTATAAGTAAGAAAAAACACTTTGAATAATGAATAAAACTTGGACAATATTTACATGTACTTTTCATTGGCTAGGACTTTTTTTAGAAAGTTTTTTTGCTTTTAATTTTGTTGTAAAAATCTTCACAATCTAATCCAATGTCAATTTTACAAATCATCAAGCCTTTAACTGTAGATTCCTTCATCAAACCTCAATCATCAGTCCATGCGTTGTTCATCAAAGAAAATACTCTCTCAACTGGTGCTGATGTCCCAGGTAAGCAGAAGGCATACCCAACAATCTTGATCAGATTGGGGGCTGCTATGCGATTCTCGATGAAGTGACCATCAGCCTTAGCCATTTTTCTTCGCTTGAAATAATCACGTCTCTGGTAGTCTCTTCTTGCTTCCACTGTTCCCAATTTGACTGCAAATACTCCTTAGCAAGCACAACTTCGTCCAACAGCTGATCATTGTTTATTTTCATATTTTCATCAAGAAGACTGCTATTGATGATTTCAACAGAAGTTTCGGCTTTCTCCCAATCAACAGCATCTGTTTTCGTCAGATTGACCCATGTAAACTGTTCAGCGTTTCCAAAGATGTTCTCCCAGAGTTCTAAGTAGGGCCTATGCAATGAATCTGTCATAAAAGACATCAAATTCTTCTTTCACACTGTTACGTACTTTCTCATCTAGACTCCTGTAGATGTTCTTTGCAACCGTAGGGATAAAGTTTGAGGCCTTTCTTTCTGTCAGGTTTCTTTTGAGAGCTTTGTTAGCTTCAGCAACCTCAAAAGCTGTCGTGTTATTTTTTTCCATTACCAGGATGGCCTTGTTAAATAGTGCAAGCTGTCCGTGGACAAACCACAAGTAGAGCTCGCCCTTTGAATCAGTAAATAAGTTTTTTATTATTGATGGGCATATTTCTTGGTCTAAGAAAAGAAACGCTTTCAGACCTTCAAACTTCTGTAGAATTTTTTCCAGTGCCGGCATCATTGATAGAAACCGAGGGTTTCCGTGTTGAATTAGTTTACGGTACTCTATCTCTGCATATTCACAAAATGATTTTATTCATAATGTTGAATTTTGGGCTTATGCCGTGTTTTATTATATTGCAATTCGACGCGTTTCGAAAGAAACCATGTCTTTCATCGTCAGGAATAATCTGGAATACGACAATGTTGCTAAGAGAAAGCAACGAAGAACATATAGAAGGTGCCCAAAGATGGACGCCATTATAGCCCCATGTTAGGGACAACGGAAAGCAGCAGTGAATTACTTTCTCAGGGTTCTGATAATAGGTAGCCAGGATTCACTGAGATTGTAGCCGGTGTCGCGGTTGAAATTATCTGAGTGTTTACGTATTTCAACCGCCTCCCTGATGATTCTGGGACGATATTGCTTTATACGGGCAAGAACATCCACCCCTTGGAACATGACATCATGGCCAGGTGTTAAAGCATGATCGGCAACAGCTGATTTATCAGGTTGAATGAGCCTGATACATCTATTATGTTCCTTAATGCGAGTGCATATTGTTCTCGAAGTCTGCCCGATGTAAACCTTGCCACAAGTACAGGGAACTCTGTAGATACCCGGTTGTTGCAATTTAGGCAAACTGTCCTTAGTTGGTCGCAGGAGTTGCCTAATCTTAACAGAAGTTCCAAATACAGTCCGTATGTTGTATCGACGTAGGATTTTAGCAATACGATCCGTTGTGTTATGTATGTACGGAAGGTAAGCAGTTCCTCTTACATCTCTTTTCTCAACTGACGTCCTATTATTATTTGTTGGTTTCAGAACCGTAGAAATCAAAGCCTTGCTATAACCGTTGCTCTCAAAGGTGGTTCGCAGGGTGTTAATTTCTTCTTGTAAAGAAGACACTTCACAAATCCTCCTAGCCCTGGTAGTTAGAGTTGTAAGGATACCATGTTTCTGGGCAGGGTGATGGTGAGAACTTGCGTGGAGATATCTATTGGTGTGTGTAGGCTTACGAAAAACGCTGTGTCCTAAAGATCCATCCTCTTTCTTGGTGACGAGAACATCTAAAAAAGGTATTTTGCCGTCAGATTCCTTTTCCATGGTGAAAGGAATCTGACGGCAAAATACCTTTTTTAGATGTTCTCGTCACCAAGAAAGAGGATGGATCTTTAGGACACAGCGTTTTTCGTAAGCCTACACACACCAATAGATATCTCCACGCAAGTTCTCACCATCACCCTGCCCAGAAACATGGTATCCTTACAACTCTAACTACCAGGGCTAGGAGGATTTGTGAAGTGTCTTCTTTACAAGAAGAAATTAACACCCTGCGAACCACCTTTGAGAGCAACGGTTATAGCAAGGCTTTGATTTCTACGGTTCTGAAACCAACAAATAATAATAGGACGTCAGTTGAGAAAAGAGATGTAAGAGGAACTGCTTACCTTCCGTACATACATAACACAACGGATCGTATTGCTAAAATCCTACGTCGATACAACATACGGACTGTATTTGGAACTTCTGTTAAGATTAGGCAACTCCTGCGACCAACTAAGGACAGTTTGCCTAAATTGCAACAACCGGGTATCTACAGAGTTCCCTGTACTTGTGGCAAGGTTTACATCGGGCAGACTTCGAGAACAATATGCACTCGCATTAAGGAACATAATAGATGTATCAGGCTCATTCAACCTGATAAATCAGCTGTTGCCGATCATGCTTTAACACCTGGCCATGATGTCATGTTCCAAGGGGTGGATGTTCTTGCCCGTATAAAGCAATATCGTCCCAGAATCATCAGGGAGGCGGTTGAAATACGTAAACACCCAGATAATTTCAACCGCGACACCGGCTACAATCTCAGTGAATCCTGGCTACCTATTATCAGAACCCTGAGAAAGTAATTCACTGCTGCTTTCCGTTGTCCCTAACATGGGGCTATAATGGCGTCCATCTTTGGGCACCTTCTATATGTTCTTCGTTGCTTTCTCTTAGCAACATTGTCGTATTCCAGATTATTCCTGACGATGAAAGACATGGTTTCTTTCGAAACGCGTCGAATTGCAATATAATAAAACACGGCATAAGCCCAAAATTCAACATTATGAATAATAACACGGGCCGTGAAAGTCTAAATGACAAAATGATTTTAGTTTAGTTACACGGACTGTGTATATGTGAAGTATTTATAAATCTTCACCACTAAGGCCTCTATCGATTGGGAGACTATCTACTGCAGTTTGCACACAGTTGTGCACAATGTGTGCTCCACATCCGATTCCATTGATTTCCCGTCCTAGGCTATTCTTGAGTCGATGGAAAACATTGTTTTTCCCTGCTCTTTTCACACCACCGAAGTTAGTGTTGCAGTTATCGCCACAAAAGCCAACCACTTTGTTGTTGTAATCGTTTTGCAACAGGACAGAGCATAAGTGATTTGTAAGAATTTCAGATGTTTCACCCTCCACAGGTTTGAAATCTAACAGCATTACTTGCACACCTGAATTAGGATTAAAGATGCGCACAACAATTGGCACAAGTTTTATATCTTTTCTGTTTGATGCATCCATACTTACAGATACGTAGTTTGACTTGGTCAAGTCTTCTTTAAGCTCTTCCTGAGCTAATGGAGCTATGACATTTATAACTATTGCTTCACACTTAGTTTTTCCGAGTGAGAATTTAGGTTCAAAAAACTTAGAAATTAGTTTTGATGAACAAGAATTGGATTTGAAACTTAAGCTATGGTTTGCTGTGTGGTAAGCAGAGGTCGCCTCATTTGCTGCTAAATCTAAGTTTTTGTCATTAGAACTCGCAGTCTTAAAAAAATGGTCAGTTTCGATGAGCCATCAGCACATGCTAAACTCTTTTTGTGTTTACTCGATTGCAAATGATCTTTTATATCAGATCGACCACCATGAGCAACCGAAAACTCAGAATTACAATGTGAATATTTAACTCTATCGTCTTGATCTTGATTACCAGTACATACCTTCTTCAAAAAAGGGAATTCATTCTGTAAATCATCGGAAAATTTACACGGCCGTTTTGGCATTTTAACAGAGAAAGAATAAACGTTTAACTTAAAACATAAATAAAACAGCGCTAGCTCGCTAACACAACACGCACTGCTGACAAGGACTGACAACTGACTTGAGTTTCATCTTCATCTCTATCGCAAGCCTAGTACCGATGTGGGCGAGTCCAATGTTATTGCACGAGGGGGTGTAGGCCTACTGTGCAGCGAGTACCCAGTACTAGACTCGCCCGGAGAGACTATCCCATCGCGTATAGTCACGGTTGGCTAAACAAGACGATACGATGACAATATTATTTACTAGAAAACCATCACTCTTCTATAGTTTTACTTTTCATACAGTGCAGAATTAAATGACAATATTATGATTATCCTTAATAATCCTACACAATTAATTACTTTAGACTTTTTGGTCATCTAAAAATCGAATGTAATTTTTTCCGGGACGTGAAGGAAACCGGCCGGGACACCGGGACGTTGTCTGAAAACCGGACGTCTGGCAAGCCTAACTATAACTAACACTAACTACTAACTTACATACTAGAAGAAGAAATGGAAAACAAAAGGGGAATAAGGCAAATAAAGGACAGGAGGAAAAGAAATGCCCTCAACCCTCGAAGAGTGCGGGTTGAGGGACTTGGAAGGAAGGAGAGCCATAAAAGGCAGATAGGAAAATAAGAGAGGAGAGGGTCCGCCCCACAGGGAATGGATAAAAGGGGGAAAACCGGACCCAGCTCAGGAATCCCTCGGGGTCGCCAACTTCCGAACTCACCAACCGTGAGCCCCTGAGGGTGTAGCAATATCTAGGGTGCACCAGAAGTGGTGGGGCTACATACACCCTGCCTCCTTGAGGGCCCTGAGCAGAAGGCAGGAGATAACAGGAAAAGAAAAAGAAGGCTGACCCCTCGCAGAAGGAGGGTATCAGAGAAGATGAGACAAGGGCCAATTAAGGCGGGAAAGGTCGAGACTCCCTAGGCCTCGGATACCCTAATACCGTCGGGGTCGGAAGAGAACAAGAGTAGGCCAAGTGAGGTCGACAGGAAAGAAGACAGAGGAGCCCGACACAAATAAGTGGAAGCAATGCCAGACTCAGCTGGGGCCCCGTGGTCGCCAACCCACGTCCCACTAGATGTGATTTTCTGAATTTATTTCCGTGATGTGTTATACTCTGTAAGCTAGGAGAATGGGATTGACTTTTGGCTGGAAATTCCATTCGATCAATCCAAGTTCGCATAGTTGATGTCATATTACCCTGCCTTGCAATCTCAAGCCCACGTGCATTCAGTGCCTTGTCAGCTGTGTCTGTGGCTTGTACCATACAAAAGTAGGTACAGTACTTGAACTGTAGTTGAAAGCATGTGAGTAAATCTTTTTCGGGTTTAAGTGCAAAACATTCCTGAATATTTCGAACCTCGTTCTCAGACCACATCACGAGATTAACAGTCGAGTAGAACTAGAACCTTACTGTCTTGCTTTTCTCGCATTAAAGCAGCCGCAACACTGACCACACCAGACCTGTGGGATACCCACGCTCACAGGATATTGCTAGGGTCTTACAGATCATGGCTGTGACTCACAGCGCCTACACTACCGCCTCACACTCCACTCACATGGTGACTTACGAGTTGCTTACATTCACAACAGCTGTGGTATCCGTAATAGTGTATTCAATTTGTAACAGAAAGCGGCCGTGGCTAAGTCAGATGATGATGATTATGATGAGTAGGGTATTGGTTTTACGTCCCTTTTTAACTACTGCCGCTTTTAGAGATGACAAGGTGCCGGAAGTCTTCCCCCGAAGTGGAACTTTAACAGTAAATCTGCTGACCCGACTTTTACACATTTGCGGAGTTTCAAATGCCAACTGACTGGGCCAGGATTCGATCGTACAGTATGCGAGAATGTTACCGCTGCGTTGTAAGTCATTATGCTGATTATTATTGTTTGCCATTATTATTACTAGCAAACCCGCGCTGGCTTCGCCCAGTAATTTTAACGGTATACCAGCGTACACTTAAAAGGCGCACGGACGGCAGGTCCCAGGCGCAATTCCGTAAAGCTGAGGTGAACAGCGAAACTCCAAACACACACATTTCTCTGAAGTCTTAACTTACACGACTAGACAGTTTGATAGTTTACCAGGAGAACTGCGTATGTTTAGGAGTTCTCCTGACCACATACGCAATTTGCCTAACAGTGGTGGCCAAACGGTACGATATCTTACAGGGGAGTCTTCACTCTCGTTTACGGTCGGCGGCAAACTTCTATGAAGAAGGTATCCAAAAACTTGTGCCACGCTATGACAAATGCCTGCAAAAGTTCGGCAGTTATGTGGAAAAGTAGTTTAAGAGGTGTAGAATGTTGTGCAATAAATAATTTTTCTGTATCTGTACACAATTCCATTTTATTACCAAACGGAACTTACTTTCTGGACGTGCCTCGTATTAACGATAGAGATATGCTGTCCCGGACTTTCTTTGTAGAACTTTTCATGCTGAACAATTATTACACTGATACGAGAGTATATGGATATTTTTAACGGTTTACCCAGCGTAAGCTTAAAAGGCCCACGGACGGCAGTTTTTTCTTTGACTAGATTCACTGAAACCGTTACTGCTCAGCTTCCTTTGGTCATAAATGAATGTTTTTTCAACAGAAACCTTCCTCGAGGAAAAATCATTGAAATTGGCTCGTGGTCCCTAGTCGATCGAAACAAAAATAATAATAATACTTCGGAAATGAATCTAACTGAAGTTGCTGCATTTTGTGCCGTAGATATTAGAAGAAAAAGGAGGAACAAGACAGACAATGCTGGGTACAATTAAACGGTTCCATTGCAAACTACCTCCCACATTTTTAGCCTATTTTCAATTTTGAAAAAATAGGCTTATGAGATCACCTTTTGTCCGTGTGTGTGTGTGTGTGTGTGTGTGTGTGTGTGTCCCTAATAAAATCTAAACGGCTGGAGCGATTTCAATGAAACTCGGTTAGTTCATAGCGCTATTCCCGGCGACCTCGACCGTGCCCTTCAAATTTTGTTACGTCTCACCAATCCAACATGGCGGCTGTGCGAAATATTTCACTAGCATTCAATATCTCCGAAACTATCACCGATATCGCCCTGAAATTGTGTACGGTGATAAAGGGCACTACTAGAAGTTCACCTATGAGACTTTCAAAAACCTGGTGATTACAAAACCAACATGGCGGCCAAGCGAATTTGAGACTTTTAAATAGACTTTTCTCGCGATTTAACTATCCAAACGTAATGAAACTTGGTACAGCAATTGTTTATACACATTGTAATGCACTGGAGTCTAATTTAGTTCAATTGTTTACATAACCTCAAAATGGCGGCTGTGCGAAATATTTCACTGACATTCTATATCTCCGAAACTATTACAGATATCATCCTGCAATTTTGTACGGTGATAAAGGGTATTGATACAAGGTTACCTATGTATATTTCATAAACCTGTAAAGTACAAAACGAACATGGTGACCAAGCGAATTTGAAATAATTTAATAGACTTTTCTCGTGATTTAACTCTCTGAGCGCAGTGAAATGTGGTACAGTAAATGATTTTGCAGATTGTAATGCACTGCCATCTAATTTAATTCAATTGTTTACATAACCTCAAGATGGCGGCTGTGCGAAATTTTAAAATTAAGTTTTTATTTCTTGTATCGTAATCATGCGATCGAAGTGAAAGTTTGGATAATGAACCTAGGCAATAATTGTCCTTGAATGGTACATAACTCTATGGCCTATACATAGAACAATCCTAAATGGCGAGCTTCCGAAATATTTAGACGGTTCTCAATATCTATGAATCTTTTACAGCAACCAAACTGAAATTTTTATGTTCATAGAGACTATAAACATATGTTCACCTATAGGACTTTCAGTAACCTGGTGAGCACAAATCCAACATGGCGGCAACGCGAAGTATAAATATTTAAATGAACGTTTCTCGCGACTTAACTATCCGAGTGCCGTGAAACGTTGCACGTTAAATGCTTATACAAATGTTGATCCACTGGCATCTAATTTATTTCAATTGTTTGCATAATCACAAGATGGCTGCTGTGCGTAATTTTAAAATCTCATTTTTACTTCTTTACTTCTTGTGTCCTAATCATGCGATTGAAGTTTGAATACCACACGTACACAATAATCTTAATGTAATAGTACAAACATAAAAATCCGACCTGGCGACCATCTGAAATATTTAGACGGTTCTCAATATCTACGAATCTGTTACAGCAATTAAACTGAAATTTTGTATGTTGATAGAGGCAATTAACATGAGCAGGATATATGAAAATAGGCTGTATAGTTCTTCACGGAACTACTTGTTATTTCTTCATGTTAATGTTCGCATATTCCTTGGACTGGGGCAGAGGACCTCGCTCTTCCGCCTCTTAACACAACAATAACTAACTACAGTAAACCCCCTCAAATCCGAACTAATTGGGGCTGCAGTTTGTTCGGATTAGCCGAGGCTGATTTGGCCAACACCATCTATATACAGGCCAGCGCGCTCTGACGTCACCGGTCCCCGCTAAGAAAAGTGTGGTCCTAGCGGACATGTTGAATTTGTCTTGCTGGAGTGTTTTCGTTGAAGTTCAGTGCAGTGAAGTTTTAGTGTTTAAATGGTGAAAGATGCCTCATCGCTGCTGTGTAACAGGTTGTCGTGGCAATTATTATACTGGACCAAGGGTCCATGTCTTCAGATTCCCCATGGACGAAGAATTTAAAGTGAAATTAATAGCTCAATGCTATTCCACGAAAGAACTTCCCGCCAACTCAGTTCACGAGAGTAAGTAATACATTTTATGTTATTGGCAGTTTAGGATTTCGATATAAATAATTGGGGTTTTAATGTACCGGTACCGTAATTTTAATTTATTTTACTTTATTTACAATTGCATCGTTGTAAAATAAATAAATAAATAGTCTAGTATAAAAATAGATAAATTGATAGCCTACCGGTAAATAAATAAATAAATAAATGAAACTATATTTTCTGCCTATATAATAAAGCATTTGGAGATATTAATAAAATTCCTTAGGCTTACTTTTATAATACATTACACTCTTATTTTGGATGGTATATGACACATTAAGCTATACTTTTAGGTTAGGCTACATTTTGTCTTACTCCTCAGGTAATTGTAAATATGTACCGGCATTATTTTGCACAGTATATAAATTTAAAAAATAGGCCTACCATTAATATTGACTAAAGTATAGACTAGGTCTACATGTAAATATTTTGAATATGCAATAGATGCAAGCTAGTTTAAGCAGAAATTAAGCCTACAAGTGCATGTTTAGGCCTAAAGGTTATCACATACTGTATTTGCTTGTGCCATATAGCCTACACTTTAAAGAAACTGATATATTGTGGGAAACAATCTTTCCTGGCTGTCCATCATATTTTGATTCAGTGGCTAAAAGAGAAAATTCAATTTTTTATTTAAATTTAAATTACAGCAGGGATTTGGAGCTTGGTTACTCTGTTCATGTACAAGAGCAACTGGAACTTAGAATTGATTACAAACACACAGAAATTGTAAAATTAGGGAGTTCTTTTCAATTGCCTCTGGTATTGAATAATGTGACAGGTAGCCTATCCATACAGTTTTAGACAACATAATTTAGAGCAGTCCACGCCATGCAGTATTTCTCATGTGAGCAGTATGATTCAATTCATCTCATATTAGCTGGAATGTTTACACTTTACTGTAAGGAAATATTGAGATACAGCTCTGATATCCCTTTTGCCTCTTTATTACAAAATTTATTTCAACACATGCTTACATTTCAACCTCCTAGTCAATACAATTACACAACACATTTATTCGACACACGGTAGAGGAAATCTCATTTATATTCCTAATATGACAGAAGTCCACAATTGGAACAACAGATTCTGTATCTGTAAAATAAGAGAATTGTAACTGTCTTATCACAGTTAGTGGCATATCCTAACTTATGACTTAATACTCAAGGAAAAATATACTTTTCTGCCTTTTTCTGCATAGTTTTTTGCACAGGATTTCTGAGAAATATAGATTTTATCATGATTTTTCTTCTACTGTGTAGCCCTGGACATAACTCTTCATGCTGCACATTTGACATTTACAGCAGTTTAAATATCACTCTGGTGCCCAATGACTACAAAATGTGACTTTTATAGGATGGAGTTAAGGTTAGCAGTAGTGTTGTCTTAGATTTCAGTGACATTCACTTGATTTGCTTGTTGACACTGCAATGGTAATACTCATGTAAAGCAAATGTCTTTTTTATTTCATTTTTTATGGCAAAACATGTTTGTCATTTGTGCAACTATGCCAAAATTTAAAAAGTGGAACGCGTGTTGGTCATCTCATGGAAAAATATCTCTTCCCACAAATATTATTGGACAAATTATTCTTTCTACCTGTACTGAGATTTTACAGGAATGTGTTTAAGAAATAAAACAGTGCTAGTATGTCATGGTGGATAGATCCCCTATTACACTGAAATTTCATTTTGTTATGCAGGTGTAGCTCTCAAAACAGCTACTCTCATTTGCAATAATTAAAATTATCCATTTCTCTTGTTCATCTTTAATTTCTTGTAAATAATTTATTTTATAAAATAGCCCAGTTTTTAAAGCAAGGCTCTGGAACTGTTTCAAGTTTCTAAAATATGGTTGTGGAATGTACCATTTACTTAACAGCAAAAACAAAAGTTAAGTTAATGGAAACATCACAGATCTAAAGTTGAACTAAGTTTTATGAAAGAAAGCTTTTCAGTCGGTCAACACAAACACAAAACTAAGGTTTGCCAATTAAACTACCCTGAATATATCTTCTGAATACAGCTAAAAATTTCAAATGTATACTGCTTCTGAATTTTTTATTTTTTTTGCTTATTTACACTCCTTCCTTTCTGGAATAGAATTTTGTACCAACAGCAAGAATGACCCATGGACATTTCCATGTTGATGGTCAAGTGTAGTGTATTTGCACTACTTTGTAACCATTCTTTCACAAACGGAATGATTACTTCTCAGATGTGGTGTAACTTCCAAATATGAAGTACAGTATTAGCACTGGTAGCAAGCCACATACAGTATGATGTGTATGATAAGAGGACAAAATGTGTTGGTCATTTATGCGACATCAATTTATATCCACATTTCAAATTGTATTGAGAACATTAGCTCAATGAGTGGGCAAGCCATTCCTTCAGTGTTGCCTTTTTACATAGCAACATCCTACTTCTTTTTCTTCTTCTTTAACTCTGGAAAATGATAGTATCCTGATGTTTTAGAGAATTTTGCTGCTAAGCATTTAAAGTATTTAAGAAAGCATATAATTCACTTTCTTCTGTGGTACATAAATATCCAAGCGTATTTAATATGAAGCATACTCTTTCTATTTATATCACTGAGCATCATTTAGTGTATTAATATTTCATGAATTGCATTGGTTTCTTAAAAAGTGTATTCATGAGTAAATAGGGGAACAGATTAATATAGGGCTCCCAACTGAACATCTTGGCAGGCATGGTATAATTAGCCTCTATTATTATTATTATTATTATTTTATTTTTAATCAAACCAGACATTACACAAAATAGTTCTTGAAATGTAATTGAATCCTGTGGATTCAGAAGAAAGAGAACATTTTTTAACGTCGTAAACAAGGTTCATAGTTCATATAAATGTAAGGTAACTTAAATTGGAATATTATTTTCTTTAACTGTAGTCTGCAAGTCAACGTTTGAGGAAGGGAAGATATTTCACTGATTGATACCTATTATTTTCAACAATCATCTTCCCTCAATAAAAACTATACAGAGTTTGGGGAGGTTCCTCTTTGTTGGAGAATGTTAGATGCCTGATTCTCCCGGTTTGTAGATAAGAATATCAATAACTTATAAACCTACTTTAAGTTTGAATGTGTAATATTGTCAAGAATTTGGAGAATGCCATCAATTTTAAGCAGAACATGAATGAAAATATCAAGGCGATGCCAATCAAATTGTGATGTAATGTGTTGTCTATATCTGTGCTTTTTAAATGACTCTGGACCATACTCTCGTAAAATTTTCTACACTATATTATTATATTTACCCTTGTTTACTTTCCTCTGTATCCTTCATTCAACCAGAAGACAATCATAGTAAGGAGGATCAATTCACAGAGTTTTATGACTAATGGTCATAGTTGTAGTAATAATAAATACTATTATAATAGTAATATCGTACATAAATTGCTTCCTTTTTAACAAGCTTTCCTTCCTAGTGATGTTTTAAATAGAGTGCAGGTAAACAGCGCGGAGTAGATTTTCACCGACTGCCCGTGCGTTAGTTGTAAGTTAACTGTATTCACAGCTATATTTCTAAAATGGGATCTAATGATGATTCCTAGCGAAATCAGCAGTACATATTTTGTGCAGTGACTTTCTTTTTACGGATGTTTGTAGTCTCTGTACTGCTGTTTTCAGTGAAACCATCACACACACAGCATGAAATACATATTGTTTCGTCAGGTTCTCAGTCAAGTGAAAGAATATCATATTTTGCGTTGGTATGCTGAGTCCAGTCGAACATAAAATTTAACGCACTGAGAATAACGCATATTACGAAGCGCACTCCCTGCTCAAACTTTTCGGACCACACTCGTGACGTCACGCGCAGAGCGAGCAGGCTTTAAGTTTAGAAGGTGTTGATTTGGCGCGCGACGAGCGAGGTTGTCTCGAGTAGTGGGCAACAGTTGAGGTCAATGAAGAATGCAGCGAACATGAAATAGTGAGTGTGATCCAAAGTCAACATAACGGCAATGTGACAGTGACGAAGAAGAAACATTAATTCTACAGAACAGGAGAACAAGCCTTTTGGTAACTTTCAACAAGGTATATTACTGAAAATATAGTATTTATGATTGAAAAACCTTTCTCTGAGTTGTTGGGAGTCGTTTCGCATTCTCAATTGCCACTGTTGCACCGGAAATAATGACTTTTAACGTAAATAAAGCATCATTGGTCGTGTTCATTTGAACAACGTCGGTCATTTAACAATCACACCGGACACTACGTCATACCCACGCGGGCCGCGCTATTAATCCTCCATTGGTCTGGACGAAAATATTGGTCTAGTCAAAACCATTGGTACCGAATGCGTGGGGTTGGCATTATTAACTCCTTCACAAACATTCACAAAGATGGCTGTCAGAGCAGCAATTTCAGCTATATAAGTCGTGCTCCTATTAAGGCGGGATGGTGGGTCTACGGCAGCGGACGAGTGAACATCTATTACTTAATCATCTCCAGATACCATTACTACAGTTATTTTGGCCAATTTCATTACTTACAATTTTTTAAACACATGTTCTCTTGTTCTGTAGCGCCACCGAAGAAACTTCGACAAACAATGTGACTTATACTGAAGCTGCATCGCATTGCGATTCGTAGAACAACACGCAGCATCCACGCCAAACGACGTCATGTTCATGCGACGCTGGCGCGCAATTACCTCCGCCGGAAGATTTTCGTCACTTCGACTGTTGAAGATAACTGATTTCAAGTGAAAGATTACGAGATATTCAGTGTGTTTCGATTGTTATTTCGCCGGCCCCGTGGTGATGAGGTAGCCGGCCTGCCTCTCACCCGGAGGCCCCGGGTTCGATTCCCGGCTCCGTCAGGGATTTTAGAAACTGTCGTGAGGGCTGGAACGGGGTGCACTCAGCCTCGTGAGGACAATTGAGTAGCTGTCTGACTGTGAGGCACGAAAACCAAGATTAACGGCCGAGGGGACACGATGCGCTGATCACGCGTCACCCCAATCTCTACAGGCTAAATGGCTGGGCAGCGGTCGCTTGGTAGGCCTAGGCCCTTCACGGGCTGTAGTGCCAGGGATTATTATTATTGATGTGTAACATCTTTCCGCTCGGTTGCTGGATAGTTTTGTGGGAGTGATTTTGAAAATTGGGGACGGAAGTGGATCGGAACGATCGAGCTGGCAGTGGTGGATCAACGGAAGTATGCACTGCCCGCTCGATCGATCAAACGGAAGTGTACTAGCTGGCAGTGGTGGACAACGGAAGTATGCACTGCCCGCTCGATCGATCAAACGGAAGTGTACTAGCTGGCAGTGGTGGACAACGGAAGTATGCACTGTCCGCTCGATCGATCGAATGGAAGTGCGCCCTAGCTGGCAGTGGTGGATCGAACGGAAGTATAAGACGCACTGCCAACTCGATCGATCCAGCTGGCACTGGTAAGAGAAACAATCAGCGCCCGGTGTCGAAAATTGATACCATGACGCACTCTCGGCCATGTGGAATGTATATGATATACTGAACGGAAAACGCTCATGCGAACTCTGGTGTCAAGTGATTTAAACAAATGACATGGTACAGGACCTTCTATAATACCGGACCTGACACTAGCGGCGGGACAGATGAAAGATGGCTGTCGCTGTTGGTGATTACATGCTTTGTTTATAAGTTGAGTCGTTTTGTTTACGATGTGATAGTGGTATGAATTTCGGTTAGCAATCGTCTCCTTTGATTATCTGTGCTTATTGATTATTGCTTAATGATATTACACGTTCGTGTAAGTAAATGTCTGCATTAGTACTTCATAAATACGAGATACCGGTGACTTCTGTTACGCTTGTGATACTATCACTATTGCCAATCAGAGGGTAAGTTTGGCCTATATATTATTCTATTTAGGGTTTATAAATTATTAGTAATGGTAATTCATTATGAGCAAGCATAGTAATAATTAACGTATTCCAATTTAAGTCCTAAGAAGATCTGAAAATTGATTACCGTACGTATGAACATAACCTACTTTTTAAATTGTCTGCAGTGTTCTCTCATCCTATTATACGCCTGCTAGTTCAAGGATATCAATCTTATCACGTACTTGGTGTGGATCCCGTTTTAATAAACTACCAGTAGGCTTACTCATGCATAGGCTATGCTAAAATTGTGGTGATATGCCTTGAAACTGTTGTGTGACTGGTTGCAAATCCAATTATTATAAAGATAAGCCATTGGTGCCTATTTTCTAATTTCCTATCAGGGGAATTCAACCCACACCCAACTTCACGGAGCTGATGACCAAGAAGTCACAAGCCCATAAAATGAATTAACAGCAGACAAAATCACGTCATGATATTATTTTTTGTGTTGGGTTGGATTCTGACACACGTCATGCGTTTGACAGAGTGCCATTTAATCTCATGAATAGGAATGAATGAATACGACTAGCCTACTTGTTGACGGATTTACAGAAGGCAGTCGTGACCTTATGATAGGAATTACCTAGGCATTTATCTTCAGTATGTGTGGGACCCCTTGGTAAACCACTTGCTGGGTGGCTTCGCGGAGAATCGAACCCAACATTTACCGGTTTACCTCAAAGGCTGTGTGTACCCCGTTCATACCCTTAGACTAGAATTAAGATGTTTTGACAGTCAGGAATCAAACTTGGACCCCAGAAGTGATAACCAAGAACTACACCACCTGGTTGGTCACATTTATTTTTAAGGATAATATGTCTGTCTGTTAGGTAGTCAGCCCGAAGGCTGGTTGGATCCTCAAAAGGCACTGCCGTTAGGTTATGTGGGTAGATACCCACAAAAACCCAAGGCAGAGCTATATTGAGGCGTACTAAGCAAGAAGAGGAGTGAGGTAGATTATCATTGCTTTCCTCATTGAATCAGTACAGCAGTACTAACCCTATGAGTAGAACCTTTCACAGCATCCACAGGCACTTACTGTGCCCTGAATGTCATTGCTAAGCACCACCCATACCTCAGTAGCTTCCATATAATCACAGCCAAGAGTGAGACTGAGACATCGGTGATACTCTAGCCTGTGCCAACACACACTTGACTGTGCCCTGAAAGTCATTACTAAGCTCCACCCATACCTCAGTAGCTTCCATACAATCACAGCCATGAGTGAGACTGAGACATTGGTGATACTCTAGCCTGTGCCAACAGACACTGACTGTGCCCTGAATGTCATTACTAAGCACCACCCATACCTCAGTAGCTTCCATATAATCACAGCCAAGAGTGAGACTGAGACATTGGTGATGCTCTAGCCTGTGCCAACAGACACTGACTGTGCCCTGAATGTCATTACTAAGCACCACCTATACCTCAGTAGTTTCCATATAATCACAGTCAAGAGTGAGACTGAGACATCGGCGAAAAGCCTCATTTTACTCTAGCCTGTGCCAACAGAAAAATGCAAATGTAATGGCAAACAGGCCCAGAATAATAGGTAACTTACTAAAAAGAGATTGAAATTCCTACAGGAGCATATACAACTCCCCCCAGGGGCTCACATCTAGTGGGACGTGGGTTGGCGACCACGGGGCCCCAGCTGAGTCCGGCATTGCTTCCACTTACTTTTGCCGGGCTCCTCTCCGTCTTCTTTCCTGTCGACTTCACTTGGTCAACTCTTGCTCTCTCCCGACCCCGACGGTATTAGGGTATCCGAGGCCTAGGGAGTCTCTTCCTTTCCCGCCTTAATTGGCCCTTGTCCCATCTTTTCTGATACCCTCCTTCTGTGAGGGGTCAGCCTTCTTTTTCTTTTCCTGTTATCTCCTGCCTTCTGCTCAAGGCCCTCAAGGAGGTAGGGTGTATGTAGCCCCACCACTTCTGGTGCACCCTAGATATTGCTACACCCTCAGGGGCTCACGGCTGGTGAGTTCGAGAGTTGGCGACCCCGAGGGATTCCTGAGCTGGGTTCGGTTTTCCCTCTTTTATCCATTACCTGTGGGGCGGACCCTCTCCTCTTTCACTTTCCTATCTGCCTTTTATGGCTCTCCTTCCTTCCAAGTCCCTCAATCCGCATTCCTCGAGGGTCGAGGGCATTTCTTTTCCTACTGTCCTTTATTTGCCTTGTTCTCCTTTTGTTTTCCAGTTCTTCTTCTAGTACAGTATATAAGTTAGTAGTTTTAGTTATAGTTTACATTTCATTATCAGCTTCACCATCACCCAAACCATTAAGGGGCGATAACCTAACTGTTAGGCCCCTTAAGACAACAATTATCATCAACATCATCATTTACAACTTTCCCTGTTCACTCAGCCAAGATATTCTACAGATCTCTCCTGTGGGCCTCAACATTATTTTATTTTATTCCTTTCCTGATGGAACTCCGGTAGTACCTTATTTTAACTCCCGGGGCACCTCCCCATGCCTGTCCCTTACACAGCTACACACACTACTACAATAATCACGTAATTGGAGGAATTCAACCCAAACCCAACTGCACGGGGCTGATGACCAAGATGTCCCAAGCCCATGAAATGGATTAACAGCAGACAAAATCACGTCATGATGTTATTTTGTGTTGTGTTGGATTCTGACCCACGTCATGCGTTTAATGTCCGACCACCAACTACGGCGGCCATCTTGGATTGCAGTGTCAGGTCCGGTAGTATAGAAGGTCCTGCATGGTACATGTTCGAAGTTCGTATCAGTATTTAAATGGTAAAATGCCTTAATATCAAACATTGTAAGTAGTCGGCATTGCATTGGCATAAGGCATTTTAAACTCAATGTCACTCAGGAACATTATCGAAACAAGCAAAATATAAATGAAACTTAATTCCGTAATGCAGTATTATTGGAACGTGGAAATAAGTCACCATCTTGTGCACAATATTTGCGTAGTCGAAATAGCCGTCGGGTTATTGCGTATGACTGTGAATCTAGAGATCTTGGGTTCGAATCCTGGGCGGGGTAGATATTTTTGCTACCAGATCATCATTTTAAACGATATTTATCATATCAATATGACTCATTTTAACAGAATCCATATGAAATCACGTGTTGGTCTGTGAATCAAGAGGATCTGTTTATAAGGAATTAAAGGTTATGAGCGGTGTCGCGTCTATTAATCTAGTTGATCCATATCGTATTCTTTATTTAGGCTAGTGCTGGTGGAAGCTACAGATCATCTAATAAAATGAGTTCCGTATTATAAACTACAATATCTGTAAAACACTCCCTTTTACAATAGAATAATATTTGTGCCAATAATACTATAAAATGCCGGTGTATCGACAATTTCACGCGAGGTTTCTTCTATGTCAGATGTTACACATTATATGCGACTACTGTAAGACTCGTATTTTTTTTATCTATTGTTGTTTCATTGTTTTTGCAAAGTGATTAACCTAAGGAATTACAATAACCAACTTTTCCGTTTTTCAATCCAGGATGAGATAATAATAATAATGTTATTGGTTTTACGTCCCTTTTAACTACACTGGCTTTTAGAGACGCCGGGGTGCCGGAATTTTGCCCCGAAGGGGATTTTTAACGTGCCAGTAAATCTACTGACACGGCTCCCTCGCATTTGCGCACCCTCAAATGCCAGCTGACTGCAGGATGAGATAAGCATGTACGCACCTTTACACTTTGTTAGGGCTAACTGTACTACTTTGTTAATTTCTCAATTACAATAATTATGTAAATTAAGGTTATATATTTAGAAAATAGAATTGTTTCATGACAACTAAATAAGTTTCTCTTAATTGCGTGTGTTTATCAAACTTCAAATTGACGCAGAAAACTTGTTCGGATTCCCCAGGATTTCGGATTTGTGGAGTTTTACTGTATAGTCTTTGGAACTATTATCATAAATTCACGGTCTTATTTCTACGTCATCGATAAGGTGTTCCACCTGGTCGTCATTCATTTTCGAAAGGAAAATAGGAACCACACGAATAATAACAGAAAATTGTTTGCTGCAAAGTGTCTTCAGATTGCGACACCTGGAGTGAAAGTGTATTTGAGTTCATCGCCCCAGTCAGACAGTCTGCAAACAAACTGTGTGGTGGGAATCTCTTCTCCTCGCTCTTAATACATACCCAGGTCATTAGCACTAATGAGACATAGGACAGTAAGTTTCCAGTGTGCGCCCCGGCCTCTTAGGGCACCAGAAACCTAAATCCATCATTGAAATTCTTCTCTAGCGTCTTCACTATGTAGCGTGGAAGTCCCACATCCCATTTGGAATTGTATGCTTCATTTTGTTATTCTGACGTTTTGCTGTTACAAAACCTAAATTCTTCGATCGCAGTGGAATTGTGCCTATGTTGGTGAAGTCGCTGACTGCCATGAAGAATGTTGTCACCTGTACCAATCAGCGGTTTTGCCGGTAAGCTCGATGTTGCCAAGGGTTTCTGTTGCTCTGTGTGTTAGCGCAGGTTTGTTGTTTTATTGTCCTGTGTGTGCACAATTACCGGTGAACTGTGTGTAAGTATATTACTTTAGTAATATGGCCAGCGGTTCGTCAGATATGGTTAGCGGTTAGTCAGAATTCATTTAAAAACATGTGAAATACTTTATGTAGTCCACGTAAGCTTGCCACGGTGGGTGAGTGGATAGCGTGTCGGTCTACTAACCCCAAGATTGCAGGTTCGCTCCTGGCCGTAGTAAGTGATTTTCTGAAAGGCGGCAAAAATACGACACGCATGTCATACGATGTTGACATGTCAAAGAACCCATTTGAATTCAGTAGGCCGTGTTCATAATGGCAAAATTAATCTCGGGAGTGATTCAAGGAACAAGGAAATTCGATATGCAAGCTACCCTCTGGGTGTCAAATTACAAAGCTTGCACCCGGCACCAGAGGCCATACGATGATATTATTATTATTATTGTAGTCCATGTTGTTTTATATTTCGCGGTACAGAACCGGCAACGCTGTCTCCCTCCCTCATGAGAAATGTCAGACCCGGTCACTCGGTGGGACTGTAAGGAGATGACAGGGCGCTTCCTTATTACTCCTTGGTCCCGGCAGACCAAAGGCGTATAGACAATTTATTTCGGGGCGGGGGCTGGTTATTCTCAGGGGATTATCACCACAAAATACCCAGAAATATCAACCAATATCTTAGAGCATATAACTTTGTGTAATTATTTTAGATAAGCATCTAATTTTATATAGCCTACAATTACTGGCAATACAAGAAAAGTTGTAAAATACAACACAACACACAAATAATATGTTATACCTAATGAATTTTCTATTATGATCTATGGAGTATGAATGGCAAATAACCTAAATATTTGCCAATTTACTAAGCAGAAAGGTAAACAGTTTTTTTAAATTTTATTTTTAACAGTTTATTTTTTATTTTTATTTTTTACAAGTTGATAATTTACTGTATTTCTCAACAGTACCGTACTGTTGAATTCACAGTTTCGCCTCACAAGTCTGAGTATACCCCGTTCCAGCCCTCAGACTAGAATTAAAATTTCTTGGCAGAGTCGGGAATCGAATTCGGACCTCCGGGGCGGCAGCCAAGAATGCTAGCCACTACACCACGAGTTAGTATAATTTCAATGTTAATAAAGGCTAGTTTATAACTTAGCCAATAAGTTAAGATTAGAGTACAACCTAATTTACACTTATTTTTTGATTTTACCAAAGCAACACTTTTGTAATTGTTATTGGCTTTTTCGGGGGGGGGGGGGGCTGGAACACCCCCCCGTTATATACGCCCCTGCGGCAGACCACTCACTTCACAAATTATACAATGAACTGCTGTCAAAATAACTGACCCTTTCTCACAGTTGATCCGGACAGGCCGCACACTTTGTTCCATCGAGTTAAACATTACTGTGACACAGTACGAAGAACACACTGACATCGTGGCTACAAATGTGTCATGTCACCTTGTGCGCAAGCGCATTACTATGAACGTGCAAGATTTATAAACATTACAAACGGGCCATACTTAAAAACCAATCTCCGTATTTTCTTTTGCGATAGAATTTAAGAAATATAAAATAAAATTAGTATTTGCCTTTTCTTTGTACTATACCCTGTGACCATTTTCGACACCCCTGCACTATGAGAGGACGGACAGCCCTGACTGCGGTGAGGCAATGAAGCGCACCGCTCTTTGAGGGTGCAGTCCTCCGACCCACACAGTGCTCTGGAGTTGACATCCAAACCAAATAAAGTTCGCTCTTTCCAAGTCTGGACACAATTAAAAGAATTGAATCCTAGGCGGCAAACAGGGCTCTCATAGTTTGAGTGATATTTTTCTATTATCCGCATATGAAATAGAGGATAGGTTCTGGCTGCAGACCACACGCACACTCAATAGGAGAATAGAACAAGTGAGAAGTTTTAGGAAAATCTTTATCTCGTAGGGCTAGCAAGACACGTTTGTGCATACTGTGAACAAACTCATTGCTCTCAGTCCCTAGTTCCTCGCAGGCAGTGTGGACAATTTCCTTAATTATGGAAACAAATAATGCCCAATACTACACTCACCGGCATAAAAAAGTGCGAAACACTACGAATTTCAGACAAAACTCAATGTTGGACCACTTCAAATCCTGTATTAATCTAGTATTATGTCATTACAACATGGCAATGGTTCAGAAGTGAATTTCCCTAATTAACACAATAATGGATAAACATAACAATCACAACAGGGCAGAAACATGAATTTGGAAATGTCGAAACCTGGAATCTATCGTACTCTCCTCCGAGCTGTAACACTGTATGATTACGAATGTTGTAGACAAACCATAACGTTCACAAAAATACGTGGCACGATAATTCACAACAATAAACCTTTAAGACAGCCGTTTGTGGTCATTGTTGTCCAAAGGCGGGAAACAGTGACATTGGTGTTGTGATTGTCACGACCAACAATGTTTATCAATTGTTGCGCCGAAACTTCTCAAATGAGCTAATTAAATCACGGCACATTTCCATATCGCTGCTACGTCATAGGAATTTATACCAGGTTTGAAATGGTCAAATGTTGAGTTTTGTCTGATATTCGTGGTGTTACGCTTTTTATGCTGGTGAAAGTATTTTTAATAACCAAGGTTTAACACTTATTATATCAAGGAGGTTAGGCTTATTTTAGACAATAGGGTATCATGAAAGGACATGATAATGACCATTCTTACCCTGTTCCTTTATGACAAAGTTTATTTTTATTTTATTTTTTATTATCGAATTTGGCCAACTATGGACCGCAAGGAACTCAAGACTTATTGGCTTTCTTTCTCTTCTCTTCCCAGAACTTCTTCATCCTGTCACTTCTTTGTTTTCTCTCCTCCTTGGAAATGATCCGTTTGGGCCTCCTGGTTGGTGGTTTCTCCTGAAATGATTTTACTCCGTCAACTCGACTGCCCAACTCTCTACTATCGTAGGCCATCGGTGGAGTAATTCCAACTTCCGCTGCATCCCTCTTCACCTCATCTACCCATTTAGATGTGACCATTAACCCCATGATGTAGCTGAAGATCCTTTTGGTCAGCCTGCCTTCATCCATTCGTAGTAAATGTCCGTATATAATAATAAGAAGATTAAAACCTTAAGTCAATATACTGTATGATGTACTTTTAATGTTCTGACCATGGTAAGGGAATTTTGAAGGCGACAAAAATCACGACACTCATGTCATACGTTGTTGGCATGTTAAAGAACCCATTTGAATTCAGTAGGCCGTGTTCAATGGCAAAATTAATCTCGGGATTTTCCGCCAACACAAAGTTCCGCCATTATCTACTTGAAAGCGCTGTAGTGTCCAGGAGTTTAGATATCTGATCTCCTTGACTTTCATAGCGTTCAAAGGAACGACGAAATTCGACATGCAAGCTACTCTCTGGGTGTCAATTAACAAAGCTTGCACCAGGCACCCGAGGCCATACGATATTATTATTATTATTATTATTACTTTTAATGTTGTACCGGTTTCGGTCACATGGCGACCTTCCTCAGCGCAAATTTAATAAGAAAGAACTTACATTTAACAAATTTACCACAACAGAAGTTATTATCAAAAATAATTCTAAAAATATTAATTGTCTAAAAGTAAATGCGTATGCGACGAATCCAATTCTTGGGGCACCTGGAAAGAATGGACCCAAATAGACTAACTCACAAAATTCACACATACTTGAAAAACAAAACAACTAGATCAAATTGGTACAAACAGACTGAAAAAGACTTGCAAGAATTAGGATCGCCAAATCTCCTAGACCGAAATGTCATCAGAACACTTGCACTCACACGGGGTTTCGAGGAGGAAGAAAGACGGCCATACCACCATATCTGGTCTGCACAACGGAAGCAAACCCATTCGTTGCGTATGAAGGAGTACTGGGCTGCAAGAAAGGCTAACCATTGTTGATTCCGCGTGGTCCTAAGAGACCCATTCGCGACGAAGAAGAAGAAGAAAAGCACCACATTAAAATGTAAAAAAAACAACAACAAGAAAACAGATCTGTTACAAATATATATTAAATAAGAGAGATGTAAGTCTTGATACAAAACCAGCTTGGAGTAGGAGATATGTGGATTTAACACTGTATAGGCTATGTGGAAATTGTTACGTTAAGATTGACTTATAGATGGGGATCCCACCTCTACCGCCACTGAGGGCTGTCTCCCGGAGCTTGAGACTCAGAGTCGGGGCATACAACTGGGGAGTGTGACTAGCACTTCGCCCAGGCGGCCTCACCTGCAAAGCGAACAGGGGACTTATGAAGGGATGGGAAGAGTGGGAGGAATAGGCAAGGAAGAGGGAAGGAGGCGGCCGTGGCCTTACATCCGGGCATTGGCCCGAAGACGAAGTACGAAACCACGGGAAACCACTTCGAGGATGGCTGAGGTCCACCCGAGGCTGAGTAGACCCCGTTCCAGTCATCATACCACTTTTCAAATTGCATGGCAGAGCCGGGAATTGAACCTTGGACCTCCGGGGTGGCAGCTAATCATGCTGAGGTGACTAGTATATACATGTATAGTGACGATATAAAACTCCAATCCAACTACTGTACGAGTAAACAGAGCGGCCTACTAAAGAATGCGCACGTGACCATACTTCTCGCTAGCCGGTTAGAACTTCTCAGTGTTTACATACCAGTATTTATGACTTCTTAGAAATTCAACCTTCACCACTGGCCGACAGAGCGACCACAAAATGTGAACTACTTTCTTAACCGCCAGTGCGCCATGATATAAAAATATTGCATTAGTGATCAACAGAGCCGCACATCGTTAGGGTATGCATTATACATGAGCATACCAGACATGTGATGGAGACCCAGTGACGGCCTTCTAGAAGCTGTGGGAGGCAAACATGTCACATAGAAGCACACCTTCACTCTGGACGCGATGGCATTATCTGAGACGGCAAGAGATCGTTGTTTCGCTTAGCAATGCAACACACGTCTTAGCAACAATCATGGGGAAATTGCTGCAGGTATTGCATTACAACTTAAAAAAAAAACGCCGTATAAAAACACCGGGTATAAAACATTATGCAAAATCTCAGACATTTTTTCTGGTGAAAACTACTGCATGGGTGGAATTAAGAAGGATTTAGCAGCAAACGACCTTCCTCACTTCAAGTCCGCTCCGATCACATCAGTTGATGTTGAACGCAGCTTTTCGAGATATAAGTACTTGATGGCGGATAACCGCAGATAATTTACATTTGTCAACAACAGAATGGCATTCGTAGTGCAGTGCATTTCAGATTAAAGTGAACATAAACCTTTTGTTAAGTGCTAGAAATCTATTTCGATTGACTTTTCAGTTTGAGCTTAAGATGTCATTTTTGAAATATTGGCGAGTTTATTATTATAAGATCATTTTCTCCATTTCA
Source organism: Meconema thalassinum (assembly GCA_946902985.2). Classification (NCBI taxonomy): domain Eukaryota; kingdom Metazoa; phylum Arthropoda; class Insecta; order Orthoptera; family Tettigoniidae; genus Meconema; species Meconema thalassinum. The sequence continues at coordinate 379,366,182 of OX336394.1, read as the reverse complement.
TACTGAATTTCTCGAATTTTTGAAATATTGGCGAGTTTATTATTATAAGATCATTTTCTCCATTTCATACTGAATTTCTCGAATTTTTGAAATATTGGCGAGTTTATTATTATAAGATCATTTTCTCCATTTCATACTGAATTTCTCGAATTTTTGAAATATTGGCGAGTTTATTATTATAAGATCATTTTCTCCATTTCATACAGAATTTCTCGAATTTTTGAAATATTGGCGAGTTTATTATTATAAGATCATTTTCTCCATTTCATACTGAATTTCTCGAATTTTTGAAATATTGGCGAGTTTATTATTATAAGATCATTTTCTCCATTTCATACTGAATTTCTCGAATTTTTGTAATATTGGTGAGTTTATTATTATAATATCATTTTCTCCATTTTATAGTGCATTTCTTGAATTTTTAGGACATTTATTACAGTCATTTTTGAAAGTGTTAAGTGCAATTTTTAAACTTTTTACGGCATTAACATCCGGGCCCTAGTTATTAGCGACGTTCGGTCAATCGAGCGAGTAGTTTGGAATTAATCGAAAAAGATTAATCGGCTATGTGAAAAATCGATTAATTGGATAGCCCATAATCGACTAATCGATTAGCAAACACGAGATAAGAAAAGAAGTTTAAACGAGAGGTCATCGCTTAAGTTGATTTACGCGTATTCTCTGAATGATGTATACCCGTAAAATTTATAAAAGTTACTTTTTGCCCAAATATACAAAGTGACTTTCCTTGTTTATGTTAACAATAACCAAATAAGAGTCAGTGACAGTGGAACGACAAATATCAAATTGGGAAGGGTTTCGAAAAAAGAAAACGAAGAGTTTTCAGCAAAGATTTTGACGCTTCCCGACCTGAGAAATCGTAGGTTCCCGACTGCTAAGTAGGCTGATTGGTTAGACAGCCCTTCACGGGCTATGTAGCCACTTTTTTTTAAACAATAATTACCATCATCAGCATCGAGCACTTCTGGGGAACTTCTGGTAAGGACGGATTGGTGATGCCTTTTCGCTAGGCTATATCCGACCGACCCAAGGCCGTTGCATTTTAGTTACACTGCAGGATTTATTTATTTCTCAGCGGCTTCGGTGGCGTAGTCGGTAGCATGCTGAGCTTCTATGCCCAATATAGCGGGTTCAAATCCGGCCAAAGCCGTCGGATTTTTTAAAAACGTTAAAAATCCCTCAGTATGCCTTCCTTCGGAGGGGAAGTAAAGCCGGCGGTCCCATGTCATAGATTTATGGCAGAACCTTCCACTAATTACACATGTGTGAAGCTAAATTGGATAGGATAAGAATGTAAACAACGCTCTTAGGTTGCTACGTTCGTTGCCAAGAGCCGACTGCGGTGACGTCTAGTAGCTAAGTTCTGAACTTGGCCTAGCAGTCGTTGACGGTGGCGGCAAAAGTAGGAACTAGTTGAAAAATTCTAAGTTGCAGTTTGTACTTAAATTAAAAAACAGATAACCCACACTAATACAGTCATCACAATTAACACCGGTTACAGACACATTCTACACAGACCCAAAGTACACGGGGCTACATGACCGCGTTGTCGCAGCCCCTAAACTTAAGAACCAACCAACCTATTTATTTCCCAAGATTTTAATTATGACACAGACGCAAGTAAATACTGTTACCAAGTGAGATACAATTTTTATCTGTAACTTTAGTTAATTAACAAGTACTCAGTTCGATCGCAAAGTTGTGTTACCTAGCAACCGATCCTCACGGCTTAACACCCGAGACCAGTATTTGAATGAGGATTTAGATATGGCACTGAAACTGTCTACTTGTTACCTGACAATACCGCACTGCTGATGAAGATGTAGCCCAAGGCAACACAGGGATATTATTTTCTCTACGAGATATCGCGGCCAAATGAAATATGATCCGGGGGACTGGTCTCAAGGTCACTGACGTATCGGTAACTAGTAGTGGTAATACAAATGGTGCTAGACTAGATAAATGGCATTTATTTTTATACCTGGTAAGCGTCCTTTCTCCACAAGATCCCAGATTGTCTGCGGATAAATTGAGTTAGTTATTGAGGTCTTAAGGGAGGGGGGACTACGAGGTCATCAACCCCTGAAAAAATAGAGGCTGTTATAATGTTAAAATAAAAACCCGGCATATAACGAAAAATACCTTAACAAATATTTTAATAACATGGCAAACATTACTTCAGCAACATATTTAACAAAAATAAGTTTTCCGTAAAAAGTGTGAACTTATGATACAATCCCGGGCACGGAAACCGTGATTAACGGCCGACGGGGCCCAACGCACTGACCACGCACTACCCCACAATCTATAGGTCACTTGGCTGGGCAGCGGTCGCTTGGTAAGACAGGGCCTTTATTAGCTGTGGTGCCACGGTTCATTTTTTTTATGATACAAGAGATTTATTTGGTCCTGTACATCCCAAGTAACCCCCTCGTGGCTAGCATTGTTGGGGGCAATTCCAGAAGTCCCGGTACGATTCCCGTCTCAAGAATTTGAACATCTTGGTATGGTCTGGTACGAGATCTCCCAGCCCTGTGATGCTAAATGGGGACCTGCCGGATACTGTGACAGAAGGAGAAGGAGTGGAAGGGAACTGGCCACCCTACCGCACTTAAACTCAAACTCACAAACATCTGATTAGTGATCACTTGATACTGCCAGGGACTCTAATCGGGTCGTCTATATCTCTTGACGATACTGCACTCATTCACCTTTGATCTTGTACTTCCCAAATGTTGGGTTGTCTTGGGTTGCCTGAAAGACAAAGTATACCATTTACAACTGGTGGTTGCTCCTTTAGGGGCTTTGAGACATCGTGGTCATATAGCCCCGTGTACTTGGGTGTTTGTAGTATTTGTCTGATAACCTGTGTCACTGTTATGTCTGTACTAGTGTTATTAGTAATTGAGGTAGGATTTAGGAAGAAAGCGGCCGTGGCCTAAAGTTAGGTACCATCCCAGCATTCATGTGGATTACGTGGGAAACTACGGGAAACCACTTCCAGGATGGAAGAGGTTGGAATCGAACCCGACTCTTTTCAGTTTTGCCTCACGAGGCCGAGTGCACCTTTGGACCAGAATTAAATTTCTTGGCGGAGCCGGGAAAATAAACCGGGCCTTCGTGGGGACAGCCAAGAACGCTAGCCACCAAGCAAAGATTCTGGCGTATACAATAAATTAGTGGTACAAAAGGACTCCATTTAGAAATGTTGGACTGTTCTAAAGTATGTATGTCTACCCCTGACTATTCCCGTTTTCCAGCGTATGAGATCGGGTTGGTATGTGCCTATTATATGGCAGCGCTTAGCTGCCAGGAATCTCCGCGACAAGGTCCGGTTAGTACGTGTATATGCCTATTATAATAGAGCGTTTGATACCCATGAATCACCGAACTATGGGTTCCGGTTAGTATTTGTCTGGTCCAAGACAGCACTGAGTTCCCTGGAATCTCCGAGCTATGAGATCCGGCTAGTATTGGTCTGTTTCAACCAACGAGCTAGAGAAAGGTATATAGAGTGGAAATGGCGCCGCCATATTTGAAGAAGGTTGAACTGGCAGCCGCCATGATATACTTTGTCAAGAGGGTGGGAGGCAGGGAGAGAGAGGCGTGACTAACGAGGCGTAAGATTAGGCCTACGTAAGGCCTGACAATTTAATTTGTACATTGAACGAAAACTAACACAATCATCTTACAAGACAATAAGCTACGTTGCTTATGCACAGTACATAGCATGATTCCAATCTCCTTTAAAAATAAAACGTGTTGTGTACAACTGGCGCACCTGTTGACCTCTCACGTTGAGCTGTATTTCTGCAGAAGTGTGAAGCCTGCATTTATAATACTGTTTCACAATTCGCTCGATGAGTGAAGCATAGTGAGGCTTTTCCCCTGGTTCAGTAGCTGTAAATAGATGGTCAAATTTCAGAAACAGATGACCCGGCAGCATATCATAGACATCTGTCTGCAACTTCAGCATGAGATTACTCGTGTTCTTTCGCAACATACATTCATTCTTCCTGATGACACTCTCAGCTGTTTTACATAATTTCACTACATCATTTGATGGATTCAAAGGGCATTCTTTCACGTTTTTCTCTTTAATCACTCCTTCTTTCTGAACATCTTGACCTGATAAAAGCACTTCCAGGCATTCAATACAAGAAATTTTTTTAGACACTTGGCGAATGACACTTCCTGCTATGTAATGAACAACATTTCCTACATTCAAGCTCGGTGAATTATAATGTGCACAGTAACCATGATCTGTCTGTCAGCATAGTATCGTCCTTCCCATTGACACCATGAATATTTGCTGTTGCAGTTGTCACAAGTAGGTCACACCCAATAGGCTTACACTTGGAATTCATGGATGGGCGTACCCTCGCAATTAAACACGTCCTATTAGCTGAATTAAAGTGTACTGCATTTGGATTATTTCTATTCCCACTTCTGGAGCGAATAGAAGAAAAAAAATAGCTCTAAGTGATCCTGACTCAATCTGCGTGTTAATAAGTATCTCAATACAGAACTTGGTCCCCACACGTATGTTTCTGCTAGTTGTATCACACTTAGGAGATCAATAATCAAACCGTATATTGGCATCTTTCTGCTGGAATCGCAAATAAGCTTTCCATCTGAAATTTCTGAGAAGAAAGAAAGAAAGAAAGAAAGAAAGAAAGAAAGAAAGAAAAAAGAAAAGATTAGTAAAGCATGTTACGTTTCCCATAATTAGTTCAAAACAACGAACTAGAGAAAGTATACCTCGTTGGCTTACGAAGATTGATATTTGAACAGTATATTTTATTTTATAGCTTACCACGGTGGGAGAGTGGTTATCGTGTAGGATTACTAACCCCAAGCTTGCAGGTTCGCTCCTGGCCGTGGTAAGTGATTTTTGAAAGGCGGCAAAAATCACGATACACATGTCATACGATGCTGGCATGTTAAAGAACCCATTTGAATTCAGTAGGCCGTGTTCATAATTGCAAAATTAATCTCGGGATTTTCCGGCAACACAAAGTTCCTCATTTCTCTACTAGAAAGCGCTATAATGTCAAGGAGCTTAGTTATCTAACCTCCTTGACTTTAATAATGCTTCAAGGAACAACAAAATTCGACATGCAAGCTACCCTCTGGGAGTCAAATAACAAAGCTTGCACCCGGCACCGAGGCCATACGATATTATTATTATTATTATTACCGTAATTATGATTATGGCTCACAACTAAGACAGCCTAATATATTTACCTACTGATATCAAGGTCTTCTGCAACAATGCTACCGTATCTGAATGCGAGTGTTTTGTAGTTTCCTGGAAACTACGCTTCTTCGGCGAAGATCTACACGCCTGCTTCTTCTGCAGATGTGCAGGAAAATTGAAAATTGTAGGTACTGCATTAGCTAGTAGACGTCGCCTTTCATTTGCTACATACATATATATATCTTCAAAGTGTAGAGAACAAGTTAAGCTGTATCTCGTGGGGTGCCATTTATTGCTTTTCGTGTTGACAGCCCATTGTTTTGTTAGTTCCTGGTTCTGCAAAGGGAATCTGAAATGTAAATATCACACAAACTTAAACTGCTGCATCACGTTTTCGTAAAGGGTCTACCTCATTAATTTATGAATTTGGATGACATTTCTTACCTGAAATACAACACTCCTGTTGTCTTATAACTTCTATTCGTACAATTGAATGATGAACACACTGATGGCATGGTCAATGTATTTTTAAATAAATTTCATTCAACACATGTTCCCGCTCAACGCGAACAATCACAACAAGCTCTTGTCAGACGACGTTCTGAATCATGGCCGCCTTAACTCAAGTTGCCTCCGCCCAGAGCGCTGCTACGCGGCTCCTTGCCTCTCTATATACCTTTCTCTAGCTCGTTGGTTTCAACCAACGAGCTAGAGAAAGGTATATAGAGTGGAAATGGCGCCGCCATATTTGAAGAAGGTTGAACTGGCAGCCGCCATGATATACCCTGTCAAGAGGGTGGGAGGCAGGTAGGGGAGGCGTGACTAACGAGGCGTAATATAAGATTAGGCCTACGCAAGGCCTGACAATTTAATTTGCACATTGAACGAAAACTAACAATCATCTTACAAGACAATAAGCTACGTTGCTTATGCACAGTACATTGCATGATTCCATTCTCCTTTAAAAATAAAACGTTTTGTATACAACTGACGCACCTGTTGACCTCTCACGTTGAGCTGTATTTCTGCAGAAGTGAGAGGCCTGCATTTATAATACTGTTTCACAATTCGCTCGATGAGTGAAGCATAGTGAGGCTTTTCCCCAGGTTCAGTATCTGTAAATAGATGGTCAGATTTCAGAAACAGATAACCCGGCAGCATATCATAGACATCTGTCTGCAACTTCTGCATGAGATTATTAGTGTTCTTTCGCAACATACACTCATTCTTCCTGATGACACTCTCAGCTGTTTTACATAATTTCACTACATCATTTGATGGATTCAAAGGGCATTCTTTCACGTCTTTCTCTTTAATCACTCCTTCTTTCTGAACATCTTGACCTGATAAATGCACTTCTAGGCATTCAATACAAGTATTTTTTTTAGACACTTGGCGAACGACACTTCCTGCTATGTAATGAACAACATTTCCTACATACAAGCTCGGTGAATTATAATGTGCCCAGTAACCATGATCTGTCTGTCAGCATAGTATCGTCCTTCCCATTGACACCATGAATATTTGCTGTTGCAGTTGTCACAAGTAGGTCACACTCAATAGGCTTACAGTTGGAATTCATGGATGGGCGTACCCTCGCAATTAAACACGTCCTATTAGCTGAATTAAATTGTACTGCATTTGGATTATTTCTATTCCCACTTCTAGAGCGAATAGAAGAAAAAAATAGCTCTAAGTGATCCTGACTCAATCTGCGTGTGAATAAGTATCTCGATACAGAACTTTGTCCCCACACGTATGTTTCTGCTAGTTGTATCACACTTAAGAGATCAATAATCAAACCGTATATTGGCATCTTTCTGCTGGAATCGCAAATAAGCTTTCCATCTGAAATTTCTGAGAAGAAAGAAAGAAAGAAAGAAAGAAAGAAAGAAAGAAAAAATAAAAGATTAGTAAAGCCCGTTACGTTTCCCATAATTAGTTCAAAACAACGAACTAGAGAAAGTATACCTCGTTGGCTTACGAAGATTGATATTTGAACAATATATTTTATTTTATAGCTTGCCATGGTGGGTGAGTGGTTATCGTGTCGGATTACTAACCCCAAGCTTGCAGGTTCGCTCCTGCCCGTGGTAAGTGATTTTTGAAAGGAGGCAAAAATCACGATATGCATGTCATACGATATTGGCATGTTAAAGAACCCATTTGAATTCAGTAGGCCGTGTTCATAATTGCAAAATTAATCTCGGGATTTTCCGGCAACACAAAGTTCCTCATTTCTCTACTAGAAAGCGCTATAATGTCAAGGAGCTTAGTTATCTAACCTCCTTGACTTTAATAATGCTTCAAGGAACAACAAAATTCGACATGCAAGCTACCCTCTGGGAGTCAAATAACAAAGCTTGCACCCGGCACCGAGGCCATACGATATTATTATTATTATTATTATTACCGTAATTATGATTATGGCTCACAACTAAGACAGCCTAATATATTTACCTACTGATATCAAGGTCTTCTGCAACAATGCTACCATATCTGAATGCGAGTGTTCTGTAGTTTCCTGGAAACTACGCTTCTTCGGCGAAGATCTACAGCCCTGCTTCTTCTGCAGATGTGCAGGAAAATTGAAAATTGTAGGTACTGCATTGGCTAGTAGACTTCGCCTTTCATTTGCTACATACATATATTTATCTTCAAAGTGTAGAGAACAAATTAAGCTGTATCTCGTGGGGTGCCATTTATTGCTTTTCATGTTGACAACCCATTGTTTTGTTAGTTCCTGGTTCTGCAAAGGGAATCTGAAATGTAAATATCACACAAACTTAAACTGCTGCATCACGTTTTCGTAAAGGGTCTACCTCATTAATTTATGAATTTGGATGACATTTCTTACCTGAAATACAACACTCCTGTTGTCTTATAACTTCTGTTCGTACAATTGAATGACGAACACACTGATGGCATGGTCAATGTATTTTTAAATAAATTTCATTCAACACATGTTCCCGCTCAACGCGAACAAGCTCTTGTCAGACGACGTTCTGAATCATGGCCGCCTTAACTCAGGTTGCCTCCGCCCAGAGCGCTGCTACGCGGCTCCTTGCCTCTCTATATACCTTTCTCTAGCTCGTTGGTTTCAACACAGTGCTTGGTTCCCAGGATTATCCGGTTAGCGCTTTCCTGTTCCTAGACAGCGCCGAGTTCCCAGGGAATTTCCTCGATGCGGTCCGGTTAGAATTTGTCTACTAATTAGGTATTGTGAAACTCTTGTCTCGCCCGGTCGCTAAACAGAGCGAAACGTCGCGTCGTTGCGAGAGACCTGTGCTTAGGCGAGGCTGGTTGTTATTGTAACGGTACATTGTTACTGAAGGTGTCTGTCACGTGTGGTATATTGTCACGCCACCCAGGATAAGGGCGCTCACGTACGCCACAACGTTTACACATTTAACATTACAGTACTTTCATTCCAGTACTCAGTGATCTTCAGATGAACCTCGTTACCAACCTAACGGGCGTGAAAAAATATACACGAAGACTGGCGTCGGGTCATTTTTGTCTTAGTCGTACGGATTGAAGTAATTTTACACCTGGTGTCTTCCCATTAACTATTTCCAATATAAAATTAGGTTTTCAGATTTAACCTGCAGAAAAAGGACAATTTTCGTAACAGTAATTGGCATTGATAGTGGCGGAAAAGTAGTCATCTCAATTTTTTTGAACAAAGAAGCTGATTATCAAGGTGTCGCTAAACCCAAAACATGTATCAACAAGAACGTGAGCTTTGTGATTGCGCAGCATCAAAAAAGGGGGCTTTTACCCCTTATTTTTTTTACAGATTGTCCCGGCTAACGTAAGCCGAAAATTTGTCACGCGAGGACTGGCGCTATGGGTAAATCTGACCCGACCGTAAATAATATGAAAATAACTTGGGTGTTTACAAGGTAATGGACTTGCTACTCATGCAGGGTGAAGTTCAAGGCTAGGAAGCAAGGTACTGTAAGTGACAGAAAATAAGGGCTGACAAAAACGAAAATATAGAACATTATTTAAGCCTCGGGTCAAAAATCATCATCACCACATAGCAAACACTCCAATCCGGAATGTCTCTTCATCGGTGAGGTGACTATACAGCCCAATGCGGGAGGCACACAATTCGCCGCAGTGATGACAGGTGGGGTATCCGTGTTCCTTCCATTTCATCTAATGAGCCCTCTGTCCTTACTGCACTGCATCTGATCTTCTACCGTTCGTCGGCGGTTTTCTTCAAAATATATTGCACCATGATGAACAAGTGACCTCCAGGAAGAGCGATCAAGGGCTAAGGTCTCCCAGTTATTGATAGAAAGGAGGTGGAGCGAGATCTCAATTGTGGAGTCGTCCCCCCCCCCACTCACCACTGTGGAGACAGAGGCTAAAGATAGCATACATTTTTTACATTATTTGTAACTCAGACCTCCGAAAGATTAGTATAGTAGTAGTGTGCATGAGAAACAATAACTGTAAAAATACATATTTTTAATTCAACTGCTATGTCGCAGACAACGCTCACCTCATGCATTCGTGAAATTTACATCGTACACTAATTTTAAATTGAAACAAATTAAAAAAAACTTTACATTACAGACTTCCTCGCTTTTGCGCTTCCAATTTATTTAAAATTAATGGTCAATAATTAAAAGTCCGGGGCAATACTATTTTCTGTAGATATGCCTAGATATTGGTTTGAACTCGATAATATTTTCTAGAACGTTAAGTGCGAATTTCACGCTAAATGTTTATATCTTTGAAATGCGCACACCCCAGCTCACTGATGAAAATGAAAATCCACAGCCTGCTTCCAGTCTTCGACCGGGTCCGGAATGGAATGAATGAAGCCCCCATTTAGCGGCGAGGATATGAACTGTGCCGGCTGCCGAGGCCTGACGCACTCCCCTGGGGCAATGATTAAATGAATGACAGATGAAATGAAATGATAGTGGCAAGTGGTGCTGGAATGAAATTCTGACAGGGAAAACCGGAGTACCCGGAGAAAAACCTGCCTGCCTGCCTCCGCTGGTAGGGTTAAACAGTAATAAGGTGATTGGGTTTTCCTTTTTGCGCCTACAATCCATCATTGTCTATTCTGCGGGGTACTTAAGTGCGAGGAATCCGTGTCAGTAGTTAAGGAAAAAGATATTCAGCCTGTTTTCTTAGTCTAACAACTTCGTATGTATTTTTATGAAACAATGACATTAATGACAATATAAATCAACATTACGAAATTGACGTCCTTACATTATTAATTAGGAAAATATTACTTGTATGAAAATCAAAAAGCAAAAGTCTAAAGTATTAATTCAATATAATATGTATCAAAATGTATTGTCTTGAATCAAAGAACTCGCAAAATAAAATGGGTCTAGTGGAGGTCTTACTCAATTTGAAGTCTCCCATCCATATCAATATCGTCCCTACAATCCTGGATTATTTGTATGATTCATTTTATCTTATAATAAAGTTAACAGAAGACGTCCAATACTGCGGGAAGTTTCGCAGCGGGACCAAGTTAAAATTATCATGGCGATGGATATTACGAAGCGATTCAGACAACCAACTTTCAGTTATTCCTATTGCATGAACATAGTTTTCGCAGAATATTGCTTGAATCTCATCTGTGTTGGTAAGCTTTGACTATTCAAATGGCAACAATGTAAGGCTCGGGGACAGGTAGAAAATACTTGTTTGAACTCAGCACCTGCATGCGCTGGTGAAAGTTGAGGAAGGGGAGGATTTCTATTGTTTGTGCCTCGGCCATTGCCCAAGGGTGAATCGGCTCTTATAGACGGGCAGCAGAACTATTTCGAAATGGCATGCTGACAAGGTCAAGAACTTACCGGGACTTCGTGATTAAACTAACAGCTGATTGCCTAAATAGTAAACACACACAAACCTAACATTTTCTCAGTGTACAGGGCGAAACGAGCACCATGACGCTACCTTACATAAAACATCATCAGTTTTCGATTATGTCTTCATGCTCAAAATTAGTATGTTTTGGTGGAGAAATAGTATTTACACACATCAACATGACGCTACCTTACATAAAGCATCATCAGTTTTCGATTATGTCTTCATGCTCAAGATTAGTATGTTTTGGTGAAGAAATAGTATTTACACACATCAACAAAAGTTTTGCATATCGCTGGCGAAGAGTCGTGTTGTTTGAGTCTTCAGTCTTTTGACTGGTTCGATGCAGCTTTCCATGCTTCCCTGTCCTGAGCTAATCGTTTCATCTCTACATAGCTACCACACCCTACATCCGAGGCAATCTGTTTAACATATTCTAACCTTGGTCTACCCCTACAGTTCTTGTCCTCGACCCTTCCTTCCATAACTAAGCTTGCTATTCCTGGGTTCTTAGTATGTGTCCTACTAACCTATCCCTTCTCTTCATTAGCAGTCGCCAGAAACATCTCTCCTCTCCCACTCGTCTTAATACCTCATCGTTTGTAACCCTATCTACCCATCTGATCATCATTCTCCTGTAACACCACATTTCAAATGCTTCAATTCTCCTCTCTTCTGCTGCACCAATAGTCCAAGTTTCACTTCCATAGAGCGCCACGCTCCAGACAAAGGCTTTCAAAAATGACTTCCTAATACCTAAATCTATATTCGATGTCAACAGATTCCTTTTTTGTAGAAATGCTTTCTTTGCCTGAGCCAACCTACATTTTATATCCTCTTTGCTTCGTCGATCACCGGTTATTCTGCTTCCTTCAGCTTTTCACCTGCCAATTTGATCTCCATAGAGGTTTCTGATTTATTTCGGCTGCATTCCAGTAGAGTCGTAGTGATCTCAAACCATTAGTCGTTCTTGTGTGCGTGTATATCGGCTGTGTACACTCGCCTGTGTCAATGAGGATAGATCGGTGCGAGTGTGGAGACGACCCGGTGAACGTATGCACGACCAATACATCCGAGACAGATACCGACAGGGAGGAGGTGGTGCAATGTTTTGGGGTGGCATCATGTATGGTCACCGAACCCCTCTTGTGTACATCCCTGAGCGTATGAAGGGCATAAGTTACAGGGATACTATCCTGGCATCTGTAGAGATAAGCTATGCTGACAATTCGGCCCAAAATTCTAGTTTCGTGGATGATAACGCTCACCAGCACACATGGGTTAAAATCACTGACTGGACTATCAATTATATTATCATGGAGATGCATGTGCAACGAATTCTTGACATACGTAATTTAAGAATGGCGAGGTTCATGAAACACAAATCCCCCTTCCGTCCAATTTTAACTTGACTGTGTATTTTGTGGAACGAAAAGTTCACAGGCGTAATGAAGAAAAGCCGAGTTGCACTTCCAGGGAAACTCCAAACACTAACACTCTTCTCTGAAGTCTTAACTCAACAGTTTGCTGCTGGCTGTATCTGGGGTAATGGGCTTGCCCGCTAGCTAGGCTGTAACTGGGGTGATAGGCTTGCCCCTAGCTAGCTCCTTAACTGTCGCTTCAGTATTTGAATGGAGATTGTTGGAAAAAATGATAACGTAAAACACTTATAGTGGGCGATGTATTGAAGATAGAGATATGTTCTCCCGGACTTTTTTGTTGAACTTTTCATGCTGAACAATTCTTACACTCATAGTAGGCCTATATTGATATTTTTAATGGTTTGTCCAGCGTAAGCTTTAAAAGCGCACGGACGTCATGTGTTTTTTTTTCGACTTTTTCACTGAATGCCTTACCGCTCGGCTTCCTTTGATCATAAATAAATTATTTTCTACAGAAATCTTCCTTGAGATATCCTTTACAGAATGGTGAAAACCACATCAAAATCCATCCAGAGGTTCACCCATGACATCCAAAACTGCGTTGTCGCAGCCCCTAAACTGAGGAACCAACCAACTATCTTACATTCCTTCTCATTTTTGAGCTCATCTAGTTGTCTCAGCTCAGAACATCACCTGCAATGGAAACTGTATTGTAACACAGTACGGTATACGGACATCGCATAGCAGGTCATGGTTGCCTCGGGCACGGCCTCTGTAAGTGTATACTGTAGCGTGATTGTTCAAGGTACCTCAGGGAATTACTGCTAAGCCCACTGTAATTAATTAGCAATGAGGAAACAAAGCCCCTTCTACATCCAGAAGACGGACATGTTTGCGAGATATTTCGACTGCAATCCTAGTGGTTTAGTAGCTCACCAATCGAACCGTTGACTAGCAGCGACTGGGTGAGCTACTACAGTAGCTAATTTGCACAACAGAGCCGCACGCTCACTAGCGCCGAGCTGAAATAGGAAAAGAGAGCTAGCGAGAGCCACCGTGTTATTTACGCCACTACCAAGCAATACAAAGTTAGTAGAGCTAAATAATAAAATCAATAGGAAAATAACTTTTAGTTGTTAGCTCTTGTGGTCATAGGATAAAATCTCGAAGATTCCACTCGCATTAACCAGGAATCAACCCCGGCACTCCTTGGTGAAAGGTAAGTAGATTGATCGAATCGGACCGGGGATGGAAGACGAGTAACGGCTGACCTTGATAATCAAGAAGGTACTGGGAGCCCAGCAAGGAGTCAAAGCGAAGACTCCCACCATCCATCCATTCTAGAAGTGGTTTACCGTGGGTTCCCACTTCTGTTGTTGATTATTTAGGGGGGTTGTGACATCGTGGTCTTGTAGCCCAGTGTACTTGGGTGTGTGTAGAATGTGTATGATAACCTGCATCACTATTTATTTAGCGTATGGCTTTTAGTGCCGGGAGTGTCCGAGGACATGTTCGGTTCACCAGGGGGTGAGCTACAAGTTCCGTTCAATTACAAGTAGTTCCAACTTTCACTACCAGATGTCACTGACACCTAGTGGTGAACGTTGGAACTTTGATAGAGCGTTTCAACGAAATCTAACCTGCACATTTAGCTTCACACAAGTTTAATTAGTGGAAGGTTCTTTTACACGCCAGAAATATATGACATGGGACCGCTGGCTTTTCATCCCCTCCGAAGGATTGAGGGATTTTAACGCCCTAAAAAAATCCGACAACTTCGGCCGGGTTTGAACCCGTGATCTGGGGCATAGAAGTCCAGGATGCTACCGACTACGCCACCGAAGCTGCTGCATCACTGTGATGTCTGTATTAATGTGTGTATTTATACTTAAGGTAAGTAACCGTGGTCTTGAATGAGGTACTGCCCCCGTAAATTGAATTATATTGAGACCACGATGGCTGTATTGGCATAAATGAATAAAGTAATGGCTGTCATAGTTGTGACGTGGATATTCATGACGTAGGCACGGATGACGCAGACTTCATGCAAGTAGGCTGGTTGAGCTGAGATTCTTGGTGACGTCATGATTTTGTTCCAGAAAGATCTGAGATTTACGACGCAGTCGCAGGAAACAAGGTATTGTGCTAAGGAAGGAGTTACGCTATTGGAGGAGAGACTCGAACCAATGAACGATAGTTTGGAAGGAAGACGGAGATTGCTGAAACTACGATATTTAATTACTTTTGGCATGCAGATTTGTGGAAATCTATTTTCAGTTATGGCATTGATTTGGAATTTTGAAGAAATTAATTTTGAGTTTTTGAAATTTGAAAATCCGTCAAGTATAGCCAAAGTTAAAACTTCTAGCAATGACGGAGGAACGAACTATGGAAGGGATGGATACGCCCCTTAAGAAGTTGATAAAAGGTCGTGCACAGGAGAGAGGAGCTCTCATATCTCTCATACCGCTGATAACGCATATATATTTCTGATGTTAGATAGTCATTGTCGAGTGAATAAGTGAAGCAAGTCGTCTTTAGCGTGTGGTTAAAGCCCGGCGCATCGAACGAACACGGAGCAGTTCCATTTTACGCTGTTCGAAACTAGGTGAAGTTGGAACGCTCACATTAACGTTTCTACCAGATAAGATATAAAGAGTTAACTTCTGCCTTTATTATAATTCAATTGGGCAGTACAACATTGAGGTGTGTAGAAGATTTGAACAATTTCACAGTTATACTTCGAAAGATATTGGCATTTTAAGGCTGCAGACAAAAGTGATTTTCTCGCCACATGAGAAGCACTTTTAAAAGACCACATTATACACTACGGCTGACACGTATATCGCAACCGTGATCTTGGAGAATACGTTTGGTAATACAACGATACATTCTATTATGGAACATTATAGTCTGGCAGTGCTTTCAATGATTATAACAGAAGTTGAGATGGAAGGCTAAGGCTTTAATGCAATTGGGACATATATCGATGGAGTGAAGTAACAGCATGGAACTTCGTTAATCGTCATTCTACAAAAGCGAGCATGTAGTGAACATCCAACTACACTCATGCATCGAGAATCCATCGCTGAATAATATCAAATGACAGTGGAAATATTTTCATACTCCACGATTATGAATATTTCTGCGGAAATAACTGCAATAAACTTCATGGCGAATTGCGACCAGAACTTCAGGGAACTTTCAAGAGAGGCCAGGGAGGACCCGGCTCACAAATAAGAATTTTGCCAGAAGGATGTCTTTCGGTTACATGGAGCAGTGCAATTTCCGGAGGAGGAAGCAGTTCGATTCTCCGAGGACGCTGATTCCAGGTTCGAGGTCGGAGCACATCTTCACGCTGGTGAAATGGAACCAACAGCAGTTTTCTTTGAAAACTTTCCTCTAGAACTTCAATCAACAGATAAGGTAGTCGTGAACGTTTCTTGTATTATTTGAGTCATGTAGCGATATCTGAGCAACAATTTTTCCCATATTTTCTGTCCTATCTTTTGCCCCATTTTCTGGCTTGACATTTCTGTACTCAGTACACTTCGATGATTTATGCCTTTTTCTACGATTTGTTGAGACATTGTTATGTCATTGGCATACTTAAATAATTTTGGATCAGTTGAGACTGATAATTAGATTCTTTCAGTAATTTGCATATTTTTGCAGTCACGATTTGACTGTAAAGTTAATGATTTGCTATGGCAGATTTGAATTCAGACAGCGTGTCATTTTATTAAAGTAATTCTATTCAGTAAATTACTTTGACCAATTTTCTGTCATCCTCAAGAAAGAAGAATGATTAAATGATTTTAGAGCGTTAAAATCTAATACGATATCGACGATCTTTGAAATACTAGTCGTCTTATGCACATGATTGCAACATAGACATTTATCATTGCATTATAGACAATTTTATGAAATATGAACTTTGATTACGATTTATTGAATACACTATAGTAATGAACATTTGATAGGAGTTTTTCTCAATTCTAGATTGGAACAATAATGTTTGCATTCCACAGTCTAATTGTATTCTATTCGACTATTTATGCAGTTTAGATGAACTTTGATTGAAGATAGTATTTTTATACTGCATTAATTTGAAGATATTAATCTCAATTTTGATAGACCAGGGAGGAGTGTCTAAGCGTATTTGCTATTAAATTTATTTGTGATTGGCAAATTTTTACTTCATATCGATTCATGAATGAAACCCACGAAGGTTAAATAATAACAGTCATTAATACTATTGATGAATATAAGAATTTTTAAAGAGGAACAATGGATGTATAATCGTTAGTTCAGTGGACCTGTAAAAGTCGCTGATGAGTAATGCCCTTGAATAATGAAGGAGGTTCCCACAGTAATAAATGAAGTTGTTGAATTTATAAGTGGAGGTTTTTGTATGTAATTTGGAAGATTTTGATGCCATATATATTAAGATATATGATGAATTCTGGGCCTATTGTTGAGCAATTTTGTGCGTTTTGAGCGAAGTATTTTTCCGCTGACTGTATTGTTCTGGTTCTTGAAAGTTATTCATATGAAAATACTGTTAAAGTTAACAAGAGTGTTAAATAATTTGAGATGAAGATTTTGAATGGAGGTTACCGTCACAAATATTAATAATAATTATTAAACCTTATTAAACCTGAATTTGACATTTAAATATAACTAACCTTCATTGGTCGATTATATCAACACAATTTAAGTAATTATCAACCGGATAAACGTGTGGTTTAATGTATTTCCTGTATAAATAATATAAACAATATAATTAATATTGTAAATAATTTTGTAAATATCTTTGTTAAATAATATGAAATAAAAGGGATTAATAGAGGCGTGTATAAATTTTCAATTGTCGTTTGACATTGTTATAAACAATTTATTATTGTTATAAATAATTAATGAACTTTTGTTACTAACATTAAGAGTTGTGTTATTATACTCTAAACAACGCTAATTAAGCAAGTGGATTGAACAATTAAACATGATTTGGGATTGTTGGAGTATTCCACTGGTGTTTGAATGGAGCATTTAAAAGATTTGCGTGATAATATTTCAGTTGAGAAGTGGACATTTAACGTGTTTTGAAAGGAGAGCTAAGCTCTGATGTAACTCGCTTATGCTAGGGTTGAACAGACGGGTGAGTCCATTTGACGATGCAGGTGCATTGCAGCTGGCCCGGACAACTGTATGATAGAGGCCAAGGACGTTTACATAATAGCCTTGTGGCTATAAATAAAATGTGATGTGTATAAACACGCAAAACAATTGCTATATATGTCTCGTCCCAAATCCCGTTTCCATTCCAAGTGCATTATTATTTTTACGCTATTTTGAGCTTGAGGAAGCTGAAACATTGTATGTAGAGTATACAAGTCCGACAGGAGGACATGGTTATGTGGTCGATGACTTCTGATTGCCACGTGGATTTTGTTGTTTCATTTTTGTTAAATTCATTCTTTGTGTGAAATAAATTATTGTGCAGTTTAAAGTTTCTCGTCTTCGTTTTGGTTCATTTTAAATACACACATCAAAAAAAGTTTTGCATCACCTCGGTTCCAAGAGTTCCGGAACCTTTAAATACAAAGGGAATAGAGATCAACACAAACAACATTTCAGCTCGTTTTATTGCTCATGAGACCCACACATTGCATGTTGTACCATCATACAGCTAGACTTTCAGCATTTGTGGTCCAGATTGCAGTACACACCACTACCTCTAATACCCAGTAGCACGTCCTCTTGCATTGATGCATGCCTGTATTCGTCGTGGCATACTATCCACAAGTTCATCAAGACACTGTTGGTCCAAATTGTCCCACTCCTCAACGACAATTCGGCGTAAATCTCTCAGAGTGGTTGGTGGGTCAAGACGTCCATAAACAGCCCTTTTCAACATATCCCAGGCATGTTCGATAGGGTTCATGTCTGGCGAACATGCTGGCCACTGTAGTCGAGCGATGTCGTTATCTTGAAGGAACGCATTCACAAGATGTGCACGATGAGGTCGAGAATTGTCGTCCATGAAGACAAATGCCTCTCCAATATTCTGCCGATATGGTTGCACTATGGGTCGGAGGATGTCATTCAGGTATCGTAAAGCCGTTTCGGAGCCTTCCATGACCACCAGTGGCGTACGTCGGCCCCACATAATGCCACCCCAAAACATCAGGGAACCACCACCTTGCTGCACTCGCTGGACTGTGTGTCTAAGACGTTCAGCCTGACCAGGGTGCCTCCAAACACGTCTCCGACGATTGTCTGGTTGAAGGCATATGCGACACTCATCGGTGAAGAGAACGTGATGCCAATTCCGTGGGGTCCATTCAGCATGTTGTTGGGCCCATCTGTACCGCGCTGCATGGTGTCGGGGTTGCAAAGCTGGACCTCGCCATGGACGTCGGGAGTGAAGTTGCGCATCATGCAGCCTATTGCGCACAGTTTGAGTTGAAACACGACGTCCTGTGGCTGAACGAAACGCATTATTCAACATGGTGGCATTGCTGTCAGGGTTCCTCCGAGCGGCAATCCGTAAGTAGCGGTCATCCACTACAGTAGTAGCCCTTGGGCGGCCTGAGCGAGGCCTGTCATCGACAGTTCCTGTATCTCTGTACCTCCTCCATGTCCGAACAACATCGCTTTGGTTCACTCTGAGACGCCTGGAAACTTCCCTTGTTGAGAGCCCTTCTTGACACAAAGTAACAATGCGGACGCGATCGAACTGCGGTATTGACCTTCTAGGCATGGTAGAACTACAGACAACATGAGCAGCGTACCTTCGTCCTGGTGGAATGACTGGAACTGATCGGCTGTCGTACCCCCTCCGTCTAATAGGCCCTGCTCATGCATGGTTGTTTACATCTTTGAGCAGTTTTAGTGACATCTATGAACAGTCAAAGGGACTGTATCTTGGATACAATATACACAGTCAACGTCTATATGCCGGAGATCTGGGAACCGAGGTGATGCAAAACTTTTTTTGATGTGTGTATCATGGTGGAGGTTATTGTGTGGGCATACTTTAAGTGATCCAGTTGACAACCCAGTCCCCGAGATAAATTTAAAAGGTAAGTAGAAGGTAAGTATGAACCCCCGTATATTTTGGTGTGTTCCACAATAATTTCTTGTGAACTATTGTGCTCTAATCTCGATAGTATCTGTCAGTGCCATTTTCTTTGATGTAGCTGTGCCGGTGCGTTTGATTATTGGCAATCCGATTGAGGGGGCGGATATCTGACAGCCTACTATCCGGATAACGGGGACAGTACCATCCCGGCATTTGCCTGGAGTAGAAGTGGGGAATGTACGGAAAGCTACTTCCAGGATTGCTGAGGTAAGAATCAAACCCACCTCTTCTCAGTTTTGCCTCACGAAGCTGAGCAGCCCTCAGACCAGAATTACATTTTTTGGTAGTGCCGAAAATCGAACCCGGGCCTCCGCGGTGACAGCCATGAATGCTAGCCACTACGCAACGAGACGGACATTTCACAACGTCTACTCCTAGCAAATGCAGGGATGGTTCCTTAACTTAAGACCATGGCAGCCTCCTTGCAAATCTTCAACTGCATTACAAATACAATACTACTACTACTACTACTACTACAAACAATGTTAGCCAGTAGACTATAAAAAAGAGTGATAGTCAGTCTGGAAGACTAGACTTTATATCATTTTAAATGCTACAAATGCTGAAAAATGCTGGGTGAAAGCCTCATCATCATGCAGCGAACTGCGTGAACTCAAACTTCATTAATAAGTGCAAACCAAGGTCAAAGGAGGTAGCTGTCTGGATGACGTCACGCTCACTGGAGCGAGCGGGGAAAGGAGGTACCTCAAGCGGTACTCTAACGTCACACGCCTCAGTGCATTCTCGGTACATTTCGTCCCGTCGCCGTAACGTAACGCCAGTCCTCAGCGTAACGACGAAGTCGACAAGATCATTTAAAATGATAAAACTTATAGGAGAATGGCTGAAATGCAGTCATCGACAAGTGGATGATTTCCTGTCACAGGTCCTGGCAGGGCATGGGGAAGCTGCAGGGAGGAGATGGTCGGTATTGCTCGGAAAGGGATACAGTAGAACATTCTTTTTTTCCACTGTGCTCGATGGGAGGAAGATAGAGAGGAAGCCTGTGAACAACTTGGCCGGCGACTCACGACAGGGAATCTGGTTCAGATTATGTTGGAGAGCCCACGAGCCTGGAGCATTGTAAAGGCAATGGCTACAAGTATTATGAGGACGAAGGAGAAAGAAGAGAAATGAAGAAACTAATAGCATAATCACTCCATTCTGATGCAATGTTGTCAAGCAGTCCCGGAATGGGCTAAGTGAAGAGGGCAGGGGTGTTTAGTTGGTGGAAATCCAACTCCCACACAGAGTGGTGTCTTGGGAAGATTTTCCCCTGCCGAAACAAAACCTACTACTACTACTACCACCACCACAACATATACCACAATAACACTGGTTATCAGACAAATTGTACACACACCCAAGTACACGGGGATAAATTACCACAATATCGTAAAGCCCTTGGATGAATTTCTAGTCCACGCAACTTAACGTAGGCTGGGGGATCCTGCCATTGAGCCTTTTTTTTTATTTTAAGCGTATGGCTTTTAGTGCCGGGAGTGTCCGAGGACATGTTCGGCTCGCCAGATTTGTAACTGCTTCGAAGCGGACACCCAATGGGTGAGCTACTAGTACCGTCGAGTGTGGAGTGTTGTCTGGGGAGGAAAGTTTGAATGTAAGGGCGAGGAGTTGGAAGGTAGCGGCTGTGGCCTATAGTTAGGTACCAACCCCAGCATTTGCCTGGAAGGAAGATGGGAAACCACAGAAGACCATCTTCAAGGTTGCCGGCGGGGGGATTCGAACCTCCTCGCCTCCCGGATGTGAGCGACTGCCAGCAGTCATGCCGTAACGACCACGGCTAACTCACCCAGTATTGAGCACTCTACTCTCATAGTACAGCACAGATAAAAGGCTTAATGGCGTACCGAGTAGACCCCCCAGAGTACAATAGTTAGTTATTGTTGCTTTAAGGGGCGGAACTACGAGGTCATCTGCCCCTAGAGTACAATCTAAGGAGGGAGCTCATCTGAGGAAGTGGTGGAGAGCAGTTAGCAGGGAGATGAGATTAGAGCCTTGCTAACTTCATTATCATTACAGTCCGAAAACTCGCGGGAGAGAAGGTCACAACTACAAGCATATCCTGCAATATTCTACTTGCTACGGGGCGAGGATGAATGTGTGTGTGTCCGATAGTTTTTAGGGCCGTATGCCCCTCCTGGAGCTAATCTCAACAATGAAGATAGTGGAAGATTAAATGAATGTAACTGAACAGAGAGTTAGCCGTGGGTTAGTCTACTAGTATGTACCTTTCCAGCATTTGACTTGGTTTGTTAATGGGAAATCCCGGAAAAACCAATTCAAGGACGTGCGTACGTGGGTTCGAACCCCGTCATCTGTTGTTGTTTGAGTCTTCAGTCTTTTGACTGGCTTGATGCAGCTATCCATACCTCCCTGTCCTGAGCTAACCGTTTCATCTCTACATAGCTACCACACCCTACATCCGAGGCAATCTGTTTAAAATATTCTAACCTTGGGTCTACCCCTACAGTTCTTGTCCTCGACCCTTCCTTCCAGAACTAAGCTTGCTATTCCTGGGTGCTTTAATATGTGTCCTAGCAATCTCTTCTCTTCATTAGCAGTCGCCAAAAACATCTCTCCTCGCACACTAGTCTTAATACCTCTTCATTTGTAACCCTATCTACCCATCTGATCTTCTCTCCTGTAACACAACATTTCAAACTCTTCAATTCTCTTTCTGCTCCAACAGTCAAAGTTTCACTTCCATAGAGTGCCACGCTCCAGACAAAGAATTTCAAAAATGACTTAATACCTAAATCTATATTCGATGTCATTCTGTAGAAATGCTTTCCTTGCCTGAGCCAACCTACTTCTTGTATCCTCTTTGCTTCGTCCATCACTTGTTATTTTGCTTCCTAAGTAACAGAAGTCTCTTATTTGTTTAAACGCACTTCATAAACATATAAATATATTTCCGTGGACTTTTCAAGAAATGCAAGATTTTTCCTGAACTATTGAGGTGATTTGGAAGACTTTGGAACAAACCGCACCTTCTAACTTCCTCTCGGTTTAGAGCCAGAGTTTTGTGAAACATACACCGTCGCGTTATACTGTATAGAATATAAAATGTTGGCTGTCCTCCAAACGACTGTCCTTCATTTCTCTGTTTAGGACTTATTTTTCATATTGAGACGGGGATATGCCCCAGTAATTGAACACTATGGAGCAGTCAAGGACGGCTAGACCTGCCGAGTCCGTGCCACTCTCCATGACAAAGTAGCAGCGGTAGGAAAGTAAATTGGGTATGGTGTTTCGATTTCCCCAGTGGCGCGGTAGCAGAGTTATATCCAGCTCCAAGTGGAATGAGTTCTGTAAATATGACGCCTCTATGAATGACCGCCGCACCACAAGCACTGCTAGCTGTAAAATGTGCTGACTCCCAAGGGCCCATTAGCGTCAGGCACTTTGGCCGCTACTTGATGCAGAGCGACGTCTGAGCGCGAAGTGCGTTCTGCTGTCGTGTTTACAGCCCGCTCTCAGCTATACATAAATCATGGGCTCAATGGTTCGATCCCAGGACCCGTTGATAGTAAAGTCAACATCATCCAACTTTAAGAGCGTTAAAATCCCTCAGTATGCCTTCCTTCGGAGGGGAAGTAAAGCCGGCGGTCCCATGTCATAGATTTATGGCACGTAAAAGATCTTTTCACAGACTAAACTTGTGTGAAGCTAAATTTCTAGGTTAGATTTCGTTGGAAAGCTCTATCAAAGTTCCAACGTGGCATCTGGTAGCGAAGGTTAGGACTAATTTAAATTGAACGGAACATGTAACTCACCCTATGGGTGTCCGCTTGAAGCAGCTACAGCCTCTGGCAAGCCAAACATGTCCTCGGACACTCCCGGCTCTAAAAGCCATATGATAAATAAATAAATACTTACAAGTAAGTTATTTAGTTTATAATTTGAACTAGTGTTTTGCCGACAACTTTCGTGACCGACACTTCAATAATAAGATAGAATCAAATCAGAATAATTATGTAAATACAGATTACGCCCAGCCAACATAAGTGAACTTGACCACGCTATTTAGTTAGGTTGTTGTTGACGATTCATTTAGGGGGTTTGCAACATCGTGGTTATGTAGCCCCGTGTACTTGGAGGGGGATCTGTCTGATAACGAGTGTCATTGTAATGGCTGAAGTAGTGAGTGTCTTTGTAACTGGGACTATGATCTGGGTAGGAGACAGTCATGGCTTTAATTTAGGTACCATCCGAGCATTCACCTCGCGCAGAAGAGGGAAACCATGGAAAACTACTTTTAGGATGTTTGAGGAGGGAATCAAATCTATCTCTTCCCAGTTCTTCCTCACGAGGATGAGTGAAGCGCATAGCAGTCGTCAAAAAATCCGAATTAAATTTCTTGGCAGAGCCTGGAATCAAACCCGTGGTGACAGCCAAGAATGCTAGCCACTAAGCAACGAAGCGGACATCCCACCGAAAAGAGGTTAATTGACTGGTACTTTTTTTTAGGGGTTTTGCGACATCGTGGTCATGTAGCCGCGAGTACTTGGGTGTGTGTAGAATTTGTCTGATAACATGTATCACTGTGATGTCTGTACCAGTGTTTTTATTTGTAACTGAGGTATGTATGGGGTTGGAAGCGGCCGTGGTTTTAAGTTAGGTGCCATCCCGGCATTTGCCTGAAGTAGAAGTGGGAAACCACGGTAAACCACTTCCAGGATGACTGAGCTGGGAATCGAACTCACCTAATCTCAGTTTTGACTCATGAGGCTGAGTGACCAGAATTAAATTTCTTGGAATAGCCGTGAATCGAACCCCCCCCCCCGTGGTGATAGCCACTACGTAACGAGGCGGTGACCCAACCGAAAACATTTTACACATTGTGTCAGCATGATGAATAGGCATTTATTAACATTAATCTGCAATGGTAATGTATTTCCGGTCCTAGTCTCCATTTTGGAAGGAGAGTAGAAAGTAAGTGCCAGACAGAGTTAAGGTCGCGACAGTAAACGAATACCTACTAGGAAAACTTTCATCCCTAAACCCCCGCCGTCCAGTTCCCCCCAACTATAAGGTGCGTTCAAAAAGTAACGAGCCGGAGGCATAATTACAGAAACCAGTACCTGTATGTTAGAAGTATTGGCCCTGGCTGTTGAGGCACTTGTGACACGAGGCGGTGAATGGCTGTCTCATAAAATTCCCTGGGCTGCGATGCGAACCAGTACCACACGTACAGCAGGACGTCGTCGTCCGAGGTGAATCGTTGGCCCCGCAGAGCCCTTTTCAGGGGACTAAACATGGCGTAATCACAGGGAGAGAGGTCTGGACTGTATGGAGGGTGGCCGAGAACTACCCATTTGAATTTCTGCAGGAGTGCCGCGACTGTGTTAGCCGTATGAGGTCGTGCATTGTCGTGGAGCGACCACGGCGGCTATGGCGTTCAATGTCACTCGGCGGTCCTGGGTAATGAGTGCATCAACCAGCTGGACGTTGCCATCGGTAATACATGGGGGTGCCCCAGACCGGGTATCATCGTCTAACGACACCCGTCCTTCCCTGATGCGCTTGTGCCACGCCTTGACCTATGCAAGGGACATGCAGTGTTCCCCGTACACTTGTAACATTCGGCGATGAATGTCCGTTCCCCCTACTCCTTCCGCTGTCAGAAACCGAACAACACCTCACTGCTCTTCAGTTGACGCCTCTGGTGTGCTGAAATGTATTGTTTTCTGCGAGTGTTATCGTGCGAGGATCGGACTGTGGTATGTGAAGGGTAGTCGGGATTTCCGATGTTTGTGTGTGCGTACGGGCCCTAGTAACTTGTGGTTCATAGCCCTAGTGATAGCTGCATGGCTAGTTATTGGTGGAGTGGAAGTGAATCCAGGCCCTGTTACTCCAAATATGAATCAGGCAAATGATCCAGTGGCAGCTTTAAAGTGTTCGACGTGCAGTAAAACATTGAAGAACGGTGTTCAGTGTGGACTATGTGTGAAATGGTTTCACTTCGGCTGTATTAAGGTCAAGAAGGAGGATTGTGATGTCGGGAATTGGTTTTGTAAAGTATGTGATACGCCGGACTGTTTGAGGGTGCAAATCAAAGCAAGGGATCAATTAATACAGGAACTTAGAACAAAGCTTCGTGAATCAGAGGAAACGGTGAAGGATGTGACTGAACGGCTTTCTACTGGGATCAGTGTGGAACAGGGCGTGCAGGAGCAAACTGAGTATGACGTCATCATAATGGGTGATTCTATGATACGATGGAGTGCGAATATCTCGAGGAAATCAGGTGCGAAAGTGCGGTGTTATCCGGGGATTAAAATTGACCAGCTTGCCCAACAAGTGGAAGAAGCAAATGTAGAGGACTGTGACAAAGTTAAAGTGTTGTTGCTCCATGTTGGGACGAACGATTGGAAGAAGAGGGCTACAGCTGATTACATCATGGGGGAGCTCTACGAACTAGGCAGAAAAGCTAAAAGCACGTTTGGAAATGAAAAATTATAAAGAGTGGCATTGTTCGGCGGGGAGATGTTCCGTTAAGGCGAGTTAAGACTGTAAATGACCGCATGGACTGGGTTTGTGCACAACTGGGATTAGTGTAGGTAGATGCTGACTGCTGGATTGGTGGCCGTGACTTCGCCCGAGACGGTCTGCATTTAAAACGACGGGGCGCTTTTAACCTAGGGAGCCTGCATGACAGGGTCATCGGTTCGTGCCGGCCATTGTGAGGAGGAGCAGGTCCAGAGGTTGCCAGCCGACGGGAACAGAAGGAGCTACTTCGGGATATTTGCTGCGGAGGTATGACTCTAAGATTACTGCAGGTTAATTGCCAGAGTTTAGGAAATGAATTTTGGAATCTTGTAGAGACGTATTCTCCGGACATTGTCACTGCTACTGAATCTTGGTTATATGAGGATATAAATAGTAATGAAATAATTCAAGGGACCTATGTACAGAAGGGATCGGGGGAAGCGAGGTGGTGGGCTATTTATTTGTGTGCGCAAAAATATAGCTAGTTTTTTAAAGTGGGCTGCTACGGATCATGAAATGTTATGTGTACAAATTTCGGATAAAGGGAATAAATTCACTCTTCAGGTGATAGGAGGCGTATAGAGCACCGAAAGATAACTTTTCGCTTCTCGACACACTGTATGATAAAACTTGTAGGGGTAATGCTATGAAAAAGAGCATAATAATTGCCGGAGATTTAAACCTCCCCAAAGTAGACTGGTCTGGTGAGTCAACTAGCTGTGGTCAAGCTCAGAGCACTGCAAACAAATTCTTAAGGGAGGGGGGATTTTCCCAAGTAGTTGACTTCCCAACTAGAGGCAATAATACCTTAGATGTTTATCTGGTAAAGCCTGTAGAGCCTGTATTAACTGTCTGAAAGTACCAGGAATTAGTGACCATTCTGGGGTTGAATTAAATATTAGATACGGTGACATTACAAAATGAGACTCTGATGTAGCAAATAAGATCATATTCCAGTATCGCAGGGCGGATCAGGGCAAATTTCAGGGGTATTTGAATGAGCTAATTGAAGGATGGGCATCGGAAGAATATCACATTAATATCCTATGGACTAACTTTTTGTAAATTTTAAGTAGCGCCATTGATAAATTTGTTCCATTTAAATTACTGAAACAAAACCCAGATCCTGAGTATTACACACGGGAAATCAGGAGTCAAACGGAAAATTAGGAAATTATACAATAAAAGACATGATAGTGACAAGTATATGTTGAAATTTAAGTCCTTATCAAGAGAGCTCGTCTTAAAAAAGAGGGCTGCTCATGACAATTATATGCAAGGTTTATTTGGTTCGAGAGGCGATGGGTGGAAAACAAATTACAGTTATGTTAGGAGAAGAAAGGGAAATTCAAATAATTTGTCGATGATAATGTCCGGTGACGGTAAATTAATTACTAAGAAGCAAGCCATTGCTAATGAATTAAATGTATTTTATGGAAGTGTGTTCAATAAATCCAATAGCTGTGTGTTGGACCTTAACGGTGAATCAGGGGCTCCACTTCTCCAAATAAACCAGTCAGCAATTGTAAAGCTAATACAAAAATTACGTTACAATATATCGAAGGGTCCTGATAATATTGTTACTGAAGTACTTAAACTAGGATGTAGGGCCGTGGCACGATACTTAGAGGTGATTTTTAATGTGTCCATAGACAATGCGCAAATCCCGGATGACTGAAAAAGAGCTACGGTAGTCCCAATATTTAAGGGAGGGAGCAGACTTGAATTGGGCAACTACAGGTTAGTCTTACGTCCATCGTTGGTAAACAGATGGAGCATCTCATTTGCGACTACTTGAGGGAACAGTGGGAAACATTATCATGGTTTAATAATAGGCAACATGGATTTCGGAAAGGTTACTCATGCGAGAGTCAGATGCTATCACTTTTTCAAGATATTAGCGAATCGTTAGACGATGGAGTTTCAGTCGACGCCGTAGTTATAGATTTTTCGAAGGCATTTGATGTCGTGCCGCATGACAGGCTACTCCATAAATTAGCTTCGACGAAGATTGATAGAAGAGTAATTTTATGGATCCAAGAATTTTTGACGGGTCGTTCCCAGAAAGTGAAAGTTGAAGGCAGATTCTCGGATGGAATTACCGTAACGTCGGGTATCCCTCAAGGCAGCGTAATCGGAACTTTGTTATTTTTGGCGTTCATAAATGACTTACCAAATGGGATTCGCAGTGACTGTCGATTGTTTGCGGATGATTGTATAATATATCGAAAGATACATGACTGAAAAGACAATGCAGTACTTCAAGATGACCTGAACCTGGTCTATAAGTGGGCGATTGAAAATAAAATGAAAATAAACACAAGAAAATGTAGTCTAATAAAAATAGGGAAAGTGCGAAGGCAAGATTTTCAATATAACATTGGCTCGGAAATACTCGTAGAAGAAGATTCTTGCAAATATTTGGGCGTTCACGTAAGAAATGATATGAAATGGAGTAGTCATATAGGATGTGTAGTTTCTAAAGCTTACAAATCCCTGCACTTTGTAATGAGGGTATTAAAAGGAAGTAGTACCTCTGCTAAAGAATTAGGATATTTGTCACTTGTAAGACCTGTTCTGGAATACGCCTCGGCGGTTTGGGATCCATATCAAGTAGGGCTCATAAATGAGTTGGAAATGGTACAAAGAAAGGACGCTAGATTTGTGCTGAGTGACTTTAATCCCAGGAGCAGTGTGAGCCGTATGTTAAAGAAACTTGGGTGGGAATCACTTGAGGATAGGAGGATGAAATCTAGACTCGGCGCTATGTACAACACGTATACAAATCAACCAGCATGGGCTGAGCTTAGCTAACGTATGGAAAAGCCTACTTACATGGGTAGGAGCGATCATCCTTTCAAAGTTAAGGGCCGACCACAGCGAACAAATTATGGTAAGTATTCTTTCGTAAACCGTGCCATTGATAATTGGAATTCTCTACCTGCCGCAGTCTTAGAGCCTTTTCCCAAACATATAGGTGTGTTTAAGAAAAGACTGACTATTTGTGTAAATACTCCAGTTTAATTGTTAGTGAATTGTTACGTACAATTATTTAATTGTTATGTATATCTAATTTGCCACCGGGGGACACACCCCCAATTGCAAATAAACGAATGAATGAATGAATGTCACTGTTTGCAAAGCGACTGGCAGCGTTGGGCGATTGATGCATGCTGCTGCTCGCTTTGTATCGTCACGTGACGTGCACGTGTGCCCTCTAGCGATGGGCTGTGACCTTCCACGCTCTGGTCGGAACCACACCTCGTTACACACGCTACGATTAGCCGATGTCTTCAACGGTTTGCACATTCCAGCCTCCGGCTCGTTACTTTTTGAAAGCACCTTATAATTATTGTCCGCCTCATAGCGCAATGACTAACTTATTTAGCTGTCACCTCTGAGGACCAGGCTCGATCCCCGGCTCTGTAAGGAACTTAAATTATACATGTTTTTTTAATCGCTTATCCTCCCAGCTCGGCTTCACGCTCGGATCCTGCGAGGGATCGTTCCTCTACCGTCGCAAGGACGGTGTCTGGGAGCTGAACAAACTTGCCAGGAATACAAAATTATCAGGTTCGAGTCGCGGCGGCCAATGTATACCTACTCGGAAGACTATCATTCCCCCAATCCTGACACCCAATCCCGCCCATCCCACGAGGGGCATGAGATAGTGCGTCAGCGCTCTCAGCCACCGCGGCCGGTTATATAATACAGTAAAACCTGCCTAAAGCGGAACGCAATCGTTCCAGATTTATTTTTCCGTTTTAGCAAGTTTCCGTTTTACAAAGGGTTGAGTTTTAATAAGACAAAATACACTACAAGGAAATACTGTATTATCGCATAGGATTACAATGAAATAATTTGAGTTTTTTCCCACTTTAAACAACACAGTTAATTATATAGCCAGACGTTCGTTTTTCTCGTGTTCTTCAATAACTTTAATTTTCTCCTCCATTGTAAGTGTCTTATAAGTTACTGTCACTGAATTACAGTACGCAAATAAAGGCAGTGCACAGTAAAAAGAACACCCAGTACATTATGCAACGAGCCTATGATGGCAATAATTAAGACACGAGTATGAAACGAGCGTATGCGAGTTTTATGTTCGACCTTGACTATTATATGTCTGAAAACTGTATCATAATGATGGTCATTATAACACTATTTTTCATTATGAAACAGTTTCTCCCACCAATCACAGCTCAAGAAACAGTTGTTTGACCAATTAGATAAGGATACCTTCGCGCATACGCTCAAAATCCAACATGTTTATATAAATTACCGAAAGTGCACCGTCCATATGTTCGCGTAAATAAACTGGTGAATATGAGACAAGAAATAGCAGTGTACCTTAATATCCCCAAATCCAATTTCTACACAGCGCGTTGTTTTCAAACGACTACGGTGACAGTTTTACTGAATACAGGTTCACAATCTGCACATCCGGCATTGAAGCACACAGAGCGCATGCGTCGATCGGCCAGAGAGCTTGGAACACAGAGATATCCTACCCAGCGCAGCACCCGATCACAAAATTCTAGTTACTGAACAGATATTTATGAAAAAGCTGAAGGAAGTAGGAGACTTCTGTTACTTAGGAAGCAGAATAACCAGTGATGGACGAAGCAAAGAGGATATAAAA
Source organism: Meconema thalassinum (assembly GCA_946902985.2). NCBI lineage: Eukaryota > Metazoa > Arthropoda > Insecta > Orthoptera > Tettigoniidae > Meconema > Meconema thalassinum. Next base: position 379,335,430 of record OX336394.1, on the reverse strand, counting down.
AGTAGGTTGGCTCAGGCAAAGAAAGCATTTCTACAAAAAAGGAATCTGCTGACATCGAATATAGATTTAGGTATTAGGAAGTCATTTTTGAAAGCCTTTGTCTGGAGCGTGGCGCTCTATGGAAGTGAAACTTGGACTATTGGTGCAGCAGAAAAGAGGAGAATTGAAGCATTTGAAATGTGGTGTTACAGTAGAATGATGAAGATCAGATGGGTAGATAGGGTTACAAACAGAGAGGTATTAAGACGAGTGGGAGAGGAGAGATGTTTCTGGCGACTGCTAATGAAGAGAAGAGATAGGTTGGTAGGACTCATACTAAGACACCCAGGAATAGCAAGCTTCGTTATGGAGGGAAGGGTCGAGGACAAGAACTGTAGGGGTAGACCAAGGTTAGAATATGTTAAACAGATTGCCTCGGCATGGAGAGCTGCATCAAACCAGTCAAAAGACTGAAGACTCAAACAACAACAACGATGTTAAAACATATAATAAAGATATAATTATCGTCGAACATAAACAGTCGTATGCAACTCGCCTATAATGGTAATTAAGACACTCGCATGGAAATTATAAAACTTGCTTATGCTCGAATTATAAACATACTCGTGTCTTAATTATAGCAATTATAGGCTCGTTGCATAATGTACTATTATGATTTCCATACGTGTGTCTTAATTACCATTATAGGCGAGTTGCATATGACTGTTTATGTTCGACGATAATTATTATAACTATTTTATGTTCGAACATAAATATTCATAAATATCTGTCGAGATGTCGCCAGTTTTATGTACTGAACAGAGCGCATGAGACGCAGAGAATGCCTTGTATTTGACCATGGCCTCCTCGATTACCCTACTATGACACTAGGCCACGGAGTGAAATTAAAATTAGAAGGCCGTGGAACTCAGCGCTGGTGCGATGTTATTCTTATCAAATTGGTCAAACAACTGTTTCTTAATGAAAAAGAGTGTTATAATGAGCATCATTATAGTACAGTTTTCTGACATATAATAGTCAGGGTCGAACATAAAGATTATTCCAGGTCATTGTTCTCTTCTACTCTTACTTCTATTATAGTCTCATTTCTCAGAAGTCAACTGTGTGTATTACAAGACGGTTGGAGGAAGTAATGGTACAGATGTTGTGAAATGTAGCATACCTGATGTGATGCATCCTTGAGGAAAAATTAGAGTTAATGTTTCCTACAACGAGCTAGAGAAAGGTATATAGAGAGGCAAGGAGCCGCGTAGCAGCGCTCTGGGTGGAGGCAACCTGAGTTAAGGCGGCCATGATTCAGAACGTCGTCTGATAAGAGCTTGTTGCGATTATTCGGGCTGTACAGGAACATGTGTCGAATAAAATGTATTTAAAAATACATATACCATGCCGTCATTGTGTTCGTCATTCAATTGTACGAATATAAGTAATAAGACAACAGGAGTGTCGTTACGTTTGTGTGATATTTACATTTCAGATTCCCTCTGCAGAAGCAGGAACTAACATTTCCACTCTATATACATTTATCTAGCTCGTTGGTGATGATGATGATAATTGTGGTTTTAAGGGGACTAACATCTAGGTTATCGGCCCCTAATGGTTTGGGTGATCATGAAGATGAAAATGAAATGTAAACTATAACTAAAACTAACTACTAACTTATAGACTATACTAGAAGAAGTAACTGAAAATAAAAGAAGAATAAGGCAAATAAAGGACAGGAGGAAAAGAAATGCCCTCAACCCTCGAAGAATAAGGATTGAGGGACTTGGAAGGAAGGAGAGCCATGAAAGGCAGATAGGAAAGTGAAAGAGGAGAGGGTCCGCCCCAGAGGTATTGGATAAAAGGGGGAAAACCGGACCCAGCTCAGGAATCCCTCGGGGTCGCCAACTCCCAAACTCACCAGCCGTGAGCCCCTGAGGGTGTAGCAATATCCAGGGTGCACCAGAAGTGGTGGGGCTACATAGCCTACACTCTGCCTCCTTGAGGGCCTTGAGTAGAAGGCAGGAGATAAAAGGAAAAGAAAAAGAAGGCTGACCCCTCGCAGAAGGAGGGAATCAGAAAAGATGAGACAAGAGCCAATTAAGGCGGGAAAGGAAGAGACTCCCTAGGCCTGGGATACCCTAATACCGTCGGGGTCGGAAGAGAAAAAGAGTTGACCAAGTGAGGTCGACAGGAAAGAAGACGGAGAGGAGCCCGGCACAAGTAAGTGGAAGCAATGCCGGACTCAGCTGGGGCCCCATGGTCGCCAACCCACGTCCCACTAGATGTGAGCCCCTGAGGGGGGGCGGGGGGGGGGGGGGGTAGCTCGTTGGTAACGATGCCTATTCTCAAGAGGCTGCTCACGCCGTGCCTCCAATGGGGTCTTGTGCACAAGGCAGGAGATACAATGAAAAGATCAGGTCTGATCCCTCGAAAAATGAGGGTATCAGGAAAGATGAGACAAGGGACAAATAAGAGATGAATTTGAAAGATTCTCCAGGTCTCGGATACCGTTAGTGCCTGATGAGAACAAGAGGTGACTAAGGAAGGTTGACGGGTGGATTTGCAAGTAATGCCAGTCTCAGCTGAGGTCCCGTGGTCGCCAATCCACGTCCCACAAGTTGTGATCCCCTGGGCGGGGTATGCATATGAACGATATGTATGTAGAAAATTTTGTTCAATACATTGCAGGAAGTGTCGCTGCAAGGTGTCTAAAAAATTAACTTGTATTGAATGCCTAGAAGTGCTTTTATCGGGTCAAGATGTTCAGAAAGAAGGACTGATTAAAGAGAAAGACGTGAAAGATGGCCTTTTGAATCCATCAAATGACGTAGTGAAATTATGTAAAACAGCTGAGATTGTCATCAGGAATAATGACAGTATGTTGCGAAAGAACACGAAGAATCTCATGCTGAAGTTGCAGACAGATTTCTATGCTATGCTACCGGGTTGTCTGTTTCAGAAATCTGACCATCTATTTACAGCTACTGAACCTGAGGTAAAGCCTCACTATGCTTCACTCATCGAGCGAATTGTGAAACAGTATTATAAATGCAGGCTTCTCCACTTCTGCAGAAATACAGCTCAACGTGAGAGAGGTCAACAGGTGCGTCAGTTGTACACAAAAATTATTCTTTTTAAAGGACAATGAAATCATGTAATGTACCGTGCATAAGCAACGTAGCGTATTGTCTTGTAAGATGATTGTGTTAGTTTTCGTGCAATGTACAAATTAAATTGTCAGGTCTTGCGTAGGCCCAATCTTATATTACGCCTCGTTAGTCACGCCTCTCCCTCACTGACTCCCACCCTCTTGACAGTGTATATCATGGCGGCTGCCAGTTCAACCTGCTTCCAAAATGGCGGCGCCATTTCCACTCTATATACCTTTCTCTAGCTCGTTGGTTTCCTAGGACTTTGGTGCAAGTACAGTCACGCTCAAAATTTAGTACATAGCTTTGTATTATGGATTATAATAATAATATCGTATGGCCTCGGGTGTCCGGTGCAAGCTTTGTAATTTGACACCCAGAAGGTAGCTTGCATGTCGAATTTCGTTGTTCCTTGAATCACTATGAAAGTCAAGGAGGTTAGATATCTATGCTCCTTGTACACTTTAGTGCTTTCTAGTAGAGAAATTAGGAACTTTTTGTTGGCGGAAACTCCCGACATTAATTTTGCCATTATGAACACGGCCTACTGAATTCAAATCGGTTCTTTGACATTCCAACATCGTATGACATCCGTATCGTATTTTTGTCGCCTTTCAAAAATCACTTACCACGGCCAGGAGAGAACCTGCAATCTTGGGCTTGGTAGACCGACACGCTATCCACTCACCCACCGTGGCAAGCTATGGATAAGATAATCCGTCTTAGTCAGGTTATTTACGCCTACAGTTCCGGAATTTCTTTCAGTTTCTGCGTTAGGCAGTTTTCAGGCGTACAGTGTCATTTTACACAGGAAATACCTCCGTTCCGAATGTTGTTTTCCATTTGTCCAGATTTCCGGTATATAAAGGGACCGGTTTAGGCAGGGTTTACTGTAATAATAATAATAATTATTATTATTATTATAGTATTACTAATAACAACATTGGTTTAATGCCCTTTTAAACTACTCAGCCATTCACCCTGAAGGGGATCTTTAACGTGCCTGTAAATGTACTGGCACGGCTCCCTGAAATGCCAACTGACTATGTGATGTGGATTTCTCGTTATATCTGTTCCATGTGCTGCTTGCAACTGAAGAGATTTATTATGATTAATACCAAGCTGTGGTTAGTACGTGTCTTGGCGCGCTCGGCAAGCGAGGATCTGGAAAAACAAATCCTGCGACCACTTAATTGTCCCTTTCTCTCCTGACCTCGTGGATCTTCATTACACTTCATCTCTCTCAGCAGACTGACGCCGTTTGCCCTTCATCTCACGACTACTTTGTCTCAATCCCCGTAACGAGCAAGATTTAATGACTGCTATCTTCTAACAGTTGATGGTACTACCTCTTCTTCTGCCAGTAATTGGTCACAGCTGTTCTCAAGACATTGCCTCACAGTCAATATTCTCCATGTCATGGAAGCAAGCACAATCTCTAGTTTCAAATGAGGCAGAAAAATTCCAGGTCTGACAACCGCAGAGTTATAAATACATGACCCAGAAGACGAAAATAAAGGAAGATACGGTACCAGAAGGTCGACAACGACCATCGAAATGCCCGCAATGCGTGCAGAGATTCTGATGGCCTCGATTATATTAGCGGTAGATGTTGTTTGAGTCTTCAGTCTTTTGACTGGTTTGATGCAGCTCTCCATGCCTCCCTGTCCTGAGCTAATCGTTTCATCTCTACATAACTACCACACCCTACATCTGAGGCAATCTGTTTAACATATTCTAACCTTGGTCTACCCCTACAGTTCTTGTCCTCGACCCTTCCTTCCATAACTAAGCTTGCTATTCCTGGGTGTCTTAGTATGTGTCCTACCAACCTATCTCTTCTCTTCATTAGCAGTCGCCAGAAACATCTCTCCTCTCCCACTCGTCTTAATACCTCTATGTTTGTAACCCTATCTACCCATCTGATCTTCATCATTCTCCTGTAACACCACATTTCAAATGCTTCTATTCTCCTCTTTTCTGCTGCGGTAGATAACATATTTGAAATGTTCATTGGAATGAATGTAAAACCAACATTTATAAGTCTATTGAGAAACAGTAGACATTTGTTTACGCACACTTTGCATTTTTTTAATACTTTCAACTGTTTCCCGCCATGAACATGTCATTTAGGTCAAGTCCTTGTTGGGAGATTAGTTATACCATTTGAACATAGTATTCTTCTCTCGGTAATATACACACACCATGAGATCTTTTTGTATCTCACTGAACCAGGCTCTCTTTGTCTTTCTTTTCTAGCTATAATTTACTACACATATTATAAATTAATCTTGTTGACGTCATTATTATTATTATTATTATTATTATTAATCAATAGGACACAAACGATCCAATAGAAGGAAGTTACATGCATTTAAAGATTGGACATATCAGCAGACATAGAATCATGTTGGCAACTCTCATGAATGATATCCTGTAAATTAATCTGATGTAATATGATCCATATGTTTGTCAATTATGGAGCAATTCCCACGCATACCTTCCGAGATATCCAACATAGAGCTCAAATTTCAATTGCAATTTTTCAGCAGTTGGTAGCAGTAATGTCATTTTCCAATATCGCCGTGAGATATTCAAGTATAAATCTTGACTCGTACCAAATTTGGTTTCGATAGCTGCAGCCGTTTAGGAGTTGATAGGTGGGGGACGCACACACACACAGATAATTCCTGGATCGATCTCATAAGTCTACTTTTTCCTCATTTTTACAAACTGTGAAAACTAGGCTAATCATCGCCTGTAGCTAAATGTAAGCACGATAAGATCGAAATGTTCTCCAAGCTATCCAGTAGACGATATGGGAGTGGATCGACTCAACGGAAGGAGGTGGACTTATTCCTGATTTTTGGTCATGGAGCCTCGAGGAGTATCAGAGAAAAGTGAGTGGGACTATACTGATAACAGCATTGAAAGAGTTCTTGTGTTTGTTTTTCTTGGATCAATATTTGTGGGTAGCCCAGATCTCACTCACTTGAGGTAAGAAATGGAACACACACGTATGACGACACACCTTGATTCCTTACGTCCATCATAAACCACGTTCACTGTGGAGAGAATGAATAATTTATAGCATAGGCCTTTGCCAAATGAAATTCTAATGTTACGACATACGAGTAATTTCTCTTCAGGGACCACGACAGATCCCTGAAAATGCTTTTGTCGGTATTCAGGTTTTCCATTTCAGCTCAATGTGAGAGTCACGCTTACTTCCAATTCCTCGCCATTATCGTAAATAGTTTGCGTCACCTTAAATAAATTACTAACAAGTTGACCTTACCATTACTTGTCTCCTCATCACAACAAACTCATCACTATAGACACGGTGTTACAGTCCATGTCACCTTAAATAAACCGACCTTACAGTTTGCCCTCATCACTATAGACCCGGTGTTGTAGTCCACGTTCACTTAAATAAGATACAGGGTCTTTATATTAGCTTGGCAAGGGCATTCTCGCTCACGCGCTCCGCCAGTGACGGCTCAGTTTCCGCCTGCCAAGCGCGCGTATGTACGGCAGAATACGGTGCTTAAAATCCGTATCATGCATTTTCACTCACCATGTTTACAGTAGATGCTGAAAAGGTTCCCCATCCGCTGCCAAACATAACCGGCATCTCTTTATGAAGTTTCTGGTTACTCCGGTTAATTTAGCTTCAGTAAGGAAATGACGTTCTTTACGTCTATTTATATCATTTACTGAACCTGTATGATTGAATCTCTTAGCCAGTTGTTTTATTGTGATTGTGTGTAGTGCCTGATGTGAAATATTCGTTACTTGAACGTGTATATCTGCACAATGCGTACACGAGTGAAGGAAATCGTGCACTAGAACAAGACAAAAGTTTCGAGTGAAATTCCCAGGGAGACCCATTCATTTAAATTGGACAATACAGCAACTGGCTAAGAGATTCAAACATACAGGTTCAGTAAATGATATAAATAGACGTAAAGAACGTTATTTCCTTACTGAAGCTAAATTAACCGGAGCAACCGGAAACTTCATAAGGAGATGCGGATTATGTTTGGCAGCGGATGGGAAACATTTTCAGCATCTACTGTAAACATGGTGAGTGAAATTGCATGATACTGATTTTAAGCACGGTATTCTGCCGTAAATACACGCGCCCGGCAGCCGGCAACTGAACCGTCACTGGCGGAGCGCGTGAGCGAGAATGTCCTTGCCAAGCAATTATAAAGACCCTGTACTAACAACATGACCTATTTGTCCTCAGCACTAAACACAGTGATGTTAGTAGAACTAGCAGTCCACCCTGGCTTCGCCCGGTCTGTAACGGTTTACCTAGCGTAAGCTTAAAAGGCGCACGCACAGCCCAGACGCAATTCAGAAAAGCTGAGGTGAACAGTGAAACTTGAAACACATATAGACTACTCTTCTCTGATTAACTCGACAGTTTGATGCTGGGGTGACAGCCCCGCTCGCTCCAAAGCTAGTAATTTAAATTTCCACTGAATGGAGATTGTTGGAAGAAATGAAACCGTAAACACACTAATAGATGGCGACGTAGAGATATGCTGTCACGGACTTTTCATGCTGAAAATTCTTACACTCATAGTACAGTATATAGATATTTACCCAGCGTCAAGTTAAAAGGGGCACGGACGGCAGGTTTCTCTTCGACTTACTTCACTGAAATGGTTACTGCTCCGCCTCCTTTGGTCATAAATGAATGTTTTTCTACAGCAACCTTCCTCGAGAAATCCTTTACAGAATGGTGAAAACCGAATCAAAATCCATCCAGTGGTTCTCGAGATTACCCGTTAAATCAAAGAATCTCAGTTGTATCCACTGCTGATAATCATCTAAAAGGTGTAGGCCTATGTTTCACAAAGCTCATGCTCTTAAACCAGGAGGATTTAGAAGGTGCGGTTAGTGCAAAAATCTTCAAAATCGTTTCAATACAACAGGAAATAACTTGTATTTAATGAAAAGTCAACGGAAATATACTTATTTAAAACTCAGCAAATTTTCTAGGTTTATGCCGTGTCCTGTGTGGGGTTTCACCTAGTAACACCAAGCAGTCTGATCAGCGGGCTCATGGTGTCACTGACCAGACCCCCACAGGAGCAGCAAACTGTGCACTTTCTCCTTTCCTATGAAGCGCACCTGTGCTCCTTTACTGCACGAGTTAAGAGCTCAAGCAGTCTTTCACACATGACAAGTCATAAACCTAGAAAAAATGCTGTTTTTTAATTCCTTGGCCGTGAACGCCAATCTTTTTGGAAACCTTCATAGGCGGTGAAGGGTTGCTTGAAAGCCCTTGCAGTAAAGAAGCGCAGGTGCGCTTCGTAAGAAGGGAGGCAGTGCACAGTTCGCTACCCCCATGGGGCAGCAGCAGCACCCTGCGACCACAATACATTGTCCAATAGGGCCAGGGAGTATTACAGAGAAAACACTCCCACTGTAAGCGATAGCTGACTTCGCGCGCATTTGTTATAGCCTGTCAGCCGGTGGGGGTCCGGGCACGGACACCAAGAGCCCGCTGATGAGCCAGCTTGGTGTACCTGGCGAAACCCCACACAAGACACGGCATTGCTGAGTTTTAATTCCTTGGCCGTAAAAGCCAATATACAATATACTTACAGTATTTGTTTAAAAAGTGCGTTTACAGAAATAAATCAGAAGATAGCCCCTGCCAGAACTGTCGCGTCCAGCCCGCATAACAGCAAACCCAGGCCGAACATTTCAACTCCTACATAGCCAGCTTGGTCATCTACGTCAGCCACATCAACAAAGCAACCATTGCAACAAATTAACAAAATAATTCTGACATTCACAGGTTACGAGTTACGACAGAGCAGAAACAGAAAACATGCACAATGACAATGATGTTGAAATGCGAGATTTCTCGAACAGATTCGCAAGCTATTATTGAAAATGAAAATCCACAGCCTGCTTCCAGTCTCCGACCGGGTCAGGAATGGAATGAATGAAGCCCCCATCTAGCGGCGAGGATATGGACTGTGCCGGCTGCCGAGGCCTGACGCACTCCTCTGGGGCAATGATTAAATGAATGACAGATGAAATGAAAATATGATAGTGGAGAGTGTTGCTGGAATGAAATGTTGACAGGGAAAACCGGAGTACCCGGAGAAAAACCTGTCTGCCTCCGTTTTGTCCAGCACAGATCTCACATGGAGTGATCGGGATTTGAACCACGGACCCAGCGGTGAGAGGCCGGCGTGCTGCCCCTAAGCCACGGAGGCCCTTATCCAGACCTCTTAGAAGTTCCTGCTGTTTACGAAAGTCCTGCACGAGTTTCGTCATTGGAAACATTTGCCTGACTTCCAAGTATCTATATCAAAGGTGTATGTTTCACAAATCTCAAGCTCCTAAACCAGAGGGAGTTAGAAGGTGTGGTTTGTACCAAAATCTTACAAATCGCCTCAAAAGTACAGGAAAAATCTTGAATTTCTTGAAAAGTCAACGGAAATATATTTATATGTTTATAAAGTGCTTTTAAACAAATAAACAAGACGATAGACCCTGCCAGAACTGTGTCGCGTAAAGCCTGCATAGCAATGGGGCCAGGCAGGTAGTCTACTCATGGGGCGCACTCAATACGTTGTGCAACCATCAGCAGTGATGAATTGCTCTCTGACTTCATAAATATCGAGAATTTATCTAAAAAGTGCCTTCAAACAAATAAACATATTTATAGAAGCCCGCATAACAATAATGCCAGGCGGGTGGTTTATACACATGCGAGAGTCCTCGCACGGGTCCTCTAGTTAGAAAGATTTCCTTTAAGAAAAGTCTCGTCAAATTCATAGAACGTGTGCTGCAGTGTGCAAATATCAGAGATTCAGCGCCACTTGAGCGAATACGCTGAAAACAGACAGCATAACACAACTGTATTGACCACACTAGGACAGATAAGACTATCACACACAGTCAGCCGTGGCACCGCACCACAATACATTGTCCAGGGAGTACAAAGAAAACACTCCCACTGCAAACGTTCCTCAAGACTGCTTGGCTCCAAAGGTACTGCTGACAAAACGCGGGTCATTTCCAACATCGTGGTCACGTGTAGTTGAGTGTGTGTGTGTATAATTTTTTGATAACCTGTGTTATTTTGGTATATGTAGTAGTATGTTTAATTTTAATGTAATTTTAAGGATTGGGATAGATATCTTGGAAGTTGAAACAGGACACCAACCCGGTACTTACTAGGGGAGAGTGGAAAATCACAAGGCTAAGTGTAGGCCTACCCCGTTCCAGCCCTCAGACCAGAATTAAAATTTCTTTGCAGAGCTGGGTTGGTTGGTTCCTAAGTTTAGGGGCTGCGACAATGCGGTCATGAAGCCCCGTGTACTTTGGGTGTGTGTAGAATCTGTCTGATGAGCAGTGTTAATTGTGAGGGCTGTATTAGTGTGTGTTATATATAATTCAGATAAGGACTGCAGACGATCAATTTTCAGTAGTTCCTACTTTTGCTACCAAATGCTACCGTCAACGACACCTAGCTGTGAACTTGGTTAGTAGAAGCCAGCGCAACCAGCGCCTGGCGGTGAACGTTTGAACTTCATAAAGCGTTAAGCTAATCAAACTACGATCACCACTTCCTGGTCCTCCAACATCCTCTGCAGCCATAACCCGAGCCAGTAGGTCTTCCTCAAATTCCACAGGGGTCTCGTAAATCAAGGTTTTCATGTGACCTCACAGGTAGTAGTCTAGTGGTGTCAATTCGGGTGAACGTGCAGGCAAAGCAATCGGTCCACCATTATCTATCCACTGTTGCCAAAATCTGTGGTGCAGATGATCTCGAATCGCAAGTGAAAAATGAGGTGGTGCGCCATAGTGCTGAAACCACACTCAACTAATAATAATAATAATAATAATAATAATAATAATAATAATAATATCGTCTGGCCTCGGGTGCCGGGTGCAAGCTTTTGTTATTTGACACCCAGAGGGTAGCTTGCATGTCGAATTTCGTTGTTCCTTTAAACACTATGAAAGTCAAGGGGATTAGATATCTAAGCTCCTTGAACACTATAGCGCTTTCTAGTAGAGAAATGAGGAACTTTGTTTTGGCGGAAACTCCCGAGATTAATTTTGCCATTATGAACACGGCCTACTGAATTCAAATGGGTTATTTAACATGCCAACATCGTATGACATGCGTGTCGTAATTTTTGCCGCCTTTCAAAGATCACTTACCACGGCCAGGAGCGAACCTGCAAGCTTGGGGTTAGTAGACCGACACGTTAACCACTCACCCACCGTAGTAAGCACACACTCAACTGAATGGTATGGAATGTCAACAAACCTGTAGGGGATATGGGACATCAGGCGATCGTTCAATGACGTAAGTACTCTAGTCAGTACCGCCAAAAATGCGGGAGATTTGAACGTGAGCTGTATTTTTTTTGCGGATAGCGGGAAGACGGTACGTTTCCGGACACAAGTTCCTATTCTAAAAAAAAAAGAGTCTTACAGTAGTCGCATATGATGTGTAACATCTGACATGTTATTCGAATAATTCCATATTACTTACTCGCATTTTTTTAAGAATGAACTCATAGTGCTATCTTGTGCCAGCAAACATGAAAGGATTCTCCAATGCATCTGCAGTAGTGACATATACCTGCAACTGTATGCGAGAGCAATCCACTGCCTACTTGATGCGAGCTGCGCTTTATACCGGCCAGTTAGTGAACCCATGCCAGCGGTGTTATTGAAAATGGCCTCGTATTGCCGATATAGCGCACTGCCAATATAGGCGCGATTAAAAATTAGGTGTGCAGTAGGTATATTAAATGCGTTTATCCCAGTGATACGTTTAGACCAACGAAGTTTCAATATTATTGTTAGTAGTTTGTGTTAATATACTGAATTCTTACGTTGTTTGGAGAGTTGGTTGATGCGATATAGCACTCGAGGTATCGAGTGCTTACATTAAATAAGAATACAGCAAAAGTATGAAGATTTAATAAATCGGTTTTTTTTTCAGCAAATATGATATAATGAACATTTTCACACCAAAGAACGACAACTTGAAGATGATTTATTGTAGGAATTTCTTTAATGGGGCCTCCAAACCTTGAGGTAAACCGTATGCGATTTACATTCCACATAGTCACATAGCTTAGAGTACGTCGTTGTACCAATCTCCGCCACCGCGCGCGCTCATTGTTTCAGTCCCATTTCCAAAATCACTCCCACAAAAATGTCCAGCTACCGAGTGCCACAAAAATATCCAGATACCGAGTGGAAAGATGTTACACATTTAAAAAAAAACCTTCATGAATACCCTAGTCCTTCTCTCACTAACTCTTGAATCCCCTGTGGAATCCGAAGAAGGCTTACTGGCGCGGGTTATGGCTGCAGAGGATGTTGGAGGACCAGGAATTGGTGATCGTGTGTACCAATGCGTGGTACGGATATTCCTTGTCTGTGTTGACATCTGTGGACGTCACATCGATTCCCACCTGTAATTGGACCAAAACGACAACCAGCAGGAGTCTGACAGTGCGCCCAAAATGTGGGAGCTATGAACGTAGAGGGAAGACGATACGTTTCCGGACACAAGTTCCTATGCTAAACGTAACCGTCTTGGTCTCCACTGCAAGCCCTCAAAATTCGTAATGGGAATTTAGAAACTCCCTGTATAACCAATCCGTGCACCGTACATAACCACACTCACTTCTATTTTATCATTTTAAATGAACTTGTCGACTTCGTCGTTACGCTGGGGTCTGGCGTTACGTTACGGTGATGGGACGAAATTTACCCAGAATGGACTGAAGTGTGTGACGTCATAGTACGGTGTACCAGCCGAGTACCAAGAAGGCAGTGCGAGAACAGAGTTTCAAGAAGACAGTGCGAGAACAAGGAAGGAAGGAAGGAAGGAAGGAAGGAAGGAAGCTTGTCGTTTAACGTGACCGTTAATCTTGAGGTCATGAGCCACGGGACCTCCTTTTTACGTGGAATCCGAACCACAGGACATGGCATTTCACTTCGAAAATCTCACATGCATTGACCGGGAAACGAACCCAGACCGCCTTGGTGAGAGGCATACAGCTAGACCGCTGAGCCACCACGCCCCAGTGCGAGAACAATCAAGTAGACAGTGATGAACAAAATAGAATCTTGAAACTCTGTTCTCGCACTGCCTTCTTGGTACTCGGCTGCTAGCATTTAATAGTACATTATGCAACGAGCCTATAATGACAATAATTAAGACACGAGCATGTTTATAAAACGAGCGTATGCGAGTTTTATAATTTCCATACGAGTGTCTTAGTTACCATTATAGGCGAGTTGCATACGACTGTTTATGTTCGACCATAAATATTCATAAATATCTGTGGAGATTTCGCCAGTTTTATGTACTGAACAGGACGTATGGGAAGCAGACAATGCCTTGTATTTGACCATGGCCTCCTGAAACACCTCACTATGACACTAGGCCCGGCAGTGAAATTTAAATTAGAAGGCCTTGGAACTCAGCGCAGGGGCGACTCTATCCTTATCTAATGGGTCAAACAACTGTTTCTTGAGCTCTGATTGGTGGGAGAAACTGTTTCATAATGAAAAATAGTGTTATAATATAGTACAGTTTTCTGACACATAATAGTCAGGGTCGAACATAAAATGATATAAAGTCCAGTCTTTCAGACTGACTATCAGTCTCTTTTTTCTTTATTTCACCACTATGGATTTTTTATTTCACCGCTTTCTGCCTTTCATACTACCATAAATCAGGGTCCCTACCAATAGTGGTAAGGAAGCATGCGCGGTCACAGCTCTTGCTAGCTAACCATATCTACAAAAAAAATCGAAGAACATTATTGTACGAGTAGGGCGAAAGCTTCTTCGACATCTCCTCGTCAAATATTTAGCTCGGAAGCATGGGAGATCATTTAACTGTACAGGCGACTTGTGGTAGTTCCTAAAGCTTTTAAAATACTACGCATTACTTGTGCTGGAGCGAGGGCAGATGAGGAGTCAAGGCCTTCCACAAGTCGTGTGGGAGCGGAGGGTGTGACTCGTAATCGTCTTCAAGGGGCCATGCTCGTGATATCCAACCATTAACAGTACAGCGTACAATGCCTTGCAGGCGTGTATGAATAGCACAAAAATATCCGAATCCACGCCACTTTTCAGTCAATCGATAACACTTTGATCCACAAGTGTTCCTGCAGAACTTAACATTTTGAGTGAGAAGAGCATGAAGACCACATTTCACATGCTAAAAGATTATTGGACCGCATGCAAGTTTTAAAGTAATAATTGATTAAGAATAGTTGGGCACAAAGTATTTGGAGTAAAAAATTCAATGAGATGAATGCCAACATCATGGATTATTTAAACCAAATATAACCTCATCGAGTGGCTGTTGATTCTTTAAGGGCTTTGCGACATCCTGGTCATATAGCTCCGTGTACTTGGGTGTGTGTACAATTCGTCTAATAACCTGGGTCAAATAGATGCCTGCAGTTATGTCTACTGCACATTTGTAATTCATGTGAGAATTGGGAAGAAGACGGCTGTGGCCTTCAGTTAAGAACCATCGCGGCATTTGCCTGGAGTAGAAGTAGGAAGCCACGGAAAACCACTCACGGAAGGAAGGTTGTAGTTTTCCGTGGCCGTTAAACACACGATTATTTTGACGTGGAATACGAATCTTATTGTTGCTGTTTCATTTGAAGGGCTTAGACATCGTGACCATTCAGTCCGGTGTACTTGGGTGTAGTGGCATTTTTGTCTGATAAGCTGTGTTCGTAATGATGGCCGTAGTGGTGTATTTGTTATTCAGGTTAGGATTGGGAAGGAGGCGGCCGTGGCCTGAAGTTCGAAACCATCCCAGCATTTGCCTGGTGTAGAAGTTAGGAAACCACGGAAAACCACTTCCAGGATGGCTGAGGTAGGAATCGAACTCATCTCCTCTCAGTTTTTCCTCACGAAGCCGAGTGTACGCGATTCCGGCCCTCGGACGAGAATTACATTTCTTGTTAGAGCCGGGAATCGAACCGGGCCTGCATGTGAGATTTTCTATGTGAAATGCCATGTCCTGTGGTTCGGATTCCACGTAAAGAGGAGGTCCCGTGGCTCATAATCACAAGATTCACGGTCACGTAAAACTACAATCTTCCTTCTTCGAACCGGGCCTCTGTGGTCTTCTATACCAAGACAATACATCAGTCACTTTTGGATAGGGAAGAATCTTTCTGAGGTTAATAACCGCTAACACATGGTGGCGACAGACTTGGCCTGACGAATTTCCCTGATGTTGCCACAAAATTCCCAGTTATTAATCGCTAAGTTTTTCGTCGCGCCAGGTTACGGCTGCAACATAATTCTCACTCGCTCGAAGCAAATTTTGTTGTATTTTAGATTTTTTTTCTTTCTTCAAATTTCCCTGATTTTTTCTACTCCTTTGCCAAGTTCCCTGATATTTCCTTGATATTTCCAGAGAGATAAATTCCCCTGATTCCCAGGTTCTGTCGCCACCATGCAAACAATGTCTCAACAAAAATCACATATAACGATTAACGCAACAAAAAATATTTTGAAGCGATTTTGCGATGTCTTAACGAATCATACGTTTCTGGTTAAGAAAATAATGTAAGCGATAATGCCGTTTTAAAATGAAATTCAATTATTTCACGATAAGCGCGATATTACAGCGAAATCTGTAGTGAATAACGAGCTTGCAATTTTGTTTCTAAATTATGTGTGAAAAGAAAGAAGAGGGAACAATGATTCAACAAGTTGAAATAATTCAGTCACTGCTAGCATTAAAATTAATGAAAAATAAGGAATATAATAAAATAATATTGGATGCTTACTGGTAATTTATACATCTCCCACTCATATAAATAATTCAGAACAACAATATTGAAACCTTTAATGATTAATTTTATAATTTCATTAAAGCGATACTGCAAGATTTCGCGAAATAACGCGAAAATTAGTATTCTTCTCGCGAAATCGTTCAAAAATTGGTGCGAAAAATCATGCCTCTACATATCACCAACAAATCTTGACAATTTGCGCTAGTTTATAATAACTGTTGTAACTAAATACGTGTACATATTGTAGAAACCCATAGTTCCCTCACTTTCCTGGTTAACGAGCGGCGACTCAAACGTAAGGCAGTATCACGCGCCGACAATAACCATTGTTCGCATACGGTTGTTGACCAATAGAATGCTTCCTCTATAACTCCACGTGGGCTGCAAAGCCCCGCCCTGGCGGCCAGCTCGCGTGTCACGAAGGTGTCAGGTGTCCAGTGTTGCACATCTGCACGTAGTTCTGTTCAGTCGCGCTGCTTGCTCTCAGTGGCTACGGTGGAAAGTTGACAACGCTGTGTATTTTTAACTACTTGGTGCATATAGCAGAAAGCCCGCAAAAGACGCTGAACCAGCCTAGGAGAATTATTGGCCTTAACTATAACCATTGTTGTGCAATTTCCTCTATAGATTAACCTACGTAGGGCATGGGGCAATTTATTTTGGTGCTGATTCTAAGACACTATATTAGCTTGTATGCTGCAAGTGGAGACTAGCTCACAGGATAAATAAACAAGAAATAACGCGAAATAATTAATGATTACAGCAAGAGAAGAACACAAAATGCAAACGTTGCAACTTTGAACAAGTCGTGAGTAGTACTTTGTGAATTATAAATTCAAAGGAAAATATTCACCAGTAAACTAGTTTTTAAATAAATAATGACAACTCGCAGGATGGAGCCTGTGTAGGCTACATTAAACAAACGTACCGTATTACGAACTTTCCTCTGTCATGATTCAATGCCAAGACAATGCCAAAAAAGCAAGGTAGGAAGGGGATGCTTGAAGATTTACGTGACTGTTAATCTCACGATCATGAACCGTGCGACCTCCTATTTTTAACGTGGATTCCGACCCACAGGACGTGATATTTCACTGTTAATTTTTTTTCGTTATCGATTTGCCCTCCAGGGTTGTCTTTTCCCACGGACTAAGCGAGGGATCCCACCTCTACCGCCTTTGGCAGTGTCCTGGAGCTTGGGACTCTGAGTCGCGGAATACAACTGGGGAGTTTGACTAGCACTTCACCCACTTCAAACCGAACAGGGGCATTATGAGGGGGATGGGAAGAGTGGGAGGGATAGAAAAGGAAGAAGGAGGGAGGCGGCCGTGGCCTTACAGTAGGTAATATCCCAGAATTTGCCTAGAGACGAAGTGGGAAACCACGGAAAACCACTTCGAGGATGGCTGAGGTGGGAATCGAAAATTGGACCACCCGAGGCTGAGTAGACCCCATGCCAGTCCTCATACCACGTTTCAAATTTCGTGGCAGAGCCGGGAATCGAACCGCGGACCTCCGGGGTGGCAACTAAGCATGCTGACCACTGCACCATGGAGGCGACTATTTCACTGTCAGCAATAAAATAAATTAAGTTCCATATAACAAGTCGAACTGAGGGAAGCAAAACAATCATAATGATAAAATATTAATTATTTCGCTTTGAATAACGTTCCCCCATGAGACTGTAAATGAATAAAAATTAAAACACACGGAAAGATGAATATTTCGACACAATAAAACACGAGCAAATAATATTCTGGGATCAATTTAAATGATTTACTGCAGAATGAATACCGATACGTTTTACATTGCCGCATGTTTAACAATAACCGACACAACAAACAACCATGGCCAACTGATAAAACTGCTCACACGACACTTCGGTAACCTTGGTAACTACACCTCATTTTTAATGACGTCATTCACCGGCTGCGACAACGCGGTCATGTAGCCCCGTGTGTGTGTAGAATCTATCTGATAACTGGTGTTAATTGTGATGACTGTATTAGTGTGTGTTATCTGTTTTTTAATTCAAGTAAGAAATCCAGTCTTTTGAATTTTTCAAATAGTTCCTACATTTGCCGCCAAACGCCACCGTCAACGACTACTAGTTCAGAACTTAGTTACCAGACGCCACCGCAGTCGGCTCTTGGCAACAAACGTAGGAACCTAAGAGCGTTGTTTATATTCTTAACTTATACAATATAGCTTCGCACAGGTGTAATTAGTGGAAGGTTCTTTAACATGCCATAAATCTATGACATGGGACCGCCTGCCTACTTCCCCTCTGAAGGAAGGCATACTGAGGGATTTTTAACGCTCTTAAAAAATCCGACGACTTCGGCCAGATTTGAATCCGCGATCTTGGGCGTAGAAGCTCAGCATGCTACCTACTACGCCACCGAAGCCGCCATTCAACAGATCATAGGTACCTTTGTTCTACCGTCCGGTTTATTAAAAAATATTATGTGGTGACATAGCCGTCATCCAATATGTAAACTCTAGTTCGCCCCTACACCTGACCGCGAGGACTGGATAGATGCAGTCTCAGAGACCGGAGATTCAAACCCAGGGACTAAATGCTGAGAATAACACCTCGTGGTGTAGCGGCTAGCATTCTTGGCCCCGGATAGAAAATTCAATTCAATTCTGGTCTAAGGGCACCTCACGAGGGGGAGGGGGGGGGGGTGATGATATCCTTTTGTTTTAAGGGGCCTTATATCCAGGTTATTAGGTCACGAGGGTGAGTGAGCCATTTCAGCCCTCAGACCAGAATTAAATTTCGTGGCAGAGCCGGGATTCGAACCCCGACCTCCACAGTGACAGCCAATAATGCTAGTCACCACACTATGAGGAGGACAATTCCATTCCCAAGCACAAACGTTAATGCTACAAAAAAAAACATCGTGGTCATGTATCCCCGTGTACTTGGGTGTGTGTAGAAATTGTCTGATAACGTGTTTCACTGTGATGCCTATACTACTGTGTGTACTTTTAACCTAGGTAGGATTTGGGTAGGAAGCGGTCGTGGCCTTAAGTTAGGTAGCATCCCAGCATTTTGCCTGGAGTAGAAATGAGAAACCACGGAGAACCACTTCCAAGAGGCTGAGGTAGAAATAGAATCCACCCTACCTCAGTTTTGCCTGACGAGGCTGAGGGTGCCCCGTTCCAGCCCTCAGACCAGAATTAAATTTCTTGGCAGAGCCGAGAATCGAACCCTGGCCCCCGCGGAGACAGCCAAGAGTGTTAGCAACTGGGCGGACAAAAGCTACAAGAAGCTATACTATAAACATGATCATCAAATTAGTCTGGTTTTTAAATAAAGCAACAAAATCCATCAAAAGGGTACAATAATCATGTGATGATTTGAAGTTATACAGGTTGGCTGCGCTGCTCTACGATGTAGAGAAGAAGCCTTGACGAAAACCCCCGTTGAGCAAAAAGTGGTGAATCGCTCCGTTACCTCACGGCGTATTGCGCAATATAACTCACCGGATCATGACGCAACGCTTTTATCAGTGTATAAAGTCCTGTATGTTTCTTTATTTCGCTGTACATACAATCAGGCGGCTTCGGTGGCGTAGTAGGTAGCATGCTGAGCCTCTATGGCCAAGATCGCGGGTTCAAACCCGGCTGAAGTCTTCGGATTCTTTAAGAGCGTTAAAAAGCCCTCAGTATGCTTCCTTCGGAGGGGAAGTAGAGCCGGCGGTCCCATGTCATAGATTTATGACATGTTAAAGAACCTTCCACTAATTACACCTGTGTGAAGCTATATTATAGGTTAGATTTGACTGACGCTTTCAGGTTCCAACTGCGGTGGCATCTAATAACCAAGTTCAGAACTAGTTGGCCGTTGACGGTGGCGTTTGGTAGGAAACGTTGGAACTACTTGAAAATCGAATGTCTGCAGTCCTTACTTGCATTAAAAACAGATAACACACACCAATACAGCCATAACAATTAACACCGGTTATCAGACAGATTCTACACACACACCAAGTACACGAGGCTACATGACCGCGTTGTTGCAGCCCCTAAACCGAGGAACCAACCAACCTCAATACAATCACACAGAGATCCAACTTACGGATGATGCATTTAACATGTCAGAATTTGGGACATTTGATTCATTTTAGGGGAATTTTGGTCATCAGCCCCGTGAACTTGTGTGTGTTGAAATTGTCAGCTTGTGTTTCTGTGGTGCTTGCACTGTAGTAGTGTGTGTGTAATTTTTAGGATCTGGGATTTGGATAGGTGACCCGGAACTTAAAGCAGGATGCCAAGCCGGTATTTACCCGGAGAGATAGTGTGGAAAATCCACTCAGGTTGGTTGCTGTCAGTGCCGGAATTGGAACCTCTGGTCTTGAATCATTGGGGTCGTGGTGAGAGATTTAAGGCTCGGTCTCACAGAAAGCGGTCTGTCGCGACGGGAAGCGATATCTGACCGAGGCGGTCCGGTTGTATTTCCCCAAGTTGCATCCGGGAAGGTCGAACTCCGCTAATTAGGTTAAACCCAAACAGTCCTGTCAGCTCACGCTAATGGGTTTGGGAAGAGAGTGGGGGTAGGCAACCTCTCCTGAAATGTTGGTTAAGCCATGAGTTGACTGACAGCTACGTACAGCTGAACCCCCTGGAATTTTCGTAGATACCATAACCAGTGCAGCCAACATGCTATCAATGTACAGTCATAGAAGTGCACGATTGAGTTATTGGAAACTACAAATGTTGTAAGTTTGAGTTGTCAAAACGGGGCTAAAAGTGGAGGTGTTCCAACAAGGAACTCATTTACAAATGCACCTTATTTTCTAGCAGAGTACATACAGTAGAAGCATTTTCGTTCCCACGATATCGTTTTAAAGCTCATAACGCAGGCTATTACTTGCATGTTGACGAAGCCACAACATAAAAATTAAAATGTGCAGATCTGAAGAGTAACAGTGAAACACAAAGAAAATAACCGAACCTTATCTTTATCGAGTGCAAGGCTAAAGAAAACCAGGAATCTGGAATAATACCAAACGTTGCTTAATGAGTAGTATCGAATACGTCTTTGAGATAACAAGAGTAGATAGTGGCCAACACCCTGAAGATCAGGACAGGTTGGCACATCCCAAAATATATTTACCATCACGTCCAGTTTGGAGTGAGGGGCAGTAAAACACGCCTCAGGCAACTTCCCCTATTAGAATTTTCCTAATTGACCCCCGTGGAGAGAACTCATTAGCGCAGCTCGGTATCACCCGTTGCATCAACCCTGGCACACAGAACGCGGTCTACCGTCACCCGCTAGTCTTTGTCGTGACGACGAGCGATCCAGTTGTACTAATTTACAGATTGCCCGCCTGACCACCGTGCAGCCTTAGATTGTGATGAGTGACCAAACTGAAGTATTTATTGAAACTGCGCGCAAATACACATATTTGCTCACACGAAAATTATAAACATGCTTGAGAGAAGGCTGAAGCATGGAATCGTGCAATTCCTCGAACATTCTCGTTACATTAAAAAATACTTGAAAAACTTGAAAACTTGAAAAACCCTCATCATGTGACTCCACTTCGATTCATAAGCGGTGGTATTCTCATAATTGCTCTCTCTTCTTATTGATGTCATGCACCCAACATCGTCTTTTCTTATTTGTGGTTTGTAAAGCAAATGAGCTGTTCTTCGTCTGAGCTTATACTCAATCAAAATCCACAGCCTGTTTCCAGTCTTCGACCGGGTCAGGAATGGAATGAAGCCCCCATCTAGGATATGAACTGTGCCGGCTGCCGAAGCCTGGCGCACTCCCCAGGGGCAATGATTAAACGAATGATAGAGGAAATGAAATGACAATGGAGAGTGTTGCTGGAATGAAATTTGTGACAGGGAAAACCGGAATACCCGGAGAAGAACCTGTCTGCCTATTCTTTGTCCAGCACAAATCTCACATGGAGTGACGGGGATTTCAACCACGGACCGAGCGGTGAGACGTCGGCGTGCTGCCGCCTAAGCCAAGGAGTTTCATTTAGGTTTGTAAACCACTAAACGCAAAATTCTGTCAATGTTAGTCAATTTTTATCTTGAACATAAAATAATAACCTCCATAGCTACTATAATTAAAAGTTAAGAATGATTAATTTTGAACGAACTGTTTATCCTCTAACCGTTCATTACGAAAGGAACAGATTCACCTTTTTCTTTTATCTTGACTGCCATAACTGATGTTGCTACTACGGCTGTCTCTCAAATCACTGATACACTAATAACTCATCACATAAATGCAGGTTATCAGAAAAATTCAACACACACCCAAGTACAAGGAGCTGATGACCAAGATGTCGCACGCTCATAAAATTAATAAACAACAACCTTAATTTACTGAACATTTTCTACACGAGAATCCCATAATCACTTATAATGGAGAGATGATCACTGTATTGGTCTTTCTAAATAAAACAGCATTATGTTTCCTGTGTTACAACTGACAAAATATTGCGAGTCTCGGAAGAATTAAACAATTATCACGGTGACCAACTTGGGAATATGAAAAAAGAAAAAAAACCTTCGCCAATGTCAGGTATAAAATTAGAACAAAATAGTAAAACAGAAATGCAGGGACAATAGTGTCTCGTCGTATTCTTTTCCCTGTATGGCTAAAGCCCTGCGCGGATGCGGGTATCCGCAAAACTCTTCACCTTGCGGATATAGTTTGCATGGCTGTGCGGATAGCGAATAATATTTAGAGTAAATTTGCGGATAGTTTTTAGAATAAAATGTAGAACTGGATTTAAACAAGTAGTTCCGGGAAGAACTATACAGCCTATTTTCATATATCCTACTTACCGAATGTTAATTGCCACTATCAACATACAAAATTTCAGTTTGATTGCTGTAATAGATTCGTAGATATTGAGAACAGACTAAATATTTCGGATGGTCGCCATGTTGGATTTTATATATGTAGGTCCTAGAGTTATGTATTGTTATATGAAGATTACCTGTTCGCCATCTCTTGATGAATACAGTACTTTTGCATTTGCCAGTTGGCACAGGCTAGAGTAAAAGGTGGCTTTTCACCGATGTCTCAGTCTCACTCATGGCTGTGATTATATGGAAGCTACTGAGGTATGGGTGGTGCTTAGTAATGGCATTCGGGGCGCAGTCAGTGCCTGTGAATGCTGTGAAAGGTTCAACTCATAGGGTTAGGACTACTGTTCTGACTCAGTGAGGAAAGCAATGACAAACTACCTCACTCCTCTTCTTGCCTAGAACGCCTCAAAATAGTGCTGCCTTGGGATTTTGTGGGTATCTACTCACATAACGTAACGGCGGTACTTTTTGAGGATCCAACCAGCCTTCGGGCTGACTACCTAACAAACACAGATACTGTGCACGTGTAGCATTCAAACTTCAATCGCATGATTAGGACACAAGAAGTAACAAGGAGATTTTAAAATTTCGCACAGCTGCCATATTGTGGTTATGGAAACAATTGACATAAATTAGATGCCAGTGGATTAACATTCGTATAAGGATTTACTGTACTAAGTTTCACTGCACTCGGATGGTTAAATTGCGAGAAACGTCCATGTGAATATTTATACTTCGCGTTGCCGGCATGTTGGATTTGTGATCACCAGGTTATTTAAAGTCATATAGGTGAACTTATGTTCATATCCCCTATGACCATAAAAAAGTTCAGTTTGATTGCTATAATAGATTCGTAGATATTCAGAGCCGTCTAAATATTTCGGATGGTCGCCATGTTGGATTGCTAAATGTATAGGCCATAGAGTAATGTACCATTAAAGGAAAATTATTTCGTAGGTTCATTATTCAAACTTTCACTTCGATCGCATGATTACGACACAAGAAATAAAAACTTAATTTTAAAATTCGCACAGCCGCCATCTTGAGGTTATTTAAACAATTTAATTAAATTAGATAACAGTGTATTACAATGTGTATAAACATTTCCTGTACCAGATTCCATTGCGTTTGGAACATTAAATCGCGAGAAAGGCCTATTTAACATTTTCAAATTCGCTTGGCCGCCATGTTCGTTTTGTAGTTAACAGGTTTTTGGAAGTCTTATAGGTGAACTTCCAGTAGTGCCCTTAATCTCCATACAAAATTTCAGGGTGATACCGCTAATAGTTTCAGAGATATAGAATGCCGGCGAAATATTTCACACATCCGCCATCTTGTGGTTATGTAAACAATTGAACGAAGTTAGATGTCGGTGTATTACAATGTGTATAAACATATACTGTACCAAATTTTATTGCGTTTGTTTGGTTAAATCGCGAGAAACGTCTATTTAAAATTCGCGTGGCCGCCATGTTGGTTTTGTAGTTACCAGTTTTTCAAAAGTCACATAGGTGAACTTCTAAAAGCTCCCTTTATCACCGTAAAAAATCCAGGGTGATATCGGTAATAGTTTCGGAGATATTGAATGCTGGTGAAATATTTCGCACATCCGCCATGTTGGATTGGTGAGACGTAACAAAATTTGAAGGGCACGGTCGGGGTCGTCCGGAAAAGTGCTATGAACTTACTGAGTTTCATTGAAATCGCTCCATCGGTTTAGAAGTTATTAGGGACACACACACGCTGCCAAAAGGTGATCTCATAAGCATTTTTTTTTTTAATTGAAAAAAGGCTAAAAACACACTTTTAGCTTTTGCTAAGATCTGCGTCTCACGTTTTTTGTTTATTTCCCTTGGATTTTATGAGAATAATAGAGAAATGAGAGATGCCAGTCATGGAAATACCATCAATTAGTGTTGACTTCTGTAAAAATAAGAGGAACAAATGTCAGCTGATTCGGATTACAAACGAGCGGATAACAGTCATGCCGACGCGGATCAAGTTTTGCTTATCCACGCAGAGCTCTACGTTAAGCCTAGTTATCCTCCTATCAGAGCCAGAGAAATAGCCCTGTCTTCCTCCTGATCGGCTGGTTCAACACTTTTTCTTTTTTGACTCATAGAGTCACACACATTTCCGTATTGACTTGCTATAATAATCCTCAAGAAATTAAAACCTTCAAGGGTTTTGTAATGAGTGCCTACCATAACTTAACGTTTTAAAAACTTAAAAAAAAAAAACTTTTAAAGTGATTTAGTGTATAAGTGATTTTAGTGTGTTTTTATGTTAACATTTTATCACATCCAATGTACAAAGTGATTTTTAAGTGCTGCCAATAAATTGAAAGGCTGATGATGATGCCAATGCAAATTGGCATCGAAACATGTACCGATGTAAATCAAGTGGCATGTGATTATATCACAAAAATCTGAATAAATTGTATTGACGAGGCGGAACTAAGGAAATCTTTTGATTATCAACACTTTTTGCCATAATGTTCTTGGGGCACGTCATTTCACACCAGAGTGATTAAGAGACACGCAACGATAACCCGGCAGCTTTCTATTGCCAACATTGAGACAAGTGTTCTCCGCAGCGTGTCAGAGGAGGGTTTCACCATCCATAACCTCGTTGCTAAAACTACAGCTTGTGTACAGCGGGCGCAAAACGTCCGAGCGAAAACAGCCAGTAAACAAAATAATTTTCTTGTATCAATGCAGCCAATGGCTATTTTCTTTAGGAAGGGTCAGGATTTATGAAGGAAATTGGCCGTGGACCTATTGAAAGGAACCGTCCCGACCTTTTCCTGGTGGTGAAAATTAGAAACCACGAAAGCCATTTTCAGGACAGCCAAGGTGGGATTCGAGCCCACGAGGTAGCGCATCAGGGCTTTCGACCGGCGAGGCGTATAGGAATGGTTCTTTGAAATCAAATCAAATGAGTCTCTAAAGATACAGCTCCCTATTCTCCCAAGCAATCAAGACAGCTCTAGTACACATACACCAACTAGGCAAGACAAGACAACTTCACTTCTTTTGTACCACTGCTAAAAAAAGCTCCTCGGCTACACCGAGAAACATCGAATTAAGGTTATGTTGTTGTTGTTATAATTACGCTTACGACCATTAGAGACCACGTCAAACAACTATTTCACATTCATAAAAGCCTCCGTTGCAATCCAGTATTGTTGCATTCTTTCCCCGGCAGCCTGTCCCCTCTCCACCGTCGGTCCACTGTTTTTGCCTTCTTCTTGAAAGCCCTTCAAGTTATAGACTTCCTACTGGTACTTGATCCTATTAACGATGTCTTCGCGTTTCATCCCCATTTTCTCCAGATCCTTCCCGACTTCCCTGAACCACTTATCGGAGGTTTCAGGTCTGCCATCAAGTATGGAGAAAATTCAGTAAAAATAAGGAAGAGGAACTTTTCGACACAAAATTCTTAAAAGTACTGAAATTAACCAAATTTTCTGAATTAATATATGGAGATGATGTAGTAGTTGTTTACTCCCCCGCTGTCTGAGACCCGCCCATTCACCCAAATAAGATCACGACTTATATAGGATATGTTCCAGCTGACTTCAGCCATTTTTGGCAACTTGTACAGTATGCCTACCCCCACACATTCGGTACTATATCGCATCCGGCAGACCAATGCACAGTGGGTCAAAATCGAAATCTAGGAGGACAAAATTATTTATTTTCATAATTAAAATATCAAAATGTATTACTTCTACAGCATTCTCATATAATTGCCGCTCACCATTCTGGGATATAAACGCATCTTAGTGTTCGAGCAGTCTGAATTGGAGGGTGAATGTAAGTGGCTGTGGTTTGGTTGTCTTTGTGGTTAGTGTGATGCTTTAAGATGGAACATGCAGTTATTAATGGGCGTAATTGTTACGTAATTTTAGCTATATTTGCATTATATAATATTTAACTATTATTTTTAAAATTATATTTTCACTTAGATTTTTAGTATCTTGCGTCACTCAGCGTCACTTTCAACTTAATGTTAAAATGTAGATAAAGTTTTGTAGTTTACGCCTGTTATAAGTTTTTTTGCATCTTTTTGCAACGTACTTAGTTATTTTACGTTTTAGAAGATGCCGAGCAACCACTTCTCACACGTTTACAACTGTTTGAATCACTGGGTTTGACGATTATGTCAAAAGTGGAAATTTGTGACTTTGTTAAAAGTAAATTAGGGGTAGAAAATTGTTCTGAAGAGATAACTGAATGCTCTATCCAACTCCTAGTCATAGACAACTTTTAGCATGTGTAGACGTAGCTTAAAAAGGTCTTAATTGATGTTTATTATGAAGTAAACAAATTATATACGCTGCTGTCACTCTAAATTCATGATTAAAACCTAAAATTAATTCTGTCCCCCCAGATTTCGATTTTGACCCACTCTAGCAATGGCTTTCGCCTAGACCAATAATTGTTAGGTAGAGCCACGTTAGCTAAAATAAACACCCCTGTTTTTTGTCACGCACAGTGGGGATAGTCAAGCAACAATAATCTTTATCCAGGCCAATGGTTTTGCCCAGACCAATATTTTCATCCAGACCAATGGTTTTTTCCTAGACCAATAATGGTTAGCAGGCCAATGGTTTTATTCACATAATTACAATGTTACGTGTGTCGTTTGGTGTATTTTGTATTGGACATGTTGGCAACGGTTATGACGTCTGGCATGACTTCAACGTGTCATGGCGGCGGTCGTCAAATGAACAAGAAGAATAATCATTTATTTACGTAATAAAAGAAATATTTCCGGCCCAGCAATGAGAACTCCGGTCAATACGAATGTACCCAAAAAGAGCTGGGTTATGTCCTAATCCTGAAATAAATTATTAATAAATTGTAATCAACTTCTAATCCCTCCCAGAAAGGTATGTAAATGATAAGTCATCTATTTTCAATAAACTTCCTTGTAAAAGTTGTGAAAAGAGAAAAGTACCGTATCCCGACAATTAATGACGATTCTAAAACAAATGTTTGGTGCTTTTGTTTACTAAGGCAACACTGAAAAATGGCTTCAAACACCATTATGAAAATTCTGCTAGTCAACCTTATTTCGTCCATGCTAAATAGGTGACCATAGAATTTGAATATCCTCTTCTTCATGGATTCCGACAGTTGTTCGTTACTTCGATACAATTCTGTGTTTCCTCGCAACATGCATTGTCCAGCCACGATCTTCGGGTTCATTATCTTTCTAAGGATCTTCCTCTCAAACTCCTCTGTTTCCCTCAAACCAGCCTTTCCAGTAATTCGGAGACATTCAAATCCATAGACACACTCGGGTTTAATCACCGTACTATAATGAGTTTAGCTTGCATTGAGATTCTCCTTTTCTACAAAACGCTGCGGCTATTCTATTTCGTCTGCTGCTGTTCGCTTCTCTTCATTGGTTAAAATCTCACCAAGGTACTTGAAACTATTGATTTCCTCATGTCTACCATGCTATTATTAGCATATTATAAGTCTTTCAAAATAAATATTGTTATCAATGTTACGCTCGGGCAGGCGCGGATCTAGAGTTTAGCTTTGGGGGGGGAGGGAGGGAGTCGTCAGAGAATGGAAATTGCTAAGAAAAATTGTATCACTAAAAACGCAATCACAAAATAAACGTACAAAACCAGACCATTTTTTTTGCAAGCTACATGGATAGAAATTTGATGCGTTTAGCGCTCCAAAAATATTCGTACAAATTGCAATGGCGTGTTTTGCGACTTTTACATCGAGCTTCGAGAAACGTATCAAGGTACGTTACAGTTTCGGCAAGTCGAGTTGGTACCGATAAAGGGAGAAAGTCTCAGCTTAAATTGCCAACCAAGCTTGCAGTTTGGACGTCGGCAAAATTTTTTGGTGCGAAAAAAAAAAAAAAAAAAAAAAAAAAAGCCCCAAATTCCTATCCGTGCGTTGCTGCACATTCATCGTGACATCACTATAAACATCGATTCGGTAATCACAAGGTTTGCTAAACAAAATAAACGAGTCGATTTTGTTATATAAATAATCGTTTTTATATAACAGGTATGAAGTTGTGAATATGTACAGTTGTAAGAGAACATAATAATTTGAATAAAGATATTTTCAGTATTGGAAAAAACAAAAACCTCTTTTTCAGTTAAAATTCGTTAAGTTTTATTTGTCTGGTTATTGTGTTTTCGTTTTTTGAGTTTGCAGAAAAATTTGGTCTCCGTTGGGGGACCCCCCTCCCCTGAATCCGCGCCTGCGCTCGGGAATGGGAAATATCTATGCTAATATTCAAAGAGGTGGTATAACTTGACAACACCTACTACTTGAGGAAAAAGTCTTCAACTACTGAAATTAGCCAAAATACCTGAGGTAATAATCGGGGAGGGGAAAATCCGGAGATGATGTAGTAATAGATGTTTACTCCTCCTCAATCTCAAATTTGATCACGACTTACCGTATATAGAAGAAATTCAGCTAACTTCACCATTTAGTGCGTGATTTAGTAACATTTACAATATCGCCAACCTGGTAGAACACGTTCCTGGGTGTCTTGGTGTGTCCTACCAACCTCTCTCTTTCCTTCATTAGCAGTCGCCACAAACATCTCTCCTCTGGCAGTCGTCTTAATACCTCTTCATTTGTAACCCTATCTACCCATCTGATCATCATTCTCCTGTAACACCACATTTCAAACGCTTTAATTCTCCTCTTTTCTGCTGCTCCAACAGTCTAAGTTTCACTTCTATAGAGTGCCACGCTCCAGGCAAAGGATTTAAAAAATGACTTCCTTATATCTAAATCTATAATCGATGTCAACAGATTCCTTTTCTGTAGAAATACCGTAGTTTCTTTGCCTGTGCTAACCTACCTTTTATATCCTCTTTATTTCGTCCATCACTGGTTATCTTGCTTCCTAAGTAGCAGAAGTCTCCTACTTCTTTTAGTTGTTCATCTACCAATTTGACGTCAATAGCGGTTTCTGATTTCTTTCGACTACATTTCAAAATTTTTGTTTTACATGTATTAATTTTCACCATGACTTCCTTCCTCAAGACCGAATCCATACCATTTA
Source organism: Meconema thalassinum (assembly GCA_946902985.2). Classification (NCBI taxonomy): domain Eukaryota; kingdom Metazoa; phylum Arthropoda; class Insecta; order Orthoptera; family Tettigoniidae; genus Meconema; species Meconema thalassinum. The sequence continues at coordinate 379,305,537 of OX336394.1, read as the reverse complement.
AAACTTCATTCAAATCCTCTAGTGTGTATATGTACAGTAATATAATAATAATAATAATTATTATATTAACTTATATGTACAGTATAACTTATATAAGGATTGCATGTAAAATTAGAAAAAATAATAATTGGAAGACATTCTCAGTCTCCCTTTAAACCCATGACAATAGGAAGGTTAAGAGAGCTGAATGGGGTATTAACCTGAAACAAGTCAACAGTGTAAACATTGAAGTGCAAGCCACATATATTCCAGTCCAGTAACTGCTGCTACACACGTTGCGTAACGGAAATTGGGAAGAAAAAGAACTAACGATTTACATAACTCGTTTCTTAACGAAGCATAACAGCAACAGCTGAAGATCAGGGCAATTATCGCGGCACAACACAAGAAGACGGAGAATCGATCCCTCGAGCTTTTATTTATCACAAGACGCTCCCTAGGAATTTAAAAAGAAAACCAAGCGGTGTCCAAACATTTTTTCGGTAACTTACATCCTTGTAAGTAAAAATAATAGAACTCAAAAGCGGGAGTTTAAATATCCTAATTAGCATAGTAACTGACAGATAACAGTCTTGAATGCAATAGGCTACATGCAATTGCGACTAAAAGCTAGTAACATGGTAGCCTACAACTTGGAAGAGAATTATAGGTTGTGAATCATGCCGCCCATGTGTTTCGTTGGCCATCCCACACGAGGACTTACACGTCAAATGGCTACAGCCATCACTCGCGTCAACATTCCATTTTGAAGTTAATATCTACCTCACTGTACCTTCGGTAACACATCTTTGCAGCATCTTAAAAAAGTACTATATTTGAAGGAAATACCAGGCAAAATATCTTAGAAATGTTCACTAGAAACCTGTCTCAAATTCCCGATCATGCCAGGACAAAAAGTCTCAAGTTGACTGGGCAGTGATCAGTCACAAGTATGGCTTCACCTGTGAAATTCTGAAGACTGGAATAAAGATAGCTTTGAAGCCATTTTACAGTGTTGCCTTTTTAACAATTAATATTGTATTTTTCAGTCGGTCAACACACAATAATTCCAATTTCTGGAATATGTGACAATAGAACTGAAATAACTGACATGTGACTTTCTACAGTACTTCTTCAATAGTCAGTAACAATATTAAATGTCGTAGTCAAATAGTGAAATCAGTCATTTCATGAAAAGCCGGCATATGATGTAAGAAGGGATAGTTCCATTATCTGACGCCTTCTTCATGACGTGACGGAGCCATTTAGGCAGATGGTGTAACATATGATATTACATTATCATCCGAGGCACTTCATGAATATCCGGTCTTTGTTGACGCAATGGAGTCGTTATTTACTTTTCGTCGTCACTCGCGAACTATATGAAGAAATAAATTGATGCTTCTTTAGTAGGGTTGAAAATCAATTTACAACGAAAAAACAACACAAATATACAAAAATGTGCAGGCTGAACAAAAGAGTTACAGAAATCGGTAAAAAAATACTCCTCAAGAAACAACAATCTTTTAACGTCCATGGTGACTGCCATACCGTATATGGCCACTATTAATTCCTAGAAAAGGCATCCATGTGACAAGGACACCGCTACAGCTACTTCAGGAAGTGGTCAGATAATGTACAAAACGAATTACACTATGTGACGGCGAAATTTAGTTATTTCATGAAATCACGCGTCATATGGTGCAACTATCCGTTGTTTACGTTATATGCCGGCTTTTCATGAAATGACGGATTTCACTATCTGACTACGACATATATACCGTAAATCTTAATCACATACTATTGCATTGTTTTTGTTTACTTTATTGCAATTGTAATTATTATTTTGCGTTGATCGACTCAAAGCAACAATAATATTTGAAGACTAGAATGCCAAGCAAGATACTGTCATTTTAAATTTCGATGAGTCTATTTTTTTAATCCTTAGGTTACCAGTTTGAAATTACACACATAATCAACACCGGAAGAATTAAAATTATTAGGCATCATACTCGGAGATGATGACTGTTTCCGCACGGTAAAAACAAATAATTAACAACAACAAGATATTTTAGCTCATTCATAATGAGAAGTTCATTGGCACTGATGCAACGTCACTTCGAAATGCTATGCAATCTCTTACTGGCGAGAGAAGAAAATAAAATATTGTGAAAGAAATATTCCACCTGGCTTTGTAATGAATGAGAACAAATAAATAACTTATATCGACATGACGATACATATGGAAGTTCTCCTTTGCAACGTAAAACAGGCGATAAGAATACCACATTCGTTTACGGAGGGATACCTGAATCAATTATTATAGTCATGAATTATGAACAAAAGGAAGCTGGTTAGGCGCTGGTCGCCAGGTAACGAATGATGAATGAACTCACCGGAGTGGAGGATGCAGAGATATGTAGATTACACTAAAACACAAACACACTCACACACGCACTGTCAAAACAAACATGAACACTCGCAAAGCACAGGATTACACTGAGTTACAGTTTACTCCGAGTCCGCCACGCCAAGCGACCACGCGCGAACAACTGACAAACAAGCAGACATGCCAGCACACCCTAGCGGCCGACACCGGCACTACTCGGGAGACGAAAATAAGTCGAGTGCCACAAAAACGAGGAACCATGGCTATTAATAGAAGCGGGTAAGATTTATTTTGGGGGACCAGAACATAAATGACAACATGCAACCCCTTCACCCCTGTGGCTCATTACTACAGACATCCCCCAACGCACCTTGAAGAATCGGCACTGTTGCCGTTTCTGTTGGAGCAATTGTTGGCTGTCACCGTGGAGACCCGGGTTTGATTCCCGGCTATGCCAAAATATTTACTCCTGGTCTGGGGGCTGGAACGGGGGACACTAAACCTCGTGAGGAAAAACTGAGAAGAAGTGGGTTTGATTCCCACCTCAACCGTTCCGTAAGTGGTTTTCCGTGGTTTCCCACTTTCACCATGCAAATCTCGGGATGGCCACGGCTGCCTCATTTCCCATCTCTAGTTCATTAAACAACAATGTTATTATTTCATTTTGATTATTATTTGCGGCCCGTGGCTAAATGACTAGCATACAGAAGGGCTCACTTCCCGGCAGGACAATGGGGATTTTAAAATTCTCCTATGGATAATTCCTCTGGCAAGGGGACAGATTACTGTGATGTCTTCATCACTAATTTCATCCTCGTGATGACACGGAGGCGACCCACCTACATCAGGTCTCCCAGGAGGGTAATCATTTCATCTTTATACCGACTTTGTACTCTTAATTCATGACACCATTATCCCGGGTGTCTTACTTCTTCCCACCGTCTCTCGTGGCCTCTACCCTAATGTTCCCATTTTTTCAATGGGGTCTCAGGGCTCATCTTATTTCCTGTAGGCGAGGACGGTGGGGGCTTCGAGTTCGGGAGAGGCATGCTGTGAAACGAGGAGAGGAACACGCCAAGTCGCCTGTAGATTGGCTACACACATAACACTCGTGTAATAGCAAGCAGACTACCTTAAAGGGGCTCATATCTGTTTGGAATTGGTCACCCGAGGAGATTCCGAATGTATTGTCATTATGCTTGTTTCAGCTTTTACATTAAAACCCAAACTAGATACCGTAATAATAGAATGAATGGTTCTGCATACATATGCCTTACCTTTAATAAATGTGCTCACTTGCGGTTGAACCTTGTTACACAGATGATCCCACCTGCGTTGATGGTGACTCTGAAGCATTCGCAAATCGGCATCTAGCTTGCGTTTTAAATACGTTTATGAGTTTATCGTCTTCTTCTTCTTCTTCTTCTCCTCCTCCTCCTCCTTCTTCTTCTTCTTCTTCTTCTTCTTCTTCTCCTCCTCCCATGTGCCTTCAAGCGTCGAGGTAGCCTCGTTCTGTCCATCTCTGCCACTCCGATCTATTTTCGTTGTCGTCGTGTAGATCCGTCCAATCCGAGGCTACTGTTGTTTCTTTGAATCATTTCTACCCCCACATGGGTGATTAGTCCAATGTGGAGTGGTTTGTTGGGTTGCCTTCCCGGCCTCCTTATTTATGTCCCCAGTAGACAGGGTGGCCCAGTTATACCCCAGGCACCGGGTACCCATTTTCGTCGCCTCTTACGACACGCATGGGCTACGGTGGGACAATTCTAAACCCCGGTCACCACACGGGGGATTAAGAGTTTATATGTAGTTAAAATATTTCCAAATTGGCAGATAACCTCGATGTTCCACCCCTTAAAATAATCACAACGTAGTATAAAACAAAATCCCGATTCTTGGATTTAACGGGTCATCTCGAGAACATCTGGATGGATTTTGATGGGGTTTTCAGCATTCCGTAAATAATTTCTCGAGGAAGGTTTCTGTAGAAAAACAATCATTTATGACCAAAGGAAGCCGAGCAGTAACGATTTCAGTGAATCCAGTTGAATAAAAACCTGACATCCATGCGTCTCTTAAGCCTACGCTGGGTAAACCATTAAAATTATCCATATAATACTAGCTGTACCCGGCATGCGTTGCAATGCGTTGTAACTTTGTTGGTTGAAGTGCTTTTGGATGCACAATATTTCTTTTCATTTTCCGTTAACTGCCTCTAAACTTTTGTAAAATGTATTTACTAATTCAGAAACATTCGTGGGAGCGTGCACAACAACCGAATGATCTAGGAAGGTTTTGCCGACTACATGAGCCAACTTACGCAATGAAAGTGAACTCAACAACGTGAGTTATCACAAACATTGAATTCAACAACGAAAAATGACAGATTCTGTATTGTTAGGAGGCAATGCACCTGCGGAAATTAAGACCTGTTCACTAGGTTTGTTCCACAATGTTGGTAACATAGCTAATTTAGATGGATCAGTCGCGGCATTATTTGCTCATTTTTACGTTATAGAGAGTTATAGAGAAGCTGGGGTGATAGGCATGCTCGTTAGCTCGTAACCTCGCTCCGAAACTAGTAATTTAAATTTCCACTGAATGGAGATTGTTGGAAGAAATGAAAAAGTAAAAACACTTATAGTGGGCGATGTATTAAAGATAGATTAGAGATAGAACTTTTCATGCTGAACAATTCTTACATTAAGATGGTATATTAGCTCTTAGTTCTCGCAGTAAAGAGTAAGCTTGAGGGCCTTGTGCAGAACAAGGTAGGAGATAACATGAAAAGAAAAAGAAGGCTGACCCCTCGGAGAACGAGGGTATCAGGAAAGATGAGACAAGGGCCAATTAAGGCGGGAAAGTGATAGACTCCCTAGGCCTCGGATACCCTAATACCGTCGGGGTCGGAAGAGAACAAGAGTTGACCAAGGGAGGTCGACAGGAAAGAAGACGGAGAGGAGCCCGGCACAATTTAGCGGAAGCAATGCCGGACTCAGCTGGGGTCCCGTGGTCGCCAACCCTCGTCCCACTAGATGTGAGCCCCTAGGGGGATATTAGGTGGAACTTTCAACCCACTTATTACTCGAAGGCCGAGTTCCTGCTGAAGACCAACTGGTATATTTCTAGCGACCTGTATAGTATGTGACAGGCAGGCGCGGATTCAAGGGGGGGGGGGGTCACGGGGGTCATGACCCCCCCCCCCAAACGGAGACCATTCTTTTTGCAAACTCAAAAAACGAAAACACAATAACCAGACAAATAAAACTTGACGAATTTTAACTGTAAACCAGGTTTTTTTTTTTCATTTTATTCAATACTGAAAATATCTTTATTGCGATTATTATGTTCTGTTACAACTGTACATATTCACAACTTCATACCTGTTTTATAAAAACGATTATTTATATAACAAAATCAACTCGTCTATTTTGTTTAGCAAACTTTTGTGATTACCGAATCGATGTTTATAGTGATGTCACGATGAATGTGCAGCAACGCACGGATAGGAATTTGGGGATTTTTTCGTACCAAAAAATTTTGCCGACGTCCAAACTGCAAGCTTGGTTGGCAATTTAAGCTGTGACTTTCTCCCTTTGTCGGTACCAACTCGACTTGCCGAAACTGTAACGTACCTTGATACTTTTCTCGAAGCTCGATGTAAAAGTCGCAAAACACGCCGTTGCAATTTGTACGAATATTTTTGGTGCGCTAAACGCATCAAATCTCTATCCATGTAGCTTGCAAAAAAATTGGTCTGGTTTTGTACGTTTGTTTATCTTGTGATTGCGTTTTTAGTGATACCATTTTTCTTAACAATTTCGATTCTCTGACCCCCCCAAAGCCAAACTCTAGATCCGCGCCTGGTGACAGGCTCACTTGTCGTTGTCTTTGTGACTGCTAGTAAGGCTGTGATTGATTGTATTGGGCTTGTGTAAGAGAGGGTAGGTTATATAGCCATTACGTACATATTAGTATGCAAGCCGGGGAGGTGAACACTAAAGTGGAAGCTCAGTTCCCGACTCCGAGCTATCCCCTCTATCTCGCATTATGTTACTAGTTTGAACTATAAAATAAGAACAATACCAGACATCTACCATTAGAATACGGTGATATATTTCTTGTATATATTATGGGGTTTGGATCTGATGATGATCGCTTGACGATCGAAACTGGTCATCGTAGTGTATTAATTAATTTCATGTAATTATTTTCAGGATTAGGGTATTACCCAACTCTTTTGGGTACATTCATTTTTACCGACTGAAAAGCACCAAACTTTTGTTTCTTGTATATGGTGCACAAATTATCAATGTTACCAACATATTGGAATGCAGCCGAAATAAATCAGAAACCCATATGGAACCAAATTGGCAAGTGAATAGCTAAAGGAAGTAGGCTACTTTTACTACCTAGGAAGCAAAATAACCAGTGATGGACGAAGCAAAGGGGATACAAAAAGTAGCTTGGCTCAGGCAAGGAAAGCGTTTATACAGAAAAGGAATATGTTCACATCGAATATAGATCTAGGTATTAGGATGTAATTTTTAAAGCCTTTGTCTGGAGCGTGGCGCTCTATGGAAGTGAAACTTGGATTGTTGGTGCAGCCAAAATGAGGAGGATAAAAGCGATTTAAATGTGGTGTTACAGGAGAATGATGAAGATCAGATAGGTAGATAGGGTTACAAATGAAGAGGTATTAAGACGAGTAGGTGAGGAGATATGTTTCTGTTTTTTTTAGCGTATGGCTTTTAGTGCCGGGAGTGTCCAAGAACATGTTCGTCTCGCCAGGGTTTGTAGCTGCTTCAATGCGGACACCCATGGGGTGAGTTACATGTACCTTCGCGTGTGGAGTGTTGTCTGGGGGAGGAAAGTGTGATTGTAAGGACGAGGAATTGGAAGGTAGCCTATTGTTAGGGACCAATCCCGGCATTTGCCTGGAAGGAAGATGGGAAACCACAGAAGACCATCTTCAAGGTTTCGGGCAGGGGGATTCAAACCTCCTCGCCTCCCGCATTTGAGCGACTGCCTGCAGCCACGCCATAACGACCACGGCTAACTCACCCGGTATGTTTCTGGTGATTGCTAACGAAGAGAAGAGATAGGTTGGTAGGGCACATACTAAAACACCCAGAAATAGCAAACTGAGTTATGGAAGGAAAGGTTGAGGGCAAGAACTGTAGGGGAAGACCAAGGATAGAATATGTTAAACAGATTGTGTCGGATGTAGGGTGTGTCAGCTATGTAGAGATGCAACGATGACCCCAGGACAGGGAGGCGTGGAGAGCTGCATCAAACCAGTCAAAATACTGATGACTCAAACAAAAACATCGATGGGCGTGGGGTACACGTTACCGGAGCTCTCTTGTAAGAAACTATCGCCGAAATGCACAAGGCGGGTGCAGGAAGGTCGCACAGTTGTTGCTACATGTAGAAGGCGGAACTCCCACGCTGTAACTCAGATAATAAAACGGCAGACTGCTACACAAGGAATATAACTAACCTACACTGAAACCCTACAGTTCCCTTCTTTTGTCTCTCCTCATGTATTGTGCACGGAAATGTAATACTGGATATTAAGTTTGAATCTCTGATGAATGTCTTATTGTGGTAGATTTGAATTCATCGTAAATAACAGTACTTTCAACTCCTGATGTTGCACAAGAGGAGAAAAGGAACGGGAGCTCTTAGGCTATATAGAGGTCGCACAACTGCAGGGTGACTGTACCTTAAAAGCCCGTATAGAATTAGATGTAGTATTTGCCTCTCACTTGCACTCGTATTCCCAGCAAGTAGCTTCACCCTTTTCTACTACAATAGAGTCTCGCAAACTCAGCACTCGGTAAACCCGGCACTCCGGTATTCTCGGCCACCCTGACAGGAGAAAAAAATCATGATCTTTGTTTGTTTTTATGTTTCTGCACAGAGCGTTATTATGTTTTCTTTCGTCTTCTCCGTCAATGGAATTATCGACAGTTAAATACGACGCGAAACATGTTGTCCTACTGTACATAGTAAGAAGAGTAACGACGACCTGATAAATACAGGTACAGTACTGTACAGTACTGTAAATGCACAAACTGTTGGCAGTAAGAAGTAAACAAACGGCTCTCGCGCAGGGCATCGCATTTATTTCATTGCGCATTCTCCGTGACACGCAGCAAGATGTTTTTACAGGAAACAAAAAAAGACAAAGATCAAAACACATTACGATTTTTTGGATTGCCTGATTTTGATAGAAGAATCTCTCTTTCCCTAGGCAATACATTTTAAACACGAAGAAGGCTAGACATATTTTTTAATTAAAAACTACTGGAAACATTTCCGATGCTAACACAAGTTAGGTAGCTAAGAACTGTTCTTGTTATCGAATGTACGTTGGTGACTTAACGAGAAGAATTGTTCATAATTGTCTGAAATTGTTTCTAAAACAAACCAAGGCTCAGTGTAAGTTGGCTCACTGCTTCTGTCTAAAGGTATGTTATGTATTCAAACTATTGAGCATAGAGCACCTAAGAATGAGTTCCTACTGGCTCTGTTTGCTGCCAAGTTCTTCACTTCACTCCAAGTCATTCCAGCTTTCCAGGCCTCCTCTTGAATAATACGTTTCCAGGTCTTCCTTGGTGTTCCTCGTCTCCAAGCCTCTTGAGGATTTCAGTCTAGAGCTCTTCCTTCTACCGCATCATTCGGTTTTCGCAGAGTATTCCCTATTCAGCTCCATTTATTCTGTTAAATATTTTCTTCTATAGGTTGTGGGTTAGCCCTTTGCCATAGCTTTTCGTTTAGAATTATATCTAGTTATCTTATACCCTGAATTCGGCGCACACAACGATTAATGAATATTTGCCTTTAAACCATTACCTTCCTAACAATATTATAGCCTACTCGTGAAAAATATGATATTAGAACTTAAAAAGACGGATCTTCATCAAGAAACAGGAAAAGCATTGGAAGAGGCCAAGTTTTGGGCAAAAATAATATAACTGTGTAAAATATGTATGTTTCTGATACGAGTTTTTTTTTTTTTTCGTGTGACTTCCTCAGAGGCCGAGTGCAGGTCTTTCTATTGACATCCGTGGGCGACCTGCGCGTCATATTGAGGATGAAGTGATGATGATGACGTCACACACACCCAGTCCCTGGGCCACGGGAATTAACCCCAGGCTCAGCCAGGAATTGAAACCCGGACCCTTAGCGCCAAAGCTAAGCACGCTAACTAATTAGCCATGGAGCCGTTCATAATAGTATTAAAAGAATGGAATTGGTTATTTATTATAATGTGTGCATTAAAATCGCTACATTCTACCACAAGGATCTAACTACACTGAAACCTCGCAGAACTAAACCCTACAGTTCCCTTCTTTTGTCTCTCATGTATTGTATATGGACATTTATCATAAATAAATAAATAAAGGGTACACACAGGGTATTACCGCTGAAATGTTGAAACTCGGTGGGGAAGAGGTCACCAGAAGAATCCACGCAATTTTAAAAGCAATTTGGGAAACAGAAGTGATCCCACAGGACTGGAAGTGCGCGTTAATACATCCATTGCACAAGAGAGGTAACAAAACTGATCCAAACAACTATAGAGGTCTATCCCTATTATCTGTGGCCTATAAAATCCTATCTAAAGCTCTTCTGAACAGACTAGAGAAACAAACAGACCATTTGATTGGTGAATATCAAGCGGGTTTTAGAAAAGGGCGTTCATGTGCTGAACAGATATGGAATCTGAAGATGATTTTGAAGATCCGCAGATCCAACCCCACAATTGTCACCTTTGTGGACCTAAAGAAAGCATATGATTCTGTGGACAGGCAGACCCTGTTTGAGACACTAGAAGAACTTCAAGTGGACAGGAAGACCAGAGAACTGATTCGTCAGACTCTCACCAATACAACATCGAAGGTGAAGTTTCTTGGGGAAATTTCTGACTCTTTTGAAGTACGAACAGGTGTTCGCCAAGGAGACGGACTTTCACCCCTTCTATTTAACCTGGTTCTAGATAAAGTCATCAGAGAGTGGGAAAAGAACTTCAAAGGCGTTAGCATAGGAACTGCTGGAAACAAAATCAATGTGAAATGCTTGGCTTTCGCAGATGACCTAGCGATTATCACTAGGAACAAAGAAGAAACTAAGCATGCTATTGAGACATTATACAGAATAGCATCACAAGCAGGCCTTCAAATATCATTTGAAAAAACCAAGTACATGAAGAATTTTCAGCAAAAGAAGAAGAAAGAAAAAATAGAAACAGCGTATGGAGCAATATCACAAGTAGAATTTTTTAAATACCTTGGAGAAATAATTCTTCCTTCAGGATTGGACAGTTTGGCTAACACAGAAAGAGCCTCAAAACTTCATAGAGCATTCAGACTAACATGGGATCACTATAATAAAAGAGTAATGTCACATAATGCAAAACTGAAACACTACAAAACAGTTGTACTACCGGAAGCTCTATATGCTTCAGAAACCATAGCTTTAGGAGGTCATTCTAAAATTGCAAATATAGAAAAGCAAGAACGTAAAATTCTTAGAAAAATATTCGGCCCCACACAAGAAAACGGAATTTGGATTAAAAGACGAAATTCAGACCTATACCGTCACACAGATAGTTTCAGCAACACGGTACGAAAAAGACGTTTAACATTTTATGGACACCTCTTCAGGATGGACGATTATAGATTTACAAAAAGGTTATTCAATGTAATAAATTCTCAGAAATCAAGGATAGCCTGGCTGGATGAATCAAGAGAGGACCTGCAAGAGTTGAACATCGGAGAAAATATTCTGAGAAACCGCAAAGTCTTCAGGACCGCAGTAACAAAGCACAAGTTTAGGGTGAAAACTAGTGGCAGGACTGGAACCAAGTGGACAGAAGAACGGAAGAAGCAGCACAGTGACTTCATGAAGAGATTTTGGGAAGATAGGAAGGCGAATATCATCAAGCCGAAAAACAAGTTCAAGCGCGCTCTATAATGGGCAAAACGCAAAAAGAAGAAGAAAGGGTACACAAGATGGAAAGAGCATATGGTATCACTAAGAATTTTTATAACAAAAAGTGCTTATCTAAAAATCTTAAAATAAGGCACTACACTACAGTGGTGAAACCGGAATGCCTATACGCAAGTGAATGTCTGGTACTAAACTATAGATTAGATAAACTTGAAGTACTAGAAAGGAGAATCATGAGGAAAATTTTAGGCCCAGTGAAAACAGCAGAAGTATGGAAATTAAGATCTAATGATGAAATATACATGAACATAGAAAATATAACAGAAACGATAAGAAAAAGGAGATTGCAATTTTTTGGACATATTTACAGAATGGATGATTCCAGATTAACAAAAAGGATATTCAAGTACCTTTGGGAGAAAAGGGTAACAACTAGCTGGATTCAAGAAGTAAAGAAAGATTTAGAAAGAAATAATATAAGTGAAGAAGAAACGGTGAACAGAGAGATCTTTAGAAAAAGGGTATTAAGTATGAAAGGATTCCAAGGAAGATTGCCAAAGAAACCTGGTGCGAAGTGGTCCGAGGACAGAAAGAAGCAGCATAGTGAACGGATGAAGGCGTACTGGAGGGAACGGAAGAGAAAACAACAAAGTGTGAAGAATTGAAATTGGCACGTGGTCCCTAGCAGGCCTCATCGGAAATAAGAAGAAGAAGAAGAAGAAATACATATCTGTAGGGCATGAGGTAGACCTACAATTATATGAAACAAACAAATATAGGTTTTTTTCAGGAGGAATAGTAAATATTTTAGCAGGTGGTAGTACAGATGAACTGCAATAAAAAAAACATATAACATGTGTCCCATTTGTGTTGCGTACCGAGATAAGTTACAGCTGGTTGTATTTAACCCAAACAAATGTAAAGCGAAAGCAAATGAGGACGTTCAAAGTTGATTTTCAAAAATTACACCACCAACTTCAATGTATTGTGCACTTCTCACCTCGTGTAGCTGTTCGGAGGGCGTCTTGGCGTTCTTCGATGAGGGCTGCTGCACTATGCATAATCCGAACGACCAACTCGGCTCTTGTGTTAACTTTTTCCTTGTAGACTTTGCCTTTCAACCATCCCCAGATGAAAAAAATCTAAAGAGGTAAGATCCGGGGACCTGGTGGCCAAGAAACGTTCCCATATCTCCCGATCCATGTGTACCAACACATGAAAACGCTCGCTAAAGTGCAGCGTTAGGTCATGGGGCCAAGCTCTCTGCTGACTCGGTAGACGCGTGGGTTCGAGCCCCACCTTCGGCCGTCCTTGAAATGGTTTTCCGTGGTTTCCCCATTTTCAACACCAGGCAAATGCTGGGACGGTACCTTCTGACAGGCAACGGCCGCTTCCTTCCACATCCTTGCCCAGTTTCTTCCATCTTCATCCGTCCAGCTCTCATCCTGACGCGCAGGTCGCCCATGGGCGTCGACTAGAAAAACCTGCACTTGGCCTCTCAGGAGGCCACACGATAAAAAAAAAGTAATTTTCAGTCATCTAGCAATGGCTTTGTCTCACAATTGCTTTACAAGAGTACAGTACTAGGTTGGATCACATCCCCAATGAAAGAATAAGGGAACGATTTGGTGTCGCGGCAATCAACAACAAAGTGCGTGAGGGTCGTCTGCGATGGTTTGGGCATGCGCTACGGTCAGGAACGGACACCATTGCAAAACAGGGCTACACATTAGAGGTCACCGGGAAAAGACCAAAGGGGCGACCGAGACAACGTTGGGCTGATACACTGCACAGGGATCTGAAAAGCGTCAACCTACATCCAGACATGATCCATGACCGAGTAGAGTGGAGGCAGTAGATTCACATAGCGGACCTTGCCACGAGGCGGGACAAACGCTAAAGCAAAATAAGAAGAGTACAACTATTCAATTAAATTGAACCACTAAAAGTAATGTATGAACATTTCAACTCACCACCACACCTCCCAATTGAACATATGTGACTACATCGGCATGTAACAACGCACTGTTTGAAACCTCATACTGTTGACAAAATGGCGGCAATACAAGCCTAGGAAGTGTATAAATTGAGTGGCCTAAACATAAGGGGTCAGCAAACAATCGCATTTGAGTCACATCCAGCAAGTCACAGTCACAAATGTAATTCTATTCAATTCTTTAGGTCTTTTCTAAGGGTCGAAACACACTCGAAAAATGAACCGAAGTTTTTCATACCTATCGTCCACCTTATTTGGCCAACCTTGCAAAATGTTGTAGGCATCTCTTGTTTTTCACATGTTAGCACCCGGATGTTTTTTCTGCAACCTTGGAAACAGTAAGCGCTTTAGAGCCGGCCCCATTAAAATGAAATGAAACGGAGTTTACGATTCCGGTGTAGTGTAACTGGCCGTGACGTAGGCTATTCATTACGGGCGTTAATCGTATCTAATGGGCTGACAGACACGTATCACGTGCTTATCCACATGTCGCTTCCCGAAGGAAAAACTGCTTCAAAATAGAAATACTGTATGATACAGATTCAAAATAAGTTGTGTGTTTACCAAGGGAAAATAAACAAGTAGGCTACTTCCGTCACGAACTAAAGAGCCTACTTTTCTTAAGATTTAACATTCATGCCAATGATTAATCGATGTACCAGAAATTAAATGTTACGGTGGGAACAATGTCATGTATGTGTAGCTCAGAATTAATCTGAAATATTATGATCTAATATTGTCCCAATTTTGGATGAAATCCATTTGATACTATAGAAGTTACATGCAGTTAAAATTTGACATATCAGCAGACTTAGAATCATGATGGCAGCACTGACATGTATCAGTCATTCCAAATTAATCTATAATGGCAGGTACTATACGTGTGCAAAGTTTAGAGCTGTTGGCTTGTATACTTTCTGATGTACTGTATATTGGAATTAGGATAAAAACAATAGAAAGAACACTTATTAACAGTTGGCAGCCCTGCTGGCAGCGGCTTCGGTGGCGTAGTTGGTAGCATGCTGAACTGCTGTGCCCAAGATAGCGGGTTAAAACCTGGCCGAAGTCGTCGGATTTTTTAAGAGCGTTAAAAATCATTCAGTATGCCTTCCTTCGGAGGGGAAGTAAAGCCGGCGGTCCCATGTCATAGATTATGGCATGTAAAAGATCCTTTCACAGACTAAACTTGTGTAAGGCTAAACTGTTAGGTATGATTTCGTCGGAACGCTCTATCAAAGTTCCAACGTTCACCACTAGGTATCATTGATATCTGGTAGCGAAAGTTGGAACTACTTGAAATTGAACGGAACTTGAAGCTCACCCCAATGAGGGTGTCTGCTGGAAGCAGCTACAGATTCAGGCGAGCCGAACATGTCTTTGGACACTCCCGGCACTAAAAGCCATAGATAAATAAATAGCCCAGCTGACTCTCAAGAAAATACATAATCATACTATCTGTTATGGCAAACAAAGCATATACAAAATTTGGTAGAAATCTAATTGATAGTATAGATGTTACATGCATTTAAAATTGTATCAGCAGGCTTAGAATCGTGTTGGCAACACTGTCATATATGGGCTCCTGAAAATTAATCTGGAATATTAGGCTATTATCTCTGTGTGTGCAAATTTTGGAATAGTTCGCATGCATAATTTCAGAGATAACCAACATAGAGCTCACATTTAAATTGTGATTTCTAAGCAATTGGTAGCACTGATGTCATTTTCAAATATGGCCGTGAAATATTCAGGTATAGATCTTTACTTATACCAAATTTGGTTTCGATAGCTGCAGCCGTTTAGGAGTTCATAGGGAGGGGCGACACACAGACAGACAGACAGACATAAGGACAGACAGAGGGGCAGACAGGACTAGGGAATAACCCATTACAATTGGGTACAATCGTGTTGACCGACTGAAAAACATCGAACTTCGTTAACTAACTATCCACGGAGAGATTCCAAGCACGAAAATAAAATATTTCAACTTTCATACAGTAACCAGGGCTACGTTACCTTACATCATTATTATAATGTAAACAAACTTAGTTCTATAGCAACTGTGGATCACGCGTTCAAAGGTTCGAATCCTGGCACTAACAACGATCATCTTGAGTGTGGGTTCTCCATATTCCCTTCAGGCACATGTCAGATTGGTACCATATTTTAGTCCCGGGACACCTACCCCTATTCTTGGCACCCATAATTAAAACTGCACATACCCTACTACGGAAATCCTATACACAGCCAAGAACACGGGGATGATGATGAAAATGTAGCGGCCACTAACATTATTTAGTAACAACATCAAGGTGGTACCGGGTGAGTTAGCCGTGGTCGTTACGGCATGACTGATGGAAGTCGCTCACATCCGGGAGGCGAGGAGGTTCGAATCCCCCCGCCGGCAACCTTGAAGATGGTCTTCTGTGGTTTCCCATCTTCCTTCCAGGCAAATGCCGGGGTTGGTCCCTAACTATAGGCCACAGCCGCTACCTTCCAACTCCTCGTCCTTACCTTCTCACTCTCCTCCCCAACGGTACTTGTAGCTCACCCATTGGGTGTCCGTCTCGAAGCAGCTACAAAACTGGCGAGCCGAACATATCCTTGGACACTCCCGGCATTAAAAGCCATACGCTAAAAAAAAAACAAGGTGGTACTCATTCTTGCCTGTCCGGGCTCTGCCAAGAAATTAAATTTTGGTCAGAGGGCTCAACATCGAGAGGCCAAACTAAGAAGATATGGTTCAGTGCACCCTAGGCCTTCCTAAAATTTGTTTTCTGTGGTCCCCCCCAACACCTGTTGCAGGCAAATGCTGTGATGGTTTCTAACGACGGACCACGACCTCTTCATTCCCAATCTTAGCCTCATTTACAAATACACGCATTACTGTAGCAATCACAATGGCACAGACTATTATCAGACAGATCTCTCACACACACAAATACACGCATTACCGTAGCAATCACAATGGCACAGTCCGGCTCCGTGGCTAAATGGTTAGCGCGCTAGGCTTTGGCCCGAAGTGCCCCGGGTTCGATTCCCGGCCAAGTAATCGGGTATTTTAATCCCCTGGAGTTAATTCCCGTGGCTCGGGGACTGGGTGTACTGTATGTGACAGTCTTCATCCTCACTTCATCCTCATTACGACGCGCAGGTCGTCTGCGGGCGTCATCTAGAATTACCTGCACTCGGCCTCTCCGGAGGCCACACGATCATTATTACAATGACACAGATTATCAGACAGATTTCACACACACACACACACACACACACACACACACACACATGGGGTTACAAGACAGGGATGTCTCAAAGCGCCTAAATGAATCGAAAACAGCAACATAACGGTGTTTCCAAGTTGTTTCATTAGGTCTGGAGATGTTCCACAAGCTCGCAAGTTAACTTCTGAGAACATCACTCTCGGGAGATTTCACCTTTACCTTATCACATTTAGTTTCAACAATGGACGAGAGAAAAAATATTACCGCCTTAGCTCAACTTGTTGGAGACAACACGGGCAGTCTCTGAGGACAGCATGAAGAAAAAATATACTGTTCTAGAGACATTACTGCTCCCATGGCTCCGAAGAGTCGCAAACTTTCGTACTACTCAAGAGGAGAGAGTTATGATAAATTATCAAGACTATCAAACATGATTGTAACGTCTGGCCCAGAATGTGATATATGCAGACCAATCTTGGAGAGTGGTCATTGCCCCAGTGGATCAATAGTAGCGTGGTCACAACATACCAAGTTTGGTTCCGAGTTGAGGTCATCGCATTTTCGAAGGATTGAACAATCGAAGGTATTGAACCCTTATACATAACTCGTAGTATATTAGGTGGCTAAAAGAAAACACGTTGCAGGTTACGATTTCATTCTCTAGACAGCAGAGAACATCGTCTACTCTTTTAATCATTGCCTCGGTGGGTGAGTGGTTAACGTGTCGGTCTACTAACTCCAAGCTTGCAGGTTCGCTCCTGGCCGTGGTAAGTAATTTTTGAAAGGCGGCAAAAATTACGACACCATGTCATACGATGTTGGCATGTCAAATAACCCATTTGAATTCTTGTGAAGATATCCGGTAGCGTGACCTGCTTAAAAGAAAACTCTTCGAACATCGGAGTTTCCAACCTAAGCCAACGCTGAAAACTGGAACGGCGTGGACAAGAGAGAGAAAGGAACAACACCGTCTACAAATGAAGGAATACTGAACTAATTTTAAAGCCCAAAGGAAACAGTTGAAATGACGTGGTCCACAGTTGGCAGAAACGAAACAATAGTAATATAGTAATAATAATAATAATAATAATAATAATAATAATAATCTAGTTCCGTCCACAGGGCCGTGAGGAGGATTGAGATGTCTACTTCCGAGACACCGTATCGCAGCTGCCGGGAGAGAAGAGACACTGTGGATGTTTGTCGGGAAGACAAAACAACATCGTTTCGCTGCAAGCTGGGAGATGCTACTTCCGACATGCCCCAGGCAACGAACACAAGACGCATGGAAGATGTGCCCGTCTCACAAGTAAGATGATAAAAATAGAAGGGAAATAGGAGCCGTAAAAGCTCACACATTTTCTGTTATACCGCATCATGAGTTGTTGGTTCAGTTAGGGACATAGTGGTCATCAGTCCCATGAACTCATGTGGGTCTATAAACGGTGTGATTGCTTGCCACGGTGGGTAAGTGGTTATAGTGTCGGACTACCAACCCCAAGCTTGCAGGTTCGCTCCTGGCCATGGTAAGTGATTTTTGAAAGACGACAAATATCACGATACTCATGTCATACGATGTTGGCATGTTAAAGAACCCATTTGAATTCAGTAGGCCGTGTTCATAATGGCAAAATTAATCTCGGGATTTTCCGCCAACACAAAGTTCCTACTTTCTCTACTAGAAAGCGGTATAGCGTCAAGGAGCTTAGATATCTAACCTCCTTGACATTCATAGCGCTCCAAGGAGCATTAAATTTGACACGCAAGCTGCCCTCTGGGTGTCAATTAACAAAGCTTGCATCCGGCACCCGAGGCCATACGATATTATTATTATTATTATTATTATTATTATTATTAACGGTGTGATTGATCTACATGAATCCCGTTCAACTGGTCATTCTAAACAAATTATGTGAACAATATCTTTCAATTTAAATTTAGTTATAAAAAGTCAATGATAACTGAGAACAATGGGTAGATTTGGATAGATTTATTTTGTCTGGCAATATTAGGGCCATTGGGCCCTCTCTTCCATCTAACCAGATTATACAATTCATAATCTACACAATGAACAATACAAATCTTGATGATGATGATGATGATGATGATGATGATTATTGTTTTCCGCCAACACAAAGTTCCTCATTTCTCTACTAGAAAGCGCTATAGTGTTCGAGGAGCTTAGATATCTAACCTCCTTGACTTTCATAGTGATTCAAGGAACAACGAAATTCGACATGCAAGCTACCCTCTGGGTGTCAAATTACAAGGCTTGCACCCGGCATCCGAGGCCATACGATATTATTATTATTATTATTATTATTATTATTATTATTATTATTATTTCAGATTAAGGCATTCACGGTCCGGATTACTATATAAATAATTCATGTTTTTTGGTTTAATGCCGTGTAAAATTAAATTAGAACCATACGTTTCAGAGAAACCTTGCCTCCTTTTTCAATGGAATCAAACAATGTGGCCAAAGGTTCTAATTTAATTTCACACGGCATTAGCCCAAAAAACATGAATTATTTATATTATTATTATTATCTAGGTTATCGACCCATAATGGTTTGGGTGATAGTGAAAATGAAACTTACAACTAACACTAATTACTCTCTTACAAACTAGAACAGGAAATGGGAAACAGAGAGGATAACAATGTAAATAAAAGACAGGAGGAAGGGAAATGCCTTCAACTCTCGAAGAATGAGAATTGAGGGACTTGGAAGGAAGAAGAGCCAAGAAAGGCAAAGAGGAAAGAGGAGAGAGCCCACCCCAAAGGCAATGGAAGAAGGAGAAAACCCGGACCCAGCTCAGGAAGCCCTTGGGGTCGCCAACGCCCGAACTCACCAGACATGAGCCCTTGAGGGTGTAGCACTATCCAGGGTGCACCCTGCCTCCTTGAGGGCCTTGAGCAGAAGGCAGGAGATACAATGAAAAGAAAACAACCCTTCGAAGAATGAGGGATCAGGAAAGATGAGACAAGGGCCAATTAAGGCTGGAAAGTGAAAGACTCCCTAGGCCTCATATACCCTAATACCGTCGGGGTCAGAAATGACCAAGGGATGTAGACGGGAAAGATAACAGAGTAGAGTCCGGTACAAGTAAGTGGAAAATATGCCGGACTTGGCTGAGGTCCCGTGGTCGCCAACCCACGTCCCACTAGATGTGAGCCCCTGGGGCGCAATACAAATGTGAACAGGTCTATGCTACCGAAATCTAAAATATAATACAATATAAAATACATATAAAAACAGATTAAAATTAGAGTAAGAAGAGGAAATACTGATAAAATATAGACTAATGATGATGATGATGATGATTAGTCATTACTGACTTATGAGCAGGATTAATTGTGCAGTGTATTTTAAATGGATGAAGAAGGTTATTTAGATGTCTAAATAGTGAGTAAATAAGAAAGTGTGCATTGGAGAAAAAGGGAGATAGCGCGCAGTTCGCTACTCCTGGGGGGGGGGGTCCGGGCGGGGACACCAAGAGCCCGCCGATGAGCCTGCTTGGTGTCCTAGGTGAAACCCCACACGAGACATGGCACAAACCTAGAAACATTTTGAGTTTTAATTCACTGGCTGTGAAAGTCAATATACCATCTATTTGTGAATTGGAAAGATTGCATATCTGTAATACGACTTAAGAATTCATGTCTTCGAAGTGTTGAGTTTGACTTTCATTTACTTGGCGATTATGTACTGTTGGCAACGCTGATATGAGAGAAGAAATGCATCCAAGCATAGCAGCTGGAAATAGGAGTTACTTTGCAAAGTATTTAAAGCAAGAAGCTGACTGTATATCGTACGGAAGTGAGACCGGTGGTGATGTATGGTTTGGAGACTTGGACCATGACACAAGGTGATGAGGATTTGTTAAGTATATGGACCAGTAAAAGAGGGTGAATTCTGGCGAATCAGAAATAATAAGAGAGTTGTATGGTAAACCAGATGTAGTAGTGGAAATAAAGATTACAGTAGTGGGACATGTAGAGAGAATGAATGAGAACAGGGTGGTAACGAAGGTCTTCAATGGGAAGCCAGGCAGACGTCGTGTGAGGACAAGATGGCTGAATAACGTGGATGACTATCTGAGGAAGATGAAAGCCAGAAGATGGAGAACTAAAGCAGTCAGCAGGGAAGAATGGGTGGAGATTGTCCGGGAAGCCAAGGCCTTACAAGAGAGCTGTAGCGCCAAGTAGTAAGTAAGTATAAAAGTCAATGTTTTGAGAATATTAGTAGAATTTTAAAAGTCTTGTGGAACTCTGAATAAGTGTCCGACTTCTGTTTCCACAGCCGAAGAGAACACTGACACAGTTGAACATTTCTACGCCAAAGCGTGCTGGGTTATATTCTGATTTAATGATTGGTTTTCTTACGTTGATATAGACCTTTCAAAAACATCCGAATGTCTCAGGATGAACAAAAAGGGTTTGGTAAAAAAACTGGAGGACAAGGAAAGGAATTGTTTGAGACAAATCTTGGGTCCCATCAAAGACAAATAGGGAAATATAGGCGACATAACCACGAACTGTATAGACATGTGGAGAATATAGCCGACACCATCCGCAAAAGCAGAATGACCTTTTATTGACATGTGACACAATTGAGCCCAGTGAGGCAGACCAACCACATCATTGAACTGGATAAAGATCTCAATGAAGTGCGGATTACATCAACAGACATTCAGTAGCGCGTCACACTCAAGAGAAAACTTCAAACATGCCAAGGTTTCCAAGAGAAACCAAAGCTGAAAACGGGAAAAGATTTGGACAGAGGAAATGAGGGAAGAACGAATGCGGGTGTACTGGGCTAACATCAAAGCCCGAAGAAAGATACAGTGTGAATCACACGGTCCAGAGATGGTCGATATGAAATGAATGAATGAATAAGAATGTTATTGCCCGGCCGAAGTCGTCGGATTTTTTTAAGAACGTTAAAAATCCCTCAGTATGTCTTCCTTCGGAGGGGAAGTAAAGCCGGCGGTCCCATGTCATAGATTTATGGCATATTAAAGAACCTTCCACTAATTACACCTGTGTGAAGCTAAATTAATATAGGTTAAACATCTGACTAACGTTTTTGGGTTCCTACTTTCGTCGTCAAGAGCCGACTGCGGTGGCATCTGGTAACTAATTTCTGAACTAGTTGGTCGTTGACGGTGGCGTTTGGCGGCAAAAGTAGGAACTACTTGAAAATTGATCGTCTACAGTCATCACAATCAGACCGGGTGAGTTAGCCGAGGTCGTTACGGCATGACTGCTGGCAGTCGCTCACATCCGGGAGGCGAGGAGGTTCAAATCCCCCCGCCGGCAACCTTGAAGATGGTCTTCTGTGGTTTCCCATCTTCCTTCCAGGCAAATACCGGGGTTGGTCCCTAAGTATAGGCCACAGCCGCTACCTTCCAATTCCTAGCCCTTACATTCCAACTCTCCCCCCCAACGGTACTTGTAGCTCACCCATTGGGTGTCCGTCTCGAAGCAGCTACAAAACTGGCGAGCCGAACATGTCCTAGGACACTCCCGGAACTAAAAGCCATACGCTAAAAAAAAAACAAAAAAAACAATCAACACCGGTTATCAGACAGATTCTACACACACCCAAAGTACACGGGGCTACATGAGCGCGTTGTCGCAGTCCCTAAACTGAGGAACCAACCAACCAACCAACCAACCAATAATGTTATTGGTTTCTTAGCCCTTTTAACTACTGTGGCTTTTAAAGACAGGTGTCGTAAGTGTGCCCAGAAGGAAATATTTAACAAACCAGTAAACTACGAGTGAAGCAACTGCACGGTTCCTTCACATTTGAATACCTTTGAATGCCTACTGACTGCTCTGGGATTCGATCCCACAATCTTGGGCGTAGCAGATGGCACGCTGCGCTACGCAGCTAGTCAGTTGAGAATATTTTGCAGATTATTAAGTAAAGGAGTAGAAAAATTGTATAATAATAATGTTATTGGTTTTACGTCCCTTTTAACTACACTGGCTTTTAGAGACGCCGGGGTGCCGGAATTTTGCCCCGAAGGGGATCTTTAACGTGCCAAATCTACTGACACGGCTCCCTCGCATTAGCGCACCCTCAAATGCCAGCTGACTGTGCCAGAAAAATTGTATCCTATTCATTGTATAGTAACTTAATATCTAGAAATTAGAGAGTCACCAAGTTTTGGTATTTAGTGATTTCTATCTAAATTTATAAACGGAAAATAGTCACCGCTTTGTATCAGTTTATTGGCTTGCCACGGTGGGTGAGTAGATATCGTGTCGGTCTACTAACCCCAAGATTGCAGGTTCGCCCCTGGCCGTGGTAAGTGATTTTTGAAAGGCGGCAAAAATACGATACGCATGTCATAGGATGTTGGCATGTCAAAGAACCCATTTGAATTCAGTAGGCCGAGTTCATAATGGCAAAATTAATCTCGGGAGTTTCCGCCAACACAAAATTCCTAATTTATCTACTAGAAAGCGCTATAGTGTTCAAGGAGCTTAGATATCTAACCTCCTTGACTTAAAGGAACAAGAAATTCGACATGCAAGCTACCCTCTGGGTGTCAAATAACCAAGCTTGCACCCGGCACCCGAGGCATTACGATATTATTATTATTATCATCATCAGCTTATTTCAATATAAAATAAAACAGGATCCCTAGAGTAGAGTGCAATTTGACGTTTACAGTATCAACATTCCAAATTGGAAGTTACAACTTTCGAAAAAAATAATTCTCGAAATTGAATTATCATTTCCCGATTGTCAGAAATTGGGATCGTAGGCCTATACTTATCCTACTGTTCAAAAAATTATCTTTAAAGAACAGAGTCATTCAAAATCAAAATCAATGTACTGTATTAATACATTTGATTCGTACTCACGGCCAAACCAATAATTATTGTAGACCCCCCTGTCATCAGAAGTAAGTGATCACGACTGGTCCCAGGGCAGGAATATAACAGCGCGCCCGGCAGCCGACTTATCAAGAACTGGCCGACAAAGCTCACGTCATCCATTAATTATAATACAAAAGGCTAATTTGTGTAGCGGCCCACTGAAAGTCACCCATCATTGTTAGATATCGCGATGAACCCAATCACAACCAGCGCGATGCGGCGCGACGTGGAGGTCTGCACTGCGCATAAAGCTGACCGCCTACATAAATCGCTTAGTCTATCCCGCCAAACAAAACTGTCGGAAGTGTTGCAGCCTCCGCAGGGGCTAAGTAACCGAGTGTTTGTTGATGAGAAGAGAAATGCTGTATACAGTTCTGCCACTTGGTGGCACATTGACAGAGGGAGAAATATGTGCTTTGAGAGGTGATAGTAATAATATCGTATGGCCTCGGGTGCCTGGTGCAAGCTTTGCTATTTGACACCCAGAGGGTAGCTTGCATGTCGAATTTCGTAGTTCCTTGACTATGAAAGTTAAGGAGGTTAGATGTTAGATATCTAATCTCCTTGAACACAATAGCGCTTTCTAGTAGAGAAATGAGGAACTTTGTGCTGGCGGAAACTCCCGAGATTAATTTTGCCATTATGAACTCGGCCTACTGAATTCAAATGGGTTCTTTGACATGCCAACATCGTATGACATGCGTATCGTATTTTTGCCGCCTTTCAAAAATCACTTACCACGGTCAGGGGCGAACCTGCAATCTTGGGGTTAGTAGACCGACACGCTATCCACTCACCCACCGTGGCAAGCTAGAGGTGATAGTGAAACTACAATATCGTTGTTCAACTAACGAATCCATTTTTCATTTGAGATAGTTTTCAGGGTGGGCTTATTCTGGGAAAGTACAGCAGCAAAGCCGTCGTCAGTGAAGACATGCTATAACGAGCCAAATCGGTACACCAGGGTGAACACCCTACATAACACGTAGAATAATATACCGTATTTAACTCCATTGGAATGTTGCATCTTAACGAATACGAGGACTTTCTGAAATAGGCTATGGTAAGGTATCGAATAAAATAATGTACTTGGCAAAGCACTGTAATAGGCCTAACTGTTCATAGGGACAGATGACTTCGTTGCTCCACCTCTTAACGAAACAATAACTCACCAACCAACCAATTGAAACAAAAGTTTGGGCGCTTTTCAGTCAGTCAACACGAATGTACCCAAAAAGCGCTGGGTCATGCCCTAATCCTGAAATAAATTACATGAGTGTAATAAACACTTCTGTTACTTAGGAAGCAGAATAACCAGTGATGGACGAAGCAAAGAGGATATAAAAAGTAGTTTGGCTCAGGCAAAGAAAGCATTTCTACAAAAAAGGAATCTGCTGACATTGAATATAGATTTAGGTATTAGGAAGTCATTTTTGAAAGCCTTTGTCTGGAGCGTGGCGCTCTATGGAAGTGAAACTTGGACTATTGGTGCAGCAGAAAAGAAGAGAATTGAAGCATTTGAAATGTGGTGTTACAGGAGAATGATGAAGATCAGATGGGTAGATAGGGTTACAAACAAAGAGGTATTAAGACGAGTGGGAGAGGAGAGATGTGTCTGGCGACTGTTAATGAAGAGAAGAGATAGGTTGGTAGGACACATACTAAGACACCCAGGAATAGCAAGCTTAGTTATGGAAGGAAGGGTCGAGGACAAAAACTGTAGGGGTAGACCAAGGTTAGAATATGCTAAACAGATTGCCTCGGATGTAGGGTGTCGGAGCTATGTAGAGATGACACGATTAGCTCAGGACAGGGAGGCATGGAGAGCTGCATCAAACCAGTCAAAAGACTGAAGACTCAAACAACAATAAACACCCGGGTTCAGTCGACCACTACTGGTGCTAGAGTGGACACGAAGCTGCTTGAAGCTCCAGCAAGGAAGACAACCAGATAAATAGCAGCCTGTATTATTACAGTATAACCATAATTGATTTTTACAACCATATAGTCACCCCAAACAGACAAACTCCATTTTAGCATTTCACCTAACATTAGATATACTACATTTAGCATACACCGACAGTTGCATTACCAATACTGCAACTAAATAATTGTACATAATGTAAATATTTTTCACCTGTATTCTCAAACATAGATGTTATAATGGATCTGATGATGATCGCTTGACGATCGAAACTGGTCATCCTGGTATTTTTATTAATCTCATGTAATTTATTTCAGGATTAGGGCATGACCCAGCGCTTTTTGGGTACATTCGTGTTGACCGACGTTTGTTTACTAAGGCAACATTGAAAAAATGGCTTCCAACCCCACAACTAACTAACTGTTCTTTGTTTTGCTACAATGTAACGAATATACTACGGCTTTGTCAAGCAATTTCTAAGTAGGTAAAATTGTGAAGGTAGTTTTTCAGAACCAGGCTCGGATTACGAAAATGGGGGAGTATGGTGTTGAGTGGCTTTGGAGGCGTAATTGGTAGCATGCTGCTATGCCCATGATCGCGGGTTCAAACCCAGCCGAATTCGTCTTTTTTAAAGAGCGTTAAAAATCCTTCAGTATGCCTTCCTTCGGAGGGGAAGTAACGTTAGCGGGCCCATGTCATAGCTTTATGGCATGTAAAAGAATCTTCCACTAACTACAATATATTGTGTGAAGCTAAATTTGTGGGTTAGATTTGATTAACGCTTTAGTTTCAACATTCATCGCCAGGTGCCGGTTGCGGTGACATCTAGTAGCCAAGTTTACAGCTAGGTGTCGTTGACGGTAGCATTTGGTAGCAAAAGTAGGAACTACTAGAAATTGATCGTCTGCAGCCCATTCCTGAATTACAGATAACATACACTAATACAGCCATCACATATTAACACCGGTGATCAGACAGATTCTACACACACCCAAAGTACACGGGGCTACATGACCGCGTTGTCGCAGCCCCTAAACTGAGGAACCAACCACTATGGTGTTTGGTTTCACAAAAAAAAAAAGGGTTTGATTTCACACAAAAAAAAGTATTTTCGAGGATGTTGCTAACGTTTTAAAATTTGAATTACAACTCACTTAATACTGTAGATAGTTGAAGATACTGGTATGGAAGACTCTCCGCGCAGTCTCGCAGCTCGCTCAACACTGGAGAACGTGGAGGAAACTCTCCACTACAGGGGTACCACCCCACCCTGTCAACGATACAAGGTTGATGATGATGATGATAATTGTTGCTTTAAGGGGCCTAACATCGAGGTTATCGGCCCCTAATGGTCTGGGTGATCGTAAAGATGATAATGAAATGTAAACTATAACTAAAACTACTAACTTATATACTAGAAGAAGAAATGGAAAACAAAAAGAGAACAAGGCAAATAAAGTACAGAAGGAAAAGAAATGCCCTCGACCCTCGAAGAATGCAGATTGAGGGACTTGAAAGGAAGGAGAGCCATAAAAGGCAGATAAGAAAGTTAAAGAGGAGAGGGTCCGCCCCTGAGGTAATGGATAATAGGGGGAAAACCGGACCCTGGTCAGGAATTCCGTGGGGTCGCCAACTCCTGAACTCACCAGCCATGAGTCCCTGAGGGTGTAGCAATATCTAGGGTGCACCAGAAGTGGTGGGGCTACATACACCCTGCCTCCTTGAGTGCCTTGTGCAGAAGGCAGGAGAGAACATGAAAAGGAAATGAAGGCTGACCCCTCGCAGAACGAGGGTATCAGAATAGATGAGACAAGGGCCAATTAAGACGGGAAAGGAAGAGACTCCCTAGGCCTCGGATACCCTAATACCGTCGTGGTCGGAAGAGAACAAGAGTTGACCAAGTGAGGTCGACAGGAAAGAAGACGGAGAGGAGCCCGGTACAAGTAAGTGGAAGCAATGCCTGATTCAGGTGGGGCCCCGTGGTCGCCAACCCACGTCCCACTAGATGTGAACCCCTGGGGGGTCAAGGATACAAGGACCGAGGGAGAACTACTGTATTTAGTATTATACTTTATCCAAGCGTGATTATTCTGTAGTCTATGTTTGTGTTTCCTCATTTCCCAGTTTCCATAATACATTTCCTTTTCAACACGAGTTGTTAACAACGAGCTTTTCGACATTAATAATGTGTTATTACTGCTTACCTGTAAAGTAAAAAGTGAGAGTCAGTCTCAAAGACTAGACTTTGTATCATTTTAAATGCTACAAATGCTGAAAAATGCTAGAAAGGCTGGAGACTCTTGACATGTTAGAAGATTATCTGCATAATACTTATCTTGCTTATCTTGTTTCAAATTACTCGCGAACGGCAAGTCCAAACCAAGGGCAAAGCAAGGTCCAGCGCGGGGGATGCTCACACTCACCAGAGCGCGCGGGGACTTGCCCCTTCCATCCAGTCTAAAAACATTTATAGTGGGCGATGTATTGAAGATAGAGATATGCTCTCGCGGACTTTTTGTAGAACTTTTCATGCTGACCAATTCTTATGCTCATAGTATATTGATATTTTTAACGGTTTGTCCAGCGCAAGCTCAAGAAGCGCACGGACGCCAAGTTTGTTTTCCACTTTTTCACTGAAATCGTTACTGCTTGGCTTCCTTTGATCATACATACATTATTTTCTACAGAATCTTTCCTCGAGATATCCTTTACAGAATGGAGAAACCCCCATCAAAATCCATCCAGTGGTTCTCGAGATTAGCGTGACATCCAAGAATCGGGGATTTTTGTCTTATACTAACGAAGTAGAGATTGTCGGGGAACACATGCACCAAGCGGTACTATGACGTCTCACACCTCTGGGCATCTGAGTACATTTCGTCCCGTCACCGTAACGTAACGCCAGACCCCAGCGTAACGACGAAGTCGACAAGATCATTTAAAATGATAAAAGGAATATAACGTAGACAATGTGACGAAATTTAGGGCGCAAAAGCATAGAGGTCAAAATGCTTACCTCCTAGCACGGCGGACTCAGTTCAATACCGGTTAATGTATGTGAGATTATCAAGATGAAATACCCCGTCTAGTTAATAGGATTCCATGTAAAAAGACACCTGTGATCGCAGAATTTACAATCACATAAAACCACATTTTCTAAATTGATTTATTTACTTACTCACTCATTATCGTGTTGGACGCCATTTTTAGCCTATTTTCATTTATGACAAAATAGGCTTATGAGATCACCTTTTGTCCGTGTGTCTGTCTTTGTGTGCGTGTGTGATGGTGTGTGCCCCCCCCCCCTCCCCCCCAATAACTTCAACGGCCGGAGCGATTTCAATGAAACTCGGCAAGTTAATAGCACTATTTCGGGCGACCCCGACCGTGCCTTCAAATTTTGTTACGTCTCACCAATCCAACATGGCGGCTGTGCAAAATATTTCACCAGCATTCAATATCTCCGAAACTATTACCGATATCACCCTGGAATTTTGTACGGTGATAAACGGAAATACTAGAAGTTCACCTACGTGACTTTTGAAAATCTGGTAACTACAAAACCAACATGGTGACCAAGCGAATTTGCGACCTTTAAATGGACGTTTCTCGCGATTTAACCAACCAAACGCAATGAAACTTGGTACAGTATATGTTTATACACATTGTAATGCACCGACATCTAACTTCGTTCAATTGTTTACATAGCCTCAAGATGGCGGCTGTGCGAAATATTTCACCGGCATTCTACATCTCTGAAACTATTAGCGGTATCACCATGAAATTTTGTACGGAGATAAAGGGCACTACTGGAAGTTCATCTATGAGACTTTCAAAAACCGGTTAACTACAAAACGAACATGGTGGCCAAGCGAAGTTTTAAATTGACTTTTCTCGCGATTTAATGATCCAAACGCAATGAAACTTTGTACAGGAAATGTTTATACACATTGTAATGGACAGGTATCTACTTTAGTTCAATTGTTTATATAACCTCAATATGGCGGCTGTGCGAATTTCGAAAATAAGTTTTTTTTCTTCTGTTCTAGTCATGCGATCGAAATCAACATTTGCATAATGAACGTACACAATAATCATCATCTAATAGTACATATGGCCTACATATATTAAAATCCAACATGGCGACCATCCAAACTTTTTAGACGGTTCTCAATATCTATTAATCTACTACAGCAATCAAACTAAAATTTTGTTCGTGTATAGAGGCTATAAGCATAAGTTCACCTATGGAACGTTTAATAACCTGGCGAGCACAAATCCAACATGGCGGCGACGCGAAATTTAAATATTCAAATGGACGTTCCTTGAGTTTTAACCATCCGAGCGCAGTGAAACTTGGTACGGTATATGCTTATACAAATTGTAATCGAGTGGCATCTAATTCATTTAAATTATTGTCATAACCACAAGATGGCGGCTGAGCGAAATTTTAAAATCCCGCTTTTATTTATTGTGTCCTAATCATTCGATTGAAGTTTGAATAAAACACCTAAACAATAATCTTCATGTAATAGTACATAAATCTAGGGCCTATAATATAAAAATCCAACATGGTGACCATCCAAAATATTTAGACGGTTCTCAATATCTACGAATCTATTACAGCAATCAAACTGACAATTTGAATGTTGATGGAGGCAATTAATATCAGTAGGATATATGAAAATAGGCTATTTACTTCTTCACGGAACTACTTGTTCAGGCTTGCCTTAGTAATCGAAATTTAATATTTTCATTCGGTCAACATGATTGTACCAATTCTAATGAGTGGTTCCCTAATCCTGAAAAATAATTACATAAGATTAATAAAATAATATACTTGGATTTATGTTTTCACGATTATGGAACCACCACTACAATCGTGTTGACCGACTTAAGAACACTAAATTTCATTTACTCACTCAATCACTTCTTTCGTTACCTCTTTCTATCGTTATCTCCCGTCCCATTCCATCTCTTCCGTAATTTTAAACTGAGTATGCAGATTCGAGGCGTGTCACTTCATCTTTGGTAACTGAAAATGTATAAGCCGACATTCAAACTTTCTGTGTTACAACTCTAATCGCCATGTGTATCACTAATACTCCCAACCTTTTCCCTTCTCACAAGTCATTTATCCATCGTGAAATCTCTTTCCAAATAAGAAAAAGAAGTATTCACACTAGAGACTAACTTATTAAATCTCCGACCCCGCTGATAACGGAAATAATTAGCGGTGGACATACATTAACGACTCATTCTCGAAAGATTTGAAACGGCTTCGCCCGGGAACAGTTATGAATACATTGCATGATAAGCGCTTTTTTTTTCGATGTCAATGAACTACGACTTACAACCGTTTTACGTCTCGGCATGATGGGTTAAAATCACCAACTGGACTATTAAATATATTATCATGGAGCCCCCGTGGCTTAGGCGGCAGCACGCCGGCCTCTCACCGCTGGGTCCGTGGTTTGAATCCCGGTCACTCCATGTGAGATCTGTGCTGGACAAAACGGAGGCAGACAGGTTTTTCTCCGGGTACTCCGGTTTTCCCTGTCAAAATTTAATTCCAGCAACACTCATCACTATCATTTCATTTCATCTGCCATTCGTTTAATAATTGCCCCAGAGGAGTGCGTCAGGCCTCGGCATCCGGCACAGTTCATATCCTCGCCGCTAGATGGGGGCTTCATTCATTCCATTACTGACCCGGTCGGAGACTGGAAGTAGGCTGTGGATTTTCATTTTTCATAATGGAGATAGCATGTGCAACGGATTCTTGTCAGACGTAATTTAAGAATGGCGAGGTGCAAGGAACACGAATCCCCCTTCCGTCCAATCTTAACTTGACTGTGTATTTTGCGGAACGAAAAGTTCACAGGCGAAATGAAGAAAAGCCGAGTTGCACTTCAACCCGATGGCTGGTCGGACTCTCGGAAAGCACCGCCATAGGTTATTTCAGTTAATCGTTTCATTTGTAATATCTGATTCAATTTAAAAAAAGCTCTGATTTCTTCGAAACAATGCTGCAAACGTTTGAAAGGATTTAATTAACGGAGGCAAATGAAAAAGAGGTAGAAACAGAATAAGTGCAGGCAGAGCACTGGCCTTGTTAACATCGCGTTTAATACTAATGTGAGCTAACAGAATGTAAATTAAAATTTGCAGATCAACTGTGGAGAGTTGGATTATTAACTGTTTGTAGACGAAACACCAATCGTCCTTTATCATGTAGCCTATCTGAGTTACTGGGAGCGTCCATCATCCTAATGGGCAAGCCCACACAAGATGTGTTACCCACTCCATACAATATGATTGCTAATAGCAATCTTCTTGGATGGATTAGTGGAAGACTGTCTAACTCTTGGTCCGGAGATCATGGGTTCGATTCCCCGCTGAGGAACTCACATGTCATTTCAAGGAAGGGAGAGTGTCAAGTCGTACAATGGCAGTTTTTAAAATAGCCTACCTCTTGTATTACATTTGGTGTCTACAATACAAAATTAAATATCAGCTACCCGATGGAGTTTCGGTTTCTCTGTTGGATAGCAGTGCATTCGGAACGTCAAAATTGGTAGCCTACCTAGATTACTTCATCTTGAAACACCTACATGAGATAGCCGAGACCATACGAGTATAATTCATTCATTCAATTTCGCTAATCGGCCAACTAGGGACCACGATAAGCCTCATTTTACATTCTGGCATTTGTTCATTTTTCGCATGATCCACATTGTCTTCATGAGCTCAGTGTGCTTAGCACGACGTTCTTCTGTCCATTTCGCACCAGTTGTCCGTTTTTCGTCCCGGAAAGTCCCAAACGTCTTGATGGCTGTTCTATAAAGATTTCGGTCTTGTGCATCTTCTGCTCATATCCCCATTTCTTTCAGATCTTTCTGGACGTTAACATACCATGGCATTGTCGTTTTTGGTTTTGCGTCCAATATACTGAAGATACGTTTCGTACATCGGGAGTCGATCATCCGTCGTAATGTCCGTAGAAGCACACTCTGCGTTTTCGCATAGTGTCTGTGATCTTCTCTATCTTAGAGTATATTTCTTGCCTGGATTTTCTAATGTAGATGCCATTTTTGTAGTCTGGGCCAAGTATGATGTGTAGGATCTTTCTTTCCTTTCGCTCTAAATTAGCGAGCAAACATTTCTCGGTTAGGATAAGGCATTCAGATGCATATAGCGGTACTGGTTTGATGACAGTGTTGTAGTGACGAATTTTTGTGTTCACAGAAAAGCACTTTTTGTTATATATGTTGCGGGTGGTTTGGAAAGCGACTTCCATTTTCCTGATTCTTGCTTCTATTGCTTCCTTGTCAAGGCCATTTTGCTGGATCCATTCCCCAAGATATTATTATTATTAATAATAATAGCAATAATGGTTAGAACCCACCGTGTTTAGAAGTTCCTATTCTTGCATTCAGGAGCTCAGGACATGCTGGTGATCAGCACAATGTAGTTTTGTATTACGCTGGGACTCTTATTGATAAAGGGTCCCAGAACTTAAAATTAGGTACTATTTCAACATTTGCTTCAAGTAGCGGAGATCCGGGTTTGATTCCCGGTGATTTTGTGTGGTTTGCAACTTCTACTATAATCAAGTGCTTGGACGGTTCCTAACTTAAAGCCTTGGCCGTCTTCTTTCCCATCCTCACCTAATAATAATAATAATAATAATAATAATAATATCGTATGGCCACGGGTGCCGGGTGCAAGCTTTGTTAATTGACACCCGGAGGGCAGCTTGCGTGTCGAATTTAATGCTCCTTGGAGCGCTATGAATGTCAAGGAGGTTAGATATGTAAGCTCCTTGGAGCTATACCGCTTTCTAGTAGAGAAATGAAAAACTTAATGTTGGCGGAAAATCCCGAGATAAATTTTGCCATTATGAACACGGCCTACTGAATTCAAATGGGTTCTTTAACATGCCAACAACGTATGACATGAGTATCGTGATTTTTGTCGCTTTTCAAAAAAATCACTTACCATGGCCAGGAGCGAACCTGCAAGCTTGGGGTTGGTAGTCCGACACTATAACCACACACCCACCGTGGCAAGCCCCATCCTCATCTGAATAACCAATACACACATTAATACAGTCATCACAATTACAAAGGTTATCAGGAAAAATACACACACACCTAAGTACATGGGGCTATATTACCACGATTTGCTAGCCCTTAGAGTGAAACAATGCCAACAACAAGATTTTCTCACGACACATTTTAATTTTAGGGCTACTACTTCGTGTATCTCAGTATAATAACGCAGCCATAGCCAAGCATAATTTTAGCTCGTTACTTTTACAACGAAGGATAGCCTACATCTTATTGACCAATGAAGAGCAAACCATTTATCTAATCGAATTATGTTCATATGTGCTTGTCGACTGATTCTAAGGTTTTTCCTCGAGACCTGCTTTGATTATGCCCCTGCCTTGCAAGGCACTGGCAACACTTGTGACATAGTCGTATTGCCAAAAAAAAAAAAAATTGGATACAATCCGCGCAACGTGACACCTGGTATATACCGAGGGTGAGCTACAACTTACAGTTTATAGGCAACACTGAAAGAATGGCTTTACATTACTTCTTCTTCTTAAGTATTCAATCCATGGATTGGTCTGCGGCAGTTCTCCAGTCGGCTCTATTTATAGCTTTCCTCTTTATCTCTTCATAGTTTCTGCATCCTACATCAGACATGATTTGCTGTACCCATTGTAGGCGTGGTCTTCCTCGACATCTTTTGCCTTAACCCATTCCCTCCAATACCGTTTTCAGCAGGCTATCGTGTCTCAAAATATGTCCTACCAGTCTAGCCCTCTTCCTCTTTATGCTTTTCCATAAGGTATCATTTTCCTCCACCTTTCGTTATTTTTTCTGTCCAGCTAATTGTTAGCATTCTTCTATAACACCATTGTTGAAAAGAATTTAACCTCCTTTTTTCTTCTTTTCCAATTGTCCACGTTTCGCAACCATAAAGGACAATACTCCAAACATACACTTTTAGTAATCTTTTACTGGTTTTAAGATTAATGGAATTTGTAGTGAATAAACGTTCTTTTTGTGAAATGCTAATTTGGCTTGTAAAATTCTACATTTGATTTCTTTCTTGCTTCTTCCATCTTTGGTAATTTTGCTTTACATTACAACCGTTAAGAAACCCAAGTCTTGACGAAGATAAGAAAATAACGTTCATTTTACTTTTCGTTACATGTTTGGAGTTGTGTTAAACGTCGTGTCCTTGCAGAAGGGGGAATAACACGTTTCCCGGCGCCAGGGTAAATGTTTCATGAGAGCACCGCACAGTGGACAGGACAGCTGGTCCCATGAATAAAGTATACAACAAAGCCTAGGCCTGCCCAAATTGATTTTTAATCTCCAGCCCTCCGCAGTATTCAAATGGAGATAATCCAATGGCTCGTATGACATTCATCATTACAGCACGAGGATAAACTCATCAGCTTCCTCCTTCTACTGTATAGTCATTGTACACTCTGTCTCACAAATATCACACACCAAAGCTATATTCGTAAAAAGCAATAATATTTACCATGTTAGGAAATATATAAGGTGCGTTCAAAAAGTAACGAACCGGAGGCTGTAATGCGCAAACCGGTGATGACTTAGGCTAATCGTGGCGTGTGTAACGGGGTGTGGTTCCGACCAGAGCGTGGAAGGTCACAGCCTGTCGCTAGAAGGCACGCATGCACGTCAGGTAACGATACAAAGCGAGCAGCAGCATGCATCAATCGTCCAACCAAGACCAAGACAGTAGCCCATTCGACATGCTTCCTGGTGTGGTTGAAGACTGTGGGGCACCCATTGGGCACACACTTTGAGCAAGTGCAGTCGTTCCTTCATGATGGTGTGCACACTTCCGACACTCAATCCGACCACGGCGGCTATGGCGTTCACTGTCACTCGGCGGTCCTGGGTAATGAGTGCATCAACCAGCTGGACGTTGTCATCGGTAATGCAGGGGGGTGCCCCAGACAGGGCATCATCGGCTAACGACACCCGTCCTTCCCTGAAGCGCTTGTGCCACGCCTTGACCCTTGCAAGGGGCATGCAGTGTTCGCCGTACACTTGTGACATTCCGCGATGAATGTCCGTTCCCCCTACTCCTTCCGCTATCAGGAACTGAACAACACCTCTTTTGTCGCCTCCATGTCACTGTTTGCAATGCGACTGGCAGCGTTGGACGATTGATGCATGCTGCTGCTCGCTTTGTATCGTCACATGACGTGCACGCGTGCCCTCTGGCGACGGGCTGTGTCCTTCCACGCTCTGGTCGGAACCACACCTCGTTACACACGCCACGATTAGCTGATGTCGTCACCGGTTGCGCATTACAGCCTCCGGCTCAGTACTTTATGAACGCACCTTATATAAGCAAAGCAATGAAAGTAGAATCATTATCATTCTAATAAAAGAACAATGAAAACTTAGACGAAGATTATATACTCCAACTTTACTTCTGCTATTGTCTTCATTCCTGAGGCTACAGAAGTTAGCCTGGTTGGTGCCCGAAAAACTCAGTGATTAAATCGAACCAATAACGACAGACAACTTGGGAGTATAGGCTTCGTTCCATTGAGAGCACCACAGCTCAGGATGTAATGTTCATTACTAATGTGAAGTGGGACACAAGCCATTAGCCCAGGCTGTTCCAAATCCATGAGTTTGAGTATGCGTACACGCGCGTACTCAGCAGTGATGCTCGGAGCACGGTTGGAGAGGGGCTGGGGGGAGATAGCCAACACGTCACTGGGCGAAGGTCATAACACAAGTTCATACGCTTCCTGCCAGTCATGATGTATCCACCGCGAAGAGACGGCAGCCCCCCACAGCAGAGCGGTATTGCATGTTGCAGGTTTACTCACGGAAGGCGGCGAGTACTCCGCTGCTCACGGGCAAGTTGCTCGGCTGGAACAGCCTGCATTAGCCTATAGCAAGAAGACAGACAGCTTTATGATATGTCTCCCCCTCTCTAGTTACCAGCGGTACAGCTGGTTTTCAGCAGCTCTCCATTCTTCTCGCTTCTCTGCTTTCCTTTTCATTGGTAGTAGCAAGTAAACCTCATATCTTCTATTATCTGCGTCATGTATTCTTGTCGTGGTCTTCCTCTGTAATTTCTCCCCTCTATGGAACCCTCTATAATTGTCTTTAATACCCATAATGCCAAGCCTCCGTGGCTTAGGCGGCAGCACGCCGGCCTCTCACCGCTAGGTCCGTGGTTCAAATCCCGGTCACTCCATGTGAGATCTGTGCTGGACAAAACGGAGGCAGACAGGTTTTTCTCCGGGTACTCCGGTTTTCCCTGTCAAAATTTCATTCCAGCAACACTCTCCACCATCATTTCATTTCATCTGTCATTCATTTAATCATTGCCCCAGAGGAGTGCGTCAGGCCTCGACAGCCGGCACAGTTCATATCCTCGCCGCTAGATAGGGGCTTCATTCATTCCATTCCTGACCCGGTCGGAGACTGGAAGCAGGCTGTGGATTTTCATTTCACCCATAATGCCGCACGATATGTTAAGGACCGACCGACAAGCGATTCTATTAACTTTAATTCTCTAATTTCCATCATCACGACCTAATAACTTTGGCGACTTTAGTGGTTTGGCATGTTACTATGGGTTCAAAAGGCTTCTCAGATGTTAGCAAGCAGCTGAGTTCATGTTTGTATGGCTAGACCAAACCACTGGGATCGCTATCTCCACAGTAGCTCAATTCTAAACAGTGTGGGCATGAAACAAAAAAGCGGGCTCAGTTATCGTTTATGCCAGTGAGGATCACTGCTATAGAAGAGACGATGCACTCGTGTTGACCGACAAGCGATTATATTAACTTAAATTCTCTAATTTCCATCAACACGGCCTATTAACCCCTAAAGGCTTCATTTGCTAATCTAGAGAAAGTTAAGGTAGGCTATTTCTCATTATTCATCTTCTTGATACAGTGTCGTTGCTATGGAGACCGCGCTGGACGCACTCGCTATGGAGATAAGCGGAGTGAGTGAGTTCACAAGTCACAATAAGTAAACAGTACTCACTCTGTGCTGCCAACTGCTGGTGGTGATGTGCGGCCGCTCTCTGAAACACAGAACAAATGACACCCGTAAATAATATAGCCTACACGATCACAAAACAAGTAAGTCTACATTCTTCACTATGTTGCAATAATAACAGAAAGTCAAGGGCGAAAAAGAGAAGTTTGGATCGTAAGGCAATAAAATAACTACATTCTTGAATAACATTATCAATGAGCTGTGTCGTTGACAACGTTACAATAGTACATTATGCAACGAGCTTATAATGGCAATAATTAAGACACAAGTATTTTTTATAAAACGAGCGTGTGCGAGTTTTATAATTTCCATACGAGTGTCTTAATTACCATTATAGGCGAGTTGCATACGACTGTTTATGTTCGACGATAATTATCATAACTATTTTATGTTCGAAGATAAATATTCATAAATATCTGTCGAGATTTCGCCAGTTTTATGTACTGAACAGAGCGCATGGGACACATAGAATGCCATGAATTTGACCATGGCCTCCTAGATCAACCCACTATGACATTAGGCAACGCAGTGAAATTTAAATTAGAAGGCCTTGGAACTCAGCGCGGGTGCGATGCTAACCTTATCTAATTGGTCAAACAACTGTTTCCTGAGCTGTGATTGGTGGGAGCAACTGTTTCATAATGAAAAATAGTGTTATAATGACCATAATTATGATACAGTTTTCTGGCATATAATAGTCCGGGTCGAACATAAAGTATCTTAAATGATTATTGCGCATAATACAAGAAGAAAGACATTGAGAAAAAAAAAAATAGAAAAATTCACGGACCAAAAAAAAAAAAAAAGTGCTGACACATACCGACTACGCAGTAACAAAGAAGTAGACAAAATATGCAGCCGAATCTCAGATACCATACGAAAACGAAGGGTTAAATTCTTTGGATATGTTTGAAGAATGCTTGACGACAGACTCACTAATAACATTTTTAACCACTTCAACAAGCCCAATGGAAAAGGCAACTCTTATGAAAAATGGTTTGCTATCACCAAGAAGGATCTACAAGCAATGAACATCACTGATCAAGACATCCACAACAGAACCACTTTCAGAAATAAGATACACACATTTGAGGGGTTCCTAGAGCCAGAAACAGCGACCAAGAAGAAACAACATTGGACAGCTGAAAAGAAAGGAGCTGTGAGCAAGAGAATGAAGGAAAACTGGCGCCAAGGAAAACTGAAATCATGAAGAGTTATTCACGTGGTCCATAGTTGGCCATAATCGATTATCATGATGACAAGAAGAAAATATTTGAAAACACAGAAGAAGTTTTCAAAAATATTTCTACATAAACAATTCCAATTTGATCTTTGGTGAAAGAAATGGACAAGTCATCGTTGCCAGAGAGACCAGTTCGTTGAGGTTGAGGTTGATATTTCAGTCTGATTGTTAAACAAACCACATCCGTTTGATATTTTCGGGGAAAGTGCAGCTCAATCGAGTCATTACGACCGATTTATATAATGATATAAAATTTGAACATCTTTTCACAGCTGACTTCCTGCTCCATGAAGCGGATTTCTATATTTTTGAAACCTCAAATGATTTTTTTAGGAGCAGCATAATCTTTTTGCCACATTGTTCTCTAGCCTATTTTCATTTATGAAAAAAAAAAGGCTTATGAGATCACCTTTTGTCCGTGTGTCTATCTGTGTGTGATGGTGTGTGTCCCCCCTAATAACGTTTAAACGACTGGAGCGATTTCAATGCAACTCGGTAAGTTCATAGCACTATTTCGGACGACCCCGACTGTGCCCTTCAAATTTTGTTACGTCTCACCAATTCAACATGGCGGCTGTACGAAATATTTCACCAGCATTCAATATCTCCGAAACTATTACCGATATCACCCTGGAATATTTTACGGTGATAAAGGGAACTACTAGAAGTTCACCTATGTGACTTTTGAAAACCTGGTAACTACAAAACCAACTTGGCGGCCACGCGAATTTGCGACTTTTAAATAGACGTTTCTCGCGATTTAACCAACCAATCGCAATAAAACTTGGTACAGTATATGTTTATAAACATTGTAATGCACCAACACCTAACTTCGTTCAATTGTTTACATAACCTCAAGATGGCGGCTGTGCGAAATATTTAACCGGCATTCTATATATCTGAAACTATTAGCGGTATCACCCTGACATTTTGTACGGAGATAAAGGGCACGACTGGAAGTTCACCTATAAGACTTTCAAAAACCGGTTAACTACAAAACAAATATGGCGGCCAGGCGAATTTGAAAATTTTAAATAGACCTTTCTCGCGATTTAATGATCCAAACGCAATGAAACTTGGCACAGAAAATGTTTGTACACATTGTAATGCACTGGTATCTAATTTACTTCAATTGCTTACATAACCTCAAGATGGCGGCTGTGCGAATTTTAAAATTAAGTTTTTATTTCTTGTGTCGTAACTATGCGATCGAAGCGAAAGTTTGAATAATGAACCTACGCAATAATTTTCCTTTAATGGTACATGATTATGGCCTATACATATAACAATCCAACATGGCGACCATCCGAAATATTTAGATAGATCTGAATATCTACGAATCTATCACAGCAATCAAACTGAATTTTTTAATGTTCATAGGGGCTATGAACATAAGTTCACCTATAGGACTTTCAATAACCTGGTGTTCACGAATCCAACATGGTGGCGACGCGAA
This sequence comes from Meconema thalassinum, assembly GCA_946902985.2. NCBI lineage: Eukaryota > Metazoa > Arthropoda > Insecta > Orthoptera > Tettigoniidae > Meconema > Meconema thalassinum. The sequence goes on along the minus strand of OX336394.1, from coordinate 379,265,378 downwards.
GTATAAATATTCACATGAACGTTCCTCGCAATTTAACCATCCGAGTGCAATGACCCTTGGTACAGTAAATCCTTGACAAATGTTAATCCACTGGCATATAATTTATTTCAATTGTTTCTATAACCACAAGATGGCAGCTGTGCGAAATTTTAAAATCTCGTTTTTACTTCTTGTGTCCTTATCATGCAATTGAAGTTTGAATACTACACGTACACAGTAACAGTACATAACTCTAAGACCTACTTATATAAAAATCCAACATGGCGACCATCCGCAATATTTAGTCGGTTCTCAATATCTATGAATCTATTACAGCAATCAAACTGAAATTTTGTATGTTGATAGTGGCAATTAACATAAGTAGGATATATGAAAATAGGCTTTAGTTCTTCACGGAACTACTTGTTAAATTTTCTTTAATACTGAATTTGTAACAGATCTGAATTTGAAAACAAGTTTAGATTATATTTTCCTTTATTTTTAATGCTATGCTGTCCTATGCTAAACTTAACCGTCTTAGTCCCCAAAGTCTGTAATGGGAATTTAGAAACACCCTGTATTTGAAGAATAACCTCTTCAAACCCAAGACAAAATTTGTTGCCGGCATTCCCTTTTTCCTGTATCTATTATTGAATAATGGCACAATTAATACATATTTGAAGAGGAAAGGCACATTGTTAACAAAATATTAAAATTACAGGTCACAGATACCTACAGTGCTTGCAGAAAGTTTAGGAACAGGTCTAAATTTCGTTTGATGCACACTTGAGGGGTTTCATTTAAGATTTAGCTGATCTAGCTCTAATACATTTTGAGATGGAATATTTTACCTCTTTAAGTAGGGCCTGATTTTCCAACTAAAATGTGGTTCTTTTTGTGTGTCAAAAACTTCGGCTATGGATTTTTTACTGCAATTTTATTACAACATATCAATCATGATAAAATAGAACCTGGGGAAAAAAATTGCTAGTCATTTGGTCGCCTCTCAAACAAACTTTCTCCCCTGGTAATTCTGGCGGCAAAATTGGTCGATTTTCTTCCGCGATAGCTTCCAATTGGCAACACTTCGAGAGACTGCCTACAGCGGATCCATCACAAACAAGACATGGAGAAGACAACTGCGCAGTCAGAATAGCTCGAAGTGTTGCCAATCGGAAGTTATCATGGAACGAAGTTGACCAGTTTTGCCGCCAAAATTACCAGGGAAGAGAGTTTGTTTGAGAGGCGACCAAATGAGTAGTAATATTTTTCCTAGGTTGTAGTTTTACATTTATGATTGATATGTGTTAGTAAAACTGCAGTAAAAATTTCATAGCTGTAGGAATAGCAGTTTTTGACACAAAAAAACATTTTAGTAGGGAAAACAGTTTTTTTAACCCTGTTTAAAAGGTAAAACATTCCATCTCCAAAAGTATTAGAACAGCTAAATTTTAAATGAAAACCCCTCATATAGATGTCCAATAACATCATGTAAAGCAATGACTGAAATGCTGTTACTTTAGGGACAAATGTGCATCAAACAAAATTTAGACCTGTCCCTAAACTTCTGCATGCACTGTATTACAGTAATACACTCAATCGCAAGTCTATAGGATAAGACGAGTGGGTTTGAACATCACCGTTGCAAGCCCTTGAAATGGATTTTAATGATTTATCACTATCAACTTCAGGTGAAACCGTAAACATATTTTGAAATAGGCCACGGCTACTTCCTTCCAACTTCTTCCCACGTTTCATTTGGCACCATTCATTTCACCTGTAATTAGCACCTGTGATTAGCTAGGCATCGGAAAGGGCACAGAGTCGTAAAACCAACACGCCACATAGAAACCACATGTCATCTCCAACCCCGTGCAAATTGGATTGTTCAGGGGTAGAAATAAAGGTCAGAATTCATATACTACCAACTTCGGCTGATAAAAGTATTAAAATATTAAAAAGTGAAGGTGCACATAAATGTGTACCCTGAGGATAACTGCATAAAAATAAAAATATGTTCATCGATAGGCTATGTATTTATTGAAGAAATATGCACTATAAAGCTTCAACGATGTTATGAAATACTTTTATCTCCTGCATGCATATGTTTTCATTCAACGAATAAAACATGCAAAAGTCTGCCCTCTACTTATAGCCTACTGCAGTAACTGTCACTTGGCAAGGATAATCGCCAAAATGTAGGCAACCCACTCATCTTGCCTGCCCCTAGTGTGGCCGCTGGGTCCACGTGAAGGAAGGCATCGGCTCTAAAACATCGTTGTGAGAGTGTTTCAAGAATTCTCAGTATTTCAGTGTCTTTATTGTTGTTGCTGTTCTTGCTTTTGTAGTTGTAGCACGCACTTTAAAGCGCAAAGCCATTACGCCAGGTTACTTTCACACTCGAAACAGATTTCTGTGGTATCGCTTTATAAGCTTCAGGAAAAAACCGCGAGCGTACCTTCTTAAAAGTCCCGGCTGCTTCCTTTTAATGCTGTACAACTACGTAGCTCCATAATGGTGTAGTGGCTAGCAAGCTTGGCTGCCATCCCTGAGGTCCGGGTTCGATTCCCAGCTCTGCCAAGAAATTTAATTATGGTCTGAGGGTCAGAACAGGGTATATTTATTATCGTGAGGCGAAATTGTGAAGAGGGTGGTTCGATTCCCACCTCAACCATTCTAGAAACGTTTTCCATGTTTTCAAATTCTACTTCAGGCAAATGCTGGGATGATTCCTAACTTAAGACAACGGACACCTAACTCCCAATCCTTGACTCGATTACAAAATACACGAACACAACACAGAGTACAATATCATAAGTTACCAGACGAATTCTATCGCTATAGACCTACACAGGGGTATTTTATCGGTCTAGCAACATAGCAGTGCACCGGCAAAATGCATGTGTAGCTGCGCTGCTATGTTGCTAGACCGATGAAAAGGACCCTGTGTTTACACACACGCACCCAAGTGCACGGGTCTGAAATGACCACAATGTCCAAGTCCCTAGTTGAAACAACAACAACAACAACCTTTCAATGCTTATCCTATTTAATTCAACTTCATTTCTCACGAATCCCCTCGTGGTGTAGTGACTAACATGCTTGGCTGTCGCCCCAGAGGTCTGGGTTGCTCTGACAAGGAATTAAAAACTGGTCTCAGGACTGGAACAGGGTACACTCAGCCTCGTGAGGTAAAACTGAGAAGAGGTGGGTTATTTTCAATAGTTTTCCGTGGTTTTGCATTCTTTATTCCAGGTAAAGGTCGGGATGGATCCTGACTTAAGGCCACGGCTGCTTCCTTCCCAATCTTCACCTGAATTACAAATACGCATACTACGCAGAATAGCTCGAAGTGTTGCCAATCGGATGTTATCGCGGAACGAAATTGACCAATTTGGCCTTCAAAATTACCAGGGAAGAGAGTTTGTTTGAGAGGCGACCAAATGAGTAGTAATATTTTTCCCAGGTTGTAGTTTTACATTTATGATTGATATGTGTTAGTAAATTTGCAGTAAACATTTCATAGCTGTAGGACTAGCAGTTATTGAGAGAAAAAAATAGTAGGGAAAACAGTTTTTTTTTAACCCTGTTTAAAAGGTAAAACATTCCATCTCCAAAAGTATTAGAACAGTTAAATTTTAAATTATAAAAAAAAACTTAAATAGATGTCCAATAACATCATGTAAAGCAATCACTGAAATGCTGTTACTTTAGGGACAAATGTGCATCAAACAAAATTTAGACCTGTCCCTAAACTTCAGCATGCACTGTATTACAGTAATACACTCAATCGCAAGTCTATAGGATAAGACGAGTGGGTTTGAACATCACCGTTGCAAGCCCTTGAAATGGTTTTTAATGATTTATCACTATCAACTTCAGGTGAAACCGTAAACATATTTTATAATAGGCCACGTCTACTTCCTTTTAATGCTGTAAAACTAGGTAGCTCCATAATGGTCTAGTGGCTAGCAAACTTGGCTGCCATCCCTGAGGTCCAGGTTCGATTCCCGGCTCTGACAAGAAATTTAATTATGGTCTGGGTATACTTATTCTCGTGAGGCGGAATTGGGAAGAGGGGAGTTCGATTCCCACCTGAGCCACTCTAGAAGCGGTTTTCCATATTTTCCACTTCTACTTCAGGCAAATGCTAGTATGATTCTTAACTTAAGACAATGGACGCCTACCCCCCAATCCTTGACTCGATTACCAAATACACGCACACTACAGACAGTACAATAACACCGCTTACCAGACGAATTCTATCGCTTTACAGTATACAGAGGCATTTTTATCGGTCTAGCAACATAGCAGTGCGCCGGCAAAATGCATGTGTAGCTGGGTAACTCATTGCCTAGAGATATATTGCTACGCTGCTATGTTGCTAGACCGATGAGAAGGACCCTGTATTTACACACACCCGAGTGCACGGGGCTAAAGTGACCACAATGTCCAAGCCCCTAGCTGAAACAACAACTACAACAACAACCACCACCTTTCAATTTAATTCAACTTCATTTAAGGGGTTTGAAGCCATTTTTCAGTGTTGCCTTAGTAAACACAAGTTTGGTGCTTTTCAGTCGGTCAACACAATGGGTAAATATTGTAAATATTCTCACTCATACTTTCAGACATAGATTTTATAGCTTTGGCTAGGTGTAATGGATCTGATGATGATTGCTTGACGAAACTGGTCATCCAAGTGTATTTATTAATCTCATGTTTTTTCTGATTAGGGAATAACCCATCTTATTTGGGTACAATCGTGCTCACCGACTGAAAAGCACCAAACTTCAGTCTTCTTCATTTCTCATGGATCACCTCATGGTGTAGCGGCTAACATGCTTGGCTGTCGCCCCGAAGGTCTGGGTTCGATTTCTGGCTCCAGGACTGGAACGGGGTACACTCAGCCTCGTCAGGTAAAACAGAGAAGAGATGGTTCCATGGGTTTGCATTCTTTACTCCAGGTAAAGGCTGGGATGGATCTTAACATAAGGCCACGGCTGCTTCCTTCCCAATCTTCACCTGAATTACAAATACGCATACTAGGATATATACCACAATCACATAGGTTATCAGTCAAATTCTTTACAAATACACACCCAAGTACACGGGTCTGAATGACCACAACTCCATTGTCGAAATTGGCGCCAGGAAGGTCATCTGGTCGTAAAACCAGTCACATGATCATTCATCTCACTACATCCCCGACCTCATAGAAACAGGAATAGTTGTTTCACATTTTCTCCACATGTAGATAAAGTTCATCTTTGTGTCGTCGTATATACTCTCCTCGTTCCTTGACCGGGCCCAAGATCTTTCTCAAAAACTTCCTGGCTTTGGCTTCCAGTTGTTCTGCCAGGCCTTTCTTATTCATCGCCAGGCATTCTAATGCATATAACGCCTCCGGGCGAATAACGGTAACGTAGTGCCTCAGTTTGGCCTTGAAGGACATTGATCGTGTTTTACTATTATTATTATTAAAACTGTACATATGCTGTAAATGTGGTGTCACATCAGAAACATAGAGTACCCTTTTGGCGAGATGTACGATCTTCTCGATTTGGCTTTCACAACCACCTAGAGATTCGGAGAATAATTCATGTTGGAATTCCGAGAGTATTCATTACGTTCAGCTTGTTTGTCTGTAGAAACTTACAATGACATAGTTGCACACGTTTTCAGTTGCTTGCAACACACGACAAGAATTAGTCACTGTGTCGTAAAGCTGTAACATACGACACAGCTGTGATTCATACACAACAGCATTTGTTACACAGGGACAACTGAGGCGATTAACAAGATCACGACTAAAACCAGGGAAATGTAAGGAAACTTGTTTTTATACATGATCGTAACATTGCCATCATAAATTACAGCACCTCCTTTTTACATGGAAACCAAACACTGTTAACCCTTAATAATAATACGCATATCAGTACACATTATGAAACATCAAATCAGTTGTACAGACTTATTATACTCGACGCCACTTTCCCAAAATAACATTTATACTTTTCACGGCTTAATGCACTAAATATGTTTACAAGGCGGTGAAATTACTTCAAATGTTTAACCAAGAGTCTTAGTTATATTTTCTTTTAAGAAACTCAAAGTAAAATGATTTTTTAGGATTTCCACTAACAGAGGAGCTTTTCTATTGCAAAATACAACTCGTTTTGATTGCTTCACTCTACTTCTCGTGTGAATTTAGAGCTGAGGGTTTTGGAGTCAGTTTACTGATGATCCCCTCTTGAACTATTCAAAGATTCATGAACCATGGATTGAAATCACTTGACTTGACTTAGAGGGTATATTCCGAAGTCAATGAAAAAACAGAAAACGATCCAAACTCAGGTAACCCTCGGAATTCTTGATTCCATAAGTTTCCAGACACAATAATGGGAAAAGGTGAAAGTCGAAAACATTACTAAGTAGGGTTACAAAAGATGCCAGCAGATGGTCAAGAAAATGATTTTGAATAAGATTGTGATTGATATACATTCCTTATTTGATTTTAATCATTTGCTCACCTCTGTACATGCTTCAACCCTTAAATGGAGTCTTCTTCAGCTTAAATCTATTTTTTTCAACAAGAGCCAATGAAGTCCAAATAAATTTACTACGATTTCAAGATAATAAATTGTGTAAAATAGGCTAGAATCAACGTATTTAATAGGTATCCTTCCTGTAAGTTTAATGTTCAATATTCGATTCCCAACTCTTAAAGTTTCAATTAAGACCAATAGTCTATCAGGATATTATCTTTTTTTTTTTTTTTATAATAAGCAACCCAATATGTCATAAAATCTAAATAGGAAGATGTTTACCACATGGATGATTGGATACACATTGTTTGGATAATAATTCATTTTATTTATTTATTTATTTATTTATTTATCGTATGGATTTTAGTGCCGGGAGTGTCCGAGGACATGTTCGGCTCGCCAGAGGCTGTAGCTGCTTCCAGCGGACACCCCTCATTAGGGTGAGCTACAAGTTCCGTTCAATTTCAAGTAGTTCCAACTTTCGCTACCAGATATCAATGATACCTAGTGGTGAACGTTGGAACTTTGATAGAGCGTCCGATGAAATCTAACCTAACAATTTAGTTTCACACAAGTTTAGTCTGTGGAAGGATCTTTTACATGCCATAAATCTATGACATGGGACCGCCAGCTTTACTACCCCTCCGAAGGAAGGCATACTGAAGGATTTTTAACGCTCTTAAAAAATCCGACGACTTCAGCCGGGTTTGAACCCGCTATCTTGGGCACAGCAGATCAGCATGCTACCAACTATGCCACCGAAGCGTCATAATTCAATAAAGTCTCATTTTGATATCTGTTTGTACGTAAATTATTTAAAATGTTTAATCAGTTTTTTGACTAACTCAATTCAAAATTATATTGTAACAATTCTGTTTTTAATTTAATGCTTTTGTGTAGGGATATCCATTTATTTATTTATTTATTTATTTACATATTTAGTTATTTTTACTCTTAGTTTTTAATTTGAATAGATTATAAGTTTGATTTAAGCTGAAGAAGACTCCATTGAAAGGTAGAAACATGATGTTTCATAATTTGTATTGATAGGAGTATTATTACTAATAACCAGCAACCCGCCCGGGCTTTGCCCCCGGTATCTTGAACGGTTTACCCACCGTAATCTTAAAAGATGCACGGACAGCAGGTTTTTCATAGACTCGATTCACTGAAATCGTTACTGGTCGGCTTACTTTAGTCATAAATGAATGTTTTTCTATGGACACCTTCCTGGAGAAATTCTTTACCGAATGGTGAAAACTGCATCAAAATCCATCCAGTGGTTGTCGAGATTACCCGTGACATCCAAGAATCGGGGACTTGGTTCTATACTATACTAGCAACCAGCCCAGGCTTCACCCGGGAACAGTTATGAATGCATTACGTGCTAGTTCGTAAACTATCGGCTCAGTAATTGAATGGAGATTGTTGGAAAAAATTAAAACGTAAACACACTTATAGTGGGCGATGTATTGAAGATAGAGATATGCTCGCATAGACTTTTTCGTAGAACGTTTCATGCTGAACGATTCTTACTATCATAGTAGCCTATATTGATATTTTTAACGGTTTGCCCAGCGTAAGCTTAAAAAGCGCACGGACGCCAGGTTTCTTTATCGAACTTTTCACTGATATCGTTACTGCTTGGCTGCCTTTGATCATAAATAAATTGTTTTCAACAGAAACCTTCCTCGAGATCTCCTTTATAGAATGGTGATAACCGCATAAAAATCCAACCAGTGGTTCTCGAGATTACCCGTTACATCCAAGAATCGGGGTCTTTGTTTTATACTATTGTACTGTAGAGATTATCTAGTAGGCCTAATCAATGCGGAAAATATCTCACATGGCCTAGCATAGTAAATGTTATTGGCCATGACATTAAACCTTGTAAATCCCACATCATTTATGTAGTTTGAAGCCATTCTATCGGTGTTGTTATACAAAATGTTATTTGTAACTCGTCGGTCACGGTGGGTGAGTGGTCAACGTGTCGGTCTACTAACCCCAAGATTGCAGGTTCGCTCCTGGCCGTGGTAAGTGATTTTTTAAAGGCGGCAAAAATTACACCATATCATACGATGTTGGCATGTCAAAGAACCCATTTGAATTCAGTAGGCCGTGTTCATAATGGCAAAATTAATCTCGGGAGTTTCCGCCAACACAAAGTTCCTCATTTCTCTACTAGAAAGCGCTATAGTGTTCAAGGAGCTTAGATATCTAACCTCGTTGACTTTCATAGTGATTCAAGGAACAACGAAATTCGACATGCTAGATACCCATTGGGTGTCAAATAACAAAGCTTGCACCCGGCACCCGAGGCTAGACGATATTATTATTATTATTATTATTATTATTACTATACCGCATACAAATCCAATAAGTGGTTCTCGAGATTACCCGTTACATCCAAGAATCGGGGACTTTGTTTTATACTATCGTACTGTAAAGATTATCTAGTAGGCCTAATCAATACGGAAAATATCTCACATGGCCTAGCATAGTAAATGTTATTGGCCATGACATTAAACCTTGTAAATTCCACATCATTTATGCACAGTTTGAAGCCATTCTTTCGGTGTTGTTTATACAAAATGTTATTTGTTACTCTTCAGTCGGTCAACAAGAATATAACCAATGACTGGGCGGGGGAACAATGTATGTACTATATGAATAATAAGTAACAAGCAAACTCCCAATAGAAACAAAATACGGAGAAATTGTAAAGTTAATGCCTTTAAATATTTAGGAGAAATCATGCAGAAATCTGGTCTGAATGCAAAGGTTAACGAAGAAAGAGTCTCAAAATTACAGAAAGCGTACAAACTTAGCTGGTCCCACTACAATAAACACTGCATCTCCACGGCTGCAAAATTACGACATTATAAAACGGTAGTCTTGCCGGAAGCCTTATACGCATCAGAAACCACAAGCACCAAGGGAATGGCCAAAATTCAAGACATTGAAAAACAAGAATGGAAAATTCTGAGAATAATTTAGGGCGCTGTTTTCTGAGATAATTTCTGGCATAATATACCAACAGAAGAATTATACAGAAATACTGAATCTATTACGACACTCCTCAGAAATCGCAGAGAGAAGTTCTTTACACATATCGCCAGAATAAACGACACGAGACTGACTAAAAGAATAGTCAACATCATTTTTACGGAAAAATTGGGTACTTCTTGGTACAAAGAAACTATGGAAGATTTACAACAATTACATGTCACCACCGAAGACATTCACGACCGTAGCATTTGTAGCGAAAACATCAGAAACCAGAAATTTGAATTTATATCACAACCCAAAAGAAATAGGCGTAAAAGGACAGATGAAGAGAAGGCGGCGCACAGTAAACGGACGAAAGGTTTTGGGAAGATAAAAAGAAGAAAAGGGCCACCACAAAAAGCTAGATTTTTGTGTTTTTAGCGCTCTCCTAAAGGTGAATGTACGTATATAATAATAAGTAACTTTCATTCATAGAAAATAATTACATGTGTTAGTTTATGATCACTATTATAATGGGGCAACTTAAGGATTACGCGTCTCGATCTTGAGGCGGTTATCATCACCTGGTTGAGGCTTAGCTTTAAATTTATATATTGTTGTTGATGCATTTGAGGAGCTTGAACATCGTGTTCATTTATCCCCGTGTACTTGGGTGAGTATGGAATTTTGTGTGTTATTGCGATGGCAGCATTTGTGTGTGTGTATTTGTAATTGAGGTGAGGATTAGGAAGGAAGTAGCTGTAGCCTTAAGTTAGGAACCATTCCAACATTTGCCTGGAGTAGAATGTAGGAAACCACGAAAAACCAGTTCCAGAATGGCTGAGATGAGAATCGAACCCACCTCTACACAGTTTTGCCTTACGAGGTTGAGTGGACCCCGTTCCAGCTCTCACACCAGAATTAAATCTCTTGGCAGAACCGGAAATCGAAGCCGCACCTCTGAGGTGACTGCTGCTACACCATATGGTGGACTAAATTTATATACACATATTTTCTAACTACAATAAGTGTTGTGCGTTTAGTTGGTGTTTACAGTATATGACGATTCGCCGTTTGAATCTCATTATATAAGGTTAGATGGTATTATACGGGTTTGTGAATTACGTAGGCCTATGAATAAAGGGTTTCTATAAAAGAACTCCGGGGTTTTAAAAATTCATATCTTAACAACTGTAGAAGATAGCAAAATGTAGTTAATTTCTCTGAAACGAGTAGCTCTTCAAGTTTTACTCATACGAATTGGGAATGTTTTCATCAACAGATGGCAGCGCTGCGGAGCGTTGACCTTGAAACAACGTAGCCGCAGTCAGTGCTGTCTGTATTGCCGCGCTATGGCGACGCTGCAACAAAAGTATCAATGCGTTATTTGGCTAATAGAAACGAATTCTGTTGCTACGGTACAAAGACATTTTCGACGTAATTATGGTGTTTACCCGCCTACGGATAAAACCATTCGCCAATGGTTAAGTGCTTTCAAACAAACAGAAAGTGTTTTAAAACAAAAGTCGCCGGGTAGGCCGCGTGTGTCACAAGAGAATGTGGACAGAATCCGAGCTTCCTGCCTTCGAAGCCCTAAGAAATCATTAACAAGACGCAGTCTGGAGTTGGGTGCGTGAGGCACTTGACGCTCGACTCTGCAACAGATGGATTGGAGGGGAAGGACCTATGCTATGGCCTCCAAGGAGCCCTGATACGACTCTGTTGGACTTTTTCTTCTGGGGGCATATCTAGAATATTGTGTATGTGGAGAAAATTCATGATGTTGGCCATCTCCGGGAACGAATAATCAATTGTGTGGCATCCTTTCCCCCAGACATGCTGGCCAGGACATGGGAAGAGGTGGAATACCGTTACGATGTGTGCCGTGCCACTAACGGGGCTCATATTGAACTTTATTAAATTGTTAAGAAAAACTTGAAAATGCAACCTTTCCGATCATGTATTAAACATTAATATAACTTTCTTACTTCATTACAATATTTTGCCTCAAAACCCCGGAGTTCTTTTATAGACACCCTGTATTATGCACGTGTATACCAATTCAAGCCGGCCCCGTGGTGTTGGGGTGCCGCGCCTGCCTCTCACCCGGAGGCCCCGGGTTCGATCCCCGGCTCCGTCAGGGATTTTAAACCTGACGTGAGGGTTGGAACGGGGTGCACTCAGCCTCGTGAGGACAATTGAGTAGCTGTCTGACGGTGAGACAGCGCCCCGATCACGAATACCAAGATTAACGGCCGAGGGGACCCGACGCGCTGATCACGCGTCACTCCAATATCTGCAGGCCAAATGGCTGGGCAGCGGTCGCTTGGTCGGCCTTAGCCCGTCATGGGCTGGATAGTGCCAGGGGGGGGGGGGGGTATACCAATTCAACACAATATAATACTTAAAAATGAAATTACGAAGGGCGCACTATATTGTTTTACACTGTATTATTTTCCACCCAAATGAAGTACACTACACATCAGTTGTTACGTCCACCTTCTCAACATAATCTCCTTGTAACTGTGTGCACTTTTGCCAACGATGTGTCAGTCTCTCCGGACCTTCATGAAACCATTCTTTCGGAGTGCTTTGTACCCATGCCTTGACAGCTGTGTCCAGTTCTGCAAAATCCGCAAAACGGCGATGATGCAATAGAATCATAGGGACAGTCCACCACCAAAGAAATGTTGAACAGTGCCATAAGTTGGCAAGCGAATGGCGACAGTGTCCTGGAACACAAAGGGCATCATCCTTATTGACTGGCTGGAATTGGGGGCCACGATTAACATTGCAGCGTATGTGGCAGCCCTTACGTTGTGCCATTCAAACTAAGTGGCCAGTAAAATGGGCTAAAGGTGTGCTTCTGAACACGACAATGCCCGCCCCCACACTAGCCGAGAGACCACCGATGCCAATGATCAAATGGGATTAACGGTGCTGCCATATCCACTATATTCTCCGGACTTGGCACCAAGTGATTATCACCTGTTCGGCAACATGAAGAAACCTCTGGACACAGCTGTCAAAGCATGGGTACGCAGCATAATGTGCATAAAGTTATAAGGAGATTATGTTGAGAAGGTGGACGTAACAACTGATGTGTAATGTACTTCATTTGTGTAGAAAATCGTAAAGTGTATGCCCCTCGTATATAATGGACTTGAATTCTTATATATCGTTACTTATCTGAGCGGAGCTGTTGGTTGTACAGGTGCTCCGCTATCGCCCTACTCCTGACATGTAATCGAGAGTCGTACCCTGACTACCTTGGTGACAGGCAAGCAGCTTGACTACTGCGCCATCTCACCCTCTAAAGCAATAACGATAAACCTAAGATCCATGAGACGTATACGTAAGTAAGGAGCTTGTTTTGTTTTTAATTCACCTTAAGAGTAACATACATTTTCATCTTCTGTCCCTTGCGTTATATCATTATAGTCATTATCATCATAGGCTATATATACAACGCTAAGGTGTGGTACTGAAACTCTTAAACCAGAGGGAGTTAGAAGGTGTGGTTTGGGCAAAACTATTCCAAATCGATGGTATATTGACTTTCACGGCCCGTGAGTTAAAACTCAGCAATTGTTCTAGGTTTATGCCGTGTCTTGTGCTGGGTTTCGCCTAGGAACACCAAGCTGGCTCATCAGCGGGCTCTTGGTGTCCGCGCCATGACCTCTATAGGAGTAGCGAACTGAGCACTACCTTCCTTCTTATGAAGCGCACGTGCGCCTCTTATTCCAAATCGTGTTAATAGTACAGGAATAATCTTGCTTTTCTTGAAAGGCCAACTGAAATATATTTATTCGTTTATAAAGTCCGCTAGAGAGACTGGAAGATCTGGATTATGCAGACGATATTTGCTTGCTGACACATACTGTACCTTCCAGCATATTAGAGAGAAACTCAAAGAGCTAGAAACCGAAGCACGAAAAACAGGACTCAAGTTTAATTCCAGTAAGACCAAAGATATGAGGCTGTTTTCAAATACCCAAGAGCGATTGTGTCTAGATGGACAGGAAATTGAAAATGAAGATCAATTTTGCTACCTGCGAAGCATGGTAAACAAACAAGGCGGGGCTACAGAGGATGTTACGTCACGCATAAAGAAGGCATTTGTACAGCTCTATCCACTGTGGACAAATCGTGCCATATCTCAACGAACGAAATTGAGGATCTTCAACAGTAACGTCAAGTCACTACAGGAATTCCTAAGATGCTGCAGACCTTTGTAAACAAGTGTTTGCGCAGGATCTTAAACATTCATTGGCCGGACACGATTAGTAACGAAGATCTATGGGAAGTGACTGAGGAAACACCGTTTGGAAAGCAGATCAAACAGCGGAAGTGGAGGTGGATATGACACACGTTGAGAAAGCAGGATGGAGCCATCGAGAAGCAAGCCCTGTAATGGATCCGCAGGGACAACGAAAGCGGGGTCGACCACGGCAGACCTGGAAGAGATCTGTCCTGGAGGAGAAAAGTGAGGCAGGAAAGACCTGGGGAGAACTACGTCGGATGGCCCGCAGCAGAATCCGCTGGCGAAAATTCATCGAAGCCCTATGCTCCTGAAGGAGCCACAGGAAATAAGTCAAGTCAAGTTTATGAAGTGCGTTTAAAAAAATAATTAAGACGATAGCCCCGGCCAGAACTGTGTCGCGTCGAGTCTGCATAACAGTAAAACCGGGAGGGTGGTCTATACATATGGGGTGCTCACAAGCAACACATGACTATTCAAAAGAAAGATAATTAACAGCGGCAGTGACGATTTGCACTCTGATTTCACAAATATCGACAAATCGTCTAAAAAGTGCGTTTAAACGAATAAACAAGATGATAGCCCCTGCAAGAACATTGTCGGGACGAGCCCGCATAACAGTTAAGCTGCGCGGGTGGTTTTTACACATGCGAGATTTCTCACACGGGCCTTCTAGTATTTTCAAAAACCAATACAAAAAATCCACAGCCCGCCTCCAGTCTCCGACCGGGCCAGGAATGGAATGAATGAAGCCCCCATCTAGCGGCGAGGATACGAACTGTGCCGGCTGCCGAGGCCTGACGCACTCCCCTGGGGCAATGACCAAATGAATGACAGATGAAATGAAATGATAGTGGAGCGTGTTGCTGGAATGGAATTTTGACAGGGAAAACCCGAGTACCCGGAGAAAAACCTGTCTGCCTCCGTCTTGTCCAGCACAGATCTCACATGGAGTGACCGGGATTTGAACCACGGACCCAGCGGTGAGAGGCCGGCGGGCTGCCGCCTAAGCCACGGAGGCTCCTTCAAAAACCAATACATCTTCCTTAATTAGTATGGATAAGTCATAATTCATATTTAAAGACCTAAAAAACATGTAAGAAATAAGCTCCATGAAGCAGTGATAAGTTATATATCGGCAGTGGTCAAAATGCTTGCCGCTTAGCATGGCGGATCGGGTTCGATTCCTGCTTGAATCATGTAAGATTTAGAGGTGAAATGCCACGACTAGTGGTTCGATTTCCACGCTTAAAGGAGGTCTCTTGTCTTATGACCACGATGATAACAGTCACGTAACACGACAAGCCTCTTTCCTTATCTGTCAGTGGAATCATGTTTACATCGGCTTTTGTAAGATGATGACGGCGGATTAACTGAAACAATGCCTAAAGCTACCTGAAACCCTGTCGTCTAGGGGTAAGTGTTAAGAGGCCAGAGTCAAAGTTTCTGGGTTCGATTCCCGGCTCTGCCAAGAAATTTATTTCTGGTCTGAGGGTAGGAACGGGGTTCATCCAGACTAGTGAGGTAAACGTAGGTCTGATCTCCACTTCAGTGTTCTAGAACTGCTTTTACGTGGTGTCCCACTTCTACTGGTATTAGGTTATCCGAGGCCTCGGGAGTCTTTCACTTTCCCGCCTTACTTGGCCCTTGTCTCATCTTTCCTGATACCCTCCTTCTGTGAGGGGTCAGCCTTCTTGTTCTTTTCCTTTTACCTCCTGCCTTGTGCTCAAGGCCCTTAAGGAGGCAGGGTGTATGTAGCCCCACCACTTCTGGTGCACCGTCGATAATGCTACACCCTCAGGGGCTCACGGCTGGTGAGTTCGGGAGTTGGCGACCCCGAGGGATGCCTGAGCTAGGTCCGTTTTCCCCTTTTGTCCCTTCCCTTTGGGGCGGACCTTCTCCTCCCTCCCCTCTCCTCTCCTCTTTTCCTTCTATTTCCTTTCCTATTTAAGATTCCCGCACTGTTTTTGTTACTTGAATCACCGTGTATCTAAATTCCCTTTTGGCGATTTTTAAGGCATTTTTGATCTATGTTGCATTTTGTAAGTTTTTTCGATCAAAATTACATCTCGCGATTGTTTTCAACCTCAATTGCATTTTGTAAAGATTGACAATCTAAATTGCTTTTTAGTAAGTCTTTCAATGCAGGTTGCCGGGCCTTTTAGTGAGTATTTTGAATTTCAATTGCATTTTGTAAGTATTTTCAACCAAAACCGCATTTCGCACGAATTTTGAATCTAAATTGCATTTTGTTTGGTGGGCATTTTGCACATATTTTGATTCTCAACTGCATTTTGTGGGTATTTTGAATCTAAATTACATTTTGTCAAGTATTTTCAATCTAAATTGCTTTTTGTAAGTATTGTCAATCCACATGAGTCGTTTGAATCTACCGTACATATTGTAAGCATTTTCAATTTCAATTGCATTTTGTAAGTATTTTGAATTTCAAATGCACTTTGTGAATAATTTGGATTGGAACTGGGATATTTCAATCTGAATTGCATTGTGTATTTTCAATTTCAATTGCATTTTGTAAGTATTTTGAACCTCAATTGCATTCTGTACGTATTTTCGATCTCATTTGCATTTTGTAAGTATTTTGAATTTCAGTTGCATTTTGTAAGTATTTCGACGCTACTTTGCATTTTGTACGTATTTTGAATCTAGCCTACGTTTTGTGGGTCTTTTTCAATCTATTCTTTTTGTGCAACTTTTCGTTCTAAATTCCCTTTTGTAAGACCATATTGTGAGTTGTTTCCATGTGAGTTCCTTTTTGTACGTATTTTCCGTCTTAGATAATTTTGTTCTGGTTTCCATTTCATTATCATTTTCGCTATCACCCAGATCATTAGGGGCCGATAACCTCGATGTTAGGCCCCTTAAAACAACAATTATCATCATCATCATCACCACTTCTACTTTATGAAAATGCGGGGATAGTTCCAATCCTAAGGCCATGGCTGCTTCATTCCAAATCCCGGTCTCAATATTAAAAATACACATACGTCTACTGTACTACAACAGCAATCACCTGACACAGGTCATCAGACAGATTCCATACACACTCAAGCAGACAGGGCTACTACATAACCATGATACTGCATGAACCAACAAGGACTTGAAAAACAGGAGGATGGACGATTTCAGTAAAGACGATGAACGTCTATCCAAGGCTGAAGGAAAGCCCCAGCTCTAAACCCTTCAAGTGACATTTTTTTGTCCTCACAAACTGTGAGGAGATTTAGCATGGTTTTCTACAGAGTTCACGGTTGTCGATTATGTCCTGCTGGCATACGATTGCACTTGATGATATGCACAATACGTAAGCTATAACAGCTTCTGATAAGAGCTTTGAACTCTGTAAGGAGACACTCCTATTCTATCTTCATTCATCATGGTGTCAGATGAGATTATACTTGTTATCGAGTCACTTCTTCATGGTAACAGTTGTTTGGGCTGTGCAGTAAAATGTACACAACAGCGCTGGTAAACAGCTTGTAAGCCTGTTGTTACAAACCTATAAATCTTGCATTTAATTCACTCACCAAACACAAACCTATCCGACTTTCTTTGCACTATTATATTTTTAGCCTACTTTTCACATTTTGCAAAAATGAGGAAAAAGTAGACTTATGAGATCGGGCAAATGTGTGTCTGTCTGTCCTTCTGTCTGTCTGTCTGTGTGTGTCCCCCCCCCCCTATCAACTCCCAAACGGCTGCAGCAATCGAAACAAAATTTGGTAGGAGTAAAGATCTATACCTGAATATCTCACGGCCATATTTGAAAATGATGTCAGTGCTACCAACTGCTGAAAAATCGCAATTGAAATTTGAGCTCCATGTTGGATATCTTGGAAGGTATGAATGGGAGCTATTTCAAAATTGGTACACGTATAGATAATAATATTGCAGTTTAATTTCCAGGAGGACATACATGACAGTGTTGCCAAAATGATTATAAGCCTGCTGATAGGTCCAAATTTTAAATGCATATAACTTCTACACTATCAATTGGATTTCAACCAAATTTCGTATGTACTATGTGTACCATAACAGATATGACTATGCCAATTCTTAAGAGTAACCAGGGCTGCCACCTGTTAATACTGTCTATTTTTGTTACCCTAATATCAATATATCAGAAAGTATGCAAGCCAATAGCTCTAAACTTTACACACGTATAGTACCTGGCATTCTAGATTAATTTAGAGTAACTAATATAGGCCTACGCCAGTGCTGCCAACATGATTCTAAGCTTGCTGATAGGTTCAATTTTAAAATGCATGTAACTTCTATACCAACTAATGGATTTCATTCAAAATTGACACAACAATAGATCAAATTATTTCTGATTATTTCTGACCAATACAAGTATGTCATTGTTGCCAACATGATTTTACGCGCGTTGTTAGATCCAATGTTTAACTGCATGTAACGTCCATGCTATCCATTGGACTTAACCAAATTTAGTATTCTGTACCTTAAGACATGGAACTAAGAATATATTCAGTCACCAGGGCTGCCAACTGCAGTACTCTATTAGGGTACACTATGCCAGGTATACAGTATTTCGAACTAATAAGAAATTCGATATTACCAACTTAATTTCGTCATTATTCTAGATAGATCCATATAGATTAATCATTGGCATGAATCTTAAATTTTAAGGAAAGTAGGCTCTTTAGTACGTCACGGAACTTCTTGTTGTATTCAAGAACATTCAAGAGCTGGTTAAAATGTCTCCCATTTCCTCGCCTTTTATGTCACCATTGTTTTACAGTCCGCTCCTTCACAATGCCCTTCTTCTTGGCAACAACATCTTAAAATTAAACAACAATCTATAACTAAGAAAGGACTGGGATAGAAGGAGGTTTCTGAGGGGTGTTGACAAAAGTAGAATGCAGGGGGCTTAGATTATGTTAGTTGGAAAAGGGAAACTTTGAAAAATATACCGGTACACAAAAACAGTGGAATATAGTAGGCTTAGATTCGGTTGCTAGGAACCATCTGGAAAGAGGGTAAGCATTTAAAGTACGGTATATACACAAACGGGTGGAAAGATACTTTTGGTATAAAATACCTGGAAAGGAAATAGGCCTTGAAAGTATATAAACCAAGCAGTGCAATACAGGAGGCTTCGCTTCTGTTGACAAAAAAATCTGGGGAGGAGGGACGCTTCGAATGTAGGTACACAAAACAGTGCAATATAGGAGGCTTAGAATGTGTTGACAAGAACCATCTGGATAGAAGAGTAGCTACGAATGTAGGTACACAAAACAGTGCGATATATGAGGCTTAGAATGTGTTGACAGGAACCATCTGGATAGAAGGGTAGCTACGAATGTATGTACACAAAACAGTGCGATATAGGAGGCTTAGGATGTATTGACAGGAACCATCTGGATAGAAGGGTAACTACGAATGTATGTACACAAAACAGTGCGATATAGGAGGCTTAGGATGTATTGACAGGAACCATCTGGATAGAAGGGTAGCTACGAATGTATGTACACAAAACAGTGCGATATAGGAGGCTTAGGATGTATTGACAGGAACCATCTGGATAGAAGGGTAGCTACGAATGTATGTACACAAAACAGTGCGATATAGGATGCTTAGAATGTGTTGACAAGAACCATCTGGATAGAAGAGTAGCTACGAATGTAGGTACACAAAACAGTGCGATATAGGAGGCTTAGGATGTATTGACAGGAACCATCTGGATAGAAGGGTAGCTACGAATGTATGTACACAAAACAGTGCGATATAGGAGGCTTAGGATGTATTGACAGGAACCATCTGGATAGAAGGGTAGCTACGAATGTATCTACACAAAACAGTGCGATATAGGAGGCTTAGAATGTGTTGACAAGAACCATCTGGATAGAAGAGTAGCTACGAATGTAGGTACACAAAACAGTGCGATATAGGAGGCTTAGGATGTATTGACAGGAACCATCTGGATAGAAGGGCAGCTACGAATGTAGGTACACAAAACAGTGCGATATTGGAGGCTTAGGATGTATTGACAGGAACCATCTGGATAGAAGAGTACCTACGAATGTAGGTACACAAAACAGTGCGATATAGGAGGCTTAGAATGTGTTGACAGGAACCATCTGGATAGAAGGGTAGCTACGAAAGTACGTACACAAAACAGTGCAATATAGGAGCCTTAGAATGTGTTGACAAGAACCATCTGGATAGAAGGGCAGCTACGAATGTAGGTACACAAAACAGTGCGATATAGGAGGCTTAGGATGTATTGACAGGAACTATCTGGATAGAAGGGCAGCTACGAAAGTATGTACACAAAACAGTGCAATATAGGAGCCTTAGAATGTGTTGACAAGAACCATCTGGAAAGGAGGGATGTCGCGAAAGTGCAGTAGATACACAAATGTAGGCTTTGAATGTAGGTACACAAAACAGTACAATATAGGAGACATCACAAAAGGAGAAGAGCCAACTCATAGGAAGGAACTTATCGCTATAGTACATACATTGTTGAGGAAGAGTTTGACGCCGGATCGCTCCAAGGCCTTAGCGTCCAGCGAGCGGCTGCGAGGCTTCTGGTAAAGGGTGTCATCTTTCTTGGAGCCCCTGATCCAGCGGAAGTAACTGGCCATGTCAGCTCATCTCACGCACACACACATTGCACACTGCACTGCACTTATTCACACAGAATCACGTCAACTGAAAGAAATGCCTGCACGTTAGCCTCGTCACGGCTGCACGCCTCACACTGCACTACGCTCGTCTCCTGATAAAGAATACTGTAAGCTTCCAACAAGGTCGGCACTGTACAGCGCCATCTGGAGCAGGTGGCTTATTTGCTCCGCAGCGTCTTCGCACGTACGATTGTTTTGCAACTACTCTGGCTCTGATAGCAAACTGACTGATTCAATCGTCCAGCTGGGTTGCAAGGATTTCTCTCAGGGAAACATTAGGTGGTGCATCATCTAACTTTAACTGGGGGATGATAATAGCCCCTCCCTCTAAAAGAAGAAGGAACATGAATTTTGAGTCCTCCCCCTACCCCCTCCACCCCTCCCCCCAACAAATCCTGCTGTATTACAGAGGTGTGCAAATTATTAGATTCGACGGCAGTTTCCCAAAATTACATTATCACTCTTCACGGCTGCACTAAATATGTTTGCAAGGCGGTGAAATTACTTCCAATGTTTAACAAAGAGTCTTGCTTGCCACGGTGAGTGAGTGGTCAACGTGTCGGTCTACTAACCCCAACCTTGCAGGTTCGCTCCTGGCCGTGGTAAGTGATTTCTTTTTTGAAAGGCGGCAAAAATACGACACCATGTCATACGATGTTGGCATGTTAAAGAATCCATTTGAATTCAGTAGGCCGTGTTCATAATGGCAAAATTAATCTCGGGAGTTTCCAGCAACACACAGTTCCTCATTTCTCTACTAGAAAGCGTTATAGTGTTCAAGGAGCTTAGATATCTAACCTCCTTGACTTTCATAGTGCTTCAAGGAACAACGAAATACGACATGCTAGCTACCCTCTGGGTGTCAAATAACAAAGCTTGCACCCGGCACCCAAGGCCATACGATATTATTATTATTATTATTATACCAAGAGTCTTAATTATATTCTCTTTTAAGAAACTCAAAATAAAATGATTTTTTTAGAATTTCCACTAACAGAGGAGCTTTGCTAATGCAAAATGTCTCACGTTTTGCTTTGATTACTTCACTCTACTTTTCGTGTGATTTTAGAGCTGAGGGTTTTGGAGTCATTTTACTGATGATCCGCTCCTGGACTATTAAAAAGATTCACGAAATATGGTTTGAAATCACCTGACTTAGAGGGTACATTCCAAAATCAATGAGAAAATAGAAAACCGGCCAAGGCATCCCCGGAATCCTCAATTCTGAAAGTTTCCAGACACAATTCCTTGTGGGAACAGGTGTAAGTAGATAAGGGAGAAAACATTACTAAGTAGAGTCACAAAAGACGGCAGCAGTTGGTCAATAAAATGATTTTCAATTTAAAAAAATCCGACTGATTTAAATTTTGTATATGATTCTAATAATTTGCACACTTCTGTAAAAGAGTAATTCGATTTAAAAATAGCCTCTGAAGAAATTTTAATGACATGAACTTTGGTGGAACTACGGAACTTTGAGTTGTTTCATGTTACTGTGCGACATCTTGGTGATCAGCCCCGTGTACTTACAAGTTTTTTTATAATCTAGGATTGGGCTAGGTGTCTCGGGAAATGAAATAGGGTATCGTCCCAGCATTTTACTGGATGGGAAAAACCAGTGTAAAATAAACTAAGGATAGCCACCTGTCGTCTCCGAGGTGTAGTGGTCAGCCACCCAGGAAGTCCGCGGTTAGATTCCCGGCTCTGCCACGAAATTTGAAAAGTGGTATGAGGACTGGAACGGGGTCTACTCATCCTCGGGTGGTCCAAATGACTAGAGGAGGTTCGATTCCCACCTCAGCCTCGAAGCGGATTTTCCGTGGTTTCCCACTTCGTCTTCCGGCAAATGCTGGGATGCTACCTAACGTAAGGCCACGGCCGCCTCCTTCCCTCTTCCATGTCTATCCCTCCCACTCTTCCCATCCCTTCATCTGGCCCCTGTTCGCTTTGCAGGTGAGGCTGCCTGGGCGACGTGCTAGTCACACTCCGCAGTTGTATCCCCAACTCAGAGTCTCAAACTCCAGGACACTGCCAGTGGTGGTAAAGATGGGATCCCTCGCTTAGTCCGTGGGAAAAGCCAACCCTGGAGGGTAAACGATAAAGAAAGAAAAATAGCCGCTGTCCAAGTCCAAACAAAAATCTTCCATCTCCAGACTACTAGCAGCCCGTTGAAACCCTGCGTGTGACTTAACGCCCTTGGCTACTATGCTACAGATCGCTGACTTTACTCCTGCGCACCTCGGTTAAAGCGAGGGAAGGCATTTCCGTTCACCCTCCCATTCACCCTTGCTAAGCTATATTTCTTGCGGCATTTAATCTACTTTGGGTCGCAAATATACCAATAATTAAGTACGAAAATTGAAATGATTTTACACTTAACTAACATTCTTGAGCAAGTAAGTTATTCTTCCAGTAAGGAAGGAAGTTTGTAGTTTAACGTGACTGTCAATCGTGCGATCATGAGCCACGGAACCTCCATCTTAGGTCGAATCCGATCCACAGGACATGGCATGTCACTTCGAAAATCTCACATGCATTGACCGGGAATCGAACCCGGTCCACCTTGGTGACAGACAAATAGCTTGACCGCTGTGCTACCATGTCCCCCAACATATAGGTTATTGGCCCCTAATGGTTTGAGTGTTAGTGAAAGTAAAAGATGAAAACCTACAATGAAACCTCCAACTAAAACTAACTAGATCTACGACTAACTCACGTAGGCTACTACAAGAAGAAAAGACAAAAATATGAAGGAATAACGTTAATAAAAGACAGAGAAAGAAAATGTGCCTAACCCTCGAAGGATGAGGACTGAGGGACTTGGAATGAAGAAGAGCCATGAAAGGCAGATAGGAAAGTGTAAGAAGAGAGGGTCAACACCAAAGGCAATGGAAGGAGGGGAAAACGGACCCAGCACAGGAATCCCTCAGGTTTGCCAACTCTCGAATTCACCAGACGTGAGCCTTTGAGGGTTTAGCACTATCCAGGGTGCACCAGAAGTGGTGGGGCTACACACACCCTGCCTCCTTTAAGGCCTTGTGCAAATGGCATTAGATATCATGAAAAGAAAAAGAGTCGGACCCTTCGAAAAATGCGAGATCAGGAAAAATGAGACCAGGGTCAAGTAAGGAGGGTTCATGGCTAGGTGTCGTTGACGGTAGCCCTTGGTAGCAAAAGTAGGAACTACTTGAAAATTGATAATCTGCAGTCCTTACTTGAATTACAGATAACACACACTAATACAGCCATCAAAATTAACACCGGTTATCAGAGAGATTCTCCACACACCCAAAGTGCACGGGGCTACATGACCCCGTTGTCGCAGCCTCTAAACTGAGCAACCAACACAATAGAAGAACGAAACAAGTAAAATAAATGAAAATATATTTTTAAGAAAATCTCATTGAGTGCCTTGGCGTAGCCTACTAAGAGATCGCTGTCTGGCCAATATGGCTTGCTCATAGAGCGGAGGAGCGTGGTTCACGCGACGAGTCCCCTCGACCATCAATCTTGGCTTTCTTGACCGGAGTCGCTGTCTCGCAAGTCAGGCAGCTACTCAATTGCCCTCACGAGGCTAAATGCAACCCGTTTCAGTCCTCACAAAAATCCCTGACAGAGCCGGGAATAAAGTCCGGTGCTACCCCTAAACCATGGGGCCACCGCCAGCGAAATAACGGAGTACAGTTCTTGCAGAATATTTAAGGACAGATCTAAATTTTGTTTGATGCATATTTGTCCCTAAAGTAACAGTATTTCAGTCTTTGTTTTACATGATGTTATTAGACATCTATATGAGGGGTTTTCATCTAAAAGTTCGCTGCTCTAGCTCAAATACTTTTGGAGATAGAATGTTTTACCTTTCTTAAACACGTCTAAGAAACCCCTGTTTTTTTCCTGCTAAAATGTTTTTTTTTTCTGAAGCACTGCAAGTCCTACAGCTATGAAATTTTTACTGCAGTTTTACTACAACATATCAATCATAAAAATAAAAATACAACCTGGGGGAAAAAATACTACTCATTTGGTCGCTTCTCAAACAAACTTTCTTCCCCCGTAATTTTGGCGGCAAAATTGGTCAATTTCGTTCTGCGATAACTTCCAATTGGCGACACTTCGAGAAAGCGCCCACAGCGGATCCATCACAACAAGACATGGAGAAAACAACTGCACAGTCAGAATAGTTCGAAGTGTTGCCAATCGGAGGTTATGGCGAGAAAAAATTGACCAATTTAGCCGCCAAAATTACCGGGGAAGAAAGTTTGTTTGAGAGGCGACCAAATGAGAAGTGAGTTTATCCCAAGTTGTATTTTTATTTTTAAGATTGACATATTGCAGTAAAACTGCAGTAAAAATTTCATTGCATTAGGACTAGCAGATTTTGAGTAAAAAAAATTAGAAGGAAAAGCAGGTTTCTTAGCCCTGTTTAAAAAAGGTAAAACTTTTCATCTCCAAAAGTATTAGAGCTAGAGCAGTGACATTTTAATGAAAACCCCCTCATATAGATGTCTAATAACATCATGTAAAACAGTGACTGAAATGCTGTTACTTTAGCGACAAATGTGCATCAAAAGAAATTTAGGCCTGCCCCTAAACTTCCTGCAAGGACTGTGACCTGTAATGAACTTATCCCACCTTCGCTTTGTCCAGCACAAATTTCGCATATTATGCTGACTGAGATGTGAACCCAGGATGCAACAGCGAAGGGCCGAAGCCTGAGCCACGGAGGAGATTTCTTTGTTCCGAGCAACACGGGCTTAAATCAAGTGTATTGGCTAAGGAATAAAGGACTTGCTGTCACTCATCTCATGACAGAAGAGATCTCGCCTGAGAGTGGGCCAAGGTCACGCGTGCGAGTAGAGAGCCCATTAGCGGCACTTGACAGCCTGCGCGCGGGCGGGCAACTTGCTGACGGTAATAATAATAATAATAATAATAATAATAATAATAATAATAATAATAATAATAATAAAGATCTACGGGCCAGTTCAGAAAGAGGGAATATGGATGAAGAGACCGACAATAGAACTGTTCAAACAGACAAGAGACGATTACAAACAACATAAGGAAAAGAAGGGCAAAATTTTATGGACATATACATAGGATGACCGAAGACAGACTGACCAAGAAAATTTTTAATATAGTTACGAATAGCACACTAAAAACCAATTGGGTAAAGGAAACCGTGGAAGACCTTAAGAAACTAAACATCTCTACAGAAGACATCGCAGACAGGAGCAAATACAGAGAAAAACTTAGACTACAGAAGTTTGAGCAAACTCCCAAAGAGAGACAACCAGCAAAGAGGTGGACAGAAGAGAGAAAGAGGAAACATAGTGTGTATATGAGAGGTTTTTGGAAGAAAAAAAAAGAAGAAAGGTCCAGAATGAAACATGAAAATTGATTGTGTTGTAACGCTCTCCTTATGGGGAATTAACGAATAATAATAATAATAATAATAATAATAATAATAATAATAATAATGATAATAATAAAATATTCATTTTCATTTGAGTCTGTTTTGCCTTTCAGCATCCAGCCTAGTCTGCAAGCCTCTATTTGTGAACAAGCAACCTCTATGGTCCCCTTTTAGCAGTTAGCACTATGTCCTACTCTGATAATAATAACCAGGATACATTCAGGAGAAAATCTTGAAAATGTTATGGGCGTAAATAAATAAATAAATAAATAAATAAATAAATAAATAAATAAATAAATAAATAAATAAGTGACAAAGATAGGGTAGGTGTCCCGGGACTTCAAATAAGGTATTATCCCGGCATTTTCCTGGAAGGAGTATGGAGAAACACAAGGAAAACAACACTATACTATCCACTGTCAGCGGTGGGATTCGAACATCTATTGTATGGCTCTCAGCTCATGATCTCTGCGAGGAATGCGACCGCGCGACCTTTGTTACATAAGTTGGCAGCCTGACAGCTACTACTGCTTGATGATGTTTATAGTGGCATTACTAGTTCTAACTCCTTTCGATACTACCGAAGATAAACGCATACTTTGTAAACATTAATTTATGTTCGACCCTGGCAAAATGTAAATATTATATGTCAGAAAACTGTACTATAATGTGGCTCATTATATTAGGTTGGTGCATAAGTCCGTAGCGTTTTTGTTTTGCTTGTTGGTATTCCGATAGCTATGGTTTTATTTATCGACTGTCATTGTTGCTTAGTAGTTCAATGTTTGTTATTGATTTTACATATTGAAGTTTTGTCATTTGCAAATAGTGAGTGGAGCCGTGGACGCTACAAAATGGAGTGCCAAGTGGAGAAATTGGAACATTTCCGACATATTCTTCTCTTTGAATTCAATAGAGGGACGATAGCTGTGGAGGTGGCCAGAAACATTTGCGTCGTGTATGAGGGCAATGCTATTGAAGAGAGCACGCCAAGAAAGTGGATTTCTCGTTTTAAGGTAGGTGACTCCCCACGTTCAGGAAGGCCATCGGAATTTGATGAAGATCGTTTCAACGCATTAATTCACAATGATCCACGACAGAGTACACGAGAACTGGCAAATGTGATGAACTGTGATCATTCCACCACTGTGCGACATTTGCATTCAATGGGTAAGGTTCAAAAATCCGGTGTATGGGTACAGGATGCTCTAAACCAAAATCACAAAAATCAGCGGGTGGCCATATGTGCATTTCTGCTTGCTCGTTATCGATTGGCTCGTGAACAACATCGACCATTCCTATCCTGTATCGTTACTGGTGACAAGTAATGGTGTGTTTACGCTAACGTAAGGAGAAGAAAGGAATGGTTAAGCCCAAACAAACAAGGAACTCCCCGTACAAAGATCTGCGCGCATCCACAAATGATAATGTTATGCATCTAGTGGAACACCGACGGTGTGCTGTACTACGAATTGCTTCCCCGATGTGCTGACGTTTATTGCCAACAACTGAGACATCTTGCAGATACAATCCAAGAAAAACCACCAGCAAGACTGCGTGAAGTGATGCTCCTCCATGATAACGCCCGCCCGCACTCAGCTAACCTGACAAAAAAACTATACAGGAGTTGGGCTGGGAAATCATTTCACTCGCACCTTATTCGCCCCATCTTGCGCCCTCAGATTTTCACCTTTTCCGCTCTCTCTATCGAACAACCTTCAAAGAACTTCCTTTCTGGATGAAAATGCGCTTCGAAAATGGCTTGACGAATTCTTCAACTCAGAACCACGTGATTTCTACAGGCGCGTTGGCAGACTGTTGTAGATAGTGAAGGAGAATATATTACTGATGATCAACTCATCTCTTATGTGTATATGATGTGTTTAATAAACGTATGAACTTGATGTGGATAAACTTATGGAAAACGCTACGGACTTATGCATCAACCTAATAGTACAAGTTTTCATTATGATACAGTTTCTCCCACCAATCAGAGCTCAAGAAACAGTTGTATGACCAATTAGGTAAGGATAACATCGCACCTGTACTCACTTCCAAGGCCCCCTATTTTAAATTTCACTGCGTTGCGAGTGTTATAGTGAGGTATTCCAGGAGGCCATGGTCAAATACAAGGTATTCTCTGCGTCCCATGCACTCTGTTCAGTACATAAAACTGGTGAAATCTCGACAGGTATTTATGAATATTTGTGTTCGAACATAAAATAGTTATAATTATCGTCGAACATAAAGAGTCGTATGCAACTCGCCTATAATGGTAATTAAGACACTCGTATGGAAATTATAAACATAGGCTACTCGTGTCTTAATTATTATTGCCATTATAGGCTCGTTGCATAATGTACTAGTATTCGTATTCTACGGTAACGCAATGAGTAACAGCCAACGTATACTGGTAATAAGGGATGTCCGGTTAGTTTATTTATTATTTATTTAGCGTATGGCGTTTAGTGCCGGGAGTGTCCGAGGACATGTTCGGCTCCCCAGAGGCAGTAGCTGCTTCAATGCGGACACCCATGGGGTGAGATACAGGTTCCGTTCAATTCCAAGTAGTTCCAACTTTCGCTACCAGTGTCACGGACACCTATTGGTGAACGATCGAACTTTGATAGAGCGTTTCAACGAAATCTAACCTGCAAATTTATCTTCACACAAGTTAAATTAGTGGAAGGTTATTTTGCATGCCATAAATCTATGACATGGGACTGCCGGCTTTACTTCCTCTCCGAAAGAAGGCATACTGAAGGATTTTAACGCTCTAAAAAAATCCGACGACTTCGGCCGGGTTTGAACACGCAATCTTGGGCATAGAAGCTTAGCATGCTAACAAATACGCCACCGAAGCCGCTATCCTTGTCACTAATACAAAACTTCAACACACACTCAAGTACACGAAGGTGACGATGTAAAATGTCTCAAGCTACTATAACGAATTAACAACAACATCTCAAAATATTGTTAATCAAACATAACTCATAAGTTAATGTTCTGGAAGAAGTATAAAGAAATTCACTAATTACGTAAGTATTTATATGCAACAAAATTCAGATAAATTACATGGCGACGTTGAATTTGAATATTTACTAACTTTTGTGGTATAGGCTACTGTACATGAACACCTAAACACAAAGATAGATTTGACGCCACTTTTTAGTGATATTGTGACTCTCAGTCGGTCAACACGATATAATCCCAATCACTGGCAAATGTGAAAAAAAAAGAAGAAAGAAGGAAGCGTGCAGTTTTACGTGACCGTTAATCTCGCGACCTTCTGGCCGAAGTCGTCGGATTTTTTAAGAGGGTTAAAAATCCCTCAGTATGCCTTCCTTCGGAGGGGAAGTAAAGCCGGCGGTCCCATGTCATAGATTTATGGCATGTTAAAGAACCTTCCACTAATTACACCTGTTTGAAGCTAAATTGTATAGGCTAAGAATGTAAACAACGCTCTTAGGTTCCTACGTTCGTTGCCAAGAGCCGACTGCGGTGGCGTCTAGTAGCTAAGTACTGAACTTGGCCTAGTAGTCGTTGACGGTGGCGCTTGGCGGCAAAAGTAGGAACTACTTAAAATTATCGCCTGCAGTCCTTACTTGATTTAAAAACAGATACACACACAAAGACAGTCATCACATTTAACACAGGTTGTCAGACATTCTACACACACCCAAAGTACACGGGGCTACATGACCGCGTTGTCGCAGCCCCTAAACTTAGAAACCAACCAACCAACCAATCTCGCAACCATGAGCTACGTGACCTCCATTTTACGTGAAATCCGAACCACAGGACATGGCATTTCACTTCGAAAATCTCACATGTATTGACCGGGATTGGAACCCAGTCTAGCCTATCGAGAGGCAAAGAGCTTAACGGCTGCGCCAACGCCGCCTGGCGTAATGTGTAAAAATAACCTGGAAATAACATGTGTTTAAATGAACTGTTATTGACTAGAGAAGATTGAGAAATCTATGTTTCACTAGTCAACCGAGCATCAGATCTGTCTTGGAACATCTCTACTTAGTATAAAACAAAGTACCCGATTCTTGGATGTCACGGGTAATCTCGAGAACCGTTGGATGGATTTTGATGTGGTTTTCACCATTCTGTAAAGGATATCTCGAGGCAGGTTTCTGTAGAAAATTATTTATTTAATGATCGAAGGAAGCCAAGCAGTAACAATTTCAGTGAAAAAGTCGAAAAAAAGATGGCGTCCGTGCGCTTTTTAAGCTTACGCTGTGCAAACCGTTAATGATATGAATATACTATGAGTGTAAGAATTGTTCAGCATGAAAAGTTATACAAAAAAGTTCCGCGAGAGCATATCTATAACATCAATACATCGCCCACTATAAGTGATTTTACGTTTTCATTTCTTCCAACAATCTCCATTCAATTACTGAGATGACTGTTTACGCGCTAGCTAGGGGCAAGCCTATCACTCTAGTTACAGCCTAGCTAGCGGGCGAGCCTATTATCCCAGATACAGCCAGCAGCAAACTGTCGAGTCGTGTTGAGTTAAGACTTCAGAGAAGAGTGCTTGTGTTTGGAGTTTTCCTGGAAATGCAACTCGACTTTTCTTCATTTCGCCAGTGAACTTTTCGTTCCGCAAAATACACAGTCAAGTTAAGATTGGAGGGAAGGGGGATTTGTGTGTCATGCACCTCGCCATTCTTAAATTACGTCTGAGAAGAAGTCATTGCATAAGCATCTCCATGATAATATAATTAACAGTCCAGTCAGTGATTATAATCGATCATGCCGAGGCGGAAAACGGATGTAGGTCGTAGTTGACATCGAAAGAAAGAGCGCTTATCACGTAATGCATTCATAACTGTTCCGGGGCGAAGCCGGGACAAGTTGTTAGTTCTATATATTAAAATAAATTGTGGGGGAGGGGGGCAGAGGGGGGCGGTGCTTAATGCTTTAGTATTAACGTTTTAAGTTTCCGCCGTACTTTTTGTTTTTGAAGGACAGCGACCGTTTGTGGGTAGCATTGTTGGTTTGGTAGTGTTTTGTATTGCTACTAGAGTGAGGGCCCTCCCTATAGAATGGAGCTTTCCAAAGGCCATGACGCGGACAGATTGCAATGAATCACCATCTGATTTATAGCATGTACCGATTACAACAGCGGGCCATGAGCACCGGATGCCGTCATAGCATTTATTACATACGCAGCTGGCAAGATACCTTAGTTGTGGTAGATAACACTTGCTGTTAAGTGCTGTGGCCTACCTCGTATCCTGTGAACATGGTTAGGTATAGAACAAAACATCAAATTTTTCTACTGGAAACGTATCTTCTCAAGAAGAAGTTTGAAGTAAATATGTCCGTAAGTTTCAGCATCGTGTGATTTTTACTTGTGAGGGAACCTCAAATAAAAGGTATACAGAAACAATCCGCGTACTCTGGAGGCTCTCGAGATCGAAATAACTGCGCTGAATGTGAGGATGAATTACAGCGAGCGCACCAAAACTTCCTACATTGGTGCAATGTGTGTTTAGAAAATGAAGGACAGCATTTTCAGCAACTACTCTGAAATTCATGTAAGTTAAGTTGGTCTTTCAAGATTTGATTGCCTGCGGTCAAAGTGGAGACTATTCTTTGATTATTTGTGTCTCGTTGTCAGCCTGCTTGCTTGACAGCTACAGTAGCCTCAGTCATCGTTCAACTATCCGTGGTGACATGAGCTCCTGTGACACTTATCTGTGCTATTCCGAGTATTGTAGCGCGCAATACTGCTTGACTTATGTGCAGACTGCAGTACGTCATCGCTTAGTCCCACAAGACTCCTGCTGCAATAAACAAAAAACGCTGCTGAAGCCACGTTCAGTGCCAATCAAATATTGAATGGCTAATAATTATGATTATTACGTTAAAAAGTGAAAATATGTTAAACTAGTTGGGCGCTACACTGCTGCTAGCGCCTTGTTCAACACGTGGCTTCCGCGAGTCTCCGTTCTATAGGCATTGTATTTTATCTTGTGTATTCAGATCTGATGATGCTCGCTTCACGATCGAAACATGTCTGTAGTCCATAATATACACACTGAGTGGCCAAAAGTGCCATACAGCTTTTTATAATATTTTCAGTATCCAAGATACAACTTCCGTGAAATTGATAGTAGTTCCAGTAATCATGTCACTCATGTACAGTACTTGTTTCAATAATGGATCTTATTATAATTCACATACAAATTGTAGTCCCTTTTCAACGTACAATAATTTGTTTTATTTCAATATATTTAATAATACATTAGGTAGGTTATTTATTTAATTATTATATTCTAATTTGTATTATTCGTCTTGTATAAATGTTTGCTAATTGGCTTGTTGACCAGGTCCGTTGTTAAGGAAAAGTCATATCTTTTTCTCGAGCTCATTTTACCAGAAATCTGAAAAATAAGTTTGAATGACGGGTCCCTGACCACGTTTAAAGCAATTTGATGTTGCCTATAAATGCATATCTCGGTCATTTTTATTGTTTTGGTCATAATTGGTCATATTTTAGTGATATAAGGTCATATTTGGTTACTATAATTTCAGCATTGTTGTTTAAATTGAGGCGTCGTTAACAAGGTACGTGTTATCTGCGTCGAGTTTCAAACACAGGATTTCCGAATAGTGTAGTGGATATATTTTTCTTTCTTTTCCCGGAACAGGCAGATAGCAGGTTTAGAAGACCTGATTCCAAGAAGGCGCTATCTACGGACGTCATTTAGCATTTACTGTATGTTAGTGATAACCTATCCCAAAAATTCATGTCATATTTCATAGTTTTTAGGTCATCTTTAGCTAGTTTTTAGGTCATATTTAGCTAGTTTTTAGGTCATATTTGCTTGCATATTTTTTACTTCTTTAGGTCTTAAATTTCCGAACTCTAGTTATAAGTGTATTTTATATTTTGTTTTATTAGTTGTTAAGCTAAGTTTAGATTCTTATTACAATAATTCACGACAGAACATTGTATACGCTACATATAGGGACTCTTTAGCTTCATTGGTAGTTCTCTATGAAAAAATAAATTCAATTCAGTTCAAAAATCATGGGAAGGCACGGAATATGATGTTAATAACGAGTTGCTCCTTAGCGAACCCTCAAAACGGCGCCAATAAGGCAAGTAATGGGTTCCTGACTCCCAACATTCAACTGGGCGGTGAACTGACTCACATTAGCTCTACGATCGCCCCGTATGGTTCTGCTGAGGTGACGTGACGTCCGTTCGTTAAAGGTAAGAAAGACCCGTCTAGGGGCGAACAAATTGAAACATTTTTTTTTGGTGTTTTTAGTTATATACAATGTAGAGAACAGGAATTTGTCAAAAAAGTCGAAAAATATGAAAAATGGAATTTTATAAGATATAAATGACTATGCTGCACCATCAATGACAACGCCCACTATTAATGAGATTTATGTTTGTGCGTATAACTTCTGAACTATTATAGATAGATTTCTGATCTCACTTCCTGTCTGCTCTGTTGAGCGCCGATTTTGTGTTGGTAACAATGACAACTTCCTGCATTGTTTAAATTACTAGCGGTTACTGAACATCGTCATCACTGTGATTTTTCACTGACCTATTGAAGAAATATTGTTTAAGGGGCGAAACAGCGAGGTAATCTGCCCCAATTATTAATAATTGAATCGTTGTTTGAAGAGGGAAACAAGTCCACTTATTTGCAAACAGACAAGTTGAAATACGCATTTCTTTATTTCTTTTATTTATTTATATTGTTTTTATTTACTTATTTATTTGTTTACTTATTTATTTGTTCATTTATTTATTTATTTATTTATTTATTTATTTAAAAGCTAATGGAAGTAGGAGAAGCAAAATAACCAGTGATGGGCGAAATGATGCATGTTATGGGGCAGGAATTTTCTAAGAATTGTCAGAGGTAACAAAATGTAATTAAAAACTTCAACCTTATTTTTCTCAATTTAACATTTTCACTACTTTGGTACCATTTGTAAGAACACTAATCAAGATAGGTCCATATTTTTTAAAATGTATCTACATCATCCTAATGAACAGTAATAAGAAGGGATATCCCTTTAAATAATATACAAAATGAAATATAAAAATTTTTCGACATACTTTTGGATTAAAATTTAGTACCTTAAACAAAAATTCATATTGGCAAAAGTATTTTGTTTTTGTCATTAATTATTCTTATTATTGCAAATAATGATCCAAACAGTAATCCCCGAAAGTTCCAATTGGCTAACCCAAACAGATTTTGAGTAAAATGTACCACAAATGTGAAGATTTAACATGGGCGAGATAGGCAGGCCTTTCTTACCTTAAACACCTGTGTTCGTCCCGTGCGGCGGTTTACGTGGATAGTAACATTATCTCTGCGATATTGAAGATCCACCCTCGACACTGTTGACCTCAGAAACCTGAATTCACGTGTAACCTCCGAAATGCTATGACTAGAGTCATGATTTTTAGCCTACTTTCGATTTTTGCAAAAAATGAAAGTAGACTTATGAGATCAACACAGGGCGAAAAAAGTGTGTCTGTCTGTGTGTGTGTATGTGTGTGTGTGAGTCTGTGTGTGTGTGTGTATATGTGTGTGTAGGTCTGTGTGTGTGTGTGTGTGTGTGTCTGTGTGTGTGTGAGTGTGTGTACTCTGAATGTCTGTCCCCCCCTATCAATTCGAACACGGTGAAACCGAATTGAACGAAATTTGGTACAGAGGTAGCACTAGTAAAGGACACCTCAGTGTCATACTTTATATCGCCGCCATCTTTACCAAAACAGAATGGCGGCCACTCAAATGTTCAAAACGTAAAATAAAATTACGGCTAAACTAATCATCCGATCTCTACCAAATTTGGTGACAACATACCTTTATATAGGACGCGTCTTTCACCCAAAATTCAAGGTCATCGGCCATGCCATTTCAGGATGGCGGCCGTGTGAATTATGCAACCATTTTAATAAATAGCTTAAGACCCACCAATTCCGATTATCGAGCCTAGGGGGGTTTAAGCTATCCTGAAGGTCGTGATCCGTTATTTATTATAATTTAATATTATAATATTATACAGTATGAGTGGCTTAAAAGAGCTGAGCCGTTTGTGTCACACGACAAGATGGCAGCTGTCCTCATGTGCCTGTCTTATATTTCAGTAGTTTTAGTATGTTGTATGTGATATACCGTACTGATACAATAATATAAACTTTGTATGAAATGATCCTTAATGAATATGTACTGCAGTGAAGAAATCGTTTATTTAAAGTCATTATTTGCCAACAGTTTGTATCTAATATGTCAGTTAAGAACACCTGACGTCATGGATACGGTTAGCTCTGGGCTAGCATGTTAGTCTGACACGCAGTTGACTGGGGATCGAATACTGCTATAGTTAGTTTTTTTTTTCTTGAATTCTTTTACAAATGATGTGCACGAGCTTTTCCCACAGATACTGAATAAAATGTCATTTAGCTCAAAGGAGAGGATAAAGTATACACTCGTATATTAATAAAATCACAGTCCCAGCATCGCACATAAACAGAAGACATTAGAAAAAGGAGAATAGAAGAACTAGATACACGTTGTCATTAACCACAGCCTTCTTAATGCCTCTGTACGGTGCTGTCCTCTTGTGGGTTATGTGGGTAATATTGTTCCAAACATAACGCTGTGTAAATGCCTGAGCTGGCCTCCTGAAGTATGGCAATTTTGTAATACTGGTAGTTCAACTATTAGCCACGATCGCGCTCCGAATACCTTTAAACACTGCCAGCTGGATCGCCTCCCTCTTGGCTACTTTAAACTGCCTACTCATTCAACACCCATAGAACACTGCCATCGTAGTACATTACGATGGCAGTGCATAGGCGTACAAGATAAAGATTAATTCACTGATAGGTCGCAGCACCACCTACTGTGATTGGGGCGGAAGATGATTGGGGCGGAAGATTCTTAATTTTGCAGGCTGGCTTAATATAGAGATTAACGGACGTGAATGCATTACAATAAGTTAGTAGTTTTGTTATTCAATCATCATAAAGTATATAATATTGATCTTGACACTTACTGGCTTATTATCAATATAAAAGAAAACAAACAATACATTGTGGTTGGGGTGATTGTTTTAGGGATGAGGACAAAGAGTCATAAAGATACCCATACATTTAGGAGAAAGTAGGCTATATGTTCTTTGCTGAACATCTTGTTTCGTATTAACGCCAAACGCGACAAAAAATATCTTGAAGTGATTTTGCAATGTCTTTACGAATCATATGTTTCTGGATAAGGATATTATGTTCGCGAATTAAAGCGATAAAGCCATTTTAAAGTGAAATTCAATTATTTTGCGATAAGCGCGATATTACAGCGAAATCTGTAGTGAATGACGAGCTTGAAATTTTGTTTCAAGATTATGTATTGTAACTATTTACCAGCCCTTCTTGGGCGACTGATTTAAAACTTCCCAAAATCATCCTCCTATTTTTGATCGGAAGTACTTCATCATATACCACACAATTGAAATGGCAGGGTCGTGGAGTGTTGGACACACATTTGGTCAACCTAACTGGTATCATTTGGGCGTTCAACTATTAGGTGTAATTCCCTATAAAGAAAACTAATTATAACCTTCAAAATATGTGTATTAATATCAACTTTAAACATATGGCGGGGACTCTCGTCGAACAGACTATGGTTTACTATCTTCTCTCCTCGGCAATGACGAAAACATGTGACCCAAAATGAATGTTGGAATATAAAGATGTTTGTTACTCACTCATCGACGATCTAGCAGATAATCTACGAGACATGCTCGATAGATCAGTTCTCCCCAGCATTTCTAAGATTTTCCACACGTGGTTTGAGGTTAGAGATGTTTACTGGTTTACATAGCCACATCTCTGCGAGAGAAATGAATGTGCTTCCGTACCCAACTTGAATTGTGCTAACAGAGATAACATCGTTGTGATATGTAGCCGTTTCGAGTACATTCACAAGCCATGCTTTCAACAAAACTGTTTCTCCAAATAGGCCTACGCCAAATTACGAGAACGCGACCTTTCCAATCAGACGCTACAATAGAAGTGAAGCCCCGCTATACACGAAAATCCCACCTCTCATCTTGTAAACACATGTTTTCGTCTTTCTCCGCCAGGGTCATGATACCCTCCAACCCATACAAAATACACCAATAATCTCGAACCCATGTATATTTCTTACAACTCGTGGCGCGAAACTCTTCTCTGACGTCAGAACCTTACACAATTTACACAAAGCTTTCTTCAAGGCAAGGGAAGTTATTCTCGGCCCAATCTAAATTTGGCCTAGAGTTTCCTGCTGTTGCAACATCTTGTAGCTTACCTACACAATCCGCTGTCTTGTATACTGACATCTCCCATACAAATTAAATGAAATATTCCTGACTGAGTCCCCGAGATACACAAGATATATATACACTAAATAAAATGAAATTCTACAACCTAAATGATGATGATGAACAAGAAAAGAAATGGTATGAACAAATTACCCTAACCTGACTTCTCTTGCAGTCAACCAAATAAGGGTTTGGGAACATTGTGACCGGAACAGTCACAATACGCCCCCATGTGATTCACACGGGTGAAACAAGTGTGGATCACAAACACTCAAACAAGCAACGCACTGAAAACACAAAGAATTACACTATTACATAAATAAACCCTGGAAGACATATATACATACACACTTGTCAAATTTTCACACATTCTCACTCTCTCGAATGTCTTATTGTGTCCATTTCCTAGCCTCACTGATTTCTCTCAAGTGTCTTAGGTCTACCACTTCATTTTCTTCGTCTCATCATGAGACCCTATCGCTTCACAAGCCATGGTATTTGCCTGCACAGGCCTTATCATACCATCTATCCATCTAACACTCGATGCCACTTTGCTGGTTAGCATTCTTCGTCACATCTCTTGAGTTTTGTCATGCCATCACGTTATGTTGACTGATTCTCTAAGAGTCCATGCCATATTATTTTACAGAGTGATATCTACGGAGATTCCTAATATTATGTGTACTGACAGACTTACCATCCTGGTCCGTTAAACTATAGGCACACTCACCAATACGTTTAACCACCTTAAAAGGCCCCTGAAATAGATGAAAAAACTTCCCTATCTCCTTATCTACAGCTGAAGACGGATATGGAACCCTCAGAAGCACCTGATCGCCTACTTCAAAAGAATCAAACTTTACCCGCTTCTGCTGGCGCCTACGCT
Organism: Meconema thalassinum; assembly: GCA_946902985.2. Classification (NCBI taxonomy): domain Eukaryota; kingdom Metazoa; phylum Arthropoda; class Insecta; order Orthoptera; family Tettigoniidae; genus Meconema; species Meconema thalassinum. Next base: position 379,227,256 of record OX336394.1, on the reverse strand, counting down.
TATTCCCTGCCTTGATTAAGTTGTCCCTAGCCAGCTGGATACAAACATCCTTCCCAATCTCCTCTCCCGTGACCAAACCTAGCATTCTAGCAAGCTCATTGGTAGGCTTCCTACCATACTGAATTTCATAGGGAGTGCATTTTACACTCTCATGGAACGTACTATTGAACCATCGTTCAATATCTCCTAACTTGGAGAACCACGCATTGTGGCGATTGCTCACATAGGTGCGAAATACTCTCCCTAATTCTCTCATAACTCGTTCGGACAAATTCCCTTGAGGATATCGAATAGATGAGAATATGTGCTTGATACCCAATTCACTCAACTTGGTTTTCCAGATCTTTGAGGTGAATTGACTACCGTGGTCTGATAGTATCCTGAGAGGCACCCCAAACTCAGGTACATACTTATCAGTGATCTGTAGGACACAACCCTTCCCGGTCGCTTTTCTCAGGGGATACAGTTTGACGAGTTTACTGAATGCGTCAACAACCACGAATATATACTGATATCCAAACTGAGCTTTAACCAATGGACCATACAGATCGACACAGAGTAAATCCCTTGGTTTTTCTGTGATCACCATTTGCCGAGGTCCCTCAAGAAACCTCGTTGGGCATTTACACCGTTGACACGAGTCACAACTTGCCAGAACTTTCCTAATCTGCCTTCCCATGTTCTTCCAAATGAAATGCTGCTGAACAGCAAAAAGAACCTTGCTTGATCCAAAATGCCCTAAAGCCTTGTGATGATACCAAATCATCGTTACCTGCAATGAGCTTGGCACACACACTCTCCAGGCACCTTCATGGCACAGCCTAGCCAAGAAACCACACTCCAACTTGTACCAATACTTTCCAACCTTAATTCTACTATCCACATCCATACCTCTCAACTGAGTCAAGATATCACCTAAGACCTCATCCTTCTCCTGCTCTACAAGCAGATTCCTTAAGCAGCGTATCTCATAATCACACTCGCTTACCTTGGTTACGCAGATAACAACACCTTCCTGTACCTCCAGTACCTGATGACCCTCATCACCCCCAATGTTTCTACTCATGAAGTCAGCCACAATGTTCTCAGTACCCTTAATATGCCTTACCTCAAAGTTATATTCACTTATAGCCAATATCCACCTTGACATCCTGTTCGAAGTGAGCTTGCAGGATCCAATAAAAAGTAATGCATGATGGTCAGTCAGTATCTGCAACTTACTGCCCAACACATAACTCCTAAACTTCCCTAGAGAGTATACGATTGCTAACATCTCTATTTCAGTAATTGTATATCTCTTCTCCGCCATGCTTAGCCCTCTGCTTGCTAATGAGACAATCCCTAGATTGCCCTCACTATCCTCCTGACACAAAATGCCTGAGATGCCTTGCATGCTCGCATCAGTCATCAAAATGTAGGGACAATCCAGACGAGGATACCTAAGCATGACAGTCTCTACAAAGCCTCTCTTCAACTCCTTAAAAGCCTCATCGTGCACCTGGGTCCATACCCACTTAGTACCCTGCTTCAGCAATTCCCTAAACGGTTCTACAAGACAGGAATATTTAACTACGAATCTACGAAAATAATTGAAAACCCCTAATATTGACCTCAATTGTTTGGCGTTACGTGGTGTAGCAGTGTTGTGAATCTTGTCTAATCGTGACTGTTCGGGAGACACCCCTTGTGTTGTGATAGTATGCCCTAAAAATGTGATTGATGTTGTGCAAAACAGAGACTTCTTAAGTTTAATTGTAAATCCCCCGTACCTTAATTTCCCCAAAACAATGTCTAAGTGATCCAGGTGTTCCTTTAATGTGTAAGATGCAACAATTAAATCATCTATGTACATTGTCACAAACTCGTGTGTGTCCCTCCCTAACACTAGATTTAAGGCCCTAATCAACGCTGAACTGCTGGTCTTTGTTCCGAAAGGAACGACCCTGAATTGGTACAAACCACTCTTAAAGCTAAACGCAGTCAACTTCCTGTCCTGTTCTCTCAACGGTACCTGCCAAAATGATGCACTCAGATCCATAGTGGAAAACCATTGCTTACCATTGAATTTCTGAACCAGTTCCTCAACACATTCTGGCCTCTGTTGGTCCCCAGATATCCTACAATTGAGCTGCCTGGCATCAATACACAACCTGACCGAGCCATCACTCTTCCCAACCACAACTAAGGGATTCAGATATGCACTAGTTGAAGGCTCAATAATACCCTGATTCAGCATAATGCCTATTTCTTTCTCCACAGCATCAGCAAATTTGTGAGGTATCGGGTACTTGGGTCCTGAAAATGGAGAATGATCTACAATTTCGAACTGATGCGTATAGACATGTGTTAGCCCTGGCTTGTCACTGAAAACTTCTTGGTTTAGCTCTAAAACCTCTAACAACTTATCCCTCTCCTCAACACTTAAACCACTCTTATCCACAGCCTGCTGGAGTTGATCACACTTATCACCCTCCACAGCAATGTGACATAAATCCACAACTTCCTCCTCATCGTCAGCCTTACCTTCTGCCATATCCCCTACAGTGACCTCAGTAACACATGCCTTTACTGTCTTATCTACACTCTTGCATTTCATTCTCATCTCCTGGCTTATATTCCCCCTCACAAAGTTGATGACACCCCGGTCAAAATCAATAACAGCACTATGCTCGTTAAGCCAGTCTATCCCCAAAATCATTTCATAAATTAGGTTAGGAATTACCAAGCAAGTCTTGTGGTCAACTTCATTACCAAACCTCATGGGCAACAATACCTGCTTTCCCACTCTTTGGGATTTATTACCAACAGCAGTTACCACATATGTCGACTTAACTGGAATTTCTTCCAACTTACCACCGTCCTTGATTAAAGTATCATAAAATCCCTTACTGATGACACTTCTCTCACTCCCCGAATCCACCAATGCCTGCACTCTCTTACCTAGTATGCTCAACTCAACAGTTGACATAAAAGCCTCCTTCTCCCCGATACATGAGAACTCCTGCTGGTCAGCTAGCAGATCCTCCCGACTCATAGGCATAAAATCCTCCTCACCCACAATAACACACTGCTTGACTTCATTTCTTACGGACTGCCTGACTGACCTCCCTGCACAGCCCGTTCGGAGTTTAAAGCTCCTTGACCACCTTGTTCTTGTCTCCTCTGGTTCACCTGTACTCTTTCGTTACCACCTTCCTGACGCCCCCCACCTCTCTGATAGTTACCTTCCTGTCGCTGTGAATTATCCTGACGCCCCCCACCTCTCTGATAGTTTTCCTGCCTCTGCTGATAATCTCTTTGCTCCTGATTAAATCTACCCCTATTAAACTCCTGATTATTCCCCCTATTGCCCCTAAATTCCTGTTTGACCTCTGGCCTCTCCATGTGCTGCTTGCCTAAAACGTCAAAGCTCGTAAGAAGCTCTTCCAACTCTTCTACCGTCCTTACCTTCTGCATACAAGCTGCCTCCTGAATTCTAGGTGGGAAGTGCTTCAACATGACCCTAACCACATCACTGTCAGAGGTCAGCCCATCCAAATTCTTCCAAATAAGTACATGTGCCAAAAAATATTCTGTCAGGGATACCCCTTCTCTCTCCTTATATTTCCCAAAAGTTAATTTTTCCCTTTCCCTGGACTGTACCCCCTCCCCCCAGAACTTAGCTTTGAATTTATCCCTGAATTCCCTTAAACTATTCATGTTAGGCCTGTATATTTGGAACCATGCTTTCACATCCCCTTGAAATGAGTTAGACAAGATCTCCAACACTGTTTCCCATTCGACAACCCCGTCTTCTAGATCCTTGCTGAATTTCTTCTCAATGGTTTTTAAAAACTCCATAGGGTTGAACTGCCTTGAGTTAAATTGTGGCAGACCAGGGTCCCTGAGTAGCAAACTAGATGGCATCACAACCCTTTGACTCATCGGTCGCTCTTTCAACTCTCTCCTGACCTTTATCAGCTCTTCCTGCAGCTTTTCGTTTTTCTCGGTCAATGGCACCTGCTTCCCTCTCAGACCCTCAATCTCTCCCAACTTATTTTCAACGGCACCTACTCTATCTAAATATTCCCTCTTATTCCCACTTACAGTGTTGCATATCTCATCACACTTTCCCGTTACATTCTGTACTTCTGCCCTTGAACTAGCTATCTCTGACTTAATTTTCGTTATTTCCACATCTTGCTGGTTCTGATGGCCTTCCATTCCTTCTAGCCTACTTGTGATCCCAGCCTGATTCCCCTGCATTTCTGCCCTGATTTCCTCTCCCTGTTTGCTAATTTTCCCACTTAATTCCAGGTTCATACTCTCCATTCTACTATTAAGGACAGACTTATGGTCCCGTATTTCTTTGCTGAGACTCTCTATCCTTGTGTTCGTGGCCCTGTTGCTCTCCTGAATTTACTTACTTACAAATTCCTTCACTTCTACTATCTGTTTGGTCACTGACTCTACCTTCTCATTTACAGAGCCTACCTGCTCCTTAATTTCCTTACTCATAGATTCTCCTTGCTTCTTAATCTCTTTTATTTCACTCAGTAGCATTTGGATCAAACTATCGTTCATAACCCCCCCATTTACATTTAAGTTACTACCTTCAGCGATCAGCTGCGACTCAGTAGTAACAATGGTAACATATGTTCCCACTGTCTTTTCCACATCTTCCTCACTGCCACTTCCCCCAGTTTCCTGATTACCTGACATTTTACTGTTTGATTTACACACAACCCTTGACCTTAATTCTAAATTGTCTGATGTGGACATACCCCTTAAAACAAAACAAATTACTGTGAACCCTAATACTCCTAAGGTGTCTATCGGCTGTGTGCATATGTGCCCTAATGATACCTGCTAGGTTTCCCTACTCTTGCCCCACGTTGAGGTGCTATGTTGTAACTTTTTACCAGCCCTTCTTGGGCGACTGATTTAAAACTTCCCAAAATCATCCTCCTATTTTTGATCGGAAGTACTTCATCATATACCACACAATTGAAATGGCAGGGTCGTGGAGTGTTGGACACACATTTGGTCAACCTAACTGGTATCATTTGGGCGTTCAACTATTAGGTGTAATTCCCTATAAAGAAAACTAATTATAACCTTCAAAATATGTGTATTAATATCAACTTTAAACATATGGCGGGGACTCTCGTCGAACAGACTATGGTTTACTATCTTCTCTCCTCGGCAATGACGAAAACATGTGACCCAAAATGAATGTTGGAATATAAAGATGTTTGTTACTCACTCATCGACGATCTAGCAGATAATCTACGAGACATGCTCGATAGATCAGTTCTCCCCAGCATTTCTAAGATTTTCCACACGTGGTTTGAGGTTAGAGATGTTTACTGGTTTACATAGCCACATCTCTGCGAGAGAAATGAATGTGCTTCCGTACCCAACTTGAATTGTGCTAACAGAGATAACATCGTTGTGATATGTAGCCGTTTCGAGTACATTCACAAGCCATGCTTTCAACAAAACTGTTTCTCCAAATAGGCCTACGCCAAATTACGAGAACGCGACCTTTCCAATCAGACGCTACAATAGAAGTGAAGCCCCGCTATACACGAAAATCCCACCTCTCATCTTGTAAACACATGTTTTCGTCTTTCTCCGCCAGGGTCATGATACCCTCCAACCCATACAAAATACACCAATAATCTCGAACCCATGTATATTTCTTACAACTCGTGGCGCGAAACTCTTCTCTGACGTCAGAACCTTACACAATTTACACAAAGCTTTCTTCAAGACAAGGGAAGTTATTCTCGGCCCAATCTAAATTTGGCCTAGAGTTTCCTGCTGTTGCAACATCTTGTAGCTTACCTACACAATCCGCTGTCTTGTATACTGACATCTCCCATACAAATTAAATGAAATATTCCTGACTGAGTCCCCGCGATGCACAAGATATATATACACTAAATAAAATGAAATTCTACAACCTAAATGATGATGATGAACAAGAAAAGAAATGGTATGAACAAATTACCCTAACCTGACTTCTCTTGCAGTCAACCAAATAAGGGTTTGGGAACATTGTGACCGGAACAGTCACAGTATGAAAAGAAAGAAGAGCGAATAAAGATTCAACAAGTTGAAATAATTCAGTCACTGCTAGCATTAAAATTAATGCAAAATCAGGAATACTATAAAATATATTGGATGCTTACTAGTAATTTATGCATCTACCATTCATATAAATAATTCAGAACCACAATAATGAACCCTTTAATGATTCATTTTAGAATGACATTAAAGCGATATAGCAATCTATTTTGCGAAATAAAGCAAAAATTAGTATCCTTCTCACGAAATCGAGCGAAAAAATCATGCCTCTAGCTATGACCCATATGCCGATGTTTATCCCAGGTTAAAAGTCGGTTAACTCGCGACTTGTTGCCAATTTCACCACACTCGTGTCTGAGACAGACTGCTCTGCTCCGCCACAACGCTCAGGAGTCATACACGGCACATCTTCTCATGGGACAACCCTTCCCTGACGTTTGGCCACTCAATGTATAAACTTAATTAAATTTAGTTTATTCAGGTTATTTTGTCGCATGCCCCAGTAATTGGGTTTATATAGTGTAGGCCGCATGTAAAGTTGCAATATCAAAGGTCACCTAAATATACCCAACATATCAAAGAATGTATGTAAAGATATGCCGGAATGAGAATATATCACTACAAGCTTTGCAGAACATATTTATCCATGTGGAGGGCGTTAACGCTACTCATAATACAGGGCGCCAGGGAATGTTCTCCGCAGTGGCTACATGCTGCTGCGAGAGGTGGCGTCAGCAGTTACGTTGGCAGCACTGTAAACTTTGCTCTCACCACAGTCATTCATAAGAGAAGCTAGCAGTGTTGTCCTTGTGTTCGAAGACAGACTTCAACACGTCTACACACATTTCACTAAAGTTTCTTGCGTAATGGCGTGCACATAATTAATTATATTCACTTTAAGTTCATGAATCGTTTTTGGATTAGTTTGTGAGCCGGTCACACGAAATTTACTAATCAAATCTTGAACGGTATCCCGGGTTGGACACTTTGAATTAGGAAACCGCGCTTGAAATTTTAGCTTCATATTAACTGTAAACTGATCGCCTTCGCGAAAAACGTATTCCACCAAAAAAGCTATCTCTTCAGCAGTAAACATTATCGCCTGTATACTGTTGCACTCTTCCAATAATCTATCTTGTAAGATTAATAGATGTACAATTGAATAACACCATGCGCATGATAACAGGAACAATTATGTCAACTCCTACACAATGGCTTCCTATTCTCAGCCACATCCCACCACCTCATTTGCGGCGATGCAACATTTTGATAAGAGAATATAGAAAGATCCAGACCAACAAACAACTACCAATCCATGGAGACATTGGCGATCTACACGTGAAACGATTACGTTCAAGACACGCACCTATCTGCACAGCGGAGAATCTTGCAACTAACAAATTCAACCTGACTGAGAGATGGTTGGAATTCGTTTGCCCCTCCAGAGAGTACAGTAATTCCATGCAAAACTGAGAAGGTGCCAGGGTTCACTCAGCCTAGAAAGACCTGGTCAAAATTAAATAGAATCCCGACCAATCACGGTGTATGCGGCGATCTCCTGTACAAGTGGAGGAAAAATCGTCATCATGTTGCAAGTGCGGAGCTGAAGACACACTGTTCGGCACCTAGTTCAAGAATGCCCACAAACATCATACAGTGGTGAATTCAGCGACTTCTTCCTAGGGACACCACAGGCACTTCATTACGTTTCTAAACTTGATGTCAAATTGTACATAATTTTCATGTATGCCATACGATAAATAAATAATCTATCTGAACGCTGGCTTACTGTAATACACACTGACGATTTCCACAGCCCACAAGTATGTTCTTTACTGTACCACTACCCAGTCAAGAACACCGTGCTGCCAACTGAACTGCTGACTCTACCTCTGGCAGCAGCATGTAGCCGCTGCGGATAACATTCCCTGGCACCCTGTATAACCATGTCTATAAATTCATAATTTGACAAGTGCACACTAAAACAGATGAATTTCACAGCTATCTGTCGCTCTTTTGTTAAAACATCCTGCCTGCAAGCAGATAACACGAGATCATTATCTTCTGTCAGGAGATTAATGTGGTTTAATTCCCCTGATAAAGTATCTGTCAGTTTATCTGATGACTGATAAACACACACACAAGCATCTCCATTAGCGGCCTTCTGCACTAGTGTCAGTCAACTATATCTCTCCAACCTCAATTTAGTAACCATTAAGGGGATACGGAATGACCTATTTCTGCAACACTACATTTATTAATTTCTTTCGGAATCTAATAAAGTCAACTTCATTAAAACTCAGCAATAATTCTTCTAGGTTTGTGCCGTGTCTTGTGTGGGGTTTCGCCTACGACACCAAGCTGGCTCATCGGCGGGCTCTTGGTGCCCCCGCCCGGACCCCCACAGGAGTAATGAACTGCGCGCTACCTCCCTTTATATTGAGTGCAACTGCACTACTCGACTGCGAGAACTAAAAGCTCAAGCAGCCTGAACCTCCCTATGAAGCCTTCATAGGGAGGTTCAGGCTGCTTGAGCTTTTAGGGAGGTAGCGTGCAGTTCGTTACTCCTGTGGGAGTCCGGGCGGCATAATTTTTTTTCAGCCCGAGCCTAGCCACAGTATATATTTCCGAGCTTCTTATTGGCTGTTAGGTCAAGCCATTCTCCTGGTTCCGAAACGAGACGGTAGATAGCAGGGGTCACATCCGATCAAACATGGAGGAACGTTATCGAGTGAGATGTGGATAATATTCGATGTTGAATTGCATTATTAGCGTGAAACAGGCATGAAACTTGCTTTAGTTCAAGTTTAAAACAACTCACGCAGCAAATGAATGCGTTCCAATCAACATTTAAGGTCTAAGTGAAATCATTTGACATTTAATCACATGTATTAGTACCTATGATAAAATACAGCATATTCGAGGGCAGATGTGCATACTCACCATACTACAGACACCACAATAGCACAGGTTATCAGAGAAATTTATTTATTTTTATTTACAAGTAGGAGGGCTCAATGACCACCATGTCCAAGTTGCTCAAATGAACAAGAGCAACATCAGCGTCAATTCCTGCAGTGGTCAAGCTGCTGGCCTCACCAAGGTGGACCAGCCTTTAATGAGTCACAATGGCAAATCGTTGTTTGGTGAATAAATGTGGAAGTACAATGCCACTGTATCCTTTATCTTGTTTGAACACAAGGATCTAGATTTCGGAGTGAAAACAGCACTGGCATTCGAAATAGTCAGAACTGTGTGTCATATCTTACAATTACATTTGACAAGTTTCACAATATTTAACTACTGTATTTACAATATTGATGTACCATTGTCCATTGGACTTATGAGATATAATAGAACTAAACACTTTTGTACTTGTTCGGAACTTATTGTTATTGTTTACAATACTTTACCCTTTGACATGCGACGTATCGTTTGAACTCACTGAATCACTTATTCATTTTAAATGCAAAATATTTAATTCTTACCTTAGTATCTATGTACTAATACGTGTCTAAGATAGACACGTATAATGTATGGTTTTTTTTTCCGAAGTGATTCATTTGATTTTTTACAGTGGCATTGTGCTTCCACATTTATTCACCAAACAACGATTTGCCATTGCGACTCATTAAAGGCTGGTCCACCTTGGTGAGGCCATCAGCTTGACCACTGCAGGAATTGACGCTGATGTTGTTCTTGTTCATTTGAGCAACTTGGACATGGTGGTCATTGAGCCCTCCTACTTGTAAATAAATAAATAAATAAATAAATTTCTCTGATAACCTGTGCTATTGTGGTGTCTGTAGTATGGTGAGTATTTGATATTCAGGTGAGGATTCGCAAGGAGGCGGTCGTGCTTTTGTTATGAACAATTTCGGCATTTGTCTGAAGTAGAAGTGGAAAACTATGGAAAATCACTTCCAAAATAGCTGGGGAATCGGACACACCTCTACTCAGTTTTGGCTCATGAGGCCGAGTGTACCCTGCTGCAGTCCGCACACCAGAATTGAAATTTCTCTGCAGAACTGGGAATCGAACCCGGACCTCTGGGGAGACAGCAAAGAACGCTAGCCGCGTTGAACAGTAAGCGGGGGAATATAAATTCAAGTGAGAATAGGAAAGAATTCCTCCCAACAATGTTTATTATTTCAATCACCCATACAGATAATTTCAATGAAACAAGGCATAAAACATGCTGTAAATGGTAGGGAGGATATTATGAAATAATGTGCCCTAGGGCAGGCTTGAACCCGGGATCTCGAAGTTACCAAGCTCGCTCGCTACCACTTGTGCACATCTGCCCTCGAATATGCTGTATTTTATCATAGGTACTAATACATGTGATTAAATGTCAAATGATTTCACTTAGACCTTAAATGTTGATTGGAACGCATTCATTTGCTGCGTGAGTTGTTTTAAACTTGAACTAAAGCAAGTTTCATGCCTGTTTCACGCTAATAATGCAATTCAACATCGAATATTATCCACATCTCACTCGATAACGTTCCTCCATGTTTGATCGGATGTGACCCCTGCTATCTACCGTCTCGTTTCGGAACCAGGAGAATGGCTTGACCTAACAGCCAATAAGAAGCTCGGAAATATATACTGTGGCTAGGCTCGGGCTGAAAAAAAATTATGCCGCCCGGACCCCCACAGGAGTAACGAACTGCACGCTACCTCCCTAAAAGCTCAAGCAGCCTGAACCTCCCTATGAAGGCTTCATAGGGAGGTTCAGGCTGCTTGAGCTTTTAGTTCTCGCAGTCGAGTAGTGCAGTTGCACTCAATATAAAGGGAGGTAGCGCGCAGTTCATTACTCCTGTGGGGGTCCGGGCGGGGGCACCAAGAGCCCGCCGATGAGCCAGCTTGGTGTCGTAGGCGAAACCCCACACAAGACACGGCACAAACCTAGAAGAATTATTGCTGAGTTTTAATGAAGTTGACTTTATTAGATTCCGAAAGAAATTAATAAATGTAGTGTTGCAGAAATAGGTCATTCCGTATCCCCTTAATGGTTACTAAATTGAGGTTGGAGAGATATAGTTGACTGACACTAGTGCAGAAGGCCGCTAATGGAGATGCTTGTGTGTGTGTTTATCAGTCATCAGATAAACTGACAGATACTTTATCAGGGGAATTAAACCACATTAATCTCCTGACAGAAGATAATGATCTCGTGTTATCTGCTTGCAGGCAGGATGTTTTAACAAAAGAGCGACAGATAGCTGTGAAATTCATCTGTTTTAGTGTGCACTTGTCAAATTATGAATTTATAGACATGGTTATACAGGGTGCCAGGGAATGTTATCCGCAGCGGCTACATGCTGCTGCCAGAGGTAGAGTCAGCAGTTCAGTTGGCAGCACGGTGTTCTTGACTGGGTAGTGGTACAGTAAAGAACATACTTGTGGGCTGTGGAAATCGTCAGTGTGTATTACAGTAAGCCAGCGTTCAGATAGATTATTTATTTATCGTATGGCATACATGAAAATTATGTACAATTTGACATCAAGTTTAGAAACGTAATGAAGTGCCTGTGGTGTCCCTAGGAAGAAGTCGCTGAATTCACCACTGTATGATGTTTGTGGGCATTCTTGAACTAGGTGCCGAACAGTGTGTCTTCAGCTCCGCACTTGCAACATGATGACGATTTTTCCTCCACTTGTACAGGAGATCGCCGCATACACCGTGATTGGTCGGGATTCTATTTAATTTTGACCAGGTCTTTCTAGGCTGAGTGAACCCTGGCACCTTCTCAGTTTTGCATGGAATTACTGTACTCTCTGGAGGGGCAAACGAATTCCAACCATCTCTCAGTCAGGTTGAATTTGTTAGTTGCAAGATTCTCCGCTGTGCAGATAGGTGCGTGTCTTGAACGTAATCGTTTCACGTGTAGATCGCCAATGTCTCCATGGATTGGTAGTTGTTTGTTGGTCTGGATCTTTCTATATTCTCTTATCAAAATGTTGCATCGCCGCAAATGAGGTGGTGGGATGTGGCTGAGAATAGGAAGCCATTGTGTAGGAGTTGACATAATTGTTCCTGTTATCATGCGCATGGTGTTATTCAATTGTACATCTATTAATCTTACAAGATAGATTATTGGAAGAGTGCAACAGTATACAGGCGATAATGTTTACTGCTGAAGAGATAGCTTTTTTGGTGGAATACGTTTTTCGCGAAGGCGATCGGTTTACAGTTAATATGAAGCTAAAATTTCAAGCGCGGTTTCCTAATTCAAAGTGTCCAACCCGGGATACCGTTCAAGATTTGATTAGTAAATTTCGTGTGACCGGCTCACAAACTAATCCAAAAACGATTCATGAACTTAAAGTGAATATAATTAATTATGTGCACGCCATTACGCAAGAAACTTTAGTGAAATGTGTGTAGACGTGTTGAAGTCTGTCTTCGAACACAAGGACAACACTGCTAGCTTCTCTTATGAATGACTGTGGTGAGAGCAAAGTTTACAGTGCTGCCAACGTAACTGCTGACGCCACCTCTCGCAGCAGCATGTAGCCACTGCGGAGAACATTCCCTGGCGCCCTGTATTATGAGTAGCGTTAACGCCCTCCACATGGATAAATATGTTCTGCAAAGCTTGTAGTGATATATTCTCATTCCGGCATATCTTTACATACATTCTTTGATATGTTGGGTATATTTAGGTGACCTTTGATATTGCAACTTTACATGCGGCCTACACTATATAAACCCAATTACTGGGGCATGCGACAAAATAACCTGAATAAACTAAATTTAATTAAGTTTATACATTGAGTGGCCAAACGTCAGGGAAGGGTTGTCCCATGAGAAGATGTGCCGTGTATGACTCCTGAGCGTTGTGGCGGAGCAGAGCAGTCTGTCTCAGACACGAGTGTGGTGAAATTGGCAACAAGTCGCGAGTTAACCGACTTTTAACCTGGGATAAACATCGGCATATGGGTCATAGCTAGAGGCATGATTTTTTCGCTCGATTTCGTGAGAAGGATACTAATTTTTGCTTTATTTCGCAAAATAGATTGCTATATCGCTTTAATGTCATTCTAAAATGAATCATTAAAGGGTTCATTATTGTGGTTCTGAATTATTTATATGAATGGTAGATGCATAAATTACTAGTAAGCATCCAATATATTTTATAGTATTCCTGATTTTGCATTAATTTTAATGCTAGCAGTGACTGAATTATTTCAACTTGTTGAATCTTTATTCGCTCTTCTTTCTTTTCATACATAATCTTGAAACAAAATTTCAAGCTCGTCATTCACTACAGATTTCGCTGTAATATCGCGCTTATCGCAAAATAATTGAATTTCACTTTAAAATGGCTTTATCGCTTTAATTCGCGAACATAATATCCTTATCCAGAAACATATGATTCGTAAAGACATTGCAAAATCACTTCAAGATATTTTTTGTCGCGTTTGGCGTTAATACGAAACAAGATGTTCAGCAAAGAACATATAGCCTACTTTCTCCTAAATGTATGGGTATCTTTATGACTCTTTGTCCTCATCCCTAAAACAATCACCCCAACCACACTGTATTGTTTGTTTTCTTTTATATTGATAATAAGCCACTAAGTGTCAAGATCAATATTATATACTTTATGATGATTGAATAACAAAACTACTAACTTATTGTAATGCATTCACGTCCGTTAATCTCTATATTAAGCCAGCCTGCAAAATTAAGAATCTTCCGCCCCAATCATCTTCCGCCCCAATCACAGTAGGTGGTGCTGCGACCTATCAGTGAATTAATCTTTATCTTGTACGCCTATGCACTGCCATCGTAATGTACTACGATGGCAGTGTTCTATGGGTGTTGAATGAGTAGGCAGTTTAAAGTAGCCAAGAGGGAGGCGATCCAGCTGGCAGTGTTTAAAGGTATTCGGAGCGCGATCGTGGCTAATAGTTGAACTACCAGTATTACAAAATTGCCATACTTCAGGAGGCCAGCTCAGGCATTTACACAGCGTTATGTTTGGAACAATATTACCCACATAACCCACAAGAGGACAGCACCGTACAGAGGCATTAAGAAGGCTGTGGTTAATGACAACGTGTATCTAGTTCTTCTATTCTCCTTTTTCTAATGTCTTCTGTTTATGTGCGATGCTGGGACTGTGATTTTATTAATATACGAGTGTATACTTTATCCTCTCCTTTGAGCTAAATGACATTTTATTCAGTATCTGTGGGAAAAGCTCGTGCACATCATTTGTAAAAGAATTCAAGAAAAAAAAAAAACTAACTATAGCAGTATTCGATCCCCAGTCAACTGCGTGTCAGACTAACATGCTAGCCCAGAGCTAACCGTATCCATGACGTCAGGTGTTCTTAACTGACATATTAGATACAAACTGTTGGCAAATAATGACTTTAAATAAACGATTTCTTCACTGCAGTACATATTCATTAAGGATCATTTCATACAAAGTTTATATTATTGTATCAGTACGGTATATCACATACAACATACTAAAACTACTGAAATATAAGACAGGCACATGAGGACAGCTGCCATCTTGTCGTGTGACACAAACGGCTCAGCTCTTTTAAGCCACTCATACTGTATAATATTATAATATTAAATTATAATAAATAACGGATCACGACCTTCAGGATAGCTTAAACCCCCCTAGGCTCGATAATCGGAATTGGTGGGTCTTAAGCTATTTATTAAAATGGTTGCATAATTCACACGGCCGCCATCCTGAAATGGCATGGCCGATGACCTTGAATTTTGGGTGAAAGACGCGTCCTATATAAAGGTATGTTGTCACCAAATTTGGTAGAGATCGGATGATTAGTTTAGCCGTAATTTTATTTTACGTTTTGAACATTTGAGTGGCCGCCATTCTGTTTTGGTAAAGATGGCGGCGATATAAAGTATGACACTGAGGTGTCCTTTACTAGTGCTACCTCTGTACCAAATTTCGTTCAATTCGGTTTCACCGTGTTCGAATTGATAGGGGGGGACAGACATTCAGAGTACACACACTCACACACACACACAGACACACACACACACACACACACAGACTCACACACACACATACACACACACACACAGACTCACACACACACATACACACACACAGACAGACACACTTTTTTCGCCCTGTGTTGATCTCATAAGTCTACTTTCATTTTTTGCAAAAATCGAAAGTAGGCTAAAAATCATGACTCTAGTCATAGCATTTCGGAGGTTACACGTGAATTCAGGTTTCTGAGGTCAACAGTGTCGAGGGTGGATCTTCAATATCGCAGAGATAATGTTACTATCCACGTAATAATGTTACTATCTACCAAATTTTGCAGGGCGAAAAAAGTGTGTCTGTCTGTGTGTGTGTATGTGTGTGTGTGAGTCTGTGTGTGTGTGTGTATGTGTGTGTGTGAGTCTGTGTGTGTGTGTGTGTGTGTGTCTCTGTGTGTGTGAGTGTGTGTACTCTGAATGTCTGTCCCCCTCTATCAATTCGAACACGGTGAATGCGAATTGAACAAAATTTGGTACAAAGGTAGCACTAGCAAAGGACACCTCAGTGTCATGTTTTATATGGCCGCCATCTTGACGGAACCGTAATGGCGGCCACACAAATGTTCAAAGCTTAAATCAAATTACGACTAACCTAATCATCCGATCTCTACCAAATTTTGCAACAACATACCTTTATAGAGGAAGCATCCTTTGACCAAATGACTAGGTCATTAGCCTAATAGTTTGCGGATGGCGGCCATCTTAGTGTGAAAATCAATTTCCCCTATTAATTCAAACACGGAGAAACCGAATGGAACGAAATTTGGTACAGAGGTAGCACTAGCAAAGGGCACCTCTGTGTCATGTTATATTATCGCCGCCATCTTGACTGAAACGTAATGGCGGCCACACGAATGTTCAAAGCTTAAATCAAATTACGATTAATCTAATCATCCGATCTCTACCAAATTTTGCAACAACATACCTTTATGGGGGGGGGGGCATCCTTTGACCAAACCAATAGGCCATCAGCGTAATAGTTTGCGGATGGCGGCCATCTTTGTGTGAAAATCGATTCCCCCTATTAATTCGAACACGGTGCAACCGAATGGAACGAAATTTGGTACAGAGGTAGTACTAACAAAAGGCACCTCAGTGTCATGTTTTATATCGCCGCCATCTTGACGGAAACGTAATGGCGGCCACACAAATGTTCAAAGCTTAAATCAAATTACGATTAACCTAATCATCCGATCTCTACCAAATTTTGCAACAACATACCTTTATAGAGGAAGCATCCTTTGACCAAATGACTAGGTCATTAGCCTAATAGTTTGCGGATGGCGGCCATCTTAGTGTGAAAATCAATTTCCCCTATTAATTCAAACACGGAGAAACCGAATGGAACGAAATTTGGTACAGAGGTAGCACTAGCAAAGGGCACCTCAGTGTCATGTTATATTATCGCCGCCATCTTGACTGAAACGTAATGGCGGCCACACAAATGTTCAAAGCTTAAGTTAAATTACGACTAACATAACCATCCGATCTCTACCAAACTTTGCAACAACATTTCTTTATGGACGGAGCATCCTTTGACCAATCTAATAGGTTATTAGCCTAATAATTTGCGGATGGCGGCCATCTTTATGTCAAAATTGATTCCCCCTATTAATTCGAACACGGTGGAACCGAATGGAACGAAATTTGGTACAGAGGTAGCACTAGCAAAGGGCACCTCAGTGTCATGTTATATTATCGCCGCCATCTTGACTGAAACGTAATGGCGGCCACATAAATGTTCAAAGCTTAAGTTAAATTACGACTAACATAACCATCCGATCTCTACCAAACTTAGCAACAACATTTCTATATGGACGGAGCATCCTTTGACCAATCTAATAGGTTATTAGCCTAATAATTTGCGGTTGGCGGCCATCTTTATGTCAAAATCGATTCCCCCTATTAATTCGAACACGGTGGAACCGAATGGAACGAAATTTGGTACAGAGGTAGCACTAGCAAAGGGCACCTCAGTGTCATGTTATATTATCGCCGCCATCTTGACTGAAACGTAATGGCGGCCACACGAATGTTCAAAGCTTAAATCAAATTACGATTAATCTAATCATCCGATCTCTACCAAATTTTGCAACTACATACCTTTATGGAGGGAGCATCCTTTGACCAATCTAATAGGTCATTCGCCTAATAGTTTGCGGATGGCGGCCATCTTTGTGTCAAAATCTATTCTCCCTATTAATTCAAACACGGTGAAACCGAATGGAACGAAATTTGGTACAGAGATAGCACTATCAAAGGGCATCTCAGTGCCATGATTTATATCGCCGCCATATTGACAGAAACGTAATGGCGGCCACACAAATGTTTAATGCTTAAATCAAATTACGACTAACATAACCATCCGATCTCTACCAAACTTTGCAACAACATACCTTTATGGAGGGAGCATCCTTTGACCAATCTAATAGGCCATTAGCTTAATAGTTTGCGGATGGCGGCCATCTTTATGTCAAAATTGATTCCCCCTATTAATTCGAACACGGTGGAACCGAATGAACGAAATTTGGTACAGAGGTAGCACTAGCAAAGGGCACCTCAGTGCCATGTTTTATATCGCCGACATCTTGACGGAAACGTAATGGCGGCCACACAAATGTTCAAAGCTTAAATCAAATTACGATTAGCCTAATCATCCGATCTCTAGCAAATTTAGCAACAACATATATTTATACGGCGAGCGTCTTTTGACTAAACTACAAGGTCATCAGCCCATTAGTTTGCAGATGGCGGCCATGTATGTGTGCAAATTTTAGAAAGTAGGCTATATGTTCTTTACTGAACATCTTGTTGCAAAATTTGCAACAACATACCTTTATGGGGGAAGCATCCTTTGACCAAATTAATAGGTCATTAGCCTAATAGTTTGCAGTATGTAAAATTTTGTAGAGACTAGATTATTAGGTTGGTCGTAATTACATTTTTGCTTTTTACATTTACCGAATGGAACGAAATTTGGTACAGATGTAGCACTAGCAAAGGGCACCTCAGTGTCATGTTTTATATCGCCGCCATCTTGACAGAAACGTAATGGCGGCCACACAAATGTTCAAAGCTTAAATCAAATTACGAATAACCTAATCATCCGATCTCTACCAAATTTAGCAACAACATATATTTATACGGCGAGCGTCTTCTGACTAAACTACAAGGTCATCAGCCCATTAGTTTGCAGATGGCGGCCATGTATGTGTGCAAATTGATTCCAAAAATACTAACATTCTGCTAACATACAAATCCTAAAATTCCAATTACGATAGAATACTAAAATTTTACTAACTTTCTCCTAAATGTATGGGTATCTTTATGACTCTTTGTCCTCATCCCTAAAACAATCACCCCAACCACAATGTATTGTTTGTTTTCTTTTATATTGATAATAAGCCAGTAAGTGTCAAGATCAATATTATATACTTTATGATGATTGAATAACAAAACTACTAACTTATTGTAATGCATTCACGTCCGTTAATCTCTATATTAAGCCAGCCTGCAAAATTAAGAATCTTCCGCCCCAATCATCTTCCGCCCCAATCACAGTAGGTGGTGCTGCGACCTATCAGTGAATTAATCTTTATCTTGTACGCCTATGCACTGCCATCGTAATGTACTACGATGGCAGTGTTCTATGGGTGTTGAATGAGTAGGCAGTTTAAAGTAGCCAAGAGGGAGGCGATCCAGCTGGCAGTGTTTAAAGGTATTCGGAGCGCGATCGTGGCTAATAGTTGAACTACCAGTATTACAAAATTGCCATACTTTAGGAGGCCAGCTCAGGCATTTACACAGCGTTATGTTTGGAACAATATTACCCACATAACCCACAAGAGGACAGCACCGTACAGGGGCATTAAGAAGGCTGTGGTTAATGACAACGTGTATCTAGTTCTTCTATTCTCCTTTTTCTAATGTCTTCTGTTTATGTGCGATGCTGGGACTGTGATTTTATTAATATACGAGTGTATACTTTATCCTCTCCTTTGAGCTAAATGACATTTTATTCAGTATCTGTGGGAAAAGCTCGTGCACATCATTTGTAAAAGAATTCAAGAAAAAAAAACCTAACTGTAGCAGTATTCGATCCCCAGTCAACTGCGTGTCAGACTAACATGCTAGCCCAGAGCTAACCGTATCCATGACGTCAGGTGTTCTTAACTGACATATTAGATACAAACTGTTGGCAAATAATGACTTTAAATAAACGATTTCTTCACTGCAGTACATCTTCATTAAAGATCATTTCATACAAAGTTTATATTATTGTATCAGTACGGTATATCACATACAACATACTAAAACTACTGAAATATAAGACAGGCACATGAGGACAGCTGCCATCTTGTCGTGTGACACAAACGGCTCAGCTCTTTTAAGCCACTCATACTGTATAATATTATAATATTAAATTATAATAAATAACGGATCACGACCTTCAGGATAGCTTAAACCCCCCTAGGCTCGATAATCGGAATTGGTGGGTCTTAAGCTATTTATTAAAATGGTTGCATAATTCACACGGCCGCCATCCTGAAATGGCATGGCCGATGACCTTGAATTTTGGGTGAAAGACGCGTCCTATATAAAGGTATGTTGTCACCAAATTTGGTAGAGATCGGATGATTAGTTTAGCCGTAATTTGATTTTACGTTTTGAACATTTGAGTGGCCGCCATTCTGTTTTGGTAAAGATGGCGGCGATATAAAGTATGACACTGAGGTGTCCTTTACCAGTGCTACCTCTGTACCAAATTTCGTTCAATTCGGTTTCACCGTGTTCGAATTGATAGGGGGGGACAGACATTCAGAGTACACACACTCACACACACACAGACACACACACACACACACACACACAGACTCACACACACACATACACACACACACACAGACTCACACACACACACATACACACACACAGACAGACACACTTTTTTGCAAAAAATGAAAGTAGACTTATGAGATCAACACAGGGCGAAAAAAGTGTGTCTGTCTGTGTGTGTGTATGTGTGTGTGTGAGTCTGTGTGTGTGTGTGTATGTGTGTGTGTGAGTCTGTGTGTGTGTGTGTCTGTGTGTGTGTGAGTGTGTGTACTCTGAATGTCTGTCCCCCCCTATCAATTCGAACACGGTGAAACCGAATTGAACGAAATTTGGTACAGAGGTAGCACTAGTAAAGGTCACCTCAGTGTCATACTTTATATCGCCGCCATCTTTACCAAAACAGAATGGCGGCCACTCAAATGTTCAAAACGTAAAATAAAATTACGGCTAAACTAATCATCCGATCTCTACCAAATTTGGTGACAACATACCTTTATATAGGACGCGTCTTTCACCCAAAATTCAAGGTCATCGGCCATGCCATTTCAGGATGGCGGCCGTGTGAATTATGCAACCATTTTAATAAATAGCTTAAGACCCACCAATTCCGATTATCGAGCCTAGGGGGGTTTAAGCTATCCTGAAGGTCGTGATCCGTTATTTATTATAATTTAATATTATAATATTATACAGTATGAGTGGCTTAAAAGAGCTGAGCCGTTTGTGTCACACGACAAGATGGCAGCTGTCCTCATGTGCCTGTCTTATATTTCAGTAGTTTTAGTATGTTGTATGTGATATACCGTACTGATACAATAATATAAACTTTGTATGAAATGATCCTTAATGAATATGTACTGCAGTGAAGAAATCGTTTATTTAAAGTCATTATTTGCCAACAGTTTGTATCTAATATGTCAGTTAAGAACACCTGACGTCATGGATACGGTTAGCTCTGGGCTAGCATGTTAGTCTGACACGCAGTTGACTGGGGATCGAATACTGCTATAGTTAGTTTTTTTTTCTTGAATTCTTTTACAAATGATGTGCACGAGCTTTTCCCACAGATACTGAATAAAATGTCATTTAGCTCAAAGGAGAGGATAAAGTATACACTCGTATATTAATAAAATCACAGTCCCAGCATCGCACATAAACAGAAGACATTAGAAAAAGGAGAATAGAAGAACTAGATACACGTTGTCATTAACCACAGCCTTCTTAATGTCTCTGTACGGTGCTGTCCTCTTGTGGGTTATGTGGGTAATATTGTTCCAAACATAACGCTGTGTAAATGCCTGAGCTGGCCTCCTGAAGTATGGCAATTTTGTAATACTGGTAGTTCAACTATTAGCCACGATCGCGCTCCGAATACCTTTAAACACTGCCAGCTGGATCGCCTCCCTCTTGGCTACTTTAAACTGCCTACTCATTCAACACCCATAGAACACTGCCATCGTAGTACATTACGATGGCAGTGCATAGGCGTACAAGAAAAAGATTAATTCACTGATAGGTCGCAGCACCACCTACTGTGATTGGGGCGGAAGATGATTGGGGCGGAAGATTCTTAATTTTGCAGGCTGGCTTAATATAGAGATTAACGGACGTGAATGCATTACAATAAGTTAGTAGTTTTGTTATTCAATCATCATAAAGTATATAATATTGATCTTGACACTTACTGGCTTATTATCAATATAAAAGAAAACAAACAATACATTGTGGTTGGGGTGATTGTTTTAGGGATGAGGACAAAGAGTCATAAAGATACCCATACATTTAGGAGAAAGTAGGCTATATGTTCTTTGCTGAACATCTTGTTTCGTATTAACGCCAAACGCGACAAAAAATATCTTGAAGTGATTTTGCAATGTCTTTACGAATCATATGTTTCTGGATAAGGATATTATGTTCGCGAATTAAAGCGATAAAGCCATTTTAAAGTGAAATTCAATTATTTTGCGATAAGCGCGATATTACAGCGAAATCTGTAGTGAATGACGAGCTTGAAATTTTGTTTCAAGATTATGTATGAAAAGAAAGAAGAGCGAATAAAGATTCAACAAGTTGAAATAATTCAGTCACTGCTAGCATTAAAATTAATGCAAAATCAGGAATACTATAAAATATATTGGATGCTTACTAGTAATTTATGCATCTACCATTCATATAAATAATTCAGAACCACAATAATGAACCCTTTAATGATTCATTTTAGAATGACATTAAAGCGATATAGCAATCTATTTTGCGAAACAAAGCAAAAATTAGTATCCTTCTCACGAAATCGAGCGAAAAAATCATGCCTCTAGCTATGACCCATATGCCGATGTTTATCCCAGGTTAAAAGTCGGTTAACTCGCGACTTGTTGCCAATTTCACCACACTCGTGTCTGAGACAGACTGCTCTGCTCCGCCACAACGCTCAGGAGTCATACACGGCACATCTTCTCATGGGACAACCCTTCCCTGACGTTTGGCCACTCAATGTATAAACTTAATTAAATTTAGTTTATTCAGGTTATTTTGTCGCATGCCCCAGTAATTGGGTTTATATAGTGTAGGCCGCATGTAAAGTTGCAATATCAAAGGTCACCTAAATATACCCAACATATCAAAGAATGTATGTAAAGATATGCCGGAATGAGAATATATCACTACAAGCTTTGCAGAACATATTTATCCATGTGGAGGGCGTTAACGCTACTCATAATACAGGGCGCCAGGGAATGTTCTCCGCAGTGGCTACATGCTGCTGCGAGAGGTGGCGTCAGCAGTTACGTTGGCAGCACTGTAAACTTTGCTCTCACCACAGTCATTCATAAGAGAAGCTAGCAGTGTTGTCCTTGTGTTCGAAGACAGACTTCAACACGTCTACACACATTTCACTAAAGTTTCTTGCGTAATGGCGTGCACATAATTAATTATATTCACTTTAAGTTCATGAATCGTTTTTGGATTAGTTTGTGAGCCGGTCACACGAAATTTACTAATCAAATCTTGAACGGTATCCCGGGTTGGACACTTTGAATTAGGAAACCGCGCTTGAAATTTTAGCTTCATATTAACTGTAAACCGATCGCCTTCGCGAAAAACGTATTCCACCAAAAAAGCTATCTCTTCAGCAGTAAACATTATCGCCTGTATACTGTTGCACTCTTCCAATAATCTATCTTGTAAGATTAATAGATGTACAATTGAATAACACCATGCGCATGATAACAGGAACAATTATGTCAACTCCTACACAATGGCTTCCTATTCTCAGCCACATCCCACCACCTCATTTGCGGCGATGCAACATTTTGATAAGAGAATATAGAAAGATCCAGACCAACAAACAACTACCAATCCATGGAGACATTGGCGATCTACACGTGAAACGATTACGTTCAAGACACGCACCTATCTGCACAGCGGAGAATCTTGCAACTAACAAATTCAACCTGACTGAGAGATGGTTGGAATTCGTTTGCCCCTCCAGAGAGTACAGTAATTCCATGCAAAACTGAGAAGGTGCCAGGGTTCACTCAGCCTAGAAAGACCTGGTCAAAATTAAATAGAATCCCGACCAATCACG
Source organism: Meconema thalassinum (assembly GCA_946902985.2). Classification (NCBI taxonomy): domain Eukaryota; kingdom Metazoa; phylum Arthropoda; class Insecta; order Orthoptera; family Tettigoniidae; genus Meconema; species Meconema thalassinum. Next base: position 379,203,716 of record OX336394.1, on the reverse strand, counting down.
GTGTATGCGGCGATCTCCTGTACAAGTGGAGGAAAAATCGTCATCATGTTGCAAGTGCGGAGCTGAAGACACACTGTTCGGCACCTAGTTCAAGAATGCCCACAAACATCATACAGTGGTGAATTCAGCGACTTCTTCCTAGGGACACCACAGGCACTTCATTACGTTTCTAAACTTGATGTCAAATTGTACATAATTTTCATGTATGCCATACGATAAATAAATAATCTATCTGAACGCTGGCTTACTGTAATACACACTGACGATTTCCACAGCCCACAAGTATGGTCTTTACTGTACCACTACCCAGTCAAGAACACCGTGCTGCCAACTGAACTGCTGACTCTACCTCTGGCAGCAGCATGTAGCCGCTGCGGATAACATTCCCTGGCACCCTGTATAACCATGTCTATAAATTCATAATTTGACAAGTGCACACTAAAACAGATGAATTTCACAGCTATCTGTCGCTCTTTTGTTAAAACATCCTGCCTGCAAGCAGATAACACGAGATCATTATCTTCTGTCAGGAGATTAATGTGGTTTAATTCCCCTGATAAAGTATCTGTCAGTTTATCTGATGACTGATAAACACACACACAAGCATCTCCATTAGCGGCCTTCTGCACTAGTGTCAGTCAACTATATCTCTCCAACCTCAATTTAGTAACCATTAAGGGGATACGGAATGACCTATTTCTGCAACACTACATTTATTAATTTCTTTCGGAATCTAATAAAGTCAACTTCATTAAAACTCAGCAATAATTCTTCTAGGTTTGTGCCGTGTCTTGTGTGGGGTTTCGCCTACGACACCAAGCTGGCTCATCGGCGGGCTCTTGGTGCCCCCGCCCGGACCCCCACAGGAGTAATGAACTGCGCGCTACCTCCCTTTATATTGAGTGCAACTGCACTACTCGACTGCGAGAACTAAAAGCTCAAGCAGCCTGAACCTCCCTATGAAGCCTTCATAGGGAGGTTCAGGCTGCTTGAGCTTTTAGGGAGGTAGCGTGCAGTTCGTTACTCCTGTGGGGGTCCGGGCGGCATAATTTTTTTTCAGCCCGAGCCTAGCCACAGTATATATTTCCGAGCTTCTTATTGGCTGTTATGTCAAGCCATTCTCCTGGTTCCGAAACGAGACGGTAGATAGCAGGGGTCACATCCGATCAAACATGGAGGAACGTTATCGAGTGAGATGTGGATAATATTCGATGTTGAATTGCATTATTAGCGTGAAACAGGCATGAAACTTGCTTTAGTTCAAGTTTAAAACAACTCACGCAGCAAATGAATGCGTTCCAATCAACATTTAAGGTCTAAGTGAAATCATTTGACATTTAATCACATGTATTAGTACCTATGATAAAATACAGCATATTCGAGGGCAGATGTGCACAAGTGGTAGCGAGCGAGCTTGGTAACTTCGAGATCCCGGGTTCAAGCCTGCCCTAGGGCACATTATTTCATAATATCCTCCCTACCATTTACAGCATGTTTTATGCCTTGTTTCATTGAAATTATCTGTATGGGTGATTGAAATAATAAACATTGTTGGGAGGAATTCTTTCCTATTCTCACTTGAATTTATATTCCCCCGCTTACTGTTCAACGCGGCTAGCGTTCTTTGCTGTCTCCCCAGAGGTCCGGGTTCGATTCCCAGTTCTGCAGAGAAATTTCAATTCTGGTGTGCGGACTGCAGCAGGGTACACTCGGCCTCATGAGCCAAAACTGAGTAGAGGTGTGTCCGATTCCCCAGCTATTTTGGAAGTGATTTTCCATAGTTTTCCACTTCTACTTCAGACAAATGCCGAAATTGTTCATAACAAAAGCACGACCGCCTCCTTGCGAATCCTCACCTGAATATCAAATACTCACCATACTACAGACACCACAATAGCACAGGTTATCAGAGAAATTTATTTATTTATTTATTTATTTACAAGTAGGAGGGCTCAATGACCACCATGTCCAAGTTGCTCAAATGAACAAGAACAACATCAGCGTCAATTCCTGCAGTGGTCAAGCTGATGGCCTCACCAAGGTGGACCAGCCTTTAATGAGTCGCAATGGCAAATCGTTGTTTGGTGAATAAATGTGGAAGCACAATGCCACTGTAAAAAATCAAATGAATCACTTCGGAAAAAAAAACCATACATTATACGTGTCTATCTTAGACACGTATTAGTACATAGATACTAAGGTAAGAATTAAATATTTTGCATTTAAAATGAATAAGTGATTCAGTGAGTTCAAACGATACGTCGCATGTCAAAGGGTAAAGTATTGTAAACAATAACAATAAGTTCCGAACAAGTACAAAAGTGTTTAGTTCTATTATATCTCATAAGTCCAATGGACAATGGTACATCAATATTGTAAATACAGTAGTTAAATATTGTGAAACTTGTCAAATGTAATTGTAAGATATGACACACAGTTCTGACTATTTCGAATGCCAGTGCTGTTTTCACTCCGAAATCTAGATCCTTGTGTTCAAACAAGATAAAGGATACAGTGGCATTGTACTTCCACATTTATTCACCAAACAACGATTTGCCATTGTGACTCATTAAAGGCTGGTCCACCTTGGTGAGGCCAGCAGCTTGACCACTGCAGGAATTGACGCTGATGTTGCTCTTGTTCATTTGAGCAACTTGGACATGGTGGTCATTGAGCCCTCCTACTTGTAAATAAAAATAAATAAATTTCTCTGATAACCTGTGCTATTGTGGTGTCTGTAGTATGGTGAGTATGCACATCTGCCCTCGAATATGCTGTATTTTATCATAGGTACTAATACATGTGATTAAATGTCAAATGATTTCACTTAGACCTTAAATGTTGATTGGAACGCATTCATTTGCTGCGTGAGTTGTTTTAAACTTGAACTAAAGCAAGTTTCATGCCTGTTTCACGCTAATAATGCAATTCAACATCGAATATTATCCACATCTCACTCGATAACGTTCCTCCATGTTTGATCGGATGTGACCCCTGCTATCTACCGTCTCGTTTCGGAACCAGGAGAATGGCTTGACCTAACAGCCAATAAGAAGCTCGGAAATATATACTGTGGCTAGGCTCGGGCTGAAAAAAAAATTATGCGTCCGGGCGGGAACACCACGAGCCCGCCGATGAGCCAGCTTGGTGTCCTAGGCGAAACCCCACACAAGACACGGCACAAACCTAGAAGAATTGCTGAATTTTAATTCACTGGCCGTGAAAGTCAATACACCATCAACTTTATTAAATTTCTGCCACACGTCTTTCGTACCTTGCTTGGAATGTAGACGCGTCCTTTATTCTACTGGACTTTAGGGAACCAAGAAATACATTAAACAATAAAACGCCTTTTATATTCTTAATCAATAACGCAAATGTAAAGAATGAAAAGTCATGTCTACATCAATAAATAACGGGACTAAAATGTGAACCCTACGCGCATGCGGATATCCGCAAAATCTTTCGACATCGGATATAGTTTGCATGGCTGTGCGTTTAGCGGATAAGTTGTGAATAATGTTTGGAGTAAATTGTATTAGAATACAATCCGAACTTGTTGAATATCAATACTAGTACCCGGATATTTACGACATCATATTTTACCGTTATGTTCTTTTCGTGACAAATGCAAGATGAAGATCTAAGCTGTTGTTGTTTGAGTCCTCAATCTTTCGACTGGTTTGATGCAGTTCTCCACGCTTCCCTGCCCTGAGTTAATAGTTTAATCTCTACATAGAATGATGCATAGAGAGGTGCATATCCTCGGGAAGAGCAATACGGCTGTAGTTTCCCGTTGCTTTCAGCCGTGCAGCAGAACGCAGTGAAGCCACTAGTTGGCCAATATTATCAATATCAATATAACACAAGCATGACGAATAGAAGGACCTAGTGTGAGGACTCCGCCATTTTAGCACGGTAGTTTCTGGTCCCGCCGCTACAAGCACTGTAAGCGATTATGTCCAACACGTGCTGTGTTTCCGTCGAGCCGGGTGGTAAAAAGTGCGCGAGAAGTTACTGTGTGAGATATTTGTGTGAATTAAATTGAATTTTCTTTGCTTTCAGTTCTTAAATTCAGTTCATTGTGTCTTGTGTACATCAGCGTTTTGTGTACTTCAAACATATTTCTTATGTGGCTTGGTTCATTTAATAGTTCAACATGCCTTATTGTATTGTACCTGGCTGTAAGTCAGGGTATGGTCGAGTAGTTGACGATATAAGATTTTTTTTTCACCACCGAAGGATACAAATCAATTTGAAAAATGGGCCAGAGCTATTCCACGAAAGGATACGAAGTTAACGCGTAGTAGTAGAATTTGTCAAATTCATTTCTCTGCTGATTTGATAGTAAAATCAGATAATTTTATAGTGAATGGTGAAGAAGTGGAAATCTCTCGTGTGTGGTGGAAGTTACGTCCTGGAGCAGTGCCTCATTTTCCCCCTAATTTACCGAAGTAGTAAGAATAAGTCCCGTAAAGCTCCCAACAGGAAAAAGAATCTCGACACCACCAGAAAAAGAAGATTGAAGATGGGAGTGGAGCAACGAATGAGGCATTAAAAGGTCAGTCCAATGTTGATAAGAATTTGGGTCATTCTAGTGTACTTACTGATGCTGAAAAGACTATAATATTGCTCAAAAGGCGCCTAAAGAATGCTAACCGTAATTTAATTCGCGTTAGATCCCGCCTCAACTCAGCAAAATCGAGAATTAATTTGCTGGAGAAGCAGGTTCGAATTTCATAGGCATTTAATTACAAAGATAACGATTACAGTGGCGGATCCAGGCCTTGCGATGCCCTGGGCGATATGATAAGGTGGGGCCCACAACAATAGAAAAAAATTATCGAGTAAAATGGAAAATAGTTTGGTAATAATAATAATAATAATAAAATAAAGAATAGTTACAATATTTTGAATACACTACAGTACATTATTTTAATAATATGAAAGAAACCTTTAAGTCCCCTTGAATAAGATTATGTAAACAATGAAATATTAAAATATTACTTTGCGACTATTTTCCCGGCTGAAGACTTGTATTATTTCACTGAAATCTTAACTTGCTAAACGGTCTCGAGAGGTCATAGCTGCACTGAAGAAAGGAAGATGAATTATAAATTAGTTTGAAAAGTATACTTAATTAATTAATTAATTAAATGTAGAAAAATCCCTGGCGCGGGGCCCCTAGGACCGCGGAGCCCTGGGCGGTCGCCCTCCTCGCCCTCCCCTGGATCCGCCCCTGATAACGAACACCTTAGCAAGAAATGCCAGGAAAAATCTCCCAATGGAATGAGGTACAGCAATGAATTCATTTTAGAGTGTTCATTGTTAAGAATAAAATCACCGAAAGGATCCCGTCATTGTCGGCGACATAATCTCTTGCCTGTGCCTTCAGAAAGTCACTTGAGAAAACTTTGTAAAGGACTTAAGTGCCCTTATGGAGTTAATACGCATCGTATAAATGCTATTTAAGACTATTTTAAGGAAGAAAAGAATGATAATTCACGTTACGGTGTTGTATTTTTCGAAGAAGAGAAGCTAAGAGAAGAAATCGAGTTAAATAGCTTTTCTGATAAAGGAGATGGATTAGTTGATTTAGGTGGACACACACCTGACCTCCAGAAGAACGTACTTGCAAATCACGCTCTAGTGTTCAAGTTCGTACCTTTCGTGCATAATTGGGTGCAGCCAGTTGTTGTTTATGCAAGCAAAACTGCTACTCCAGGGGTTTTTCTCGCAAAAATTCTAATATAGTCTAGGTGATTTTGCAGTTAGAAGAGGCTGGGGCGAGGGTGGCTGGCTTTACTTGTGATGGTAGTCAATCAAATACAAAGGCCAGGAATTCGTTAGGAGTCAGTGGCAAGACAAGCTCTCTACAATCTCACATCCTTAATCCTGCAGATGTTACGAGAAAGATATGGGCTTTCTCCGACTGTATACTCCAGGAATCTGTGCGTTCCGTAACATGCAATGAAGACCGTAGTTCTTATTTCCGTGAATTATATTTTCCATTGTGCCCTGCCGTGCTATTTTAATTGTAACCGCTAATTACTTTTTAAAAGAGTATTAGTTACAAAGTAATTCGTTTCCCTTAGCACCATCCCTAAGACCAGCTGACCCCGGCAGTGTGGAACTTGCCCACTCTAGCGCTGCCTGGCGAGGCGCGCTTGAACTTCAGGAGTCTCCTCACTTTCTCCTTCTATTCGTCATGACACAAGTAAATAATTTATTTCTTCTGAAAGGCTGCTACTCCCCGTCAAAATAAAGTAATTAAGCAGTTTTACAAACAAAAATACTAACATTCTGCTAACATACAAATTCTAAAATTCCAATTACGATAGAATACTAAAATTTTACTAACAACAAAATATTAATATTCATGTAACGATAAGCTAATCTCATTCAAATTATGTTATTAAGCATAATTAACACTCCGAACTGAAAAGGGTTGCAATTCTGGCTGTATAACATTCATTTTAAACATAGCACAAGACATACGGTAGGCTACATAGCCTACGGGAACGACTCTCTCCTCAAATGTCTAATGTGTTCCTTTAATGCTTTTCTTTTTTATACATCGAGTTGAGCCTCTATGGACTGCGTGGTAATCAACTTCACTTGAGTGGCTAGGTCTTGTTCTTGTTTCGGCTTTGACTTCCTGCCAGTATCTTCTGACTCTAGCGACGAGTGTCTGTTTATGTTCTTCGTCTTCCGGAAGTAGATACCATTTTAAAACCTTGGCAGTTGTTCACCAATCTTCTAAATGTGTTCCTGTCAGGAATTTCTCGGTCTAGAATACCAATTTGCCTGAGAATCTTTTTGCATTCCTCGAACCATCTTGGGCTTAATGAAAATCCATATTCTTTTCGTTAATCGATCATCTGTCATCCTCAAAAGGTGACCGTAAAGTAGTAGCTGTCTTTAATACTTTATGCTGTATCTAATTAAACAAGTAGTTCCGTGACGAACTAAAGAGCCTACTTTTCTTCAAATTATAGAGACCATATATCAACAGTTGGCAGACCTGGCGACTCTAAATATATTCTTAGTTCCATCTCTTAAGGCCTCCAATGCACATGCAAAATTTGGTTGAGATCCAGTATATAGTATGCACGTTACATGTATTTAAATATTGAATGTATCAGCACGCGTAAAATCAGGATGGCGACACTGCCGATGCTCAAAATTAAATTGAAATATTATGATCTATATTGTGCCCAATTAGACACGGCGGACTGGCATCGAACTCGGGTCTTATCAAAGAAGACCAGGCCCATGATTCTGCACAGAATCGAATCATTGATCTCTGAGGAGGAACGGCCACAGTGAACCCGAGGAACAATGAGTTATATCTGCATATAAGTATAATAGCAGGATTTCACGGCTAGAACGGGAATATCATAGCTTTTAAGGTGGATCATTGCAGAAAATACCAGCCTATGTACGTTTTAGAAGCCAGAATGCAAGAAAGCGAACCAGCTTGACAGTTGACAAATCGTGGTTAGCGAAGGGGCGTTACTAGGTGACGCCAAGGAACTAATTTTCGTCTGCACTGGAGGAGCGGCCAAATATTAATGGCTCTGGGAACCACAGTCTAACAACGCGAAACAAGAGAGTAGCGGGCAGTCGCCCACAGAAATTAATTGATTACAGCCAATTGGAGCAATGAATTGAAATGAAACTTACACCTAGATGCATGTATTCTAGGAAAGATAATTTAGGAGTGTTCTCACGCCTAAATTAAAGCCTGCATCTATAAATGAACCTCTGCACAGAGATCATCCGCTACGGAGGAAGGATTTGTAGATGAGCCGAGGGGGAATTACCGGAGTAGCGTCAGGACGCCATGGAAGAAGGCAATTAATTATAATTAATTGGCCGAAGCGGTCGCTTGCACGCGAGTGATTTTGGGACCTCCACACTTAGACAAACGAGGATCATACTTCACTTTGTCTGGAAATGCATTAATCAAGAAGGAAGTCGGTCCTGGAGATCCAGTGGACTATGTTTCACAAGGGAGCTTTATATAGGAGAAGCTTGGCAGGAAAGTCAGTTCGTCTTGACTCAACCCGTAAGCTGGCACGCTGCCGGATCACGCAAGGAAGTGCGCGGAATTTATAAAGTATTAACGCTCAAATGTATTAGCGGTGAACAATGGAAAGCGCATCATGCAGCTTCATAACAGTAATTATGCATCGTATAAGATTTAGTCTACAGCAGACGTTTAAGCATCAGCATACGCGAGTATAGATTCAGTACAGCGTAGAGATAATTTAGGATGTTTATAGACAATGAACATAACCAGGAGGTGTTGTCATAGGTAAAATGACATATTATTGTAATGATCACTACAGTTACGGGAGCCTGGAAGGCGTCACAAGTAGTCGTGACATAGGATTGAACAGATTTGCACTAGAGGAGATATAAACTGTAGGTGACAGGAGTCGAACACACACACACACACACACACACACACACACACACACACACACACACACACACACACACACAAGATATACTTTCATGGAGACCAGCGGTTGTCAGGAGTTAGTTGCATCGCATCTCTGAGGTCAGGCGATAGTGGGAGTCCAATCAAGGATCCATGTGTGAATATAGTGCGAGAATTGTGTATAAAGTTATATTACAGTGATTTTTAAAAGTGTTTATGTGTATATGGTAAAATAATATGTATTGTGTCAAAGTGGAAAAAGCCAGTAATGAAAAATATGATTACCATGTGTATAGTTTATACAATGTGTCGTGTGAATAATATCATGATGGCTTAAGACAAGCATCATGGCAGGTGCGTGGCTGGCGTGCTGGACCAACCCAGCAAAAATGAGAGTGAGTACAAATTTAATATGTTGATATGATTAAATAGCTCACCATACAACGAAGCATCACTCTAAGATTAAGAATTAACAGTCATTTATGTACGAGATCACATCCCTCGTATTTTGGTAAAATATGGCTTGGAGGATGATTTGCTTACGGCCATTTAGGCGTAAGACATTGATGAAAGTAACGGTAACGTTAAATAATAATAATAATAATAATAATAATAATAATAATAATAATAATAATAATAATAATCTGGGGTCGGTAATAATAATAAATAAATGGGCATGTCAGGCCTACAGTACGTGCAAAGTGTGTCATGTCTAGCGTAAGAATACTGTGTTATTGTAAACAGTAAGAAAGAAACGTGAATATCGAGATAATGAGAGTTTTTCAGTGTCATTGAATTATTGAATGAATGTTTATTATGGTATATTCTACAGGGTTGTATTTGAGATCCATTAAGATAGTTAAATGTAAGCCAGTAAATTTATACTTGTTTGGAGCTACGTAGAACTTTGGCTTATGAGTAATTGCAGAGAGGACAGGAGTGCTTTAAGAATTGAGTCATCTATAAGAAATATTGTTTGAGCCCCGTTCAGCGAGCATGTAACGTAGAATCAAGAGGTTTACGTCAATAAGTTGCGGGGATCGTCCGAAAATAGCTTGCGCGTTAGGCGAATCTAGTCGGTTCAAAATCTACGAGATAGTATCGCCTTAGAGCATACTTGTGTTATTCGCAACAGAGCTGGGACAGAGTCTGTCTGTATCCACTGTTTGCAGAATTTTTGCCACTAGGGATAACTGTTAGAGACCCTATGTGAGCCCATATATTAATTGATCTGCCCTTAGAGGTAAGACTAATGGTTCTTCGTATAGGAAACGTCGATTTCCTCTTGTTATATGCATGCTGCACCAGTGAGAGAACTATGATACTCACTGGAGATGCGCGCAAAAGCCACTGATGACGGCCACAGAACGGCGAAGTTATTTCGTCATCCATCCCTTGCCATGAATATTAATTAGGAACCGAGATGAGCCCATTATACTCTAAATGTAGGTGTTAAATAATTAGATTGACTCAATTACTAAGGACACGACCCACTCAGGGTACCTCCGGCATGGCCACACTAGTGAAGGAACTTGACCCAGACGGAAAGCCAGACGGGGAGCAGGTAGTCCTCTAAACCAGCGGCCATCTTGCTGAGGCAGCCGGGAGTAATTCATTGTCCGCATGGAATGGAAGTCTATAGACCTGATCCTTTTATTTTAAAAGTGTAGTGGGGCACTGAAGAATCTCGATATTTCGAAAAGTAATTAAGATATGCTTGATGTGATGATGTCAATTGAATTAAATGCATTATTTCCACACAGAGCCTCCGTGGCTTAGGCGGCAGCACGCCGGCCTCTCACCGCTGGGTCCGTGGTTCAAATCCCGGTCACTCCATGTGAGATCTGTGCTGGACAAAACGGAGGCAGACAGGTTTTTCTCCGGGTACTCCGGTTTTCCCTGTCAAAATTTCATTCCAGCAACACTCTCCACTATCATTTCATTTCATCTGTCATTCATTTAATCATTGCCCCAGAGGAGTGCATCAGGCCTCGGCAGCCGGCACAGTTCATATCCTCGCCGCTAGATGGGGGCTTCATTCATTCCATTCCTGACCCGGTCGGAGACTGGAAGCAGGCTGTGGATTTTCATTTCATTTCCACACACATACCATGTTGGAATGTTGTGATCGGATAATATTTGGCCCAGTTATTCTCTGAGGAGGAATACTGCACCAATTAAATATAGGCATCTTTGTAAAGTGTATTTGCCCAGTTCACACTAATTTATTCATACGGGTAGAGTAATTTGAATGACATGACACGTTTGTAACGATAATGTTTTGACCAGACCCAGAAAATCGTTTATATGGTAAAGCTATAAAATATCTCTATCCATGTGTATTTTGGAAGGGAAAGTGTACCACTTCAGCGTTTCAAATTGATGGGAAAAAGAATACGATTCGCACGACACAACACTTATTAATCAAGGCATAAGATAATGAATTAATGTTACTGAAAGTAAATGCCCCGTGTAAAACGGATAAATGTTTAATAATTGCAGATTTAATGTCATTTAAATATAATTTGTGTTTATTGTGTTGTGATATTCCAGTTTGTGTTAAATTGTGCCACGTGAAGAACACTATGGACACTCGCAAATGTCGAAGAGTATCAATAATAGGATGTTTCGAATAGACTTGAGTGCGGTGAAGCACTAATTTTAAGGAGAGACTCACAGATAACTTTGATTTTTGTCGTGGGAAGTAAATGTAAAGTATCTTTTTTTGTGTTTTTGTTGTATTGCCATGATTGTCTATCATTAAATGTTATACTTAGGAATATGTTGTTTCTTTCAAGTAGAGTAGTCACCTGACAGACTCAAATCCTGAACATGTGATCGTATGGTGGGTTGAACGCCCCATACCTCGAAAGACCGTGAGTTAGCTGGGATACGAACACATGTTCCATATGATGACGATTGGGTACAATATATGAGCCAATTTTGAAAGAACGTAATTTATTAGTATGAAAATTACATGTGATTCAACATTAAACCTATCAGCACGCGTAGAATCATGTTGGCAGCTCTGTCTTATATCGGTTACTGCAAATTATCCTAAATTTGCAGGTACTATATGTGTGCAAAGTTTAGAACTGTTGGCCTGCATACTTCCTGATATATTGAGATTAGGATAAACATTTACAGAGTGCATTTTTCAATAGTTGGCAGCCCTGTTGACACTAACAAAATGCATATTCATATCTGCTCCGGTACGCAAATCACGCAACAAATTTGGTTGAAATCCAATAAAATGTATGGAAGTTACATGGACCTATCAGCAGGCATAGCATCATGTTGGTAACACTCTCATGTATGGGCTCCTCTAAATTAGTCTCATGTAATATTATCTATATGTGTGTCGATTTTTGAATAATTCCCATTCATATCTTCGGAGATATCCAACATAGACCTCAATTTTCAATTATGATTTTTCAGCAGTTGGTAGCACTGACGTCATTTTTAAATATATCCTTGCGATATTCAGGTACTGCTCTTTACTCATACCAAATTTAGTTTCTATATCTGCAGCCGTTTAGGAGTTGATAGTGGGAGAGGAGGGGGCGGGGGCACACACACAGACAGAAGGACAGACAGACAGAACACATTTGCCCGGATCGATCTCTTAAGTCTACTTTTTCCTAATATTTACAAAATGTAAAAAGTAGGCTAAAAATATTATTCTAATGACAGTAGATTCGGATAACAATCGTGCGGATGCGCATAACAGTCGGGCGGATGCGGGTAACGGTTTGTCTATCCGCACAGGGCTCTACCAATATGGTATAACCTGCTGCTGAATATTACATAGTTCTGTGATCACAGAGAAAAAGGATAGCCTTGGAACCCGAGATCTTCGATCATTTCTCTCCTCTGTAGTTGCTAAGTATTCGCTGATAAGTGCACTCTCCAGAAAGCTGAGAAAGCAAGAAGTGGCCGAAGGAGGCAGATACAGTCAGCAGATAGAGAGGAAAGCAAAGGTGGGGGAGAATGTCAGTGAAACATACAGCTGTGTGGCGAGAAGAAACATTCCGACTTGTATCTTATGTATTTCAAGTCCCGGGGCACATGTCACAGTCGTAAACCCAAATATGGAATATTGACTATCACGGCCAAGAAATTAAACTCCATAGTGACTGTTGCGCAGTAAACACATAGTAGGCGTACACTTGGTCTGGACCCCGCTGATATAGCGATCTTTGAACTGCGTTATATACACACATCAAAAAAAGTTTTGCATCACCTCGGTTCCAAGAGTTCCGGAACCTTTAAATACAAAGGGAATAGAGATCAACACAAACAACATTTCAGCTCGTTTTATTGCTCATGAGACCCACACATTGCATGTTGTACCATCATACAGCTAGACTTTCAGCATTTGTGGTCCAGATTGCAGTACACACCACTACCTCTAATACCCAGTAGCACGTCCTCTTGCATTGATGCATGCCTGTATTCGTCGTGGCATACTATCCACAAGTTCATCAAGACACTGTTGGTCCAAATTGTCCCACTCCTCAACGACAATTCGGCGTAAATCTCTCAGAGTGGTTGGTGGGTCAAGACGTCCATAAACAGCCCTTTTCAACATATCCCAGACATGTTCGATAGGGTTCATGTCTGGCGAACATGCTGGCCACTGTAGTCGAGCGATGTCGTTATCTTGAAGGAACGCATTCACAAGATGTGCACGATGAGGTCGAGAATTGTCGTCCATGAAGACAAATGCCTCTCCAATATTCTGCCGATATGGTTGCACTATGGGTCGGAGGATGTCATTCAGGTATCGTAAAGCCGTTTCGGAGCCTTCCATGACCACCAGTGGCGTACGTCGGCCCCACATAATGCCACCCCAAAACATCAGGGAACCACCACCTTGCTGCACTCGCTGGACAGTGTGTCTAAGACGTTCAGCCTGACCAGGGTGCCTCCAAACACGTCTCCGACGATTGTCTGGTTGAAGGCATATGCGACACTCATCTGTGAAGAGAACGTGATGCCAATTCTGTGGGGTCCATTCAGCATGTTGTTGGGCCCATCTGTACCGCGCTGCATGGTGTCGGGGTTGCAAAGCTGGACCTCGCCATGGACGTCGGGAGTGAAGTTGCGCATCATGCAGCCTATTGCGCACAGTTTGAGTTGAAACACGACGTCCTGTGGCTGAACGAAACGCATTATTCAACATGGTGGCATTGCTGTCAGGGTTCCTCCGAGCGGCAATCCGTAAGTAGCGGTCATCCACTACAGTAGTAGCCCTTGGGCGGCCTGAGCGAGGCCTGTCATCGACAGTTCCTGTATCTCTGTACCTCCTCCATGTCCGAACAACATCGCTTTGGTTCACTCTGAGACGCCTGGAAACTTCCCTTGTTGAGAGCCCTTCTTGACACAAAGTAACAATGCGGACGCGATCGAACTGCGGTATTGACCTTCTAGGCATGGTAGAACTACAGACAACATGAGCAGCGTACCTTCGTCCTGGTGGAATGACTGGAACTGATCGGCTGTCGTACCCCCTCCGTCTAATAGGCCCTGCTCATGCATGGTTGTTTACATCTTTGAGCAGTTTTAGTGACATCTATGAACAGTCAAAGGGACTGTATCTTTGATACAATATACACAGTCAACGTCTATATGCCGGAGATCTGCGAACCGAGGTGATGCAAAACTTTTTTTGATGTGTGTATATAATAATAATATAATTTATTGCAGCCAATGGCCATACAGTAAGTAGGATCATGTTACACAATATAGCAACCGTTCAGTCTTTTGCATAGTGGGACAGAGGTAATGTTCTTTGTGTGCACTCAATCAGGTGATACGGTGGGCAGTGTAGACCGCAGATTACACACACACAGTCTATGGATGGTTCATGAAAGCCCTTCCTGTTACAGATGCGATGATGAAACCCATGTATTGCACCTCTCGTGTAGATGTGGCGTACCTCGAAGTTTGCTTCTTTCCATTCTTGGTTAATCATGGCCGGGGTTCGATAGAATTCCGGGTTTATTACTTCCGTTTTCAGGAGTTCTTCCTCAAGGAATTTTGTGGAGGCTGGGGTTGATGCCAGGTTGTGGATAGTCATTACATCTTCAATTAAAGATCTAGTACCTGCTAGCTGGTACGCAAGTCAGGTTGGCGCGAATTTGGAAATGCAGTGAGCTCGCTTTACGTATCTGGCCTTGGCTCTGTCGAGAGACTGTAGGTTTTTGTGGCTTAGGTGTGGCCATATCATCTCGATGGCATATGACACCACTGGGGCGACTTTTAGCTTAAATAGTGCCATTGCGGTTCTAAGGGAGAGGGTTTTCAAGTTTCGGATCTCCATTATGGCCTTTATCACAGCGACGGTTATATAGCCTATATGAGTTGTTATTATTATTATTATTATTATTATTATTATTATTATTATTGCTAATTCAGCCCCGTGTAGTTGGGTGTGTGTTGAACTTGTCTGAAATCTGTATTTATGTGAAGACTGCAGTAGTGTGTGTAGCTGTATTAGGGACAAGGATGACAATGTTATTGTTGTTGATTTTACGTCCCTTTTAACTACTCTGGATTGTAGAGACGCTGGGGTGCCGGAATATTGCCTTGAAGGGGATCTTTAACGTAAATCTACTAACAAGGCCCCTCCCATTTGCACACCCTCAAATGACAGCTGGCTGCGCCAGGATTCGATCCTACAACCTTGGGAACAGCAGGCGAGAATGTTACCGCTGAGCCACACAGCCAGCCGGACAAGGATGAGGTAGGCACCCCGAACTAGAAGTAAGGTACTATACGGCATTTGCCCGGAGGGAGTATGGAAAAACTCAGTGGAAAAACACACTCAAGATAGGTTCTGTCAGCACCGGGATTCGAACCTAAAATGACCTATTGGCTGGAGTTTGACACCTAGCACAACACGCTGCCAGTGCGTGTTCATTCATTCAATCGCTTACTAGCCAATGTTTCCCTTCATAGGGTTCAACTATTACCGCCTGCCATCCAATACAACTCGACAATGCAGAAACATGGCAAAAATATAGTCACAGAGAGCCTTGTTTGATTTTTCAGTGGTAAATATTATTTTTACCTTACAGAGAAACAAATAAGGAATTTAAACCAGTCACAATTTATTAAAATCAAAATCATGTTATTGGTCATCTGCTGGCATCTTTTGTAACCCTACAAAGTAATCGTTTCTCCCTTGTCGACCTTTTCCCATAGGTAATTGTATCTGGAAACGTTCATAATTGGGTATTGCGAAGGATACCTGAGCTTGACCCATTTTCTATTTTTTTCTTTGAATTTTGAATGTGCCCTCTAAGTCAGGTGATTTTAATCCATTGTTAATGAATCTTTCAATAGTTCAAGAGCGGATCATCAGTAAAATGACCACAATACCCTCAGCTCTGAATTCACACGAAAAGTAGAGTGAAGAACAGTAGAACCTCGCTAGTCCCAACTAATTGGGACCAGAGCCTGCAGATTGGCAAAATACGGATTAATGGGGTTAATTCATACTTAATATAATTAGGATAATTACGCGTATAAAATGATGCTCCTAACATCCTTAATCGTAAATGAAGACACTTCTAAAAACTTTGTCGATGTCCTTAAAAAAACGTTAGTATCAAAGCCGTTGCAATTGCTTAGATAGTCATGGGAAAAGTTATGGCCCACTCTATAATACAACTTAATTTTACTCTGTTTATGTAACGTACTGTATTATTTTTACAGTGCATTTTTGTTCTAAACTGCAATTCCAGTTAAGTCAGAAATTTCTTTGATATAATTTCACTTTAACTTTCATAATTTTTGGGTTTGCATAATATCCGGGTTTATGGACTATCGGGGTTCAGTTTAGCGGGACTTCCGTGTAATAAAAACAAAACGAGTGGCATTTTTCATTAGCAAGGCTCCTCTGTCAGTGGAAATTCTAAAAAATCATTTTACTTTGAGTTTATTAAAAGGAAATATAATTAAGACTCTTGGTTAAACATTGGAAGTAATTTCACCGCCTTGTAAACATATTTAGTGCATCAAGCCGTGATTAATGTTATTTTGCGAAACTGCCGTCGAGACTTTTGCACACTTCTGTAACTTAACTTTTGTTTTATTATGTCTTCTTTCATCGGATTACTTTGTATTACCTGTAGAATGTTTGTACTCTTTGTCGTATTTATTGAATTGAAAACTAATGATAAAGGTAGTATCCGCGTGTAATTTATTTATTTAATTACTAGCTACCCGCCCGGGAACAGTAATGAATGCATTACGTGATAAGCGCTTTCTTTTTCGACGTCAATGAACTACGATCTACGAGAGTAGATCAAAAAATAGTTGCACTTCCCAGTTATGGCTATTTATTACACCACATATTCAACAGCAACACGCCTATTACGACATACAATGTTACGTCACGTTTCCACATAGTTTCCAAGAGACAACAAACATTTCTGCGAACGCACAACCAACTTGTCGATGCCGGATGCATAGAAAGTTCCTCCAGCGTTCTGCAACCACACGGAGACAGCGGCCTTTACCTCCTCATCGGTATGGAAACGTCGACCACCGAGCTCCGTTTTGAGCTTACCGAACAGATGAAAGTCACATGGCGCTAGGTCGGGACTGTAGGGTGGTGTTGCCAGACCTCCCACTTGAAACGCTGCAGCAGTTCGCTCGTTTGGCGGGCCTTGTGAGGTGTTGCGTTATCGTGCAACAAAATCACTCCGGCGCTCAATTTCCCCCCGGATCTTCTCTTTAATCGCTTTAATCGCACCAGTTGCGTAAACGCTCCAGAACGCTGGAGGAACTTTCTATGCATCCGGCATCGACAAGTTGGTTGTGCGTTTGCAGAAACGTTTGGAGTCTCTTGGAAACTACACACATCAAAAAAAGTTTTGCATCACCTCGGTTCCCAGATCTCCGGCATATAGACGTTGACTGTGTATATTGTATCAAAGATACAGTCCCTTTGACTGTTCATTGATGTCACTAAAACTGCTCAAAGATGTAAACAACCATGCATGAGCAGGGCCTATTAGACGGAGGGGGTACGACAGCCGATCAGTTCCAGTCATTCCACCAGGACGAAGGTACGCTGCTCATGTTGTCTGTAGTTCTACCATGCCTAGAAGGTCAATACCGCAGTTCGATCGCGTCCGCATTGTTACTTTGTGTCAAGAAGGGCTCTCAACAAGGGAAGTTTCCAGGCGTCTCAGAGTGAACCAAAGCGATGTTGTTCGGACATGGAGGAGGTACAGAGATACAGGAACTGTCGATGACAGGCCTCGCTCAGGCCGCCCAAGGGCTACTACTGTAGTGGATGACCGCTACTTACGGATTGCCGCTCGGAGGAACCCTGACAGCAATGCCACCATGTTGAATAATGCGTTTCGTTCAGCCACAGGACGTCGTGTTTCAACTCAAACTGTGCGCAATAGGCTGCATGATGCGCAACTTCACTCCCGACGTCCATGGCGAGGTCCAGCTTTGCAACCCCGACACCATGCAGCGCGGTACAGATGGGCCCAACAACATGCTGAATGGACCCCACAGAATTGGCATCACGTTCTCTTCACCGATGAGTGTCGCATATGCCTTCAACCAGACAATCGTCGGAGACGTGTTTGGAGGCACCCTGGTCAGGCTGAACGTCTTAGACACACTGTCCAGCGAGTGCAGCAAGGTGGTGGTTCCCTGATGTTTTGGGGTGGCATTATGTGGGGCCGACGTACGCCACTGGTGGTCATGGAAGGCTCCGAAACGGCTTTACGATACCTGAATGACATCCTCCGACCCATAGTGCACCCATATCGGCAGAATATTGGAGAGGCATTTGTCTTCATGGACGACAATTCTCGACCTCATCGTGCACATCTTGTGAATGCGTTCCTTCAAGATAACGACATCGCTCGACTACAGTGGCCAGCATGTTCGACAGACATGAACCCTATCGAACATGCCTGGGATATGTTGAAAAGGGCTGTTTATGGACGTCTTGACCCACCAACCACTCTGAGAGATTTACGCCGAATTGTCGTTGAGGAGTGGGACAATTTGGACCAACAGTGTCTTGATGAACTTGTGGATAGTATGCCACGACGAATACAGGCATGCATCAATGCAAGAGGACGTGCTACTGGGTATTAGAGGTAGTGGTGTGTACTGCAATCTGGACCACAAATGCTGAAAGTCTAGCTGTATGATGGTACAACATGCAATGTGTGGGTCTCATGAGCAATAAAACGAGCTGAAATGTTGTTTGTGTTGATCTCTATTCCCTTTGTATTTAAAGGTTCCGGAACTCTTGGAACCGAGGTGATGCAAAACTTTTTTTGATGTGTGTATATGGAAAAGAGACGGTACATTGTATGTCGTTATAGGAGTGTTGCTGTTGTATAGATGGTGTAATCAATGACCAAAACTGGGAAGTGCAACTTATTTTTTGATCTCCCTACGTATATCCGTTTTACGCCTCGGCATGATGGATTAAAATCACTGACTGGACTATTAATTATATTTTCATGGAGATGCATGGGCAACGAATTCTTGCCAGACGTCATTTAAGAATGGCGAGGTGCATGGAACACAAATCCCCCTTCCGTCCAATCATAACTTGACTGAGTATTTTGCGGAACAAAAAGTTCCCAGGCGAAATGAAAAAAAGCCGAGTTGCACTTCCAGGGAAACTCCAAACACAACCACTCTTCTCTGAAGTCTTGACTCGACAGTTTGCTGATGGCCGTATCTGGGGTAATAGGCTCGCCCGTAGCAAGTTCGTAAACTGTCGCCTCAGTAATTGAATGGAGATTGTTGGATGAAATGAAAACGTAAAAACATTTATAGTGGGCGATGTACTGAAGATAGAGATATGCTCTCGCGGACTTTCTTGTAGAACTTTTTCATGTTGAACAATTCTTACACTCATAGTATATTGATATTTTTAACGGTTTGCCCACCGTAAGCTTAAAAAGCGCACGGACGCCAGTCTTTTTTTTTTTACTTTTTCACTGAAATCGTTACTGCTTGGCTTCATTTGGTCATACATTATTTTCCACAGAAACCTTCCTCGAGATATCCTTTACAGAATGGTGAAAACCACATCAAATTGCATCCAGTGGTTCTCGGGATTACCCGTGACATCCACGAATCGGGGACTTTGTTTTATACTAAGTAGAGATTTATTTAATGGTGTATCTAACTGAATGTACTCGGCGGCATTGACTCAAAATATTTTGCGAACAACTCTACTTACTTGAATGTTCGAAGTGTAGCCCAGTTTACAGTATTATTCGAAGAAGTGTAAAACTCGGCGAAGTAGCTCAGCTGTTCCAAACTTCCGCCATATTCTTCACGTTCTATCTTTGGAAAAAACAGGGTATAGAGACCCGAGGCTTGAAATAAGGCGCCATCGTGGTATTCAGCTGGAGTGAGTGTGGGAGAAACCAGGAGAAGAGCCACACTCAGGATGGCCGCGGTATTACATTATTGGACTTGCAGACGTATTGCGGCACTTAACGCGCGGAGTTCCCGAATTAAGAGCTCTTTCGCGAGGATCCTTGACACCGCTGTGTCGGTAAACAGTGGTGTAACACGAGTAAATATTTTCACCTCCAATGGCGTGACGGTGCTGTAAAACTGTCACCCACACTGCCAGTGTTGCCATATTTATCATTTCTTAGAAACAAAAATATTAGGCGTATAATAATAATATTAATAATAATAATAATAATAATAATAATAACTGAGGCACTTCGTTACCGTTATTCGCCCGGAGGCGTTATATGCATCAGAATGCCTGGCGATGAATAAGAAAGGCCTGGCAGAACAACTCGAAGCCAAAGAGAGGAAGATTCTGAGAAAGATCTTGGGCCCGGTCAAGGAACGAGGAGAGTATAGAAGACGACACCACGATGAACTCTATCTACATGTGGAGAAAATAACGGACACCATTCGCAAAAGAAGACTCTTCTTTTATGGCCATTTAACACGAATGAACTCCGGAAGATTGTCCAATCGAATCTGTGCCTACTTTGTGGGAAAGAAAACCAAAGGTATCTGGTTTACAGAGGTGTAAAAAGACCTACAAGAACTGGGGATATCACATGAGGACATCTTGGAACGTGACTCTTTGAAGAAGAAACTTGGGGAGATACAGAGTTTTCAGCCAAAACCTATATTGAAAACCGGCAAGAAGTGGACCGAAGAACGAAGGGAAGCTCATCGAAAAAGAATGCGTGAACACTGGGCCAATGTGAAAGAACGAGGGAAAAGGCAGTTGAAATAACGTGGTCCATAGACGACCGAAACGATTTAAAATAATAATAATAATAATAATAATAATAATAATAATAATAATAATATCGTACGGTTCCGGGGGCCGGGTGCAAGCTTTGTTATTTGACACCCAGAGGGTAGCTTGCATGTCGAATTTCGTTGTTCCTTGAAGCCCTATGAAAGTCAAGGAGGTTAGATACCTAAGCTCTTTGACTTTATAGCGCTTTCTAGTAGAGAAATGAGGAACTTTGTGTTGTCGGAAAATCCCGAGATTAATTTTGCCACTATGAACACGGCCTACTGAATTCAAATGGGTTCTTTAACATACCAACATCGTATGACATGCGTGTCGTCATTTTTGCCGCCTTTCAAAAGTCAATTACCACGGCCAGGAGTGAACCTGCAAGCTTGGGGTTAGTAATCTGACACGATAACCACTCACCCACCGAGGCAAGCTTTAGGCGTATAACTCCCAAACAGACGGTCATGGTGGCCGAGAGCGCTAACGCCCTAGGTCGTGCCTCGCAGACATCGGCCGTCCAGAAAATGATTTTTGTGGTTTCCCATTTTCACCACCATGCAAATGTCACGACTGTTCCTTTCAACAGGTCAACGGCCAACTCTCTTCCAAAATTAGACCCAAGTTGACAGTCACCTGGGCAATCAACCTGTCATCATCCCCAGTTGTATCTGCTGACAAAGTGTGTTCAGCTCCCAAACACCGTCCTTCCGACGGTAGATGAACGATCCCTCGCAGAGTCCGTGGGGGAATCCAAGCTGGGAGGAAAATCGATATAAAACAAGTACTGTAGTTCCGTGAAGAATTAAATAGCCTATTTCCATATATCCTACGTATGCCAATTGCCTCTTATCAACATACATCGGTTCTATTGCTGTAATAGATTTGTAGATATTGAAAGCGTCCATATATATTTCGGATGGTCCCATGTACGAATTTTATACAGGGTGTTCGCAGCAAGCCCTACTTTGTGCTGTAACTCGTTTGTTTTTCAAGATATTTTAATTTTGACACTTGCTTTGGAAAGTACTTTTCATGTTCTAAAACTTTTGTTTCGTTGCTTTTTGTGTGAAGTTCGCGTATAACGCACAAATCAACTTTTTATGGCACGTTTTTGGCACTTTTTTTTTGCCCAAATCGGTTTTTTGACATCACCTATCGAAAGAACGACATCGAATAGTCGATTAAGCCACCAAAATATCAGTTTTTGCCCAAATCAAACTCGCAAAATGCGAGTTTGTGTTTAGATTGGTTCGACCGGGCCGGGCAGAGGTAGGTCGCATGCTATAAGCGGACGAAACCTAAACACAAACTCGCATTTTGCGAGTTTGATTTGGGCAAAAACTGATATTTTGGTGGCTAATTGGACTAATTCGATGTCGCTCTTTCGATAGGTGATGTCAAAAAACCGATTTGGGCAAGAAAGTGCCAAAACCGTGCCATAAAAAGTTGATTTGTGCGTTATACGCGAACTTCACACAAAAAGCAACGAAACAAAAGTTTTAGAGCATGAACAGTACTTTCCAAAGCAAGTGTCAAAATTAAAATATCTTGAAAAACAAACGAGTTACAGCACAAAGTAGGGCTTGCTGCGAACACCCTGTATATGTAGGCCATAGAGCTATGCACTATTAGAAGATTATTGCGTAGGTTTATCATTAAAACTTCAATCGCATAATTCGGACACACGAAATAAAAACTAGATTATAAAATTTTGCACAGCCGCCATCTTAAGGTTCTGACTTTGATCGCATGATGAGGACACAAGAAATGAAAACTTAATTTTAAAATTTCCCACAGCCACCATCTTGAGGTTACGTGAACTCAATTAGATGTAAGTGCACTACAATGCGTATAAACATTTGCTGTGCCATGTTTCACTACGCTCGGATCGTTAAATCGCGAGAAAAGTCTATTTAAATGTTTCAACTTCGCTTGGCCCTCATGTTCTTTTTAAACTAAACAGGTATTTGAAAGTCCCATAGGTGAACTTCTAGTAGTTCCCTTTATCACCGTACAAAATTTCAGGGTGTCGGTAATAGTTTCA
Organism: Meconema thalassinum; assembly: GCA_946902985.2. Taxonomy (NCBI): domain Eukaryota; kingdom Metazoa; phylum Arthropoda; class Insecta; order Orthoptera; family Tettigoniidae; genus Meconema; species Meconema thalassinum. The sequence continues at coordinate 379,180,937 of OX336394.1, read as the reverse complement.
GAGATATAGATTGCCGGTGAAATATTTCACACAGCCGCCATGTTGGATTGGTGAAGCGTAATATAATTTGAAGGGCATGGTCGGAGTCGCACAAATAGTACCATGTCCTCACCGAGTTTCATTGAAATCGCTCCAGCCATTTAGATTTTTTTAGGGGACACACACACACACACACACACACACACACACACACACATACACACACACACACACACACATACGCACACACGGACAGAATGTGATCTCATAAGCCTATTTTTCATAAATGAAAATAGGCTAAAAATACAAACACCGTCATTTCTATTTTTGTTTGAAAATGAGTTGCACGCTAATGGGATCTCAGCAATCCGTTCAGGCGCTCATGGGGACATTTCCTTACGAGCATTTCCTTATGAGTACCAGTTGTTGTAGTTAATTTATTTAGGGGCCTAAGCAAATCGAATCCAGGACTGTTATAACTAGAGTCTCAACACCTACCCCGAGACCACAGACTCCGGATATAAAAGTCCCGACTTCGTCAAGAAATTTAATTCTGATCCGAGGGTTGGAACGGGATGAATTCAGCCTCATGAGGCAAAACTAAGAAGTGATGGGCTCAACTTGCAGTTCAGCTGTCATGGAAGTGGTTTCCCGTGATTTTCCACTTGTAATCCGGTCAAATGACGGGATGGTTCGTAAGTTAAGACCACGGTCACCCTGCTTCCAAATCCTAGTCTTAATTAGAGATACAGAATGTCCGGGTTCCGACAAGAGGTGTGAGCGGAGGGGAAGGTTTTGCCTGCCCATATACGAACCGGTTATCGACCTTGCAGATTAATACGTTTGAAAGGATTTTAACTTAACTTGGAGATTTTGACTTGCGGCCGGTTTTGGAGTGTCAAGACTCCTACGTGCACCGCTCTCCTGAGAAAATGAAAATCCACAGCCTGCTTCCAGTCTCCGACCGGGTCAGGAATGGAATGAATGAAGCCCCCAACTAGCGGCGAGGATATGAACTGTGCCGGCTGCCGAGGCCTGACGCACTCCTCTGGGGCAATGATTAAATGAATGACAGATGAAATGAAATGATAGTGGAGAGTGTTGCTGGAATGACATTTTGACAGGGAAAACCGGAGTACCCGGAGAAAAACCTGTCTGCCTCCGTTTTGTCCAGCACAGATCTCACATGGAGTGCCCGGGATTTGAACCACGGATCCAGCGGTGAGAGGCCGGCGTGCTGCCGCCTAAGCCACGGAGGCCTCACCGCTCTCCTGAGACTATTTACATTTCTCAGCAACGCAGTTAGATTCTCTCAATCAGTTCTCCTTCACAGAATTTTTTTTACCACTATATAGGTACCATACTATATTTTTCAAACTTAAGTTGTGTATCACAAGGAACAGCTACGATCAAAAAATATGGGCAAAGTTATGCTCTGCAGGATATTCTTTGGAGCGCTGCACGGCTAAACAAACTGGCCAATGAGAAGCACGTATGCATTGGTGATTCTCTATTGTCTAACCTTTCTTATATCGCGTCCGGTTCTAGTTAGGACTTCATAACCTTCCAACGTTGCGTTGGAATGCCTCAGAGTAGGCTACTTCACTATTTCCGTCTTTGTCTCAGAGTAATTATTATTATTATTATTATTATTATTATTATATATTTGCAAATGGGGGTAATTCTCCGGTGGCAAATTGTACAAATACAGAAAATTACCAGCAATAACATCAAATACATTATACACAATTCGCAATTTAGGAACTATAGTAATTACATCGTAGTATCATCCCTCCCTATATTATTCTGCTAAGGTCCCATTAACACCAACCTACACATATGGGGTACCTACAGGTTCAGCATAACCCAATGCGTAAGCGAAACGCACTCACTTACTCTTTAAATGCCTCACAATTAACTAAATATATCAAAAGATGTATATTTACAATGAAATAATGAAAGAATGCAACACGGTAACCATGGTAACAGAATCTCACAGGTCCATCTATTTCTGTAAGACGCAATGCAATTCCAATTATTACATTATTGTGAAAGTTTCCAGACGGTTATAAGGTTATCTCTGAACCAAATTAAGCTGTAAAATTCTTCAATACATACAGTATAATGCGCTTAAGGGGGTCAAGGGGCACTCTAGAATTTGTTCACGCAATTTTCACGTGTGAGTATGGTACTGCCCCCGTAAATTGAATTATACTGAGACCACGGTGGCTGTATTGGCATATGTGAATAAAGTTATGGCCGTCATACTTGTGACGTGTATATTCATGACGTAGGCGTGGATGACGCAACGCTCGAGCAAGTAGGCTGGCTGAGCTTAGATTCTTGCTGACGTCACGATTTTGTTCGAGAAGGATCTTAGATTTACGACGCAGTCGCAGGGAAGCAAGTAAACGTGCTGAGGAAGAAGTTACGCTATTGGAGGAGAGGCTCGAACCAACGAATGATAGCTTGAAGGGAGACGGAGATTACTGAAACTGCCATATTTAATAACTTTTGGCATGCAGAATTGTGGAAAACTATTTTCAGTTATGGCATTGATTTGGAATTTTGAAGAAATTAATTATATGTTTTTGAAATCTGAAAATCCGTCAAGAATAGCCAAAGTTGGAACTTCGAGTAATGATGGAAGAAGAAGCTATGGTAGGGATGGATACGCCCCTTAAAAGTTGATAAAAGGCCTTGCACAGCAGAGAGGAGCTTCTCACTTCGTGGTTTGATTCTGACTTGATAGTCTAACTTCGTGTTCTGATAGAACAAGCATATCGTCATAAGCAAGCGTGGCAGAGCCCACCGCATCGAACAGTATTGGGTATCCAGCAGTGCAATTTTACTGTTACTAAAACTAGGCGAAGTTGGAGCGCACACATAAACGATTCTACAAGTTTATCTATCAAGAATTAGCTACTGCATTTATACTAATTCAATAGTGCATTACAATATTGAGGCGTGTGCGAAAGTTGAACATTTTCATTATAATACTTCAGAAGATATTCGCATTTAAAGACTGCAGAGAAAAGTGTTTTTCTCGAATCCTGAGAAGCACTTTTACTACCACATTCTACGCTACGGCAGACACGTGTATTGCAACCGTGATACTGAAGATTACATTTGGTGATACAACGCTACATTCCACAATGGAACTATACAATCTGGCAGTACTTTCGACTAACATTATAATGGAAGTGGAGATGGAAGACTAAAACTTTAATGCAATTGGGACATACATCAGTAGTGTGAAGTAGCAACATGGAGCTTCGATAATCGTCATTCTACAAAGACGAGCATGTAGTGAACATTCAGCTACACTCATGCATCGTAATCCATCGCTGAATTACATCAAATGGCAGTGGAAATAAATTCATACTCCACAATTATGAACATTTCTGCGGAAATATTTGCAATGAACTTCATGGCTGATTTCTACAAGAACTTCAGGGAACTTTCAAGAGTGGCAAGGGTTTTTCCCAGCACACAAAGAAGAGTTTTGCCAGAAGGATGTCTATCGTCTACACGGAGCAGTGCGATTTCCGGAGGAGGAAGCTGTTCTATTCTCCGAGGGCGCAGGTTCCAGGTTCGAGGTCGGTGCACATCTATCCTGTGGTGAAATGGAACCAGCAGCAGTCTTCTGTGAAATTTTCTTCTAGAACTTCAATCCAACAGATAAGGTAGCCGTGAACGTTTCTTGATTTATTTGAGCCATTTTAGTGAGATCTGAGCATTTATCTTTCCCATATTTTCTGTCATATATTTGATTGCCCCATATTCTTTTGCTAGATGTTTCTGTACTCTGTACACTTTGCAGCTTTATGCCATTTTCTTCGATTTATTGAGACATTATTATGTCATTTGCATATTTAAACATTTTGGATCAGTTTATACTGAAGTTAAATATTCTTTCGAGAATTTGAATTTTTCTTGTAGTCACGATTTGACTGTAAAGTTAACGATTTTCTATGGCAAGTTTGAATTCAGACAGCGTGTCGTTTTATTAAAGTAATTCTTTCCAGTAAATTACTTTGACCAATTTTCTGTCATCCTCAAGAAAGAAGAATGATTAAAAGATTTTAGAGCGTTAAAATCTACTACTTTATCGACGATCTTGGAAATACTAGTCGTTTTTATGAACATGATTGAAACCCAGACATTTTTAGTCAATTCTGAAATACCATTGCATTATAGACAATTTTATGAAATATGAACTTTGAATACGATTTATTCAGTACACTATAGTAATGAACATTTGATAGGAGATTTTCTCAATTCTAGATTGAAACAATAATGTTTGTATTTTCTAGTCTATTTGCATTCTATTCGACTATTTCTGCAGTTAAATGAATTTTGCTTGAATATAGTATTTTTATACTGCGATAATTATGATGAGATTAATTCCTTTTGATAGACCAGGGAGGCGTGTCTAATCGTATTTGCTATTAAATTTATTTATGACTGGCAAATTTTTACTTCATATCGCTTCATGAATGAAACCCTCGAAGGTTAAATATAATAACAGTTTTCGATACAATTGATGAATATAAGAATTTTTAAAGAGGAACAATGGATGTATAATCGTTAGTTCAGTGGACGTGTAAAAGTCGCTGATGAATAATGCCCTTTAATAAGTGAAGGAGGTTCCCACAATAATATTGAGGATGATGATGAATTTATAAGTGGAGGTTTTTTGTGTGTATTGTGGAAGATTTTGATGCCATATATAATGAGATATATGATGAATTATGGGCCAATTTTGTGCGTTTGTGCGAGGTATGTTTCCGCTGAGTTGTATTGTTCAGGTCCATTGAAAATTATTCATGTGAAGTTACTGTTAAAATTAACAAGAGTGATAAATTGATTGAATTATAGATTTTGAATGGAGGTTACCGTCACATATTATAATTATTAAATCTTATTAAACCTGAATCTAAAATTTAAATATAAGTAACCTTCATCGGTCGATTATATTACCACGATTTAAGAAAATATCAACCGGATAAACGTGTGGTTAATGTATTTCAAATATAAATAAAATATAAATAATGTAAATAACTATGTAAATATCTATAATAATAATTTGAAACAAACGGGATTAATAGAGGCATGTAAAAATTTTTCAATTGTCGTTTGACTAAGTTATGAACAATCTAAATGTTATAAATAATTATTGAACACTATGATATAACATTATGCGTTTTGCTATTAACAACGCTAGTTCGATAATTGGAATAAACATTTAAATAAGATTTGAGATTAACAGAGTAATTCATTGCAATGTGAACGGAACTTGTATAAATTTTGCGTGATAATATTTGAGTTGAGATGTGAGCATTTAAATTGTTTTGAATGAGAGCTAGACTCTGCGTTGGCCAGCATATGGTGACACTGGTTAGGCAGCTGCGTCCATTTGACGAAGCAAGCATGCAACACTGCTTAGGGTGTATTGCAGGTGGCCAGATAACTGAATGGTGGAGGTCAAGGTCAACTACTTAGCGGCCTTGCGGTTATTAATAAATGTGTGTTAATGAACTAAATTATGAAGTTCATGAACAAGGAAACAAATGCTATATGTCTCGTCCCAGCTCCCTTATCCATTCCAATGTGCATTGTTGTTATTATTACGTTCTTTTGAGCTAGAGAAAGCTGAATTTTTGTATGTGAAGTCTACAGTCCTACAGGAGGGCATGGTTGCATTGACAATGGCTTCAGACAGCCATAACTATTTTGTTGTTAAATTTTGTTAAAATATTTTTTTTTCTTTATGTGAAATACATTATTGTGCAGTTTAAATTTTCTGGTCTCCGACTTGGTTCATTTTAAATATCGTGGTGGAGGTT